>JBAIAC010000029.1:48105937-49310000 GCA_037349315.1 Chelydra serpentina | reverse complement strand
TTTGTAATACACTAGTGCTATCTAGTGGGCACTAAAGGTTCAGAATCTGGTGAGCCTTGGTCTTGTTTATCATTGTTCCCCATATCCCGTGTGGCTTTCAGAACCTGAGGGAAAAGTACTTTGGCCATGGGATGATGTTCCAAGAAGAAGGAGTGCTAGGCAGAGATGGGCTCCACCTGACGAAGAGAGGGAAGAGCATCTTTGGAAGCAGGCTGGCCAACCTAGTGAGGAGGGCTTTAAACTAGGTTCACCGGGGGAAGGAGACCAAAGCCCCGAGGTAAGTGGGGAAGTGGGATACCGGGAGGAAGCACAAGTAGGTGAGTGCAAGAGGGGAGGGCTCCTGCCCCATACTGGGACAGCAGGACAATCGGTGAGTTATCTTAAATGCCTATACACAAATGCAAGAAGCCTGGGGAACAAGCAGGGAGAACTGGAAGTCCTGGCACAGTCAAGGAATTATGATGTAATTGGAATAATAGAGACTTGGTGGGATAACTCACATGATTGGAGTACTGTCATGGATGGATATAAACTGTTCAGGAAGGATAGGCAGGGCAGAAAAGGTGGGGGAGTTGCGTTGTATGTAAGAGAGCAGTATGACTGCTCAGAGCTCCAGTATGAAACTGCAGAAAAACCTGAGAGTCTCTGGATTAAATTGAGAAGTGTGAGCAACAAGGGTAATGTCGTGGTGGGAGTCTGCTACAGATCACCAGACCAGGGGGATGAGGTGGACGAGGCTTTCTTCCAGCAACTAACAGAAGTTACTAGATCACAGGCCCTGGTTCTCATGGGTGACTTTAATCACCCCGATATCTGCTGGGAGAGCAATACAGCGGTCCACAGACAATCCAGGAAGTTTTTGGAAAGTGTAGGAGACAATTTCCTGGTGCAATTGCTGGAGGAACCAACTAGGGGAAAAGCTCTTCTTGACCTGCTGCTCACAAACAGGGAAGAAATAGTAGAGGAAGCAATAGTGGATGGGAACCTGGGAGGCAGTGACCATGAGATGGTCGAGTTCAGGATCCTGACACAAGGAAGAAAGGAGAGCAGTAGAATACAGAGCCTGGACTTCAGAAAAGCAGACTTTGACTCCCTCAGGGAACTGATGGGCAAGGTCCCCTGGGAGAATAACATGAGGGGGAAAGGAGTCGAGGAAAGCTGGCTGTATTTTAAAGAATCCTTATTGAGGTAGCAGGAACAAACCATCCCGATGTGTAGAAAGAAAAGTAAATATGGCAGGCGACCAGCTTGGCTTAACAGTGAAATCCTTGCTCGTCTTAAACACAAAAAAGCAGCTTATAAGAAGCGGAAGATTGGACAAATGACCAGGGAGGAGTATAAAAATATTGTTCAGGCATGCAGGAGTGAAATTAGGAAGGCCAAATCACTCTTGGAGTTGCAGCTAGCCAGAGATGTTAGGAGTAACAAGAAGGGTTTCTTCAGGTATGTGAGCAAGAAGAAGAAAGTCAAGGAAAGTGTGGGCCCCTTGCTGAATGAGGGAGGGAACCTAGTGACAAAGGATGTGGAGAAAGCTAGTGTACTCAATGCTTTTTTTGCCTTTGTCTTCACAGACAAGATCAGCTCCCAGGCGGCTGCACTCCGCAGCACGGTATGGGGAGGAGGTGACCAGCCCTCTGTGGAGAAAGAAGTAGTTCGGGACTATTTAGAAAAGCTGGACGAACACAAGTCCATGGGTGCGGATGCACTGCATCCGAGGGTGCTAAAGGATTTGGCCGATGTGATTGCAGAGCCATTGGCCATTATCTTTGACAAATCATGGCAATCGGGGGAGGTCCCGGATGACTGGAAAAAAGCTAATGTAGTGCCCATCTTTAAAAAAGGGAAGAAGGAAGATCCGGGGAACTACAGGCCAGTCAGTCTCACCTCAGTCCCTGGAAAAATCATGGAACAGGTCCTCAAGGAATCAATTCTGAACCACTTAAAGGAGGGGAAAGTGATCAGGAACAGTCAGCATGGATTCACCAAGGGCAAGTCATGCCTGACTAACCTAATTGCCTTCTATGATGAAATAACTGGCTCTGTGGATGAGGGGAAAGCAGTGGATGTGCTATTTCTTGACTTTAGCAAAGCTTTTGATACAGTCTCTCACAGTGTTCTTGCCAGCAAGTTAAAGAAGTATGGGCTGGATGAATGGACGGTAAGGTGGATAGAAAACTGGCTGGATGGTCGTGCTCAACGGGTAGTGATCAATGGCTCCATGTCTAGTTGGCAGCCGGTATCAAGTGGAGTGCCCCAAGGGTCGGTGCTGGGGCCGGTTTTGTTCAATATCTTCATCAACGACCTGGAGGATGGTGTGGACTGCATCCTTAGCAAGTTTGCAGATGACACTAAACTGGGAGGAGTGGTTGATACGCTGGAGGGTAGGGATAGGATACAGAGGGACCTAGACAAATTAGAGGATTGGGCCAAAAGAAATCTGATGAGGTTCAACAAGGACAAGTGCAGAGTCCTGCACTTAGGACGGAAGAATCCCATGCACTGCTACAGACTAGGGACCGAATGGCTGGGCAGCAGTTCTGCAGAAAAGGACCTAGGGGTTACAGTGGACGAAAAGCTGAATATGAGTCAACAGTGTGCCCTTGTTGCCAAGAAGGCTAACGGCATTTTGGGCTGTATAAGTAGGGGCATTTCCAGCAGATCGAGGGACGTGATTATTCCCCTCTATTCGGCACTGGTGAGGCCTCATTTGGAGTACTGTGTCCAGTTTTGGGCCCCACACTACAAGAAGGATGTGGATAAATTGGAAAGAGTCCAACGGAGGGCAACAAAAATGATTAGGGGTCTGGAGCACATGACTTATGAGGAGAGGCTGAGGGAACTGGGATTGTTTAGCCTGCAGAAGAGAAGAGTGAGGGGGGATTTGATAGCTGCTTTCAACTACCTAAAAGGGGGTTCCAAAGAGGATGGCTCTAGACTGTTCTCAGTGGTAGAAGATGACAGAACAAGGAGTAATGGTCTCAAGTTGCAGAGGGGGAGGTTTAGGTTGGCTATTAGGAAAAACTTTTTCACTAGTAGGGTGGTGAAGCACTGGAATGGGTTACCTAGGGAGGTGGTGGAATCTCCTTCCTTAGAGGTTTTTAAGGTCAGGCTTGACAAAGCCCTGGCTGGGATGATCTAGTTGGGGTTGGTCCTGCTTTGAGCAGGGGGTTGGACTAGATGACCTCCTGAGGTCCCTTCCAACCCTGAGATTCTATGATTCTCTTAAACAAGCAACAAATCCAGCTAGAATCTGTGGGGGAAGGTAAAGCAACTTGTATTAGCTAATCCCAGTCCTTGGAAAGCCCGGTGCCTTCAGAACTCTCTTGCTGTCCTGTGAGATCAGACTGCTGGCTCCTGGCGTTTCTGGATGAACTTCAGTGCTAGCCCGGGGGCGTGAGGGGGGAGCGCTGTTGAACACCATTGACCAACTCCGTCACTGCTAACTTAAGCCTGGACTGAGCTCCTGCTTCTGTGCTCCACTCGCAGCATTCACTTGGCCACCACTGCCTGTTGAGAGCCCTTCCTACAGCCTGACACTGTGGCTCATTAGCTGCCTTCGTGCACAAGTTTGGCATTGATGGCAGAGAGCACAAGAGCACCTGGCTCAGGGTGTTTGAAGATGCTACGTGTGGTTTCCCTCTCTTGGCGCTGGAGCGTGCACTCTGGGAACTGGGCAGGCATTTTGTTTCCCAGCTTTGCATCTCAATGGCGCCAAGTGGCCGAGCCTGATGGGCACTGTGTGTGTGTGTGTGTGAGACAGGGAGCTGTCATGGGGACTAATGGGCTAAGAGCCATTGGCCATGAGCATACGCTGAACCTCACAGAAGGCAGCTGGCACCTTAGAATCATAGAATATCAGGGTTGGAAGGGACCTTAGTAGGTCATCTAGTCCAACCCCCTGCTCAAAGCAGGACCAATCCCCAATTTTTGCCCCAGATCCCCAAATGGCCCCCTCAAGGATTGAACTCACAACCCTGGGTTTAGCAGGCCAATGCTCAAACCACTGAGCTATCCCTCCCCCGCAAGTCACAGCCTAGAACAGCAAGGGGCTGGGACACAGGTTTTGAATTTCCCTCCCCCGCTTGGGTCATCCCTCTGTTAGAACCTCCTTTGTGCAGAGCTGAGATGCCTTCTCCTCCCACTGAGACCAGTGGGATCTCAGGGTGCTTAGCACCTTGTAGAATCATAGAATCTCAGGGTTGGAAGGGACCTCAGGAGGTCATCTAGTCCAACCCCCCGCTCAAAGCAGGACCAACCCCAACTAAATCATCCCAGCCAGGGCTTTGTCAAGCCTGACCTTAAAAACCTCTAAGGAAGGAGATTCCACCACCTCCCTAGGTAACCCATTCCAGGCTCTGGTAGCACTTTCATTGCAATAAATCCCTGAAGCCAAGGGGAATGACAGGTATGATTCAAATCATGCCACAGATGCCCAAATAAACAACCCACTCTTCCATACTGCTCCAAGTTAATCCCCCCTCTGGGTCTTTCTGTGTATCCTGGCTCCTGTGTATCTCTGCTGGACTGTAAGCTGTTTGAGATATTACCAAGCACATTGCTGACACCTAATGAAAAGAGGGGTGTTACCGCAGCCACAAGAGGTATCTAGCGTCACTTCAATACATGCCCCGTCTCTGACTCCTGAGTACAAAACTCAGAGAGGTCAGACTTACGTTATTAGGTTAAATATAAAGCCTATGATCTCCTCTTTGGGTAGACAAGATGGCTCCCTGCATGTGAGCCATATGTCAAATCATGCCCCTGAACAAGACGTTTACATCTCAAGTTGCAGCACAGAGAGAATTCTAATGGCGAAGCTTAAAAATCAGGAACATGGAGTGGATAATAAATCCTGACAGATCCTTATCTCAGGAACCGCAAACAGGTACTGTTATAATTGGAGAGCAGCTCTCTCTATCAATCCTGCATATTGGCCCTCAGCTTTTAGATAAGGTGAAGCAACCTGTGTCAAGTCATTGCCTTACCCGGTGCCTGGACTGAAAATGAGATACAGATTGGATGAGGTCAGGCATTCTTATTGACAGGGTAGGTCTTTTTAAATAGCTGATGAAGCACAAGTTTTGTTGATGCTGAGTCTTCAGCACAAGGCCCAGAATGAAAATGGCAAGGATGGAGCCATCACCTTTCAAAGGACTGCCATTTTCCATTGCTGTCCTTTGAACTGCTCCTGAAATGTCTAACAGGGCTGGATGACAGTAAGCAGAAGTGACTGCTCTTGGGTGCCATGTTCTGATGGAACTTTGTGCGCGAGGAGAAATCCATTTAGCGTGGCCATCCCTGCATAGGCTGCTTTGGACAAAGTCATTCCCCACCATGGTAACAGTGAAGGCAGGGCAGGTCAGGATTCGGCCAGAGCCACCAGCAACGTAAGAGGCTTGTTGAATAGTCCACAGAGCCGACACACATCTCTCTCAAATGTCCCTTGCCATGTTTCCACAACCTCTTGGCACATCTGGGCAGTGCTGTGTGTCATTTTCGGCTCTCTCTCTGTGAACATCCACACAGCGATATCTCACACAGCAAAGCATCGAGCAGCTCAGCTAGGACAACTTCTAACCCTTTCTTGGGGCTGCCCTGAACAGCAGTGCATTGTTGGGTGTGCAAACTTACTTGTCTTACAGCCTCCCCAGGGCGCTCCATTGTGCTGGGTGCCAATCCGCCCTTTAGCAAGAGAATGGATGTAGCCTCCGCCTCATTTGCAGATGGGGAAATTGAGGTGCAGAGAGCATGTGCTTGCATGGGAGTTGGCTCAGGCCCCAAGTCCAATGTTTTGGTGTCACTGACATTTTCAAAGCTGTTGCTCAGCTGCGACTAGGGGGAATCCAGGCCCTCCTGCTCCACCAAGTTCCACCCCAGAGCCCTGGGGCAGGGTACCACCAAGCCTATTCTCCAGGTTACCTCCTGACCTACCACATCCCTGCCTCTTCAGAGGCCCGGTGAAAGCCTGGCTAACAGCCTGCAATGCATCTTCCCCAGAAAGGGGCCCAGAGGTTTCTTCCCACTCACAAGCAGATGCTCTGCTGTCCCTTCCACAGTCGCTTGCAGCTCTGGGTTGAGGTGTGCTTCAGGGCGGTGTGGGGCTCCTACTGGATTCCTGCAGGAGCTACCAGGGCAGGTCTGCTCCCTTGCATGGCCCACCCTGACTGAGCTGCGCTGCGCTCTTTTAATCTCCATCTCATTGAGAACATGCCCAGCAAGCATGGCTGCGAAGAGCATCCTTTGACGAGAGCTGCTCCTTAACCCCTTGCTCCCCAGTGTGGAGTTGGTACATTCCACCGCAGTCCCCTAAGTGCCTCAGTTTCTGCTGGCCAGTATTTTCAAAGAAGTCTAACTGCTGCTGAGACCCCACGAGCTGCTCAGAGCCCTAGCATAAGCTAGGTTACAGTGGACAAAAAGCTGAATATGAGGCAACAGTGTGCCCTTGTTGCCAAGAAGGCTAACGGCATTTGGGGCTGTATAAGTAGGGGCATTGCCAGCAGATCGAGGGACGTGATTATTCCCCTCTATTCAGCACTGGTGAGGCCTCATTTGGAGTACTGTGTCCAGTTTTGGGCCCCACACTACAAAAAGGATGTGGATAAATTGGAAAGAGTCCAGCGGAGGGCAACAAAAATGATTAGGGGGCTGGAGCATATGACGTATGAGGAGAGGCTGAGGGAACTGGGATTGTTTAGCCTGCAGAAGAGAAGAGTGAGGGGGGATTTGATAGCTGCTTTCAACTACCTAAAAGGGGGTTCCAAAGAGGATGGATCTAGACTGTTCTCAGTGGTAGAAGATGACAGAACAAGGAGTAATGGTCTCAAGTTGCAGAGGGGGAGGTTTAGGTTGGATATTAGGAAAAACCTTTTCACTAGTAGGGTGGTGAAGCACTGGAATGAGTTACCTAGGGAGGTGGTGGAATCTCCTTCCTTAGAGGTTTTTAAGGTCAGGCTTGATCATCCCAGCCAGGGCTTTGTCTAGTTGGGGTTGGTCCTGCTTTGAGCAGGGGGTTGGACTAGATGACCTCCTGAGGTCCCTTCCAACCCTGAGATTCTATGATTCTAAAGCCCCAGAGGCCCTGAAATGGTATTGTTAAACTAGGCAGGGGAATGCATGTCCCTCTAGCAGGGCCCAATCCCATCAGTGTGCTCTGAGCACACCTGAGACCTGATACCAGTCAAACCTTGCAGCATCAGGGCTGGCTGCAGGCCACCACTAGGTGTGGGGGCGCCAAAGCACCCACACAAAAGACATCAGGGGGCACAGGGAAATACAGGAGGAGGGGCAGAGCATGAGGAGGAAATAGAGAGACAGTTTTGGCTGCTAGGGAATAGGCTACCTGAGTGCCTGGCCTGGCTTAGGTGCCTCATCTTCTCCTCTTGGCATTTCACTCCTGGCTAGCTTACCAGCTCCCCACTCAGCTTTCTGAGGATCCCTTCCTTTGGCACCTAGTTCTCCCCTCCCTTGTGTGGGGAGTCTGGGCACGAAGCTCAGGGCTGAAGATGCCCCTGGGCCAAAGGCCATACGGGTTAGGCATTGCAACGCTAAGTGGAGCAGCACCCACATACCTTTAGAGTTCTGTGACTAAGTGACTTCCCAAGGTCACCCTGGCAGGATCAGGAATTGAACTCAGATCTCCTGAGTCCCAGTCCAGTGCTTTAACCACAAAACCACCTTCCCATCCATGTTTAGAAGTGAATCTGTTAAAAGTGACTAAAGCCTCAAGAGCTACCATTGAGGCCTAGGGTTTCCCACCCTCCAGCATTGGCCTGGAGTCTCCTGGAATTGGCATCGATCTTCCAGTGACTATAAAAAGCAATCCGGGAGATTTTAATAGGATATTTTAAGAAAATGATATTACGTCATGTTGCGGGGGAAAAAATCTCCCAGAATAGCTTCAGTCAGAGTTGGCAACTCTATTGAGGCCAAGGAACTGACCTAGCTGAAGGCTGACCAATTCACACTTTTCCCCTAGACAGATGCAGGTAATCATCTAACTTTAAAATTGACAGTCCCCTCAGTTGCTTCTAAGACTTTCTGAGAACCTTAATTCATATAAGGGGGTGGGGGAGGGGAGGAAGACGGATGACAGAATGGTCCAGGTGTAAAACAACAACCCACCTGACCCTGTGGCTCTTCAAAGCAAACTTGTATAGGGCATTTTATTTAAGGTGCTGAGATATTTTGGATACATCTACTCCCCATGTTCATTTCCAAGTTGAGACAGGAGTCTGTAACAACAGCTGTCCTTGAGAGAGGTTGTTTTCTTTGCAATTCCAGTTTCCACAAGAGGAAGTGCTGACAATCTCCCAAGACAGCTTTTTCCCCTGAGGCCTCCAGCTCGGTTTTGCAGACTCGGGATGTTCAGATAAACAGGGAACAACATTTAGAGGCTTATCCAAACCCCCAACCTATGGAGGG
Organism: Chelydra serpentina; assembly: GCA_037349315.1. Classification (NCBI taxonomy): domain Eukaryota; kingdom Metazoa; phylum Chordata; order Testudines; family Chelydridae; genus Chelydra; species Chelydra serpentina. The sequence goes on along the minus strand of JBAIAC010000029.1, from coordinate 49,301,579 downwards.
CCATCCATCATGACTATACAACTTCAGTGCTACTGTGAAGAGTGATACATCTATCCCCTTTATTGGCCACTCCATTTTGTATGGCTATCTGCTACACACAGGAATAATGCTCATAGTGCCCCATTACAGCATGCGCTTGGTCTGGTGTTCTAGAATATAGAGGGATTTTTCTAGGACATTTCACAGCTGCAAAGGACAAGGAAAGTCCGGGGACTAAGGGTCTAGTGTGGGACCTGGATTTAGTTCCTGGCTTTGTCACAGACTTCCCATGTGATTTTGGGCAAATCACTTAGACTCTCTGGTCCAGAGTTTTAAAAAAGAGACAAGATGAGTGATGTCATATCTTTTATTTATTTCACCAACTGCTGTTGGTGAGAGAGACAAGCTTTCAAGCTCCATAGAGCTATTCTTCAGCTCAATGGCAGTCAACGGAATTTTAACTCCTACATGTCTAAATCATTTTTGAAAATGAGATTTAGGCTCCTAAATTAGTTAAACGTTGCAACACTGAGCAGAGCAGCACCTAACTCCCTTTAAAAATCTGGGGCTCAGTTTCCCATGTGTGAAACTGGGATCATTCCTGCTTTACAGAATGGTGACAGGATAAATACATTGAAGATTGTCATGTGCACACTAATGGGGTGGCGGGAGGAGGGGGGAAGTGGGGCATATACGAACCACAGATTCGTTCATTGTATTTTCACTAACTAGAGCAGCAAATGCTTTCAATTAAATACCTGCCTCTTCTAGCAGCAGTTGGCAGATCATAGCTGTCATGCTACAGTATGCCAAGGACATCATGACAGGACCTTGAGTTCAATCAAACATCAATAGGACCCAACAGCATCATAAATACAGGATCTGAGAGCCAACAGCAAAGTGGGTCAATTATAATTGACCCTTGATTGCCAAGATCATGTTATCCCATCAAACCATCCCCTCCATAAACTTATCTAGCTTAATCTTGAAGCCAGATAGGTCTTTTGACCCCCACTGCTTCCCTTGGAAGGCTGTTCCAGAAATTCACTCCTCTGATGGTTAGAAACCTTCGTCTAATTTCAAGTCTAAACTTCCTGATGGCCAGTTTATATCCATTTGTTCTTGTGTCCACATTGGTACTGAGCTGAAATAATTCCTCTCCCTCCCTGGTATTTATCCCTCTGATATATTTAAAGAGAGCAATCATATCTCCCCTCAGCCTTCTTTTGGTTAAGGTAAACATACCAAGCTCCTTGAGTCTCTTTTCATAAGACAGGTTTTCCATTCCTCGGATCATCCTAGTGGCCCTTCTTTGTACCTGTTCCAGTTTGAATTCATCCTTCTTAAACATGGGAGACCAGAACTGCACACAGTATTCCAAATGAGGTCTCACCAATGCCTTGTATAATGGTACTAACACCTCCTTATCTCTACTAGAAATACCTCGCCTAATGCATCCCAAGACCGCATTAGCTTTTTTCACGGCCACATCACATTGGCGACTCATAGTCATCCTGTGATCAACCAGGACTCCGAGGTCCTTCTCCTCTTCCGTTACTTCCAACTGATGCGTCCCCAGCTTATAACTAAAATTCTTGTTATTAATCCCTAAATGCATAACCTTACACTTCTCACTATTAAATTTCATCCTATTACTATTACTCCAGTTTACAAGGTCATCCAGATCTTCCTGTAGGATATCCCAATCCTTTTCTGAATTGGCAATACCTCCCAACTTTGTGTCATCTGCAAACTTTATTAGCACACTCCCACTTTTTGTGCCGAGGTCAGTAATAAAAAGATTAAATAAAATTGGTCCCAAAACTGAACCTTGAGGAACTCCACTAGTAACCTCCCTCCAACCTAACAGTTCACCTTTCAGTATGACCCGCTGTAGTCTCCCCTTTAACCAGTTCCTTATCCACCTCTCAATTTTCATATTGATCCCCATCTTTTCCAATTTAACCAATAATTCCTCATGTGGTACTGTATCAAATGCCTTACTGAAATCGAGGTAGATTAGATCCATTGCATTTCCTTTATCTAAAAAAATCTGTTACTTTCTCAAAGAAGGAGATCAAGTTGGTTTGGCACGATCTACCTTTTGTAAAACCATGTTGTAATTTGTCCCAATTGCCATTGACCTCAAGGTACTTAACTACTTTCTCCTTCAAAATTTTTTCCAAGACCTTGCATACTACAGATGTCAAACTAACAGGCCTGTAGTTACCCGGGTCACTTTTTTTCCCTTTCTTAAAAATAGGAACTATATTAGCTATTCTCCAGTCAAACGGTACAACCCCTGAGTTTAGAGATTCATTAAAAATTTTTGCTAATGGGCTTGCAATTTCATGTGCCAGTTCCTTTAGTATTCTTGGATGAAGATTATCTGGGCCGCCTGATTTACTCTCACTAAGGGTATGTCTACACTACGAGACTAGTTCGGTTTTTGTTAAACCGAACTTGTGAATCCGATATTGCAAGGTCGATCGTGCGAATCCACATCAAGGACCTTAATTCGAATTTCTGAGTCCACAGTAAGGGGGCAAGCGTCGACATTGCAAGCGGTGCACTGTGGGTAGCTATCCCACAGTTCCCGCAGTCCCCGCTGCCCACTGGAATTCTGGGTGTAGCCCCCAGTGCCTTGTGGGACCGAAAATGTGTCAAGGGCGGTTATACGCAAATGTCGTCACTCGACCCACACTCCCGCCGTCCCTACGTGAAAGCGCCGGCGGGCAATGAATTCGCTCCCTTTTCCGGTGATTGACAGCTCGGACGCCACAGGACAGCGAGCATGGAGCCCTCCGCGATTATCGCCGCTGTTCTGTCCGTTGCCAACACCTCGCGCCTTATCGTGCACCTTTTCCAGAGTCAGATGCAGAGAAATCGGGCGAGGAGGCAACGGAAGCTCCGGGAGTACATGAACTCTGAGAGGGGCATAGACCTCTCGCAAAGCACGGGACCCCGGACTGTAGAAATCATGGTGGCAATGGGGCACGTTGATCCTGTGGAACGGCGATTCTGGGCAAGGGAAACAAGCACTGACTAGTGGGACCACATAGTGCTGCAGGTCTGGGATGAATCCAGTGGCTGCGAAACTTTCGAATGCGTAAGGCCACTTTCCTGGAACTTTGTGACTTGCTGTCCCCTGCCCTGAAGCGCCAGGACACCCGGATGCGAGCAGCCCTGACTATCCAGAAGCGAGTGGCCATAGCCCTGTGGAAGCTTGCAACTCCTGACAGCTACCGGTCAGTAGCGAACCAATTTGGAGTGGGCAAGTCTACCGTGGGGGTTGCTGTGATGCAGGTAGCCCATGCAATCGTTGACCTGCTGCTCTCAAAGGTAGTGACCCTTGGAGATGTCCAGGTGATCATAGATGGCTTCGCTGCGATGGGATTCCCAAACTGCGGTGGGGCTATAGATGGGACACACATCCCTATCCTGGGACCGGAGCACCAGGGCAGCTAGTACATTAACCGAAAGGGCTATTTTTCTATGGTGCTGCAAGGACTAGTGGACCACAAAGGACGTTTTATCAACATCAATGTTGGATGGCCAGGCAAGGTTCATGATGCTCGTGTTTTCAAAAACTCTGGTCTGTTTAGACGGCTGCAACAGGGGGCTTATTTCCCGGACCGCAAAATAACTGTTGGGGATGTGGAGATGCCTACAGTGATCCTAGGGGACCCTGCCTACCCGCTAATGCCATGGCTCATGAAGCCATACACGGGAGCCCTGGACACTGAAAAGGAGCTCTTCAATTACCGGCTGAGCAAGTGCAGGATGGTGGTGGAGTGTGCCTTTGGCCGTCTGAAGGGCAGATGGCGAAGCTTAGTGACTCGCTCCGATCTCAGCCAAAAAAATATCCCCATTGTGATTGCAGCGTGCTGTGTGCTCCACAATCTCTGTGAGAGCAAGGGGGAGACGTTTATGGTGGGGTGGGAGGTTGAGGCAAATCGCCTGGCAGCTGATTACACTCAGCCGGACACCAGGGCGATTAGAAGATCACAGCAGGACGCGCTGCGCATCCGGGAAGCTTTGAAAGCTAGCTTCCAGACTGACCAGGGTAACCAGTGACTGTTACGCTTGTTTAAACAGATGCTGAACCTGCCCTCGTTTCTTTACCCAGTTTCCGTTGCCTATCCTCTCCCATTAACAACCCCCTTCCCCCCCTTCATTCAACGCTTTAAAAGTACAATAAAGGAAACATTGTTTATTTGAACCGTCTCCATTACTGGTTTCTCGGTTACGGTTTTAACCGGGGACGCATACCGCGGTTGGGGAGCGGGTGGAGTGTTGGAAAGTACGCTTCCAAGCTTGGGGAATGACATGCTCCTGTTCCCAGAGCAGTCCTAAGTGCTGGACTGCTTGTTTAAAGGGAGCCATCAACCCCTCCTATTCGCAACAGTGTGTGGTGGCGTCTCTGTGACTTTTTGGCAGTGAATTGCGGCCACGGATCCCCCGCTGCATGGATCTGTCATGCAGGCTATCGCCGGCTGCTAAAGATCAGCAGCCACCCTCCCCCACCAGACAGCGACCCCCCCCACCCCCCGTAGAGAACATGAAAACCCCCACCCAGAATGACAAGTGTGCCTAGTGCATGCAATTTTTACTGTGACTTTCTGTTAATCCTTTCCCCTGTCTGCACCCTGGGTCAGGCGCCAGTCCTCTGCACTTACAAACCCCGTTACCCACTAACCCGAAAACGAAACGGTCCTGTGAAAGAAAGTCAGGGAAACAACACTGAACCAAAAAAACATTTTTATTAAAGTGAGCATTGCTTTAACATGAAACCTTGGCAGGGAAGTGTTGAGGGGTGCGGCTGGAGGGAGGGAAAGGACCAATCTAAGGTTTTTGGAATGAGAGCCTTCTGCTACTGGAGCAGTCTGCAGGGGTGGAGTGAATATTTCCATGGACCCTGCCTCCCCTCGTCCTAGTGACTTTGGGTGAGTAAACAACTGGACTTGGTGGTGGGGGTGGGCGGTTAGAAATAACATATAGAGGGGCTCTTTCCTCCTTTCTCCTGTCCTGGGGAATGTCCACCAGGCGCCGGAGCGTGTCAGTTTGCTCCCTCATTAGTCCCAGCAGCGTTTGAGTCGCCTGCTGGTCTTCCTGCCGCCACCTGTCCTCGCGCGCTTCAGCCCTCTGCTCCCATTCCCTGGCTGCTCGCTCGGACCTTGTGACGTCCTCTCTCCGCTGTGCCGCCTCCCTTCGGGAACAGATCATCAATTCAGAGAACATGTCATCCCGGGTTCTCTTTTTGCGCCGCCTTATCTGCAATAGCCCATGGGAGGGAGAAACACGGGTAGGGCGGGAGACACTCGCAGCTGTGGGATGAGGGAAAGGGAGTGAATTCCTCAGAAAGATACTTTTTCCAGAACAATGTCCATACTCTTTCCCTGTGAATAGGACCAAGCACAGTACCTATCACATGTTCACTTATTACAAGGTCAAATATTAGGTCTTAATGCTGAGTGTCCAGGGTCCCGGTGTACAGATCCCAGAAGCCTTGCCGAACACTGAAAATCAGCTCTCTGAAGACCATGGTAAGGTGATGAGTTTGGACTGCTGAGAGATTACTTCACAGCAGTGCTCTACTCCCATGTCTCAATCACTGTTCTTGGCGGCGGGCAGGAACTGCTGCTGCCCAAACCGCTCATCTACAGTGGCTCGCCTACCCTTCCCCCCCCTCCGTGTGGCCGCTCCAGGGAACCAAAAGTGCCCGCAAACCGCTCAGTATGAACGGCTCGCCTACCCTTCCCCCCCCTCCGCGTGGTCGCTCCCGGGAACCGAAAGTGCCCGCGAACCGCTGTGTTTGAACGGCTCACCTACCCTTCCCCCCCCTCCGCGTGATCGCTCCCGGGAACTGAAAGTGCCCGCGAACCGCTCAGTATGAACGGCTCGCCTACCCTTCCCCCTCCTCCGTGTGGCCGCTCCCGGCAACCAAAAGTGCCCGCGAACCGCTCAGTATGAACGGCTCGCCTACCCTTCCCCCCCCTCTGCGTGGCCGCTCCCGGCAACCAAAAGTGCCCGTGAACCACTCAGTATGAACGGCTCGCCTACCCCTCCCCCCCCCTCCGCGTGGCCGCTCCCGGGAACTGAAAGTGCCTGCGAACCGCTCTGTATGAACGGCTCGCGTACCCTTTCCCCCGCTTCGCGTGGCCGGCCCCAGGAACTCTCCCTGCCTAAGTTCCCTCTCCACCGCTAAGTTCGAATGGTTTGGCTCCCAACTCCCTCCCACCCCGCGTTAACGGAAACCGCCGGGTGTCTTTCTTTAAAGGGAAAATGAAGCATTCCCTATACTAATGAAACCACTCATTCAAACCAGGACACCATGACTGATATCACTCTGTTGAGGATTACCGAGACAGAGAAATACTGCATGCTGCATCAATGCCAGCAAATCCCGGGGCCGTGTGCTGCCATGCTATGCAAGGCAATGATACCAGAGTACCAGCAGCTTGCATGGCGCGGGAAAGTATCCTATCATGGAGGAGACAATAAGGCCGCTCTCCCTGTGAACGTGATAAACAAGCTCTCACTGTACCTCCAGGAGAGCTTCGCGGAGCTCTCAGATGGGGATTACTCCTCTATCCCCATACATATTGACAGACTTTTCGAATAGTTGCACGGGAAAGCGACTCCAAGCTGAAGCGCATAAGGCAAATTAAGCAATACTAACACAGTGCTTACACACCATGCCTATTGTATTCCAAATAAATGTCTAAAACACTGACCTGCTGATCCTTCGCCTGATTCCTGGTCAGGGATGCTGCCTTGGGAGGGTTCGTAGGGAAGCTCAGTCAGGGTGAGGAATAGATCCTGGCTGTCGGGGAAATCAGCAGTGAAAGCGCTGTCGACTGCCTCGTCCTCCTCCTCTCCTTCCTCATCTTCACCGTCTGCGAAAACCTCCGACGACGTGGCCGTAGATAAGACCCCGTCGTTGGAGTCCACGGACACTGGTGGGGTAGTTGTGGCAGCACCACCGAGCATAGCATGCAGTGCCTAGTAAAACCGGCAAGTGTGTGGCTGAGATCCGGAGCATCCATTGGACTCCTTGGTCTTCTGGTACGCCTGTCGCAGCTCCTTGATTTTCACGCGGCACTGCGTTGCATCCCGGCTGTATCCTCTCTCCGTCATAGCCTGGAATATTTTTTCATAAATTTTGGCATTCCGTCTTTTGGATCGGAGCTCGACTAGGACGGATTCATCTCCCCACACAGCGATCAGATCCAAAACTTCCCGATCAGTCCATGCTGGAGCCCTCTTTCTATTCTGGGATTGCATGGAAACCTCTGCTGTAGAGCTCTGCATCGTTGCCAGTGCTGCTGAGCTCGCCACGATGTCCAAACAGGAAATGGGATTCAAACTGGCCAGACAGGAGAAGGGATTCAAATTTTCCCGGGGCTTTCCCTGAGTGGCAGGTCAGAGCATCCGAGTACAGATTACTGTCCTGAGCGTCCACTGAGTGGTGCACTGTGGGATAGCTCCCGGAGCTATTAGCGTCGAATTCCGTCCACAGTTCCTCGAATTCGACATGGCCATGTCGAATTTGGCGCTACTCCCCTCATCGGGGAGGAGTACAGAAATCGAATTAAAGAGCCATTTATGTCGAAATAAACTGCTTCGTAATGTGGACGGGTGAAGGGTTAAATCGAGTTAACGCTGCTAAATTCGACATAAAGTCCTAGTGTAGACCTGGCCTAAGCTGTTCAAGTTTGGCTTCTACCTCGGATATGGTAATATCTACCCCCACATCCTTATTCCCATTTGTCATGCCGCCACTATTCCTAAGCTCCTCATTAGCCTTATTAAAGACTGAGGCAAAGTATTTGTTTAGATATTGGGCCATGCCTAGATTATCCTTAACCTCCACTCCATCCTTAGTGTTTAGCGGTCCCACTTCTTCTTTCTTTGTTTTCTTCCTATTTATATGGCTATAAAACCTTTTACTATTGGTTTTAATTCCCTTTGCAAGGTCCAATTCTACATGCCTTTTAGCCTGTCTCACTTTATCCCTACATGCTCTGACCTCAATAAGGTCGGTTTCTTTGCTAATCCCTCCCATCTTCCACTCCTTGTATGCTTTCTGTTTTTTCTTAATCACCTCTCTGAGATGCTTGCTCATCCAGCTCGGTCTAAAACCCCTGCCTATGAATTGTTTCCCCTTTCTTGGGATACAGGCTTCTGATAGCTTCTGCAACTTTAACTTGAAATAATCCCAGGCCTCCTCTGCCTTTAGGTCCATAAATTCTTTAGTCCAATCCACTTCCCTAACTAATTTCCTTAATTTATTAAAGTTAGCCCTTTTGAAATCAAAAACCCTAGTCTCCGATTTATTTTTGTTTATCCTTCCATTTAGTTTGAACTGAATTAGCTCATGATCACTCGAGCCAAGGTTGTCCCCTACAACCATTTCTTCAATGAGGTCCTCACTAATCACCAAAACCAAATCTAAAATGGCATCCCCCCTTGTTGGTTCAGCAACTACTTGATGAAGGAATTCATCAGCTATCACATCTAGGAAAATCTGAGCCCTATTATTATTACTAGCACTTGTTCTCCAATCTATATCTGGGAAGTTGAAGTCTCCCATGATCACACAGTTCCCATTAGTATTTACTTCCTTAAAGACATTAAAGAGGTCTCTATCCATATCCAAATTAGATCCCGGTGGTCTATAGCACACCCCAAGCACTATCCCAGGGGAGGCTCTAGTAGTTTTCTTCCCCAATGTGATTTTTGCCTGGACAGACTCTGTCTTATCCATTCCATCACTTTTTATTTCTTTACAGTCTACCTCATCATTGATATACAATGCTACTCCCCCACCTTTACCTTTATTTCTATCTTTCCTAAACAGCACATACCCTTCAATACCTGTACTCCAGTCATGACTACTATTCCACCATGTTTCGGTTATTCCTATGATATCTGGTTTCACTTCCTGGACCCGTAGCTCTAATTCCTCCATTTTGTTACCTAGGCTCCTCGCATTGGTGTACAAACATCTTAATTTTTGCTGTTTGGCCTCACTCACATTCTTTACCCAATTTGGTATGGACATTGTACTGCCAGTATGACCTATTAGACTAGTATCCACTCTGCCCTTCCTCCTTATGTCCAGTCTCCTACCCCCGGCTATATCCTCTCTTACTTCGTTGTCTTCCCTCTCAATGTTAAAATGCGGTGTGGAGATTACCTGGACATCTCCCAACCGTCTCCCCCAAATTCCTCGGGCTTGCAATTTCATGTGCCAGTTCCTTTAGTATTCTTGGATGAAGATTATCTGGGCCACCTGATTTACTCTCACTAAACTGTTCAAGTTTGGCTTCTACCTCGGATATGGTACTATCTACCCCCACATCCTTATTCCCATTTGTCATGCTGCCACTATTCTAATGGTATTCGAATGTCTCCCTCTCTCACATTAGAGTTGCTGATCGACGGCCTCTCCCCTGCTTCCCCTGCATTTGCTGTTTGCAATAAGTGTAATGACATAAGGGGTTTATGACTCCCCTAGATGTTTTGCTTATTAGTTTGAGACATGCATAGGGGTCAAGCGGGTGAATGTTAGTGGTTGTGTCACTGTTTGCAAGGGCTGCAGTGTTTACAACCAACACAAATCCAAAGCTTCGCACCTCTGTGTGTTTCAAAAGCTCTTCCTGGCCTTGCCCCAGCTCTTGGAGCTGAGAGTCATCTTCAATTTAGCCATATGGATTTCTCTTTACATTAAGTGTTCAGTTAAAAAAGAAATCCCTGTTAGTGAGTAAGTGATGCAGTGTCTCTCGAATGACAGATGCCAGGGCATGGCCTGATGCAGGATTGGACTGGTAACGCTGCTCATGAAACCCCTCTAAATGTCAACTAAATACTGGAAGGCACAGCAGCGCTAGCTAGGTGCCATGGCATGGGACCAGACAAGAACCATCCTAAAACCAGCATTACAAACCTGTGTCCTGCTCTGCTAAAGCAGGCAACAGCAGAACAGTGGACAGCAGTAGATTAGGTGGATTAAGATCAACAAGAAAAGAAACCACTGCTATTGTCTCTGGCACACCTGTGCAATGATCCTCAGACTGGCTTATGTCCTGTGCACAAAGGACTCTTAGCAGCTACCCTTGCCCTAGAGAAAGGAGATTGGATGAAGATTTGGGACCCCCTTCACTAGGCCTGCAGCCACTGTGCTCTCTGTAAGAGCAACCTGCTCCAGGTTTTGGCAGGGCTGGGCCCACAGAGAAATGGATGTTGGGGGAGGTGTCAATTGAGTTTCTGCCAGGTCCCCTCCCCTTTGCATCACCCTTTGGGAGAAGTGACCTTGTCTCCCAGTACACCATGTTCATCGAGAAGTCTGCACTTGCCTCACCTGCTCCACGGTCAGTTCAGGCAGGCCTGGACTGATCAACTGGCACTGGGTGCAGGTGGCCAGGGCCCCTGGCCACCACATCTGGGTGGGTGGCAGCAAGACAGGCCTCCTCGGAATGGCGCTGTGACCTCCTGTCCCAGGTCACAATGCCAAGCACTCAGATTTGGCCCTGCTGCCCCTTTCATGACAGGGTAGTGAGGGGACAGCTGGGCCAAGTCTAAGTGATCAGTGTTGCAAACTGGCAATGTCACGCTCTCAAGCTTGGCCTGCACCATGTGGGGTGGATGATGGAAAGCGAGCAGAGCAGCTGGGCGACCAGGCTGGGAGTGGAGCGGAGCACTGAGCGGCAGGGAGGGGAAGGGAGATGAGATGAGTGGCCCAGGACATTGGGTGAGGGGCTGGGGGCAAGTTAATGCTCGATTAAGGGAGGAGTGGGAAGTGTGGGTGGGGTGTGGGGTTGAGACAAGTGGGGATGTTGGGGGCGGGGGGTGGAGATGGGGATGTTGAGGCCATAGCTAGTGGGGTAGAGGTGTTGGGGGTTTTGGTGAGTGGGATGGATGTCAGAGCTGCTGGGATGTGTGGGGCAGGGCTCAAGTTAAGCGGGGGCTGGTGGAGGGTTGCAGAGGATATGTGGGGTTGGAGGGGTATTTGGCATATGTGCAGTAGGGGTACTTGGCTGAGTATCCCCTGTTCCAGCCACACGAGGCTGGCCCAGAGCTAGGGTGGGGTCCCAGCGCTGTTCAGGTTGGGCTTAGCCACCCCTCTGCAATCCTGAGGGGCAACTGGGCCAAATTAGAGTGAAAGAGGGGGGGGGGCAATTTCCACAGTGCACAGGGCTCCAGAAGTCTGTAACCTGACTCCAAGAACAGGGCAGGGCATGCTGTTTATAGTCAGAACCAAAAAAACCCGTCATTTCACTGAGGGGTTTAAACCCAGCCCACTGAGATCTTGCAAGCCGCTGTCCTTCACCGCATCGACAATAGCTGGCCTGGCTGTGAGCTGGATAGGAACATCTGCCCCGAGTGCTATCAACTTCCAGGAAACCACAAATCCAGCCCACCGGAGGCCTGTCAGTCGCTTTCAGGATGAAACTGATGCTTTGGGTCTTTTGCTTGGTTTTACTAGGGGGCCTTATTCAAGGAGGTTTACGGCTGGGCTCAGTCAACAAAATCCACACCAGTGGGCAGGAGTCTCTCGCCCTTAGTAAAAAGAGCCCAGCTAAAATATCTCACCAGCAGAGAGGGTGTCTGATGGAAGAACCTTGTGCATTGCACATGTCTGTGGGAGCTGGGTGTCACTGAGTTAGGGAGTGAAAGTCACATTCTCACCCTTAGCTGCTGACACATTCTTCTGCATTAGAGGCGCTTCTGTCTAGAATAAAATCCAGCTATATTACCTGCCGTTGGAGGAAGTGGCTAAGGGTACTGGGGATGGCTGGCATGCAGTACACATCTCTGAGCTGTCCCTCAGCAGACTGCCTTGAAATGGGGCTCTGTTGAACACAAACCTGTGCTCTCGCTGTAATGGGGGAGGATTATTTCTGGATCATTAAAACAAGCATATAAGAAATATTTTTGGTGCTAGTGAAATGAATGACATCTCTGTATGCTGTCTGCACGTCTACTAGGTCGTTTTTCTTTCATGTTCTTCATTTGGCTGCACATGCATTCAGAAAAGGCAGCATGGTTTAGTGGTTAATGTGTGGGATTGAAAACTGGGAGACCTGGGTCTGTTCCTGACTCTGGTCCTGGACAAGTTACTTGGTTTCTCTGGGAGAGTTCTCACAAGCACCCAGGGGAGTTAGGAGCACAAGTTCCACTGACCTTTAAACACTTTGGTAGTGAAAAACCAAAACATTCTTTTTTCAAAGAAATCAGATGGGAGGGCCCCCAACAATTTTCCACCAAAAATGTTCATTTGGCGGGGGGGGAAAGGGGAAATGGTATTTTTGGTCAAACAACATTGCAAAGAAAACCATTGAGTGGCTCTGCTTTGCAATGCGATAGCCCCTTCTCTCTGAAGATCTGAAAAATATCCATGCCTGTAGGGAGGTGGGAAACTATCATTACCACCATGTGACTGAATGCACCCCTGTATTCACACCCAATACACTCACTATTGTAGTAATCTTTGTACAAAATATCATTTGAAAATGAATATCAGTAATATCATGAAAATAAGAAAGAAAAACTTGTAGCACCTTAGAGACTAACAAATTTATTTCAGCATAAGCTTTCGTGGGTTAGTACCTGAACTGTGTGTAGCAACATTACATGTAAAGTGATGAATTCCCCCTGTGTGATGTTGGTAGCACATGTTCAAACCCACATAGCCCTGATCAGTCAGGAGTGGTTAAGCAGGTCTGTCTTAAGCAAAGGATTGTGTGTGTACCTCAATTTATGTATAAGTAGCAAACATGGTCCTTGAGACAGCAAGAGGGAGACAAGGCAAATCTGCATTTCAGCATATACAGGGAAGGAGAAAGGGCAGGGGGCACCTTCATCCCCAGACTCCATGTCGCCTCCTTTACGGTTTGAATAAACTTTGCTTTGAGCGCTAATCCTCAGTTGAATTCACTTCAAAATGGGACTGGACTATAAAAGTGAGGGGCAAAACCACCCCAAGGAAGGTATCTCTCTCAAGCTCTTTCACCTAAGATGACAAAGGAACCAGCCCTTTGGACTTTGGAGGCTGATCTTGATCTGAGAATTTGGTCAGCCCTGTTGCTGGGAGCATGTGCTAAGGATTTGACCTTGAACCAAGTCTTGGCTACTAGGAAGTGTTTTATCTTGTAACCATTTCTGACTTTAATACCTTGCATGTGGACTCACTTAAAATCTCTCTTTGTAGTAAAATAAACTTGTTTTATTCTTTAATAAAAACTAATAGAGTGTTGTGTAAACTGAGCTGTTTGTGTAACTCCAATTAAAGTAGCAGACTATTGTATATTGACCCCTTACAGAGGCAACAGACCTCTAATGTCTGAACAGACCAGGAGAGGGCTGGACAGTGCAGAACACTGGACTGAAAATCCAGGACTGGGAGTGTGCTGCCTTGGTGGTAACCAAGGCTGGTGGAAACCACAGTGTGACTGGAGTATTGCTGGCAGGCTGCAGCTATAAACAGACACTCAGGATGTGACTTGCATGCTATTTGTGAGCAGCCCAGGTTGGGACTTATGGCAGCAAAGCATTGTGAGGCACCCCAGGTTACAGGACAGGCAGTGACACAACCCCCCTCCTCCCACTGGTCTGGATTGCATCCTGGAGTGTCAGACCCTATTTTACAGATAGAGAAACTGAGGCACAAATGGGTTATGGACAAAATCTTACAGCTCGGAGCTGAAAGTTAAACACTTCAATCCGTACGAAGTCACTGAGTGCCAGGTGCTCTGAAAGTGGGGCCACTCTCGTTTAGAGCCCTATGTCTGGCCAGCCAAGCTTGCAAAGATTTAAATATTTTGCCCATGGTCACCCAGCTACTCAGAGGTAGAAAAAGAAACCAGAGCTGCTAATTCCCAGGGCTTTGCTTTAACCACTACACCATGCTTCCTTTAAAGCAAACAAAATATTTCTTGCAATATTTCCCTTTGTTAGTATTTTCCTCCATTCCTAATGCTGTGTGGACCTTGGAATGTTAGATTTCTACCACTGGATATCTCAATTCATCTGCTGCTATGCCCTGTTTATGTCTGCAGCTTAATTGCAGAGGTTATTACTATCAGTGTAAAAGGGCTAGAGGGCCTCAGATAGCAATGCTACCAGAGACATAATTCAGCTCAGTGTTCAAAGTAGCAGGTATGGGAAGTGGACAGCTGTTGGGAGTGACAAAGAACTCTTGCGAAGCAAGAAACTGCAAGCTAGCATTTCAGACAAGGTTACAAAGTGATTTATGTAAACTCCAATGAGAAACTAAACAGCTGCTTAGTCCCTCTGTGGTGCTTGCATTACGGGAGGAAAAGCGCAGACTCCTGCAGCATCAGAACAATACACCTGTATTCAAAGGGTTTAAAAAATAAAAGGGGTTGTAAAGAATCCCCATCAGGCTGGTTTCACAGCACAGGCTAAGAGAGATGGCATGGATGGGTTGTGGGAGAAGCCATGTGTATTGTCATTCAGATGCTGTGGGTATTAGGTGCCATATAAAATACCCAGAGACACAGTTAGAAGACTTGGTGGTGAAGACACCTGTGCCTTGTCTACATTATTTATTGTGTGTTGAGTATGTATTCCTTCCTACTCTGAGGCTGGACTTAGAATAAGATGGCCACAGAGCTAGCATTTGTTTTATGTTTCACAGCATACACAGAGAAATTAGGTTAAAAACATAAATACCCTTGCTGGAAGGTTGCAGCATAACAAGACTTTATTTCTTAGAAATCAGAATGATCACACACAAGAACCCAAAACCAGAGAGAGACAAAGCAGGCTGCTCCCTAAGGCAGACACACCCACCTGACTCTAGACTGGTTCTTTCCTGCCTGAACTGCTGCTCCCAGATGCTTCCCTACAAAGCCCCTTAGCCTGCAATCTGAACCAGGAACCCCCGCTCCCCTTCTCTCTCTTAAAGTGATAGCTTGCAATTCCAGTTTGTTCCCAACTCCACTGGGTCCTTGGCCAATTGCTAATGGCTTTATGACTCTCATTTCTCTTAGCTGAGACACCTAACATTCACTTTGGGCAGGGCCGGCTCTAGCTTTTTTGCAAAAAAAAAAAAGAAGCCGCGGCCAGAGCTGACGCCCCAAGCACCTGCTTCCTTTGCTGGTGCCTGGAGCCGGCCCTGACTTCGGGGGAGATTCTCAAACACCACAGGGCTCTTCACTCTTCCTTACAAAATGATTCTGCTGCTTTGATCTTCCAGGATAAAGTAATGTGCTCTTATAAAGTAAATGTAGTGAGGTGAACTGGAATCCAGGACCATGACTTCGCAGTGCCCTGGGTGCCTTTCAGATAGAAATGTGAATCCACGATTCCTAGAGCTTAGCCTCTGATTTAACACCTGCCATTTGGTTTCAATCACAGCACCAACAAAAAAAAATGAGGTCTCTCTCTTTTTCTTTTTAAAGGCAATTACTGGCTTAAAAATGCATGACACCAGCCAGCCAGTATGTGCAGCTGAAATGCAGAAGCAATAAAGACAGCGTGAGCGAAGTAGGAAGGAAGGACGTGTTTTATTACTTCAGGAGAATGAGTGCTCGATGCAAAGGCAAGCCTGTGAGGTACTGATCTCATCCCGCTTCCGTTCCAATCAGCGGCAAAGCTCCTGTATCACTGGGAGCAGGATCAAGCTCATCGGCTGAAATTAAAACAGTGCAGATAACTTATGTGCCCTCAACACATACAGCTTAAACAATTATTTGGTGGTATTTAGCTTGTCAAGAAACAAAACCATGCAATTAACCATCACAGCCTGGTTTTAACTGAAACTGCCCACAAAGAGCCAGACTTCCAGCTGGTGTCAATCTGGTGACATGGATGGGGCTCTGCCAATTTACATCAGCTCAGGATCTGGCCCAAGGTTTTGATGTGGCTTGTCAATTTTCTAGCATGCAGCATTATGTGCATGCTGGGTATTCAGATGGGGAATTGCAGTAGTCAGTTAGCTTCAAAGTGGTTTCTAGGAATGATGGTAGAGCAACAAGAATATGTCTGGGAATGAAGACAAAGTTGAAGCAGTTCTTTTTCTGCGCAGGAGAAATGCTGGCAGTGAGCAGCTGTCATTCTCGCTCATGCTTTGTGGCCTGCGCTGCAAAGTTAGTGCAGTTCTGGTCAGCAGAAAGTTGCGTGTCTACTGGAACATCTTGGTTTAGAATGGATGGTGTGGTTTTGTTCCATCAGACAGCCTCCCTGCCCAGCCAGGAGCTGGAATTGTCACTAGAGAAATTAGACTAGCAATTTACGCCAGATGTTCTAACTTGCAGTGGCCCCAGATGGATTTTGTTTCTGCTGCCGTGCTTTCGTCCCCATAAGTATTGTGCTTTTATTATGTATTTCTAAATCAGCAGCTCCTAGAAGGCCCACCTGAAATGGGGGCCCTATTGTGGAAGGCACTGTAAGCTCTTTGGGGACAGGGACAATCTCTTATGATCTGAATAGATAAGAAAAGGAGTGGGAAGATAAATCGAGGCACAGAGCAGGGCAGAGACTTGTCCAAGGTCATGTGGCTGGTCGATGACAGAACTAGGAATAGATCCTACCTCCCTTGGCTTGCCCACCAATGCACTACTACTGGACTATACTGCCTGTCTAAATGGCTGTCAGTTTCCTATGTACAGGGTGGGTAGATTTCACCTATCTAGGAAATCTCTCTCACTTTTGTACAATGGCTAATTTGCCACTTAACATTGGGTTTGTTCAGCACGGAGTTGCTTGGCATTTCACATATAAACAAGACATCCCTACCTGATCATTTCAACACCCACTCTTCCACTGACATCCTCCCAGGGCGCTGAAGGCCACACGGATTCAGAATATACACTTACTAGGTGGCCAATCCTACCATGTGCTGAGCTCATGACTTGTTATTTCCCAGAAAGTGCTCAGCACCTTGTTGAATCAGGTCCTAAACAGACACAGTGTAACATTTGCCTTTTGTTGCACATGGATAGGTGAAGAGCGACTGTTTAACCTTATCACATGGTTTGAGCCAAGCTGTAATAAAGGAGTCTTGGTAAGAGACCAGCCTCCATAGCTGACCCCAGTTACATGACCAGAGTTATGGCTACAAATTATTGCACCCCGTCACATGATGGGGGTCAGTACCGACTGATGCTTGTGGTTACTGTTACACAGTCCAACATGCAAGGTCAAACCATGTTATAACATGATTGGGCAGTGACTGTATTTAAGCCAAGTGCTTATAGCAGATTTTATAACCTAGGTGGCAACTAACTTCTGGAGTGGGATTTTAACCACTAACCGAGCCAACAAGAGTGACACGGAGTCACACCGACACAGTCCATACGACAAACTCACACCTGCATTTTATTAGCATTTACGTCAATGGGACATAAACATATACAGTGATGCTTTGCTGAATCAGGGCCATTGTTTCTCTCTGACTGCACTTTGTGACTTGCTGTTGTTAAGCAAATCATACAACTGGACAGAAACTTTAAATTATATAGTGGAAGCTAAGTGACAAACTGAGGAAGCCCTGCACGTTGAGTGACACAATCTGTAATTGTAACCCCAGCTTACAAAATGTGGCTCTCTGTTTCCAGTGACTAGGCCACATAGGGGTTTGTGAATCCGCTACTGTCTTTGAGCTCACAGCAGCAGGCCTTTGAACAGGCAGTAGAAAGTCCTGCTTTTGGCTCCATAGATCCTCCACTTCAGTGTAGCGTCATGTTGCACAACAATGGCCGTGAAGTGCTGTTGAAGCAGGAAATCGGTGAGGCTGTTTTGACTTTCAATGGAAAATTGCTTTAAGTCAATTGATATTAAACAGGCACACTTGGTGCTAAGCGAAACGTGACGGTGCCTGGGGACATTTCCTAAGGAGGCCCTGAGCCTGCAGTGAGACTCAGGCAAGAAGTCCGTGGGGCTCCCTGTGGGTGCAGGGGTCAGCCTGAGTGCATCTGACTACAGGACTGGGGCCTGAGTGCAGGGTTTATTAAGGATGACCAGCAACGGTGGGGGGGAAATTGGGCCTGTGCCCATTTGTGCTGTGGCATGATGTATAATGGCAGCCTGCTTGTTTCATAACAGACCCTGTCTGGGCTAGAAACGCACAGAATGGTGTGTGAAGGATTTCCTGATGTCGTTCATACACCGCTGGGAACATGGCCTTGGGCACCAGCTCAACAGGTGAGATGAGAGTGAGCAGATCAAGCTGCTGCCCGTAATATGCAAGGACTGGAGAATCAGTGAAATGACATCACAGGTCACAGGCACCAGCTGCCTAGCCATTGTCATGTGTTCTGTAGTGGCTGAGAGCCCTAGGAGAGCAAGGCTGCTGGCAACACCTTTCCAAAGGCACAGGTCCCACCGGAAGGGAGTGCCATGGACTCTCCTCTCCCCTTTGGCAAGCCTAGCACCATTTCACCAGGATCCTCACTTTGAGCAGCACAGGAGCCTCCATACGCCCCCTCTCCACCTTGCTCTGCCCACAGGGCTAGACGTGCTCTACTCTAGCTCAAACAGAAACTGTGGGCTCGATGCAGGAATCACGGGGTGAGGTTCTCTGGCCTGACTTACCCAGGAGGCCATGAGTTAGACAAGCTCTTGCTTGGGACTACTCAGAAGGCAGGTTTGGTCACAATGTTTGTGCCAAGTTAAAAGGTCTGCCCGGTGTGAAACTCAGTCTAACACTTTAAATGGGAAGTGGTCCAGGAGGAGGACAGATCACAAATCCCATCTGGCCCAGATTTTTGATTCTCAGTTCGATTGTATGTTCATTAGTAAATTTTTAGCAACGGCCAGAGCAACTGACAGTGGATTTCCTATTCCAAAAAGAATATAGTATTCCATTTAATATTAACTTAATTAAAGGTGACCTGCAAGAGATTTTTTATCAAAACTGGGCCTATGATCTTTTTTGATTCTTGATGATGTATTAAAAAGGGTCTTTATTTTCTCTGCTTTTAATTTTACATGTAAAAACATCAGCAATGACAATTCTGATCTTCCCCGGTTCTGCTGGAGGATTCGTTAAGGGTACGAGGGGATAATAGAATCATAGAATCTCAGGGTTGGAAGGGACCTCAGGAGGTCATCTAGTCCAACCTCCCGCTCAAAGCAGGACCAACCCCAACTAAATCATCCCAGCCAGGGCTTTGTCAAGCCTGACCTTAAAAACCTCTAAGGAAGGAGATTCCACCACCTCCCTAGGTAACCCATTCCAGTGCTTCACCACCCTACTAGTGAAAAAGTTTTTCCTAATAGCCAACCTAAACCTCCCCCTCTGCAACTTGAGACCATTACTCCTTGTTCTGTCATCTTCTACCACTGAGAACAGTCTAGATCCAGCCTCTTTGGAACCCCCTTTTAGGTAGTTGAAAGCAGCTATCAAATCCCCCCTCATTCTTCTCTTCTGCAGGCTAAACAATCCCAGTTCCCTCAGCCTCTCCTCATAAGTCACGTGCTCCAGCCCCCTAATCATTTTTGTTGCCCTCGGCTGGACTCTTTCCAATTTATCCACATCCTTCTTGTAGTATGGGGCCCAAAACTGGACACAGTACTCCAAATGAGGCCTCACCAGTGCCGAATAGAGGGGAATAATCACGTCCCTCGATCTGCTGGAAATGCCTCTACTTATACAGCCTAAAATACCGTTAGCCTTTGTCAGGGTTCCCTCCCCACTCTAAACTCTAGGGTAAAGACGTGGGGACCCGCATTCAGAGCCCCTAAGCTTATTTTTACCAGCTTAGGGTAAACCCCCCCAAGGTACAAAATTCCCTGAACCCCGAGAAATGCTTCTTGCTGCCACCATCAAATGTCTAACAGGAATCCAGGAAAGGAATCACTTGAACTTCCCTCCCCCCCAAAGTGCCCCCTCAAGCCGTACACCCCCTTTCCTGGGGAAGCTTGAGAACAATCTCCCAACCAATTGGTTACACAGTGATCTAAAAACCCACCCCCTGGGTTTTAACACCATAGAAAACAGTCAACTTCTTAAAAGAAGGATTTTATTAAAAATAAAGAAGGTAAAATCATCTCTGTAAAATCAGGATGGTAACTATTTCACAGGGCACTATATTTTTAAACTTAGAGAGATTTCCCCCTCTGGACAAAACCTTAACGTTACAGAAAACCATGAATACCTCCCCCCCCCCCTTGCCCTTTCTAACACAGGGAATACACCAAGCAAAATAAACAGAAATCTATATGCTATGCTATCTAAACTTACTTCAGAAAAGGGAGGTTTGATTTTCTGTAGGTTCCTTCTGTCTTCCAAGATCACTCTCTCTCAGACAAAGACACCCACTAAAACCTTCCCCCCTCCCAAAGTTTGAAAGTATCTTGTCCCCTTATTGGTCAGAGCCCAGCCAAGTCAGGTGTCAGTCTGGCTACCTGCATTTCTTAACCTTAAAAGAGGATTTTATAGCACTGCATCAGACCCTCTCCCCCTTCCCTTCATATTTATGACAGCCTTCTTGGCAACAAGGGCACATTGTGGACTCATATTCAGCTTTTCGTCCACTGTAACCCCTAGGTCCTTTTCTGCAGAACTGCTGCCCAGCCATTCGGTCCCTAGTCTGTAGCAGTGCATGTGATTCTTCCGTCCTAAGTGCAGGACTCTGCACTTGTCCTTGTTGAACCTTTCTTTTGGCCCAATCCTCTAATTTGTCTAGGTCCCTCTGTATCCTATCCCTACCCTCCAGCATATCAACCACTCCTCCCAGTTTAGTGTCATCTGAAAACTTGCTAAGGGTGCAGTCCACACCATCCTCCAGATCATTGATGAAGATATTGAACAAATCCGGACCCAGCACCGACCCTTGGGGCACTCCACTTGATACCGGCTGCCAACTAGACATGGAGCCATTGATCACTACCCGTTGAGCGCGACCATCCAGCCAGTTTTCTATCCACCTTACCATCTATTCATCCAGCCCATACTTCTTAAACATGCTGGCAAGAACACTGTGGGAGACTGTATCAAAAGCTTTGCTAAAGTCAAGAAATAGCACATCCACTGCTTTCCCCTCATCCACAGAGTCAGTTATCTCATCGTAAAAGGCAATTAGGTTAGTCAGGCATGACTTGCCCTTGGTGAATCCATGCTGACTGTTCCTGATCACTTTCCCCTCCTTTAAGTGGTTCAGAATTGATTCCTTGAGGACCTGTTCCATGATTTTTCCAGGGACTGAGGTGAGACTGACTGGCCTGTAGTTCCTTGGATCTTGCTTCTTCCCCCTTTTAAAGATTGGCACTACATTAGCTTTTTTCCAGTCATCCAGGACCTCCCCCGATTGCCATGATTTGTCAAAGATAATGGCCAATGGCTCTGCAATCACATCGGCCAACTCCTTTAGCACCCTCGGATGCAGTGCATCCGGCCCCATGGACTTGTGTCATAAATATGAAGTGAAGGGGGAGAGGGTCTGATGCAGTGCAATAAAATCCTCTTTCCAGTAAAGGGTTAAGAAATGCAGGTAGCCAGACTGACACCTGACCTGGCTGGGCTCTGACCAATAAGGGGACAAGATACTTTCAAACTTTGGGAGGGGGGAAGGTTTTAGTGAGTGTCTTTGTCTGAGAGAGAGTGATCTTGGAAGACAGAAGGAACCTACAGAAAATCAAACCTCCCTTTTCTGAAGTAAGTTTAGATAGCATAGCATAGCATATAGATTTCTGTTTATTTTGCTTGGTGTATTCCCTGTGTTAGAAAGGGCAAGGGGGCGGGGGAGGTATTCATGGTTTTCTGTAACGTTAAGGTTTTGTCCAGAGGGGGAAATCTCTCTAAGTTTAAAAATATAGTGCCCTGTGAAATAGTTACCATCCTGATTTTACAGAGATGATTTTACCTTCTTTATGTTTAATAAAATCCTTCTTTTAAGAAGTTGACTGTTTTCTATAGTGTTAAAACCCAGCGGGTGGGTTTTTAGCTCACTGTGTAACCAATTGGTTGGGAGATTGTTCTCAAGCTTCCCCAGGAAAGGGGGTGTACGGCTTGAGGGGGCATTTTGGGGGGGAGGGAAGTTCAAGTGATTCCTTTCCTGGATTCCTGTTAGACATTTGATGGTGGCAGCAAGAAGCATTTCTCAGGGTGCAGGGAATTTTGTACCTTGGGGGGGGGGGGTTTACCCTAAGCTGGTAAAAATAGGCTTAGGGACTCTGAATGCGGGTCCCCACGTCTTTACCCTAGAGTTTAGAGTGGGGAGGGAACCCTGCAACTTGTGATCGTCCAACTTTTCTAAAGTGTCCCGAACTACTTCTTTCTCCACAGAGGGCTGGTCACCTCCTCCCCATACCGTGCTGCGGAGTGCAGCCACCTGGGAGCTGACCTTGTCTGTGAAGACAAAGGCAAAAAAAGCATTGAGTACGCTAGCTTTCTCCACATCCTCTGTCACTAGGTTCCCTCTCTCATTCAGCAAGAGGCCCACACTTTCCTTGACTTTCTTCTTGTTGCTAACATACCTGAAGAAACCCTTCTTGTTACTCCTAACATCTCCGGCTAGCTGCAACTCCAAGTGTGATTTGGCCTTCCTAATTTCACTCCTGCATGCCTGAACAATACTTTTATACTCCTCCCTGGTCATTTGTCCAATCTTCCACTTCTTGTAAGCTGTTTTTTGTGTTTAAGACAAGCAAGGATTTCACTGTTAAGCCAAGCTGGTCGCCTGCCATATTTACTTTTCTTTCTACGTATCGGGATGGTTTGTTCCTGCTACCTCAATAAGGATTCTTTAAAATACAGCCAGCTTTCCTCGACTCCTTTCCCCCTCATGTTATTCTCCCAGGGGATCTTGCCCATCAGTTCCCTGAGGGAGTCAAAGTCTGCTTTTCTGAAGTCCAGGGTCTCTGTTCTACTGCTCTCCTTTCTTCCTTGTGTTAGGATCCTGCACTCGACCATCTCATGGTCATTGCCTCCCAGATTCCCATTCACTATTTCTTTCTCTACTATTTCTTCCCTGTTTGTGAGCAGCAGGTCAAGAAGAGCTTTTCCCCTAGTTGGTTCCTCCAGTACTTGCACCAGGAAATTGTCCCCTACACTTTCCAAAAACTTCCTGGATTGTCTGTGCACCGCTGTATTGCTCTCCCAGCAGATATTGGGGTGATTAAAGTCACCCATGAGAACCAGGGCCTGTGATCTAGCAACTTCTGTTAGTTGCTGGAAGAAAGTCTGGTGGTCTGTAGCAGACTCCCACCACGACATTACCCTTGTTGCTCACACTTCTAAATTTAATCCAGAGACTCAGGTTTTTCTGCAGTTGCATACTGGAGCTCTGAGCAGTCATACTGCTCTCTTACATGCAACGCAACTCCCCCACCTTTTCTGCCCTGCCTATCCTTCCTGAACAGTTTATATCCATCCATGACAGTACTCCAATCATGTGAGTTATCCCACCAAGTCTGTTATTCCAATTACATCATAATTCCTTGACTGTGCCAGGACTTCCAGTTCTCCCTGCTTGTTCCCCAGGCTTCTTGCATTTGTGTATAGGCATTTAAGATAACTCACTGATCGTCCTGCTGTCCCAGTATGGGGCAGGAGCCCTCCCCTCTTGCACTCACCTACTTGTGCTTCCTCCCGGTATCCCACTTCCCCACTTACCTCAGGGCTTTGGTCGCCTTCCCCCGGTGAACCTAGTTTAAAGCCCTCCTCACTAGGTTAGCCAGTCTGCTTGCAAAGATGCTCTTCCCTCTCTTCGTCAGGTGGAGCCCATCTCTGCCTAGCACTCCTTCTTGGAACACCATCCCATGGTCAAAGAATCCAAACCCTTCTCTCTGACACCATCTGTGTAGCCATTCGTTGACTTCCACGATTCGACGGTCTCTACCCCGGCCTTTTCCTGCCCCAGGGAGGATAGACGAGACCACCACTTGTGCCTCAAACTCCTTTATCCTTCTTCCCAGAGCCACGTAGTCTGCAGTGATACTCTCAAGGTCATTCTTGGCAGTATCATTGGTGCCCACGTGGAGAAGCAGGAAGGGGTAGCGATCTGAGGGCTTGATGAGTCTCGGCAGTCTCTCCATCACATCATGAATCCTAGTCCCTGGCAAGCAGCACACCTCTCTGTTTTCCCAGTCAGGGCGGCAGATAGATGACTCAGTCCCCGTGAGGAGAGAGTCCCCGACCACCGCCACCCCCCTCCTCCTCTTGGGAGTGGTGGTCGTGGAACCCCCATCCCAAGAACGGTGCATCTCATGCCTTCCAATCAGTGGAGTCTCCTTCTGCTCTGTTCCCTCAGATGTATCATCCACTCCACTCTCTGTACTAGTACCTGCGGCGAGAACATGAAAACGGTTGCTCACCTGAATCTGTGTTTCTGGTACATAGACTTTTCTGGTACTCTTTCCTCTTCTGGAAGTCACAGGCCGCCAATTATCCTCGCTGGCCTGCTGTCCCCACTGCGTAGCCTGCTCTGAATCTTCAGAACACTGTGCCCGCTGAAGCCTATCCTGACGTCTATCCAGGAAATCCTCATTTTCTCTTATGGAACGCAGGGTTGATACTCATTTCTCCAGACCTTGAATCTTTTCTTCCAATATGGAGATCAGCTTGCACTTTGTACAAAGTCACTTCTATCCTGTGGAAGAAAGACAAACATGGCACATCCTGTGCAGGTCACAACAGCGGATCGCTCAGCATCCATAGTCTCTTCCTTCTAAGAGCTTCCTTACTTGTGGCAGAAGCTATTCAGAGAAACCTGCAAGAGGGAATCCTCAGTAGGTTCTCTCCAGGCGAACTCCCAGGCAAACTCCTTCTGTTTGCCTCTCTGCTGTTCGCTGCTCGATATATGATATCTCGCTCATTTTAACTGCTGAGGTGCAATGTTGAAACTTTAACAGACTTCTTTTATCCAAAATGTCTATTCATCATGTAAGTTAATTGGTGTTAACAAGAATAAATAAAATCAAGGTGTTACACAGTCTGATTAAAAACCCCTTCCCCTCTGACTCGCTCAGCTTTCACTCTACAGTGTGGCCAACTCTTGTCTGTCTGGGCATATCTGGGGGTTTTCTTAAAGCCCCTGTTGCTGGAATTAAGAGACTGTCTGAGAATCCCAGCTTTCAGTTGTTTAAAAGCAAGTTTCTAGCCTTCATGGCTGTTGAAAAAAGTTTGAAAAATTGAAAGAAATACACCCCGAACATTCCAAAGCCAGAAGGCAATCAGAACAACCCCAAAGGAATTATTTAAGAATGCTCAGGATGTTAAAGCCAATCTCGATTTTTTTAGGGCCCTGTCTTGTGCTTCTTGAACACTTGAGGTTAGCAATGATACTCTATTGGCAACTAATTGCACTGATCGTGATCCTCCCACTGGTACCTTGTGCTCTCGCATCTGCAACCATCTATTGCATCTCATCACATTAGACTCTCAGCTCGCGGGGGTTGCACTTGTGTACACTGCTTAGCACTATGGGACCCCAATCCCTAGCTGGGGCCACTAACTGCAGCCGCCACCCAAATAATGAACACTAAGTCAGACACTGTGGCCGCAGGGCAGTTCTCTTCCAAGCTGGGCTCAGTTAGTAAAACTTGGCTGGAACAGGAGCAGAGTTGGGCCAAAGCAGAGCACAATTGCAAGTCCCACCCCAGGGTGAAAGCACAGCTCTCTGCTCTTCATAAACATGACAAAAAATGGTGAATAGCAGAGAGAAGGCTACACTCAAACCGGGGTCCTATCCTGCCATCTTTTCACACACAGATCTCTTAGGGATACGCCCTGCTGCCCATCACCATTGTATCTGAGCACCTTCCACATAAAATCGATAGCAACAGTGACATCTCTAGTGGGCTCCATGGAGTCTATAGCCCTTCTCCCTTTCTGGGGTCTAAACTCTGCCTGGGTTCCCCCACTTCTGGTTGGCTGTTAGGGGCTTGGGACCGTGGTGGGGTGCTCAGTTTGTCAGTGTCCCATATGATGGAAAGACTTCCTCAAAGAGGAAGATTTTGCAGCGTTTCCTGAAGCTGGCCTGATTTCCACTGGATGATTGCCTCCCAGACAGGTCCCCTCGACCCAGAATGCTTTATCCCCAGCTTTGTCATGTTTCGTCCTGAGCTTTGAGCTCCGTATAGTCCCACAGGAGTGCAGCTAGCCCGGGAGTTCATACATCCAAAGACTGAATGTAATATAGCTTGATCCATTCATTGCTTTGAAAATCAGGACTGAAGTCTGTCTTCTGGCAAGGAATGTGTCTGAGGCTGTGGCTACATGGCAACTGGGGGGGTGAGACTGCACCATGAGCAGACTTACCCCAGCTAGCTTGCTAAAACTAGCAGTGAAGCCACAGCAGCACAGATGGCATATGTAACTGGGTCCTGCTGGATTTGTACTCAGGGGGCTGGGAATTAATTGCCAAGGAATTCATTCATTTCTCTGCCTGGGGCAGGTTGAAGGAGTAGCCGGTACAATCAAGGTGTCTGGACCTCATGGGGTCTTGTTCACCCTTCGTCAAATGACAGCTTCATCCTGCCTCCCTTAAGCAGCAACAATGTAACCCCCTCCCACAGCTAACTCCCTATAGGCCAAGAGATAAGCTGGTCCTTGCAGATTGTTACCAAACTTGTAGAAGCAACAAAGAGTCCTGTGGCACCTTATAGACTAACAGACGTATTGGAGCATAAGCTTTCGTGGATGAAGACCCACTTCATCGGATGCATGCACTGGATATATCCAGAGACAGATACAAATATGCAGGCAAAAGTGGATAAATGTAAATGGAAAAAATAACCCCAACTATACATATAATATGATGGGGGCTAATTTAGCTACAACTAATCAGGAAAAAGATCTTGGAGTCATTGTGGATAGTTCTCTGAAGATGCCCATGCAGTGTGCAGCAGCAGTCAAAAAAGCAAACAGGATGTTAGGAATCATTAAAAAAGGGATAGAGAATATCTTATTGCCCTTATACAAATCCATAGTGCTCCCACACTTGGCACTTCTTGAAAATCGGGTCCCTCTAAGTTCCCTCAAGTCAAGCACCCAAACCCACTTATCCCTTGGGAAAATCTTGGCCTTAATCTTTTTTCTGAGTTCTATTAAACTCGTCACCTCAATATCTTGTGCCAAGTTAACTAGGCAACTGTATGTAAAATATGCCTTTCGGTTTTGAATGTGTTGTCTTTTATGGTGTCCCCTTATTTTAGTACTATGAGAATTGGAGCACCCTCATTGACTTTCTCCCTATAGTCATTGTTTTAATTACCTCTTATTCATTTCCTCTCTGGACATAGTATTCCTAACCTTTTAAGTCTCTGCTCAGATGGAAGTCTTTCCCTAACTCTGACCATACTTGTAGCCTTCCTTAGGACATTTTTCATTTCTGCAATATCCTTTCTGTGATGAGGGGGTTAAGAATTAATTAGTATAGTTCCAGTATCAGTCTCTCTCCTTGGCTTAATCCAACCTAACATCTTGTTTACTTTCGCGATCACTACTGCATGTTAAGTAGATGTTTTCAATGAGCCATCCACAAGGACTCATTTCCCTTTCACTCATTAACATTCCTCTATTATAATTAGCCCATCTGTCCACCCAGAATAAAGTCATCTCATATTACAGTCAGGACACTTCATCTCGATTTGACACCTTCACAGCACACTAATCAAAATGTGAACGAAATGTTCAACAGTAGATCTCAGATTTATGTCCAGTGGAATGGAAATAAGAGCTACAGAAAAATGAGCTGTTGGAAACTAATTGCGTATTAGCTGACTTGATTGTACATCTTCATTGATAGTGATTTCTATTGACAAGGTGGGTCACTTTTTCAATAAACAGTGCTATTTTTGTTAATTATAGAAATGTACTGTTCATTCCCTCTGAGGCACCTGGCACTGGCCACTGTCGGAAGACAGGATACTGGGCTAGATGGACCTTTGGTCTGACCCAGTAGGGCCATTCTTCTGTTCTTACTAAGTATTGGAGGATTCTAAATTAACGTAGTTGGTGGTGAATAAAGATGTCTCTTCGCACTCTCTTGGACTAGTATGAGTGCTATAATCAGATTCCACTTACATTATTGGCCATATTCTCTACTTGAGAATACAATTCCTCTTATTTTTTTTATGTATGGAAACCAGGAAGAATGACTCATTTAATAATTGCTACATTTAATTTTGCAAAGAGGAAGTACATCAGACTTTTGGTGGAAACACTGAAATGCTAAATTAAATGTAATTCATTTATTGTAATCACGGATCATATTTTCCCTTATGGTTCTGGGGCTGCAGCAGGGGCATGGAGCTTCTCTGGTCTCAGGGCTGCAGCAGTTGGGGAAGGGTGGAAAGGAGTGAGTGGGGGGTGGGGCTGCGGGGGAAGGGGTGAAACAGGGTGCCGCCCTGGGCAGAATGGGGGCATGGCAATAGGAAAGGGATGGAACAGGGTGGGACCATGGGTGGGGCCACAGGTGGAAGGGGCACAACAGGGGTAGGGCCACAGTTACGGGGCTGAGGCCCCCCCCCACTGGTTCTGGCCCAGGGCCCCAGGAGACCTTAATCTGCCTCTGAATCTCCCTTTTGAAGTCAGTGGGGACTTTGGCAGCAGATTTTCAGCTCTTTAGGGTGAGGAGTGCCTTTTTGGTCTGTGTTTTTATAGTGCCTGGCACAAGAGGGTCTTGGTCCATGACTGGAGTGCCCAGGGGCTATCACAATACAAATAATTGATCATCATAAGCTTGTATTAGCATGACTTTCTAAGCACGAGTGGGTCAATCTAATTTAACATGATGACATTATTCCATACCCATTCTTCATAAAAAATAGGGCATATGTAGTGACAGCTAACATGCTCCACAGGTCACAGATGCAGAGGAAACCCATCCCGAGGGGATATTTTCCCCCAAGAGAAAGCTAATTCCTAGCACATGATCTAGCTTCTGTTAGAACCTTTCAATATGTAATAACCCCCAAGGGGCTGGATCCAAGAAACACTTACACAGGTCTGGCTCTGAGAAGTTCTGCAGAAGGTCTAGAGATCCTCACTGGGAACAAACTCGAGAGCAAAGCAGACATGGTTTGGAAGCCCCCAAGAAGCTGGATCAAATTCAGACGCTTCTCCTGGCCAACAGCTTCCAACACTTGCTTCTCTGCTGAAAACACAAAATGAGAGAAGCGCCAACATTACAGTCTGGAGGGGTCAGTTCTATCCAGCGTTCCACCAGGTATTCAGTGCCCATGGCAAAGGCCAGAGAAGTGGATCACTTTCGGCTTCTGGGGGCATCAGGAGACATTGAAGCTCCTGTTCCTTTTGTACAATTAGGCTTAGAAACCAAAGAGTCCCGGGTTGGGTCCCTGAGCCGCCCCCACCCAACAGGACAATGTCAAACATGCAGCCTGTTTCACTAGCCAACCAAAACACAACTGCGGGCTCCAGACAGTGATAACGTCTATGGTGGGCCCTATCCAATGCTCCATTAATGCCTAAAAATGGCATTTCCCTGAAGCCCTGGTTTGTGCATAGAGGAGGTGGCCACACTTCCTTGCATCACAGTCACTGTCTTGTTTCCCACTCACCTTTCTCTGATGTTCCCATTCAGGAGCTCTGACTTCTTCGTGGTTTTCAGAGCCACCATTTCCCTCAGAGATTTGTATTCTGCCAGGAGTACCTGGAGGTGAGGACGAGTTATTTAGTCCAGTAGTGCACTGTCTGCTTTCCAATGGCCACTCCAGAAAGGCTTCAGGGAAATGTACCTTTTCAAAGCCGCCTTCCCCAGCACGGCCAGGAATCGGAGGCCCTGGCACTGCTCAGAGATCTGTCAGACACAAAACTATGGAGGGAGGGGTACAAAGCATTGCAGCCAACTGCACACTGGGAAGAGCAAACATGGAACTGGCCAGAAAACCCTGGAGTTCTTGTTACCTCCCTCACAGTTCAGCCCCCTGGCCGTGCTCTGGAGATGCCAGCAGCTCCAGTGCTGTAGCAGCTTGGGGAGAGATTGCACCATAGCAAGGCACTTGGGCTCCGTACTGCCTGGCATTGTCTGTTTGCTATGGCTGTCTTGGTGCATGTGGCAAAGTCTCCATTGTCTCCAGGTAAGGATTTCTCTGCCTCGCCCACGCACTCTATGACCATCCCTGCTAGCCGGGCAGGAGAAGCCAATGGCAGGTCAGCAAGAAGCCAGCTGTGCTGCAGCTGCTGCTTGGAAGGGGTGAGAGCAGTGTGGGGCTGTGCAGCCCTTGCTGACTCTGCAGAGATCCAAGGGGGGCTGTGGATTTTGATAGCCGGAGAACTGGGCCTGCGGTGTAGTGGGCAGTCACACCGCCAGCCCCTCTGTGCTGCTAGCAGCCTTGCCTCGAGCAGGGGAGGAGGCAGCAGAGGGAACCAAGTCTGTGGCTCTTCAGTGTTCAGACCAGGGGTACTGGAACAGGGGGTCCAGGGAGCTATGCCCTTTCACTTTTTACTGGCTGTAAGGGCGAGCAATGGGGAGGAGGGGGTGGAGAGGAGTGAGCAGGGGGCAGGGTGTTAGGGGGAAGATGTGGTGTGGGGGTGGGGCCTCAGGGGATGGGGCAGTGCAAGGGCAGGAGCTTGGGGAGAAGGGGCGGTGTGGGGGGTGGGGCCACAATTTGGGCACCAGTGGCCCCCGCACTTTTGGGGAGCATCCCCCACTCCTGGCTCAGACCCCTGCGTCTGCTCACGGTTACAATGGAAGGAAGAATACAAGCTCTTCTGTACATGTGAACACACCCCTGCTGGAGTTATAGTCATAAGAAAGGCCATACTGGGTCAGACCAAAGGTCCATCCAGCCCAGTATCCTGTCCACCAACAGTGGCCAATGCCAGGTGCCCAGGGGTGAGTGGACCTAACAGATAATGATCAAGTGATCTCTCTCCTGCCATCCATCACCCTCCTCTGACAAACAGAGGCTAAGGACACCATTCCTTACTGTAACAGGGTTCGTCTGCCCCCTCTTCCGGCAGGCCACTGCAGGGGGCCCAATAAAGCACAGGGAGGCTTCCTGTTATGCTGCACCCGTGGTTTTATTTACACACCTTGTCCCACCACCAATATTGAGCTATATACATCCACACAAGGCTTACAGGGTTTGTTCCCTCTTTGTCAGGCAGGCAGCCAGCCCTCAGTCAGGAGCCTCAGTCAGCAGCAGCCCTGATCTTTCCCCTGGCTGCTCCCTTTATGCTGGCTTGCCAGGCCCGCAGGTGGAGCCAATCCCCAGGCCAGGCATCAGGCCTGTCCCACCAGCCCCAATCTATTCCCCTTGATTAGAGCTGGCTGAGCAGGGGCTAATTAGGTGCTTTGCAGCAGCACCCTGCTACATACCTCGCCCCTTAAGCCGATGCCAGGCCTGGTCTTCCTCGGCCCCGCTTCCCTCGGCCGGGGGTTTTACTCTGGGTGGCAGCACCCTGCCCAGCGGGGTGCTCCCTGGGCTCTGACTTGTGGGGTTTTGGCATGCCCCATCCACAAAAGGCACACTGGGTTGGGGGTAGGGCACCCCACAGGTCCACGCTTACCCAGAGGTCTTCACACCAGTCACACGGTTGGGCCGGTCGCCCCAGAGGCTCCCCTTCGTTCCCCACTGTGGGAGACGGGTCCGAGCCCCTTTCCCCGAGTCTGGCTCCGATCTCAGGACCGGGTCCTCTGCTCTTTGGGGTTTGGTTCTCCCCACTTTGGGCTTCCACCCTCGGGTCCTTCTGTACCTTCCTCATTATCTCACTCTGCGGGATCCCCTCCCTTGATGGGTCCTGCCTGGGAGGCTCCACCTCCTCCTGGGTCACACCCACGGGATCCCTACCTTGGCTTTCTTGTCTAGGAGTCTCAGTTTCTTCCCCGGGAGATTGTGGGGACTCCGCCCTCCCAGGGTCCACCTCGGTACGGGCCCCGTCCCCTGTCTCCGGGTCTCTCTCTCTTCCCTGTTTTGGGGTTCGCCTCTTTCCCCTCTTCTTTGGGGATGGGTTCCAGTCCACCCCCAGGACCACAGGGTAGGCCAGCCCCTCTATTACCCCCACCCGCTTCCAGGCAAACTTCCCCTGCACCTCCAGGGGTACCTGGGCCATGGGACAATATTCCCTATCCCCATGGATGCAATCCATTAGCATCCGCTCCCCAGGGATAAGCCAATGCGGCTTCACAAAGCGCCTCTGTACAAGGGAGCAAGTGGAGGCCGTGTCCACTAAACCCCTCAGGGGCCGTTTTCCCACCCACACTGGGATAGTGGCTAACCCGCTCCTCTTTTTCCGCCCCCCAATCTTTGTCCAACCACAAAAGTCAGCTGCCCCACATTCCATCACGGGGCAGTCCCGGCTTCTATGTCCTGGCTGTCCACACCGCCAGCATATGAGCTGCCCTGGGCGGCTAGGGGTCCCCTTGGGCTCCTCCCGCCGCTTGTCTACCGGCTTCACCCCGGGGTGCTCACGGGGTTTCCGGGCCCCCTCTAGGTCTCATGGGGTCCGATGCTCCCTCAGCAGGAAGTCGGCCTCTGCATATTCCTCCGTTCTTTGTACGGCCGCTTCCAGGGTGTCCGGCTGATGTCGGCGCACCCAAACCCGCACACTATCAGGTAGACACTGTACAAATTGTTCAAGGATTACTTGATCCATTAACTGTGCCACGGTGTGGGCATCGGGCCTCAACCACCGTGTTGCCCAGTCCGTTAACTTTTGGGCAAAGGCCCGGGGCCGCACGCCCCCTGCCCACCGTGCTGCCCGAAACTTCTGCCGATACTTCTCGGCTGACAGTCCGAGGCGGTCCAGGATCGCTGCCTTCACTGCAGCGTAGTCCCTAGCTTGTACCTCCGTCAGGGCCATGTACGCTGCCTGCGCCTCCCCAGTCAGATAGGGGCCCAGTCTCAGGGCCCAGGTTGCCCGGTCCCATCCCGCGCCGAGGGCCTCCCGCTCGAAGGTGCCCAAAAAGGCGTCGGGGTCATCCGCCGGGGCCATCTTACAAAGGCTGAGGCCCGGGGCCTGGGTGCCCTCTCCCCCTGCAGGACTCACCAGCTTCTGCAGGAGCTGCTGCTGCACCCTTGACTGCTCCGTAATAAAGTCCTGTAACGCCCGCTGCTGCTCCACCTGCCACGCGAGTAGAGCTTGCCTCTCCGCCTGGTGGGACTGCTGGAACTCACGTAGGGCCTTCTGCACCTCTCCATTCTGTTCCGTGAGCCACTGCAGGGTGCCTTCCATGGCCGGGTTGCCAAACTGTATCGCTGGCTTTAGATCCCGGACAAGGCCTCCACGTGTAACAGGGTTCGTCTGCCCCCTCTTCCGGCAGGCCACTGCAGGGTGGCCCAATAAAGCGCAGGGAGGCTTCCTGTTATGCTGCACCCGTGGTTTTATTTACACACCTTGTCCCACCACCAATATTGAGCTATATACATCCACACAAGGCTTACAGGGTTTGTTCCCTCTTTGTCAGGCAGCCAGCCCTCAGTCAGGAGCCTCAGTCAGCAGCAGCCCTGATCTTTCCCCTGGCTGCTCCCTTTATGCTGGCTTGCCAGGCCCGCAGGTGGAGCCAATCCCCAGGCCAGGCATCAGGCCTGTCCCACCAGCCCCAATCTATTCCCCTTGATTGGAGCTGGCTGAGCAGGGGCTAATTAGGTGCTTTGCAGCAGCACCCTGCTACACTTACCCATCCTGGTTAATAACCATTAATGGACTTCATCTCCATGAATTTATCCAGTTCTCTATAGGACTATAACAGGGTTTAAAACCCTGTTATAGTCCTAGCCTTCACAGCCTCCTCAGGCAAGGAGTTCCACAGGTTGACTGTGCGCTGTGTGAAGAAGAACTTCCTTTTATTAGTTTTAAACCTGCTGCCCACTAATTTCATTGGGTGGCCCCTAGTTCTTCTATTATGAGAACAAGTAAATAACTTTTCCTTATTCACTTCCTCCACACCACTCATAATTTTATATACCTCTATCATATCCGTCCTTAGTCTCCACTTTTCCAAGCTAAAAAGTCCTAGCTCTTTAATCTCTCCTCATATGGGACCCGTTCCAGACCCCTAATCATTTTAGTTGCCCTTCTCTGAACCTTTTCTAATGCCAGTATATCCTTTTTGAGATGAGGAGATCACAATTGTATGCAGTATTCAAGATGTGGGCGCATTATGGATTTGTATAAGGGCAATAAGATATTCTCCATCTTATTCTCTATCCCTTTTTTAATGATTCCTAACATCCTGTTTGCTTTTTTGACTGCCGCTGCACACTGCATGGGCGTCTTCAGAGAACTATCCACAATGACTCCAAGATCTTTTTCCTGATTAGTTGTAGCTAAATTAGCCCCCATCATATTGTATGTATAGTTGGGGTTATTTTTTCCAATGTGCATTACTTTACATTTATCCACATTCAATTTCATTTGCCATTTTGTTGCCCAATCATTTAATTTTGTGAGACCTTTTTGAAGTTCTTCGCAGTCTGCTTTGGTCTTAACTATCTTGAGCAGTTTAGTATCATCTGCAAACTTTGCCACCTCACTGTTTACCCCTTCTTCCAAATCATTTATGAATAAGTTGAATAGGATTGGTCCTAGGACTGACCCTTGGGGAACACCACTAATTACCCCTCTCCATTGTGAAAATTTACCATTTATTCCTACCCTTTGTTCCCTGTCTTTTAACCAGTTCTCAGTCCATGAAAGGATCTTCTCTCTTATCCCATGGCAACTTAATTTACGTAAGAGCCTTTGGTGAGGGATCTTGTCAAAAGCTTTCTGGAAATCTAAGTACACTATGTCTACTGGATCACCCTTATCATAGAATCATAGAATCATAGAATCTCAGGGTTGGAAGGGACCTCAGGAGGTCATCTAGTCCAACCCCCTGCTCAAAGCAGGACCAACCCCAACTAGATCATCCCAGCCAGGGCTTTGTCAAGCCTGACCTTAAAAACCTCGAAGGAAGGAGATTCCACCACCTCCCTAGGTAACCCATTCCAGTGCTTCACCACCCTACTAGTGAAAAAGTTTTTCCTAATATCCAGCCTAAACTTCCCCCTCTGCAACTTGAGACCATTACTCCTTGTTCTTTCATCTACTACCACTGAGAACAGTCTAGATCCACATGTTTGTTGACCCCTTCAAAGAACTCTAATAGATTAGTAAAACATGATTTTTGAGGTGTCCCAGGTTGGGCCCCCAAAATCACTAGGCTCTTTTAAGGATCTTGGTCTACACATTTCTCTGTATAACAAGAATATCTACAGTTATGTTAGATAAGAAGGTTACCTGGGATCTGAACTCATGTTTCAAGGAATAACTAAACCACGAATTGCCTGGGGTTTAGGAAGAAACTCTGAGCATATCATTGCACAAATATCCATTGTGTTGGTTTTAAACCAGCCTGAGTCACCTGGTACTGGTTATTGTCAGACAGGATACTGGGCTAAATAAACTGATTGAGTATGCCCATTCCTGGGGAAACACAAAAAGAATCATATACAAGACATGCAAAGGTTGAGTAAAGAAAGATTGCACCATATGGCCGGAATTCATATAAACTTCTCTGTACCCTACCACATACCCCGTTCTAAGGAGCGTTCTGGTGGCCACATTTGCATGGGAGACCTGCAATGTACTTCAGGAGGAAGAGCTACTGGTGATTCAGTAAGTGTTGTACAGTAAGGTGTTGTGACACCTCAACTGCTAGAAGAGGGGCTCATCCTCCCTGATTGAACTAACCTCGTTATCTCTAGCCTGACTCTTGCCTGCATATTTATACCTGCCTCTGGATATTTCCACTGCATGCATCCGACGAAGTGGGTCTTTACCCACGAAATCTTATGCTCCAATACGTCAGTTAATCTATAAGGTGCCACAGGACTCTTTGTCACTTCTATAAGTTTGTTAACAATCTGCAAGGCCTAGCTTATCTCCTGGCCTATAGGGAGTTAGATGTGGGAGGGGGTTACGTTGTTGCTGCTGGGGCAGTGTTACCTGGGGATAATTCCACAGTCTCTGCCTGTATGAATGTGTGTGACGAAATAGGACTGTTGTTAATGTTTTCCCTGAGTACTGTGTGGGTGCCTCGGTTTCCCTATGTAGCGCTTGAGTATCTAGGTGGTGGGACAAGGGTGCATGATTGTTACAGAGCCCTAGGGCAGGGGCCTGGACACAGAGAATGGCCGACACTCGGTCTCCTAGCAACTGATGGCCCCAGCCCCTCCCCTGCAAAGGTGAGAGCTGAAAGTGTTGGAACAAAGGGATCAGGTGACCTCCTGGCTCGGGAGGAGACAAAGGAGAGAGGCGGGGCTGGACAGTCTCAGTTTGGAGCTGGCTGGGGAACATGGAGGGAAGCGCACACAGGGTCTGGCCTCCCTGCCCCCCTTTTGGAGCTGGGTGGTGAAATGCAGGGAGCCCCAGGCTGGGGTCTAAGCTCCCTGCCCCCCCGGAAGGGCCCGACTGAGGGGTCCTGGTTGTACTAACAAGCTCTGTTTGGACTGTGTTCCTGGCATCTCTAATAAACCTTCTGTTCTACTGGCTGGCTGAGACTCCAAGTGCATCCGGGGAAGGTGGGTGCAGGGCCAGAATCCCCTATACTCCGTGACAACTGGTGGCAGAGGTGGGATGTTCTGCACCCCAGGAACGGCACTTCCTGCAGTAAGTAACTGGGGAGCAGTAGAACAAAGGGGGGCTAACGAGGACCAGGCGTGCTGAAGGCTCACAGAGGAGCGGTTTCGGAGAGCGGAGGAGCTACGCTTAACTCCTGGGAGTGTGTGACCAGCGAGAAGGACTGTGCAATGATGGGGTCCCCCTGGGGTCTGTGGTGAGCAGTCCCAGGGACGGAGGAGCCTGCGGCTTGGCCCTGGGAGAGAGAAGGATTTTTGCAGTGACAGGGTTCCCCTGGGGGTGCCGTGAGCGGACCCAGGGGCGGAGGAGCTGCAGCTCGACCCTGGCAAAGAGGCGGTGACCTGGAGAAGGGCTGGCAGACTTGGGGTTCGTCCTGGAAACCGTGGGGAGCTAAGAGCACACAGGCCTGCGAATCCACAGCAACTTGGGAGCAGTGACGTGATGGCGTATCGCCTTCTCCTTAAAAGAAGCATTGTAACCCTGTGCAAAAAGAGAGGGATACGCATTGGGAAGTTCACTAAAGCACAGCTAATAGTGCAGCTGGAGGAGGATGACCATTCTAAGGAGCAGATTCCTGACCCCAATGGGGCTACAGCAGGATCTGGGAGCAGCTGGAGTGGTAGCCTGGCATCCCAAGAGTCTGGTCCCCAACCAGACAGGGGTCTTCACGATCGGGTTGCCCAACAGGGGATCGGAGACGGATGGGACTTGAGCTGAGTCCGAGAGAGCAAGAGGACTGTGAGAGACAGCGAGCGCCCGAGAAAGGGCTACAGGAGAAGCAGCAGCAGCAGTATGAACTGGCGGTGGAGGAACGGAGAGGCATAGGGGACTGGCCAGGGGTGAGTGGGGATGTGGAGGCCCACCTCACTGCCTTTGAGCAGGCTGGCGATTTGAACCAGGGAGACCCTGCAGAAAAGCCCCGGGATCTAGCTCCCTTGCTGGGTCCCAAGGCCGTAAACTCCGTCAGCCAGATGGGTGGGATGGTGGACGGATTTCCACTCCTGGCACCAACCTATATGTCTGCATGGAGTCTCCTGGGCTCAAGCCCTACGGACCCCCAGTGGGAACGGAAGGTGATGGTCAATGGAGAGACATTCTTGGGGTGGCAAGACCCCAGGACAGAGAGAACTGTTGTCAGTCCCAGGGTGGTGCACCCCCACCAGATGCTGAGGGGCTGTGTGATCTGGGTGAGATTCCCAGGGATGGACCCATTCGCCCTGCCTATGGCCCACATCACTGTACAGACCCAGGAGGGGTCAGGCTGGCTGGTGGTTGGGGTTCTCCAGGATATCGGCGGTGAGGTGCTGTTGGGGGGTGACTGTGTATCTTTGGGACAGGATCCAGGCCCTGCCCCTCTAACGGCCGAGGATTCGAATTTGAACCCAGGGAACCAATTGGCTAAGAGGGAAATGGTCAGTGAAAATGCAAATGACCTGGCTGGCAGCGGGGAGGAGCTGCCAGGCCCCGGTTACCTGCCTGCCTGTAACCAGACCCCTAAGGTGGGGTGGGACAGAGAGATGCTCCCCACCCCCCTGCACATCGGAGAGGTGGCTCACGCTGGCTCTGATGCGGAGAGCAAAGCAGCGAGCTCGCTGCCTGGCCCCACAGGGACAGCCAGGGCAACGCTGAGCACCGGGGGAGCAGAGACCCTAGCTGAGTGGGGGGGGACACAGGCAGGACAAGACGGCTGCCAACCAGGCTGGCCTGGTCCAGAGGTGCTGCCGGGAAGTGATTC
The DNA here is from genome assembly GCA_037349315.1 of Chelydra serpentina. Lineage (NCBI taxonomy): Eukaryota > Metazoa > Chordata > Testudines > Chelydridae > Chelydra > Chelydra serpentina. The sequence continues at coordinate 49,263,360 of JBAIAC010000029.1, read as the reverse complement.
CACGGCAGGGAGGGAGCCACCAGGGACAGGGCTCAGTGGGGCGGTGACCCCAGGCCCAGCCAGTGAGCTGCAGAAGGATCCCGCCTTGGAGAAGCTGCGGGAACTTGCTGGCCACAGCGCTGCAAACCCCCTTGGGGAAGGCTACAGGGACAGATCCCTGTGGGAGAAGGGATTCCTGTGCCGGGAATGGGCTTCCCAAGGGGAAGTAGAACTGTGGGGAATCAGGAGGCAGCTGGTGTAGCCCCAGAAGTATCATCACCGACTATTGTACCTGGCCTGGGGTAAGGGAGAAGACCCCTGGAGGTCCCTGCCCATCAGAGAGGAACCTTTCCAGAAGGTGGCTATGTATAGAGTGGGGGTCCCCAGCGAGGTCTTTACAGACCAGGGATCCGAGGTCATGTCAGCCCTGTTCCGGGGCGTGTGGGAGAAATGTGGGGTCTGGCCCACCTGGGCCTCTGCATATCACCCTCAGTCCAACGGGCTGGGGGAGAAATTTCATGGGACCGTGAGGCTGATGCTGAGGACTTTTATAAATCAGCATCCGCAGAACTGGGACAAGTACCTGCCCCACTTGTGGCACAGGGAAGTGCCCCAGGTAACCCCAGGGTGCTTCCCTTTCGAGCTACTGTATGGGAAGAGAGTAAGGGAACCCCCAGAACTGGTAAGGGACGATTGGGAGGAGAAGGGGGAAGACCCCCTGGTGGATCTCTCCCCTGAGATGGGAGCCAATCCTCCCATCAGGTGTCCCCCATTCAGAGTAACTGGGAAAAGAGCCCAGAACCTGGAGAGAGAGGCCAAGGACATGCTGGCTTTAGAGGTGAACCAGTCATTCAACAGCACAGGGCTGGCCAAGGTGGAGGTGGTCAGAGTTTGGCCTGTTCCCCAGAACAAGGTCCAGGCCTGTAGCGGGATGGCGGGGTACTACCAGAGGTTTGTACCCCCCTTTAGCTCCCTAGCTGCCCCCCTCACAGAGCTAGGTAAGAAGGGGAAGCCAGACGAGGCAGTCTGGACCGAGCAGGGCCAGAGGGCTCTCTGTGCGCTGAAGGAGGCTCTAATCCAGGACCCAATAGATCGAGTAAACCCAGACAGGGCCAAGCCCTGTACAGTGTTCACCGAAGCCTCAGACACAGGGCTGGGCGCAGTGCTGATGCAGGCCTATGCGAAGCGGGGAGAGACCCCCCATCGGGTATCTGAGCAAGGAGCTGCTGCCCTGCAGGCAGAACGGTCAGGCCTTAGAGAGGGAATGCCTGGCCATGGTGCAGGCCCTTAAGAAGTGGCAGCCGGATCTATTTGGGTGGCGCTTTATGGTGTATATTCACCACCTCGCCCCGAGGTGGCTGCATCCAGGAAAAGGGGCCGATGCCGAGCGGCTGGTGACGGAGACGCGTGGTCAGAGAGGGGACCAGATCAAGAGGGAGGCTCTTAACCAAGAGAGCCCGAATTACAGCCCTCCAGACTGGAGCGCTGGGAGAAGACCTGATCTCAGCTTGAACCCCAGGGGTTTTGGGATGGAAAAAGGGCACGGGCCTCATAAACCTTCCCACATGCGGCCTGCGGGTGCCATCAAGCACACCCGAGCTAAGGGAGGACGTCGAACTGTAACGGCCTGGTGTGACCAGGTTCGAACTTCCCCAGGTCACTGGCTAAAGTGACCCCGCTCAGTTCGGTCTCGAAGGGGGGAGAGATGTGACGAAATAGGACTGTTGTTAATGTTTTCCCTGAGTACTGTGTGGGTGCCTCGGTTTACCTATGTAGTGCTTGAGTATCTAGGTGGTGGGACAAGGGTGCATGATTGTTACAGAGCCCTAGGGCAGGGGCCTGGACACAGAGAATGGCCGACACTCGGTCTCCTAGCAACTGATGGCCCCGGCCCCTCCCCTGCAAAGGTGAGAGCTGAAAGTGTTGGAACAAAGGGATCAGGTGACCTCCTGGCTCGGGAGGAGACAAAGGAGAGAGGCGGGGCTGGACAGTCTCAGTTTGGAGCTGGCTGGGGAACATGGAGGGAAGCGCACACAGGGTCTGGCCTCCCTGCCCCCCTTTTGGAGCTGGGTGGTGAAATGCAGGGAGCCCCAGGCTGGGGCCTAAGCTCCCTGCCCCCCCAGAAGGGCCTGAGGGGTCCTGGTTGTACTAACAAGCTCTGTTTGGACTGTGTTCCTGGCATCTCTAATAAACCTTCTGTTCTACTGGCTGGCTGAGACTCCCAGTGAATCCGGGGAAGAGGGGTGCAGGGCTGGACTCCCCTATACTCTGTGACAATGTGTATTAAGGGTTTGGTGCATGAATGCTCTCGTTTATTCTAGTCTAACATACATTTGAGTGAATAAACTTTCAGCCACTAGCAACCTGAACCTGTCTTGGACTGGCAGCCCACAGGAGGTGGGGAGATGTGCGCATGCGTGCAAAGGGCTATGGCCCATTGCCAACCCACTAACCCATTTGCCTATCTGTAAAGGGGCTTGCCTGTCTGTCTAGCCAAGCATGGCTCTGAAAAACCCTTGCCTCAGTTCCCCCTTCTCTCAGGGCCCTTTAAAAACTCAACACAGTCCAAAGGCATAGAACAAAATTACCTGTCTGGGCAGAGCCGTAACTAGCTATTTTTGCCCCCCCCCCCCCCCATATAATTTCATAGTAGTTACAGCACTCTGCTCTGCTCAAATGTTCAGAATTCTTCATACTATTCATAGTGCAGAGTCTTGTTCAATGGACTGGAATAAAAATTAAAAATACAATAAATAAATGTACCACCAACTAACACCTCCTGGGGGTATGGGTTAGGCCAGGGGGCGGGGGGTGTACCACTAACTAACACCTCCCAGGGGGATGGGCAGGGGGGTACCACCAACACGACAGGGCTGGATTAACTTTTTGTGGGCCCGTCGCCAAACATATTTGTGGGCCCCCATTGGGGAAATAGGGCATGTGATAGGGGGCAGTCCACAGAGCAAGGGGCCGGTTGGGGACAATGAGGCACAGTGCAGTAAGAGTCGTCTCACTCAGCCCAGCACAAGGGCACTGTTTAAAAACCCACAACTGCTAGACGCAAACTGGCCCGCCCAGCCCTGCGATGCCAGCGTGCCCCTTCCACACTGACTCCCTGCCCATTGCCCTGCCCTTATGCCCAGCACCCCCTCACCCAAAGACCTCCCCCACAGATCCCTATGCCCAGCGCCCCCTGGCCCAGAGACCTCCCCCACAGATCCCTATGCCCAGCACCCCCTGGCCCAGAGACCTCCCCCACAGATCCCTATGCCCAGCACCCCCTCGCCCAGAGACCTCCCCCACAGATCCCTATGCCCAATGCCCCCAGACCCACTATGCCCAGCACCCACTGCCCAGAGAGCCCCTCCTGCTGACCTCCCACCACAACTGCACAGCACCCTGCACACCATACCCCCTGCCCAGCTCCCCCACCCACAGATCCCCTACTGTCCAGCACCCCCTTCACAGTCCCACCATCACAGCTGTAGAGTGCCCCATATTCCTGAGAGAATGTTGCATCACATTCTGTGCATCATATTTTAAAATTCTGATTTGTTGATTTTTTTTTACAATAAGTAAATGTGGAAGCTCCACCATGGCAGTGGGGAGCACAGGACACTGGCTGCATGGAGGTGGGAGAATACCCTGCAGCCTCCCCCGGCCCCCTGGGACAGGGACTTGGCAATGAGGCTGAACCTGACCCTGGCACAGCACAAAGGCCAGGCCTGCCACAGAAACACCCTGGGGCCCTGCCCCTTTTGCGCCAGGCACAGCAGATGTGGGCAGGAAGGCTCAGCCTGGCAGCAGGATCCAAGTGCAGAGGGACTTAGTATGGGGGGGGATCCAGATGGGGGTAAGAGGGTTCTGTGTGGGGCAGTCTGGGGGCAGGCAGCTCAGTGGGGGATCTGGATGCACAGGGAGGTTCCAGGGGCAGGGGCAATGGGAGTCTGCAGGGGGGACCAAGTGAAAGTGGTTGGAGCTCAGCAGGGGGGACAAGGAGTCTGGGTGCAGGGAGGTGGGGTTCATTTGGGTGGGGGTCTAGGTGGTTGGGGCTCAGTGGGGAGAGTGTCTGTCTGCGGGGGGGCTCATCGGGGTGGTACAGATGCAGGGGAAGTGGGGCTTCTCAGGGCGAGGGTTTCATGGGCCTGCTTAACAGGGGAGCCCCAGCTGCTGCCAAGGTGATCCGCATGCTGGACCCCCACTTCCCCTATCCCCTTCTCCTCCCCATCCCATCCCCTTCCTTCCCAAACTGCCTCTTCTCCCTGCCCCCGCTTCCCCTATCCCCTTCTCTTCTCCATCCCATGTCCCTTCCCCACCACTCCATGTCCTCCCCATCCCACCCCCTTCCTTCCCAAACTGCCTCTTCCTCCTGCCCCCACTTCTCCTATCCCCTTCTCTTCCCCATCCTATTCCCCTTCCCCACTGCTCCATCTCCTCCCCATCCCACACCCTTCCTTCCCAAACTGCCTCTTCACCCTGCCCCTCATCCCATGCCCCTTCCCCACCACTCCATCTCCTCCCCATCCCATCCCATCCCACCCCTTCTTTCCCCACTGCCTCTTCCCCCTTCCCCCACTTCCCGTATCCCCTTCTCTTCCCCATCCCAGCACACAGAAGGGAGCCCAACCAGCACTAGTACCCAGACGGTGGTGTCCAGCTGCAAAGTCCAGGAAGATTCCTCCTGCTCTGCATTCACACACAGACAGACTACTGCTCGTTCCCCCTTCCCCACGGCCCAGGGAGATGGGCTTGGGGGGGGGCGCTGGGCGGCTCCAAGGGCTTTCCCAGCAGGGCAGGGGGGCCCTGGCCGGGGGCGCAGCAGCTGGAGACGGCATGGAGCTGGGAGCCTGGCCCATAACCCCTGGCGCCCCCCCCCCCACCTCCACGAGCACCAGCCGGTGGCCCACGGCCTCCAGCTTGCTTCAGCAGAGCCCCAGTGTGAGCTGCAGCAGCTGCATGGAGCAGCATGGCCACCTGTCACTCCCGAAGTGCCTGGGAACAGATCAGGTAGGGAGGTGGCAGGGCCGTAACAGCGCCCCTGAGGTATGCGTGCCTGAGGTGAGTGAGGTTCAACTCACCTCGCCCTAATTACAGCCCTATGTCTGGGGTTCAACTTTATTAAGTCCACATAAATTGAAATAAAGTCTCCAATCCCAGCTAAAGTCTCCCTGGCTTGTAGTCTCTCCTTCAAGTTCAGGGTTGCACAGTTCTCCTCCTTTGGCCCTGTGTTTCTGGGCTCTCAGCGGCTTCCCCAGCTGCTTCCTTCTGGTGCCTTCCAGCAGCTCTCTGGTTTAACAGTCTGACAGAAGAGGCTGAATATATACAGTCCTCTTCCCACAGCTTGTCCTGATTGGTTGGGAAAGAGGGGAGCCCTGCCCCACCCACTCTACAAGCCTCTTGGTCCCAGGCCCTTAAAGAAACAGTAGCCTGACTTTCCCCCCAAGCCTGAACTGTTCCCCTGAGACTTTCTCCCTCTTTCCTAATACCTAGCTCTGCCTTCCCAAGATCTTCAGCCACTCTAAAAAGTCCCAGGACTTGAAGGACACACCCGAACCAGGTATTGGGTGACCATTAGTCCTTACTACCCTTAAGGGACAGTCACCCTGTTACTCTCCCCACCATTTAACAGTGGTAATGCATTTCCCTCTTTATCACTGCACAGATTTTTAAGGCTAGAAGGGAGGATGCTGGTTATCTTATTTGACCTTCAGTGTAACATAGGCCGGAGAACCTCACCCAGTGATCTCCGCAGGCCTTTGGGAAATCTTTGAGAAAGGTTTAATCATCAGGGTGGGGACAAAAGCTGTTTAATGCACCAGTGGTTTGCAATGGGCCAATGAGACTATGATGTATTAGTAGCGTATTGCTGTACCAACTGCTATAAACATATGCACCCACTAAACTTCTCCTTATTAGCAGGTTTCAGTGTAGTAGCCATGTTAGTCTGTGTCAGCCAAAAGAAAACAAGAAAAATACCTGTGGCACCTTAGAGACTAACAAATTTATTTCAGCATAAGCTTTCGTGGGTTAAGAACCCACTTCATCGGATGCATGGAATGGAACATACAGTAATCAGATATTTATACATTCAGAGAAACATGAAATGGTGGGAGTGTCTATATCAATGTTAAGAGGCTAATTAATGGAAAGGAACTGTTATCAGTAGAAACTTTTGAAGTGATAATCAACATGGCACATTACATTACAGACAGTTGACACAAAGGTGTTAAGAGTTTTTTAAGGAGGGGAAATACATTCAATTAATGTAATGACCGAGCCACCCACAGTCAATATTCAAGCCTAAGGGAATGGTATCTAGTTTGCATATTAATATCGAGAGGTAGAAAGATCTATTCTGCTCTTGATAAATATGCCCTTAAATATTCATTGCCCTCCTGTTTGAATTTCATTCTAAATCAAATGGCACTTAAATACTACCACGATCGGTGTGAGGGTGGGGTTCTGCAGTGCTCAGATATGACACAGAGAGGAAATATGCTTCAGAGGTTGAGGCACACTGGGCCCCCTGCCAAACCCCAATGTGGGACACACTGTGCGATGCATGAATATTAATTATCCAGGAGACTTCAATACCCCGGGTTTCCTGCCCTGTGACTCCATCCTTTAGTGTAAATAACCCTTTATGTAACCTGAGTTTCATGACTCTGCATTTCTGCTCAAAGGCTATGTCTACATAGCAGGAGCTGTGCATGGGCTAGCCTACCTGAGGTGACTTGAATCTAACTGGGAATGGGTAGCCATAGGAGCGAAAACAGCACAGCATGGCCCTCAGAGAAAGCTAAGGATGTACCCAGCGTCCGGGCTGGGCTTGGCCTACCTGCACTGAAGCCCACATTGCAGAGTCTTCACTGTTCCTGTTTCTGCTAGTTGGAGTCACAGCAGCTTGGATAGGCCAGCCCGGGCACAGACATGCCCTAAATGATTTTGAACGATACAAATGAGGGTACACGATGTGTCTGGAACATGGTTAACGTTGAGTCTAGAATGAGCCACATCCCTGGAGAGTTGCATACCAGCCTGGGGCCCAGGAGATCACGGTGCAATTCCAGCTGGGCACAGGTTCCCTGTAGAACCGTGGGTAGGTCCCATCGAGGCCAGTGGCTGATGCTTCCACTCGCATTGAGAGGTATCTTGCTGCATGAACCATCCCACTGAAGTCAGTGAATCTGCTTAAGGACTGAAATGAAGGTGTCTGGCTGTTAAGCATTCTCTCTCTTAATTCCCGCACATGTAACATGGGAGTAATAATCCTTCCTTTCTCCCGCCCTTTGCCTCATCTGTCTAGCTCTTCAGATCAGGGACTGTATCACCCTCTGTGTTTCCACAGCGCCTAGCACAATGGGGCCTTGACCTCGGTTGGGGCCTCTCTGAGTTACCAAAATGCAAATAGCAACGCAGAATATCCCTCCCCATTTGTCTTCAAAGCAAGGCCTCACTCCTGTAAAGCGCTGTTCCCTCTAGCCCCACTGACATTGAGAGTGGGCATCCCAATCAGGATTATGCTGAGACAGATTAGAGGTGAGTGCATGTGCTGCCATCATATAGGAACAATGAGTGAGGTGGGAAGGGGAGATTGCACATTTTGCGTGGTGCTGTTGGAGAAAACCCTGTCTCTAATAACACCGGAGCTCTGCGGATGCATGGATACGACAGCTGATATGGCCCTATTTTGAAAGAAAATTGTTGCCTTTTGCTTTGTTATAACACACTCTGTCTACAGCACGATTGGAGCACCCGAGGTGAGAGGAAGCCCTTAATTATGCATCAGTTTCCATGACAACCTTATGTATCAAATAGCCCAGCATGACTCTACCTATCTCCATCCCCATCTCCACCCCCCGCCCCCAACATCCCCACTTGTCTCAACCCCACACCCCACCCACACTTCTGTTTTTCTTTTTCGTTGAATTTAGAATTATGTCATACAAAAATCCAAATTGCTCATCTAGATTAAGGTAGCACAGTAATGTTACAGAAGTCCTATTGTGTCTTATTTTTGTTTGGAAAGACGTTAGCAATAACAGCATATTTTGGGCACTGCCAGATATACATGATAAATCACTGCCTCTAAAGTTCCATAAAAACAGATATCATGATCTGCTGCACAGATTCTTCACAAGGAAATGTCCCTGGCCTCTCTTCTTTCAAACTAGCCCTTTAAAAACAAAAATCTCTTTCTATTCTTGAATAACCTGCTCTTTACCAACCTCTCTCCTTACTCAATCACACCCCATCACCTTTCTTTCCTCTTTAAGCAAATATACGTGCTTTTATACACATGGTCAAATGCTCATTGGTTAGCGTTTTTCAAATAACCCACTCCGCGATAGTCCATTTCTAAAAGGCTCTTGTTTAACCTCTTGGGCCTACCGGATTGGTTTAACCAGGGCATTCTGTAACCTAGCTGTACAACCACCTCTGATTGGACCACCAAAAGGAGGGGCTAGCTCCCCAGGCTCGCCGCCCACAACAGCTATCATTTCACTACCCACCGTCGCTGGGGTAGGATGTTTCGCTCTGCCTCTGTTCAGTAACACAAACACTCTTTTCTTGAATCATCTGCCCTTTACCAGCCTCTCTCCTTCCTCAATCACCTTTCTTTTCTCTAAACTTTACACCAACTTTCTTTTTCCTCTTTAAACTTCTCTCCCTCTAGTCTTTCCACCTTATTCTCTCAATGTCACCAAGCACAAGCACACACAACACACACAAACATTTTTTCAAAATGGCCGACGGCGCCACACTTCCGGCGCCAACGGAAGTGGGGTGGGAGGCGGGACAAAAGCCCAAAATAAAGCATCCTATTGGCCCTGGGGACCTGTCAAAATTGCATGGTGATGAATACTATCGAGTGATATACTACTCCCAAACTAGCTTTTTCTAGACATTGAAACGCTGTTATGAGGACGATGACACACTTTCCTGCTTTGGATTCTTTGTTTGCTCAGAAAGCTGGAGGATGCAATCATGGTAAGTCCTCTTGGAGGATTGTGTCCTTCGGCATCTGTTTCCTATAGAGTATTTTTGATTGCAAAGCCATGTTAAGTAACAAAGTGTAAAACATGTCCTTGCCCTGGTCCATTAGGGACAGCTCAGTGTTAAGAGTGTTTCACTTCAGCACTGAACAGTGGGTGCTGTAGCCCTGAAAGAATATGAAAGGACAAGCTATGATCTCTGAAAGGGCAACATCTTCATATAGCAAGAGCCCTGACCACCAAGCAGTTTCCTCAGCAAAGCGAGCATCTTTTCTGGGTGTGCAGCAAAGATAATAATGGGAACAACAGAGCCAGAGCTCCCTGAACCAGGAAAACATGCTGTTTGGTTCAAGCTACAGCATTAAGTAAGTCTCTGAGTTTTGAAATAGCTTATGCAGAAGAGTGATTTCATTTCCATCTCTTTTGGTTTTAGGGATCTATTTTTCTTCATTTGTTTCCCCAGCAAAAGATACGTAGCCTTCTCCTTGCTTGCGGACAGATTTTCTCATTGGAGTAGATGAAGCAAGGAATGTACTGTGTTGTCACTGCCAAGTCAGTGCTGAGAAATGTAAAGTCAGGGAAAGCAGAGTGTTCTCAAAGGTAGAGTTTTCAGAACTGAGCACTTATGCCTTTTAATATATGGTCTTGTTCTTTATCCCTGGCTGGGATGATTTAGCTGGGGTTGGTCCTGCTTTGAGCAGAGGGTTGGACTAGATGACCTCCTGAGATCTCTTCCAACCCTAATCTTCTATGATTCTAAAATATTTGTCAATCAATACAGAATACACTGGAATTTCTTATGTAGCTTTTGCATGCAGTAATTTTACAGTATGTTCAGGCTTCAAATTTGCATTGATTCTTAACATTCAGTGAGAGCTACAAAACAAGCCAAGTTTGAACTGATATTTGTAGACCACTGGGGGGGAAACTATAGGACTTTGTGAGCTACAATGTCCAGCTGCAGCATTTGCAGTTCAACCTGGCTGTGGCCAGGGCTCATTGTTTTCAATGCAAGACCCTGGACTGAAGGATGCATTCCCATCAAAGATGCAGCACTTTCAACATGTGAAGCTAGCCTCATCTTTCCCATGAAGCCTTGCTCTAAGAAGCTGGATGCCAGCATCAAGCCTATGGTAGCTAGAACCTGTCATTCCTCTATTCATCTAAGGGCCATGCATTCTTAAATTGAGGCCTGTATTTACAGGCAGAAGGGGTAGAAAAGAGGTTCGCTTCTCTTTGGGGGAAACTGTTTCTTTAAATCCACTACAGTGAGGCACCTTATTCATGTGTGCAGGAACTGTAAAGATGATTTGCATTCCAGTGGCCTCAGCTGAGATCGGGGGCCCCTCGCACGGGACGCAGCCCAAACATGTCGCAAGAAACAGTCCCTGCCCCAAAAACACTTACAACTGAAATGGCCAAGATGGTCAAATTGTTATTCCCATGTTACAAAGTGGGCGCCAAGGGCCAGAGAGATGAAGGGACTTCCCCAAGGTCACACACAGACTCTGTGGGTAGGTCTATGCAGCAAAGAGAGCCTTGTGGCAGCCAGTCTCGGAGCCCTGGTCAACTGACCTGGACTCAGCAGGCTCATGCAGTAGGCTAAAACTAGCAGTGTAGACATTCCAGCTTGGGCTGGAGCCTGGCCTCTGAAGCCCTCCCCCCTTGCTGGGTCTCAGCCTGAGTCCAAAGGGTTACACACAGTGCTGGTTTTAGTTCTACAGCATGAGCCCCAGTCAGTTCCCCCAGGCTTAGAGACTTGCTGCCATGGAGGGATTTTTTGCAGTATAGACGTCCCCTGAGTTAGAGCCAAGAACTGCTGGGAATCCTGAGCATCAGGCCGCTGTCTTGGACACACTGCCATCCTTCCTCTTTTAAAAAACTGGATCCTTCCTGGACAGTTACACTACATTTCCTGTCCTGGGCTGCATGTCACGGAGCACATCACTCATCGCCAGACTGGCGCCTCCTCCAGGTCACTCTGGGGGTTAACTAGAGGCCAACACCCCCATCCACACACCGTCACTGCTCCATTGTCCACCTACAGCCCCTCTCAGACCGTCAGGAGCCTCAGTGTGAGGCCTCTCTGTGGCTCGGTCCTGCTGCTGTGTCACTGTCTGTGTTCCCCCATTCTGGGGGAGGTTTAGCTTCTCAATAGTCCAGCCACTTCCTCACTGGCAACTGCAGTAAATTGTCCTCCCACTTCCCCAGTGGTGAGTGAGGGGGACCTGGGCCCGCCCCCTACTCCAGGTCCTGACCCAGATACCCTATGGATTGCAGCCTCCTGCTGCACCTCCAATCATAGAATCATAGATTATCAGGGTTGGAAGGGACCTTAGGAGGTCATCTAGTCCAACCCCCTGCTCAAAGCAGGACCAATCCCTAATTTTTGCCCCAGATCCCTAAATGGCCCCCTCAAGGATTGAACTCACAACCCTGGGTTTAGCAGGCCAATACTCAAACCACTGAGCTATCCCTCCCGCCCTGTTACCACTGCTATGTCTCCCTGGGCCACTGCCCCATGGCCCCAGCACCTTCTTCACTCTTCCTCAGGGCCTGCAACTTGCCAATCTCAGCAGCCAGCCAGGAGCTCCTCTTGCTCCCCCAGTCCCTTCCAGCAGTTGCTCTTGCCAAGGTGCTACCGGGTCACAGCCTACTCCCCACACAGTCCTCCCTCCTCAAGCTCCAGGCAGCTACTGATTCTGCTCTGCCCTGAGGCTCTTTTTATATGGGCCTGCTGGGCCCTGATTGGCCAATCCTCACAGCCCCTCTCCTATTGGCTGCTTCTCACACAGCCTCCCTAGGCTCTATTAACCCCTTATTGACCAGTGTGGGGTGGACGCAATAATAAAAAAGCAAAGCATTTTCCAATCATCTTACCTTCTATGAGGCTCCGTGGGGTGTGCAGGGTGCGCAGCACCTGACTACCATCTGCTGTTAGTGTGCCAGAGCCTGGTCTGTACCTGCCAGGGTCAGCTCCCTGACAACCCCAGACACAGGCAGCACAAGCTCTGCCCTCCCAGCCTGCGCAGGCGCCGATGTCCCTCTGCAGGTTAGCAATAGGCAGGTTCCAACCCTGAGCCTGCCAAGCATCCTGCAGGAGGCCCAACCCCTGCTCCACTGGGCACACACAGAGGGCACAGATCTGGCATTCCCAAAGGAACAGCACCCCCCAGCTTGCCAGTTACACCTTAGGCTCCAGCTCACAGCACCTAGATTTGTTTGGAGTGAAAACAAGAGTTCGTTTATTTACCAAAGAGCAGAGATTCAAATGATCACAAGTAGAATTAATGGAAACCCAGGGTTGCACATACAATGCATTCTAGCACCTAGACTTAACAAGATGCCCTCTGCCTACGAAGGTCAGGCTTACTCAAAGTCCTTCTTCACAGCGTTTTTCAACCACAATGGCTGAGATCCGCCTTTCATGAGACCAAGTCTGCTGTATCCCCCCACATGAAGGATGCCAGGGCACCTTTCTGCCCCTCTAGATAGACCAGGCCTTTGTTCTTCACCTGTAAACAAGGACATCCCCCGTCCCCTTCACCTCTTCTTGTTAATTTTTTCCTCACAGTCCCCACAAGCTCTTCATTAGCATTTGACTCAGTATGTAGATAGGCTTCCATTGTCAGACACACAAGAGTCAACCTGAGAGAGAAGTGTCTCCCATCAGGTCTGATGGGGCTTGCCTTTAACTACGTGGCCTTAGGAACATAAGAACATTCAATCTATATACCCTACATCTTTACACATTATCTGCACATACATTTTGCAAAGATTACAATGACCCATGTGACACAGGCTGTAACCCTCAGCAGGACTAAAACCCAAGTCTGCAGTAAGGTAGCTGGTATCTCCAGGCTGCCACCCAGCAACAGCTGTAACCAGCCTGTGTTCCACTGCCCATGGTCTACTGTGGACACAGACCATGTCCCATCTCAAAGAGTCTGACAGGCTCTGACTGGTTCCCTGCCCTATATAAACCCAAGAGGCATTCCAGGAAGCATCCAGGCAATGGATGGGCAGAATCTCCTGCAGCTGCTGTGACTATTACTGCTTTTGAACTCCTGAATTTGTCCTCGGCTTGATTTGGACTTCTCCTCCTGACCTGAAACCTGATTTGGGCTCTGACCCTTAGTATCAACCCCAGCCTGGAACCTGACTACAAACTCCTTCACTACCCCCAGCCTCAGGTTTGCCTCTGCTCTGTCCCTTGGTCCCAACTGGTCTTGTTGGGATCCTGACACAGGCTTTCTGTAGAGACCTTGCATCACACTCATTGATCTAGAGTGTAAATACCAGCCCCAAGGGATCCTGTAACCCTTATGTACCCCTCTACCTGTTGGCATTGAAAGGTCCTGGGGTCACACCTTCAGCTAAGAGATCATTCCATAACACACAGATAGTGGTGAACAGCGGAGAGGCTAACAGAGGGAGTTTGACTGGGATCTGTCCGAGAGGAGGTACGCTAAGTGCTGCCTTAAGGGGACTGTGTTGGTGAGTATCTGAGTGTCTGTTGCGGGGACAGTTTGGCAGTTGGACCGTGTGCTTGATTGTTTGTTTGAACAGTGTGCATTGGGAGTGCTTTGTTCCAGGTGGGCCTGACTGTTATAAAAAGGCAGTCAGCTGCGAACCAGCTGAGCGGCGAACAGAGGGAGTTAGACTGGGAGTTTGCCTGGAGAGAGCCCAATGAGGCTTTCACCTTGTAGGCTTTTCTGAGGTTCCTGCAACAGCTGAGGAAGCTCTTAGAAGGAAGGTGATATGGATGGTGAGCGATCAGCTGTTGTGACCTGCACAGGATGTGCCATGTTTGTCTTTCTTCCACAGGATAGAAAAGACTTTGTCTGTACAAAGTGCAAGCTGGTCTCCATATTGTAAGAGAAGGTTCAAGGTCTGGAGAAACAAGTATCAACCCTGCGTTGCATAAGAGAAAATGAAGATTTTTCTGGACAGACATCAGGATATGCTTCTACGGGCACAACATTCTGAGGAATCAGAGCAGGCTGCACAGCGGGGACAGAAGAACAGTGAGGAAAATTGGCAGCATGTGACCTCCAGAAGAAGAAAGAGGAGCATCCATGTACCAGCAACGCAGATACAGGTGAGCAACCGTTTTCATGTTCTCTCCAGAGGTACTAATGCGGAGAGCGGACTAGATGATACATCTGAGGGAAGAGAGCAGAAGGAGACTCCACCAATTGGAAGGCATGAGATGCACTATCCTAGGGATGGGGGTTCCACAACCACCGCTCCCAAGAGAAGGAGGTGCGTGGTGGTGGTCAGGGACTCCCTCCTCAGGGGGAATGAGTCATCTATCTGTCGTCCAGACCAGGAAAACCGAGAAGTGTGCTGCTTGCCAGGAGCTAGGATTCACGATGTGACGGAGAGACTGCTGAGACTCATCAAGCCCTCATCAAGCCCTTGGATCGCTACCCCTTCCTGCTTCTCCACATGGGCACCAATGAATATCAGGGCTCTGGGAAGAAGGATAAAGGAGTTTGAGGCGCAAGTGGCGTTCTCGTCCATCCTCCCTGTGGAAGGAAAAGGCCCGGGTAGAGACCGTCGAATCGTGGAAGTCAATGAATGGCTACGCAGGTGGTGTCGGAGAGAAGGCTTTGGATTCTTTGACCATGGGATGGTGTTCCAAGAAGGAGGAGTGCTAGGCAGAGATGGGCTCCACCTAACGAAGAGAGGGAAGAGCATCTTCGCAAGCAGGCTGGCTAACCTAGTGAGGAGGATGTGACGTTATGAGTGTAATATAATATGTCATTGAAAGGTGACATGGCCAGAAAGAGTTAATTAACTCAGACTGACCTGACCCATGGCTGAACTTTAAAAACTGGTTAGGAAGATATGTAAATGAATAGAGCTTTGAAATGCAAGCCTGCATTGTTAGAGATAGAAGGGTAGATATTTGTTCAGCTCTTATGATGAAAGCAAACAAGTCTTGTCTATGGCTATAGCTTTGATTCAAAGATCAAAAAAGGAATATTAACATTTAGGAAGATATTTGAGTGAAATAGTATTATTGTCTATGTCTCTTTGAAGGTTGTGATAACCTGTGTCTAAACTGTTTAATGGATAAATTATCCTGTGCTAATTGCCATGATGTTTGGAAGAAGGAATGTTAAGCCTATTGTTTTCTCAGGCCAAATGGCTGCTGAAAATGTATAAAAACCCTGGAACATGATCCTTCTTCATCTCAGATCTGCTTTGGGTTTCAAGAAGGGGAAACCCCAAGCCATAAGGATTGAGATCCCCAGTCACTGACTGGAGTCACCCTGAATATGGACATTGGACTATAACCTATGGACTATTTCTAAAAGGACTTTTGGCAACTACAAGCTCATCTCTGCTATGTATCTGAACCTCAAGAATTGAATTCAAGTTTGTATGTATATTGATCTTTTAACCAACACTTTATCTCTTTTCTTTTTTAATAAATTTTAGTTTAATTAATAAGAATTGACTATAAGCGTGTATTGTGGATAAGATCTAAGTTGAAATTGAACCTGGGTCTGGGGCTTGGTACTTTGGGGTCAGGAGAACCTTTTCTTTTATATGATGAAATAAGATTTTCAGAATTTATCGTCATATGTTTGACATGTGTGTCTGGAGGAGGCTGGGCACTTCAAGGGAACTGCATTTGGACATCTTAGTAACCAGTGAGGTACTATAGAAGCTGTTTTGTGCTGGCTTGGTAAATCTAAGTATTGGAATATCCACCAGCTTTTGGGGTTCGTCTGCCCCGTTCTGTTTGCAGTTCACCCTGATTGAGTGACCTCAGAGGGCTCCCACGGGCAGCAGCATCACAGGAGGGCTTTAAACTAAGTTCACCAGGGGAAGGAGACCAAAGCCATGAGGTAAGTGGAGAAGTGGGATACCGGGAGGAAGCATGAGCAGGACAGTGCAAGAGGAAAGGGCTCCTGCCTCATACTGAGAAATCAGGATGATCAGCGAGTTATCTTAAGTGCCTATACACAAATGCAAGAAGCCTGGGAAACAAGCAGGGAGAACTGGAAGTCCTAGCACAGTCAAGGAATTATGGTATGATTGGAATAACAGAGACTTGGTGAGATAACTCACATGATTGGAGTACTGTCATGGATGGATATAAACTGTTCAGGAAGGACAGGTAGGGCAGAAAAGGTGAGGGAGTTGCACTGTATGTAAGAGAGCAGTATGACTGCTCAGAGCTTCAGTATGGAAGTGCAGAAAAACCTGAGAGTCTCTGGATTAAGTTTAGAAGTATGAGCAACAAGGGTGATGTCGTGGTGGGAGTCTGCTACAGACCGCCTGACCCGGGGAATGAGGTGGACGAGGCTTTCTTCAGGCAACTTACAGAAGTTACTAGATCACAGGCCCTCGTTCTCATGCGGGACGTCAATCACCCTGATATCTGCTGGGAGAGCAATGCAGCGGTGCACAGACAATCCAGGAAGTTTTTGGAAAGTGTAGGAGACAATTTCCTGATGCAAGTGCTGGAGGAACCAACTAGGGGCAGAGCTCTTCTTGACCTGTTGCTCACAAACATGGAAGAAATAGTAAGGGAAGCAAAAGTGGATGGGAACCTGGGAGGCAGTGACCATGAGATGGTTGAGTTCAGGATCCTGACACAAGGAAGAAAGGAGAGCAGCAGAATACAGACCCTGGACTTCAGAAAAGCAGACATTGACTCCCTCAGGGAACTGATGGGCAAGGTCCCCTGGGAGAATAACATGAAGGGGAAAGGAGTCCAAGAAAGCTAGCTGTATTTTAAAGAATCCTTATTGAGGTTGCAGGAATGAACCATCCCAATGTGTTTGGGCTCCTACCTAGAAAAATAAAATTACTGCCATCCAGAAAACTATTTGACTACATTAGAGAGGAGCAAATGTGTTTGTCCATCATTTCAAACCATCATTTTGACTTAGATATGACCCGTATTGGGATTGCATTTGCCTTAGGAGAGATGGGGAGCAAGGGAGAAGATAGAGTAAAAACCAGCCCAATTAACAAGTGGGATGGAAAATAGAGCAGAGCAGAAATAGGGTGAGAAAGAGAGACTGAAAACATGTACAAAGCCGGGACAGAGAGATACTATCAGCTCTTTGGGACAGAGATGGTCTCTTTGTTCTGTGTTTGTACGGCACCTAGCACAACTGCTCCACAACTATGGTTCCTAGGTGCTATGGTACTACAAATAAGAGAGAAATAAAAGTTTGATCACACACAGGACACCTGCTTTGCTGACAACTTCTAGGCTGCCTTGGTCAGTTATCTGAATACATTAGAGCCAGTCTCCCAATTCAACCTCCTCATGCAGCTCCTTAGAGACACTCAGGCACAGGGGGGCAGGGACCATGATGAGGAAGTGGCTGTGATGGGTTGATATCACAGAAACCACCTTGGTGCTGCCACCTGGTGTGCCAAGGCTACTTCTGCCCCTGCTTCCCTGCCCTTTTCCAGCTTGGGACTCCGGAATCCTGTCTGTTTTGAGCCAGATCCACTGATCTGTTGCAAACACAGACCCAGGTCCGAACCCCGTCCCCTAACAACTGTAAGGCTCCTGGAAGCAACTCAGGAAGTGCGCTTGCCTTTGACACCCAGGTGCCCAACTCCCAATGAGGTTCAAACCCTTAATAAATCCGTTTGACCCTGTATAAAGTTTATACAGGGTAAACTCATAAATAGTTCGCCTTCTATTTCAAAGATAGAAAGATATGCACAGCTGTTTGCCCTCCCCCAGGTACCAACTCGTACTCCAGGTAACTTAATAAGTAAAAAGTCATTTTAATAAGTACAGAAAGTAGGATTTAAGTGATTTCAAGTAGTTACAGACAGAACAAAGTGAATTACTAAGTAAAATAAAACAAAAGACTCACGTCTATGTCTAATCAAACTTAACACAGATATAAAAACCTCACCAGCTCCAGATACTTCCTGTTACAGGCTGTAGAACTCATAGCCTGGGTCCAGCAATCGCTCACACCCCCTATTCTCTTTGTCCTTTGTTCAGTCTTTTTCAGGTATGTCTTTGGGGGTTGGAGAGCCTCTCTCTTTAGCCAGCTGAAGACAAAATGGAGGGGCCTCCCCAGGATTTAAATAGACTTTCTCCCCTGGATGGAGGCTCCTCCCCACTCCCTGTGTAGCATCATGTTGCCCTGGAGTTTGGGGATCACATGGGCAAGTCACATGCCCAGGCACAATTCCGAAACTAGCCCAGTGACATTTTTGGCCAGGCTCAGATGTGGATCTGTGGTCTGGGACTCCTTTTGTCTGTTAAGTGCTTGCACTTAACTTGCACATTCTTTTCTCCAGACATGATCCTATGCTCTTACCAAGGCTATGTATAAACCTAGCAAATATAAAACCAATATTCATAACTTCAACTATAACAGTGATACATGCATATAAACAGGAGGAATAGATTCAGTAGATCATAACTTTTACAGAGATATGTTACATTGCACATGTAGCATAAAACATATTCCAGCTACATCATATATACATTTATAAGCATCTCCCCATAAAGTCTTATGGGGTACACCATCACAGTGGCAGCTTTCTTTTTTCATCTGGTAGGTATGTGTGGAAAGGATACTCCATTTACGGATCTGGCAGGGTGGCACAATCCTCCCCATGCCCCCTGTAAGTGTGCAAATGGGGGATGTCACAACACCTGCATTTGAAAATTGTGCCCCTCCTTCACTTTCTAAAACTGTAGGAAAGAGATTTCAGTATTTGCCCATGCCACACAGTATTGGAAAGTCACATACTGTAGCAGATCAACGACCTGTACCTAAATGCTTAAGTCAAATCATGTATTAAAGAGAGAGAAACATTTACGTCTGCCAGCTTTCCTGCTCCTCCCAGCACTGCCTGAAAGCTGCACACTGAAATTGAAGCGGTGTCCCAGTCTCAGGTTAATAGTGTAACCCTTCTGCCAGTCAGAGTTGGCAGCAACAAGGGCTGGGTTCAGTATCTAGGGGTTCCATTCCAATAACACAAAGCAAAACCGGCTCGAGCCCCCTTCCAGTGACCTGGGACACATATATATCACCCCCCGCCCCCCCGGGCGCCTCTAAGAGGCAATACTTCCCCTCTCGCAAGCACAGAGTCTGAGTGTAGCAAAAACCTTTTAATGACAGAGAGAAACAATGCGGCATTATGTTGGGGAAACACCACATCTAGGATTCGTAAATCAAACTGTGAGCAAAGACCCACCCCAGCAAATTGGCCATGTCCTTTCCCTTTGGTTCTTGAGTCCAGCAGCCACAAAAATTACCCAAAGTCCCAAAAGTCCAACAACCCAAAAGTCCAGACCCAGAGTTCAAAAGTTCATCTGCAGAGTGTTTTACACATATCCCCCAGTCTGGGTGGAAATGGGGAGGGGAGAGGTAAGGGGCACCTTACGTGGCTCGAAGCTGACTGCCCCGTCCCTTCGTGGGGCTTCGCTCTGCTCTGCCAGCCATCCCACGAACCACTCCTCCGCTCCGCTCTGCCAGCCATCCCACAAGCTGCTCCGGCTGTCCCACAAACTGCTCCACTCCACCAGCAGCTCCACTCCGCCAGCTACCCTGCAAGCCACTCCAGCTGTCCTGCAAACTGCTCCGCTCTGCCAGCAGCTCCACTCCATCAGCCATCCCGCAAGCCGCTCCGGCTGTCCCGCAAACTGCTCCACCAACCGCTCTGCTCCACCAGCCGTCCCGCAAACTGCTCCGCTCTGCCAACAGCTCCGCCAGCTGCTCATCAATATATCATCAGAC
The DNA here is from genome assembly GCA_037349315.1 of Chelydra serpentina. Lineage (NCBI taxonomy): Eukaryota > Metazoa > Chordata > Testudines > Chelydridae > Chelydra > Chelydra serpentina. The sequence continues at coordinate 49,243,637 of JBAIAC010000029.1, read as the reverse complement.
TCCCCCACCACTTAACACAGTGCTCCGTGATTTCAGCTCACAATAATTTTAGCTCTTTAGTGATTTGAGCTTGTAGTTAGGGGAGCCTTAGTGCTCATTTGCACCATTAGCCCAGAGTGATTTTAACTCAGCAGCCTGTAACTAAACTCCTAAGGAACTCAAAATTAGCTCTGATATTCTACCCCGGGGGAGGGGAGGGGAGGGGAGGGGAGGGGAAAGGGGAAAGGGAGAGAGAGAGGTGTACTTGACATTTAGGGCCCTCAGAAGCCTCCCATACCATCAGATACAAATATCTGTCCCCAACCTCTCTCAATTCACTAGGTTTTGGAACCCATGTCCCTTGCCTAGCGAGTGCTGCTTAGTTGATGGCGAGTCCCTCTGTCATAAAACAGTTCCACTGTCCTTGATTCACATAATCAGGGTAACAACACTTTATTCTTCCTGCCCCAATAACAGAGAAACTGGGGATCCCACAGCAGCCAAAGTGACCATTTGGGCAAGCGGTCCATCATGCTATGCAGGGTGGGTGTGTCCATGCAAACAAGATTAGCCCCTGACATCCCTTTCCACAACTCACCACCAGATGTCAGGGTAGAGCTCATCCTGACTCTGCTTACAATAGCAATTTGCATGGATTAATTCAAATTAATGCAAATTTAACTATCATCAGAATGTGGGGGTTATTAGTCACAGTGAATGGATGTCAGCATCCTCCAACATCTGTGACTGTCTAATGCAGGGCTTTCTGCCTCTGAGTTGAGTTCTTGGGAGGCGGGCCTGCTCCAGCCTGTGACCTTGGTTCTGGACGATGGCATTGCAGGGTTGTTGTTTTTAAACATGGTTCAAATCAGGGCATTGAACTGGTATTTATTTGGGTTTGGTTTGAGTTATGTTCCAGTTCAAGTTCCAGTGAAAGGTGGGCTTGGAAAAAAGGCATTAGATTGGACTCAGGACAGGCAGGCTCAGTTCCCAGTTCTGCTACAGGCTCTTCACACAAGGTCATATAAGGCTGGATTTGCAAGACTGGTCAGCTCTTTTGAAAATCTAGCTCCAATTCTGGATGCGAAGCGCTTGAAAATTTGGTTGTGAACTCTTTCATCTTTAGAGAAACCATGCCCTAAGTGTATCTGTCTGGGCTTAGTTCCCCATCTGCCTAGCTTGTGAATCCCACAGATCAGGGACTGTCCCTAAATATGTGTTTGTTCAGTGCCTAAAGCTATGGGCCTTGATCTGGAGGCACTAGACACTGGTGTAGTGGAATTTGATAAGAGTTTGATCCTCTCTCAGTTTTGGAGCGACAGGCCTTGTCTGCAAACTGAGCTACTCCTCTTTCCTGATTAGTTGTGAACGATCACTGTCACTCCTGTCCTCCCCAACCACCTGAGATAGCAGCAGCCACACATGTCATACAGGAAGACAGCTGGACAAAGTGTCTGGATGAAGCAGATGTTTAACAAAATAACGCTGACTATTTTCTCTGCAAAATTGTAGTGCACTTTCCCTGAAGTGTTGCAGTTTTCATAACATTTATGAATTTTCCAGCATCGGGTTGTGATTTTTTCCCCTTTTACTAGTAATTGTACTTTTGTGGCCCTGTCCTCATAATATCAGAGCACTTCACACACACCAGTCAGTTTAGCCCCATGACTCCCCATGGGGATGGGGAAAACGATTCTCCCCGTTATAGAGATAGGGGACTGTAGAAGTCCCCAGCCCCTCTTTGCCCTTTTGCTCATATTTGCAAGCTATTAAGAATGCTGCTGTTGTTTTTCACGCTGTATCCCTTGATCAGACCTTTAGTTTTGAGGATCTCCTCCCAGACCTTGGGTCATGGTTTACAGGACTTTTCCGAACAATTGTTAAGTGGATTATTTTCCTTCTTTTCTTTCTATATGTTATTTGGGTAATGTTACAATGTGCAAGATGTCTGTGTACTGCTGTCACCAAAAGCTCTGTTACCCAAGGGAAAACCCAGTATCTGTCCCTTCAGCTTGATCGTAAACTGCGGAACGGGCCTGACAATTAGAGTTTTGTCAGGCCCGAGGGGGGACTGTGAAAGTCATAAGCTACGGTGAACCCCCTTAACAGCCAGCAGCTATGGCAACCAGAGGCCACTAGGTGGAAGTAGATGCCTCGCCTACGCAAGACCTTGCATTTTAACAGTTGTCTTTGGCTTACACAAGAGTAGTGTTTTTCAGCTGAGACAACCAGTTTTTACTGACCAGATAGCAGACATCTGAGGTCTAGCATGCACCAATCAAATGTTAACACACCAGGGCTTTGTCTAAGTGTGTATAAAAGACCTGTAATTTCTGTGTTAAGGGGAGTCCTGTCACTTGGCACAGACTTCCCTTATTCTGCAGAATAAAGTAACTTTCTTTCCTTATCCCTATCTGGCTGTTATTGGCTCTCAGCTAGGCGGACCCGATATTTTGGTAACACCAAGATAGGGGAACTCCTAAAAGTAGACATCGTTGGGTGGGAAGGCAAGGAGTTGCCAGAAATCTTGTCCATAGCCCAACATTTTCAACGCCAGTTAGAAACTAAAAAAGGAGGCAACTGAGACAAAGCTGATGGCACTCCAAATTCAGAATGCCCAAGGGCCCCAGGCTGGACGATTTCCTGGGGGAAGGGGTAAACGATTTAAACAAGGGCAACAGCGTTTGTCTATACCAGGTTTTAAGCCTGGGGCATGCCTGCATTGTAACCAGATGGGCCATTGGAAAAAGGAATGCCCTTATCGGCTTAATCAGGTGGCCAGTCAGCCTGTTCCATTTCCAGCGCTTCTTCCTCCTCCCCCTCCTCTGACAGTGCAGTTTCAGAGTTACTAGGAATGCCAGGAGACCTCTAACATCATCACTATGCTTATTCGCCTTGATCAGGAAGGTCCTTATGTGACCTGTGTTATTAATGATAGGTTTCAGTGTAGTAGCCGTGTTAGTCTGTGTCAGCAGAACGAAAATAAGAAAGAAAAACTTGTAGCACCTTAGAGACTAACAAATGTATTTCAGCATAAGCTTTCGTGCATCCGATGAAGTGGGTATTAACCCACGAAAGCTTATGCTGAAATAAATTTGTTAGTCTCTAAGGTGCTACAAGTTTTTCTTTCTTATTTTCGTTCTGTGTTATTAATGGCACTCCCACCTCTTGTCTGGTGGATACAGGGGCTACTCACTCTACCCTTTGTGCTAGTGATTTTCCTAAAGTCCCTGTTACCACTGAAGTTGTTAATGCTGTAGGAGTTAGTAATACTCCCATTCCTCACCCTGTCACTGCTCCTTATCAGATCATCACTCTTTTCTCCTTAGTCCTTGTTCACTTGTTAGTCTCTTGGGAAGGGATTTGCTGTGTAAGTTGAGATGTTCTATTTATTGTACACCAGATGGGGTATATCTGGATGTCCCAGTTCCTCGCCAAAATGAGGTCCTGGCTGCTTTGCTGGTGGAAACCCCGCTGGAGGATACTGACGCTGGTCATTCCTTGTTGCAGCAGGAATTGCTAGTTAAAGTGCCTCCTTCCCTCTGGTCCACTCATGCAAATGAGGTTGGCTGTATTGGCACTGCCCAACCCGTTAAAATCCGCCTGAACCCAGCAAAGCCCCTTCCCCGGGTGTCGCAGTACCCTCTATCAAAACAGGCCAAGGAAAAAAATTACCTCCTGCATTCTATAGGAGTCATTATTCTTATAGTCAGTGAGTGAGAGACCGGGACAGGGGAACAGGCCGTGTTGATGGAGCCTTGGGACTGCCTGGGGCATCTGAGTCTCCGTGCTGCCCCGGGAGAAAGGGGGAATTGAGAGAGGAATGGCCTGTTGGACAAGGAACCCTTGTTGTGCTGCTAATGCTGTTGTTTTTCCTGTTGTCCTTAGCCCTGCTATTATCCTTTCTTATAATGCACTGGTGCTGAGGGGTTGTTACCACCTCAAATAAGAAAAAGATTGTATTAAGTCCACATATAAAGATTTAAGGTTGTTGTTGGATGAGATGTATCTAGGTATGGGAAGTGAATGTGTGTGGGTAAATGGCTGTGTATGGGTAAATAGAGAGGGTGGGCTAGTGGAAAGAAGGGTCCACCCTCCTTGTTAAACTGGTAGTAAAATAATGCCTGTGCCCATGAAAAGAAATAATGTAGCAAGAAAAAAGGATCGGGCCCAGACGGGCAGGCAACCGCAGTTTGAGGAAGTTAAAAGAAAGAAAATGAGAAGTTAACTCTGTAGTTACTGGAAGAAATTAAGCAGTGAAACTTAATTCAATTAGGACAAAACGGGTGTTCTTTACATCCTAATGCCCTGTGGCGCTCCCCAGACAGCCGTCTGGTGGCGCCCAGGGCTTTGCTCCCCTATCTTGCTCGCGTGCCCCATGGAATGGCACATGTGGGCAAAGGGGGGGGGGATGGTATGCCCAGCTTAAACAAGCCCTTTCTCGATCCCCAGCTCTGGGTATTCCTGATTATCAGAAGCCCTTCACCTTGTATTATCATGAAAAAAATGGTGTTGCCTTAGGGGTCCTTACCCAGTCCCATGGTGACAAGCAGCGGCCTGTGGCTTACTACAGCACCCCTTTGGATCCGGTTGCAGCAGGCCTTCCGCCCTGCCTCCGGGCTGTAGCCGCGGCTGCTGCCTTAGTGGAATCTTCTGCCTCTCTTGTTTTAGAATCTACCCTTTGTCTTGCTGTTCCTCATGCTGTGACTTCTCTGCTTCTAAAAAGCAAGACACAGCACCTCTCCAATTCTCGGCTCACAAAATATGAGATGTTGCTTTTAAATGCTTCTAACGTTATCTTGACCCGGTGTGCAGTCCTTAATCCGGCTTCCCTGCTCCCCACAGAAAGGGACGGGGAACCCCATGACTGTTTGACACTCACTGCTGACCTTACCACCCCCCGAGCTGACCTGAAGGATATTCCGCTCTCTAACCCTGACCTCATATTTTATGTGGATGGCTCATGCTTGAGAAATCCTTCCGGCTCTCTGGTTGCAGGCTATGCTGTGCGCTCGCAGCATGAGATTGCAGAAGCCCACTCGCTCCCTGCCGTGCATTCCGCCCAGGTGGTGGAACTTTTTGCCCGTACTAGAGCTTGCACCCTAGCCGCAAGCCGCTCAGTTACCATCTATACTGACTCCAGGTATGCCTTTGGAGTTGTCCATGACTATGGGCAGCTATGGAAATACCGCGGATTTCTTACCTCATGGGGGACCCAAATTAGTAACGGCCCCTATGTGAACTCTCTCCTCTTTGCCCTTCAGCTCCCTTCTGCTGTGGCCGTTGTTAAGTGTATGGCTCACCTGAAGCCCTTTGATGATGTTACTAGAGGAAATGCATTGGCAGATGCCTCTGCGAAACAGGCAGCCCTCTTCGGGTCTCCGGCTCCCAACTCTGCTGCCATTTTTGTTGTCCACCCCTTTTCCCCATCTGGCTTCCTTTGGGGTTTAGCCACTCTACAGAGTGCAGCCCTGGAGGCGGAGCGGTTGCGGTGGAGGGATGATGGGTGTGTTTTACATGATGATGCCTTGTGGCGCTCCCTCGATGGACGCCTGGTGGCGCCCAAGGCTTTGTTTCATTATCTTCCTTGCGTGTCCCACGGAGTGGCCCACGTAAGCAAAGGGGGGATTTCCAGCAGATCGAGGGACGTGATTATTCCCCTCTATTCGGCACTGGTGAGGCCTCATTTGGAGTACTGTGTCCAGTTTTGGGCCCCACACTACAAGAAGGATGTGGATAAATTGGAAAGAGTCCAATGGAGGGCAACAAAAATGATTAGTGGGCTGGAGCACATGACTTATGAGGAAAGGCTGAGGGAACTGGGATTGTTTAGCCTGCAGAAGAGAAGAGTGAGGTGGGATTTGATAGCTGCTTTCAACTACCTAAAAGGGGGTTCCAAAGAGGCTGGATCTAGACTGTTCTCAGTGGTAGAAGATGACAGAACAAGGAGTAATGGTCTCAAGTTGCAGAGGGGGAGGTTTAGGTTGGATATTAGGAAAACCTAATCCAGTCCCCAGGTTGCAGTGGGTGGCACGGGATGTCAGCTGGTTCGGGCAGGGCACTTTGTACCTGCGAGTGGAGAGCCTTAACACACTGAATTAGTCTCTTACAATATGCCACAACCGCATCATTGCTTAACTGTTGTCCTGGGAGTGGAGGAGGGTTAGCCGGCATCCTCATTGGCCTGGCCATGAGAATTTCATGTGGGGAGAGACCATGCTTACGGGACGGAGTGCTTCTCATATACATGAGAGCAAGGGGAAGGGCATCAGCACAGAACTTTGCAATTTTATTCTTCAGTTCCACATTCTTTCTCTCAACCTCCCCTGCACTCTGAGGGTGATGGGCACAGTGAAAGTGCTGCTGGATTTTTAGGGCTTTGCACACATTCTGCATTATCTGGCCTGTAAAATGGGTGCCCTGGTCATAGAATCATAGAATCTCAGGGTTGGAAGGGACCTCAGGAGGTCATCTAGTCCAACCCCCTGCTCAAAGCAGGACCAACCCCAACTAGATCATCCCAGCCAGGGCTTTGTCAAGCCTGACCTTAAAAACCTCTAAGGAAGGAGATTCCACCACCTCCCTAGGTAACCCATTCCAGTGCTTCACCACCCTACTAGTGAAAAAGGTTTTCCTAATATCCAACCTAAACCTCCCCCTCTGCAACTTGAGACCATTACTCCTTGTTCTGTCATCTTCTACCACTGAGAACAGTCTAGATCCAGCCTCTTTGGAACCCCCTTTTAGGTAGTTGAAAGCAGCTATCAAATCCCCCCTCACTCTTCTCTTCTGCAGGCTAAACAATCTCAGTTCCCTCAGCCTCTCCTCATAAGTCATGTGCTCCAGCCCCCTAATCATTTTTGTTGCCCTCCGTTGGACTCTTTCCAATTTATCCACATCCTTCTTGTAGTGTGGGGCCCAAAACTGGACACAGTACTCCAAATGAGGCCTCACCAGTGCCGAATAGAGGGGAATAATCACATCCCTCGATCTGCTGGAAATGCCCCTACTTATACAGCCCAAAATGCCGTTAGCCTTCTTGGCAACAAGGGCACACTGTTGACTCATATTCAGCTTTTCGTCCACTGTAACCCCTAGGTCCTTTTCTGCAGAACTGCTGCCCAGCCATTCGGTCCCTAGTCTGTAGCAGTGCATGGGATTCTTCCGTCCTAAGTGCAGGACTCTGCACTTGTCCTTGTTGAACCTCATCAGATTTCTTTTGGCCCAATCCTCTAATTTGTCTAGGTCCCTCTGTATCCTATCCCTACCCTCCAGCGTATCAACCACTCCTCCCAGTTTAGTGTCATCTGCAAACTTGCTAAGGGTGCAGTCCACACCATCCTCCAGGTCGTTGATGAAGATATTGAACAAAACCGGCCCCAGCACCGACCCTTGGGGCACTCCACTTGATACCGGCTGCCAACTAGACATGGAGCCATTGATCACTACCCGTTGAGCACGACCATCCAGCCAGTTTTCTATCCACCTTACCGTCCATTCATCCAGCCCATACTTCTTTAACTTGCTGGCAAGAACGCTGTGCGGGACTGTATCAAAAGCTTTGCTAAAGTCAAGAAATAGCACATCCACTGCTTTCCCCTCATCCACAGAGCCAGTTATCTCATCATAGAAGGCAATTAGGTTAGTCAGGCATGACTTGCCCTTGGTGAATCCATGCTGACTGTTCCTGATCACTTTCCCCTCCTTTAAGTGGTTCAAAATTGATTCCTTGAGGACCTGTTCCATGATTTTTCCAGGGATTGAGGTGAGACTGACTGGCCTGTAGTTCCCCGGATCTTCCTTCTTCCCTTTTTTAAAGATGGGCACTACATTAGCTTTTTTCCAGTCATCCGGGACCTCCCCCGATTGCCATGATTTGTCAAAGATAATGGCCAATGGCTCTGCAATCACATCGGCCAACTCCTTTAGTACCCTCGGATGCAGTGCATCCGGCCCCATGGACTTGTGTTCGTCCAGCTTTTCTAAATAGTCCCGAACTACTTCTTTCTCCACAGAGGGCTGGTCACCTCCTCCCCATACCGTGCTGCGGAGTGCAGCCATCTGGGAGCTGCCCTTGTCTGTGAAGACAGAGGCAAAAAAAGCATTGAGTACACTAGCTTTCTCCGCATCCTCTGTCACAAGGTTCCCTCCCTCATTCAGCAAGGGGCCCACACGTTCCTTGACTTTCTTCTTGTTGCTAACATACCTGAAGAAACCCTTCTTGTTACTCCTAACATCTCCAGCTAGCTGCAACTCCAAGTGTGATTTGGCCTTCCTAATTTCACTCCTGCATGCCTGAACAATATTTTTATACTCCTCCCTGGTCATTTGTCCAATCTTCCACTTCTTGTAAGCTGCTTTTTTGTGTTTAAGACGAGCAAGGATTTCACTGTTAAGCCAAGCTGGTCGCCTGCCATATTTACTTTTCTTTCTACACATCGGGATGGTTTGTTCCTGCAACCTCAATAAGGTTTCTTTAAAATACAGCCAGCTTTCCTCGACTCCTTTCCCCCTCATGTTATTCTCCCAGGGGACCTTGCCCATCAGTTCCCTGAGGGAGTCAAAGTCTGCTTTTCTGAAGTCCAGGCTCTGTATTCTACTGTTCTCCTTTCTTCCTTGTGTCAGGATCCTGAACTCGACCATCTCATGGTCACTGCCTCCCAGGTTCCCATCCACTATTGCTTCCTCTACTATTTCTTCCCTGTTTGTGAGCAGCAGGTCAAGAAGAGCTTTTCCCCTAGTTGGTTCTCCAGCACTTGCACCAGGAAATTGTCCCCTACACTTTCCAAAAACTTCCTGGATTGTCTGTGGACCGCTGTATTGCTCTCCCAGCAGATGTCGGGGTGATTAAAGTCACCCATGAGAACCAGGGCCTGTGATCTAGTAACTTCTGTTAGTTGCTGGAAGAAAGCCTCGTCCACCTCATCCGCCTGGTCTGGTGGTCTGTAGCAGACTCCCACCACGACATTACCCTTGTTGCTCACACTTCTCAATTTGATCCAGAGACTCTCAGGTTTTTCTGCAGTTTCATACTGGAGCTCTGAGCAGTCATACTGCTCTCTTACATACAACGCAACTCCCCCACCTTTTCTGCCCTGCCTATCCTTCCTGAACAGTTTATATCCATCCATGACAGTACTCCAATCGTGTGAGTTATCCCACCAAGTCTCTGTTATTCCAATTACGTCATAATTCCTTGACTGTGCCAGGACTTCCAGTTCTCCCTGCTTGTTCCCCAGGCTTCTTGCATTTGTGTATAGGCATTTAAGATAACTCACCAATCGCCCTGCTGTCCCAGTATGGGGCAGGAGCCCTCCCCTCTTGCACTCACCTACTTGTGATTCCTCCCGGTATCCCACTTCCCCACTTACCTCGGGGCTTTGGTCTCCTTCCCCCGGTGAACCTAGTTTAAAGCCCTCCTCACTAGGTTGGCCAGCCTGCTTCCAAAGATGCTCTTCCCTCTCTTCGTCAGGTGGAGCCCGACGATGCTGCCTTCCTGACCACTAAAGACATTGAAAATCTGCCCTGGTGGAAGAAACGGACTATTGTGGTTTGGCAGGGAGGGGCTTGTGGGACTACATCTTGGGAATGTGGTGTTACTTACTATTTGGGTTTTCTCCCAGGGGCTTCTGAATGTACCTTTGGCCAAGTACCCTCTGAATGTTATGCCCTTCCTAACTGTATCTCTGATGAGGAACACCAAAGGCGTCTCTCGGAGGCAGCCAGTGCCCTTGCACTTACTCCCCGCCCTGTCATTACTCCAATCACCTATCCAGATACGGAGGGGGTTCTACACTCAGATGAGGTACACTGGTTTAAACCTTCTCACCTTAGTAATCTCCTCCCCTACTGTACTAGCCACTTGTTTTTCCAGGTTCACGGGTTTTCATATGAACGTGCTATTGCCTGGAGAACAGACGGGTCTGTGGAGATTAACCTATTTAATATTACAGCCTCTGAGCCCGAGGAAACCTTTTATGAGGTCCAATTTTCTGGTGGCACTGAAATGATGATTATCCCTGGCATTTGTAGTCTGGCTCCTGGAACAGGCGCTGCCTGCTATTTAATCACTCGTCTGGTCAATAATCAAATTGACACAAAGCGTGTGTGTTCTAACCATAGAAAAATTACCTGTTCTGAGGATATCCCTGTCCTCAACGTATCCTGTACTTTATTACAATATACCCCTTCTTATCTTTTTAGCACCACGGCCCTCCGCCAATGGCTGCGCATTTTTCCTCAACAAGCATGGTATGGCACTGTCACCAAGTCCGAGGCCTCAGACTTCTGATGGGCAATCCTTAATGCCACCCTGGGAACCATCACATTTACCCTCCCTCTATCAGGGTTCCAGGTTTCCTCCCAGTTCCCAAACTGTTCAAGGGGGGCTGCTGTCCGTCTGGCACAACAAAAAGCCTGGGCCTCTTCCTTCCGGGTACGGCGGAGCCTCACTGACCAGCTATGGGATAGCACAAATAGTGCAGCCGGACTTTGGAGCATCTATAAGGGCTCTGAGCGTGACAAAAAATTGGGCAATTTAGAAAAGGCCACTGGGCTCATCACAGGTACTCAGCTCACCCAAACAAAAACAGGGTTGGGCGAATTACATATTGTCTCAGCCCTTAGTTCCCTTACCCAAGCGCTCTTAACAGAAATAATTTCTAACATCTCCACAGCAGGAAGGGGACTGGAATGGGATATGGCATGTTCAGAGGTCTAGGATTTCCCGAACGACCAGCTTGAAAATATCAAACGCGATCTAGACAATCAGGCTTGGCCCTCGGCCCTTGTCAGCTCCTCAGGGGTTCCCCCGACCTGTGGCCTTGGAGACATACCTGGAAATTCTCGGGATGGCACTGCTTTCTCTCCCAGTGCACCTTCCAGGGTTATGGACCAGTTCAGGGAATTTGGGCCCCCGCCTCTCGAATCCTACCCGGCCCCTGGGCTGAATGTCTATGGGACTGGGTTGTTCACCGTGAGGTTTGGGAAATTCAACCCCCTGGCCAACCCAGCCGTTTTATCATCACAGCTCCGCAAATACAGCCTGACATTTGGGTGGGTGTGGGCAACCTATGGACACTTTGGCCTCTAGAACCCCCACAGTTGCAGTGTGTCCGGAAGCTACATCCAGGTGAGATTATCACCCTCCATGATGTTGTCTGCTGGGAAGGGCTGGCCCACGCTACTAACTTGGCCGGCCGCCAATTCTTTGTTGCAAATGACAGCTGTATTAGTTTTACGGTCCTCCTCCAAGATCTATTTGTTAACCTTACTACTAGTTCTATGTCCCACGTCCTTTATTGGCCAAATGATAGGCAATATAAGTTGCGTATCGACTACTCTATCCCATTTAACTGGACCTCAGTTTTTCCCAATTGTTTTCAAAATCTCCTTTCGCTTATTCCCCAAGTACGTAAGATTACTGATCTCCGGATCAGGTGCATCTCCTTGAAAATGTTTATGATTTAGAAAAATATGCCTTTCAAACTGCTTATAGGGTGTCTACCCTGTGTACCCGATTTGATTTGATTTGCCACGCTTCTAAGATCCTATATAAACCCTCATATCTTGTATTGGGAGTGTGTATTTTACTCCTGCCTATATTAATATTATGTTGTTGCTGTTGCTGTAATTGCGGTTGTGGACGCTCCAGGTGCTTTTCCCCCTGTGGGCAGCCAGCTCAGGAAACAAGACTTATGGAGTTGCAGGTTTACTCCCAGATGGGGGACGAGGATGAAGGGGGATATGTGGATCTTGCAGTTCATAGGCTTATGAACATAGAGGTGTAGTTTGAGTGGAGCTCAGGACCTCCAGATGGGGGAATTGTAGAAGTCCCCAGCCCCACTTTGCCCTTTTGCTCATATAGTAAACTGCTGTGTCTGGGTTCCGCCCTGTCCACCCTGTCTGTCCCAAAGACCTTTAGTTAAAAGAGTATGTAAGGCAAAGGTCAGAAGAGGAAGTGGGGTACAGTGGGTGATAAGCAGCCAGCTCAGCTAGAAGTATAAAAAACCGCAATGCTAAGCTACATTTTCTGTGATCTACAGTTTAACCACAACTTTGCTTTTTAAAGAAAAATATGTTTTGTTACTCAATATGCCATATAAGGAATTTCCTCTTGGTCTGGTAGGAAAACTACCAAAGAGGAAGTCTACTGTTTGAATGTAAGTGAAAGGTATATAAGAGATGTAACCGTCTTTTGTAATTTGGAAGCCACCGTGGTTGTATCCCATGTGGCCATGTGTTGCTTCCCAGCATATATGCTTTATTAATAAAAGAGCCTCTGGCGTTTCTGATTCAAACACAACATGTGGTTAATTTTCCACAACAGGACTGATATACAGAGAGGTGAAGGGGTCACCTATGAAGATTGTGTCAGGGCTAGAAAATGAATCCGGATCTCTGAAGTGTTCATTCAGGCTGTCAGCTACAAGACCTTGCCTAGCAGTTGCCTGTTCTATTTTTTCCAAAGCAGTTTTGACATGATTGCTGTTGTGATCACAGGGGTCTGTCCCTGAATATGCCATAGCGAGACTAGGGCCTAGTCAATGACCCAGCCTGGGGAAGTGCATTAAGCTGATTTTCATGTTGTCTGACGTGAACATGGCAAAACAATACAAAAACCTCTCCCCAATTGTCTATGTCCTTTTAAAAGTATTTGCTCTAGTGTCCTGCGCAAATCCAACACATGTGGTAGGAATGTGTAGTAGAATAAACAGGGTAAGTCAAATGAATGAACTGATTCTATTAGCTAGGAAAGATCATTTATACCCTACCCACTATTTAGGTACAGAACTTTCACTGATGTGGCCTAAAAGCCACCCCAGCAAAACATAAAACAACCATACTGGGTCATACCAATGGTCCATCTAGCCCACTATCCTGTCTTCCAACCATGGCCAATTCCAGGTTCCCCAGAGGGAATCAACAGAACAGACTGAATGCAAAAAGAAAATAAGAAAGGAATAATCCATCCCCTCTCTCCACTCCCAGCTTCTGGTAGTCAGAGGCTAGGGACACCCACAGCATGGGGTTGCATCCCTGACTATCTTGGCTAATAGCCATTGATGGACGTATCCTTCATGAATTTATTTAATTCTTTTTTGAACCCTTTTATAATTTTGGCCTTCACAACATCTTCTGCCAAGGAGTTCCACAGGTTAACTCTGCATTGTGTGAAAAATACTTCCTTTTGTTTGTTTTAAATGTGCTGCCTATTGATTTAATTTGGTGGTTCCTAGTTCTTGTGTTATGAGAAGGAGTAAATAATATTTCCTTATTTACTTTTTCCTCACCAGTCATGATTTTATAGATCTCAATCATATCCCTCCTTAGTTGTCTCTTTTTCAAGCTGAAAAGTCCCAGTCTTTTTAATCTCTCCTCATACGGCAGCTGTTCCATACCCCTAATCATTTTTGTTGACCTTTTCTGAACCTTTTCCAATTCCAATATATATTTTTGAGACCAGATCTGCACGCAGTATTCAAGATGTGGGCGTACCACAGATTTATATAGAGGCAATATGATATTCTCTGTCTGTCCCTTTCTTGATGATTCCCAACATTCTGTTCGGTTTTTTGACTGCTGTTGAACGTTGAGTGGATGTTTTCAGAGAACTATCCACAATGACTCCAAGATCTCTTTCTTGACTGGTAACAGCTAATTTAGGCCCCATCATTTTATATGTATAGTTGGGATTATGTTTTCCGATGTGCATTACTTTGCATTTATCAACACTAAATTTCATCTGCCAATTTGTTGCTCAGTCACCCATTTTGTGAGATCCCTTTTTAACTGTTCGCAGCCTGGTTTGAATTTAAGTATCCTGAGTATTTTTCTATCATCTACACATTTTTCCACCTCACTGTTTACCCCTTTTTCCAGGTTGTTTATGAATATGTTGAACAGCACTGGTCCCAGTATAGACCCCTGGGGGACACCACTATTTACTTATCTCTCTCTATTCTGAAAAAGGACCATTTATTCCCATCCTTTGTTTCTTATATTTTAACAAGTTACTGATCCATGAGAGGACCTTCCCTCTTATCCTATGACAGCTTACTTTGCTTAAGAGCCTTTGATGAGCGACTTTGTCAAAGGCTTTCTGAAAAATCTAAGTACAATATATCCACCGGTTCACCTTTGTCCACATGCTTGTTGATCCCCTCAAAGAATTCTAGTAGATTGGTGAGGCATGATTGCCCTTTACAAAAACCATGTTGACTCTTCCCCAACAAATCATGTTCCTCTGATTACACTGCTCTACAGCCAAAATGCTTCTGAAATAAATGTAGTCAAACTTTAGTAATTCTGGGTCACTGAGAACAAAAATGATGCTTAAAATTGTTGATTGGCTCTAGTTTTCAAGCCATGCTATTGGTTCAGTATATACGACCCTTGACTTGGGAATGGCGGAGGATAAGTGAGTTATAAAGGGAAGGGATCTCAATTTAAACCAGAAATGACTAAAATACATCTTTGACTGGATCTATGAATAAATCTATGACTGGGTTTGGACAGTACTTGCTTTTTAGGCAAAACAATGAATGATGCAATCTGAAGCTGGTATTGCGTCATCCATGATATGAATTGCATCATGTTATTCCTAGAAGTCATGGATGATGCAATCATAACGAAGCTTACATCACTCTGCTGAACAAATTGCCCTATATCAGCTCTAGAAATCATACAGTGTCGTGCTCTCTTATTTGTCAGTGTTTGATTTTGCAAAGGGACACATTTCTGTTTAGCCAAAGTGAGCAGAGGTGCCTCGTACTTGTGTGAACAGTGAAGATAACTTCTGCTATGTTTGTGGTGAAGTGACTTTTGCATCACAAAAGCGCAGTATAACCACTATGGTTAAGAAAGCCTATCACCTTTCTTTTGGCTGCAAAATTGGAGATCAGGACAAGAGGTGGGCCTCACACATATGCTGCAACACTTGTGCACCAAATCTTCACCAGTGGTTGAACAGGAAAAGGAAATCTATGCCTTTTGCAGTGCCAATGATTTGGAGAGAGCCAGCAGATCATACCAGCAATTGTTACTTCTGCATAGTGCCTCCAGTTGGGAAAGGTGTGTCAAAGAAGAAAAAGTGGACTGTGCATTAGCCAAACATTCCATCAGCTATACGCCCAGTACCCCACGGAGAAGGACTGCCGGATCCTGATGCACCAGAATCATTCTCACTTGAGTCAGACGAGGAAGAGGATGAAACTTCTGGTCCTGAACCATCAATGTAACAGGACCCACATTTTCTCCCATCCTCCTCCTCTGAACCACACCTCATAACACAAGATGAACTGAATGACCTTGTCAGGGATTTGGAACTACCCAAGAGTAGGGCAGAGCTTTTGGGCTCCAGACTACAGCAGTGGAATCTCCTGGCAGGTGATGTTAGGGTTTCCATGTTCCGTGACCGTCAAAAGGATCTTGTCCCATTCTTCTTCATGGAAGGTGATCTTGTAGCCTGCAACAACATCGATGGTGTGATGGCAGCCCTCAACATCGTTCATGATCCAGATGAGTGGAGACTGTTCATTGATTCATCGAAGACGAGTCTTAAAGCTGTTTTACTGCATAATGGCAATGTTTTGCCATCAATTCCAGTTGGTCATGCAGTCCATATGAAGGAAACCTATGACAACATGAAACAACTTTTGAGGTGCATAAACTATGACCAACATCAGTGGCAGCTTTGTGGCGATTTGAAAGTTGTTGCTCTCTTGCTTGGTCTGCAGACTGGATACACAAAGTACTGCTGTTTTCTTTGCCAATGGGATAGTCATGCAAGAGATTCCCACTACATCAGGAAAGATTGGCCACTCTGACAGTCATTGGAGCCTGGGAGGAAAAGTGTTCAGCATCCACCACTTGTTGAATCAAGGAAGATTTTGTTACCACCCTTACACATCAAGCTGGGTCTGATGAAGAACTTTGTCAAGGCCATTGACAAAACACAAGCAGCTTTCAAGTACCTCCGTGGGAAATTTCCAAGGTTAAGTGAAGCTAAGATAAAGGAAGGTGTCTTTGTTGGTCCTCAGATTCGTGAACTTCTTCAAGATGATGCATTTGACCATGCACTGCGTGGCAAGAAAAAAAAGGCATGGAAAGCCTTCCAGTTAGTGGCAATACATTTTCTCGGAAACAACAAGGCAGACAACTACAGGTTGTTGGTGGAAAACCTCCTCAAGGCATACAAAAGCCTTGGTTGCAACATGTCACTAAAGATACATTTTTTGCACTCTCATCTAGATTTTTTTCCACCGAACTGCGGAGCAGTGAGCAACGAGCACGGCGAGCGATTTCACCCGGACATTGCAACAATGGAGAAATGCTATCAGGGCAAATGGAGCCCATCAATGCTTGCAGACTATTGCTGGTCGGTGACAAGAGATGCTCCATGTAATGAATACAAGAGACAAGCCAAGAAGCGCCGAGTAGACACTGAATAGGACTAAACTATGGACATAATAGTTTTTTGCCTTTTGTTTCATAATACATTTTATTTATATAACCCCTTTGCTGATTTTTAAAGTGTTACATAAACAGGACAGATGAAATAGTATCATGTAAAGCAACCATAAACACATGAAAAGACCTAGGTTTACAATTTATGATTAAAACTCTACTATCTATACAATATACATAGACATAAAATGTAAAAACTTAAATAGCTTAGAAACAGTAGCCAATCAGTTGTTTTAATTGTCATATTTGAATTCAGCACATCAAAATACATACTAAATAGCACATTTTATCTCTGAAGCAGACGACTTCTCAAAAATTGTAGACCAGTGTTATTCTGTTCTTCACTATAGTTTCAACTAGTTTGTCCGGTATCGAAGTTAGGCTTATCAGCCTGTAATTGCCGGCAGGGCCGGCTGAAGGCTTTTTGCCACCCCAAGCAAAAAAAAATATGTCCGTCCCCCTGCTCTTTTTTTTTTTTTTGGCTTTTACACATGTTTGCACTTTGCAATTGTGTGTGTGTGTGTGTGTGTGTGTGTGTGTGTGTGTGTGTGTGTGTGTGTGTGTGTGTGTGTGTGTGTGTGTTTTACTGCAGTTCCTGGAGGCGGATGTAATTTTTGGAAGCAGCTCCTGGGGTGTGTTTGGAAAAGGGCAATTCCTGGGGGACACAGAATTTGTTGTGAGTGAACACTACACGGAGTCTTTCAGCTGGTGCAGTACCTAGCAACATGCTTGTATAAGGAGAATCAGTTACTTTGTGTGGGGGAGGGGAGGTAGGCATGAGGCTGTTATGTGTGTATATTGAGGGGGGAGAGGGGTTGTTGTCAGGGCTGGTGCAAGGAAGTTTCGCGCCTGAGGCAAAACTTCCTTGCACCAGCCCTGCGCCGTCCCGCCCAATGCCTCCCCCGCCCGCAGGAGCTTAGCCTTCCCCCTCGGCCACGGGTGCTCAGCCCCCCACCACCACCCGTGGGACACGGGAGCTGAGCGGGAAGCTGGGGGGCGGCTCGCCGCGGCTGCCCCCAGCTCGCCACTCAGGCGCTCAGAGGGGGCAGCGAGGCGAGGGGCTCGCTGTGGCTGCCCCCAGCTCAGGCGCTGAGTGGGGGGGCAGCAGGGTGGCTCCCTGCGCCTGCCCCCGGCTCCCTGCTCAGGCACTGAGCGGGGAGACAAGGGGCAGCCGTGACAAGCTGCCCCTTGTCTCCCCGCTCAGCAGCTTAGCAGGGAGACAAGGGCCAGCCGCAGCAAGCCGCTCCTTGTCTCCCTGCTCAGCAGCTCAGGAGCTGAAGGGGGAGCAGCGAGGCGAGGGGCTCGCTGCGTCTGCCCCCAGCTCAGGCACTGAGCGAGGGGGCAGCGGGGTGGCTCCCCACGCCTGCCCCCGGCTCCCTGCTCAGGTGCTGAGCGGGGAGACAAGGGGCAGCCGTGGCAAGCCGCCCCGTGTCTCCCCGCTCAGAAGCTCAGCCGCTGAGCGGGGAGGCAGCGGGCGGTTGCCTGCTGCCCCCCAAATCTTGGCACCCATGGCAATCACCTAGGGTCGCCTAGTGGGCGCGCCGGCCCTGGTTGTTGTGGGTGTATATATGGAGGGAGAGGGGCTGTTGTGCAGATGTACGTGTGGAGAGAGGAGTTGTGGGTATGGGGATGGGTGTGCGGGGAAGAGGGAGAATTGTGGATGTGGGGGAGTGGAGCTGTTGTGTGGATGTGTGTAGGAGGAGAGTGAGGCTGATGGTGTGTGCATGAATGGGGAGTGGGGCAGTTGTGTGTGTTTATGGGCAGTGGTCTGTCGTGGGGTGTGTGCATGAGGTGTGGGGCTGTGTGAGGTGTGTGTGTGTGGGGGGTGAGGACAGCCACTAGCCATGAGCTCAGGCATGCCGCAGTCCCTGCTGGTGCCCTGGCCAGCGGGCGGCCGTTTTTTTTTTTTGCTTGGGGTGGCAAAAAGGCCAGAACTGGCCCTGCCAGGGAGTGACTTCACGGAGGGCGGACTCCGGGCTCCTTTCCAGGCATCCCGCTGAGCATCCTCAGCTCCAGCACGTGCTTGGGATGGCACCTGGAGGGGGGCGGCGCTCAGGTTTAAAAAAAAACCCCCCCCACTTTTCCCGGGAGCAGGGCCACGCTCCCCGCCGGCGCCCCAGCCGGGGCAGTGGGGCCGCAGGCATGCTGTGCTCCCCACCAGCGCCCCAGCTGGGGCAGCAGGGCAGCGGGGCCACGGGCATGCTGCGCTCCCTGCTGGCGCCCTGGCCGGCGGGCGGCCGTTTTTTTTTTTTTGTTTAGGGGGGCAAAAAGGCCAGAGCTGGCCCTGCCAGGGAGTGACTTCACGGAGCACGGACTCCGGGCTCGTTTCCAGGCATCCCGCTGAGCATCCTCAGCTCCAGCAGCCATTGTGGGTTGGCGGCCCTGGCCCAGCCCAGCCACAGGTGGCAGCAGCGCAGAGTGATGGCCCTGGGACGGTCCCTCTAGCTGGGCCACGAGAAGTGCCTGGGTATGGTCAGGGCGGCTGTAGCAGAAGCTTCTGCCAGTTCAATGTCCCGGAACAACCGGTGCCGTTCCCCGCCACCTGCCGCCACGCCCAGTGCCCGGGCACCATGACACCCGCCCCCACGCCGCAGTTCTCACCATGATGGGACCTGCCTCGGAGCGGTGGCCGGGCCCCCACAAATCCCCACTCCGGTGCTTCCTATATAGGCCATGGTAGAATTTATAGAAAAGGATGGCCAGAATGCCTCCCCTGGAAAAGTGCTGCCCCAAGCACGTGCTTGCTTTGCTGGTACCTAGAGCCGCCCCTGATTGCCGGGATCACCTCTGAAGCCCTTTTTAAAAATTGGCATCACATTAGCTATCCTTCAGTCATTCGATACAGAAGCTGATTAAAATGATAGGTTACAGACTACAGTGAGTAGTTCTGCAATTTCACATTTGAGTTCCTTCAGAACTCTTGGGTGAATACTATCTGGTCCTGGTGACTTATTACTGTTTAATTTATCGGTTTGTTCCAAAACTTCCTCTAATGACACATCAATCTGGAACAGTTCCTCAGATTTGTCACCTAAAAAGAATGGGTCAGGTTTGGGAATCTCCCTCACATCCTCAGCTGTAAAGACTGATGCAAAGAATTCATTTAGTTTCTCCGCAATGGCCTTATGGTCCTTGAATGCTCCTTTAACATCTCGATTGTCCATTGGCTCCACTGGTTGTTTAGTAGGCACTTAACACTGTGGTTATGTCTACACTACAGAATTACATCGAAATTTAAAACCTGATTTTATGGAATTGATTGTGTGTGTCCCCACTAAAGACCATTAAGGCCATTAGGTCGACGGACTGTGTCCACAGTATCTGGGCTAGCGTCGACTTTCAGAGCATTGCATTGCGGGTAGCTATCCCACAGTTCCCGCAGTCTCCGCTGCCCATTGGAATTCTGGGTTGCGATCCCAAAGCCTGATGGGGCACAAAACATTGTCGCTGGTGGTTCTGGGTACATGTCGTCAAGCCATCCCCCCTCCCTCCCTCTCTCCCTCCCTTCATGAAAGCAACCTTTTTCGTGCCTTTTTTCCAGGGTTTCCAGGTTTGCTACGGCAAGCATGGAGCCTGCTCAGCTCACAATGACCTTACGTCGCCAGTGTACGCCTGGACATGAGGTCTAGTGGGGATTCAGTCCTATTGTAATACAGGCAGAGGGATAGCTCAGTGGTCTGAGCGCTGGCCTGCTGACTCTGGGGTTGCGAGTTCAATCCTTGAGGGGGCCATTTTCCCTGAGGCTGGTAGTTGCGGGACTACACAGCAGAAGCATCTTTCCTTCTAGCAGCAGATGGTGCAGTATACCTGAAATCATTATCGTCCCCTGTGTGCTCCTGGCCAGCCTATGGTGTGGCTGGCTCGGGGCGCTTGGACATAAATGAGAGTGACTCTGATCATTCTCTTTTTTATGTTTTGTTTAATGGAGATTCAGTACTGCCTGGAACATGGGCAGAGGGATAGCTCAGTGGTCTGATCGTTGGCCTGCTAAACCCAGGGTTGTGAGTTCAATCCTTGAGGGGGCCAAGAGATGATGATGGATTGCAAGCATATTGTACCATCTGCTGCTAGAAGGAAAGGAGCCTAACCCTTTCTCCCCCCTCCCTCCGTGAAAGCAACTGAGGGGGGAGCAAAAAATCCTTTTGCACCTTTTTTCATGCGAGCGCCATATTGCTAACACCATTGTTATCCACCCGCCGCTTCTGCTGCCACTCTGCTGTCCTGCAGACACCATATCGGGGAAAGCATGGAGCCCGATCAGATTGCCACGGCTGTTATCGCCGTTATGAACACCACGCGCATTGTCCAGCAGTATATGGAGAACGAGAACCAGGAGTTGCTACAGTTACAGCAGGCGAGGAGACGACGGCAGCGCGGTGAGGACAGTGATGAGGACATGGACACAGACCTCTCTCAAAAAAGGCCCCCCCCTGCAAGGTGGACATCATGGTGGTTGTGACAGGTTGGGGTCACAGAAACCAGCTTGATGCTGCCACCTGGTGTGCCAAGGCTACTTCTGCCCCTGCTTCCCTGCCCTTTCCAGCTTGGGACTCCAGAATCCTGTCTGTTTTGAGCCAGATCCACTGATCTGCTGCAAACACAGACCGAGGTCCGAGCCACGTCCCCTAACAACTGTAAGGCTCCTGGAAGCGCTCTTGCCTTTGACACCCAGGTGCCCAACTCCCAATGAGGTTCAAACCCTTAATAAATCTGTTTTACCCTGTATAAAGCTTATACAGGATAAACTCATAAATAGTTCACCTTCCATTTCAAAGATAGAAAGATATGCACAGCTGTTTGCCCTCCCCCAGGTACCAACTCGTACTCCAGGTATCTTAATAAGTAAAAAGTGATGTTAATAAGTAGTTACTGACAGAACAAAGTGAGTTACTAAGTAAAATAAAATAAAACACACACATCTATGTCTAATCAAACTTAACACAGATAAAAGCCTCACCAGATTTAAGTCTTTTCCTCTCACAGGCTGTAGAACTAGCCTGGGTCCAGCAATCGCTCCCACCCCCTATTGTCTTTGTCCTTTGTTCAGTCTCTATCAGGTATGTCCTTGGGGGGTGGATCAGACCTCTCTCTTTAGCCAGCTGAAGACAAAATGGAGGGGTCTTCCAAGGGCTTTTATAGCCTTTCCCCCACTCCCTGTGTAGCATCATCTTACCCTGGAGTTTTGGGATCACATGAGCAAGTCACCTGTCCATGCACCCTAACCGGTCCAGCCAGTTGCATTCCTGACCAGGCCCAGATGTGGATTGGGGTCTGCAACGCCTATTGTCTGTGTAAGGGTTTCTTGATTGGTCTCTTTACATGCACATGCCTTTCTCAAGACATGATTCCAGGCTCTTACAAAGGCTATGTACAAAACCAGCAAATATAAAACCAATAGTCATAACTCCAACTACAACAATGATACATGCATACAAACAGGAGGAATAGATTCAGTAGGTCATAACTTTCACAGAGATATGTTACATGGCACATGTAGCATAAAACATACTCCAGTTACATATATACATTTATAAGCATCTCCCCATAAAGTTTTATGGGGACACTGTCACAGTGGTAATGGGACAGGTTCATGCTGTGGAACGCCGATTCTGGGCCCGGGAAACAAGCACAGACTGGTGGGACCGCATAGTGCTGCAGCTGTGGGATGATGAGCAATGGCTGCGAAACTTTCGCATGTGTAAGAGCACTTTCATGGAACTTTGTGAGTTGCCTTCCCCTGCCCTGAAGTGCCAGAACACCAAGATGAGAGCAGCCCTCACAGTAGAGAAGCGAATGGCGATAGCCCTGTGGAAGCTTGCAACACCAGACAGCTACCAGTCAGTCGCAAATCAATTTGGAGTGGGCAAATCTTCTGTGGGGGCTGCTGTGATCCAAGTAGCCAACACGATCACTGAGCTGCTGCTACCAAGGGTTGTGACTCTGGGAAATGTGCAGGTCATAGTGGATGGCTTTGCAGCAATGGGGTTCCCGAACTGTGGTGGTGTGATAGACGGAACCCATACCCCTATCTTGGCACCGGACCACCAAGCCAGCGAGTACATAAAGAGAAAGGGTTACTTTTCAATAGTGCTGCAAGCACTGGTGGATCACAAGGGACGTTTCACCAACATCAACGTGGGATGGCCGGGAAAGGTACATGACGCTCGCATCTTCAGGAACTCTGGTCTGTTTCAGCTGCTGCAGCAAGGGACTTTCTTCCCAGACCAGAAAATAACCATTGGGGATGTTGAGATGCCTATAGTTATCCTTGGGGACCCAGTCTACCCCTTAATGCCATGGCTCATGAAGCCATACACAGGAAGCCTGGACAGTAGTCAGCACCTTTTCAACTATAGGCTGAGCAAGTGCAGAATGGTGGTGGAATGTGCATTTGGACGTTTAAAGGCACGCTGGCGTAGTTTAATGACTAGGTTAGACCTCAGTGAAACCAATATTCCCATTATTGCGCTCCACAATATCTGTGAGAGTAAGGGGGAGACATTTATGGCAGGGTGGGAGGTTGAGGCAAATCACCTGGCCGCTGGTTATGCGCAGCCAGACACCAGGGTGATTAGAAGAGTATAGCAGGGTGCGTTGCGCATCAGGGAAGCTTTGAAAACCAGTTTCATGAATGGCCAGGATGCTGTGTGAAAGTTCTGTTTTTTCCCCTTAATGAAAAGCCCCGCCCCTTTATTCACTTTACTTCCCTGTAACCGAACTGCCCTCCCCTACTCCCCCCCCCCCCCTCGGTCACTGCTTGCAGAGGCAATAAAGTCATTGTTGCTTAAAATTCATGCATTCTTTATTAATTCATCAAACAAATAGGGGGAAATAGGGGGATAACTGCAAAGGTCACCCGGGATGGGTGGTGGAGGAAGGGAAGCACCAGGATGGGTGGTGGAGGAGGGGATGAGGGAAGGACAAGGACACACAGCACTTTAAAACTTATTGAATGCCAGCCTTTTCTTGCTTGGACAGTTCTCTTGGCTTGAGTGGTTGGGTGCACGGAGGCCGCCCAAACGCCTTCTTGGGTGTCTCGGTGATGAGGTTATGGGACTCGGGAAGGAGGGCTGTTGGTTACACAGGGGCTGTAGCGGTGGTCTGGGCTCAGGCGGCTTTTCCTGAACCATACGCCTTTCCTCAGCCATAAGCCGGAGGATTTCCGTTTGATCCTCCAGTAGCCTCAGAATTGCATCCTTCCTTCTCTCAGCAAGCCGACGCCACCTACTCTCTTCAGCCCGCCGCTCATTGTCTTCAGCACGCCACCTGTCCTCGCGATCAAATTGTGCCTTTCTGGACTCCGACAGTGTCTGCCTCCACGCATTCTGCTGGGCCGTTTCAGTGTGGGAGGACTGCATGAGCTCTGAGAACATATCGTCTCGATTCCTTTTTTTTTTTACTTCTAATCTTCGCTAGCCTCTGGGATGGTGATGAAATGGGGAGCGTTGAAACATTTACAGCTGCGGGAGGAAACAAACGGGAGAGGAGTAGTTTAAAAGACACATATTAGAGAACAATGCTCCAAACATTACATAGCACATGTGCATTTGATCCAAGGTTGCACTTTGCGTGGTATATTGAGGGTCTGCCAGTTTGGTGTGAGAGATCACACAAGCAGGGCCGGTGGGCAAGAGAATTCGGCTTGCAGGCAGCCATGGTAAGCCACAGTCTATAGGCTTCTTTAACCTTCATAACATGTGGGAATGGTTTCAAACAGCAACCCCCCCATTTCCCATAACAAACAGCCGCTGGGTTGGCCATTTAAAATGGGTTGGCAATTGAAAAGGGAGGGGCGGCGGTTTTCGGGTTAACGTGCAGCGCGAACCTAATCGACCCCCCCCACACACACACACATTGTGTTCCCCCTCCCCCCACTGCGTGGGTAACAGCGGGGAAGATTTCGGTTCAGCCACAGGCAAACAGCCCAGCAGGGACGGACCCCTCTGAATGCCCCCTTAATAAAATTCCCCTATTTCAACCAGGTGACCATGAATGATATCACTCTTCTGAGGATAACACAGAGAGATAAAGAACGGATGTTGCTTGAATGCCAGCAAACACCGGGACCATACGCCGCCATGCTTTGTAATGCAATGATTCCAGACTATGTGCTACTGGCCTGGCGTGGTAGAGTGTCTTACCACGGAGCACGGGATAAGGCTGCCCTCCCCAGAAACCTTTTGCAAAGGCTTTGGGAGTACATCCAGGAGAGCTTTCTGGAGATGTCCCCGGAGGATTTCCGCTCCATCCCTGGACATTTTAACAGACTTTTCCAGTAGCTGTAGCTGTACTGGTCGTGAACTAATCATTAAACACGCTTGATTATAAAACATGTATTAATTTCAAAGAGGTACACTCACCAGAGGTCCCTTCTCTGCCCTCAAGGTCCAGGAGCACGCCTTGGGTACTGGCTCCAGGGTGACAAAGAGTTCCTGGCTGTCGGGGTAAAGGGCTTCTCCGCTTCCTTGCTGTGTCTGTGCGCTATTTTCAGCATCATTATCATTATCTTCCTCTTCCCGGAAATGCTCCTCGGTGGTATCTGATGATCCACATATGGAGTCATAGAACATGGGTGGGTTAGTGCTGGCTGCATCCCCTAGAATGGCATGCAGCTCATCATAGAAGCGGCATGTCTGGGGCTCTGACCCAGAGCGGCCGTTTGCATCTCTGGTTCTTTGGTATGCTTGCCTGAGCTCCTTAATTTTAACACGGCATTGTTGCGCGTCCCTGTTGTAGCCTCTGTCCTGCATGCCCTTGGAGACTTTGGCATATGTATTGGCATTTCTTCTTTTGGACCGTAGTTCTGCTAGCACGGTTTCGTCTCTCCATACAGCGATCAGATCACGTACCTCACGCTCGGTCCACGCTGGAGCTCGTCTTCAGTTCTGGGACTCCATCATGGTCTGCTGATAAGATCTGCACTCACCTGCAGCTCACCACGCTGGCCAAACAGGAAATGAAATTCAAAAGTTCGCGGGGCTTTTCCTGTCTACCTGGGCAGAGCATTCGAGCTCAGACTGCTGTCGAGAATGGTCAAATGGTGCACTGTGAGATAGATCCAGGAGGCCAATACCGTCGAATTGCGTCCACACTAACCCTAATTCGACTCGGAAATATCGATTTTAGCACTAATCCCCTCATTGGGGGTGGAGTGGAGAAATCGATTTTAAGAGCCCTAGAAGTCGATGTAAATGGTTTCGTCATGTGGACGGGTGCATGGATCAATCTATATAACGCTAATAAATTCGACCTAAACTCGTAGTGTAGACCAGGGCATAGTGACTAAGTGGTACATAGTGCCTGGGGCAGACCTGCTGCTGTGTAGATTTAATCTAGAAAATATGTGTAAGAATCATACCTCAAGGGGAGAACAGAATGACGTTGTAATTAGTCTGTAAGGACAGGATTTCACTAGCGCTAAGCATTGGCCTAACTGCTCCCATTGAAGGCAAAGGTCCTCCTTCTTTTGGCTTCACTGGGAGCAGAGCTAAACTAATACTAAGCTCTTTTGAAAATGAAGCCCTTAAAGGCTAATTACAGTTTAGGTCTCGTTCTTAAATATTTCCCCCTGATATTTTTCATTGGACAGTTCACAGGATGGGCCCTTCCAGGCTCTCTTCTCAGGAACAGACTCAGCCTTAAAGTGAAGTTCCTCCCTTCCGAACCACAAACAAACAGCCCCTCTCATAGTGAGTTACTGACCCACACCCGGCCCCTCTCTGACCCAACTTCATCTCTCTGCATAACACAGCTGGGCCACACTGCCTGGTAATCCACCTACCTTGATCTTCCAGACCCTTAAACCTGTCCTACCTGGGCCCGAATCCTAGACAAGCACAGGCGAATGAAGGGGTTGGTGTGGGATTCACAAGGGATCCTTCCCACATCCTACGACATACCCCTGTTTCATCCCCAGAGCACAGACTGTCCTGTGCACTGAATGAAGCTATGGTTAAAAATAGGATGTGATCATGTAATTAAAGATGGAGAGTTCCTTTGAAAAGAACGCTGGTTTCTGCTGATCTCTTATCTCCAGTTACACAAGGCTGTACTGAAAACAAAGATAGGAGACAGTTTATCCTTCAGTGTAAAGCAGGTGTACTTCATATGGCAAACACGGACATCCTTATAGCAGGCTGATATCAGAATCACACTGCAATCATAATATCAAAACACAGCTGGACAAATATTCAGTATAGATGCCCTGGCCTCACTCACCACGGGCTCTAACTAGTCCATGTGGAGGTCTGTGCAGCCTCAATATTGGTATGGGGTACCAATTTTGGTTGGATGTATTCCTTGGAAGTTTCATCACATGGCATAATATTTCATTAAAGATTCATCTTTAATTCTTGGAGACTCCAGGACAATCCTAGAAGGTTGGCAACCCTCATAATGGTAGAGGCTTCAGGGGAGATAAAGTCCCAGATCCTCAGCTGGTGTGAACTGACACAACTCCAATGAAGTGGTGATTTACATCACCGGGGGACCTGGCTCATAGTGTTACCTCTGATTCTGGTGCATCATGGGAGATGTGGACCAGTCAGGGAGCTCAGTCCATAGGCCAGAATGGGGGGCATGAGGCAACAAACTACAACTCCCAGTGCTGCGGACTTAGCTTAATGTCGAACCCACCCGAAATATAATGTTTCAACTTGATTTTCCTGACAGAAATTCGAGCTGAAATCAACGTTTTCCTGCAGGGAGTTTCACTTTTGTGAGAACCATCAAAAAATCATTTGACAGAAAATTCCCAACCCGCTGTACAGGGCAGTGTTCTTCCCACCACAGGCTGTAGCAGTAGAATGGAGGTGGGAAGAACTTTGTGAGAGCCTGGCCAGGATCTGACGCCACGTGCTGCCTTGGTCCCTTCAAAATCTGCTCAAAGGAAGCCAGGAACCTCTCTTCCCCCAAGGTCAGGTCACCGTGCTGTGGAGAAAGGCCTGGTTTGCAGGTGCTAGAGGCAAGATCTCTCAGGTGCTATTAGTGGTTCTTGAAGTCTGAGGGGAAGTCACAACCTCCAAGTCAGATCGTGAGGCAGTTGAGATGGAGTCCAGGAGGGGCTGGAGTCATGATCCCTTCCTAGGTGTTGGCACTACAGACCCGTAGAGAGGATTTCTTGGACTTTTGCCAAGTGTGACATTGCTCAGACACTGCCTGACTTAATACTTGGTACTAGCTGATTGGTATCAAAGGAGAAGTCTCTAAAAGCTTAAATGTAAAGACGAAGCAAATATGCCCATCGGGCCTATGTCACAAGAGCATGGATGTGGGGAGTGCAAGGTGGCTTTTCATAGACGTTCATGCAGGGTTTTATGCAAACCAGACCTTGACACAGACTCTTCTGACACTGAGATATGCCATTAGCCAGCAAATACAGGCTGCTAAGAAGCAAGTGAGCATCTATTAAGATTTCTCTGTTTAGATCTTCATAGACCTCTGGCAAACAGAACACAGCACCTAAAACAGGAACCACATTTCCCTTGGTGCCACGGTGCATTTTTTCCTGGTCTCCATCACAGACCCCATGCTCTACAGTAGGTTTTACAAGCCATTTGCCTGCAAATCCTGCATCAGGATTCAATAGTGAATGCTCCCTACTGCATGGTTGGAAATTGCAAGGAACCTTGTGGGCCCCTTGCTGAATGAGGGAGGGAACATTGTGACAGAGGATGTGGAGAAAGCTAGTGTACTCAATGCTTTTTTTGCCTCTGTCTTCACAGACAAGGGCAGCTCCCAGACGGCTGCACTCCGCAGCACGGTATGGGGAGGAGGTGACCAGCCCTCTGTGAAGAAAGAAGTAGTTTGGAACTGTTTAGAAAAGCTGGACGAACACAAGTCCATGGGGCCGGATGCACTGCATCCGAGGGTGCTAAATGAGTTGGCCGATGTGATTGCAGAGCCATTGGCCATTACCTTTGACAAATCATGCCAATCGGGGGAGGTCCCGGATGACTGGAAAAAAGCTAATGTAGTGCCAATCTTTAAAAAAGGGAAGAAGGAAGATCCGGGGAACTACAGGCCAGTCAGTCTCACCTCAATCCCTGGAAAAATCATGGAACAGGTCCTCAAGGAATCAATTCTGAACCACTTAAAGGAGGGGAAAGTGATCAGGAACAGTCAGCATGGATTCACCAAGGGCAAGTCATGCCTGACTAACCTAATTGCCTTCTATGATGAGATAACTGGCTCTGTGGATGAGGGGAAAGCAGTGGATGTGCTATTTCTTGACTTTAGCAAAGCTTTTGATACAGTCTCCCACAGTATTCTTGCCAGCAAGTTAAAGAAGTATGGGCTGGATGAATGGACGGTAAGGTGGATAGAAAACTGGCTGGATGGTCGTGCTCAACGGGTAGTGATCAATGGCTCCATGTCTAGTTGGCAGCCGGTATCAAGTGGAGTGCCCCAAGGGTCGGTGCTGGGGCCGGTTTTGTTCAATATCTTCATCAACGACCTGGAGGATGGTGTGGACTGCACCCTTAGCAAGTTTGCAGATGACACTAAACTGGGAGGAGTGGTTGATACGCTGGAGGATAGGGATAGGATACAGAGGGACCTAGACAAAATAGAGGATTGGGCCAAAAGAAATCTGATGAGGTTCAACAAGGACAAGTGCAGAGTCCTGCACTTAGGACGGAAGAATCCCATGCACTGCTACAGACTAGGGACCGAATGGCTGGGCAGCAGTTCTGCAGAAAAGGACCTAGGGGTTACAGTGGACGAAAAGCTGAATATGAGTCAACAGTGTGCCCTTGTTGCAAAGAAGGCTAACGGCATTTGGGGCTGTATAAGTAGGGGCATTGCCAGCAGATCGAGGGACGTGATTATTCCCCTCTATTCGGCACTGGTGAGGCCTCATTTGGAGTACTGTGTCCAGTTTTGGGCCCCACACTACAAAAAGGATGTGGATAAATTGGAAAGAGTCCAACGGAGGGCAACAAAAATGATTAGGGGGCTGGAGCACATGACTTATGAGGAGAGGCTGAGGGAACTGGGATTGTTTAGCCTGCAGAAGAGAAGAGTGAGGGGGGATTTGATAGCTGCTTTCAACTACCTAAAAGGGGGTTCCAAAGAGGCTGGATCTAGACTGTTCTCAGTGGTAGAAGATGACAGAACAAGGAGTAATGGTCTCAAGTTGCAGAGGGGGAGGTTTAGGTTGGATATTAGGAAAACCTTTTTCACTAGTAGGGTGGTGAAGCACTGGAATGGGTTACCTAGGGAGGTGGTGGAATCTCCTTCCTTAGAGGTTTTTAAGGTCAGGCTTGACAAAGCCCTGGCTGGGATGATTTAGTTGGGGTTGGTCCTGCTTTGAGCAGGGGGTTGGACTAGACGACCTCCTGAGGTCCCTTCCAACCCTGAGATTCTATGATTCTATGATTGCACCCTTATAAGGTCTGCTTGTGTGTGTGTGAATCTTGCCAGTCATCTTTTGTCCATATGAGTGACATGAGGCTTTTAAGAGGAATAGAGTTGGATAGTGTTTCTGAAGATCATGATTGGGCATTTCTACGAGAATTCACGAAGAATGAGGGAGGCTACCTTGTATATGGTGAGCTGACCCAGAAGAAAACATGACCAAGATTTTATAATGCTATTTCTTTTCACCATTAGTTTGTGCCAAGACCCTACTTTGCATACATGCAAATGGGAACTGCTTCCATTTAAATATAAGTCCTAATTGATTGGCACCTTAAAAGGTTGTGCACTGGGAGGTAGATTCAAAAGCCAACAGCCAGGAATCTATCACTGAACAATAACATGGCAGTTGGTGACTTTTTGTCACATCATTGTAATCTCCTTTTGTGTATCATAGAATCATAGAATCTCAGGGTTGGAAGGGACCTCAGGAGGTCATCTAGTCCAACCCCCTGCTCAAAGCAGGACCAACCCCAACTAAATCATCCCAGCCAGGGCTTTGTCAAGCCTGACCTTAAAAACCTCTAAGGAAGGAGATTCCACCACCTCCCTAGGTAACCCATTCCAGTGCTTCACCACCCTACTAGTGAAAAAGTTTTTCCTAATATCCAACCTAAACCTCCCCCTCTGCAACTTGAGACCATTACTCCTTGTTCTTTCATCTACTACCACTGAGAACAGTCTAGAGCCATCCTCTTTGGAACCCCCTTTCAGGTAGTTGAAAGCAGCTATCAAATCCCCCCTCATTCTTCTCTTCTGCAGGCTAAACAATCCCAGTTCTCTCAGCCGCTCCTCATAAGTCATGTGCTCCAGCCCCCTAATCATTTTTGTTGCCCTTCGCTGGACTCTTTCCAATTTATCCACATCCTTCTTGTAGTGTGGGGCCCAAAACTGGACACAGTACTCCAAAAGAGGCCTCACCAGTGCCGAATAGAGGGGAATAATCACGTCCCTTGATCTGCTGGAAATGCCCCTACTTATACAGCCCATAATGCTGTTAGCCTTCTTGGCAACAAGGGCACATTGTTGACTCATATTCAGCTTTTCGTCCACTGTAACCCCTAGGTCCTTTTCTGCAGAACTGCTGCCCAGCCATTCGGTCCCTAGTCTATAGCAGTGCATGGGATTCTTCCGTCCTAAGTGCAGGACTCTGCACTTGTCCTTGTTGAACCTCATCAGATTTCTTTTGGCCCAATCCTCTAATTTCTCTAGGTCCCTCTGTATCCTATCCCTACCCTCCAGCCTAGCAACCAGTCCTCCCAGTTTAGTGTCATCTGCAAACTTGCTAAGGGTGCAGTCCACACCATCCTCCAGATCATTGATGAAGATATTGAACAAAACCGGCCCCAGCACCGACCCTTGGGGCACTCCACTTGATACCGGCTGCCAACTAGACATGGAGCCATTGATCACTACCCGTTGAGCGCGACCATCCAGCCAGTTTTCTATCCACCTTACCGTCCATTCATCCAGCCCATACTTCTTTAACTTGCTGGCAAGAACACTGTGGGAGACTGTATCAAAAGCTTTGCTAAAGTCAAGAAATAGCACATCCACTGCTTTCCCCTCATCCACAGAGCCAGTTATCTCATCATAGAAGGCAATTAGGTTAGTCAGGCATGACTTGCCCTTGGTGAATCCATGCTGACTGTTCCTGATCACTTTCCCCTCCTTTAAGTGGTTCAGAATTGATTCCTTTAGGACCTGTTCCATGATTTTTCCAGGGACTGAGGTGAGACTGACTGGCCCCGGATCTTCCTTCTTCCCTTTTTTAAAGATTGGCACTACATTAGCTTTTTTCCAGTCATCTGGGACCTCCCCCGATTGCCATGATTTGTCAAAGATAATGGTCAATGGCTCTGCAATCACATCGGCCAACTCCTTTAGCACTCTCGGATGCAGTGCATCCGGCCCCATGGACTTGTGTTCGTCCAGCTTTTCTAAATAGTCCCGAACTACTTCTTTCTCCACAGAGGGCTGGTCACCTCCTCCCCATACCGTGCTGCGGAGTGCAGCCACCCCGGAGCTGACCTTGTCTGTGAAGACAGAGGCAAAAAAAGCATTGAGTACACTAGCTTTCTCCACATCCTCTGTCACTAGGTTCCCTCCCTCATTCAGCAAGGGGCCCACACTTTCCTTGACTTTCTTCTTCTTGCTCACATACCTGAAGAAACCCTTCTTGTTACTCCTAACATCTCCGGCTAGCTGCAACTCCAAGTGTGATTTGGCCTTCCTAATTTCACACCTGCATGCCTGAATAATATTTTTATACTCCTCCCTAGTCATTGGTCCAATCTTCCACTTCTTGTAAGCTGCTTTTTTGTGTTTAAGACGAGCAAGGATTTCACTGTTAAGCCAAGCTGGTCGCCTGCCATATTTACTTTTCTTTCTACATATCGGGATGGTTTGTTCCTGCAACCTCAATAAGGATTCTTTAAAATACAGCCAGCTTTCCTCGACTCCTTTCCCCCTCATGTTATTCTCCCAGGGGACCTTGCCCATCAGTTCCCTGAGGGAGTCAAAGTCTGCTTTTCTGAAGTCCAGGGTCTCTGTTCTAATTCATGTCATATTACGACTAGAAGAAACGACACCACCAAATAGTCATAGGGCAATCTCCTCTTCCCTCCGTGCCTCATTGTTACAAAAACTATGGTAGGAAAATTCCACTGGGTGTGTTTCTTCTCCAATACAATTCTATTGTTCTTTTCTCCTGCTGTTGTATGTAACCCCTGACTGAGGACAGACAGAGCTTTAATACTTATACTCACGTTGAATCGAACCTTGGAGCAGGTGCACTCTATATGAAATCAGCCACACTTCTCAAGGTACCTGTCTTGCTCAAGAGGTGTTGAATCTTGATACACTTGAGGGTAGACCACAGCTAGAACTGGTGGGAAAATGGGGTTTGTTCCTGTGGAAAATTTCAACATGTTTTTTTAAAATCACATTTTTTTAATGGAACATTTTTAGTATTTGGCAAAAAAATCAAAACCTGAAATATTTCAATTCTGAAATGTTGCTACGTACAATGAGTAAAGGAGAGGCAAAGCAAACAAGTTTTAAGGGCTTGTCAAGGGCTGTTATAAAGAAGATGGGGATCAATCGTTCTCCTTGTCTACTAAAGGCAGGATAGAATCATAGAATATCAGGGTTGGAAGGGACCTTAGGATGTCATCTAGTTCAACCCCCTGCTCAAAGCAGGACCAAGCCCCAATTTTTGCCCCAGATCCCTAAATGGCCCCTTCAAGGATTGAACTCACAACCCTGAGTTTAGCAGGCCAATGCTCAAACCACTGAGCTATCCCTCCCCCCGAGCAGTAATGGGGGCTGCAAGGTAGATCTAGGTTGGATATTGGGGAAAATTTTCTAATGATAACAGTAGTTAAACGCTGGACTAGTCTTCCAAGGGGAGTTGTGGAATCCCCATCATTGGAGGTTTTTAAGAACAGGTTGTACAAACTTCTGCTAAGGATGGTCTAGGTTCACTTGGTCCTGCCTTAGCACCGAAGGCTGGACTTGATGACTTCTTGCAGTCCCTTCCAGATGGACATTGCTGTGGTTCTGTGAAGCTGGGTTAGAGTTTAGCCTCAGCTAAAACTGGTGGTATGTAACTGAGTCACCCAGGTGGACCATCAGGATGTAATACACTGAACAAGTGGGTTCCCTCAGCTCTGTTTCACAGATAGTATGGCCAAGCACTGAAGGGCAGTTTGGGTAAGTGGCAGTGACTCGGGTCTACCCTATTAGAGAATAAGGGCCCAGTATCATTAACACCAGTCCATAGCAGAAGTGAGAACTCACAGTCTCCTGGCTCCCATCCCAGTGCAACTTCTCCAAAGGGTGTGTTGATGGGGGAAAGCACAAGCCACCACCATTTTGCCTGTGTCCTATCTAGAGTGGTGATGGGGAGGGGGGCATGTTCTGCGGCTTTGGCAGAAAGCCAATGTGGGCCCTCCACCGCACAGCCCAGCAGCAGTGTGGACAGACCTGCCCTACTGCCAGGAGACCCAAAAGATGTGGGGAGGCAGAGGACTTGACCCACCCCAGAAATCACACTGCCAGCCCCTCTCTGTTTGAGGAAGGAATGCTTCCCCAGAGCAGGAGTGCTGGCCAGTCACCGCTGTGGGTGGGGTAGAGAGACAGTGCACACAGCTCATGCCTGAGCCCCTGCTGCTGCTGGAGGGAGGAGCAGGAACCCGGGGAGCAGGCTAGGGGCTCAGCCAGGCTGGGAGAGCAACCCAGACCCAGCACAGGCACCAGGATTGACATGGTGACGGGCAGAAGAGCCTGGGATTCACCCACACAAGCTCATGCTGCACTCAAGCGCCAGGAGCAGAAGATCCCCAGCTTGGGTCTAACAGTGGACCTGTTTGGACCCTTACTGGGCTAGAGAGCAATCCTCTGCCTATCTAGGTGTTGGGGACTCTGTACATTGCCCCTGCTGTGGTGGGAGTGTGTGTGACTCCCCAGAGGGGCCCCTAGTACTGACTGATGCTTTGTCTCTGCCCAGATAACTGTTGGCTTAGATCTCAGCATGGGACTTGTTTCTGGGGTTACTTTCTGTTCCCTCAAAGGTTGTGGAAGGGAACCAAGGGGTCCGGGCCTAGCAGGAGGCCACTACAGCTCTCGCAGGCATATGATTGAAGGTTTGGGATCCACCACACCAGGATCAAGCGGTACTGAACACAACCCAGAGAGGGCAATGTTCAGCCTGCCTGGACCAAACCTGCATGGATTGTCGCGGTGCCAGCGAAAGGCCCCTCCCTGACTGCAGCTCTAGCACTGTGCTGGATTGCAAGGTGCTTCTGCAGGCCCGGGAGACATGAGACTTCTTTGAAAAGTAGTCAGAAGAATTCTCCTAATGGAAAGTGCTCAGCAACTTAACGTAAACACAGGTGTTGCTGCTGTTCCTTCTGCAGTTACACACACCTGGCCCCAGGGCGCATCTACACAGCTACAAAGGGTCGGATCCTGCTCTCCCTTACAGCAGGGTAAAATTAGTGTTCACAGCATTGCTTTCAGTGGGGTTACTCCCAATAATCAGCAGTTTAAGTGGAAAGAGGAAGAATGGGCTAGAGGCTGGAATGCTAGCCTAGGACGTGACAGACCCAGGCTCCATACTCTGCTCTGCCATATGCTCTCTGTATGACCGTGGGCACTTAGTCTTGCTGTTCCCTACCTGTGTAACGGGGGTAACTGCACTCCCTAGCTTACAGCGGTGTTTGGGAGGTGCTCAGATCCCATGGTAACGAGGGCCCATGTAAGTATGTAGATAAGAGAAAGGAGAATTGGTGCCAGTGGCATAACTGCGTTAGGCAGGTACCTGCAGGTACTAGCTCTCCCTTTCTGATGAAGCATTATTGTAATTAACGGTGAATGAGCCTCGAGCCTTTCTTTCAGAGCTTCTCCGAGTGGGTCAGAAATGCTCCTGTTTGGAATCTCAGTAAAGCCTAGTTCAGACGTTTTTCAGTGCTTCCTTGTTCCAGCCTGAAATAGCAGCAGACCAGCCTCACTTGTGGGATTGAGACACTTCTACTTCCAGAAACAAACAGGAAGTGGGGCAATGGGTGAACAGAACTTTATGTATCTCCAGAAAGCTTTGCACTTGGAGTCGAGCATCACACCTGAGCTTGCTTTATCCAAACAAGTTCAACCATGCCTACGGTTAATACTAAGCCCTTAGGTAACAGATCTTTGAAATGTGATCAATCGGAAGGGTTTACACGGATAAATCCATCTCCCAAGTGGCTTTCTCCCAGATATATTTGCACAACACAGGCCAAACAGTGAGCCAGTGTTCTGCTGCTCCAGCCATCAGGAGAATTAGCATGACTAAAGACAGTGGCCCTTTAGAATCATAGAATCTCAGGGTTGGAAGGGACCTTAGGAGGTCATCTAGTCCAACCCCCTGCTCAAAGCAGGACCAATCCCCAATTTTTGCCCCAGATCCCTAAATGGCCCCCTCAAGGATTGAACTCACAACCCTGGGTTTAGCAGGCCAATGCTCAAACCACTGAGCTATCCCCCCACCAAGGGAAAGGCTAGGACTTGAGGGCAGCTTTGATCTGTACAGGAGGCAGCAAATGGAAATCCATAGGTCTCCTGTCTGAACTGAATTCACTATTACTGATATTGATAGTGCCTACCAAGATCAGGGCCCCAGTTTTCTGGGTACTATATGTGCAATGAAAAACATCCTGCCCCACAGTGCTTACAAGCTAAATGGACAAGACAGAAAAAGGGGGAGGGAAACTGAGGCACAGAGCGATGAGGTGACTTGTCCAGTCACCCAGCAGGTTAATGGCAGAGCTGTGAATATAAAGTGGGCATCATGATGCTCAGTCCAGTGCCCTATCCACTAGACCACATTGCCTGGCATTGCCTAAGTTATACGCATACATTTGTAGGGCAGGTTATTTGACAGTGTGTTTTAACTTCTTTTGGTGAATTTACCACAACTGCGAAGCACCCAGAGAAATGCAAGCTAATCCAAACAAAGAGAAATGACAAAACCCCCACAACAGTCACCTTTGTGAAATCCTAACGTTCTCCTGAGGTACCTGCCACGGATTTGTGTAAACTCAGTACCCCATGGCAGACAGTGGTTCATGATAAAATAAGATTATTTGAATTCTCTGTCACCCAGGTAAACTTCTGTTTTCCATCTTATATCAACATTGATTAAAGAAAGCTGGGGGTAGGAGGGTGTGATCTGCGAACCCCTGGGCCTCAGGGGGAAAGGAAGCCAGTGCTGTTTACTTTCCATGTGTATGGTAATAGCACTGTTAATCAAACAGGGCATGCATTACGTTTGGTGAACGTTCTCTCTCACACACAATCTTCCTCTGGTCTATGTCCCTGGCTTTAGAAGCTTTGCCATATGTTCAAATGCAACACATCTTGTCAAAGCAGGACTGGGCTAAGCCCTGCATTTCCATGAAGGCACTGTCCTCTTCAAGCGGGTTCAAAGAGCAGCTCAGAAAAGTAAGTTGTGTGGCACCTGTTATGATGTTGGATTGTGTGCCATTTGCAAAGTTATTTACTGGGCTCAGGATTGACCCTTTTAGCTAGCTCTGCTAATGTGGATTTTGTCTCCTTAGCATCACTTGATTTCCCCAGGGAGTTTAACACTTGAATTGATTTTTCTCCTCAGTTGATCACTTGCTATAAAAGTCTCTGGTCAGTGTGCATGGGAGATCCATCTGTTTTAGCTGGATAACTTCTACACCACCCATTCATTTAGAAATGGCACTCTGAGTTGATGGACACTGCCACCATAAAGACCATAGCTCTCTAAAGACTCAAATGGCCTCATTTACTTAAAGTGACTTGGTATTAACTCCACAGCACACACCAGTCTACACAAGAAAGACTATTAAGGACCGTTTTTATTTTGGCTGTGTGATATAGCATGGCCAGAGGGCAGCAGGAGAGTGTTCCTATTGGGATCCGGGAAGTGGGCGGGCAAAACTAAAGGATCCCCCCGCCTCAGCCTAAGGGGAGGGATCCACAGGACTTGGACACCAAATAATTACGGGGGACAACAAATGAAAAACAGGGACAGGAGTGCAGTCAAAGGGTCAAACAAAGTGAACCTGACGGGGACACCGAGCAGAGAACCCCGGGCAGCGCCAACTGCTCCTTGAAGGGAGTCAGTGGACACTGCCCAGAGCAACTCTGCCTGGATGTGTGAACGAACGGAGGATCGGAAATAGGCCCCACAATCACAGGAGCCTCCATCGGCCAACCTCCTCACCCTGGTTTTATAGATGGCCATTTTAGCCAGGGCCAGGAGGAGGTTGACCAGGAGGTCCCGCAACTTTGTGGGGCTGTAACGATGCTGGTTCTGGCAAGACCCGACTGAGAGTGCCAGTTCAGGACAAATTGCTTCAAGCAGGGCAACTACAGCCCAAGGCTGGGGTTTTTCCACCTCTAAGGCAAACCAAACCAGCCAGACAGAGGAGACGTTGGTTTTACCCCACTGGCTAACCACAAGTCACACAAGCAATCCCCTTAGACACTCCAGTTTCCCAGTCTCATCACCCGTGCCACTCGTTATGGGGACAAACGGTCATGAAAACCAATGCTCCAGTAAAAGAAAAAAGGTTCTCCCAATCCCAACGGACCGAACCTCAGAGCCAGGTCAATATACAACTTAGATCTTACCCATAAATCACGCTGTTGCCAATCCTTTAGAATCTAAAATCTAAAGGTTTATTCACAAAAAGGAAAAAGGTATAGATGAGAGCTAGAATTGGTTAAAAGGAATCAATTACATACAACAATGGCAAAGTTCTTGGTTCAGGCTTGCAGAGATGGAATAAACTGCAGTTTCAAATTCAAATTAAGTCTCTGGAGTACATCCACAGCTGGGATGGGTCCTTCAGTCCTTTGCTCAAAGCTTCCATTTGTAGAAAGGTTCTTCCAGAGGTAAGAAGCTGGAATGAAGACCAAATGGAGATGAGGCAGCTGCCTTTTATAGTTTCTTCCAGGTGTAAAGACACCTCTTTCCTTACTGTGGAAAATCACAGCAAAATGGAGTCTGGAGTCACATGGGCAAGTCCCTGCATAATTTGCGGAGTCACAGGCGTGTCTGCCTTCCCTCAATGGGTCCATTGTATCGCTGATGGCTCTTAATGGGCCATCCAGCAGGCCTGGCAGAGCTGGTAGCTTGTCCTGGGTCCCAGAAGCCCAGCCCCAGTTTGAAATACAGACAGTATAAAGCCAATATTCATAACTTCAACTACAAAACTGATACATACATATAAATGACATAATCATAACCAGCCAAGCATAACCTGGACTTAGACACCTCATTTGACCCCCTTTATATAAGATTTGGTGCCACTACAGGACCTTGGTTGTAACAATGATCTATATGGTCCCAGTTATTGTCAATAACATCACAGGGGCCATGGATAGGGAGTGCATAAATAAAAAGGTGAGGGGAAAGTGTAACCAAAACTGTAATAAAATATCTAAGAGGAGCCGGAACAGGAGCTGCAGCCTGGCGCACTCCAAATAGATGTGCGCCAGGGTCTCCCTTACGCCACAAAAGGGGCAGGTGTCTCGGATAGGGGTGAACTGTATCAAGTACACGCCCGTGCTCACAGCTCCATGAAGGAGCTGCCAACTGATGTGCCCGGTGGACCTGGGGACCAAGGTGGAGTAAAGGCTGGCCCACCGGGGGTCCTCACCCTCTAGAGGTGGCAGGAGGTCCCACCATTTCGTATGGGGGCGGGACGCGAGGGTGAGGAGACGAAGGGAATGGAGCACGAGCATGTATAGATGTTTCCTTGGTGAGAGGGTGGGCAGGGCGTGCCCTCTCGCAGGACCCGGTCGAGGTAAGCCCAAGCAGTGGGTGGCAAAGCGGCCTTAACCTCCTGAAGTATGCGCCGGGGAGTACGAGGTCTGGAAAGCCCCATGCGCTGAGCAAGCATCAGGGGATCCAGCCAGTCTCCCCGGTCGTAGTCCAGGAGGTCTCTGGTGACCAACTCTGGTCACTTCTACCAGGACCAACCTCTGGCGCACCAAGGGGGACTCCGCCACCTGCACACGAAGTTGGGGGTCGAGTAGCAGGGGCTACGCGAGGAGATCTGCCCCTTCGGTGGCCACCACAGACCTGGTCGCCGATAACAGTTTCCAGGTCTACCAGGTCCTGGTAGAAGACTGGCAGCCTGGAGAGGTCTTGCAGAAAACATCTCCAGTGGAGATAAAGGAGCTGCCGGTCATATCGGAGCCCTCAGAATCGGCGTGCGCCAGTATGCTCCACGCTGGACTACCTGCACCATAAAGGCACCTCTGCAGGGCCTGAAGGTGGAAGACATGGACCTGAGTGTGTAGGCACTTCAGGCCCTGCCCTCCCTCCTCCAGAGGTAGGTGGAGAACCCCTGCAAAGACCCAGTGCAGTCCTGACCAAAAGAACTCCAGAATCGATATCCGGAGGTGGGCCAGGAAACCCAGGGCCAGGACCAGCAACTTGGACGAGCACAAGTCCATGGGGCCGGATGCACTGCATCTGAAGGTGCTAAAGGAGTTGGCTGATGTGAATGCAGAGCCATTGGCCATTATCTTTGACAAATCATGGCAATCGGGGGAGGTCCCAGATGACTGGAAAAAAGCTAATGTAGTGCCAATCTTTAAAAAAGGGAAGAAGGAAGATCCGGGGCCAGTCAGTCTCACCTCAGTCCCTGGAAAAATCATGGAACAGGTCCTAAAGGAATCAATTCTGAACCACTTAAAGGAGGGGAAAGTGATCAGGAACAGTCAGCATGGATTCACCAAGGGCAAGTCATGCCTGACTAACCTAATTGCCTTCTATGATGAGATAATTGGCTCTGTGGATGAGGGGAAAGCAGTGGATGTGCTATTTCTTGACTTTAGCAAAGCTTTTGATACAGTCTCGCACAGTGTTCTTGCCAGCAAGTTAAAGAAGTATGGGCCGGATGAATGGACGGTAAGGTGGATAGAAAACTGGCTGGATGGTCGCGCTCAACGGGTAGTGATCAATGGCTCCATGTCTAGTTGGCAGCAGGTATCAAGTGGAGTGCCCCAAGGGTCGGTGCTGGGGCCGGTTTTGTTCAATATCTTCATCAACGATCTGGAGGATGGTGTGGACTGCACCCTTAGCAAGTTTGCAGATGACACTAAACTGGGAGGAGTGGTTGATACGCTGGACGGTAGAGATAGGATACAGAGGAACCTAGAGAAATTAGAGGATTGGGCCAAAAGAAATCTGATGAGGTTCAACAAGGACAAGTGCAGAGTCCTGCACTTAGGATGGAAGAATCCCATGCACTGCTATGGACTAGGGACCGAATGGCTGGGCAGCAGTTCTGCAGAAAAGGACCTAGGGGTTACAGTGGACGAAAAGCTGAATATGAGTCAACAGTGTGCCCTTGTTGCCAAGAAGGCTAACGGCATTTGGGGCTGTATAAGTAGGGGCATTTCCAGCCGATCGAGGGACGTGATTATTCCCCTCTATTCGGCACTGGTGAGGCCTCATTTGGAGTACTGTGTCCAGTTTTGGGCCCCACACTACAAGAAGGATGTGGATAAATTGGAAAGAGTCCAGCGGAGGGCAACAAAAATGATTAGGGAGCTGGAGCACATGACTTATGAGGAGAGGCTGAGGGAACTGGGATTGTTTAGCCTGCAGAAGAGAAGAATGAGGGGGGATTTGATAGCTGCTTTCAACTACCTGAAAGGGGATTCCAAAGAGGATGGCTCTAGACTGTTCTCAGTGGTAGTAGATGACAGAACAAGGAGTAATGGTCTCAAGTTGCAGAGGGGGAGGTTTAGGTTGGATATTAGGAAAAACTTTTTCACTAGTAGGGTGGTGAAGCACTGGAATGGGTTACCTAGGGAGGTGGTGGAATCTCCTACCTTAGAGGTTTTTAAGGTCAGGCTTGACAAAGCCCTGGCTGGGATGATTTAGTTGGGGTTGGTCCTGCTTTGAGCAGGGGGTTGGACTAGATGACCTCCTGAGGTCCCTTCCAACCCTGAGATGCTATGATTCTATGACCAGGATGTTGCGCATGGACAGGACTAGTTAATTGAGCACCAGTGCCCTCCCTCGAAAGGAGAGGCACTGGAGTAGTCCTGTCTATCTCCGGAGTCGCTCAGTCACCCTTCCCTCTAAACTGTGCCAGTTCTCCGGTGGAGATGGATGCGTGGCAGAAAGGTAAATGCCGAGATGGAGTGCGAGTCCGGTGCTCTACCTGATGGCCTGAAGCGCAGGTGGGAGGGAGCTCGCCTGCCACCCGTCCCCTACCACCAGGCCAGAGCTCTTGACCCTGTTGACCCTGGCGGAGGAGGCTGCCGAGTAGATCACCTGGCAAGCCTCCACCCGCGCCAAGTCGCCCGGGTCCTGGACCACGAGGAGCACGTCGTCGGCGTACGTCAACAGGACCAGCCGCAGCTCTGGCTCTCGGAGCACAAACCCCATCAACCTCATGCGGAGGAGACAGAGGAAGGGCTCGATCGCCAGAGCGTATAGCTGGCCCAAGAGGGGGCACCCCTGCCATACTCCTCACCCGAAGCTGACCGGCTCGGTCAGGGTCC
This sequence comes from Chelydra serpentina, assembly GCA_037349315.1. Lineage (NCBI taxonomy): Eukaryota > Metazoa > Chordata > Testudines > Chelydridae > Chelydra > Chelydra serpentina. The sequence continues at coordinate 49,201,712 of JBAIAC010000029.1, read as the reverse complement.
AGTTGAGCCTGACCAGACACTCTGCGGAGGCGTATAGCACCTGGAGAACACCCACAAACTGGGGTCCGAAGTCAAACGCTCGTAGAGTGCTCAGGAGGTATCCCTGATCCACCCTGTTGAACGCCTTCTCCTGATCCAGGGACAGGAGGGTGAACAACAGACCATCCCTACACCCAAGCTCCAAAGAGATCCTGGACCAGATACAGGTTGTCGAAGATGGTGCGGCCCGGGACGGTGTAGGTCTGGTCTGGGCGGACCACGTCCACCAGCACAGACCCCAGCTGCAGCAAGATGGCCTTTGCTACGACTTTATAGTCCGTGCTGAGGAGCGAGATGGGACGCCAATTCCGTAAATCGCGGAGATCCCCCTTCTTCGGCAATAAGGGGAGCACGGCTCGCCTGCATGAAAGAGGGAGGACCCTGCTCTGCAAGGACTCGGCCCAGACGGTGACAAGGTCCGGGCCAAGGACGTCCCTGAACACGTGGTAGAACTCCACGGTCAGCCCATCCATGCCCGGAGATTTATTGGTGGGCATGCAACGGAGGATTTCCGAGAACTTGGCCAGAATGAGAGGCAGCTCTAGCCAGTCCCGGTCACCCGCACTGACCGTAGGGAGTTCGTCCCAGAGCACTCTGCAAGTGTTAGGATCGGTCGGCTCCGTGGAGAAAAGGCTCACGTAGAAGGCCCTGGCCCTCCCACACATCTCCACCGGATCCATGAGGGGGGTGCCGTCCTCTGCAAGAAGGCAGGTGACGTGTTTCTTGGCCCCCCTCTTTTTCTCCAGGGTGTAGAAGAAGCGAGAGCCGCGATCCATCTCCCAAAGGAGACGGATGCAGGATCGAACGAAGGCGCCCAGGGCCCAATGGTCTTCGAGTTCACGGAGCTCCTCCCACTTCTCCCGGCACACCCCGCAGAGGTTTGGATCCTCGGGGCTGGCGGCCAGACGCCTCTCCAGCTCTAAGACCTCCCATTCCAACTGCTCTATCACCACATCCCTCCGTCGGCTGGCGCCCCGGGTGTAGTCACGGCAGAAGAGCTGGGCGCGCGCACCTTCCCTAGATCCCACCATTGCCACGCCGAGGGAAAGGTGCCAGAACTCCCGGAAGGACTCTACTAAGCCCACATCCTCCAACAAGCTGTTGTTAAAATGCCAATAGGCCAGCCCTGGCCTCTCCACGCAGAGAGAGGCCGTCACGGTGGCTAAGTGATGATCAGAGAACGGGGCCAGCCGGACGCTGGAGGAGTGGGCTCGTGAAAGGTGAAAAAATGATGGTTGACTATTTCCCAGAGGACGTCTGCGGCGGCCGGGCACTGCTTGATCCCTGAGCGGTCCCACTCCTCGAGGGTGTTGTTAAAGTCCCAGCCCAGGACCAGGCACTCGCGAGGATCCAAAGTGCCGAGGAAGGCGGATGCCTGCTGATAGAAATGCAGCTGCTCCGGGCCCGATGACGGGGCATAGACGTTGATGAGATTGACCATGAGCCCCTGCATGCGGAACCAGAGGTGCAGCAGGTGGCCCAGCACAGCCTCGGCAACCCCCAGCACCTCAGGCCATAGGTCGGGGGAGAACAGGGTCGCCACTCCAGCCTGACGAATGGTGAGATGGCTGAAGTAGACCCTGTCCCCCCATTCCAGCTGCCAGCTGTCTTCTGCGGCTGGAACCATATGGCTCTCCTGCAGGAAAATCACAGAATACCCGCCTTCCCGAAGGAAGGAGAGCACCTTACTCCTGCGGAGATGCATCCTATAGCCCCGGGTGTTCAGTGTTGTGAAGGTGATAGATGCCATGAGGAGGGCTGGGGGGGATCCTCGTCTTCAGGATCGCTCACGGCCTCCGTCGGGCCGCGCAACAATCCGTGACCTACCCCGTAGGTGAGTAACGAGTCACGGAAGAGGCGGACCTGCTGGTAGGCTGTGGCGGCCTGCTTCCCGGTCCTTTTACCCTCCCCCATAAGGGCCCTCGCGGCCAGGAGGATTTGACGGAAATCTCCCCATCGCTGGAGAGCGAGCTGCACTTTGTTACGGGAGCCCCAGATGTCCTCAAGGAACTCCCGCAGCTCCTCTCGCAGCGTATGGGGGGCCGGGGTTACTGGCCCCCGGCTATCTATCGAAGGGGCACCTGAGACAGCCCCATGGCCCACCGAGATGGGCAGGTAAGGGGCGGACCCCCGACGCAGCACTCGATGGGCCAGTGCCTCAGACTTTGGCTCAGTAGGGGGCAGTGGAGGGAGGATAGCAGCCCCCGGTGGGTCGGGACAGGGAAACACGAAAGCCACTCCCTGGGGGTCATCCTCCGGGAAGGGGAAGGAGACAGCCCCAGGGGCGGTAATGGCATCACGGGAGGTGGAGGGGATTGGGACAGCTTCAGCATCAGAGGCAGGGCAGGGATCAGGTGTAGGGGCAGGGCAGGGGTCAGTAATAGGGGCAGGGCAGGGGCCAGGAGCAGAGTCGGAGAGAGGGACAGAAGCAAGATCCTGAGCCTCAGTAGCTGAGCCATCAGGAGGTGGTGCCTCTTGGTTCGGCTCAGGAATCTGGGGGGTAGGAAGGGGACCCTCAACTATGCCGGGCTCAGATTCTATGACTGGTATAACAGCCACGGCATCGGGAGATGGACAGACGTCAGTGGGGTCCCCGCTCGGGAAGCAGGGTAGTTGCCCCACCCCTACCAGGGGTACCTCATGGGATTCGGGTCCCAGCCGCGGGGCACAGACCATCGCCTCAGTAGGCTCGACGGCCATCAGTGGGGTACCACCTGCGGCCGGGCAGATAGAAGAGCCCAGGGGATCCTCAGTGGTGGGAGCGGAATCAGTGGTCAAGGGGAGGGAGCATGGGCAGAGGGGGAAAAAGGGGGGCGGGTGAGGTCGCTTAGATCGAGGCCCGATGGCAGAGGATCGTCCTCCCCCTGGGTGACCGGGGTCAGACCCAAGGCCTCGATCTCCTCGTAAATGGAGAGCAGGTCACCTTCCACCACCCCAGGGCTCTCCCCACCGGCACCTGAAGCGACGCTCACTTTGGGGCCCGCAGGGTCATCAGCTGGGGAGGGCACAAGAGGGGTTCCATCGGGGGCCTCCGAGGGGAGGGACTCCAATGGAGGGGCGGTACTACCTTCCGGTGCTGCAAGCGGAAGACCCGGCATCAGTGCCCCCTTTCCTGGTCTTCTGGGGGTCTTCCGCATCGGTGGGAAGGAGCAGAGCTTGAGCCTTCCGCTTGCCCTGCTTCCCCTGTACTAGGGCCCAGCCCTCCATGGCATCATCAGGGATCTGGCTAACAGGGTTCGGGTCAGGGGCAATGGCTTAGGGACTTGAGGAGGTAGCGGGGGGGCAGCATGAGGGAGGGAAGAGTCCCCCTGGGGTGGGCCCTCTCCCACGCCCGGCGGTATCCCCGCCGCACCCTCCTCCACAGGCCCCACCAGACCGCGCGGAGCAGAGGCGGGGCTCTCCTGCTCATCCGGGCGTGCTAGCAGGGGTAGCCCCAGGGCCTGAGCGGGAGCAGTGGTGGACTGGGAAGCAGGAGGGGCGGCTCCGGGCATTCAGGGGCGCTGGCTATGACAGGGCTGGCGCCCTGCCAGGGCTCGGGGGTCTTAGATGCTCCTCCTTGCCGGGCCAAGGGGCAGTCTCTCCGGACGTGCCCCATTGCCTGGCAGAGGTAGCATCAGGCCTCCCCCGTCGAATAATGCACCCGGTAGCGGACCCCCTGGTAGGGGACCAGAAAGGACCCCTCGAGCTCCTCTCTGTCACGCGCCGCCGGCAGCAGTTGAAGCTGCACCTGCTGGCAGAACGAGAGGACATGATGGAGGGCGGGTTCTTTGCAGCCCAGTGGAAGAGGGATGACAATGGAGATGGGTCTCCCTAGGGCAGAGAGGGCGAGTAACAGGGCAGCATTGGGAAGGAAGGGAGGGACAGAGGTTAGGACTATTTGGACACCCAGGTCCTCTAATGGCTCCAGGGGGACGTACACGCCCCCCCACCAACAGGCCCTTCTCCACCACCTCCTGGGCCGCGGCCTCCGATGCGAGGAAGACGACCACCCTCCCGTACATTTTGGAGGCCGCTACGATGGCCGTAGGCCCCACCACCCTCACCAACGCCCGCACATAGGTTTCTACGTGGGGCGAGGCGGGCACCAGGAGGCGGGCACCAGGAGGCAACGGATGCCGTGCCGCCTGGTCAAGGTGTGGAAGGGGCCCCGGCCCCTATAGATGGTAGCAGAGGTGGTGGGTTGGTGAGAAGACGGAGCGGCAGGCGGGGGGGTTGCAGCCACCTGGGCGTATGCCCTGGGGGCCGGGCACCCGCAGAGCTGGTGGAGGCAACAGTGGGAAGGGACACCGCAGTCAGTGGTGGGGTCACAGCAATAGGGGCAGCCTCTGCCATGGAGGGCCTGGTCTTTTTGGTGGGGCCCTTACCCTTCTTTTTGCCCAGGCCCTTCCTGCCAGCTGGGGGGGCTCCCCAGAATCGGAGGGGGTGAGGGATGTGGCAGGAGCGGAGGTCGACCCAGTGTTCACCGCTGCCGGTGCCCCAGCAGGGGTGATAGCAGGTGTGTTGGCAGCAGCGGTCGAGGCTAGGGGGCATGATGGGGGAGCAGGTGGGGGAGGGGAAGCAGGGTCTTCCGGAGGGGCTCTCCCTGCCGTGTCGCCTACCATAATGAGCAGGGAGGGAAGGGGAAACACCAGAGAGAGGAGGGAAAGAGGAATTGGGGTGACCACTCCTCCCCGCTAGGCTGCAGGCAGGGGAGGAGGGCGCTAAAAGTGGGGACTGGATCCAGGGTTATCAAGGACTAGTGAGGGGATAGGGTTCAGTCACCAACTCAGGATGGGAAATCTGGCTCCTCTTGTTTCACTAAGGGATGGGAAATATAACTGTCCCTGCCAGCAGGTAGGGGATCTTGGGGGACAATTACTGCACGGGTGGGGTGCAAAATAAACTTTATTAAGAGAATATAAAAACAGGGAAAATTCAATAGTGAGGGGTATGGGGTTTGTTAAGGTAGACAATTGGGGAGGGGTTTCTTTTAGTAAACAGGATAGGGGGGTTCAATAGTGGGGTACAATACAGTTGATAACCAATTAACACTGAAGTATAAATGTAACAGGTAGCTAACAATTTCTATGTAAAGGGTGTGTCACAGCAGCATATAACCAACTAACAGTTATGGGTAAAATGTGTTAAATAACCAACAACTTTAGGTAAAAATGGGTCACAGTGGTGTAAACGTAAAATGTGAGGTGTGTTAGAGAGAAAAAGGAAAGTAACCAATGGGGTTTTTATGCTAGACTTTAGTAATGCAATTGAGGCTTGGCAGCTATAGGAAGGGATTAGGGGAGAGAGAGAGAGAAAGGCAGTGGTAGAGAAATGAGGTGGGGGGGGGGGGGGAAGACACGTGGTGGACCAGAGACCAAAGGCAGAGGCGCTGCGGAGGGAGATTTGAACTGAGGGAGACACAGAGAGCAGACAGGCTGCAAGTTTAAACAGCAGAGAGACTGCAACGAGACTGTGGAGCTCAGGGGGAGACACGGGCGAGCTTGGGGGGTTTGGGCAGCGGGAAGACAGACTTAACCACAATTATACAGAACACAGTAAAATCTTATCTATGATTTAACTTAACCAAGACTACACAAGTTAGCAAGTAACAGAACACAATACAAACAATTCTTTAAAGCAAATTTAACCACAGCTATGCAAAATGAAACTACAATTTATCTAGACTAAAAGCTAAACCCAATACAGACCAAGGAGTCTGCCTGCTGGGGAAAGAAAGCCAGCAGTTAAAACAAGGGAAGTGTGCAAGAGGTTTTTCCTTACCACTTCCCAGGACAGCAACAAGCAGAGAAAACTCGATTCGCTTACAATAATCAGGAGATCTCCAGGCACAAATTCGTTGTTCGTGGGAGGGGAGTTTAAAACGGGGGTACGCTCAAAAAACAAACGAGAGTGGGGAGAGGGCCTCCCAAGACCCCTAGCTGATCAGACCAGGTGGCAAGGCAAGGAACTTCTCCAGGGGTCTGATCAGAAAATGTCTGGTTTTAAAGGCAAACTTAGGCATTTTCCCCCACCAGTACTTTTGATTGGCTTCTCTGGATACAGGGGAGGAGAGAAGGCAGGGAAAACTACAGGTAAGCATAGGCATGCCTGGGCATGTTCTGAGCCACAGGTATGACTCATATGCTTAGCTATGTGGCCACTTTAGGTTTTGCATACCTGGGCAGAGCACCCCTACACCGAGCCCGGGTCTGAACAAAGGAACCGAACAAAGGAGCAAGAAGCCTCCTCCCTAGGCAGAGCCATGGCTCCAGTTAGTCTGTACAAGCCATTTTCATGAGCAGGGCCAGGCTGTGACTTTGGTCAGTTCCATGGCCGGGGGGGGGGGGCGGCCACTATTGAAAAAGAATCCAGCAGGGGGACAGCTGTAACAGACAATAACAACATGGGGGGTGCAGTGAGATAGGGGTCAAACTCAAACAGGGGAAGGGCACAAGCGCATGGGAGGGGATATGGGTGCACAAGGGGGGGCAATTAGAGTAAACTGGGGCTGCAAGGGGAGGGGGGACAACCAGGCTGGAAATGGGGCAGAAAACCAAGGGGCTAGATTCAGGGCTGGGGCGGGGCAAACAAAGGCTGTAGAGGGAAAAGGGCGGGGCAGGCAACCAAACTGAAGCTAGCAAGGGGCTGGGACAAAAAAAGGGGGGAGGCAAACAGCTGCAAGGGGCAAATGGGGTAGGTAGCAAGAGGCAAAGCAAGGGGCATGCTGCTGGGGGGAGAGGGTCAATCCAAGGGGCATGGGGGGGGGGCACGTGCACTTGTACAAAATCAATGTTGGGCTGGCTGCTGCTACAGGCCCAAAAGGTGGAAACAGGCTTGGCAGGCCAGGCAAGCAGCCAAGTCCAGAGGCAGGAACCAGGGTAGATGGTGAGCAGCCAGCAGAGGTGGTGGAGGGGGCAGCGGTGATGGGGGTTGGGCAGGGGCACAGATGGACCAGGGGGCAGGCTCCACACCACATCCCCTGTGCCCCTACAAACACAGAACACAGTTCAAAAAATACTCAGTCCTTGGAGGCCCCCTCCACAGTGGTTTGCAGAGTCTCTGCTCTCCCTCAGCAGCCAACAGTCTTCCAGGTCTTCCTCCTCTGGGTTCCAGCAGCTTCCTGGCAGCAAATGCAGCAGCTCCAGCAATTCCAGGCGGTAGTCCGGTGGCCAGGCAGGACCCCTCACAGATGGTGGTGGTCATAGTAGCAGCTGGAGCAGGGGTCCCTCACTCCCCTCCTCTGGGGAGAGGGCCAGCAGCCCCCCCCCCCAAGGGGCTGCTGCAGCGGCAGGAGTAGCAGCAACCAAGGTGTTGGGGGGCGGGCAGGGTTCAGCAGGCAGCCAGCAACCAGATAGTAGAGTAGTGCAGGGGCATCTGGCCCAGCTTGGGAATAGCTGGAGCAGCAGTAAACAGCAGCTGGGAGGGCCCAGGGCTTAACAGCAGCCCCAGCAGGAGCAGCCCTCATCCTCTCTCCCCTTTCCTAGCCAGAGGGCAGCAGGAGAGTATGAGAGGGGAGATATGTAAGCCCTAGCGTGATGAGAGCCCTTATTCCCTGTGAAGGGAAGAAAGTTTGCTACAGATTAATTAAAGCACCTGAAGCCAATTAAAGGGGGCAAGGAATAGCTCAGTGGTTTGAGCATTGGCCTGCTAAACCCAGGGTTATGAGTTCAATCCTTGAGGGGGCCATTTAGGGATCTGGGGCAAAAATTGGGGATTGGTCCTGCGTTGAGCAGGGGGTTGGACTAGATGACCTCCTAAGGTCCCTTCCAACCCTGATATTCTATGATTCTATGAAAGCACCTGTAGCCTATTAGAGCACCTGAAGCCAGTCACCTGCAAACCCTCTCTGCTTCAATCAGACAGGGAGAGGAATTGAAGCAGAGTGGTTTGGTGGTGGAGAAGAGAGCAGTTTGGAGGAGTTAAAGCAGAGTGGATTGGTGGTAGAACAGAGAGCAGTTTGGAGGAAAGCTGAGGAGAGTTTGGAGAAGTGCTGCGGCGGGCTAAGAAGACCAAGACCCTAGGTAAAGGGACACCTGGCTTGTGTAGAGGAAGGGCAAGAAGCCCTACAAGCTGTAGGGCAGGAGAGGGAAGTAGCCCAGGGGAAAGAATCACGAGTACAAGTGGTTTATCTGCTATCCTAGGGCCCCTGGGCTGGGACCCAGAGTAGAGGGCTGGTCCCTCCCTCTCCACTCCCCTTCTCTGGGATACTAGTGGGAAAGCTGATAACCCAGTTCAGGGGCAAGAAACGGTGCCCTGAAACGCGCCCCCACCCCAAGAAGAGAAAGTGTGGGACCCATCATAGTAGTACCAGCAATTTGCCACAGTTGGTAATGAAAATACCCAGCGCCCATATATCACTTTGCATCAGTAGGTCTCAAAGTGCTTTACAAAGGAGGTGGGCATCATTATCACCATTTTACAGATTGGGAAACTGAGCCACAGGAAGGGAAGTGAGTTGCCCAAGGTCACCCTGGAAACCAGTAGCAGAGCCAGGACTTAAACCCAGGTTTCCTGAGTCCCAGGCCAGTGCACTATCCACTAAACAACACTGCCACTATCTATCAGCCAGCCTTCTGTCATTCAGCTTTATGGCTTCCTTGTTTGTGCTCACATTTATGCCCATGCAACTGTTTGTGCCCACAACAGTGCATCCATTTTAGAAACAGCCATTGGCATGAGCAAATCAGGCTCCTGGGCAGCCAGCTATCCATTCTGTCCAATCAGATACAGTATAAAGGTGGCAAATGCCTGACAGTTGCTGGCTTGCATTAGCTGTGCCTGCAAAACTGCAGCCCAGCTGATTGGAGACTATGGTTCTATCTGTCGCTGCCTGTATCCTTTCTGAAGTGCCGCAGCCTAAGCTGCGCTCTGACTAGCGTCAGATCCAAAGAAAAATGAATCAGTTATCACTGTGAAAAGACGAAGCAGATGGTGTATGCAAGAGGGTCTTTGCTGTCTTTGTAACCAAAACCTTACTGTCCAGGAAGCTTCTCAGTGGAACTGTTGTCAAATTGGTCTCCCAGTGCAAATATTTACCTGCAGCTGCACTCCATGTCATTAATTCAAAATCTGACATAAACTAAGCAGCTCAGAAATGCAGAGTTAGGCTTCCTGGCCCAAAATAGATGATGCCTCTTATGCAAGGAGCTATTTCGATTACACTTCCATAATTGGATCCTGCTGAAATGGACGTGTTAAATTTAGTTACAAAAGGATAACAAGAAAAAATGTAAATAATTTCTCCTCACAGCAGTGCTATATTTAAAGCTGTCAGCATTTCCAGGATATAAAGCTTTTAACCCTAGCAGTTTACAACCAGCCATAAGCATGTGTCTTCATGCTGAAGCTTCCTGCTCAATTTCTCAGAGGTAAGGTCCCCAGTGCAATTAACCACATGCCTAATTTTAAGCATCTGAGTAGCCCCACTGAAGTCACATTCTTAAAGTTAAGCATGTGCTGAATGGAGATTCAAAATACTTTTTTGAAAGCCAAAATTTAAATAAGAATTTGCTGGTCATTTGACATTGGAATAAAAAGAGCAATGTTGTGTAACCTCTAGCTGTGATAAAGAACTGTTGAATCCTGGACTGAAAGGAAGTTTGAGGCAGGTCATTAGCCAGTGTACAGAAACAGTGGCTGTCTCTCAAAGACCTGCATTGATCTTAACAATATATGAACCTTTAACTATGAAGGGTTTAGACAGAAGAGATTTTAAAAAGAAATGCTACCGTTTCAGGTCAATAATCCATGAGATCTTTCTAAGTATATAAGAATATAGGATCAAACTATTGGTTCATATAGTCCAGTGTCCTATCTTGAATGGCCACTACCATATTCTTCAGAGGAAGATGTAAGAAGCCCTGCAGTAGATAGATATGGAGTAACCTGCCAAAGGGGAAATTTCTTCCTTACCCCTAGTAATGGGAGGTTGGCTCATGCCCTGAAGCATGAGAGTTTATATCTGTTCTTCATTAAGGTCTCAGTCTTGCAACCTGTACTAACATGAATAGCCCTACCAGCTTCAGTTGGATTTCTCTTGAGTAAGGATTATTCACAGGAGTAAGAACTGCAGGATCACACCTAATTTAATTTTGAAATGTAGCATAGCCTTAAGGAACCAGAGCCTGTAGTTGAACATTCCTGGCCTCAGGGCTGTTGAATATCCAAACCTGGATACAGTTTGTGTTCACTTGCAAAATTCCGGTCTCTGGGATGAGCTAAACCAAAATCTGTGCATCAGAGCATGTCTGACTTGCGGGGTGTCAAAACCCCAAAGTCAACGCCAATTCCTATGGCTCCAGTTTATCACTTTCTCTCCTTGTGAGACATAGACATGGGGCCATTTCTTATTCGTAAAGGTGCAGTCTATTATTCTCTAAAATAATCAGGGGGGAGAGCCAGAGGCACCACTAGGGACTTGGCTATTGCGATTAATTTTAGGTCTGGTGTCTCTTCCTCTGTACCCCCTCAGATGGAATACAAAGGAATCACACTGGCAGGGTGGAGTCCAAATAACTGCGTTTACTGAGTACGCACAACATGCAAAGCCTAGCTGTCTATACATGCAGCTGCTCTGGTTGGAGTCTGGTGGCTTCTGGAACAGGAAGTCCCAGGTTTTCCCACAAAGGTTCCGTCGATAATGTAGTCCACTTTCCCTTTCTGCAACCAGCAATTCCTTACATAATTTTAACTCCTCCAATAGCCGTGAGTTGTGCTTTGGAAGGGTGGATGGGGAATGATGATGTTGGCACTGCTGAACAAGCCTGGCATTGAGAAAACTGTTCTTAATCTTTCCTATTGGTCTGCGCCCCTCTCGCCCAGTTATGCTTAACTCGCATTTTCCCTCCTGGTCTCCCTGGCACATTCCAGAGGCTTTGAAATGTATTGATTTAAAAAAAAAAAATTTAGCAGAGCAAAGCAGACTTTCTAACCCCCCTGCATCCCTTCTCTTCAACGCATGTGACCCCATCAGGGAAGCAAATGTGACCCTAAGAGTCTGGCAAAGCATTCTCTGTTCTCTAACAATGACTCCTGACAGGGCTGACAAACTCACTACACCCAACACATTGCTTTTGTAGGATTTATCCAAAGAGGGGCAAGTGAGGTCTCTCATAAAAAACTTTTGTCACACTGGTCCTCAGAACCATTGCGAGATGTAAATATTTAAGGAGTTGTGTGTATATACTGGAAAATATGTTTTAAAATCTGAATCAAAGCAGGGTTCTCAAGCAGGTTTTAAGCAAAGGTTGTATATTCACCCGTCTGCCCGGGTTCACATGTCAAATAGGCATTGTAAGCCAACACACTGGATGTCCGTTTCCATACGTCAACACGAGGATGTGAAGGCAATATGGAGCCAGCACACCAGGGAATAAACTCCCGGGGTCGTCCTGGCTTTGGGGATAAAACCATGAACTTTGGGGTATCAGGAGAAGGTTCCTTCACAGAGGAAGCTAAAAGGACAGTACTTTTGGCGTTCATGAAAGGCAGATCCCAGCCATGTTGGTTGGAGATGCTGGAATATTGCTTTAGGTGAGAGAAACAACTGGCCAGAGCCTTGTCTATCATAATGTTTAGGCTGTAGGAGGCTTTGCAAACAGGGGCTGCAAACAGGGGAGTTTGAGAGGGAGTTTGTAAGGGGAGTGCGAAGGGGGCAAGCTATCCTTGCCATTCCTAATTCTTTTTACCCAAACTAAAGGGAGAGGCAGAGCAACCAGGTGGCTGCAGACGGGGGAGTGAGTATCTGTTGAGGGGACAGTTTGGCACTTTGACCATGTGCTAGAGTGTTTGATTTCCTGTTTGAAAAGTGTGATTTGGGAGTGCTTCATTGCAGACTCTTCTAAAAAGACTGTCAGTCAGCTGCGCACCAGCGGAGCAGCGCATAGCAGAGAAGCAAACAGGTGGAGTTAGCCTGGGAGTTCGCCTGGAGAGAACCTACTGAGGCATCCCCCTTGCAGGTTTCCCTGAGTAGCTTCTGCCACAAGTGAGGAAACTCTTCGAAGGAAGGAACTATGGATGCTGAGCGATCCGCTGTCGTGACCTGCACAGGATGTGCCATGTTTGTCTTTCTTCCACAGGATAGAAGCGACTTTGTCTGTACAAAGTGCAAGCTGATCTCCATATTGGAGGAGAAGATTCAAGGTCTGGAGAAACAAGTATCAACCCTGCATTCCATAAAAGAAAATGAGGAGTTCCTGGATAGACGTCAGGATAGGCTTCAGCGGGCGCAGTGTTGTGAGGATTCAGAGCAGGCTGCGCAGCGGGGACAGAAGACCAGCGAGGATAATTGGCGGCATGTGACCTCCAGAAGAGGAAAGAGTATGAGACAAGTCCATGTACCAGAAACGCATATTCAGATGAGCATCCGTTTTCATGTTCTCTCCACAGGCACTAGTGCAGAGAGTGGAGTGAATGATGCATCTGAGGGAACAGAGCAGAAGGAGACTCCACTGATTGGAAGGCATGAGATGCACAGTCCTAGGGATGGGGGTTCCACGACCACCACTCCCAAGAGGAGGAGGAGGGTGGTGGTGGTCGGGGACACTCTCCTCAGGGGGACTGAGTCATCTATCTGCCGCCCTGACTGGGAAAACCGAGAGGTGTGCTGCTTGCCAGGGGCTAGGATTCGTGATGTGACGGAGAGACTGCCGAGACTCATCAAGCCCTCAGATCGCTACCCCTTCCTGCTTCTCCACGTGGGCACCAATGATACTGCCAAGAATGACCTTGAGCGTATTACTGCAGACTACGTGGCTCTGGGAAGAAGGATAAAGGCGTTTGAGGCGCAAGTGGTGTTCTCGTCCATTCTCCCTGTGGCAGGAAAAGGCCGGGGTAGAGACCGTCGAATCGTGGAAGTCAACGAATGGCTACGCAGATGGTGTCGGAGAGAAGGGTTTGGTTTCTTTGACCATGGGATGGTGTTCCAAGAAGGAGTGCTAGGCAGAGACGGGCTCCACCTGACGAAGAGAGGGAAGAGCATCTTTGGAAGCAGGCTGGCCAACCTAGTGAGGAGGGCTTTAAACTAGGTTCACCGGGGGAAGGAGACCAAAGCCCCGAGGTAAGTGGGGAAGTGGGATACCGGGAGGAAGCACAAGTAGGTGAGTGCAAGAGGGGAGGGCTCCTGCCCCATACTGGGACAGCAGGACAATCGGTGAGTTATCTTAAATGCCTATACACAAATGCAAGAAGCCTGGGGAACAAGCAGGGAGAACTGGAAGTCCTGGCACAGTCAAGGAATTATGATGTAATTGGAATAATAGAGACTTGGTGGGATAACTCACATGATTGGAGTACTGTCATGGATGGATATAAACTGTTCAGGAAGGATAGGCAGGGCAGAAAAGGTGGGGGAGTTGCGTTGTATGTAAGAGAGCAGTATGACTGCTCAGAGCTCCAGTATGAAACTGCAGAAAAACCTGAGAGTCTCTGGATTAAATTGAGAAGTGTGAGCAACAAGGGTAATGTCGTGGTGGGAGTCTGCTACAGACCACCAGACCAGGGGGATGAGGTGGACGAGGCTTTCTTCCAGCAACTAACAGAAGTTACTAGATCACAGGCCCTGGTTCTCATGGGTGACTTTAATCACCCCGATATCTGCTGGGAGAGCAATACAGCGGTCCACAGACAATCCAGGAAGTTTTTGGAAAGTGTAGGGGACAATTTCCTGGTGCAAGTGCTGGAGGAACCAACTAGGGGAAAAGCTCTTCTTGACCTGCTGCTCACAAACAGGGAAGAAATAGTAGAGGAAGCAATAGTGGATGGGAACCTGGGAGGCAGTGACCATGAGATGGTCGAGTTCAGGATCCTGACACAAGGAAGAAAGGAGAACAGTAGAATACAGAGCCTGGACTTCAGAAAAGCAGACTTTGACTCCCTCAGGGAACTGATGGGCAAGGTCCCCTGGGAGAATAACATGAGGGGGAAAGGAGTCGAGGAAAGCTGGCTGTATTTTAAAAAAACCTTATTGAGGTTGCAGGAACAAACCATCCCGATGTGTAGAAAGAAAAGTAAATATGGCAGGCGACCAGCTTGGCTTAACAGTGAAATCCTTGCTCGTCTTAAACACAAAAAAGCAGCTTACAAGAAGTGGAAGATTGGACAAATGACCAGGGAGGAGTATAAAAATATTGTTCAGGCATGCAGGAGTGAAATTAGGAAGGCCAAATCACACTTGGAGTTGCAGCTAGCTGGAGATGTTAGGAGTAACAAGAAGGGTTTCTTCAGGTATGTTAGCAACAAGAAGAAAGTCAAAGAACGTGTGGGCCCCTTGCTGAATGAGGGAGGGAACCTTGTGACAGAGGATGTGGAGAAAGCTAGTGTACTCAATGCTTTTTTTGCCTCTGTCTTCACAGACAAGGGCAGCTCCCAGATGGCTGCACTCCGCAGCACGGTATGGGGAGGAGGTGACCAGCCCTCTGTGGAGAAAGAAGTAGTTCGGGACTATTTAGAAAAGCTGGACGAACACAAGTCCATGGGGCCGGATGCACTGCATCCGAGGGTGCTAAAGGAGTTGGCCGATGTGATTGCAGAGCCATTGGCCATTATCTTTGACAAATCATGGCAATCGGGGGAGGTCCCGGATGACTGGAAAAAAGCTAATGTAGTGCCCATCTTTAAAAAAGGGAAGAAGGAAGATCCGGGGAACTACAGGCCAGTCAGTCTCACCTCAATCCCTGGAAAAATCATGGAACAGGTCCTCAAGGAATCAATTTTGAACCACTTAAAGGAGGGGAAAGTGATCAGAAACAGTCAGCATGGATTCACCAAGGGCAAGTCATGCCTGACTAACCTAATTGCCTTCTATGATGAGATAATTGGCTCTGTGGATGAGGGGAAAGCAGTGGATGTGCTATTTCTTGACTTTAGCAAAGCTTTTGATACAGTCTCGCACAGCGTTCTTGCCAGCAAGTTAAAGAAGTATGGGCTGGATGAATGGACGGTAAGGTGGATAGAAAACTGGCTGGATGGTCGTGCTCAACGGGTAGTGATCAATGGCTCCATATGTAGTTGGCAGCCAGTATCAAGTGGAGTGCCCCAAGGGTCGGTGCTGGGGCCGGTTCTGTTCAATATCTTCATCAACGACCTGGAGGATGGTGTGGACTGCACCCTTAGCAAGTTTGCAGATGACACTAAACTGGGAGGAGTGGTTGATACGCTGGAGGGTAGGGACAGGATACAGAGGGACCTAGACAAATTAGAGGATTGGGCCAAAAGAAATCTGATGAGGTTCAACAAGGACAAGTGCAGAGTCCTGCACTTAGGACGGAAGAATCCCATGCACTGCTACAGACTAGGGACCGAATGGCTGGGCAGCAGTTCTGCAGAAAAGGACCTAGGGGTTACAGTGGACGAAAAGCTGAATATGAGTCAACAGTGTGCCCTTGTTGCCAAGAAGGCTAACGGCATTTTGGGCTGTATAAGTAGGGGCATTTCCAGCAGATCGAGGGACGTGATTATTCCCCTCTATTCGGCACTGGTGAGGCCTCATTTGGAGTACTGTGTCCAGTTTTGGGCCCCACACTACAAGAAGGATGTGGATAAATTGGGAAGAGTCCAACGGAGGGCAACAAAAATGATTAGGGGGCTGGAGCACATGACTTATGAGGAGAGGCTGAGGGAACTGAGATTGTTTAGCCTGCAGAAGAGAAGAGTGAGGGGGGATTTGATAGCTGCTTTCAACTACCTAAAAGGGGGTTCCAGAGAGGATGGATCTAGACTGTTCTCAGTGGTAGAAGATGACAGAACAAGGAGTAATGGTCTCAAGTTGCAGAGGGGGAGGTTTAGGTTGGATATTAGGAAAAACTTTTTCACTAGTAGGGTGGTGAAGCACTGGAATGGGTTACCTAGGGAGGTGGTGGAGTCTCCTTCCTTGGAGGTTTTTAAGGTCAGGCTTGACAAAGCCCTGGCTGGGATGATCTAGTTGGGGTTGGTCCTGCTTTGAGCAGGGGGTTGGACTAGATGACCTCCTGAGGTCCCTTCCAACCCTGAGATTCTATGATTCTATGATTGTTCTCAGTGGTAGAAGATGACAAAACAAGGAGTAATGGTCTCAAGTTGCAGAGGGGGAGGTTTAGGTTGGATATTAGGAAAAACTTTTTCATTAGTAGGGTGGTGAAGCACTGGAATGGGTTACCTAGGGAGGTGGTGGAGTCTCCTTCCTTGGAGGTTTTTAAGGTCAGGCTTGACAGTCTATATGTAACCATTTCTGTTTCAATCATTATCCTTATTCACTATTTCTTACATCTTAGCCTTTGATAATAAATGTCTGATTGTTTTCACTAGAAATTGCCCAGTGCTGCGATGTGTATCTTGGAGGTGGTCGACTCAAACAAACGGGGGTGTGCATTGTTCATTTGGAGATGTCACACCTGGTATTTCTGGCAGTGTTCGGTGGCGAAGGGGCTGGATGCTACAGGGGAATGCTCCAAGGGGGCTTGGGGATGGGTTTGCACCTATTGTTGCCTTGCCAGGCAATGTGAGGGCTGGCGTTGCCCCAAGGGGAAGGCTTGAGTGGCTAACGGGCTGGAAATGTCAGGGAGACATGCTAGACAAGCAAGTCTGCTTCTCGCTGGAGGCAGGGGGATAACGAGGTGACTCACAGGCCTTGGTACCCCAAGAAAGTGTCACAATAAGACAGGCACCACTTCAGCAAATCCACAAAGCATGCGGATAGTCCCATTGACTTCAGTGGGACTTTAGCATGGGAGTGGAACTTCTGGTAGCAATGGCGAGAGATTTTTAACAAAAAAAACACTTGTGTAGACAGAGTTAGCTCAACCCATGAATCACACCGTATGTCCAACATATGGGGAGGCCTCTGAGTTGCAGAGAATTCTTTCCCAGGTGTCTGGCTGGTGGGTCTTGCCCATATGCTCAGGGTCTAACTGATTCCATATTTGGGGTTGGGAACGAATTTTTCCCCCAGGTCAGATTGGCAGAGACCCTGGTGATTTTTCGCCTTCCTCTGCAACACGGGTCACTTACTGATTTTAAACTAGTGTAAACGGTGGATTCTCTGTAACTTGAAGTCTTTAAGCCATGATTTGAGGACTTCAGTAACTCAGCCAGAGGTTAGGGGTCTATTACAGGAGTGGCTAGGTGAGGTTCTGTGGTCTGCAATGTGCAGGAGGTCAGACTAGATGATCAGCGAAAAGAGGACAGGCAAACAGAGGGAGTTTGCCTGGGAACTGTCCGAGAGGACCTATGGTGAGTGCTGCATTGGGGGGCTGTGTTGTGAGCTGGTGGGGTGAATATTCAAGTGTCTGTCTGCTGTGACCATTTGTTTGACTGGAGCTAGTTGCAGGGACTGTGCGGTTGTTTGTTTGAAAAGGGTGAATTGGGAGTGCTTTGTTTCAGGTGGGCCTTGAGTGGTTGACTGGAGGAAAGGCTTCGAGCCAGGGCAACTGCTTCGAGCCAGCAGCCTTATAAAAAAGCAGCCAGTTGTGAACCAAGTGGGAGGTGAACAGAGGACAGGTAAACAGAGGGAGTTTGCATGGGGGTGGGCGGATTTCCACAGTCTTTGCCATTCAGGCTTCTGTGAGCAGTAAATACAACATCTGAAGAGGCTCTTAATAGGAAGACAATATGGCTAGTGAGCGATCAGCTGTTGTGACCTGCACAGGATGTGCCATGTTTGTCTTTCTCCCAGAGGGTGGAAGTGACTTCATCTGTACGAAGTGCAAGCTGGTCTCCATATTGGAAGAGAAGGTTAAAGGACTGGAGACCCAAGTATCAATCTTGTGTTGCATCAGAGAAAGTGAAGACTTTCTGGATAGAAGTCAGTATTTGGTACTGCCGGCATGCTGAAGAATCAGAGAGGACAGTGCAGAACGGGGAAGAAAATTGGCAGCATATGACCTCGAGGAGAAGAAGAAAGGGGAGAACCCATGTACCTCCAATGCAGATAGAGGTAAGAAACTGTTTTCATCCGTGCATACATCTCACACGGTACTATGTCAGAGAATGGTTTGGAAGAGTTATGAAAGGGAAGGGATCAGAAGAAGACCCCATTGACCAGAAGGCATGGGATGCATTGTCCTAGGGATGCGGGTTCCATGACTACCACTCCCAAGAAAAGGAAATGGGTGGTGGGACGGAGTCACCCATCTGCCATCCAGACAGGGAAACTCGAGAAGTGTGCTGCTTGCCTGGAGCTAGAATTCAGGATGTGACGGAGTGTCTGCTGAGACTGATCAAGCCCTAGGACCGCTATCCCTTCCTGCTTCTCCATGTGGGCACCAATGATACTGCCAAGAATGACCTTGAGTGGGTCATTGCAGACTACGTGGCTCTGGGAAGAAGGATAAAGGAGTTTGAGGCACAAGTGGTGTTCTCGTCCATTCTCCCTGTTGAAGGAAAAGGCCCAGGTAGGGATCATTGAATTGTGGAGGTAAATGCATGGTTACTCAGGTGGTGTCAGAGAGAGGGTTTTGGATTCTTCAACCATGGGATGTTGTTCCAGGAAGAAGGATAGCTAGGAAGAGATGGGATCCACCTAATGAAGAGAGGGAAGAGCATCTTCGCAGGCCAGCTTGCTAACCTAGTGAGGAGGGTTTTAAACTAGGTTCACTGGGGGGACCGTGACCTAAGCCTAGAGATAAGTGGGGAAGTGGGATACAGGGAGGAAACATAAGGAGGAGGGTGCAACCCCCTGTTGAGGGTTCAACCAGGCCTCCTGGTTCATACTGAGAAAGTATGGCAATCGGCTAGTTATCTTAGGTGCCTGTACATGAACGCAAGAAGCCTGGGAAACAAGCAGGAAGAATTGGAAGTCCTTTCACAGTCAAGGATCTATGATATGATTGGAATAACAGAGACTTGGTGGGGTAACTCACATGACTGGAGCACTGTCATGGATTGCTATAAACTGTTCAGGAAGCACAGGCAGGAGAGAAAAGGTGGAGGAGTTGCACTGTATGTAAGATTGCTCAGAGCTTCACTATGAAACTGGAGAAAAGCCTGTTGAGAGTCTTTGGGTTATGTTTAGAGGTGAGAGCAACAAGTGTGATGTCATGGTGGGCGTCTGCTATAAACTACCAAACCAGGAGGATGAGGTAGACGAGGCTTTCTTCGGACAACTAACTGAAGTTTCCAGATCACAGGACCTGGTTCTCATGGGGAACTTCAATCACCCTGACATCTGCTGGGATAGCAATACAACAGTGCACAGACAATTCAGAAAGTTTTTGGTGAGTGTTGGGGACAACTTCCTGGTGCAAGTGCTGGAGGAACCAACTAGGGGCCGTGCTCCTCTTCACCTGCTGCTCACAAACAGGGAAGAATTAGTAGGGGAAGTATAAGTGAGTGGCAACCTGGGCAGCAGTGACCATGAGATGGTTGAGTTCAGAATCCTGACAAAAGGAAGAAAGGTGAGCAGCAGAATATGGACCCTGGACTTGAGAAAAGCAGACTTTGACTCGCTCAGGGAACTGATGGGCAGGATCCCCTGGGTGGCTAATATGAGGAGGAAAGTAGTCCAGGAGAACTGGCTGTATTTTGAAGAAGCCTTATTGAGAGCACAGGAACAAACCACTTCGATGTGCAGAAAGAATAGCAAATATGGCAGACGACCAGCATGGCTTAACAGTGAAATCTTTGGTGAGCTTAAACACAAAAGGAAGCTTACAAGAAGTGGAAACTTGGACAGATGATTAGGGAGGAGTATAAAAATATTGCTCGAGCATGCAGGCTATGTAATCAGGAAGGCCAAAGCATAATTGGAATTGCAGCTAGCAAGGGACGTGAAGGGTAACAAGAAGGGTTTCTACAGGTATGTTAGCAACAAGAAGGTCAGGGAAAGTGTGGGACCCTTACTGAATGGGGAAGGCAACTTAGTGACAGATGTGGAAAAAGCTAATGTACTCAGTGCTTTTTTTGCTTTGGTCTTCACAGGCAAGGTCAGCTCCCACACTGCTGTCCTGGGCAGCACAGTATGGGGAGGAGGCGAGCAGCCATCAGTGGTGAAAGAACAGGTTAAGGACTATTTAGAAAAGCTGGACGAGCACAAGTCCATGGGCCCGGATCTAATGCATCCGAGGGTGCTGAGGGAGTTGGCTGATGTGATTGTAGAGCCATTGGCCATCTTTAAAAAAGGGAAGAAGGAGAATCTGGGGAACTACAGCCTTACCTCAGTGCCTGGAACAGTCATGGAGCAGATCCTCAAGGAATCCATTTTGAAGCACTTGTAGGAGAGGAAGGCAATCAGGAACAGTCAACATGGATTAACGAAGGGCAAGTCATGCCTGGCCGACCTGACTGCCTTCTATGATGAGATAACTGGCACTTTGGATATGGGGAAAGCGGTGTTCATGATATATCTTGACTTTAGCAAATCTTTTGATATGGTCTCCCTCAGTATTCTTGCCAGCAAGTAAAAAGGTATGGATAGGATAAATGTATAAGGTAGATAGAAAACTGGCTAGATCATCGGGCTCAAGGCGTAGTGATCAATGGCTCGATGTCTAGTTGGCAGCTGATATCAAGCGGAGTGCCCCAAGGGTTGGTCCTGGGGCTGGTTTTGTTCAACATTTTCATTAATGATCTGGATGATGGGATGGATTGCACCCTCAGCAAGTTCGTGGATGACACTAAGCTGGGGGGAGAGGTAGATTCGCTGTAGGGTACGGATAGGGTCCAGAGTGTAGCCCTCAGGATTAATCTGCTTGCTTGCATAAGATATATTTTATGCAAGCAAGCAGATTAATCCTGAGGGCTACATGCCCCCCTTTGACGGGGTGGTTTGCATCAATGAACCCCGTCACATAGATAGGATTTAGTATCTGTGGTGACAGTTTCAACGTCAATTTCATACCTGGGTAGATTTTGGTATGTATCTGGAATGGGCACCATGTATACATATTCATGTTCATCAGCATGTGGTGCCTGCCTAGGGATTTGTCTAGATGTCTGTCTAGGTTTTGGTTTTGGTTTGTGAACTTTATATTGTAGACAACCTAAAATAAGGAAATGAATTCCAATTGCAATTCCTTGAATAATCACCCATTCTTTTAATCCAAATTTTTCCCTGGGAGTTTTCTGGTTCATTACCCTCATTCATTAATTGGGTAATAACTTGCTGGGCTTTGTCCATATCATTTGTAATTTGTATAAGGTGGATCTCCTTACGGGTCAGTAATGTTTTTAGCTGTAACCCTAGTGGGGGAATATAGGCCAGAAAAGTGGGTGTGCTTTGAATAGTTAAATTCTGATAGGCAGGGTCGGATTGAATAATAGTAATGTTCTCAAAAGTGGGAATAGGGGAAATAGCTTGATTTCCTATCACAGTGAGTTGCTTTGGAGTAAAACAAAAATTCGGCTCTGTGACAGAACACTCCAAGGGACCAAACTGGTACCTCTTTTGGTTGGTAACCACACAAAATTGGTTACTTCCCTCCAGCATAGGTCACCCTCTCCATTGGAGTCTTCCACTTGGTCAGCCTCACCAGGCATGACGATGATGAATTCCGTACCTTCTCTCCCTGCAGTCCACACAAAACAGTGTCTGTTTCAAACACGTTACACCTACAGATATACTGAGGCCCTTCCTTAGAACAACAGGCCATCTGTGGCACTTTCCAGGTCTGAGTTGGAGTGTGATAGACCACCAGGGGAGGTGCATTCATGCGTTCCCTGTAGATGTCATCTTTGAGGTGACCTATAGAATAGACAGCGGCCAATTGCCTGTACACATCCCTGTCTGGATCAAACACTGGTAACGAGACCGTGAATGAGACATACAAGGACCGTGCCATCATACAATCTTTCGAAAAAGAAAAACTGTCTCAGTTGGGATGAGGAGTCACAGATCCCATTTCTCTCATAGCACCCACTGACAAATGCTGGCACGATGCCAAACAAGTGGATCGTTCCTCTTCCAGCTTTTGAAACCATTTTGAACAGTACCAACATAACAATTGCTCATCTTTAATTAAGTCAGCTGGGCCGACTCTAGGTTTTTTGCCACCCCAAGCAAAAACATTTTTGCCTGCCCCTCACCCCAGCCCTGGCCTCCCCCCCCCCCCCACTCCCCTGCTGCCCCAGCCCTGGGCTCTCCCCTCCCACGCACACCCCCTACCGCCCTACGGGGCTCTTCCACCCCAACTGCACCCTCCTGGGTCACTGGTAACTCGCTCCCAGGGCAGGTCATTCAGTAGGAATTTTGGATGTGCACAAAACACAGACAGGATTGGTTCCCATATGGTGGTTGTTATAAGACTGTCCTACATTAATGAGGAAAAGTTGAGGTGCCTTTATTATTCTTTTGTTCCATTCTTTGTTTCTATGGGGAATTTGACAATGCAATATCACTGTCTTCCTTTTAAACAAATAAAACAAACAAACAAAAACAAGACAATGGCTGTTGAAAATAGCAATTCCAGTCCTAATAACCACTGGGAAGCATTGCTTGCTCAATTTTATCCTACTTTTTCTACAGCAAGTTACAGCAGATCAGTATATTTGATTTGGGAGAAATGAAGTAACAGCTGTGGAAATTGAGCTTGAGCACTCCTGAATTTTGAGGGTGTTCAAATCTGGAATGCAGATGCTAGATTCCCTTTCTGAATATTAGCTAAATCTGGAAAGGAAAAGTCAATTTCTGCTTCCATGGATCAGAAGTGGAAATCCTCCTATGTTCTTTACAGTATCTAAAGCTGCCCAGGTCCTCTAGTAGAGCCTCCCCTCCCTTACTTTTCATTTTAAATTCTAGTGGGATCCACCTACCTCCCTTGCTAGGCTTCAGATAGAGAGGTGCACTGTCCATTTCGTCCACCCAATTCTTTCTTTGGGGGCTGCAAGGTGAGGTCACACCAGTGGAGTGTCCTTCTTCTTCTTTTTTTTTTTTTTTAATGTTAAAATATGGTATGCCTACTGTTCAGCAGCCAGCTTTACATTAACACAGCAAGCTACAGAGGATCTCCACTATCTCACTCTCTCCCCCTCCCTTTCCTGTTGATAGCGGCCAAGGGAATGCTGGGAAATGTAGTTCTTTCCCTGCTCCAGGGCTGACTCTATAGGCAGGGAACTAACCAAGGAACTACAGCTCCCAGGGCTCCCAGGGCTCCCTGCTGCCCCTGCAAATTCGCAGCCCCAAGGAAATGCTTGTTTTGCTGGTGCCTAGAGCTGGCCCTGTAAGTCAGAAACTTTTCCCAATTTTAAGGATTGTAATGCATCAGTAATTGTACTTACAACATATTCCCCATATGCAGAGCATATAATCTCTTTCCCTAAATGTTGATCCCTTTGTTGATCATTGTTTAAAGTGATTAACTGATTAATTTTTCGTTGGGTCTCATTAAACAGTTGGGTTATGTCATGCATATTATAAACAGTAAATCGTTCTTCCTGTGCCATTCCCTTTATTCCCTGTAACATTGGATTGACCACTCGGTTGGCTTCCTTTAACACATAATCTATATGTTTGCGAATTTTCCAAATATCCGCCCGGTTCCAAACTGACATTCCTGAACCAAATAATCCTGTTAGGGATCCTATACCTCCAAGGAGATTTAAGCTATGCTTTCTCCTAGAAGTATGTGGCTTATGGACTTCATTATCCATTCCTAACAGAACAATATCTCGTACTTGTTGATAGGCTACAATTCTATCTATAAGGCGTACTGAGAAAAAGGAAGCTACTTTGGTATGCTGACAATAGCTAAATTCTCCTAAATACCAATTAGACAAATTTAGTACTACAGGAATATGCATAAACCGAACCTGATTAATTACTATCATAATCATAGTCAATAATTGGATCCTGAACCTGTTGGATCGGGTTGTAGGTAAGTTCTGGGTTGATCCGTTCCTTTTTCGTTGGGATGTTTTGTTGCTTGTGCTCAGGCAATTGAGCACGATTGGGTCGTCTGGATTCCTGGGGTTGTAACAGTTCAGTCTCAAAGTCAGGATTTTGGCTCAGTTCTACCCTTAGAGCAATAATAAGGGTGTAGCAAGTTTGAAATATCAATGTCAATTTCATGGTTGCAATCTGCTGAGCTCCAGTTGCTGCGATTTTGTCTGATGCTGTTCACTTAAGTCCTGGGGAGGAAGTTGCCCCTGTGACCTGTACGATTTATACAGCTTTAACTGGTTAGCATGGTAGCCTGGATGACAGAGCCACGCAGCAGGGGATCTGTAACCGCCCTCCCCTGCCACAAAGTCACATAGCCCCACCACACAGAGTCCCAAAAAGGAGGGATGGCAGGCTCCGTTGAAACAACCGCTCCACCACTGCGGACTGCTCTAGGAGCAGGAGCCTATCATTCCCCGAGTTTAGAAGCGTCCTTTCCATCACTCCACCCGCTCCCCAACCACAGTATGCGTCCCAGTTTCAACCCTTTACCGAGAAATCCTTGATAAAGAAGATGGTTTTAATGAATGTTTCATTTATTTTATTTTTAAGGGTGTGTGGGAAGGGGGAGAAGGGGTTTGGTAATTGGAGAGGATAGGCAACATTAACTGGGTAAAGAAACAGAGGCAGGTTCAGCTTCTGCTTAAACAAACGTAATAGTCACAGGTTACCCTGGTCACTCTGGAAGCTAGCTTTCAAAGCTTCCCGGATGCGCAGCGCATCCCGCTGGGCTCTTCTAATCCCCCGGGTGTCTGGCTGCGCGTAATCAGCAGCCAGGCGATTTGCCTCAACCTCCCACCCCACCATAAACGTCTCCCCCTTGCTCTCACAGAGATTGTGGAGCACACAGCAAGCTGCAATCACAATGGGGATATTGGTTTCGCTGAGATCAGAGCGAGTCAGTAAGCTTCTCCATCTCCCCTTCAGAAGTCCAAAAGCACACTCCACCACCATTCTTCACTTGCTCAGCCGGTAGTTGAAGAGCTCCTTTTCAGTGTCCAGGGCGTCTGTGTAGGGCTTCATTCGCCCACTCCATGCGCCCACTCCAAAGTGATTCGCGACTGACCGGTAGCTGTCAGGCGTTGCAAGCTTCCAGAGGGCTATGGCCACTAGCTTCTGGATAGTCAGGGCTGCTCGCATCCAGGTGTCCTGGCGCTTCAGGGCAGGGGACAGCAACTGACAAAGTTCCAGGAAAGTGCCCTTACGCATCCGAACGTTTTGCAGCCACTGGGATTTATCCCAGACCTGCAGCACTATGCAGTCCCACCAGTCCGTGCTTGTTTCCCGGGCCCAGAATCACCGTTCCACAGCATCAACATGACCCATTGCCACCATGATGTCCAGGGACCGGGGTCCCGTGCTTTGTGAGAGGTCTGTGCCCATCTCAGAGTCAATGTCCTCACCACGCTGCCGTAGCCTTCTCACCCAATTTCTCAGCATCTGCCTCTGAAAAAGGTGAACGATAAGGCGTGAGGTGTTGACAACGGCCATAACTGCAGCAATGATCACAGTGGATGCTGTGGCATCCGCGCTGTCAATCAGTAGAAAAGGGCGCGAACTGATTGCCCGCTGGCGCTTTCACGGAGGGAGGGCAGGAGTGAGGGTTGACTGACGACAGTTACCCAAAACCACCCGCGACACATTTTTTGCCCCAGCAGGCATTGGGGGCTTGACCCATTATTCCAATGGGCAGCGTGAACTGCGGGAACTGTGGGATAGCGACCCACAGTGCACCACTTGCAATGTCGACGCTTGCCCCGTTAGTGTGGACTCACAAAGTCGAATTACTGTCCTTAGTGTGGATACACACGTTCGACTTTGTAATATCGGTTTCACAAATTCGGTTTAAGTAAAATCAAACTACTCTCGTAGTGTAAACATACCCTGGGTGTCAGACTCCTGGGTGTCAGGACGGAGGCAGCTGCACACCTGCTGAGCAGCAGAAATGTAAGCATTCAGGGGACTCCTAGGGAGGTGGTGGAATCTCCTTTCTTAGAGGTTTTTAAGGTCAGGCTTGACAAAGCCCTGGCTGGGATGACTTAGTTGGGGTTGTTCCTGCTTTGAGCGGGGGCTTGGACCTCCTGAGGTCCCTTCCAACCCTGAGATTCTATGATTCTATGACTTTATCAGTGGGAGCACTGGCACCAAGGGGATTTAGGTGCTGACAGGGTTATGTGTTAGCTGAGCAAGGGTTTTGAGGATCCAAAGTTTGGACTTCATCCCCTAAGCCCAGTTGTAGATCTAGCCCCAAGGAGTCTCATGGAAAGTCAATAGAAGTTAGGTTCCTAAGTCACTTGGGCCCTTTCGAAAGTGTTCCCCTGGAACAGTAATTTCAGAGTCGCTTTTTTTTCCTTCCATGGACAGCAGCACTGCTGGATTGTCCCCTTCCCCCGCCCCCCCCGATGGTCCCCTCGCTGCCCAGAAACAATTGTCATGAGCAGATGCCCCGGGGCAGACTCTGAGCCTCTGCTATGTAGGCGTTAGGGATAGCCAGGCTGCTTACTCCTACTGCAGGTAGGTCAGTGCTGATCTGGCTGCTCCTGGGCACTGCCAGGCTATTGAGGACATGGCAGCTGAGTACAGGTAGCTCGCATCCTGCAGAGGAGAAAGGGGAGGGGAGCTCATGAAGTGGTGGCCCCCAATTGGCTGTCCATGGATCCTACCCTCTGACTCCTTTTCACAGGAAGGGAAGTGCTCAGGCCCTGTGAGGGGCAGGGCTTTGGCCTCCCTTCAATGGTTCCTACTGGCTGACTGAGGGGCATGCTGGTGTTCATGGATCAGACTCCTGGGCACCCATCTGTCCCCAGACAAAGCAGGCCATATAGCTCTGGGCGCTATTGATCAAGTAATAGAGGGATGGACATTAAACCTCTAAGTATGGGTTTTTAAAGCAAAGACCTTGCTAGATCGACCTGATTGCTTTTTTGATAGCTGTGCAAAGCCATGCAGCAATGAAGGGAAAGGCTTGGAGTTTAATAAAGGATTTGAGACAGTGTCTCGCAAAATGGTCATTCTCAAAATTAATTCAGATCAGCTGGGATATGAAAACTGGCTGAAGGACAGAAAACAGAGGAGACTGCTAAACTAGAAGCAGCAGGGTGGGGCAAATGCTTATTGAGGGACCTCAGCGTTTGTGACAGATTCGGTCTTATTAAATGCCTTCTTTAGTGATTTAGAAGAGGGAGCAAACAGCCCATTAATGAAACTGCCAGAGTCTATTAAATTGTATTCTCTTTCTCCATTGGCAGCCCCTCTCTGCGGGCTGACATTAGACATACGGGCAGAACATAACACAAAAAGATTCAGCTTGGAAAAATACTGGCCACGATAATGTAGGCCAGAAGTAGGGGAAGCTCCCTAAAAGGGGGGGAGGGGCACTGGTGCCTGAACGGTGGCCTCTCCCCCCGTACCACCCTTTGCCCCGAGGCCCCGCCCTCGTGCCACCCATTCCCCCCAAGAGACCCTCCCCCACTCACTCTTCTCCACCCCCTCCCCTGCTCGCTCGCCCTTACGGCTGGTAGAAAGTGATGGGGCCTCCCCACCCCATTCTGGCACCCCTGATGTCGGCCGCTTGCCCAACAGCACATGCAGTGAATGGGAGGAAGAAACCTGGAAAGCAGCATGGAACTGAGACTTTGGGGAGAAATGCCGGGTTTATAATGGCTCCAGTGGCTCCATGGAACCGGGCTCATGCTCAGGCCTGCTCTGCTTGCACTGTGCCCCGAGACCCTGCTGGCTCTCCCCGCCCACCACTTGCTCCTCTCGGCCTGCCCACCAGCTGGCCAAGGGCTCCTCCTCTCCCCCTGGCCCCAACTCCCTGCTCTTCTCTGCCCCCTGGCTGGACCCCAGTGCACCTCCGGCTCTGGGCACTCTCTGCTTCCCACCACCTGTGGGGCTTCACCTGGAGCTAAGCTGCCTGGGACTGGTGCAGAAGCCTGGCCAGTCTCAGCCAGGTGTGTGTGTATGGTGGGGAACAGTGTGGAGAGCTTGGCTGGGCCCCTCAGGGCAAGTGTGTTTTGAGGGAGCCTGGCCAGGGCAGGTCCTGGCCTGGCTGATCGCGCCACTCCCGAGGGACCGGAGTGATTCCCGGCCCTGGGACCAGCCCTGGCTGCGCTACCGGCACAGCCCAGCAGACAGTCACCTCCCAGCAGGGCTGGTGAGTGTGACCGAGAGGCAGGGCTTGGGGGAGTGAGTTTGTGGGGAGTCTTGGGGGGTGGGGTGCTGGGTTGTGAAAGGGTGGGGAAGATCTGTGTGTGTTGGGGCACTAGGGAGTACAGGTTCTGTGTGTGGGGTGCTGGGCAGTTGTGGTGGGGGGCTGTGGGCAGGGGTGGTGTTGTGCAGGGCGCTGTGCATTTGTGAGTGGGTCTGGAGGGACGCTGGGCATAGTGGATCTGGGGGGCCTCTGGCCTTAGGATTTGGGGGGTGTTGGGCAGGGGGGCTGTGTGCTGTGTCATGGGCCCGCCCCCAAGGGGAAGGAACATGCTGGCAGCACAGGGCTAGTCAGGCTGTGTGTTGGCAACTGCTGGTTTGTAAATAGTGTCCTCATCATGGGCAGAGCAGGGCCGCCCCTGCCATGCCATGCCTCATTGCCTCTGGCTGGCCCCTCGCTCCGAGGACTGACCTCCCCATGCCATGCTCCATTGGCTCCATGGGGGCCCACAAATATGTTTGGGGCCGGGCCCACAAAAGGTTAATCCGGCCCTGAGCAGAAGTACCGTGTCCTGGAGTGGGGTGGCTCTGGAATAGTGTGTGTGCATGGGGAGGCAGTTTTGTGGTTAAGGCACTGGCAGGGGGTGCTAAACAGCTATGTGCAATTTGAGGCTTTGGTGCAGACTCCCTGTATGACGCTGTGACAATTTCTCTGCATCAATTCCCCCTCTGTAAAGTGGGGATAACAAAACTTCCTGTGTGTGTCTTGTCTGCTTAGACTGGCAGCTCTTCAGGGCAGGAGCTGTTTGTACCTGGGGACCCTGCTCTCTTTGTGGGGAGCAAGACCATTAATACATTCAGCTTTAGGAGCCACATTCCTGGATGGATCTTGACAGATTGGAGGGAATTCACTGCAAAGCAGCTCTGCCGCTTAGGGGCAAAAGGGCCTGATCGTGGACTGAGCAGAGCCTTAAATAGTTAAGTATGAGTAACTTGGCAAGCTAACCAGTAGAGGGGGAGTATCACACATCTATACAGAGCGCACAAGTGGGTGGGATGCGAGTGGGTGAAATTAAGGAAGTAATGACAGGAAGCGGTGAACATCGCCGAAATGTGAAAATCTATTAAACTAGGGAAGATTCTGCTAGGGAAATGGTGTGGTGTGTAGGGACCTCGCAGCAAGTGCACTAGAGAGAGACAGGGAGACAGACAGGATAAAATTCTCACCCAATCCAAGTCTCTGGGAGTTGGGCTGGTTGAAAAATATTCATCTGAGATGTTCTTTGGTTTTGAGTTTTTAACAGAAAATTGGGTTGTCAAATGAACCAAAGTGAAACTAAACTAAAAGGGTCAGCTTTTTTTTTGCTGAAAAATTGAATGCCCTAAATGCAGGAAGTTTTCAGTTTCTAACCTCTTCCGGGGTCTGCTGGCACTTCATTGAAATCAACCTGTCTGCAAAATATTTCCATTTTTCACAAATTTGCAAATTCCAGTGAAAACAATTTCTCCTCAGAATTTTTCTGACCAGCTTTAGTTTTGTGTTTGTACAGCACCTAGCACAACAGGGGGCTGGCCCAAGACTGGGGCTCCTAGAGGCCACTGCCATTCACATAATAAATAATAAGGTAGATGAGCACTTGGTTCCTGCATCAGACCCAGATCCCTGCTCTGTTCAGCATGTATAATATCTAACATCCTGAAAAGCTCAGCCGTATCCATTTCTAATGCCTGTTTTCAGCCTGGAGGTTTGTTCTGCAGCTCTCTTAAAGAGTTATAATGTGTGCAAATAGTGAGCTCAGGAAATATCAAAGCAGCAGACTTCAAAGGCTCATGATCTGCATGGATATGAAAGGAAGAGACAAAGCCCTCACATTGCCCCAAGTAAATTCCATCTAGTTTGATGCCAGTCACTGGCTCTATCACAGCATCCTGCCATTTATTCTTCTTCTCCACAAGTGTCAGAGCCCACTGGCTTCCTGCTGGTGAAAGATGTGTCTGGTGCTGCCACGGTCTACAATTGTGGCTGCATACTTGGGCTGGTGTGTGAATTGAAATGTGTCTGGTGTACTGGATTTGCTCTTGTATCAGTCGGGAACAGCAACGTGGAAGTCAAAGCCTCAGTGAATATATAACCTAGCACAGCAAGAACAATACTGGTGCATTGACTGAGACACACTCTTGTTCTGCAGCAGCTGCATACACAGGTAAAAGAAGTCAGGAAAGTGCAGTTCACTGTGTCTTAGAGATTGGCCAAGACTAGAACCATGAGCCTGAAATCCTTCGGGTGCTCTTTAGGAGAAGGTCAGAGAGGGGAGATTCTAGTGTTGTCTGCCCCCACCCCATATGAACTTATCCCAATCCCTTTGGTTGAGTGTCAACACACACCACTGGAAGGGGGTGATTTTTCTGGTTTGCATGTTGCCACAACATACACAATGGGGACATGCACACTAGAATGTTGTGAGATTTTTAGCCAAAGATGCTGGAAATCTCAAGGTAACATTTTCTTCTTTGGGGACCGACATGTCATGAGCACAGCTCAACTCAACTCTGAGCCCATCTTCTGCCTCTGCCTGAGAGTTAAGTTCCAGGAGCATCATGCCCAGGGCAAGTGGCCAATGAAGGAGCCTCATCTCACAAGCCCTGCTGAGAATGCTTTGGAAGAATGCTCCAACAGTCTGATGCCATATCCAGTTTTCCACAGCACTCCACCTCGCCCACCACTATTGCAAGAAGCCACGCTGACGGGAGCTAGTGCAAAGCAACCATGGGCTCTGAGCCATGGGCAAGGAGACACCCCAGAACCCACCCAGATCAAAGGAGGGACTCTGCGGGACGGAGGCTAGATTCTGTTCCAAACTCTGCCACTGACCTGCTGTGTGACCTTCAGCAAGTCCTTTTCTCTGTTTCCCTTCCTACCCCGTGTCTGTCTTGTCTATTTAGAACAGGGGTCTCAAACACCCAGCCCGCGGAGCTCTTCCCTGCGGTCCGCCGGGCTCCCCGCGCCCCCCTCCGCCCCCTCCCAGTTACGTCCTATGGCTGCCAACTCCCCTCACCCCTGCCCCCCCGAATTATGTTATGTGGCCGCTAAGATCCCCGTTCCCTCCGCGCTGCTCCACGGTTCTATTTTTACCCCGAGGTAGTTCCCACGGCCAGAACATGTCTTGTGGCTTAGCGGTTTCTGGGAGGGAGAGGGGAGGAGCAGGAAGCCGTGCGCACGGTGGGGGGGGAAGGAAGGCAGGGATTTGGGAAAGGGGTTGTAATAGGGGCGGGGAGGGGGCGGAGTTAGTGGGGACTTTGGGGAAGGGGCTTAAAGGGGGACAGGGAAGGGATAACAAGAGGCGGAGCAGGGGTGGAGTGCAGTGCAGCCCAGTGTAGAGGAGAGGTCTTTAGCAGAAGTAAATCGGAGTGAGTGTTTTGTCCTTTAAGTGCTTGGGGCAGCACATGTGAAGGGGCAGCATTCCGGCCATTCCTGGGGTGGCCATTCCTGGGCCATTTCTGGGGCGGCCATTCCTCCACCATTCCTGGGGCGGCCATTCCTACGGCCATTCCTGGGGCAGCCATTCCTCCGCCATTCCTTGGCCATTCCTACGGCCATTCCTGGGGCGGCCCATTTCTGCTTGGGGTGGCAAAAAGCTAGAGCTGGCCCTTAGTGAGGTGCGTTATTGAGCATATATATTTTATTAAAACAGCTTGGAAATGACTTCGTCAAAAAAAAGAACAGTCATGGAAGAAAAGAGAGTTTTCCAAGACAAATGGGAGAATTTATATTTTTTCACAGAAGTAAAAGATAAAATTCAATACCTTATTTGTCAGCAAACGATTGCTGTTCCCAAGGAGTATAACATGTGTTGGCACTACGACACGATGCACCGTGAAAAATATGATGGATTCACCAGAAAAATCCGAGAGGAAAATGTTCGGCAACTTAAAGCAGCATTTGCCAAGCAAAGAAATTTCTTTTCGGGTATAAACAAGTCAAGCGAAGATTCAGTAAGAGCAAGTTTTGTGATAAGTGAAATGATAGCTAAATCATCGCGACCTTTTACAGAAGGCCTATTCGTAAAAGAATGTCTTATGAAGGCCAGTGAAATTTTATGTCCTGATAGGAAGAAGGTTTTTGAAGGCATAAGCTTGTCTGCCAATACAGTTGCCTGCAGGATAACGGATTTAGCAGATAATATGCAAAAACAACTGATTCAAATCTCAAAAGACTTCCAAGAATTTTCAGTTGCTCTTGATGAGAGTACAGATGTATCAGATATCACACAGTGTGCAGTGTTCATTAGACGTGTGGATTGCAATTTGAATATAACTGAAGAATTGCTAGACTTAATGCCACTGAAGGGTACCACAATGGGACGTGACATATTTCAAGGACTGGAAGAGTGCATTGAAAAAGCTGCGCTGCCATGGAACAAACTTGTATCTCTGGCTATGGACGGTGCGCCATCAATGTGCTCTGAAAACATTGGTGTGGTTGGATTATTGAAGACCAAACCGAACAGCCTCAAAACACCAGGAATTAACTTCCCCAGTATACATTGCATTTTGCATCAAGAAGCCCTGTGTAGTATCATAGAATCATAGAATATCAGGGTTGGAAGGGACCTTAGGAGGTCATCTAGTCCAACCCCCTGCTCAGAGCAGGACCCATCCCCAATTTTTGCCCCAGATCCCTAAATGGCCCCCTAAATGGCCCCCTCAAGGAATGAACTCACAACCCTGGGTTTAGCAGGCCAATGCTCAAACCACTGAGCTATCCCTCCCCCCTAAGTAAAAGTCTACAAATGAAGGAAGTTATGGATGTAGTTGTTAAAACTGTTAATTTTATACGTGCACGAGGGCTGAATCACAGACAATTCACTTCTTTTCTAGAAAGTATGGACAGTGAATATGGGGAACTTCTGTATCACACTCAAGTTAGATGGCTGAGTCGTGGAAATGTTTTGAAGCGTTTTTTTGCACTTAGAGAGGAGATTGATTTGTTCAAGAAAGTGAAAAACAAGGAGGTTCCACAGCTTGCTGATTCCACTTTTATCTGCAACCTTGCTTATCTAACAGATATAACTGATCACCTGAATGCACTGAACTTGAAGCTTCAGGGTAGAAAACAGGTGATAACACAGATGTATGACAGTGTTAAGTCATTCACAGTCAAACTTACTTTGTGGGGGAAACAGCTGACTGCTGGCAATCTGGTCCATTTCTCAACTCTGAGTTCCTTAGGAAAAGTTGAACCCAAATCCTTGAAAGAATATGCAGATATCATTTCTAACTTACAGAAACAGTTTGATGTGAGGTTTAAAGATTTCAAGGCACTTGAACCACATTTTCAACTTTTTTCCACACCATTTGCTGTTGAAATTGATAATGTTGCTGAGGAAATGCAGAGGGAGTTAGTGGAGCTTCAGTGTAATACCATTTTGAAGCAAAAGTATACAGATGTGGGAAATCCAGAATTCTAGAGGTTTCTTTCACAAAAAGATTTCCCATGTTGTTCTCTGCTTCCGCAAAGATAATGGCAATGTTTGGAAGTACATGAACAGTTTTTCTCTTCAATGAAGATTAACATATCTGCGTTAAGGTCAAGGCTCACTGATGAACATTTGAAAGCAAGACTGAGACTGGTTTCGTCTCAGGATATCAAACCTAATATTGATGCCTTGGTTGATGAAAAACGCTGCCAGCTAAGTGGCCAAAAATGAAATGACTACCACAAGTAGCACTGACTTTTCACGTTACAGTTAAAGAAGTTACACGTTACAGTTAAAGAAGTTAAAGTTAATATATTTACTTTTAATAGCATATTATATTACTCTTCATTTTTTTAAGGAGGAAGGAGCGGGGAGCCGCGCACTCAGGGGAAGAGGCAGAGAACTGGTGGGGCCTAATGGAAGGGGTGGAGTGGGAGCGAGGCTGGGGGCAGCGAGGGGGCAGGGTCACTGATGCAGCCCTCGGGCCAATGCACTAGTCCTCATGCGGCCCTCGTGGTAATTTGAGTTTGAGACCCCTGGTTTAGAATGTAAGCTCTAGGGGGCAGGCACTGTCTCTCACCACACCCAGCACAATGGGACCCTGATCTCAGCTGGTGCCTGTAGGTGCCATGGTGGTATCATGTGGTTGGCTGGGTAAGCAGACCTGTGTGCTCTTCCCAGCCCTGAGACAGATAGTGAGACAGCTTCTGACAAAGACTGGAACGCAACTCGTCCCCTGCGCAAGCTCACATGGACGGAGGGACAGTCTAATGTTTCAACCACATTGGGTTCTACAGGAACAAAGGACTGGAAAAATCTGGCTAGAAATCTGGCATGCCATGTGTCATAAATATGAAGGGAAGGGGGAGAGGGTCTGATGCAGTGCTATAAAATCCTCTTTCCAGTAAAGGGTTAAGAAATGCAGGTAGCCAGACTGACACCTGACCTGGCTGGCATCTGACCAATAAGGGGACAAGATACTTTCAAACTTTGGGAGGGGGGAAGGTTTTTGTGTGTGTCTTTGTCTGAGTCAGAGTGATCTTGGAAGACAGAAAGAACCTACAGAAAATCCACCTCCTCACCAATACTCACTTTTCTAAAGTAAGTTTGGATAGCATAGCGAGTAGATTTCTGTTTATTTTGCTTGGTACATTCCCTGTGGGAGAGGGAAGGGTTATTCCTGTTTTTCTGTAACTTTAAGGTTTTGTCCAGAGGGAGGAATCTCTCTGAGTGCCCTGCAAAATAGTTACCATCCGGATTTTACAGAGATGATTTTACCTTCTTTGTTTTAATAAAATCCTTCTTTTAAGAAGCTGACTGTTTTCTATGGTTTTTAAAAACCCAAGGGGTGGGTTTTTAGATCACTGTGTAACCAATTGGTTAGGAGATTATCCCCAAGCTTCCCAGGACAGGGGGGTATGGGCTTGAGAGGATATTTTTTTGGGGGAAAGGGACTTCAAGTGGTCCCCTTTCCTGGATTCCTGTTTAGCACACTCGATGGTGGCAGTGGAAGAAGCATTTCTCAGGGTGCAGGGAATTTTGTACCTTGGGGGTTTTAACCTAAGCTGGTAAAAATAAGCTTAGGGGCTCTTCATGCGGGTCCCCACGTCTTTACCCTAGAGTTTAGAGTGGGGAGGGAAC
Organism: Chelydra serpentina; assembly: GCA_037349315.1. Taxonomy (NCBI): domain Eukaryota; kingdom Metazoa; phylum Chordata; order Testudines; family Chelydridae; genus Chelydra; species Chelydra serpentina. Next base: position 49,166,582 of record JBAIAC010000029.1, on the reverse strand, counting down.
CCTGACATGGTGGCAGAGCGGTGGGATATATTGAACCAGAGATTTTTTTTTTGAACCAGACACAGGGAGTTTAGAAAAAAAAAATCTTCTCTCTGGTTCTTCCCTGTAGCTGTGTGGAAGCAGGGAGGGGTTAAGCTGCTAGGACCTAGAGTATTTACATATGAAAGCAGGTAGTTAACCCCTACAGGGAATACCCAAGCAAGTTTTTTTTTTTTCTAACTCTCTCAGGTTAAGACAGATTAAAAACAGAAAGGCTAAGATGACTGCCGGTGAGGCAGCTATTAAACTTGAGATAGCTCGGCTACAAGCTGATGAGGAGGAGAAGAAACATGCAAGACTGCTACAACTTAAACAGATGGAGATGGAAGAGAAAGAAAGAGAGAGGAAGCATGCTGAGGAAGAGAGGAAGCATGCTGAGGAGGAGAAAGAAAGAGAGAGGAAGCATGCTGAGGAAGAGAGGAAGCATGCTGAGGAAGAGAGGAAGCATGCTGAGGAGGAGAAAGAAAGAGAGAGGAAGCATGCTGAGGAAGAGAGGAAGCATGCTGAGGAGGAGAAGGAGAGAGAGAGGAAGCATGCTGAGGAGGAGAGGAAGTATGCTATGGAGGAGAAGGAGAGAGAGAGAGGAAGCATGCTGAGGAGGAGAGGAAGCATGCTGAGGAGGAGAAGGAGAGAGAGAGAGGAAGCATGCCCTGGAGATGGAGAAGACCAGGGTGGAGCGGAATCTACCGGATAACACTAATAATCCTTCCCCAACAACCCACAAATGGGAGCGACTATGTCCACCGTATGATGAATCCCGTGATATTGCAGAATATTTTCTCACCTTTGAGAGACTATGCAATCTCCATACCATTCCTGATGCTCACAAAATGACCATATTGGTAGCAAAGTTGACTGGAAGTGCTCTGGACATATTCAATGACATGCCTATTGAGGAGGCTTCTGACTATGAGAAATTCAAGGATTTGGTTTTAAAACAATTTCAAGTTACACCTGAAACTTACCGAGTAAAATTTCGAACCCTTATCCGAGGGCCTGGACTAAGTAATGTAGCTTATGTAAACCGGATAAAGGAGCTGTTAAAAAAATGGGTCAAGGGAAGGAATGTTACTAGCTTTGAAGGAGTGTGTGATTTGATGGCTCAGGAACAATTCCTGAATATGTCCAAGGATGATATAAGACAGTGTTTATGGGATAAGAAAATGGACTCAGCAGACAGCCTTGCTGCTTATGCTGATCAATACGAACAGTCCCAGATCAGCAGAGGGGCAAGGAAATTTGGCACACAAGGGGTGCAGGAAGCAGAGAGGAACAACCCTGGTCATAGTTTGGGGAGATACCAGAAAGGAAAACCCGAGACCACACCCCCTCACCAGGAGCAGCCCAAGGCCCCACAAGAAAAAACCCAGACCCCTTATTGCCCCACCACCCCATTCTCCAGCACTGTGTGGCACTTCAGATCAGCTGTATCTGCCAAACAATGGAAACTTCCTTAAAATTGTGGAGCTGATGGCTGAGTTTGATGCTGTACTCCTGGAGCTTCTAAGAAGAGTCCCCAAGAAATGTACACACACTACTACCTTGGAAAAACAATTCAAAATGAGGTCATACAGTTACTGGCAACAAAAGTCAAACAGAAGATTGTGGCAGACCTGAAGTCAGCAAGATATTACTCTGTTATTCTGGACTACACACCTGACATCAGCTGTATGGAACAAATGACTTTAATGGTGCGTTTTGTAACAACAACAGAACCTAATGAAAATGTCCCTGCAATGGTGACTGTGAGAGAGCATTTTCTAGAATTTATTGACATTGATGATACTACAGGAGCTGGTATGACAAATGTGCTTCTTAAAAAGCTGGAAGATACAGAAATTGCGATAGCTGACATGAGAGGTCAGAGCTACGATAATGGTGCCAACATGAGAGGAAAGAACAGAGGAGTGCAGACATGGATCCGAGAGTTAAACCCTCAAGCTTTTTTTGCCCCTTGCAGTTCTCATTCATTGAACTTGGTGGTCAGTGATGCAGTTTCTAGTAAGGCTGCTGAATTTTTTAATGTAATTCAAAGCATCTATGTATTTTTCTCTGCATCAACTCATCGATGGCAAATTTTGAAGCAACATCTGGGAACATCCTCTCTGACACTGAAACCACTGAGTGCCACACGATGGGAAAGTTGAGTGGAGGTGATAAAGCCTATCAAACACCAAATTGGGAAGATAGATGATGCCATAGTTGCCGTTATGGAGGATAATGCTATGACAGCAACTGTTCATGGGAGAACAGTGGCAGAGGGAAATGGTATCACCAGAAACATACATAACTGCAAATTTCTGTGTGGCTTAGTGTTGTGGCATGACATACTGTTTGAAATCAATGTTGTAAGCAAGAGACTCCGAGGTGTTGACCTTGATATATCTGGAGCAATGGAACAACTGGACAAAGCAAAGTCATACCTACAGTCTTACCAGTCAGATGAGGGATTTCAAAACGTACTGAAGACTGCACAGAAGTTGGCAGAGGAACTTCATTCTGAAGCTATTTTCCCACCCATTCAAGAATACAAAAGTCACCAAAGAAGAGCACATTTTGATTACGAGGCACGGGATAATCCCATAAGAGACCACAAACAACAATTCAAAGTTGAATTTTTTAACCAGGTGCTAGATGGTGCAATACAGTCAGTTGAACAACTTTTCATGCAGCTCAAGGAACACAGCAGTATATTTGGGATGTTGTATGATATTCCAGAACTCCTCGTTATACCTGAAGAAGACCTACACCAGAAATGCCTGGCACTAGTATTGACACAAGACGACATGTGTGATATTGATGCGAGTGATTTAGGTGATGAACTGAAAGCCCTTTCAAGATACATTTCAGCAGGATCAACTCCAAAGGCTGTTCTGGAATATACGTGCACAAATAAGTTGACCACCCTCTTTCCAAATGCTTTTGTTGCTTTGCACATACTTCTAACACTTCCTGTAACAGTTGCCAGTGGAGAACGCAGCTTCTCCAAGCTGAAGTTAATAAAAACACATCTACACGCCACAATGACACAGGAGAGGCTGGTCGGCCTTGCAACCATCTCAATAGAGCATGAGCTGGCCCAGACTGTGGCAGTGGCGTAGCCAGGTTCTAACACCAGGGGGAGCGAACACATAAAAAAAGGTGCCACCCAACCCGACCTGGGTGAAAGAACCCAGGCCAGCAGCGTGACCCCTGCTGGCAGGAGCCCGTGGGGGGGAATCCTAGAGTGGCGGCTGGCTGAGCCGCTCAGCCCGCCTCGCTCTGGGATTCCCCCCTCAGGATCCTGCCAGCTGGAGTCTCTCAGCCCGCTGCGAGCCTGGGTTCTTTCACCCAGGCCAGCAGCGGGCTCTTGGTGGGGCCAACGGCGGGACCCCTGCTGGCAGGAGCCCACGGGGGGAATCCCAGAGCGGCGGCTGGCTGAGCTGCTCAGCCCGCCCCGCTCTAGGATCCCCCCAGCGGGCTCCTGCCAGCCAGGGTCTCTCAGCACGCTGCTGGCCTGGGTGAAAGAACCCAGGCCAGCAGCGGGCTCTTGGTGGGGCCAGCGGAGGATGTCGCTCCACCTCCACCCTTTCAAAAATTAAAAAGGTGCCACTTTTGGAAAATATGCTCAGGGGGAGCAGCCGCTCCCCCTGCTCCCCCCCTAGCTATGCTACTGACTAGCCCCCCAGCCCTCTTGATTCCTTTCCTCATCATAATTATGCCTGGGGATGCCATACATATGGCCTTCTCCCCCTTCACCTGCAGTAATGGCTGCTGCCTGTTTAGTGGCAAAGCCCAAATTTTTGTCTCAGACTCTTAACTAATGACTCACAACTACTATGATTTGCAGGTGCCCTGTCCTGCTTCAAGGTTAATTTCTTTACCATACCTTGGAGCACATGATTCTCTCTCTCTCTCAATTTTCTCAGAGGCTTTAGCTTGGTCTGCCAAGAATTTTTCTCTTTCTGCATTCCTGGAGTGCCTCTTTCACTATTTTCAGCTGACTCTGGGTATTTGTAGCCAGCACCTTTCAATTGTCTGCTCCCTTTTCCGTTTGGTTTAGCTTTCCCTGTAAAGATGCCTTTTCCTCTTTACATGAAGCCAAGTGGAGGTAAGAATTCTTCCATGCCTCCCAAAACAACCAAATTGCTGCTGCATTTTTTTCATATGTTTTTTTGGCAGTACTAGAAGGTTTGTATATGAGGATATACTGAGCCAATCTATCCTCTAGGTACAAAATAGTGCAGACATCAGCTAGGGCTTGTTTAGTCCAAGGACTGTGCCCACAGGTGAGGGCTTGCCTTGCATTTTCCTGAACATATCTGGAGTAGTACAGCACAGATTTGCTCTGTACCCTTTTTCTCTGTTACCTCCCTGGAGGCCAGCAGATTTATTTAAATCTCTCTCCTTACTACCTCCCTGGAGGCTAGCAGGATTTTCCTTGCTATCTCCCTGGAGGCCAGCAGGTTTAGCTAAATCTTTACCTTGCTACCTTCCCGGAGGCCAGCAGGTTTGGTTAACCAAATAGAAATGCCAAGCTCAGTTGAGCTGGTGGTGTGCACACCAGTTTTCACAATAACCATGACATATGCTAATACTCCCCCTTTTGCAATTCTCCACCAAAATGTTATACCAATAAAATAAATACCAGCAGGATCTTATTAAAGGCGGATAAGACAAAATGTTACATTTATTTTGAATACAAAAAGAATTATAGTAAGCAGTCAGTTATAGCTATAACATTGCATTCACTTTCACATTTATTCTCATACACACACAGGTTCTGCCTAAATGTCATAGTTACCAGCCTAGAAGTTGCTCATGGCAAGTTACTGGCCAGGTAACTTGGGCATGAGGGTGGAGCCGAGTCCTTGTCAGAGTCATCTGATGCTTCTGGAGGGTGGTAGCAGAACCAGACTCAAAGTCCTCAGTCTTTAGAGTCCATTCTTATAGGAATTAATTCCTATGTTAGTCTATGGGAATTCTTTCACACTGCTGTTGCTGACTCAATCAGCAGATGGCACATTTTTATGTTTGTTTTTCTCATCCTTCCAGGTGGTGGAGTGGATCCCAGTTTACCCTCCGGGGGTTGTCTGGTGGTTTCTACTTGACGCCTTCTTCAGCCGATGGTCACTGAATTCCTAGGCTGGCACCTCCCTGATCATTCATTCATTATCTACACCAAGCATCCATCCACATACATCCTGTATCTTAAACACATTTTACTGTCTCCACCACTTTTGGGGTGTGTACTAATTTATTTGAGACTCCCGGCCTTTTAATCACAGAGGGTGGGAGTCTTTCTATGCTGTTTCTAGGCACAAAGCATGCATACGGAACAAATTCAAATAACTTGTTTGCAAGTTTCTCATAGCAATACAGTATCTTTCCGACAATGGCTTACAGGTTTTACATAGACAGTAGCCTGCAAGTTTAACAAGGGATCCAAGAGATCTTTTACATGGTAATGCTATGAGGTTTAAATTGTGGGGGACAAATTATGAGGAGTTACTTTCACTTGGGGAATCACTTTCAGTATCTTCTTTAATATCCCTACACCACAGCAGGGGACGTCCCCCAAGGGACACATGGCTCCCAGGCCGGCTAGGGGATGAGCGTGTGTTGTGTGTTCCCCTCCATGCCTGAGCCACTCAGGCTCTTGGTTTGTTACAGCCCACAGCTCTTCAGCTCACGCTGTAGCAGCTCAAAAGAGGGAGGTCCCCGTTGCAATCCCCAGGGGGTCAGCCAAGATGGCACCCACCACAGTTACACTCCTCAGTGCTTCCTTCCCGGGGAAGGCGGCTAAATCTATACCAGGGATTCCACAGTAGCACTGCATTGACCCATCACCCCCAGGCACCCTTCCCAGGCACCACATCCCGCACCCACCTCCTGGCAGGTTCCCTGCCTCTCACCCTTAATGAATCTGGACCAACTTCAGGGGCACATCCTCCCATGGTGTCAATCAGCACAGCCATGTTGGCATCTATGTTGGCGGCAGGGATCATTTCTCTGGGGGAGGGAGGGTGGAGAATACTGCCCAGGGGGACCCTGCTCCATGGCTAGGCCCCCAGCAGCTGCCGCCGTACAAATAATAAACAAGAGGGAAATCCACGGAGCTCCCCCACCTTGCCCTGAGCCTCTAGCTGGCACACGGCTGCTGCATGATCTAAGTAATTGCTCTTTAAGGAGACGCTCTCCTTACTCCATCTTTCCGGGCGCTGTGGCTAGTGGCAAGAGCTGTTCAGATCTGCCTAGCAAATTCAGCTGGGGCTTTTAGAATTGTCTAAGGGCCTGATCCCCAGCTTGCGGAAATCAATATGGGTCTTACCATTGACTTGACTGGCTGTGGATCTGGGCCGTAACATGCCTTGGCCAGAGCTGGGTGAATACCAATAAATAAAAAGGGTTTTATTTGTGCAAATAAATAAAACTGCTCCCCTAGGACAATACACATGGCTCCTTTGCCCCACTTGAAGCAGCAGGTTCTCTGTGCTTACTGAGAGTGCTTATCCCTTAATGGGCATGCCTCCCTACTTCCCTCATTAGCCAGCAGCTGGGCACCACCTTTACAGGCTAAAGGACAGTGCTGAGGAGAGCTAGGAGGTGCAGACCCTGCTAAGGGCAGCTGCTCCACAGTCCCCAAAGCCCTCCGGGTCTGTTAGGTTTGCTGCCTGTGTGGCTGCAGTGGATGGCACAGAGCAAGATCCAAAGCCCAGTCAAGTCAGCTCACATTAATATCAATAGGCTTTGGATCAGCCCTGGGCCAAATTAAAGTATGGGCACCATACGCCTGTGCCTAGGGGCCCCAGCTCCCAAGGTTACATGCGTGAGCAGACACCCAGCTTATTGTTTTTTAAATATAAGTCTCTCGCCTTTTGGGTTGCAGAGAAAATCCTGACAGCATGTCCTGAGTGTAACCAACGCAGCAACGTCTGCCTGAGTCTGCAGAGAGCCTGAGACACTAGCCCTGCGAAGGGTGAACTGCCCCACCCATCTCAGTGGGAGTTAATTACAAGACCCACCACTCCAAGGGGACCCCACCACCACCAAGTGTTGTGTTATGAGTGTGGCAGGAAATGGAGAGAGAGAGAAGCAAACCTAACCCAGCCACCCAAGCAGATGCATCCCATTCACTTGGGTAAATAGTGCACGGTGGGGCCACTGCTGCCTCTGCTTTTCATGGATGTGGAGAGGGTCCCCCTGCTGCCCCCAGAGAGGAGAAGGCCCCATGCCTCTTCCCCAGCCTCCCTGGGAAAAGAGGGAGGCCCTGACATTCCATGTAGAGTTGGCTGCTACAGGGGTGGAGTCAGAGGGTCCCATGTATGGTATTCCTCTGACGGGTCAAATCCCAGAAAACCCCTTGGGAACTGCCAACTGATGTGCTGAGACTACCCCTGAGCCTGTTTCCCCTGGCAACTTAGGAATTCAGTGCCCTGCCTGAATTCCTGCTTTCTGATCTTAACATTATAAGATCCCTGTGCTGAGGCAGGACCAAGTGAACCTAGACCATTCCTGACAGGTGTTTGTCCAACCTGTTCTTCAAAACCTCCAGTGATGGGGATTCCACAACCCCCTTTGGAAGTCTGTTTCAGAGTTTAACTATCCATAGAGTTGGAAAGTTTTTCCTAATATCTAATCTTAATCTCCCTTGCTGCAGATTAAGCCCATTACCTCTTGTCCTACCTTCAGTGGAAATGGAGAACAATTGATCAATGTAGTCTTTAAAACAGCCCTTAACTTATCTGAAGACTTATCAGGTCCCCCCCTCAGTCTTCTTTTCTCCACACCAACCATGCCCTGTTTTCTAACCTTTCCTCATAGGTCCAGGTTTCTAAACATTTGATAATTTTTGCTGCTGTCCTCTGGATTCTCTCCAATTTGTCCATGTTTCCTACAGAGAGATGGTGGGTACGTGCTGGGAATGGGTGGAAAGATCTTCCCTAAGAAAAGGAGAAAATTCATCTTCCCTGTCCCCCAACTGCTTGACACCGAAAAAGAGGCTTTGCTATTTTTATTTCCTGGGTCTAGCTAATAACAGGAGATACGCCAATCTCCTAGAACTGGACTTTGAAAGGTCATCAAGTCCAGTCCCCTGCCTTCACTAACAGGACCAAGCACTGTCCCCTGACAGATTTTTTTGCCCCAGGTCCCCCTCAAGGATTGAGCTCATAACCCTGGGTTTAGCAGACCAATGCTCAAACCACTGAGCTATCCTTCCCCGTAGATAAGGAGAAAGAGAGCTCATTGGGAAAGGTTTCCCCACACAAAAAAATTGACACAAAGGGAAAAAAAAATCTTCATTTTGGGTTGAAAATTTTCTTAGAATGTTTTGGGGTTTGGTTGGAAAGACAATTTCCCCGTCACTTTCAGCAAGCGAACCCCCAAATGTTTGGGCCAGAAACCACAATTGTTTTTTGACAAAAATAGAAAAACCTTCAGCAACAACAGCCATTTACATCGAAATTTCCCTTTAGACAAAGGCCATTTTTCCATCAGAAAAAGTTTGGTGGAAGCTTTTTGACTAGCTCTAGAAAAACACCTGCTACTTCCCCTATTTCAGACAGGGAAAGAACCTGTCAGAGAGCAGAGGGGAGCAGTTTACAGAAAGAAAGGTCCCTTTTGTAGCAATCTGTGCTTGCTGTGGTTAGATTTCTCCCTGGGACACTATAGATTACCTAGTTATGCCTTTCCCCAAATGCTAAATCCAGGAGATTTTTGCCATTGAGGTCAATGGGAGCAGCAGCACAAGTCCTTTCCAATAACCTGTCAGCAAAAGCAAAAAAAAAAAAAAGAGAGAAAAAAAAGCCAAATTTGCATGCGCAAGTCATGTCTGTAGCACTACATAACTAACGGCACATGCAAACCTTAAAGAGGATGCTGAAAACCTTTATGGACCAGCACCCGCAGGAATGGGACAAGTACTTACCTCACCTGCTGTTCGCATACAGAGAAGTGCCCCAGGAATCCACAGGGTTTTCCCCATTCGTGTTGCTGTATGGGAGGAGAGTGAGGGACTTGATGAGGGCCGAGTGGGAGGGGAAGGCCTCTCCTGATGGAGAATCAGTGGTGGAATATGTACTGACTTTCTGGGAAAAGCTCGAGGAGCTCATGGGCTTGGCTAGGGGAAACCTAGCAAGGGCACAGAGGAAGCAGAAGGTCTGGTACGACCACTCAGACCACTCCTATGCCACTGGAGACCAGGTGATGCTCCTCATTCCCATGAGGAAGAACAAGCTGCAAGCTGCCTGGGATGGCCCCTTCAAGGTCATCAGACAGGTAAACGAAGTGAACTATGTAGTGGAACTGTCCAACCGGGCTCACAGCCACCGGGTGTTTCATGTCAACATGATGAAGCCGTACTGGGACAGGGAGAAGTTGGTGCTGGCTGTGTGTGGGCAGTGGGAGGAGAAGGGAGAGGATCCCCTGGTGGGACTCCTCCCTGAAGCTGGGGCTGACCCCTCGCTGGAATCGATTCCCATCTCAGACCAGCTAACTCCTGCCCAGCAGGCAGAGATCAGAGAGGTGCTGCATTCATACCTGCAGCTGTTCTCCAACCGGCCTGGGCTCACTAACCTGGCTGTCCACCCGGTGGAGACGGGAGCCAACCCTTCCATCGGGTGTTCCCCATTCAGGGTCACTGGGAAAACAGCCCAGAACCTGGAGAGAGAGGTCAGGGACATGCTGGCTTTAGGGGTGATCCAGCCATCCTCCAGCCCTTGGGCCTCACCCGTGGTGTTGGTCCCCAAGAAGGATGGGGCGATTCGGTTCTGTGTGGACAGAGCCTGGCACTCCCATCAGCAGGGGGCATCTGCTGGTAGATTCCTAGGCAGCAAAGCACTTAAGCATGCGCTTACCTTCAAGGACATGAGTCATTCCAATGGCTACTCACATATTTAAGCATTTGTTTAACTTTAAGTGGCTTACTTGATCCAGGCTGTGCTGATTACAGTTCAACACCTTTCTCAGGCACTAAAATGAATTGTTTCTAACTCGTGAAAATAACACAATGTTCCTGTGCACTAAAAGATGGGCTTGGACCCCATGCAGCCAACCAGAATGCACGCGATGTTGCCAACTCTTGTGATTTTTATCATCTCACCATATTTGGTGTTTTACTTAAAGCCCCAGCTTCTGGAGTCCTGTGATTTCTGTGAGAATTTCAGCTGTCACTTTTTTTACAAAGAGAATTTTGAATGATTATTGTAAAGCCAAGTTTGAAAATGGGACCTGAGTGCATGCTAAAGGCTCACAACTCAGAAGGCAAATAAAAAGAACCCCTAACTTTCCTTTTTAAGTTGATGATTTTTAAGCCAATATCATGTTTTTCAGGGGGATGACTCATGATTTTTGAATGTCTGGGGTTGGGAATACTGTGCCCAGTGTTACTGCACAGTTTAGGCACCATCTAAACAAATTTATATGTAACCACTGGCAGCAACCAGGGCCAGGCTCAATATTTAGGGGCTTCTTTCCATAGATATAACACAGAACCTGGGACAATTACACATTACCCCTTGGCACCTCTGAGAGGCAATACTTCTCCTCTTGCAAGCACAGAGTCTGAGTGTAGAAAAGAAACCCAGCTAGCTGTCAGGAGAGAGTTCATTCAGACCGTGCTTACATATAAGTAAAAGTCCTGCCCGTAGGATCACTTCAATTCACAGGCTCTCACTGCAGATGGCGTAGGTCAATATTGCAGAGGGTCAGAGACTGGACCAAAATAAATGGAGGAAACTGGCTACAAACAGAACAAAATCACAGCCAGAGCATCTTGTTAAGGTAACTTTCACTCCTAATAGTTATAACGTTTTTCCAAAGCTTCCATTCCTTCTAGATTTGTGAGACTCAATCCAATTATCGTTGTTTATGGCTCCAGGGCCAGAGAAAATGGAACGCAGTGACACATCCATGCTCTGGAATGCCTTGTCAATGTTGTTCTTGCTTAAAATTAAGTGCCTAAAAAATATGAAAGTATTTTCATTTTGCTTTCGGTTCTCTTCTATGTCCCAAGCAATTGTCAGATAACGAAAGGAACATTAATTCACTAGGGCTTTCCCCCACACCCCATCAAACAGATAAGCGACAGCACTAATCAGTGCGTGGAGAAAAGATTGTTTCATTCTAGTTCAGTATTATGATAATATCGTACACGATAAATGGTTTCGCTTTAAAACGAGCAATTTGTTCCTGCAGATCTTGAGACAAACGCACTGTGGAATAAGCTTGTGTTGACAAAGAAACAACCTGACTTAAGAAAGTGAAATGTAAAATCAGCATGAAGTGGCTGTTGCTAGAGTTTTCGTTTAGTCTGATGTCTGGACCCCCCCTAAGTAACATACCGTACATCGACTTGCAGCAGTTTGTACACTGCACTATGGCAAGGGGAGATGCTCTCCCACCGACGTAGCTTCTGCCTCTCATTGAGATGGAATAATTATGGCAACAGGAGAGCACTCTCTCATTGATTTAGTGCATCTTCACCAGACGCGCTAAATCAAAGCCACTGCATTGATGCCACAGTGGCCAATTTAGCACGGTAGCGAAGACAAGCCCTTAGTGTGATGGTTCTCTTCAGTGATCTCAGATATCTCAAAGACCACACATGATATTAGCTTTCTACCTGACTAATTGCATGGTATGGACAGCCAAGCTCACAAGTACAGCTTTGTCTCTTAACCCATCTCTCAGGTTAACATGGTACTAGCAATAAGCAAGCTGTGCAAAAATAATTTTTTTCTTGCTGGCTGGCAATTCCAAAAAAATAGAGGAGAAAAAATTGCTTTGGGTCAACATGAAAACAATTTTTTTTTAAACATTTCAGCAAATCCAGAAATGATTTGGGGGTTGCTCTGAGCATTTCAGTCACTCTCCAGTGAAATATTATGTTAAATTTTGCATTTTTAAAGTGTATTTTTAAATGAAATCAAACGAGATTTCTAAGCAAAGTCATTTCAAATCTAAATGTTTTGTTTCAAAAATGTTTCAATTTTTTCAGCTTTTTGTGGTAGGGTTTTTATTTTAACCAAAAGTTTGCTAAAACCGACATGAATTGACAAAATGTTTGGCCTGAACCTGCATTTTTTGCTAAAAAAAAAAAAGTTTTGATAGAAATAATTTCTCCCAGCTCTATTAATAAATTCATTGCAGCAATACATTAAGGCAGTGAGTGAGTCATAGACTATAAGGCCAGGAGAAACTATTGTGATCATCCAGTCTGACTCCCTGGTGACAAACAGGTTGCCACTAAAATGTTTTCAGCTCATGTACAAAGCTGTGATTTTGTTAAATCGATTTCCCCAAACAGAGGCCAAGAAAAGTAATTGGGGGGGGGGGGGGACAGGGACAGGGGGAAGAAAAGACAGCTGGTGCATGCTAGTCAGATGTCAGTGGGTGACTGTGGAGTCTTGTCAAGCTAAAGCTGGCAGCCTTGCCCTGACGGGCGGGAACACCTTTCTCCATGGATGTTCCAATCAGGCTGGACTGGGAAGCTGGAGGCAAGGTCAATTGGAAAGGACATGTTGCCCTATCTCTGCCAAGAGCAGGATGGGCAGAGGCACTGTCTGATGAGCAGGGACTGGATCCAGGCTGGCTTGGGCACATTGCCAAAGTCTGAGGGTTGATGCTTCACTGGCATGGCACCCATTAGACCTGCAATGTAGAGTGGAAAATAAGGAAAGGAACAGACACAATGTTATTGACCAAAGCCACCCATCATAGGAGCCCTCCGGGTTCCAGAACTCTCCCTCATCCATGTTTTTCCATCAGCTGTCATGGCAGCCATGGCAGGAAGGTTCCAAGTCTCCTGTCACCTTATCACCGAGGCCTTAACTTGCCTGGGAAGTGTTTACATCTTATATGCTCCAGGTGCACCTTCTCAATTGCTGCATGGAGCAGCACAAGCTGTAGATACCAAAACAAGTCCAGGAACATCACTCTCTCTTAGCATGGCTGGTCAACGAAATGCCTTCCCAGAATGCCATAGGTTTGAGGATGATAAAGTGTCCTGAAAGCAGGAGCTGGTGGGGTGGCTGTGTGTGTTACATTATCACAACAGCACTTGTACAGCTTAGAGATGCTACGATCCTGAGGCAGAGAAGACTTGGGGATTGGTCCTGCTTTGAGCAGGGGGTTGGACTAGATGACCTCCTAAGGTCCCTTCCAACCCTGATATTCTATGATTCTATGATTCTATGAAGACTTGATAAGATTAATCGGTTGTAAGTTTTCATAGTTACTGTTCGGAACTGGGTAGTGTGGATGGGAACTACCGCTCTCTGCTGGGTGAATTGAGTATTGTTCAATTGCATGTCAAACCCTGTACTGTACTGTTAAAACAATTTTCCACCAACATGCAGTTCCAAGCAGCCATGGTGTGCAGCATAGTGAGAATTACTTCCTCATGGCCAGTGGTACATTGTTGTATCTTTATCTTATCTTTTTGTAGGGAAACTTTCTGCTCTATTACCAAATTCTTTCAGCTCTGTCTGCCTGGCTCACTTTACGAAACACAAGAAAGGAAACATGAAAGATAAGTGTCTTGAATATATTCCTTTAAAGAGACAGTCAGTGAAGGCTGTAGATGCAAGGTTATATACAGGGCCAAAGTGCCTTGATTTTGGATAGATCTGTTTGCTCCCTTTTAATTGAGACAAATAGGAGAGCGATTGGCATTGCAGTTGCAGCACCTAAGCTGTCTGCTTGTGCCAGACTGATGACAAAGCAAAGGTATGGCACTAATGAAAGGCAGCACTGAACATTCATTACCCCAAGCACCATATCCCATGGACAGGTGTGGCACGCACATCTGGGAAAGAAGCCTTTGATAAACTCACAGCAAATCTAAGCCAGAGAGAGAATTACAAGGCACAAATACACCCTCTGGGCCCAACTCCCATTGAAAGTCAAAGGGTGTTGGGCACCTGTCTCCCATTTGTGCATTGGAAAATCTCCCCCATAACTGTGAACCAATTTGAACAGTGCGGTTAACAGTAGCTGTTGGGTGGCGGCTAGGATGCGAGTGCAGGACCCTACTATGTCTCTCAGCTTTTATCATCTTTGCTGTCCTGATTTATAGCATAGATTGGTTAGCAAAGGCTATTTGCAGGCTATTAGAGGAACAGGCACCTGCATTATTATTTGAATAAAAATGCAAGTCTGCATCTCATTATATTGCTCTGGGGAGATTCTGCTGTTTGTTGATCAGCAATCTTAGTGCTGTTTCCTCCTTGATGGATAAGCTAGTTTCTAATAAAGAAGACTCATTCATCCTGGCATATCAGAACTCAGACTATGGGTTTCTAATTCATGCCCTCTGAAATTGCAAGCAGCACCTGGAAAACATTTATCATTCTCCTAGGCAATGCACAAATGATGACTGGCTGGGGGAAATTACATTGTTATCAAAATAGGGTTTGCAGAGCTGGTTGTTCATTGGTTTGCTAGCCTCAAGGATGTCAGTTCCAACCTAGATTAGATTAGATCAAACTAAAAAGCATCCCAATTGCATAGCTGTAAAGGGGCCAAGGATTAATGAGTTTTCTGATCTCAGCTCCCAGCTGCAATTTCTCACATTCCACTGAATGACCTATGCCAAACTCAATGGACATCTCCGGCTTTTGAGATGATGGTAGCATTGAATGAATGTTTACAAACTAAAATGGTCCTTGAGCCAGTTAAAATGGGTTTTCCCAGCCACCTTAAGACACGTTGCTCTAGGAGAAATGGAAGCTGCAAACAGGGGAGTTTGAGAGGAATTGCTCCAGGTAAAGCAGGAGAAAATACAGGACCCTTGGGGTAAGTGGCTGTCTGTAGTGTGTGTTTGGGGGTACTTGTGTCTGTCTGTGTGTTCATTCATTTGTTTGTTTGCAGGACCGTGTGCTGTGGCTGGCAGTTGGAAGCTGTGAGCTTCTACACCAGGGGGCGGGGCTAATCAATCAGGCAGGCCAGGGCTTTAAAAAGCAGGGAGCAAGCGACCAGGAGCTGCAAACAGGGGAGTTTGAGAGGGAGTTTGGAAGGGGAGTGCAAAGGGGGCAAGCTATCCTTGCCATTCCTAACTCTTTTTACCCAAACTAAAGGCAGAGGCAGAGCAACCAGGTGGCTGCAGACGGGGGAGTGAGTATCTGTTGAATAGTGTAAATTGGGAGTGCTTCGTTCCAGGCTCTTCTAAAAAGTCAGCTGCGAACCAGCTGAGCAGCGCATAGCAGAGAAGCAAACAGGTGGAGTTAGCCTGGGAGTACGCCTGGAGAGAGCCTACTGCGGAATCCCCCTTGCAGGTTTCCCTGAGTAGCTTCTGCCACAAGTGAGGAAACTCTTCGAAGGAAGGGACTATGGATGCTGAGCGATCCGCTGTCGTGACCTGCACAGGATGTGCCATGTTTGTCTTTCTTCCACAGGAAAGAAGCGACTTTGTCTGTACAAAGTGCAAGCTGATCTCCATATTGGAGGAGAAGATTCAAGGTCTGAAGAAATGAGTATCAACACTGCGTTCCATAAAAGAAAATGAGGAGTTCCTGGATAGACGTCAGGATAGGCTTCAGCGGGCACAGTGTTCTGAGGATTCAGAGCAGGCTGCGCAGCGGGGACAGAAGACCAGTGAGGATAATTGGCGGCATGTGACCTCCAGAAGAGGAAAGAGTATGAGACAAGTCCATGTACAAGAAACGCATATTCAGATGAGCCACCGTTTTCATGTTCTCTCCACAGGTACTAGTGCAGAGAGTGGAGTGAATGATACATCTGAGGGAAGAGAGCAGAAGGAGACTCCACTGATTGGAAGGCATGAGATGCACAGTCCTAGGGATGGGGGTTCCACGACCACCACTCCCAAGAGGAGGAGGAGGGTGGTGGTGGTCGGGGACTCGCTCCTCAGGGGGACTGAGTCATCTATCTGCCGCCCTGACCGGGAAAACCGAGAGGTGTGCTGCTTGCCAGGGGCTAGGATTCGTGATGTGACAGAGAGACTGCAGAGACTCATCAAGCCCTCAGATCGCTACCCCTTCCTGCTTCACCACGTGGGCACCAACGATACTGCCAAGAATGACCTTGAGCATATTACTGCAGACTACGTGGCTCTGGGAAGAAGGATAAAGGTGTCTGAGGCGCAAGTGGTGTTCTCGTCCATTCTCCCTGTGGCAGGAAAAGGCCGGGGTAGAGACCGTCGAATCGTGGAAGTCAACGAATGGCTATGCAGATGGTGTCGGAGAGAAGGGTTTGGATTCTTTGACCATGGGATGGTGTTCCAAGAAGAAGGAGTGCTAGACAGAGACGGGCTCCACCTGAGGAAGAGAGGGAAGAGCATCTTTGGAAGCAGGCTGGCCAACCTAGTGAGGAGGGCTTTAAACTAGGTTCACCGGGGGAAGGAGACCAAAGCCCCGAGGTAAGTGGGGAAGTGGGATACCGGGAGGAAGCACAAGTAGGTGAGTGCAAGAGGGGAGGGCTCCTGCCCCATACTGGGACAGCAGGACAATTGGTGAGTTATCTTAAATGCCTATACACAAATGCAAGAAGCCTGGGGAACAAGCAGGGAGAACTGGAAGTCCTGGCACAGTCAAGGAATTATGACGTAATTGGAATAACAGAGACTTGGTGGGATAACTCACACAATTGGAGTACTGTCATGGATGGATATAAACTGTTCAGGAAGGATAGGCAGGGCAGAAAAGGTGGGGGAGTTGCGTTGTATGTAAGAGAGCAGTATGACTGCTCAGAGCTCCAGTATGAAACTGCAGAAAAACCTGAGAGTCTCTGGATTGAATTTAGAAGTGTGAGCAACAAGGGTAATGTCGTGGTGGGAGTCTGCTACAGACCACCAGACCAGGGGGATGAGGTGGACGAGGCTTTCTTCCAGCAACTAACAGAAGTTACTAGATCACAGGCCCTGGTTCTCATGGGTGACTTTAATCACCCCGATATCTGCTGGGAGAGCAATACAGCGGTCCACAGACAATCCAGGAAGTTTTTGGAAAGTGTAGGGGACAATTTCCTGGTGCAAGTGCTGGAGGAACCAACTAGGGGAAAAGCTCCTCTTGACCTGCTGCTCACAAACAGGGAAGAAATAGTAGAGGAAGCAATAGTGGATGGGAACCTGGGAGGCAGTGACCATGAGATGGTCGAGTTCAGGATCCTGACACAAGGAAGAAAGGAGAGCAGTAGAATACAGAGCCTGGACTTCAGAAAAGCAGACTTTGACTCCCTCAGGGAACTGATGGGCAAGGTCCCCTGGGAGAATAACATGAGGGGGAAAGGAGTCGAGGAAAGCTGGCTGTATTTTAAAGAATCCTTATTGAGGTTGCAGGAACAAACCATCCCGATGTGTAGAAAGAAAAGTAAATATGGCAGGCGACCAGCTTGGCTTAACAGTGAAATCCTTGCTCATCTTAAACACAAAAAAGCAGCTTACAAGAAGTGGAAGATTGGACAAATGACCAGGGAGGAGTATAAAAATATTGTTCAGGCATGCAGGAGTGAAATTAGGAAGGCCAAATCACACTTGGAGTTGCAGCTAGCCGGAGATGTTAGGAGTAACAAGAAGGGTTTCTTCAGGTATGTGAGCAAGAAGAAGAAAGTCAAGGAAAGTGTGGGCCCCTTGCTGAATGAGGGAGGGAACCTAGTGACAGAGGATGTGGAGAAAGCTAGTGTACTCAATGCTTTTTTTGCCTCTGTCTTCACAGACAAGGTCAGCTCCCAGGCGGCTGCACTCCGCAGCATGGTATGGGGAGGAGGTGACCAGCCCTCTGTGGAGAAAGAAGTAGTTCGGGACTATTTAGAAAAGCTGGACGAACACAAGTCCATGGGGTCGGATGCACTGCATCCGAGGGTGCTAAAGGAGTTGGCCGATGTGATTGCAGAGCCATTGGCCATTATCTTTGACAAATCATGGCAATCGGGGGAGGTCCCGGATGACTGGAAAAAAGCTAATGTAGTGCCCATCTTTAAAAAAGGGAAGAAGGAAGATCCGGGGAACTACAGGCCAGTCAGTCTCACCTCAGTCCCTGGAAAAATCATGGAACAGGTCCTCAAGGAATCAATTCTGAACCACTTAAAGGAGGGGAAAGTGATCAGGAACAGTCAGCATGGATTCACCAAGGGCAAGTCATGCCTGACTAACCTAATTGCCTTCTATGATGAGATAACTGGCTCTATGGATGAGGGGAAAGCAGTGGATGTGCTATTTCTTGACTTTAGCAAAGCTTTTGATACAGTCTCGCACAGTGTTCTTGCCAGCAAGTTAAAGAAGTATGGGCTGGAGGAATGGACGGTAAGGTGGATAGAAAACTGGCTGGATGGTCGTGCTCAACGGGTAGTGATCAATGGCTCCATGTCTAGTTGGCAGCCGGTATCAAGTGGAGTGCCCCAAGGGTCGGTGCTGGGGCCGGTTTTGTTCAATAACTTCATCAACGATCTGGAGGATGGTGTGGACTGCACCCTCAGCAAGTTTGCAGATGACACTAAACTGGGAGGAGTGGTTGATACACTGGAGGGTAGGGATAGGATACAGAGGGACCTAGACAAATTAGAGGATTGGGCCAAAAGAAATCTGATGAGGTTCAACAAGGACAAGTGCAGAGTCCTGCACTTAGGACGGAAGAATCCCATGCACTGCTACAGACTAGGGACCGAATGGCTGGGCAGCAGTCCTGCAGAAAAGGACCTAGGGATTACAGTGGACGAAAAGCTGAATATGAGTCAACAGTGTGCCCTTGTTGCCAAGAAGGCTAACGGCATTTTGGGCTGTATAAGTAGGGGCATTTCCAGCAGATTGAGGGACGTGATTATTCCCCTCTATTCGGCACTGGTGAGGCCTCATTTGGAGTACTGTGTCCAGTTTTGGGCCCCACACTACAAAAAGGATGTGGATAAATTGGAAAGAGTCCAACGGAGGGCAACAAAAATGATTAGGGGGCTGGAGCACATGACTTATGAGGAGAGGCTGAGGGAACTGAGATTGTTTAGCCTGCAGAAGAGAAGAGTGAGGGGGGATTTGATAGCTGCTTTCAACTACCTAAAAGGGGGTTCCAAAGAGGATGGATCTAGACTGTTCTCAGTGGTAGAAGATGACAGAACAAGGAGTAATGGTCTCAAGTTGCAGAGGGGGAGGTTTAGGTTGGATATTAGGAAAAACTTGTTCACTAGTAGGGTGGTGAAGCACTGGAATGGGTTACCTAGGGAGGTGGTGGAATCTCCTTCCTTAGAGGTTTTTAAGGTCAGGCTTGACAAAGCCCTGGCTGGGATGATCTAGTTGGGGTTGGTCCTGCTTTGAGCAGGGGGTTGGACTAGATGACCTCCTGAGGTCCCTTCCAACCCTGAGATTCTATGATTCTATGATTCAATGACTACTGAAACCAGGTGGGCTGAGAAGTAACTAGGGCTATAGCCCCAGCCAAGGCATCACGCACGGGAGCTCTGATTGGAGGATCCCCTGGCTCCACCGATTGGTCCAACTACACTATTTGAGCCAGGAGGAGGAACAGGAAGTTTGTCTGAGCAACAAGGCAGTTTCCTGTTGTGGCTGCATTGGACCCTGCTTGTGCCTGCCTCCCGCATCCAGCTCTGTTCCTGGTTCCTGCTCTCCTCCTGCATTACCCCTGCCTTCACTCCTGTTCCCATTGCGCTTGATCCTTGCCTCGCCTCCTGCCCATATGCCTTGCCTCCCATCCTCGGGGACCCGTCCTCGCTCCGACCCCAGACTCTGACTCCTGTTTGACCCTTGGCTCTGGCGTTTGGCATCCCACCTTGGCTGTGACCCTCAGCTTCAATTCCTGGTTCTGACTCTGGCTGGGCCCCTGGCTCCGGTAACTGGCAGTTGACTCTGGTGCTGATCTTTGGCTTCATTCCCCAGCCTGTACACCTGCTCTGCCCACTAGACCTGACTGACTACATCCTGGTCCCTATCCCTCGGTGCATATCATCTTTGTTGTTAAGTCCCATCAGTTTTCCCTCTCTGAGCAGGGTGCGATGACGGGATTCTTTCGCTCGGCCCATTCTGTGTGTTTCTCCAGCTGCCCAGCGGCATGCCTGCTGAGGCAGACACTCTGGCTTCATTTGTAACATGGGTTCATCTTACAGGGCAAATTGTTACTGGATAATTATGCTGGAATAGCTATTGCAGTCAATTTTCAAGGGTAGAGAACCCCTCAGTGCCCTCATCTGTAAAATGGGGGTCATCGTTCTTCAGTGGTCTGCACAAGCTACTTCAACTGTAATTGCTTTGAGGCAGGGACCGTGTCTTGCTTTGGGTACACGGAGCACTTAGCACAATGGGCCCTTGGTCTCAGATATGATTCTATGATTCTATGATAGGGTCTTTAAGCGCTACCTTTATGCAGATAATTAATAATGTGCTGGGTGAGTGTGGCTGCACAAGCCAGATGGCCTGTTCGTGGGAATGAGGCAACAAGGTCTGAATAGGCAGGGTTTGGGCTGCTTGTAACAGGCTGATGATGACTGCTGCCAGGAATTTTGCCCCAAATCTTCACCCACTATCCTTGCACGAGAACTGCTCCCTTCCACCTTCCTACTGTTCTACCGTCCCTCAAGCCAGGAATCTGCTGTGGAATTCAGCTCCAGAATTGCCTCTGTCTCTCTCTTTCCTCACACAGAAACCACGGGCCTATTTTCATGCCTCAGTAACACAGCAGACAGGATGTGAGTCCTGGCATGGCATGGAGGTGTGAGCTCACCCTCTAGCCTTTATTGCATGCCTGGGAATGCCCATTCCACTGATTTGCTAAGGCAGCGGGTCTTGGATTCAATTCGCTAAAGTAAAGCTTTCATAGCATTAAACCCTGGCTTGGGGTCAGTCAGTGAGAAGATTCAATTAAAAAGTAAGTAGGAGGAGTTAGAGCTTTCCTTCTAGAGGTGGGAAGAACTCATTAGGGGCTTAAATTGCCAATTACATGTCTGTGCTGTATTGAAATGCCCAGCCTGCCTTCCCTTTATTAGGCTTATGTATTTGCTCATCCTCTGTAGACTGTGAGGAGGAGCTGATCTTCCAATGGACTAAACATCACTGAGGGTTACTGGAGGAGCCAGAGGGAAGCTTCTGAAATACTGTATTGACCTGCACTCTCAGCCCTACCACAGCCAATTCTTAACATTTGAATTGCTGCAGCATTGAGAGGCCCTGTCCAAGAGCCAGACCCCACAGTGCTAGCTGTTGTACAAGTAGTAACAAAGAGACATACTAAAGGTCACACAGCAGGCTAAAGCTGGGAACAGAACCCATGTCTCTAGAGCCCCAGGCCAGTGTACCATCTACTAGGCCACGCTCCCTCTTGGGTGGTGTGCTCCCTGCTAGAACTGTTTATTCATTCTGGGCTAACTTCTGATCTTGCCGCATACTGCACCTGTCACAGACAGCTACCCCAGTGGCCTGGCCCAGTTGGACTCAATGGTTACCTTTCACATTTTCTGAGGTGTGGGGCAAATCCCGCTCAGAACAGCCTACCAGGGGGAGTGCAGTTCTGCCTCCAACTGCAAGCCAGACCACAAGAGATATTGAATCACAGAATATCAGGGTTGGAAGGGACCTAGTCCAACCCCCTGCTCAAAGCAGGCCCAATCCCCAATTTTTGCCCCTGATCCCTAAATGGCCCCCTCAAGGATTGAACTCACAACCCTGGGTTTAGCAGGCCAATGCTCAAACCACTGAGCTATCCCTCCCCCCTGCACTCCCCTGGGGGTCGGGGAGTGCAGCTCTTCCCCAGCGTCTCAACTGGAGGGGCAGGGTCCTGCTGCACTGAGTAGTCTGAGCAGTCCAGAGATACCTGGATGGCCAGGCAGTCTTGTTACAAAACAAGGCACAACGGGACAAGTGCAAGGATTAAACAGATAAGACAGGACGTGTTTTCACAAGAGCCAAAGGATCCAATTCTGCACTGCCCTGCACCTTGCGTTGTCAGTCACACCATCGCAAAGTGGGTATCAATGGCTACAATTCTGACTGTCTTTCTGTTTGTGTCAGGGACTATGCCAGCTGCCAGGCCATGGAGGATCAGGTCCTACAGAGCCTGCCATTGGGCTGGCACCGCAAGAGAACAGGGGATAGGTTCTCTTCCCAGCTTGGGTGTACATGAGTTGGAATGGCTCCCTGGGTAATTTTCCCAGCACGGGGCTGATGCAGGCTTCCTAACATAACCCTCCTCTGCAGTCCCCAAGGTAAGGTCATGCTGGGGGCATGACAATTGTTATTTTGGTCTGCAGAGCACCCTCTAGGCAGCTATGAAAGGCTGTAGTGGGTCAGAGTATCCCATGGGGCTGCTCTAACTTGTGCCCCAGGCCAGTGCACAGGTCATATGGGAGCTGCTCTCAACTAGCCAGCTGCAAAGACAGCTTAATGCCATCTTTACCTTCCCCTCCCTGGGCTCCAACTCCTGTGCTGAGTGTCTTAGGGGTACAACAAAGAATCTGACCCTAGAGAACTAGTCAGTGGCAGTATTTTGGTCACTGGTTCTCATTACTTTATATCTAACAAACATGTAGTAACTGGTAAATAAAATATGGACACAAATGTGGTAGTGCCTGGGTGAGATGTCTTACAACAGAGCAGTTTTCCTTTAAAATATGGACAAAGTAGATATGGTGTGGCCAACTTTATTATGAGTTTTGAGGTATTTGCTGTTTTCCTTAAAGCCCCACCTCTTGGAGTCATGTGATTAGATGACAATCTCAGTTTTCATGAGAAAAAAGAAAGGTTCTAGCCCTGATGGTTGTGAATCAGAGCTGGAAAACATGCCCAAGAGAACCCGAAAGGCTCATAACCCAGAAGGCAAATATAAAGAACCTCACACTTACTGTTTTTAAAAAACTTGTGATTGGCTAAAACAATCTCATGATCTGCGGGGGGCTAATGTTGAACAGTCAGAGCAGGTAATAACCTAGGTATTAACAGTATAGAAACAAATGTAAGGAGAAGATATGCCAGCTGTACGTATGGGCGAGACTCACTTCAGTCTGAGGTCCCAATGATATGTGTGTTCCATATATTGCTTCACTGTGCACGATGCTATCAGCAAGTGAAGAATTCTGAACTCCCAGCATGCCCCAGAGATCAGAAATCAGTCCTGCTGCCTCCAGCAGAGTAAACTGCTCTGCAGGAGTAAGGATTGCATGACATCTTCCAGGTGTTATGGGAATCCCTGTGGGCCTCAACCTCCAATGCTTTGCAACCTGTGGAGTCACTTACACCCGTATAGAGGCAGTTGCCTGGTGTGTAGGGAGTGTTCTGCTCTGGCAGCATTTCACAAGGACTCCACAAGGTGGTGAGTAATGGAGAATCGGGTCTGGAGCTGCAGCCGTGATGTATGCATTTCTCGCCACCTCCCCCCAGTAGCGCAGAAACCCCTGCTACATGACCCAAGCAGTGCCATGAGACTGCTGGCATAGCTGGCTGAGCGTCAGTGCGAGCTGTTGGGTGGATGCGAGGTGTGTCAGGGTCTTGCTAAGTGTAGACAAACCTAGTGAGAGTTCTGCCATCAGCCTTAGTGGGAACAGGATTAGACCAGGAGAACGTCAATATCAGCTTCTAAGGCATCCATCAGCACAGTGTTCCAGAGTCTCCCAAACTCAATTTATCCTAATCCCACCCAGGAGGTAGGACAGAGCTATATCCCCATTGGGCAGAGGGAAACTGAGGCACTGATCGACTAGGGCCCACAGCACAACATGACTGGGGCTTCTAGCTTCCTTGCATTGATTTCAGTGACACTTAGGAGCCTAAATATCTTTGGATCTGGGACTAAGTGATTTCCCCAAGGTCACACAGGACGTCAGTGGCAGTGCTGGGAACTGAAGCTAGATTTCTATGTTCCATGCCAGCACTTTTACCATGGGGCCATCTTTTCTCCAGCTTTGCACTCACCAAGCAACTAATCATCTCTAAAGCAAATCATTGGCTTTAATTAGGGTGGCAAATTAGAATGCTTTGTAACCCTTATCTCTGTTTACCGGTCTGTGAGAAACGCTCCATCCTGGTTGGGAAACGCATCCTTCCTGCTTTGCATTCTGATCATACCCCAAGGAGCACGGCTCCAGCTAAATTAACCTCAGAGGAGTTCCTTTTGCTCATTCGTTCTTTAGGTTTAACAGCTCCTGTAATGTATTGCTTTGTGCTTTACAGTTTTCTTTCTTTGGCAGTTAGCATGAATTCCCTTTGTAATCTCAGCATTAAAGAAAGGGGAAGTCTTTATCCAGTCTGCCACCCCCACCCCAATTAGAAGGAAAGCTGATATTTTGATAGTGCGAAGGCACTGGGATTTGTCATTTGATGCACTGGGTAATTCTGTCAATAGGATGTCCAGGAAGGCCCCATCCTGCAAGCTGACCCATGCAGCTTCATTGGACACAGGCACAGGGGACTCAGGATTGGGACCAAAGCA
This sequence comes from Chelydra serpentina, assembly GCA_037349315.1. Classification (NCBI taxonomy): domain Eukaryota; kingdom Metazoa; phylum Chordata; order Testudines; family Chelydridae; genus Chelydra; species Chelydra serpentina. The sequence continues at coordinate 49,142,187 of JBAIAC010000029.1, read as the reverse complement.
ACCTACCTGTTCCACCCAAGACCCCAGTTCATAAAAACGGAGTCTGCAGAATCTAGGAAATAGAAAATCCCCTGTTCCCCTGCCAGCCAGAAACCCACCATGCTGAGTCATCAGTAGTACCTGCCAGATCCCAGCCTCTTGGGCTGAGATCACTATAATCTGCAGGCAAGGAACCTGTGGAGGTTAATTAAATACTTTTCTAAATCCAGGTACACTTTGGAGAGAGCAGTACATTAGCCAGGGCTTGTTTTTACCCAAATGTGTTCTTTCTCGCCGTTCCATAGTAGGTAGCGCATCCTGTGATGCAGGGAAAGAGGGCTAATGAAGCAGGCAGGGTGGGGGATGCAGTTTACCCAGTGAGGAGAGCTGCAAGGATGAAAGGTGGGGTGGGGTGGGCCCAAGAAGCCCTGGAATGCTTCTGAGGATATGCTCAATGAGATGTAATGACATTGACTTGGTGTGCAGCAGAATGTAGTAAGACGAGCATGGAATGGATTTTGTTAACACTTTTGAGCTGCTTGTGAATGATTTTGTGACTATACATATTGGTGACTTCTTTCTCAATACAATACAATACCCACCTGGTGAAGTGAAAAAGCAGATTGACAGAGCCAGATGGGTACCCAGAAGTCACCTACTACAAGATAGGCCCAACAAAGAAAGTAACAGAACGCCACTAGCTGTCACCTACAGCCCCCAACTAAAACCTCTCCAGTGCATCATCAAGGATCTACAACCTAGCCTGAAGGCCATTCCCTCACTCTCACAGACCTCGGGAGACAGGCCAGTCCTCGCTTACAGACAGCCCCCAAACCTGAAGCAAATACTCACCAGCAACTACACACCACACAACAAAAACACTAACCCAGGAGCCAAACCCTGCAACAAACACCGGTGCCAACTATGTCTGCATATCTATTCAAGGGACACCATCATAGGACCTAACCACATCAGCCACACCATCGGGGGCTCATTCACCTGCACATCTACCAATGTGATATATGCCATCATGTGCCAGCAATGCCCCTCTGCCATGTACATTGGCCAAACCGGACAGTCTCTACGCAAAAGAATAAATGGACACAAATCTGACATCAGGAATTATAACATTCAAAGACCAGTAGGAGAACACCTCAATCTCCCTGGTCACTCAATAACAGACTTAAAAGTGGCAATTCTTCAACAAAAAAAACTTCAAAAACAGACTCCAATGAGAAACTGCAGAACTGGAATTAATTTGCAAAGTGCACACCATCAAATTAGGCCTGAATAAAGACTAGGAGTGAATGGGTCATTACAAAAATTAATTTTTCCCTACTGTTACTTACTCACACCTTCTTGTCAACTGTTTGAAATGGGGGCCACCCTCATTACCACTACAAAAGTGATTTTTCCTCCCTTGGTAGTCTACTGTTAATTGAATTGTCTTGTTAGCACTGACCTCCCACTTGGTAAGGCAACTCCCAATTACAGTGACATTCAGAGTCACTCGATTTGTCGCTAGATTTGTCACTGGTCACTTTAACACTGGTCACTTTAAGGGGAGTTTGAGAGGGAGTTTGGAAGGGGAGCGCGAAGGGGGCAAGCTATCCTTGCCATTCCTAATTCTTTTTACCCAAACTAAAGGGAGAGGCAGAGCAACCAGGTGGCTGCAGACGGGGGAGTGAGTATCTGTTGAGGGGACAGTTTGGCACTTTGACCGTGTGCTAGAGTGTTTGATTTCCTGTTTGAAAGGTGTGATTTGGGAGTGCTTCATTGCAGACTCTTCTAAAAAGACTGTCAGTCAGCTGCGCACCAGCGGAGCAGCGCATAGCAGACAAGCAAACAGGTGGAGTTAGCCTGGGAGTTCGCCTGGAGAGAACCTACTGAGGCATCCCCCTTGCAGGTTTCCCTGAGCAGCTTCTGCCACAAGTGAGAAAACTCTTCGAAGGAAGGAACTATGGATGCTGAGCGATCCGCTGTCGTGACCTGCACAGGATGTGCCATGTTTGTCTTTCTTCCACAGGATAGAAGCGACTTTGTCTGTACAAAGTGCAAGCTGATCTCCATATTGGAGGAGAAGATTCAAGGTCTGGAGAAACGAGTATCAACCCTGCATTCCATAAAAGAAAATGAGGAGTTCCTGGATAGACGTCAGGATAGGCTTCAGCGGGCGCAGTGTTGTGAGGATTCAGAGCAGGCTGCGCAGCGGGGACAGAAGACCAGCGAGGATAATTGGCGGCATGTGACCTCCAGAAGAGGAAAGAGTATGAGACAAGTCCATGTACCAGAAACGCATATTCAGATGAGCAACCGTTTTCATGTTCTCTCCACAGGCACTAGTGCAGAGAGTGGAGTGAATGATGCATCTGAGGGAACAGAGCAGAAGGAGACTCCACTGATTGGAAGGCATGAGATGCACAGTCCTAGTGATGGGGGTTCCACGACCACCACTCCCAAGAGGAGGAGGAGGGTGGTGGTGGTCGGGGACTCTCTCCTCAGGGGGACTGAGTCATCTATCTGCCGCCCTGACCGGGAAAACCGAGAGGTGTGCTGCTTGCCAGGAGCTAGGATTCGTGATGTGACGGAGAGACTGCCGAGACTCATCAAGCCCTCAGATCGCTACCCCTTCCTGCTTCTCCACGTGGGCACCAATGATACTGCCAAGAATGACCTTGAGCGTATTACTGCAGACTACGTGGCTCTGGGAAGAAGGATAAAGGCGTTTGAGGCGCAAGTGGTGTTCTCGTCCATTCTCCCTGTGGCAGGAAAAGGCCGGGGTAGAGACCGTCGAATCGTGGAAGTCAACGAATGGCTACGCAGATGGTGTCGGAGAGAAGGGTTTGGATTCTTTGACCATGGGATGGTGTTCCAAGAAGAAGGAGTGCTAGGCAGAGACGGGCTCCACCTGAGGAAGAGAGGGAAGAGCATCTTTGGAAGCAGGCTGGCCAACCTAGTGAGGAGGGCTTTAAACTAGGTTCACCGGGGGAAGGAGACCAAAGCCCCGAGGTAAGTGGGGAAGTGGGATACCGGGAGGAAGCACAAGTAGGTGAGTGCAAGAGGGGAGGGCTCCTGCCCCATACTGGGACAGCAGGACAATCGGTGAGTTATCTTAAATGCCTATACACAAATGCAAGAAGCCTGGGGAACAAGCAGGGAGAACTGGAAGTCCTGGCACAGTCAAGGAATTATGACGTAATTGGAATAACAGAGACTTGGTGGGATAACTCACACGATTGGAGTACTGTCATGGATGGATATAAACTGTTCAGGAAGGATAGGCAGGGCAGAAAAGGTGGAGGAGTTGCGTTGTATGTAAGAGAGCAGTATGACTGCTCAGAGCTCCAGTATGAAACTGCAGAAAAACCTGAGAGTCTCTGGATTAAATTGAGAAGTGTGAGCAACAAGGGTAATGTCGTAGTGGGAGTCTGCTACAGACCACCAGACCAGGCGGATGAGGTGGACGAGGCTTTCTTCCAGCAACTAACAGAAGTTACTAGATCACAGGCCCTGGTTCTCATGGGTGACTTTAATCACCCCGACATCTGCTGGGAGAGCAATACAGCGGTCCACAGACAATCCAGGAAGTTTTTGGAAAGTGTAGGGGACAATTTCCTGGTGCAAGTGCTGGAGGAACCAACTAGGGGAAAAGCTCTTCTTGACCTGCTGCTCACAAACAGGGAAGAAATAGTAGAGGAAGCAATAGTGGATGGGAACCTGGGAGGCAGTGACCATGAGATGGTCGAGTTCAGGATCCTGACACAAGGAAGAAAGGAGAACAGTAGAATACAGAGCCTGGACTTCAGAAAAGCAGACTTTGACTCCCTCAGGGAACTGATGGGCAAGGTCCCCTGGGAGAATAACATGAAGGGGAAAGGAGTCGAGGAAAGCTGGCTGTATTTTAAAGAAACCTTATTGAGGTTGCAGGAACAAACCATCCCGATGTGTAGAAAGAAAAGTAAATATGGCAGGCGACCAGCTTGGCTTAACAGTGAAATCCTTGCTCGTCTTAAACACAAAAAAGCAGCTTACAAGAAGTGGAAGATTGGACAAATGACCAGGGAGGAGTATAAAAATATTGTTCAGGCATGCAGGAGTGAAATTAGGAAGGCCAAATCACACTTGGAGTTGCAGCTAGCTGGAGATGTTAGGAGTAACAAGAAGGGTTTCTTCAGGTATGTTAGCAACAAGAAGAAAGTCAAGGAACGTGTGGGCCCCTTGCTGAATGAGGGAGGGAACCTTGTGACAGAGGATGTGGAGAAAGCTAGTGTACTCAATGCTTTTTTTGCCTCTGTCTTCACAGACAAGGGCAGCTCCCAGGCGGCTGCACTCCGCAGCACGGTATGGGGAGGAGGTGACCAGCCCTCTGTGGAGAAAGAAGTAGTTCGGGACTATTTAGAAAAGCTGGACGAACACAAGTCCATGGGGTCGGATGCACTGCATCCGAGGGTGCTAAAGGAGTTGGCCGATGTGATTGCAGAGCCATTGGCCATTATCTTTGACAAATCATGGCAATCGGGGGAGGTCCCGGATGACTGGAAAAAAGCTAATGTAGTGCCCATCTTTAAAAAAGGGAAGAAGGAAGATCCGGGGAACTACAGGCCAGTCAGTCTCACCTCAATCCCTGGAAAAATCATGGAACAGGTCCTCAAGGAATCAATTTTGAACCACTTAAAGGAGGGGAAAGTGATCAGGAACAGTCAGCATGGATTCACCAAGGGCAAGTCATGCCTGACTAACCTAATTGCCTTCTATGATGAGATAACTGGCTCTGTGGATAAGGGGAAAGCAGTGGATGTGCTATTTCTTGACTTTAGCAAAGCTTTTGATACAGTCTCGCACAGCGTTCTTGCCAGCAAGTTAAAGAAGTATGGGCTGGATGAATGGACGGTAAGGTGGATAGAAAACTGGCTGGATGGTCGTGCTCAACGGGTAGTGATCAATGGCTCCATGTCTAGTTGGCAGCCGGTATCAAGTGGAGTGCCCCAAGGGTCGGTGCTGGGGCCGGTTTTGTTCAATATCTTCATCAACGACCTGGAGGATGGTGTGGACTGCACCCTTAGCAAGTTTGCAGATGACACTAAACTGGGAGGAGTGGTTGATACGCTGGAGGGTAGGGATAGGATACAGTGGGACCTAGACAAATTAGAGGATTGGGCCAAAAGAAATCTGATGAGGTTCAACAAGGACAAGTGCAGAGTCCTGCACTTAGGACGGAAGAATCCCATGCACTGCTACAGACTAGGGACCGAATGGCTGGGCAGCAGTTCTGCAGAAAAGGACCTAGGGGTTACAGTGGACGAAAAGCTGAATATGAGTCAACAGTGTGCCCTTGTTGCCAAGAAGGCTAACGGCATTTGGGGCTGTATAAGTAGGGGCATTTCCAGCAGATCGAGGGACGTGATTATTCCCCTCTATTCGGCACTGGTGAGGCCTCATTTGGAGTACTGTGTCCAGTTTTGGGCCCCACACTACAAAAAGGATGTGGATAAATTGGAAAGAGTCCAACGGAGGGCAACAAAAATGATTAGGGGGCTGGAGCACATGACTTATGAGGAGAGGCTGAGGGAACTGAGATTGTTTAGCCTGCAGAAGAGAAGAGTGAGGGGGGATTTGATAGCTGCTTTCAACTACCTAAAAGGGGGTTCCAAAGAGGATGGATCTAGACTGTTCTCAGTGGTAGAAGATGACAGAACAAGGAGTAATGGTCTCAAGTTGCAGAGGGGGAGGTTTAGGTTGGATATTAGGAAAAACTTGTTCACTAGTAGGGTGGTGAAGCACTGGAATGGGTTACCTAGGGAGGTGGTGGAATCTCCTTCCTTAGAGGTTTTTAAGGTCAGGCTTGACAAAGCCCTGGCTGGGATGATCTAGTTGGGGTTGGTCCTGCTTTGAGCAGGGGGTTGGACTAGATGACCTCCTGAGGTCCCTTCCAACCCTGAGATTCTATGAACACTTATTTCCTCGCTACGGAAACCAAAAAGTCACTATTAGCTCTTCATTCCATGTATTTATTTACTGAAGGTGCCTCTTCGAAAGTCTGTTAAAAACACTTCAATCGTTCTAGAGATATTACCACTTCTAACGGCTTCCCCCATTTGACAGCACTGAAATAGGTAGTAGCTCAAGCAGAACTAACACATTCAGTGATTATGCTGCGTGTTTCAAAAGCAACTCCAAGCAGCTGCTCTTGATACTTTTCCATGTATTATTACAATTCACACTAGTCAAAAGAATATGGATCATCATGTCACAAGCTGCTTTTCATTATACCACACAGCATCTCCTTATCATTATGATCACAGGTACCCACTCACTAAGGTAATAACATCCCACCCGGCGATCTATGTGTAAGGGGATTACTAATATTCAGTGGGGGTGTTTTGGTTGCTAGCTCCCAGAACTAAAAGAAAGAGGAAGGGTCAATGAGAAATCAGGACCCTGAGACTGACAGTCCCCAGGAACAATGGGGAGAGGCCAATGCCCCAGGTCAGCCTGATTGACAAGGTGGGCAGGCTAATCAAGGAGTCAGGAGTCCAAGGTGAGCCCCGTCCTCCTCCGTATGAGCTGGAATTGCCTGGATCAGTCAGAGTGGGGTTGAGCTAAGGAGCAAGCAGGGCCCCAAGCTGAGCTAGGGAGCAGAGCTGTGCCAGATCCAGAGGGGCCAGAAAAGCAGCCTAGGGAGAGCAGACCTGCCTTGGGAGGAGAAGCTGCAGCAACCAGAGCCAGAGAGGCCAGAAAAGCAGCCCGTGAAGCAGGTCAGTGCTGGGAGCAGAGTCACAGAAGCAGCCTGTAGAGCAGACCTGTCCTGGGGGGAGAGCTGTAGCCAGGGCCAGCTCCAGGCACGTGTCTGGGGCAGCAGTCCGGGGATTCTGGGGCGGCCATTTTTTTGCTGTGGCGGCCTTTTTTTTGCTTCGACACTTTGGCTGGGCTTTTTTTTTTCTTTTGCTTTGGCAGTTCGGTGGTGGCCATTTTTTTTTTTTGCTTGGCGCAGCCGAAAAGCTGGAGCTGGCCCTGGCTGTAGCGGCCAGAGAAGCAGCCCAGGGAGCTGGAGGCAGAGCAGCAGCAGAGTTGAGACAGAGTGGTGGAGCTGGGGCTATAGCAGTCCGGAGCCTGGGCAGTGAGCAGCTGGGGAGAGCGTGGGGGACCATGGGTAGTGGGCCCAGCACAGGGCGATGCCACGAGGCTCTTCAGGCCAGGCTTGTAGGGCGATTGTAACCCTGACAGGGCGAGGGTGATGGTGGGAAGAAGGGTCCTGCTACTTTAAGCCTGAGAGTGTGTGGCCACCGCCCGAGCAAGTGTCCGACCTGCAGTATCTGTGCAGCACAGCCAGGGCCTGAGAAGGAGGCCTGGGACCTACAAGGAACAGACTGTGATGTGTTTCCTTTAACCTTTTCCATTTTTCCTTATTCTTTTTAAACTAATCACTGATTAAATAAATTGTATTTGCGTTAAATCATAGGTAATAATCAGTGGGTCAGGGAAGTGTCCAGTGCAGAGAGAGTGGGGACACTCTAGCCCCTGTCCTAGGTGACCACAGCAAAGTTGGGGGTTGAGACCCACAGGAATCCTGGGCCCAGCCTTGTTGGGGTTACGAGGACTCTGCCAGACAGGAGAGTAGAAGAGGAGTCCTCAAGGGCAGGGAGGCCTCTGGGTAAAGGAAGCGGGAGCGAGGACTCAGATCCTTCCGCTAGCCCGTTTCACCGGGGTAATGCAGAAGCCAGGAAAGTTCCCCACAATAGCGGGACCATTCCCCCACCTACATATAATCATTAGTGTGATATTTGTTATATTTCATACTGAAGAATGCGACCAGGATGGCCTTGGCATGTGATTTTCAGACAGAGAATTGTGAAATTAAATGGAGCGATTAGATCTAGATCAGGGGTCTCAAACACGCGGCCCGCTAGGTTTTTTTCTGCAGCCCGCCAGCTCCCCACGGCCCCGCTGCGTTTACCTACAGCGGCTCCACCCCGGTGTGCACCAGGGGCAGGGCAGACTCCCTGCCTGCCTGCTCACCCACCCTGCCCCCGCACTGCTCTGGGAAGCAGCTGGAACCTGGGGGGTGGGGGCACAGGGGTCTGTGTGTTGCCCTGGCTGCTCCTCCCGGTACCTTCCCCGAAGCTCCCATTGGCCGCGGTTCCCCGTTCATGGCCAATGGGAGCTGCGGTGGGAGGTGCCTTGAGGCGAAGGCAATGCACGGAGGCCTGTGCTCCCCCTCCTCCCTCAGGTTCCTGTCTCTTCCCAAAGCGGCACGGCAGCAGGGCAGGCAGGCAGGCAGGTAGGGAGCCTGCCCTGCCCCCCATGCACGCTGGGCTGGAGCCCGCCCCTGAACCCCTCCTGCAGCCAAACCCCCTGCCCTAACCCCCCTGCTGCACCCCAAATCCCACACCCCTCCTGCACCCCAACCCCCTGCCCTGAGCCCCCTGCCGCACCTAGGGTGACCAGATGTCCCGATTTTATAGGGACAGTCCCGATTTTGGGGTCTTTTTCTTATATAGGCTCCTATTACCCCCCCCACCCCTGTCCCGATTTTTCACATTTGCTGTCTGGTCACCCTAGCCGCACCCCGCACCCTGCTGCACCCCAACCCCCTGCCCTGAGCCCCCTGCTGCACCCTGCACCCCGACCCCCTGCCGCACCCCATACTGCCTCATCCCCCGAGGCGCCGCTGCTTTGCTTTTCCCCCCTCCCTCCCAGGCTTGCTGTGCGTCAAACAGCAGATTCCGGCAAGCTTGGGAGGGGGGGAGGTGGGGAGAAGCGAAGCAGTGGCGCCTGGGGGGAGGAGGTGGAGTGGAGGTGAGCTGGGGCAGGGAGCGGTTCCTCTGCACTCCCCCCCCCCCGCCCCAGCTCTCCTCTGCTCCGCCTCCTCCCCCGAGGAGCCGCTGCTTCACTTTTCCCCCTCCCTCCCAGGCTTGCCGGAATCAGCTGTTTGGCGTGTGGCAAGCCTGGGAGGGTGTGGGGAGAAGCGAAGCAGCGGCACCTCGGGGGAGGAGGCGGAGGTGAGCTGGGCGGGGGGGCCGGCGGGGAGCTTGCAAGCCTGAGGGGTGAGGGGAAATGTGGAGCGCCCGGAGGAGGAGGCAGGGGTGGGGACTTGGGGAAGGGGTGGAATGGGGGTGGAGTTGGGGTGGGGCCGGGGAGGTGCGAGCACCCACCAGCGCCGACTAAAGTCGGAGCCTATGGCCCTTGTGGTCATTTGAGTTTGAGACTCCTCATCTTGATGCATGAATACTGTTTCTCCTTTGGCCTGGGTAGTTAGCCAGTATTCAGGGCCTTGCAGAGTTGTTTCCATTAGGAGGAGAAATTGATAATACAAGTCAGGTATTTCTTTGGTGAAGTCCTGTGTGCTTACAGAAAACATGCACAAAGACCAGTTTGCCAGAACACTGCAGGAACAAAGAGCAGCAGGTAATACCCTTGAGCAGACATCCCCAAGCCTGTCTCTCCAGTGAGTTCTGTGCCCAAGAAGCTCTGTCTCTCTCCTTCTCAGGGTCACACTCCTAACTGCTTCTCTGGCTTTCTGCTTCTAATGCCTACTTAGGCCAGATTTACACTCAAAAGTTAGGTTGACCCAGCTACATCACTCAGGGATGTGAAAAATCCACACCCCTGAGAAACGTAGTTTCTGCTGTTTGGCGTAGTTCAGCTGATCTCACCCCCAATGTAGACAGTGCTAGGTTGATGGAAGAATTCTTCCTTTGACCTAGCTACTGGCTCTCGGGGAAGCAGAAAACCCCTCCTGTCGCTATAGCGCGTGTCCACACTGAAACGCAGCTGCAGTGTTTCTAGTGAAGACTAAGGCCTTGGCTACACTTGCAGATGTACAGCGCTGTTAGTTAAACCTGTGTTCGTACAGCTGAGTAGGGAAAGTGCTGCAGCCTGTCCACACTGGCAGCTGCCAGCGCAGTAAGGTGGCTACATTTGAGGCATTTGCAGCTGTATTGGGAGCAGTGCATTATGGGCATTCAAGTGGCTGCAACGTGCTTTTCAAATGGGGGGGGGAGTAAGGGGGACTTTGACAGGGAGTGTTTTGGGAGAGAGAGTGGGTTTTTGGAATCTCCACAGAGTGTCAGCTCATTATTTCCACACCTCCACATCCCCTGCCTCTCTCTCAATCACTGAAAGCAAACAGCAGGGGCTTTGTTTGTTTTTAAAGAGCAGATAAAAGAGAGGAAATGGAGCCTTCCCCCTCCCCCCCGCCGTTCTTCTCCCCCCCACACACGCCGTCTCTGTCCAAGGCAACTTTGCTGCCGGCATTCCTAACGGAGCCCCTCCCCTCTTCCCCCCCCGCCCCCCGCCTGCAAACAGTAGCTGTGTTTGGTTTTTTGTAAAGCACCTCAAAAACGGAGCTCTGAACTCCAACCCGGAAGTGCCGTTTCAAAACAAAGGCAGCTTCCGGAGATCAGTAACTGCGTTGTTCCTTGGCTACGCTGAAAGACCAATGTTCCACCCACTTCGCAACAGTTGTTATTCCTCTCGGGGAGGTGGAGTACATGCAACAGCGCTGCACGTGCCTTGCAAGTGTAGCCAGTTAGTGAGTTACAGCGCTGCAGGCAGTTTTATTGCGCTGTAACTCGTAAGTGTAGCCAAGGCCATAGCCAGATGCCCAAACCCATGCTCTTAGCCCCTGCCTTTGCAATTAGGGACATCCCTGTTAATCTAATTGGGTTAGTTTTCATTCAGGCCTCGACATACTGCCCGTTTCCTTGGGTGGTGGCATCTATTCTTTCCAGCTATCTCACTACGTGAAGGGGCTTAATTGCTCCTTCCATTTAGTCTGAAAAAAGGGTGCTTAGCACACCCATCAGCTTCAACAAGATCTGTGAGTGTCTTTCGAGCAGAGACTCACTTGATGGCAGCCATTCACACCGTCCAGCATAACAATGCGAAAAGATGCTTTGGTGGGAGGGGGGTTATCAGTGGGTACTATGCATTCTGCTCCATAACCCTGCCCAGTGTGGCTGCAGGTATGTCTCTGCAGGAATCTCCCATTTGACTTCACAATGAAGGGGAAAGGCAGAGTCAAAAGAGCCACTCCTGACCCTTACATAGTTTTGCAGCCATGCTCTCTCAGGCTATGGCTACAGTTGCAGCTGTAGAGTGCTTTGGGTTAAACCAGCCTTCAGAGAGCACACTAGGGAAAGCACTCCAGTCTGTCCACACTGACAATTGCAAGTGCACTGGCGTGGCCACATTTGCAGCGGCATTGGGAGCGGTGCAATATGGACAGCTATCCCAGCATTCAAGTGGCTGCAACGTGCTTTTCAAATGAGGGGGGTGGGGTGGAGTGTGTTGTGTGTTTGTGGGGGGAGAGAGAGAGAGTGGGGTTTTGGAGTGCTGAGAGTGTGTCAGCATGCTGTCTTGTAAGTTCAGACCCCCCTACCTCTCACTCATTCGCAGCAAACAATAAATGTTTGTCAGATCAGATAAGCAGCCACTGTCAGAAACAGAGCTTCGAAAAGGCACTTCTGCATTCCTGCAGCGATTTCACAACAAAGGGAAGAGTGACCACTTGTCTTAAGGGGATTATGGGACGTTTCTGGAGGTCAGTCAGAGCGCAGTAACTGCTCACACTGACCCTGGGGCATCTCAGCCAATACGCAACAGCCGTTATCCCTCTCGTGCAGGTGGAGTACCAGGAGCGCTCCAGCTGCGGAGTCAGAGTGCTCTACGTGCCTTGCCAGTGTGGACAGGGAATGAGGTAGAGAGCTCTAGGCGGCTTTATTGCGGTATAGAGTGCAAGTGTAGCCAAGGCCTCAGTTTCAGCTTTGTAAATACTCTCCAATAAATACGACAGCCATAATCCTCCTTGACAGCCCTGTGTTCTGAGGGAGTTCTCGGCAAGGCGGGTTGCCAATGCTCATCCACAACAGCACATCTGCTAGGTCTTATAAGACAAGACACACAGGAGAGCGGTGATTTCACAGACTCAGCATCTGTGGGACTGCCCTGCCCTCAGATCAAGCTAAGCCCAGGGAGGTTGCAGCGCGGGAGTCCCCTGGCAGGATGTGGCAGAAGGGCCAGCCTCGTGAGCGGGAGGCGTTTGGGAGAGAAGATTGTGACAGACAGACAGAAAGCAGAACGTGGAGTGCCTTGGGATGGGATGAGCCAAAGAAGCAGTGGAGAAACAAGTAGCGTATTTCCATCCTTGAGCAATGGGAGGGTCTAGCACAAAGACCTTGTCCCGTCACATGGCATGTGCAGTCTAACCTCTTCTCACTTATGTCCTTTCTATTTGGCATGAAATAACACTTTCAGTCTTATGGCTGCCTGACAGACGAAATACCACAGCAACAGCAGGCAAACAAACAGCAGGTATTATTAGTGCCCGGGCAGAGGATCCACTGGGGACCGACACCAGTGAACTGTTGTCACCGCAGGTAGCAGCAGAGTTAATCGGGTGTGTTGTCTATGGAAGAACAGGAAGATCACTGCGCCTTAAAGTCCAGAGAGTTTGGAAGGACACTTAACATTAGCTTTAGCTAGGGTTGTCAGTGGCAGCAATATAGCAATGCTTAAAGCACCCGCTGAGATCAGGGCCCCATTATGCTAGGTGTTGCACACACACACGTAGGAGACAGACTCTTCCCCCCAAGAGCTTATGATCTAAATGAACAGGACATGGCGTGCAAAGTCACACCATTCTCCTGACTCCTAGCCCAGTGTCTGACCTACTGGAACACACTGCCTCCAAGGATGTTACTTGTTGTGCACTAAGGTTAGAGGAGAGCCCAGGATCCTCTTCTGCATTTGGCAGACAAACCAAGGCACCTGGTGCCAACACCATATTTAAATCTAGTCCCAAATACAGTGCTTGCAGCTGGCTCAAACCTGATCAGAGGTTTTGAGTGTAGCGGGGTGCCTATTGGAAATCTGGGAGGTGGGCGGGCGCAAGCCCGCCCACTTCTAAAGGCCCCCTCCCCCAGCCTAGCGGGAGGGACCACTGGACCCAGGGACCAAGTGAATACGGGAGACAACTAATGGAAAACAGGGATCGGAGTGAAAGTCAAAGGTTCAAAACGAGGATACCGGATGGGGACACCGAGTAGAGAACCTCGGACAGCGCCCACTGCTCCTCAAAGCTGTCGAGGGAGCCAGCGGACGCTGCCCAATGAAACTCTGCCCGGATACGTGAAAGTAGCGAGGAGCGGAAATAGGCCCCACAGTCGCAGAGCACCCACTCGTCCAGCATCCTCCTCCTGGTATTGTAGATGGAAAGTTTAGCTAGAGCCAGGAGGAGGTTGACGAGGAGGTCTCGCGACTTCATGGGGCCACGGACGGGGTGTGCATAAAGGAAAAAGTGCAGGGAGAAGTGCAGCCAGAACGTCAGGAAGAGGTTCTGGAGGAGCCGGAATAGGGGCTGCAACCTGGCGCATTCAAGGTAGGCGTGCACCAGGTTCTCCCTCACGCCGCAAAAGGGGCAGGCCTCGGGTACATGGGTGAACCATGCCAGGTACACGCCCGTGCTCACGGCTCCATGAAGGAGCCTCCAACCAATGTCCCCGGCGGACCGTGTGAACCAATGTGGAATACAGGCTGGCCCACTGGGGCGCCTCACCCTCCTTAGGTGGAAGATAGTCCCACCATTTGGTGTTGAGGTGGGACACGAGGGTGAGGAAATGCAATGTGTTTAGCACGAGTGTATACAGGAGGTCCCTGGGTGCGGTTCGAAACAGGACCGGCTGCAGGGTGTGCAGCCGGTTCAGAGTGTGGGAATGGGGAAGCCGGGGTGGGGGTGGGGGGACTCGTGGAACAGGGACTGAAGAAAAATGTCCGGAGGGCCCAGGGTGAGGGGTGGGCGGGGAGCGCCCTCTCGCAGGGCTCGCCGCAGGAAGACGAGCGAATCGGGTGACAAGGCAGCCTCCACCTCCAGGAGTACGCGCCTGGGGGTCGGAAGGGTGGAGAGCCCCATGCGCCGACCGAGCACATGGGGATCCACCCAGTCCCCCATGCCATAGTTCAGGAGGTCTCCGACTTTGGTGGTTTCTGCCAGGACCAACCTCCGGAGCACTGAGCGAGCCTCCACCACCTGCACACGGAGATCGGGGTTGTGTAGCAGGGGCTCCGCGAGGAGATCCGCCCCCTCGGTGGCCACAAAGGACCTGGTCACCGAAAAAAGCTTCCAGGTCCAGAGGAGGTCCTGGTAGAAGACCAGCAGCTCGGAGAGGTCTCGCGAAAGACCTCTCGGGTGGAGAAAAAAAAGCTGCTGGTCATATCGGATCCCTCGGAGGCGGCGGAGGAAGGCGTGCACCAACTTGCTCCACGCCAGACTACCTGCACCATAAAGGAGCCTCTGTAGGGCCTGGAGGCGGAAGACATGGGCCTAGCTGCGCAGGCAAACCAGGCCCTGTCCTCCCTCCTCCAGGGGAAGATTCAGGACCCCTGCAGAGACCCATTGCAGCCCTGGCCAGCAAAACTCCAGGGCTATCCTCTGGAGTCTGGCCAGGATCCTTGGGGCCGGGCTCAGGGCATGGACAGGACTAGCTGGTTCAGCATCAGCGCCCTCCCTTGCAGGGAAAGACACCGGTGCCCAGGAGATACCCGTGGTTCATCCTGTCGAACGCCTTCTCCTGGTCCAGGGACAGGAGGGCAAACGACAGACCATCCCTACACCCCAGCTCCAAGAAGTCCCAGACCAAATACAAGTTCTCAAATATGGTCCGTCCCGGGACAGTGTAGGTCTGGTCGGGATGGACCTGCTGTCACACAATACATTCTGCTCTGTATTAATTTAACTGGGATTGAAGAAAATGCTAGGGTGAAGTGGGTTATTTTTGAGTGTGTAGAGACGAGAGTGAAATCTATTTATATGAGTAACTGGAAATGAATCATTCATTAGTTGGTAATGCTGTAACAGAAATGTAAACAGGGGAGAGAAGGGAGCAACGTGTTGTTTATGGGAAGGGGTGTTGATTTTTTTTCCTTCAGAGATGATCTTGCTGATTAACTTTTCATGACATGAATTTTTTTGCTTTAATATATCCAGTTAGAAGAGTTTTCTGATACATTATTTAAGGCCTGAAAATAAATATTGGATGCTGGGGCTGTGCACGTGAAAGCTCAGAACAGCTCGTCTTCTCACTCAATTATTGATGGTGCTTTCTGCTGACTTTGAGATGCTCCCAGATGCATGGGAGAGATTCTTGGGTCGTTGACATGCCAGTTCCACTACCCATAGTCTACAGAACTCCTCACCCCAACGTGTAGTTGGGGCTTTTAGCACAGTGCTGTGCCTAGCACTAGGGGAGGCAGAGAATTTCCTTAAGATGATAAGTGCTTAGCCACCATCAATAACCTGCCCACTGAAAATTTGTATCTGAAAGCACTGAAGATGATACAATAGTTTAGTTACTGCGCTGTTTTAAATAACAGTGCAAGCTGTTTTCTAACCTAAGCAAAAAAGCAGAGTGCTGGCTATATGGTGAAGGAATTATAATGTACGGGTTACATTAATGCATGGATGCTATTTGAAAAATTATATCAGCTATTTGTTTACTAGATCATCCCACCCTTTTCACAAGGCCTGTGTCCAAAGCAATTGGTTCAGTGGATCATTCTGATTAAATAAAAAGTACTTCCCAGCCACTCTACCATAGTTAGGCTCAAGAATTTTTTTTACTTTCATAACTGATGCAGCAATCCCAGAGCTCTCGGGGCTCTGAAATGCCAAACCTAGAGGTGCCAGGACTCAGCCCCAGCAAGCCCTGGCACAAATTAAGCACTGGTTATACAGGAGATCAGACTAGATGATCACAGTGGTCCCTTCTGGCCGTGGAATCTATGAATGAACAAGTGTACATGCCAGAATGAAAGTGATTTTGATCCCAATGCTATAGGATTAGCTTCTTAGCCTGTATAAATTGTCTCAATGCCATTGGAATCCATGATAACATGCCCCATATGGGGAAAGTTAGATAATTCTATAGGTGCCTTCCACACCTAAGGGTTAGGCTCTTCGTCTATCAGTCTGAATAAATTAATATACATAGCTTGGTCAGTTATTGGGCTTTGTATACATGGAATTACAGAGTGCCTGTCAGGGTTCCCTCCCCACTCTAAACTCTAGGGTAAAGACATGGGGACCCACATTAAGAGCCCCTAAGCTTATTTTTACCAGCTTAGGTTAAAACCCCCAAGGTACAAAATTCCCTGCACCCTGAGAAATGCTTCTTTCGCTCCCACCATCAAGTGTCTAACAGGAATCCAGGAAAGGAATCACTTGAACTTCCCTCCCCCCCAAAAATGCCCCCTCAAGCCGTACACCCCCTTTCCTGGGAAGCTTGAGAACAATCTCCTAACCAATTGGTTACACAGTGATCTAAAAACCCACCCCCTGGGTTTTAACACCATAGAAAACAGTCAGCTTCTTAAAAGAAGGATTTTATTAAAACAAAGAAGGTAAAATCATCTCTGTAAAATCAGGATGGTAACTAATTACAGGGCACTCAATTTCCAAACTCAGAGAGATTCCCCCCCCCCTCTGGACAAAGCCTTAAAGTTACAGAAAAACAGGAATAACCCTTCCCTCTCCCACAGGGAATGTATCACCAAGCAAAATAAACAGAAATCTACTCGCAGTGCTGACTACACTTACTTTAGAAAAGTGAGGTTTGGTGAGGAGACTGGTTTTCTGTAGGTTCTTTCTGTCTTCCAAGATCACTCTGACTCAGACAAAGCCACACACCAAGCTTTTTCCCCCTCCCAAGATTTGAAAGTATCTTGTCCCCTTATTGGTCAGATGCCAGCCAGGTCAGGTGTCAGTCTGGCTACCTGCATTTCTTAACCTTTTACTGGTCAGAGGATCTTATAGCACTGCATCAGACCCTCTCCCCCTTCCCTTTATATTTATGACACGCCCCCCAAATCACCGATAGTGTGAAACACTGGCTGTGATTTCTTCCTGGAGCTCTAAAAGAAAACAAACGTAATAAGACACATGCATCTCCAAATATACTAATAACTGGATAAAGACTAACAATATTTCCCACATTGCAAGGACGATTTTAACCAGTTGGTTCGGGGAAACTTTCACGGGAGAGTGCATCAGCCACTTTGTTAGAAGCTCTTGAAATGTGTTGTGTTTCAAAATCAAAATCTTGGAGAGTTAAACTCCATCGAAGGAGTTTTTTGTTATTTCCCTTGGCGGTATTAAGCCACTGTAGTGCAGCATGGTCGGTTTGCGGGTGGAAACGCCGTCCCCAAACGTATGGGCATAGTTTTTCCAGAGCGTAGACAATGGCGTAACATTCCTTCTCACTGATTGACCAGTGGCTTTCCCTCTCAGACAGCTTCTTGCTGAGAAACACGACAGGATGGAATTCTTGATCTGGTCCTTCCTGCATTAAGACTGCTCCCACACCACGCTCGGACGCATCTGTGGTTACTAGGAACGGTTTATCAAAGTCCGGGGCCCTTAGCACAGGGTCAGACATGAGTGTTGCTTTAAGCTGGTTAAAGGCCTTCCGACACTCATCAGTCCACTGAACCTCATTTGGCTGGTTCTTTCTGGTTAGGTCAGTTAGAGGGGCGGCGATTTGGCTGTAGTGCGGTACAAATCGCCTGTAATATCCGGCCAAGCCTAAGAAAGATTGGACCTGTTTCTTTGACTTTGGGACAGGCCACTTTTGGATAGCCTCCACCTTGGCCTGTAGGGGGTTAATAGTTCCTTGACCCACCTGGTGTCCAAGGTAAGTCACTCTGTTGAGGCCTATTTGACACTTTTTAGCCTTAACAGTTAGTCCTGCCTCTCGTATGCGCTCGAAGACCTTCTGGAGATGCTCCAGGTGTTCGGCCCATGAGTCAGAAAATATGGCCACATCGTCAAGATAGGCAACTGCCGATTCTCCCAATCCCGCTAGGAGACTATCTACCAGTTTCTGGAATGTGGCAGGTGCATTCCGCAGACCGAAAGGGAGTACATTAAATTCATACAGCCCGACATGGGTGATGAAGGCTGACGTTTCCTTGGCGGATTCATCTAGCGGTACCTGCCAGTACCCCTTGGTTAAGTCTAAGGTGGAGATGAACTGGGCACGTCCCAGTTTCTCCAATAGTTCATCTGTGCGAGGCATTGGATAGTTGTCTGGGCAAGTCACAGCATTTAGCGTACGGTAGTGCATGAAAAGCGTATTTCCCCATCTGGTTTGGGGACTAGAACCACGGGAGAGGCCCATGCACTGCTAGAGAGATGGATTATACCCATCTGTAGCATGTCTTGAACCTCCCGTTCTATAGCAGTTTTGGTGTGAGGAGCCACTCGGTAAGGTCGGGCTCTAATTGGGTGGGCATTAACTGTGTCAATGGAGTGGTATGCCCGTTCGGTCAGTCCTGGGGTGGCTGAGAACATCGGTGCGAATTTAGTGCACAGCTCCTGGATTTGCTGGCGCTGCATACGTCCGAGGGTCATTGAGAGGTTCACCTCTTCCACGCCACCGTCATTTTTTCCTTCATAGTAGACACCTTCAGGCCACTCAGCGTCTTCTGCTCCCATGGCAGTAAACTGACAAACCTTCAATTCTCGGGGGAAAAAAGGCTTTAGAGAATTAACATGGTACACTTTAGGCTTGAGAGTTGTGGTGGGGAATGCTATGAGATAGTTCACAGCTCCCAGGCGTTCTTGGGAAGGGCCATTTACGGTTCATGACACTTCCATTTTATGGGCCTGGAGCACCTTCAAGACCATGACTTGGTCCCCTACTTTAAAGGAACGCTCTCTGGCATGTTTATCATACCAGGCCTTTTGCTCTTCCTGAGCCCCTTTTAGGCTTTCTCTAGCAAGGGCTAAAGAGTCTCGGAGGGTGTTTTGTAGGTTGCTTACAAAGTCCAGAATGTTAGTTCCCGAAGAAGGCGTAAAGCCCTCCCATTGCTGTTTCACCAACAGTAATGGCCCTTTAACCTCGCGGCCATACACAAGTTCAAATGGTGAAAACCCTAAACTGGGATGTGGTACAGCCCTGTAGGCAAAGAGCAACTGCTGTAACACTAGATCCCAATCGTTGGAGTGCTGATTTACAAATTTACATATCATGGCTCCCAAAGTTCCATTAAACTTCTCCACCAGACCATTTGTTTGATGGTGGTAAGGGGTGGCAACCAAGTGGTTCACCCCATGAGCTTCCCACAGGCTTTCCATGCTCCCTGCCAGGAAATTAGTTCCCGAATCAGTAAGGATGTCGGCGGGCCAACCTACCCTGGCAAAAATCTCTGTTAATGCCTGGCATACACTTTTAGCCCAGGTGTTGCTGAGAGCTACTGCTTCTGGCCATCGGGTGGCAAAATCCATGAAAGTCAGTATGTACTGCTTTCCTCTGGGTGTCTTTTTCGGAAAAGGACCCAGAATATCCACAGCTACCCACTGAAATGGAACTTCAATTATGGGGAGTGGCTGGAGAGGGGCTTTGACCTGGTCTTGGGGTTTTCCCACTCTTTGGCACACCTCACAAGACCGGACATAGGTAGAAACATCCTTGCCCATTCCCTCCCAGTGGAATGACCTCCCCAAACGGTCTTTGGTTCTGTTCACCCCAGCATGACCACTAGGATGATCATGGGCTAAGCTCAAGAGCTTTAGCCGGTACTTAGTCGGAACCACCAACTGTCTCTGAGGACGCCAGTCTTCCTGGTGTCCACCAGAAAGAGTCTCCTTATATAGAAGTCCTTTTTCTATAACAAACCAGGATCGATTAGAAGAGCTGAGAGGCAGTGGGGTGCTCCGTCCCACTGTCCAAGCTCTCTGTAGGCTTTCATCTGCTTCCTGCTCGGCTTGGAACTGTTCCCTAGATGCTGGAGACATCAGTTCCTCACTGGGTTGTGGACCTGGCCTGGGTCCCTCTGGAAGCGATGCAGGTGATGGGTTTGTTTCCGTTGACTGTGAACCGCTCTCCGCTGGTGCACAATGTGGTAATTCAGGCTCTGGCTGAGCCTCTTGTATTGAGTTATCAGCTGCTGCTGCCATTGCAGGCTCGGTGGTGCCCTCGGGTGTTGGCACGGTAGATGGGGTTGCAAGCGCTGGACTCAGTGCTGGCAATGGTTCTGGTGCTGGTTGCTTCACCGGTTCCGGTCCGAGACTGGCTTGGGTCGGGTTTCTGTGATTGGATCTATGACGGCTGTTGCAGTCGTTGGCAGGGTATCTGGTTCCACCACCTCTATCTGGGTCTCTGGTAGTACAGATGGGGTTCTGGTGGAAGTCTCAGGAACAGAGCTAGGTGTGACAGCTTGCTTAGCCTGGCTGCGGGTGACCATTCCCACCCTCTTGGCTAGCTTCACACAATTGGTCAAGTCTTCCCCCAGCAACATGGGAATGGGATAATCATCATAGACTGCAAAAGTCCAATTTCCTGACCAGCCCTTGTACTGGACAGGCAACACGGCTGTGGGTAAATCAAAAGAGTTAGACTTGAAGGGTTGAATTGTCACTTGTGCCTCTGGGTTGATTAAGCTGGGGTCCGCTAAGGATTTGTGGATAGCCGACACTTGTGCTCCAGTGTCCCTCCACGCTGTAACCTTCTAACCGTTTCCCTTCGTTCCAAGGGTATCTGGGAGGCATCTGGGCCTGAGGACCTTTGGTGTGACCCCGGTGCAATGAACTGTATTCTGTTGGGGTTCTTGGGGCAGTTGGCCTTCACATGCCCCAATTCGTTACATTTGAAACATCGCCCAGCTGACTGGTCAGTGGGGCGAGGTGGGTTGCTGGAGAATGGGGTTGTGGGGCAATAAGGGGTCTGGGTTTTTCCTTGTGGGGCCTTGGGCTGCTCCTGGTGAGGGGGTGTGGTCTCGGGTTTTCCTTTCTGGTATCTCCCCAAACTATGACCAGGGTTGTTCCTCTCTGCTTCCTGCACCCCTTGTGTGCCAAATTTACTTGCCCCTCTGCTGATCTGGGACTGTTCGTATTGATCAGCATAAGCAGCAAGGCTGTCTGCTGAGTCCATTTTCTTATCCCATAAACATTGTCTTATATCATCCTTGGACATATTCAGGAATTGTTCCTGAGCCATCAAATCACACACTCCTTCAAAGCTAGTAACATTCCTTCCCTTGACCCATTTTTTTAACAGCTCCTTTATCCGGTTTACATAAGCTACATTACTTAGTCCAGGATAAGGGTTCGAAATTTTACTTGGTAAGTTTCAGGTGTAACTTGAAATTGTTTTAAAACCAAATCCTTGAATTTCTCATAGTCAGAAGCCTCCTCAATAGGCATGTCATTGAATATGTCCAGAGCACTTCCAGTCAACTTTGCTACCAATATGGTCATTTTGTGAGCATCAGGAATGGTATGGAGATTGCATAGTCTCTCAAAGGTGAGAAAATATTCCGCAATATCACGGGATTCATCATACGGTGGACATAGTCGCTCCCATTTGTGGGTTGTTGGGGAAGGATTATTAGTGTTTTCTGGTAGATTCCGCTCCGCCCTGGTCTTCTCCATCTCCAGGGCATGCTTCCTCTCTCTGTTTTTCTCCTGCTCAGCATGCTTCCTCTCTCTTTCTTTCTCCTCCATAGCATGCTTCCTCTCTCTTTCTTTTTCCTCCTCAGCATGCTTCCTCTCTCTTTCTTTCTCCTCCATCTCCATCTGTCTAACTTGTAGCAGTCTTGCATGTTCTTTATCTTTCTCATCGGCTTGCAATCGAGCTAGCTCAAGTTTAATAGCTGCATCACTGGCAGTCATTTTAGCCTTTCTGTTTTTAATCTGTCTTAACCCGATAGAGTTAGAAAAGAAAAAAAACTTGCTTGGGTATTCCCTGTAGGGGTTAACTACCTGCTTTCATATGTAGATACTCTAGCTCTTAGCAGCTCAACTCCTCCCCCCTCCCTGCTTCCAGCAGCTACAGGGAAGAGCCAGAGAGAAGAAAAAAAATTCTAAACTCCCTGTGTCTGGTTCAAAAAAAATCTCTGGTTCAATATATCCCACAGCTCTGCCACCATGTCAGGGTTCCCTCCCCACTCTAAACTCTAGGGTAAAGAGATGGGGACCCGCATTAAGAGCCCCTAAGCTTATTTTTACCAGCTTAGGTTAAAACCCCCAAGGTACAAAATTCCCTGCACCCTGAGAAATGCTTCATTCGCTCCCACCATCAAGTGTCTAACAGGAATCCAGGAAAGGAATCACTTGAACTTCCCTCCCCCCCAAAATACCCCCTCAAGCTGTACACCCCCTTTCCTGGGAAGCTTGAGAACAATCTCCCAACCAATTGGTTACACAGTGATCTAAAAACCCACCCCCTGGGTTTTAACACCATAGAAAACAGTCAACTTCTTAAAAGAAGGATTTTATTAAAACAAAGAAGGTAAAATCATCTCTGTAAAATCAGGATGGTAACTAATTACAGGGCACTCAATTTCCAAACTCAGAGAGATCCCCCCCCCTCCCGGACAAAGCCTTAAAGTTACAGAAAAACAAGAATAACCCTTCCCTCTCCCACAGGGAATGTATCACCAAGCAAAATAAACAGAAATCTACTCGCAGTGCTGACTACACTTACTTTAGAAAAGTAAGGTTTTGTGAGGAGACTGGTTTTCTGTAGGTTCTTTCTGTCTTCCAAGATCACTCTGACTCAGACAAAGCCACACACCAAGCTTTTTCCCCCTCCCAAGATTTGAAAGTATCTTGTCCCCTTATTGGTCAGATGCCAGCCAGGTCAGGTGTCAGTCTGGCTACCTGCATTTCTTAACCTTTTACTGGTCAGAGGATCTTATAGCACTGCATCAGACCCTCTCCCCCTTCCCTTTATATTTATGACAGTGCCCATTTAGAAACTTTAGCATTATGGATTTAACACCCTTTAAATCTGCCTCATTTGCTAGATGACGAAGTTGAGATATAAAGTAGCCAAATGACATCTGAAAGGGGCACCATCCAAAACGTGACCTTGTCTTATCACTGATGTAAGCAGATGGGTGAAGTCTTTTGAATTCTAAGGGTAACATCCTGACCCTATTGAAGTTAATAGGAGTTTTGCCATTGACTTCACAGGAGCCAGGGTTTCATCCCAAGCAGTAGCGTAGCTGGCAGTGGGGGGGGGGGGGGGAGAGCAGAAGCAGCACCTTCAAAAGGAAGCGCCAATTCTTTTTAAGCGCCGCTTCTTGCACTCACTCGGCGTCGCTCCGGGTCTCCGGCGGAATTTCGGCGGCAGGTACCACCGAAGACCCAGAGCGAATGAGGACCCACCGCCGAAGTGCCGCCGAAGACCCGGAGCGCCGCCAGAGGCGCCGCCGGGTGAGTACAGGGGGAGGCGCCTTTTTATAGTGCCGCTCCCCCTGTGCTCCGGACCTGCCTACGCTACTGACCCTAAGGGCTTGATTCGCCACTGTGCTATTCCATTCTTACGTCAGTGTCACTCTACTGAAGTCACTGGAAGTGCACCAGGATAAAATTGGTATAACGCAGTAGTGAACCAGTGCCTGAATAGCTGTCCTTTCTTTTTATAACTCAGACAATTGTATCATGAAGTGTTACCGAAATATCGGGTCCACCTAGCTGAGAGCCAATAACAGCCAGACAGGGATAAGGAAAGAAAAAAAAAGTTGCTTTATTCTGCCAGAGTAAAGGAGAGATTTGCAGTATGCAAATACTCTAACTTACACAGAAACCAAAGGTATTTTATACACACTTAGACAAAGCCCTGGTCATATTAACACTTGATTGGTGGTTGCCAGACCCAGAATGTCTGCTATCTGGTCAGTGAAAACCAGTTTGGGACCAGGTCCCTCTGCCTCAAGGCAGAGGAAAGAAGACAGTTCAAAAGTTCAGGATACTGTGTACGCGAGGCATCTATTTCCCCCTAGTGGCCGCTGGTTGCCATAAGGGCTGCTAGTGGTTAAAAGGGGGGCATTGTACCTTATGACTTTCACAGCCCCCCCTTCGGGCCTGACAAACCCAAATTGTCAGGCCCGTTCCGTAATTTGTGATCAAGTTGAAGGGACAGATACCGGGTTTTTCCTTGGGTAGCAGAGCTTTTGGTGACAGCATTACACAGACATCTTGCACATTGTAACATTACTGAAATAACACATAGAAAGAAAAGAAGGAAAATAATCCACTTAACAATTGTTCGGAAAAGTCCCGTAAACCATGACCCAAGGTCTGGGAGGAGGTCCTCAAAACGAAAGGTATGATCAAGGGATACAGCATGAAAAACAACAGCAGCATTCTTAATAGCTTGTAAATCCTTCTCAATTAAGCCAGAGTGATTAACATAAAAACAGCATTTTTCCCCAATGCGAGCACAAGCCCCCCCCCCCCCCCCCCCGAATTCAGCATTCATGGCATCTAACACACGTCTATTTTGCAATGTGACTTCTGCTATTTCATCAATTTCCCATTGTAACTTTTGGAAAGCGTCTATGGAAGCATTAGCTGTTTTCTCGAGTTCTGCAGAAATATTTACTACTGCCTTTTCCAGTTCTGCGACTCCCAACCCAGGAATGAGCACACGAACAAAGGAATTAAATCCCGTTTGCCTGACCACGAGGGGATTTTCGGCATGCTTTGTTCGAGTCCTTATGGGGGTGGTGAAGAGCTTGTGAGAATAGCTTCCCAGGTTGAGGATCTGACTTGAATCTAACGTTTTATTTATCTGGACATCTGGTATTACTCGGGCCACACCACACCAACCCCACCAACCTGGAGGGAGGGCTTTGTAGGCACTGTGGCCACAGATGAAATACAAGCCGGGGGCCTCTAAGTAAAGGGTAAGGGTACTTCCTGCAACTTGATAGCGCCAGCCCACCCTGACATCCTGGTGCTTGGAGTTACCCAACATTCGGTCCTGACACCTCCAATGGGACACATTTAGGCGCCCTAGGGCATGGGTATTATTTAGGATGCCCCCACAATACGTAGCAGCAAATAAGTTAGATGTGAAACTTGTAAGTGTTCCCATGAGTTCTGGGCATCCAGAAATCCGTTCCAAGAGATGAGTGGGGCAACAGAATGCCAGAGTAAACATCCATATAGTATGCATGTGTTTCATTTATGGGGCCTAATGGGTGGAATGAGGGAAGCCACTGCCCTTGATAATGCACGCCTGTTGATTTTACAATAAGAGCCCTTTGCAGGAGGCAGGGCGAGTTCCGGGCGTTTTCAGGAGTTCTCAAAGGGTAAAGGGTCCCATTTCTAATATCAAACTGAAGGGTTTGGGTACAGGCTTCAAGGGGAAGGTAACCCACTTCCCTCCCAATTCCTTCAACATTCTCAAAGCAAAGGGACAAGTTAAACCCAATCCCAAGGATATCGAAGAGAGGGACCCCCCTAGCTGCCCAGTAATAATGCCAAACCTCAGACACCTTCCCGTAGTTATCGTACTGATATTTCCCAACCCACGCCCATTCAGTTTTCCGTACTACCTGTAGGGAGAGTACTTCAGAGAGGTTTGCAGGTATAGCCCATAGCCCTATTCCTTCTTCAAAACGGGTATGGTGACACAGCCAGCAATCAGATAAGTGTCCCAATGTGGCTAATCACTGCAGGGACCCGGCCGCTGGGTGAGGGTTGGCATGTAGAAAGGGCAAACTCAAAAGAAGTAGCCACTGTATCACTGACTGTGAGTCCATAATTATAAAGTCTCAGGATTTAGTTCATTGGAACAAGAGTTTCAGTCCTTCGAGAGGTTCAGCCTTCCAAGTATCGTCTGCTTCAGGCTCTTCCGGGTCGCAGTGGGAAGAGCTGGTGGGGCTCCCTTGAAGTCCGGAGTCGTCTGCTTCTGGCCCCGGCCTAGAGGCTCGCTTGACTCGGGTGTGGTGAATCCAAGTGTCTCGTTCCCTTACTCGAATGGCAGTGTGGGAGGTAAGAAGGACCTGGAAAGGGCCCGCCCACTGGGGTTGGAGAGGCTCGTGATTCCACTCTTTTACATAGACCCAATCCCCTGGCTTGATCCGGTGAACAGGCACATCAGCGGGTAGGGACTGAAATTGAGCTGTGTACCTGTGGAGAGACATGAGAGTGATTTGGAGGGAAATAACATATCTGGTCATCTCCTTGTCACCCCAAGTAGCCAAATCAGTCACAGGTCCTGGGTCAGCAAATCCAGTGTATGGCCTGCCAAATAAAAGTTCAAAAGGTGAGAGACAAAGCCGGCCCCTAGGGGCGGTCCGAACTGCCAAGAGGGCCAGAGGTAGGGCCTGAAGCCACTTTAACCCAGTCTGTGCACACAGTTTGGAGAGTTTAAGTTTTAAGGTTTGGTTCATTCTTTCCACTTGTCCAGATGATGGTGGTCTCCAAGGGGTGTGTAGAAGCCAGGAAATACCTAGGGCCTTAGCACTGTATTGAATAACTTGGGCAGTGAAGTGTGTTCCTTGATCAGAGTCAATAGACCTAGGAGGCCCAAACCTAGGAATGACGTGGTTTAGTAAGGTCTTTCCTACTTCCAAGGCAGTTGCTCATCTGGTTGGAAATGCTTCGGTCCAGCCAGTCAGTTGGCACACAATCACAAGAAGGTACTGGTAGCCTTGGCACTTAGGCATCTCTGAGTAGTCAATTTGGAGCCATTCAAAGGGCATGTATGCCCATAACCTTGCACCGGGGGGGCCTTTCGGTTCCCCCCTTGGATTGAATTTTGCACAAATGTCACAGGTAGCAAGGACTCATTTAGCTTCCTGGAATACCCCAGGGGCATACCAAAGTCTATTTACAGTAGCTGCCATGGCCTCTGCTCCACCGTGTGTTTCTTGGTGTAGTTTAAGTAGGGTAGCTCGGAGCAAGGCTCTTCTCCCATCAGATGGTTTCCATTCCCACTTTGGTGTCTTAGTGGCCTCTATGTCCTCCCATTGACTAACTTCTGATGGTTCAGGGATAAAAGGGATTGGACTTCGTGAGGGAGAGGACGTGAGTGCCATATGGTGGGCAACAAAAGGCTGTAGAGAGGCTGCCTTTGAAGCTGTATCAGCCAGTTGGTTCCCACAAACGGTGGGGTCGTTTCCCTTCTGATGGACCCGAACGTGGATGATGGCAACCGCAGATGGCAGATGTATGGCCTCTAATAATTTCAGGATCAGGGGCCCATGTGCTACCTTAGTGCCACTGGAGGTAATAAACCCACGCTCTGCCCAAAGTTGGCCCGTGGCATGGCAAACGCCAAAGGCATATTTCGAGTCAGTATAAATGTTTACAGACTGACCTGCTGCCAACTCACATGCTCGGGTGAGGGCTATCAATTCTGCCGCCTGGGCTGAGGTGGAGGGTCCCAGAGGCGCAGACTGTAATACCTCAAACTGAGTAGTTACTGCAAATCCAGATATCCGTTGGCCCTCCACGACCCGCGCAGAGCCATCTGTGTACAGTTCCAGCTCAGCATTTGGAATGGGCACATCTGAAAGATCTGGTCGGGGTTTTTCTTGATGTTGCACTATTTGAAGACAATCATGTGAGAGCTTGTGATCGGTGTCCGGAAAAGGTAAAAGGGTGGCAGGATTCAAGGAATTACACTGTTCAATTTTTAAGTTGGTCCTGATCCGGAGAACAAACCAGGACGTCATCTACATACAAGAGATACGTAGACCCACCCGGTAGTCCAATATCAGCTAAGTCTTGAGCCAGGATAGAGGAGAAAATGGTTGGTGACTCAACATATCCTTGAGGTAGCCGAGTCCATGTCAGCTATTCTGCTCTCCCGGTCTCTGGATCCGTCCATGTAAATGCAAAAATATCCCAGCTGTCTTGATCTAGAGGAATACTGAAAAAGGCATTACACAAATCTATCACAGAATAGCAAACGGTATCTGCTGGAATGGCAGTCAGGATTGTGTGAGGGTTAGGTACCACATTGTGTCTAGCTTGCACAACCTTATTTACTGCACGTAAGTCTTGGACAAATCGGTATACTGGTTTTCCATCTGGATCCATATCGGGTTTTCTGACTGGGAGGATGGGACTATTGAAAGGAGACTTGGTGCGAACTAGCACTCCCAACCGTAGGAATGTGGTGATAAGGTCCCGGAGGCCAAGCAGAGGTTCTCGGGGGATGGGATACTGACGAATCCGAGGAATCTCAATACCTGGTTTCAGGGTTATTCGTACTGGCTCTGTCCGGAGAGTTCCCAAGTCTGCCTTTGAAGTGCCCCATAGGGAGGCTTGCACCTCCTGTCTGAGTCACTCAGGTAGGTTCATTGGGCCCATAAGCAGGATCGGGTCATCCGAAGCCTGGGTCAACGCGGCACATAGTTGGGGAAGCTAGCGTTGAGGTAACCGGAGAATGATTTTATCATCTGAAAAGAAAATCTGAGCACGTAGTTTACACAACAGGTCTCTGCCCAAGAGATTAACTGGAGAGTCAGGAGCTAGCAAAAAGGCATGGGAGGCAGAGACACCAGAGATTTCTACAGTAGCCTCCTGTAATACAGAACAGTCAAATGGCTTTCCGCCTATACCCATTACCGGAATCCTTTCATCCATGAGGCTTTCCTTCTTTGACTTGGTAGTAACAGTAGAAAGGGCAGCCCCCGAATCCAAAAGACAAGAATAAACAGTTCCTCCCAAGTTAGATGAACCTGGGGGTCGTTGGAGGAACAAACATAAGTAGTAAAATCATTTGAATAGGTGACAAGAGGACACCCTGGTCGCCATCATTCCTCGCTATCAACGGTGTCTGTTCTTTCCACAGCCATTTGTTGCTGCGGTCGGTCTGGGTGGCGGGGCTGTCGCCCGGTACGTCGGTTTGGACACTCCCTTTTCCAGTGACCGAGCTGCTTACAATAGTTATACATATGATTGGCGTGACTTGGGGCCCCCCCTTATTCGTTTTTGGTTGCCACCTAGGGGGTCCCCTCCACCCTCCTTGTTTCTCATTTCCATTTCCAGCGTTTACAAGGGCTGCCAGCATTCTCACCTGCTTCGTCTCTTGGATCTTTTCCCTTGTGTGATATACACGGGTGGTCATGCCTACCAGCTCTTCCAGGGACTTTCCTTCTGCTCCCTCGAGATGCTACAATCATTTCTTGATGTCCAGGGCTGACTGAGAGATAAAAATAAGCTGGACCATGCACTGTGTGCCTTGGGGTCTATGTTAGTATAAATACAAAATGCTTTACAAAATCTCTCATAAAAGTCGGAAGGGTGCTCTTCTTTCCCTTGTACAGTATTATGACCTTTGACCAGTCTAGAGTTCATTCCCCTGCTTGTTTTATACCTGTTAGAATATAGTCTAAAAATCTTTTTAGCTCCCTCATGTGGGCTGGATTGTTCGGATTCCATTGGGTCGGGTTGACGAGAGCTATAAAGGCACGGCCATCGCCGCCGGTCTCCGCAGCCTCCCAGGCCCCCCGAAGGACCCGCTCCTTTTCCTCAGTGCACAACAGGCAATCTAAAAGTTGACCCATGTCCTGCCAGTCAGGATTATGAGACTGGAAAATAGCACGGAATCGCCTATGAACAACGTCCCTGAGGCGTAGTGGATTGCCAGTTCATAAGGTCTGCGGTAGTAAATGGGACATGAACATAACGGTCTACAACCACCCCATCTGTTGTGGGAACTGGGATGGGATCCTGACACAAGGAAGAAAGGAGAGCAATAGAATTAAGAGCCTGGACTTCAGAAAAGCAGACTTTGACTTCCTCAGGGAACTGATGGGCAAGGTCCCCTGGGAGAATAACATGAGGGGGAAAGGAGTCGAGGAAAGCTGGCTGTATTTTAAAGAATCCTTATGGAGGTTGCAGGAACAAACCATCCCGATGTGTAGAAAGAAAAGTAAATATGGCAGGCGACCAGCTTGGCTTAACAGTGAAATCCTTGCTCGTCTTAAACACAAAAAAGCAGCTTATAAGAAGCGGAAGATTGGACAAATGACCAGGGAGGAGTATAAAAATATTGTTCAGGCATGCAGGAGTGAAATTAGGAAGGCCAAATCACACTTGGAGTTGCAGCTAGCCGGAGATGTTAGGAGTAACAAGAAGGGTTTCTTCAGGTATGTGAGCAAGAAGAAGAAAGTCAAGGAAAGTGTGGGCGCCTTGCTGAATGAGGGAGGGAACCTTGTGACAGAGGATGTGGAGAAAGCTAGCGTACTCAATGCTTATTTTGCCACTGTCTTCACAGACAAGGTCAGCTCCCAGGCGGCTGCACTCCGCAGCACGGTATGGGGAGGAGGTGACCAGCCCTCTGTGGAGAAAGAAGTAGTTCGGGACTATTTAGAAAAGCTGGACGAACACAAGTCCATGGGCCCGGGTGCACTGCATCCGAGGGTGCTAAAGGAGTTGGCCGATGTGATTGCAGAGCCATTGGCCATTATCTTTGACAAATCATGGCAATCGGGGGAGGTCCCGGATGACTGGAAAAAAGCTAATGTAGTGCCCATCTTTTAAAAAGGGAAGAAGGAAGATCCGGGAAACTACAGGCCAGTCAGTCTCACCTCAGTCCCTGGAAAAATCATGGAACAGGTCCTCAAGGAATCAATTCTGAACCACTTAAAGGAGGGGAAAGTGATCAGGAACAGTCAGCATGGATTCACCAAGGGCAAGTCATGCCTGACTAACCTAATTGCCTTCTATGATGAGATAACTGGCTCTGTGGATGAGGGGAAAGCAGTGGATGTGCTATTTCTTGACTTTAGCAAAGCTTTTGATACAGTCTCCCACAGTGTTCTTGCCAGCAAGTTAAAGAAGTATGGGCTGGATGAATGGACGGTAAGGTGGATAGAAAACTGGCTGGATGGTCGTGCTCAACGGGTAGTGATCAATGGCTCCATGTCTAGTTGGCAGCCGGTATCAAGTGGAGTGCCCCAAGGGTCGGTGCTGGGGCCGGTTTTGTTCAATATCTTCATCAACGACCTGGAGGATGGTGTGGACTGCACCCTTAGCAAGTTTGCAGATGACACTAAACTGGGAGGAGTGGTTGATACGCTGGAGGGTAGGGACAGGATACAGAGGGACCTAGACAAATTAGAGAATTGGGCCAAAAGAAATCTGATGAGGTTCAACAAGAACAAGTGCAGAGTCCTGCACTTAGGACGGAAGAATCCCATGCACTGCTACAAACTAGGGACTGAATGGCTGGGCAGCAGTTCTGCAGAAAAGGACCTAGGGGTTACAGTGGACGAAAAGCTGAATATGAGTCAACAGTGTGCCCTTGTTGCCAAGAAGGCTAACGTCATATTGGGCTGTATAAGTAGGGGCATTTCCAGCAGATCGAGGGACGTGATTATTCCCCTCTATTCGGCACTGGTGAGGCCTCATTTGGAGTACTGTGTCCAGTTTTGGGCCCCACACTACAAGAAGGATGTGGATAAATTGGAAAGAGTCCAACGGAGGGCAACCAAAATGATTAGAGGGCTGGAGCACATGACTTATGAGGATCGGCTGAGGGAACTGGGATTGTTTAGCCTGCAGAAGAGAAGAGTGAGGGGGGATTTGATAGCTGCTTTCAACTACCTAAAAGGGGGTTCCAAAGAGGCTAGATCTAGACTGTTCTCAGTGGTAGAAGATGACAGAACAAGGAGTAATGGTCTCAAGTTGCAGAGGGGGAGGTTTAGGTTGGATATTAGGAAAAACCTTTTCACTAGTAGGGTGGTGAAGCACTGGAATGGGTTACCTAGGGAGGTGGTGGAATCTCCTTCCTTAGAGGTTTTTAAGGTCAGGCTTGACAAAGCCCTAGCTGGGATGATCTAGTTGGGGTTGGTCCTGCTTTGAGCAGGGGGTTGGACTAGATGACCTCCTGAGGTCCCTTCCAACCATGAGATTCTATGATTCTATGATTCTCTCTGTAACTCGTCAATCAGAAAATAAAATCAAATTTTGACTTGGCACAAGCATTCATTAAAAAATATTCTTTCCACTTAGTTTCTTTCCTGAGCAGTCAACCAAACTGCTTGATTTACTGTGACCTTGAAACAATGAAGCATTGCAAAGCAAACCCACTGATACAGAAAGGCAGCGTGTTTTAACATGCAATACGAACTATTCAGGTCCCAGTAAAAAATAGCCAGGTGGTTATCTCTAATGGTTTAAATCTCATCCAAGTGGAGCTTTTACAAGGGACCCTTTGTCAAGAACATCATAAAAAGCACAATTTGCGGAAGTTTACATCTCTGCAGTGTGGAATAGCACCTGGGATTACTATGGCAGCACCAAAGGCACGTCTGACATTTCACATAATTTTATAGTGATATATTTTACAGTGCACTCTACCCTTCTGAGTTTGACACAGTCACTGACACAGGGCTATTGTGTTTTGGTGCCTAGCTCCTGCATGCCTGACATTATGCTTCTTAGAATTGCAGGAGCTCTCTGGAATACTCATAAAGGTTACCCATAAGGGTGCTGTTACCGAGTGCGTGTGACATAGTATATTTCACATGCAATAAACAGTGTGCAAACACTAAGGGTATGTCTACACTACGGTACTAGTTCGATTTCTGTGAAACCGAACTTGTGAACCCGATATTTCCAGGTCGATTGTTCGAATCCACACCAGGGATGTTTATTCGAATGTCCGAGTCCACAGTAGGGGGGCAAGCGTCGACATTGCAAGCGTTGCACTGTGGGTAGCTATCCCACAGTTCCCGCAGTCCCGCCTGCCCACTGGAATTCTGGGTGTAGCCCCCAGTGCCTTCTGGGAACGAAATTGTGTCAAGGGTCGGTATACGTACATTTCGTCACTCGACCCACACTTCCGCCTTCCCTACGTGAAAGCGCCGGCGGGGAATGAATTCGCGCCCTTTTCCTGTGGCTGATAGCTCGGACGCCACTGGACAGTGAGCATGGAGCCCTCCGCGATTATCGCAGATGTTCTGTCCGTAGCCAACAACTCGCGCCTTATAGCGCACCTTTTCCAGACTCTGATGCAGAGAAATCGGGAGAGGAGACAACGTAATCTCCGGGAGGACTTAAACTGTGAAAGGGGCATTGATCTCTTGCAAAGCGCTGGACCCCGGACCCTAGACATCATGGTGGCAATGGGTCACGTTGATCCCGTGGAACGGCGATGCTGGGCAAGGGAAACAAGCACTGACTGGTGGGACCGCATAGTGCTGCAGGTATGGGATGAGTCCCAGTGGCTGCGAAACTTTCGGATGCGTAAGTGCACTTTTATGGAACTTTGTGAGTTGCTGTCCCCTGCCCTGAAGCGCCAGGACACCCGGATGCGAGCTGCCCTCACTATCCAGAAGCGAGTGGCCATAGCCCTGTGGAAGCTTGCAACCCCTGACAGCTACCGGTCAGTAGCGAACCAATTTGGAGTGGGCAAGTCTACCGTGGGGGTTGCTGTGATGCAGGTAGCCCGTGCAATCGTTGACCTTCTGCTCCACAAAGTAGTGACCCTGGGAGATGTGCAGGCGATCATAGATGGCTTCGCTGCAATGGGATTCCCAAACTGCGGTGGGGCCATAGATGGGACACACATCCCTATCCTGGGACCGGAGCACCAGGGCGGCCAGTATATTAACCGAAAGGGCTATTTTTCTATGGTTCTGCAAGCACTAGTGGACCACAAAGGACGTTTTACAAACATCAATGTTGGGTGGCCAGGAAAGGTTCATGATGCTCGTGTTTTCAAGAACTCTGGTCTGTTTAGACGCCTGCAACAGGGGGTTTATTTCCCCGACCACAAAATCACTGTTGGGGATGTGGAGATGCCAACAGTGATCCTGGGGGACCCTGCCTACCCGCTAATGCCATGGCTCATGAAGCCATACACGGGAGCCCTGGACACTGAAAAGGAGCTCTTTAATTACCGCCTGAGCAAGTGCAGAATGGTGGTGGAATGTGCCTTTGGCCGTCTCAAAGCAAGATGGCGAAGCTTACTTACTCGCTCCGACCTCAGCCCTAAAAATATCCCCATTGTGATTGCGGCGTGCTGTGTGCTCCACAATCTCTGTGAGATCAAGGGGGAGACATTTATGCAGGGCTGGGAGGTTGAGGCAAATCGACTAGCAGCAGATTACGCTCAGCCAGACACCAGAGCCATTCGAAGATCACAGCGGGAGGCGGTGCGCATCCGGGAAGCTTTGAAAGCTCGCTTCCAGACAGAGCGGGTTAACCAGTGACTGCTACACTTCCGTAAACAGATACTGGACCTTCCCCTGTCCCTTTACACATGTCCCGTTGCCCATCCTCCCATTACCAACCGCCTTCCCCCTCCTTGGATCAACGCTGTAAAGTCACAATAAAGGAAAGATTTTTTTGTTTGAACCTGTTCCTGTACTTCTTCTTGGGTAATGATTATCACCGTGTAGGCATACGGCGGTTGGGGGGCGGTTTGGTTGGGGGACACTTCCCTTCAAAGGGGAACTGTTGATACTGCCCAAAGCGCAGTGCCAAGAGGTGTTCCGCTTGCTTAAAGGGACCATCAACCTCTCCTAATCCCATGTGTGTGTGGTGGTGTCTATGTGCCTTGTACGTATTGAGTATCGCCAACGGATCACACAGTGCATTGATCTATCCAGCAGGCTACTGTCAGCCGCAAAAGATCAGCGACCACCCTCCCCAAACATACAGTGCACCACCCAACCCCCAACCCCACGTTTAGAACGTAGAAACCAGCACAACGAAGGAAAGGTGTGCGTAATGCATGCAATGTGTACTGTGCTTGTCACTTCAGCAGTTAGCCTGTCTGCACCCTCGTTTGTGCTCCCATTCTCTGCACTTAAAAACCATGTTAACCACTACCCAGAGATACAAACGGTCCCATTTAAAACACTCAGGGAAACATCGGTGAACCAAAAAACAAAATTTATTCAACAAAACAGTAACTTAACATGGAACCTGGGAAGGGAGGTGCTCAGGGGTGCTGCTTGATGGACAGGAGGGAAAAGTCTATGGTTTTGGGAATGACAGCCTTCTGCTACTGCAGCGGTCTGCAGGGGTGGATTGAGTATTTCCACGCACCCTGGCTCCCCTTGTCCTAGTGACTTTTGGGGAGGAAGCCACTGGACTTGGTGGCGGGGGAGGGCGGCTTGAAAGAACATACAGAGGCGCTCTTTCCTCATGTCTCCTGTCCTGGAGAATATCCACTAGGCGCCGGAGCGTGTCTGTTTGCTCCCTCATTATTCCCAGCATTGTTTGGGTCGCCTGCTGATCCTCCTGCCGCCACCTGTCCTCGCGCGCTTCAGCCCTCTGCTCCCGTTCCCTGGCTGCTCGCTCGTACCGTGCAAACTCCTCTCTGCGCTGTGCCGCCTCCCTCTGTGACAGCATCACTAATTCCGAGAACATGTCATCCCTGGTTCTCTTTTTGCGCCGCCTTATCTGGACTAGGCCATGGGTGGGAGAAGCACTGGTAGGGCGGGAGACAGTCACAGTTGTGGGATAAATGAAAGGGAGTGAATTCCTCAGAATGATACTTTTTCAAGAACAATGACCATACTCTTTCACCGTGAATAGGACCAAAGACAGTGCCTATCACATGTACACGTACTACAAGGTCAAATACTATGCCTTAAGGCTGAGTGAGTGTCTGGGGTCCCGGTATACGGATCCCAGAAGCCTTGCCGTACACAGAAAATCACCTCTCTGAAAACCATGGTAAGGTGCTTACTTTGGACTGCTGCGAGATTGCTTCACAGCACTGCTCTACTCCCATGTCTCCCTCAGTGTTCCTGGCGGCGGTCAGTAACTGCTGCTGGCCAAACCGATAATCTACGGCGGCTGTCCTAAACCCCCCCCCCCCATCCGCGTTGCCGCTCCAGGGAATCAAAAATGCCCGCGAACCGCTCTGCGTGAACGGCTCGCCTACCCTTCCCCCCCCCGTCCGCGTTGCCGCTCCAGGGAACCAAAAATGCCCGCGAACCGCTCAGCGTGAACGGCTCGCCTACCCTCCCCCCCCTCCACGTGGCTGCTCTAGGGAATCAAAAATGCCCGCGAACCGCTCTGCGTGAACGGCTCGCCTACCCTTCCCCCCCCCCGTCCGCGTTGCCGCTCCAGGGAACCAAAAATGCCCGCGAACCGCTCAGCGTGAACGGCTCGCCTATCCTATCCCCGGTTTAGCGTTGCCGGTCCCCGGGACTGTCCCTACCCGCGCACCGATATGTACTACTGGTTTTGCTCCCGACCCCCTTCCACCACGCGTTAACGTAAACAGCCGGGTGTCTGTCTGTAAGGGGAAAAGGAAGCATGCAGTATACTAATTATACCACTCATTCGAACCAGGACCCCATGACTGATATCACTCTGATGAGGATTACGGAGACAGAGAAAATCTGCATGCTGAGTCAATGCAAGCAAACCCCGGGGCCGTATGCTGCCATGCTATGCAAGGCAATGATACCAGAGTACCTGCTGCTCGCATGGCGCGGGAAAGTATCCTACCATGGAGGAGACAATAAGGCAGCTCTCCCAGTGAACGTGCTAAACAAGCTATCACTGTACCTTCAAGACAGCTTCGCTTAGATCTCTGCTGGTGATTACACCTCTATCCCCATACATATTGACAGACTTTTCGAATAGTTGCACGGGAAAGCGACTCCAAGGTGAAGCGCATAAGGCCAAGGAAGCCACAGTTACAGGGCGCTAACACACCATAACTATTGTATTCAAAATAAATGTCTAAAACACTGACCTGATGATCCCTCTCCTGATTCCTGGTCAGGAATGCTGGCTTGGGAGTGTTCGAAGGGCAGCGCAGTCAGGGTGAGGAATAGTTCCTGGCTGTCGGGGAAATCTCCAGGGTGAACACTTTCGATCGCTTCGTCCCCCTGCCCTCCATCCTCTTCTTCGCTGTCAGCGAAAACCTCCTCCGATGTGTCCGTAGAATGGACCCCATCATCGGTGTCCACGGATACTGGCGGGGTAGTTGTTGCCGCACCACCGAGCATGGCGTGCAGTGCCTCGTAAAATCAGCAAGTCTGAGGCGCTGAGCCGGAGCGTCCGTTGGACTCTTTGGTCTTTTGGTACGCCTGACGTAGCTCCTTGATTTTGACGCGGCACTGCGTAGCATCCCGGCTGTACCCTCTCTCCGTCATAGCCTGGGAAATCTTCTCGTAAATTTTGGCATTCCGTCTTTTTGAACGGAGCTCGGCTAGGATCGATTCATCGCCCCACACAGCGATCAGATCCAAAACCTCACAATCACTCCATGTTGGAGCTCTCTTTCTATTCAGTGATGGCATCGAAACCACCGCTGTAGAGCTCTGCATCATTGCCAGTGCTGCGGAGCTCGCCACTATGTCCAAAGAGGCAATGGGATTCAAAATGGCCACAGAGGAAAAAGCATTCAAATTTTCGCGGGGATTTCTCTGAGTGGCAGGTCAGAGCATCCGAGTACACAATACTGCCCTGAGCGTCCACCGAGTGGTGCACTGTGGGATAGCTCCCGGAGCTATTAGCGTCGAATTCCGTCCACAGTACCTCGCATTCGACATGCCCATTTCGAATTTGGCGCTACTCCCCTCGTCAGGGTGGAGTACCGAAATCGATTCAAGGAGCCCTTAATGTCGAAATAAACTGCTTCCTAATGTGGACGGGTGAGGGATTAAATCGAGTTAACACTGATAAATTCGACATAAAGTCCTAGTGTAGACCTGGCCTTAATGATCTAAGGCCCAGTCCTCACACTGGAATAACACAACACTTCTTGGAAGTAGGATTGCCAACTTTCTACTTGCACAAAACTGAACACCCTTGCCCCGCCCCTGCCCCTCCTCTGAGGCCATAGAATATCAGGGTTGGAAGGGACCTTAGGAGGTCATCTAGTCCAACCCCCTGCTCAAAGCAGGACCATGCCCCTTCTCTGAGCCCCCGCTCCCCACTCACTCCATTCCCCCCTCCTGTTGCTTGCTCTCCTCACCCTCACTCACTCGCTCATTTTCACCAGGCTGGCTCAGGGGGTTGGGGTGCGGGAGGGGGTGAGGGCTCCAGCTGAGGGTGTGGGCTCTGGGGTGGGGCCAGGGATGAGGGATTTGGGGTGTAGGAGGGGGCTCCAGGCTGTGGGGTGGAGTCGAGGGGTTCGGAATATGGGAAGGACTCTAGGCTGAGGCAGGAGCTTGGGGTGTGGGAGTGGGTGTGGGTTCCAGGGTGGGGCCAGAAAAGAGGGGTTCAGGGTGCAGGAGGGGGCTCCATGCTGGGGCAGGGAGTTCGTGGGGTGGGGGTGCAGGTTCCAGGGTGGGGCCAGGGATGAGGGGTTTGGGGTGTAGGAGGCTCCATGCTGGGGCAGGGGGTGAGGGGGTGGGCTCCAACTGGGGGTGCAGGCTCTGGTGTGGGGACCAGGAATGAGGGAGTTGGGGTGCAGGAGGGGGTTCCGGGCTGGGGCTGAGGGGTTTGGAGTGTGGGAGGGGGCTCCAGGCTGGGGCAGGAGGTTGGAATGCAGGGGGTGGTGAGGGCTCCATCTGGGTGTGCCGACTCTGGGGTAGGGCTGGGGATGAGGGGTTTGGGGTGCAGGAGGTTCTCTGGGCTGGGACCAAGGGGTTCAGAGGGCTGGAGGGGGATCAGGGCTAGAGCTAGGGCTGGGGCAGGGGGGTTGGGGCATGGGAGGGGGTCAGGGGTGCAGGCGCCAGGCTGCGCTTACCTCAGGCAGCTTCCAGGTTCTCGCCAATGGGAGATGCGGAGCTGGTGCTTGGGGTGTGGGCAGCGCGCAGAGCCCCCTGGCTGCCCCTATGCCTAGGAACCGGATGAGGGAAATGCCACTGCATCCGGGAGTCGTGTGGAGCCATGGCAGGCAGGGAGCCTGCCTTAGCTCCACTGTGCCGCTGACCGGACTTTTAACGGCCTGGTCAGCAGTGCTGACTGGAGCCACCAGGGTCCCTTTTCGACCGGGTGTTCCAGTCGAAAATCAGACACCTGACAACCCTACTTGGAAGGCAAACCCGCAGCCCGACCAGGGCTGCTCACTCAGCAGCCATGACTCACCCCTCCACAAGCGCTGCCACCTCACCAGGAACCCTCCTGCTGCCTCGCGATGTAACAGACTCCGTAGGCTCCGAGCCTGCTCTAGATCCAGTTCCCGTTCCTGCCCCAGCCTTGCCTGAGCCATGTTCTAGCCTGCCCTAGCCTTGTCCTTGCCCAACTCTGCTCCAGTCCTGCACCTGCCTCCTGACCTCCCCGGCCCTCAGACTGCAGCTTAGATCTTTGGCCTGCATCTGGACTCTGGCTACGATACTGACTAGACTTGCTTATGCACTCTGACCTTGGTTCTGACCCACGGCCTGTCCCTGGATCCCGGTTCCAGCACTTGGCCCAGTCCCGACCCTTTGTCTGGCTTTGACTCTGCACTCCAACCACTAGGCCTGACTACCTGGAACCAGTGTCTGACACCTCTGCAGAGCTCCAGTGTGAGAAAAGGAGTGATATAGAATCAGAATATCAGGGTTGGAAGGGACCTTAGGATGTCATCTAGTCCAACCCCCTGCTCAAAGCAGGACCAATCCCCAATTTTTTGCCCCAGATACCTAAATGGCCCCCTCAAGGATTGAACTCACAACCCTGGGTTTAGCAGGCCAATGCTCAAACCACTGAGCTATCCCTCCCCCCTAAAAAAAAAATATGCTTCTGTGCATGGCCTATGAGCTGAGTGCCGCCCACTTGAGAAGCCCAAATCAGCCGCCGCTCTCAGGAGATCATGCAGGTGTTCCAAACACGAACCTGTGGAGTCTTCTGGCCTTCTCAGGTGCAGCTGCTCCTCTGTGGGTTCAGATTAATATACAAGCAGTATAAACACATGTCTCAGGCCCCAGCTCCTAGAGTGTATGTGATAGTATCAGAAGCTCAGCTGTCATGTTTCTAACCTTCATGGTGGAGGAAAACAAGCTTGAAAATGTGATCCGTGTGTAATTGATATGGCAATGTCTGCCTGAGTCTGTAGACAGGCTCCAGGAGCAGCCCTGACAGGCAGCATGGGAGCCACTTGGCCCCCACCCACCAGCTGAGTAGGTCAGACCCCCACAGCTCAGGGGATAGGTGCCAGTCTGGCTGAGATGGGCAGGGCTTTGATCCTCTGGTGGGCTCTGAAGGAATGATTCCCCCTTAGTGGTGCTCAGATGCCCCCACCTCACGGCTAGTGGCTAAGAGCATATCAGGCTGCTCCTCCTTTTAGGCAATGGGTTTAGGCCTCTTAGCTCAAGTGGTAGAGGTTAATGCTTTGGAGCTAAAAGTTCTGGGTTCATTCCCTGCTAACAACCCAACTGGAGGGCAGCTGCACAAGCTCACACAGCTTGCATTTTGAGTGCTCAGTGTGTGCAACCACATCGGAACACGAAAACATTTGAAAAGATATTCGCTTCAATTCAAGCACTCAATTCAGCGGCGGTCACTCACGCTAGTGGAAATAGGCCAAATCTGTCCAGAAAAAAAAAAATGTTACAAATGATTCACTTGTCCTTAGCTGGGACCAAATCACCAGTGACCCTTGGATTTGTTTCAGCTTCTTCATATGATGAATGACTTCAGTTGCTTTTTTTCCTTTATCCTTGAAACAAGCATGAGGTTAGACCAGGAGGAGTGTCTTCCTGAGTGCTTATCTGCTGGAATTTCCACTGCAATCCTTTGGAATGTTCTGTGTCTTGTCTTGTCAAAGCACCACATTCTGTTGCCATGGCAGCTGCAGGGGAGGGGATGAAAGCTCTTCCAAAGAGGCTTGACATTAGCTCCCTGGCCACAAAGGGCCAGCCTGAAGCCCATATGAATTCAGAGTGCTGGCTTGAATATCCCTGCCAGGAATCTGAATGGTCTGTTCCATTGCCACCACTCAGTTGGCTCAGTGCAGGCCTCAGTGGGTGAAATTCTCTGGCCCGTGTTACGTAGGAGGTTTAACCTACAGCTAGTCAGGCAGCTTTTGACAAAATGATTTTTCATTGGAAATTGACGATTCATTGAAAGTTTTCATGGAAACGTAGTGGTTTCAATCCAACTTTCTTCAGGAAGGTTTCTCAGGTCCGGGATGGAATTTCTGGTCCAAACCAGCAAGTAGGACCCATCCCAGAATAGCCAATGAGTTAAGACAGCGGTTCTCAAACTTCAGCAACCCGAGGATGCCCATTTTGATTTAAACATTTTCACGGATCCCCAATCTGGCTT
This sequence comes from Chelydra serpentina, assembly GCA_037349315.1. Classification (NCBI taxonomy): domain Eukaryota; kingdom Metazoa; phylum Chordata; order Testudines; family Chelydridae; genus Chelydra; species Chelydra serpentina. The sequence goes on along the minus strand of JBAIAC010000029.1, from coordinate 49,101,290 downwards.
CTAATTTTTCCAGGGGTGCTCAACCCCCACTCAGCCCCAGGCCCCCCCCCCACTCCACCTCTTCCCCCAAGGCCTCACCCCCACCTCTTCCTGCCCCCACTCCATCCCTACCCCTCCTCTTCCCCACCTCTTTTAGCCCCCTCCCCGGAGTGTGTCCCATCCCCGCTTCTCCCACTCCCTCCCAGTGCCTCCTGCACGCCGCTGAACAGCTGTTCCTGGCATGCAGGAGGCATTGGGAGAGAGGGGGAGGAGTTGATTAGCGGGGCCAGCAGCCCCAGACATAACTCGTGGAACCCCTGGAGTACCCTCGCAGACCCCAGTTTGAGAACTGCTAGGGTAAGGCATGTGCCGGGGATGTGAGAGACTCAGATTCAACTCCCTGCTCTGGCTGATTGGGAATAGGGGCTTGAACCAGGGTCTCGTAGTGAGCTGATGTGGGGTGGGTCTCTCTTTTTCTCAGGAACGTTTTGGAAAAGGCTCCTTTTCAGCCTGATGTTGAATGGAGACAAACGTTGAAACAAGAACATTTTTCCCAAAATAGAATTTGTGTTTTCCAGCCAGACTCAATGATCATCCGGGCCCTTCCTGGCCTTAAAATATATGAACCAACACCGTGTGCCCAAATCAGCCCCAACAAAACAAAAGGGAATTCTGTTGTATGGCTGCATTTCGGCTGACTACTCAACTGGCTGCAGGAACCTGTTGTTTATTCGGGATGACTGGTCCTTAGCACTCACATGGCCGGGTTGCAACACTCTCTCTGTAACCATTCTATGGCAGTGTACACAGCTAATATTTGCCATACTAATACTAGCCTTCAGGCAGCAGGCAGTAATATTAAGATGACATGTTCTTCAATACTCACACAGCCACCCCCAAATTATTAGAAGCTGTCAGACAGTCTTGCTCAGTTTATTTATTTATTTTAAATTATTACATGGCATTTTGAACTTGAATTTTCCCAGTATAGGACCTGATGCTGCCGGTGCTGCATGCGTGCTGAGCACCCTCGACTGCCTTTAGTCACTGGGAGTGGTGGGTACTCAGCACTCTGCAGGATTGGGACCATGCAAAGCTATTGTTGAGTTTTAAATAGTCTTGCAGATTTCAGGGGAGAGTTCAAATTGAGGCCCTGACCATATCTTGTGCTCATTAAATATTCCATGACATTTTCCCAAAGAATAGGAATGTCCTGGCTCAAATCCAGCACAGATAATTACATCCTGCCCACCTAGAATTCATCCTGTGCTTCAGTTGGATCAGTCTGTAACTGAAAGAGGAAAACTTGCAACAACCCTGAAAGACACTATAGCAAAGCAAATGTTTGATCTCCTTTTCTTATTCCAGAAGAGTTACTGTCTTTGGAGATGCTGGTTCAGTTATCAAATGCTCTCAGATTATGGGTCTTTAGTGATTTTTGAATATTTTATGTTTCCCTGTAAAGACATCTCTCCAAAGTGTATGTCATCTGAAACTGTCACAGCTTGTTCTTTTAGCAAGGGAGAGCTAGGGGAATGCTTTGGCAGTTTGGGTCATTCCCACCAAATCTAGAAAGAGCCATTCCTTCGGAGACTTCTTGTTGCATTTATTGGTAGATGGAATTTATAAGGTTCATTGGTTCTGCTGGAGTGGTAAAAACCAGGCAGCTAATTGAGAGGACTAGCATTTGCTAAGAACATTGCGACAGCTCAGCTGGAGCCATGATATCTGCTAATGGAGCTGTGCCATTTACCCCAGGGGAGGGTCTGCCCGACAGCATTCAGAGCTTACTCTCAAAGGAGTTCAGCATTTGATTTGGAAATCTTCTTTCTAGAGAGTGTCACACTGAGAAGGGCCCTGGAATCAGCACTCTGGAAGGTTGTGTTCAGCAAGCAGCCTGGGACAGGGCAGGGTCCTGTGACTGTCTCTTTTCACATTACAAACAACTCGGAGACCACCTCCTGAAATGTATTTCATAATGTTCTCCCCACCACAGGCTCTGAAAGCCTCATCCCCTTTGTGCTTCCTTCCTGGGTCTTTTCTACCTTCTGCCTAATGGGCTAAGCAGCCTCTTAGCTCTCCTCAGCCCAGCCCAATCCAGACACAGGTCTACTCTAGAGCAACCGATTAGAGTTGCAGTCACCAGAGTGATGGATCAGCTGCTGTTGCCCAGCCTTCTGTCACACTGCCAAATTCTCTTACGTCACTTGAAAGAATCAGGCAGGGAAATTAAGCCCATTGCTTAGGACTGAAACCAAGAGAACTGGGTATCTTCCAAAACATGGAACCATTTCTGCAGGCTGCCAGCGGAGACTGTTTGGCTGACAAAGGCCTCTGAAGTTGTTACTGATTTATATAAGGAGACCTAGGATCACCATCAGAGAAGACTTCTGCATCGCTGGTGTCAAGGCTGATTCCCCACTCTGGAACTTCGAGTGCAGAAGGTGGGGGCCCGCAAGGATTCTAAAAATTAATGCTGGCCACTCCAGGCTTGTATTAAACTCCCAAGGTTACAGCTTCTCTCTGACCTTGGCTTGGTAAATGCTGCCACCACCCAAATGCAAACCCCCTTTTTGGAGCCCAGGAAGGTGCACTTGGGAATTCCTTCTCAAGCCCTTTCATCCCCCCTCCGAGGTCAGGTGCCCACACCCTTTCCTTTATTTGGGGGACTTTTTTAACCCTTTACAGGTAAAGCAAGCAGAGAACAGCCACCAAGAGAGACTTTATAACTAACTGGCTTGCTGGGTGTCCATAAAAGGCTCCCCCCCACCACCTTCATTTATCACAGCTGAACAAAAGAGGATGATGATAGAGGGATGTGAGAGTCAACCTCTGGCAAGGAAGTGCCTTCCATTGAAGGGTCTGTCTCCTTCCAGCTGGTTGCCTCTGTTAATACCGTTGAGTAGGCATGGTGCTTAGAATATAAAAAATACTGTACAAATATTCAGTGCTCTTAGAAAGATCAGTCATAGAATCATAGAAACATAGAATCTCAGGGTTGGAAGGGACCTCAGGAGGTCATCTAGTCCAACCCCCTGCTCAAAGCAGGACCAACCCCAACTAGATCATCCCAGCCAGGGCTTTGTCAAGCCTGACCTTAAAAACCTCTAAGGAAGGAGATTCCACCACCTCCCTAGGTAACCCATTCCAGTGCTTCACCACCCTACTAGTGAACAAGTTTTTCCTAATATCCAACCTAAACCTCCCCCTCTGCAACTTGAGACCATTACTCCTTGTTCTGTCATCTTCTACCACTGAGAACAGTCTAGATCCATCCTCTTTGGAACCCCCTTTTAGGTAGTTGAAAGCAGCTATCAAATCCCCCCTCACTCTTCTCTTCTGCAGGCTAAACAATCTCAGTTCCCTCAGCCTCTCCTCATAAGTCATGTGCTCCAGCCCCCTAATCATTTTTGTTGCCCTTCGTTGGACTCTTTCCAATTTATCCACATCCTTTTTGTAGTGTGGGGCCCAAAACTGGACACAGTACTCCAAATGAGGCCTCACCAGTGCCGAATAGAGGGGATAATCACATCCCTCGATCTGCTGGAAATGCCCCTACTTATACAGCCCCAAATGCCGTTAGCCTTCTTGGCAACAAGGGCACACTGTTGACTCATATTCAGCTTTTCGTCCACTGTAACCCCTAAGTCCTTTTCTGCAGAACTGCTGCCCAGCCATTCGGTCCCTAGTCTGTAGCAGTGCATGGGATTCTTCCGTCCTAAGTGCAGGACTCTGCACTTGTCCTTGTTGAACCTCATCAGATTTCTTTTGGCCCAATCCTCTAATTTGTCTAGGTCCCTCTGTATCCTATCCCTACCCTCCAGCGTATCAACCACTCCTCCCAGTTTAGTGTCATCTGCAAACTTGCTAAGGGTGCAGTCCACACCATCCTCCAGGTCCGGCCCCCATGGACTTGTGTTCGTCCAGCTTTTCTAAATAGTCCCGAACTACTTCTTTCTCCACAGAGGGCTGGTCACCTCCTCCCCATACTGTGCTGCGGAGTGCAGCCATCTGGGAGCTGCCCTTGTCTGTGAAGACAGAGGCAAAAAAAGCATTGAGTACACTAGCTTTCTCCACATCCTCTGTCACAAGGTTCCCTCCCTCATTCAGCAAGGGGCCCACACGTTCCTTGACTTTCTTCTTGTTGCTAACATACCTGAAGAAACCCTTCTTGTTACTCCTAACATCTCTAGCTAGCTGCAACTCCAAGTGTGATTTGGCCTTCCTAATTTCACTCCTGCATGCCTGAACAATATTTTTATACTCCTCCCTGGTCATTTGTCCAATCTTCCACTTCTTGTAAGCTGCTTTTTTGTGTTTAAGACGAGCAAGGATTTCACTGTTAAGCCAAGCTGGTTGCCTGCCATATTTACTTTTCTTTCTACACATCGGGATGGTTTGTTCCTGCAACCTCAATAAGGTTTCTTTAAAATACAGCCAGCTTTCCTCGACTCCTTTCCCCCTCATGTTATTCTCCCAGGGGACCTTGCCCATCAGTTCCCTGAGGGAGTCAAAGTCTGCTTTTCTGAAGTCCAGGCTCTGTATTCTACTCTTCTCCTTTCTTCCTTGTGTCAGGATCCTGAACTCGACCATCTCATGGTCACTGCCTCCCAGGTTCCCATCCACTATTGCTTCCTCTACTATTTCTTCCCTGTTTGTGAGCAGCAGGTCAAGAAGAGCTTTTCCCCTAGTTGGTTCCTCCAGCACTTGCACCAGGAAATTGTCCCCTACACTTTCCAAAAACTTCCTGGATTGTCTGTGGACCGCTGTATTGCTCTCCCAGCAGATATCGGGGTGATTAAAGTCACCCATGAGAACCAGGGCCTGTGATCTAGTAACTTCTGTTAGTTGCTGGAAGAAAGCCTCGTCCACCTCATCCCCCTGGTCTGGTGGTCTGTAGCAGACTCCCACCACGACATTACCCTTGTTGCTCACACTTCTCAATTTAATCCAGAGACTCTCAGGTTTTTCTGCAGTTTCATACTGGAGCTCTGAGCAGTCATACTGCTCTCTTACATAAAACGCAACTCCTCCACCTTTTCTGCCCTGCCTATCCTTCCTGAACAGTTTATATCCATCCATGACAGTACTCCAATCGTGTGAGTTATCCCACCAAGTCTCTGTTATTCCAATTACGTCATAATTCCTTGACTGTGCCAGGACTTCCAGTTCTCCCTGCTTGTTCCCCAGGCTTCTTGCATTTGTGTATAGGCATTTAAGATAACTCACCGATCATCCTGCTGTCCCAGTATGGGGCAGGAGCCCTCCCCTCTTGCACTCACCTACTTGTGCTTCCTCCCGGTATCCCACTTCCCCACTTACCTCGGGGCTTTGGTCTCCTTCCCCCGGTGAACCTGGTTTAAAGCCCTCCTCACTAGGTTGGCCAGCCTGCTTCCAAAGATGCTCTTCCCTCTCTTCGTCAGGTGGAGCCCGTCTCTGGTCCCTTGGTGTCTCAGGTTGGGCACCCAAAATTAGCAAACACATTTGCAAAGTTTACCCTAATCTCTCTGTGCTTCAGTCCTCCTCCTGTATAATAGGGATCATACTTTCCTATCTCTCAGGGGTGGTGTGCGGAAAAGTTAATTAACACATGGGAAGCACACAGATACTACGAGATAAGTACCATAAAAATGCCCACGAGGAGACGGATGATTCTGTAGCCAGAGCAGGGTTTGGTTGGTATGTGGGAAGCCAGGCCTGGGGACCTAAGTTCTCTGTAAGCTGCGTGACTGCAGCAGCCTATTAAGCACCGTGCAGGCTCTCAGGGAACCCACCTGGCTGGGACCTGCTGTGGCCGGGGGAGGGGCGCCCTCCCCCGGTCCCAACCCAGCCCCGACCTGCCACGGCCGGGGAAAGGGCACCTATCCCATGGCCCCAGCCCTGGAGCTGCTCCAGCGGGGAGAGATACCTCTCCCTCGCAACCCAGATGCTGCAGCGGGAAAAGAGAGAGATGGAAGGAGTCCTCCTTCCCTGCCGTAGCCCCAGGGCAGCCTGCACCCCAAACTCCTCATCCTCAGCTCCACCCCCCAGCTGAAGCCCTCACCCCCCCCCCCACACACACACACCCCAACCCTCTGTCTCAGCCCTGAGCCCCCTCCCACACTCCGAACCCCTTAGCCCCACCCCCGCCACATGACTTTTGTTATGTGCACCAATATGGAGGTGACACATCACCTCCGGATTGGTGCACGTAACAAAATACAGTCTGCACATGGGTGGGAAAAATTAGAGGGAACACTGCTGGGGTCTACACAGGGAATGATGAAGCTGAAAAGAAATTTTGAGCAGCTGCCTCATTCCCTGAGCATTGTCCATCCTATGCATTGAATGAGGCCTATGGAAAAAGATAATGTGTGATCACGTAACGAAAGACTGTCTCATAATGCATATGCACAAGGGGACAGAATTAAGATTGCACAAACAACTTAATTCTGGCATATCTTAACTTTTGAGTGCTTGACATTGTGACCCAAATAATGTTTTTAATACCGTTTTTTAAATGTAATATGATATAAAATGGCAAAGCAATACCACAACAGAAAAGGACAACACAAATCTATCACAGATGATAGGAATGCTTTCACAGGGCCCATCAATTCCCCACCTGGCATCTGCAGGTTTCCCATCAGTCTGGGAAAACGTCTGCCTAATTCCCAAAGTGGAAAACATTCTCCAGTTACATCTTTTTATGAATTCTAAAGCTCAGAATTGCAATACATGCTGGAGGAGACATTGGTAGACCAGGGCTCTGCTTGTGTGATAGATCACTGTATTGCCTATAGCCTCCATTCCATTGTGCTTTTTGTTTACTTTGTGAAGATAATATCACCATAAATCATCATCATACATCTCCTGATTGCTACTGTGACATTACGTATTGGGCCAGTGCTCCATCAGCTGTTATTCTAACCATCATTACTACATGATATATGTCTGTGATCCCCCATGTATCCTCCTAGATTACTTAACCAATTCCTCACTCCCAATTTTATGTTCATCTGAGGCTTTAGGATTTATTTATTTTTAATCTTTCAACAATTAGAGGCTTTTGGGGGAAGGATTTTGAGGGACATCTGTGCTTCTGGACAAACCATGAAAGCAGTGAATGATTTCATCTATTTAGGCAGTAAACTGTCATGAAACAGGCACCACCCATGCTAAGGAGAATTGGTTTAGCAGCCTCAGCTGTGAAGGAGCTGCAGAGGGTCTGGAGACAAAAGAAGGTGAAATTATATATAAAAGTACGGATTTAGCAAACCTGCGTAGTTGTGATCTTATATGGATCTGAAACCTGGATGTTGCTTGCATGGGTCATCAGGTGGTTGGAAACATTCCATATGCATTGCCAGTGACAATTATGGGGTTAAAGGTAGTTTGACTTTATCAGTAATAGGGATGCTGTGACAGGCTGCTGGGTAAGGAGTGCTTAACCAGCCCTCTGTCATACCAGCCCCAATTAAGAAGAGTAGATTAGAGCTGGCTGAATAGGCCTGTGCCTGCTTGGTAACTAGCAACAGCTGCCAGCCTAATTAGCCAGGGGCTAAAACAGGGCTGGGAGGGAGGAAGGAAAAAGGAGGGAAAGGGAAAAGGAAAAGAAGAAGAAGAAGAAGAAGAGTGGGAGAGAAGGCAGGGCAGGCAGAGAGGGGTGGGGCTCTGGTCTGCTGCCTGTGAAGCCTGGCTGTGAAATCCTATATAGAGATAGTAAGGTGGAGGTGGGAAATAGCTATAAATAAAATACACTGGTGACTGCATCAACCTGAGGCATAGCTGACTGGTTTGTGAGGGCAGCAAGGGCAGAAGTTAGAGGAGCCCAGCTGCACCTTGCTATAGATGCATCAGTGAGACCTGGCCCTGAGAGGACTATTGGCCACTGCTAGCTGGCTCTTTTTGGTCATGTTGCCTGCCTCAGAGAGGAAGTCCCTGCATATCGAGCTCTGAAGATCAGACTTGCAGTCAAGAGGGGACACTACCTGTGATGCAATCTGGCTGCACCGGATCAGTAATAACACTGGGAGCTCTGAGATGCCTGGAATAAAGCTGTACAGGGTGGTCAGGGACATTCAGCGCTACAGATCCCCGCTGTCTCAGCGGGGTAAGAGTGGGGGTGTTTTGGGGGAGGGATGTTAGATAGCACAGTGTGTTAAGTTACATGGTCCTCTTTCATCTCTGGAGCCAGTTTCACTGATGTACATCTGGAGGAAATGTCGATTTCAGTGGACTTGCTCTGTATTTACACTAGTTGTAGGGTGACCAGATAACAAGTGTGAAGAATCAGGGTGGGGAGTAATAGGGTCCTCTGTAAGAGAAAGGCCCTGATATTGGGACAGTCTCTATAAAATCAGGACAGCTGATCACCCTAACTAATTGAATCTTGCCCTCGGTTTCATATCTGTAATACTGCATAGCGTAGTCCCTTGTGGACACTTGTCCTCATGCTAAAAACCCCTACGCATATTTTTTCTTATGGCAACTTGTATCTGCTAAAGAGAAGACCCAGGACTGGGTCAGTAGTGAGCAGGGGTGTGCAGAGGAATAAAAATCTGACTGCTTTTGGAAGGATACTTTCTGTACCCCTGCAGTTGGTGGAGCTGGCTAACATCCCCTCCCCACCCCCCTGCTATGCGGCTGGAGGAGTTGGTTCTCCCCCCCGCAGCTCCAAGGCCAGAGATGTCATCTGCCACCCTGACTCCGAAGGAGTTCTGTGCCTCCACTGATTGGGGGGGATCCATGCCCCTGCTTGCCCCCCCGTGCATGCCCCGGTACTGAGTGGCGCATGCTTGCACCATGCATGCTTTGGGGGGAGGGATAGCTCAGTGGTTTGAGCATTGGCCTGCTAAACCCAGGGTTGCGAGTTCAATCCTTGAGGGGGCCATTTAGGGATCTGGGGCAAAACAATCTGTCAGGGGACAGTACTTGGTCCTGCTAGTGAAAGCAGGGGACTAGACTTGATGACCTTTCAAGGTCCTTCCAGTTCTAGGAGATTGGCATATCTCCATTTTTTTATTATTATTTTTTTTTATTTTGGGGAGGGATAGCTCAGTGGTTTGAGCATTGTCCTGCTAAACCCAGGGTTGTGAGTTCAATCCTTGGGGGGGGCCATTTGGGGATCTGGGGCAAAAATTGGGGATTGGTCCTGCTTTGAGCAGGGGGTTGGACTAGATGACCTACTAAGGTCCCTTCCAACCCTGATATTCTAGGATTCTATGATTCTATGCCAGGCCCAAAGAGCATAGCTGACCTGTGGGGATTGGCTGTGCAAGGAAACCAGCTACAGGGCTGCAAGAAATGGCCCCTTTCTAGCATTGGCCACAAGTCATGAGTGAGCTTGGAAAAGATTGGCAGGACTGTCTAGAAGCTCACAGCTACAGAGGTTATTTTTGCTCCCTCTTGGTTCTTTGTAACGGCACTAGAGCTGCAGCTGCCATGATTCGAGGGTACTTCAGCAGTGTATTTTGGGAAATGGGGCTACAGCCTCGCTCAGAAACACTCAGTGATTGATGTCCTGTCGCATCCAAGATGGCTGGTCCGAAGGAGGATTACTGGGGAAGGAGACATCCCAGCAGTCAGGTCAGAATCCCTTTAGGTGTGTGGGCACATGCTGTAAACACACGTATTATTCACTTGAGAGCTTTGGGTTTGACCAGGCTGGCTGTATCTCAATTCCAGACCCTTCCCTGGCTGGAACACCCAAGTCAAAGTGACCTTCTTAAATGCAAGTAGCTGCTCTTCTGTGCTTTGCTTTGAGCAGCAGAGAGGGACACCAAAATGCCCATCCCATTACAGTGCCTGCACACGTCACCCTGCTACTGTGCAAATTCTCGCCAGGCCCAGATGCCATCTGTTCATTTTTGCCCTTGTTACAAATAATAAATGTGGGGTCTTTCTGTTTGCCTTCTTGTTTTTGAGCCCTTAGGGGTCATTTATTCCAGCTTTTCTCTATAACCAGGAGGACTATAAACTGACTTTTTAAATGAAAGGTGAGCTTCTCATCTCTGGGGCTTTAAGAAAAACACCTAACAGCGTGAGACTCATGACAAAATCATGAGAGGTGGCAATGCTGTAATTAATTTGCTCTGAGCTGTGATCTTTACTGAAATGTCCGCAACAACACTCTTGTATGTTTAACACCAATGAAGCTGACATTACACCTGGCAGAGTAGGTAGCGGCTGCACTCGTTCTCCTAGCTCTCATAATGACACTATAGGGTACTGCTTCTGTGCTGCCTTTTAAACTTGGAACTTGCCTCCTTCCATCTCTCTGGGTACCAAACAGCCTCCCTCTTGGTTCGCATCCCTCCTGTAAAGTCGCTGTGTCCACACAATTTAGTTTAGCACCTAACCCAGCATGAGATTGGATCCTCAAGCCATGCATGTGTGTCTGAATTAGTCTGTGAGCTCTAAGGGCACCAACTCTGTGCTTGTTCAGCACTGTGCACGTTGTAGTCCCTCAGTTAATGACAGCCTTGGGTTTTGCTTTCAGAAAAGTACAATGTGCAATTGCTTGTCTATTCCCGTTGGAGTCCAGAATGGCTATCACTATGGCCTAGGCTACACTTGCAGATGTACAGCGCTGTTAGTTAAACCCGTGTTCGTACAGCTGAGTAGGGAAAGCGCTGCAGCCTGTCCACACTGGCAGCGGCCAGCGCAGTAACTACCACTGACGTGGCTACATTTGCGGCACTTGCAGCTGTATTGGGAGCGGTGCATTATGGGCATTCAGGTAGCTGCAACGTGCTTTTCAAATCGGAGGGGGGGGGTGAGGGGGACTTTGACAGGGAGCGTTTTTGGAAAAAGAGTGGGTTTTTGGAATCTCCACAGAGTGTCAGCTCATTATTTCCACACCTCCACATCCCCTGCCTCTCTCTCAATCACTGAAAGCAAACAGCAGGGGCTTTGTTTGTTTTTAAAGAGCAGATAAAAGAGAGGAAATGGAGCCTGTGTTTAGCAGCTGTGTTTAGCAGCTCAACAACGGAGCTCTGAACTCCAACCCGGAAGTGCCGTTTCAAAACAAAGCAGCTTCTGGAGATCAGTAACTCCGTTGTTCCTGGGCTACACTGAAAGACCAACGTTCCACCCACTTCGCAACAGTAGCTATTTCTCTCGGGGGAGGTGGAGTACATGCAGTGCTGTATCTGAGGAGATACAGCGTTGCACGTGCCTTGCAAGTGTAGCCAGTTAATGAGTTACAGCGCTGCCGGCAGTTTTATTACGCTGTAACTTGTAAGTGTAGCCAAGGCCTATGTTTGGTGTACCACCCACCTCCCACCCAGAGCAGCAGCGTGGCTTGACTTTAACATGTCAATGCCTGTGTCAGCCAAGAGGAAGAGTCCTTAAGCTGTCACGGCTAGGAACCAAGTGCCAGGAATCTGAATCCAAGAGCTACGGGGAGAATTATAGAATCATAGGACTCGAAGGGACCTCGAGAGGTCAGCTAGTCCAGTCCCCTGCACTCATGGCCGGACTAAGTATTATCTAGACCATCCATGACAAGTGCTTGTCTAACCTGCCCTTAAAAACCTCCAATGATGGAGATTCCACAATTATTATTATTAGATTATTTGAAGCTAATCAAGGCCAGACAGATATCAACTGAGCACCTAGGCCTCCAATTAGTGCTCTGATGTGTAAGGTCAGTAAACAGTCTGCAGGTGAAATTCTGGGTGGGACTTTTACCACTGACTTCAATGGGACCAGGACTTCATCCTGAGTGCTCACAGTAAACAGGCAGGCCTGGGAGGCAGAGCGTAGGACAGTGAGAAGTCACATCTGGTGCTCAGTGTCAGAGAACTAGGGAACAAATCCCAGAGAAGAGCCACTGGGTCCTGGGTGAAGGAATAGAGAGGAGGCAGAGGCTTTCTCTTGTGTAATGCATAACTAGGGGCTAGTCCAGTGTCAGATCTGCAGAACAGTGTTCCTCTGAAAACCATACTGAGCACAAAGCCAGCTGGGATTAATGGCCGGGCTCATATGTGAAGTCACTGGGGCTAAATGTGTAATTTAAGTGAGTAGGAGTTGGCCCCACGTGTACAAGTTCTTGAAATGCAGACTATGGAGGCCTGTCAGCGCAAGAAGAGGGTTAGTTGTGAGCCTGACTACTCTTTCCTGGCTCTGTCTCCTGAGGACTGAGCCCATGCTTGGAGGAGAGGATGGAAAAGGATAAAGGAGGGGCCAGATCAGATGAGAAACTTGCACATAAAAAAGAATCTGACACATCTGAAAAGGGCAGACAAATAAACAGTGACAAGTTTTTAAAGTGCTTGTACACAAATGCCAGAAGTTTAAATAATAAAATGGGTGAACTAGAGTGCCTCGTGTTAAAGGAGGATATTGACATAATAGGCATCACAGAAACATGGTGGAGTGAGGACAATCAATGGGACACAATCATTCTGGGGTATAAAATATATCGGAAGGACAGAAGAGGTCTGGGGGGGGAGGGAGTGGCACTATATGTGAAAGAAAATGTAGAATCAAATGAAGTAAAAATCTTAAATGAATCCACATGTTCCATAGAATCTCTATGGATAGTAATTCCATGCTCTAATAAGAATATAACAATAGGGATCTATTATCGACCACCTGATCAGGACAGTGATAGTGATGATGAAATGCTAAGGGAGATTAGAGATGCTATCAAAATACAGAACTCAATAATAGTGGGAGAGTTCAATTATCCCCATATTGACTGGGTACATGTCACCTCAGGACAAAATGCGGAGACAAAATTCCTCGATACTTTAAATGACTGCTTCTTGGAGCAGCTGGTACAGGAACGCACAAGGAGAGGGTCAACTCTTGATTTAGTCCTGAGTGGATCGCAGGATCTGGTCCAAGAGGTAACTATAACAGGACCGCTTGGAAATAGTGACCATAATATCATAACATTTAACATATCTGTGGTGCGAAGAACATATTAACAGCCCAACACAGTGACATTTAATTTCAGAAAGGGCAACTATACAAAAATGAGAGGGTTAGTAAAGCAGAAATTAAAAGGTAAAGTGACTAAAGTGAAATTCCTGAAAGCTGCATGGACACTTTTCAAAGACACCATAATAGAGGTCCAACTTAAATGTATACCCCAAATTAAAAAACAAACTCAAAGAACTAAAAAAGAGCCACCGTGGCTTAACCATGTAAAAGAAGCAGTGAGAGATAAAAAGGCATCTTTTAAAAAGCGGAAGTCAAATCCTAGTGAGGTAACTAGAGAGGAGCATAAACACTGCCAAATTAAGTGTAAAAATGTTAAAAAAAGCCAAAATGGAGTTTGAAGAACAGCTAGCCAAAAACTCAAAAGGTAATAACAAAAAGTTTTTTAAATATGTTTTTTTGCTTTGGTCTTCACGGCTGAGGACGTTAGGGAGATTCCCAAACCTGAGCCGTCTTTTGTAGGTGACAAATCTGAGGAATTGTCACAGATTGAAGTGTCACTAGAGGAGGTTTTGGAACTAATTGATAAACTTAACTGTAACAAGTCACCGGGACCAGATGACATTCACCCAAGAGATCTGAAAGAGGGGGAGAGATAGCACAGTGGTTTGAGCATTGGCCTGCTAAACCCAGGGTTGTGAGTTCAATCCTTGAGAGGGCCACTTAGGGATCTGGGGCAAAAATCTGTCAGGGGACAGTACTTGGTCCTGCTAGTGAAGGCAGGGGTCTGGACTCGATGACCTTTCAAGGTCCTGCCAGTTCTAGGAGACTGGCATATCTCCATTTATTATTATTTTTATTATTAAGAACTCAAATGTGAAATTGTGGAACTATTGAGTAGGGTTTGTAACCTATTCTTTAAATCGGCTTCTGTACCCAATGACTGGAAGATAGCTAATGTAATGCCAATATTTAAAAAGGGCTCTAGAGGTGATCCCGGCAATTACAGACCTAAGTCTTGTAAGTCTAACATCCCACTGGGCAAATTAGTTGAAACAATAGTAAAGAATAAAATTGTCAGGCACAGGTAACCCTGTAACCCTTCTGCCAGGACGAGTTGACAGCAGCAAGGGCTGGGTTCAGTTCATGAGGGTTCCCTTCTCATCAACGCAATGCAAAACCGGCTTGAGCCCCCACCCAGTAACCTGGGAAAATCTTACACACACCCCTGGGCGCCTCAAAGAGGCAAATACTTCCCCTCTCACAAGCACAGAGCCAATGTAGCAGAAAATCTTTAATAACAGCAGGTAAACGGCATCAGCATTAAATTGGGAAAACACCGCAACTAGGATTCATAAACCAAACTGTGAGCAAAGACCCACCCCAGCAAATTGGGCCATGTCCTTTCCCTTTGGTTCTTGAGTCCAGCAACCCCAAAATCACCCAAAGTCCCAAAAGTCCAAGAACCCAAAAGTCCAGTCCCAGAGTTCAAAAGTTCATCTGCAGAGTGCTACACGCCCCCCCAGTCTGGGTGGAAATTGGGAGGGGAGAGGTAAGGGGCACCTTACGTGGCTCGAAGCTGACTGCCTCGCCCCTCCGTGGGGCTTCGCTCTGCTCTGCCAGCCATCCCACGGGCCACTCTGCTCCACCAGCTGTCCCGCAAACTGCTCCGCACTGCCAGCAGCTCCACTCCACCAGCCGTCCTGCAAGCCGCGCCAACTGTTCCAACGAACTGCTCCGCTCCGCCAGCAGCTCTGCTCCACCAACTGTCCCTCCAATTGCTCCGCCAGCCGCTCAGCAATATATCTTCAGGCTCCCCCCGCACTTAACACAGTGCTCAGTGATTTCAGCTCATAATACTTTTAGCTCTTTAATGATGTCAGCTTGTAATAAGTAGTGCTTAGTGCTCCTTTGCACCCTTAGCCCAGAGTGATTTCAGCTCACCAGCCTATAACCAGACTCCCAATGAACTCAACATTAGCTCTGATATTCCACAGTGGAGAGAGAAAGAAGATACAATTGGTGTCTCAGGCCCACCCAAGGTACCCACACCACCAGATACTAATATCTATCCCTAGCCTCTTTCAATTGACTGGGTTTTGGAACCCATGCCCTTGCCTAGCGAGTGCTGCTTAGTTGATGACGAGTTCCCCTCCATCATGACAAAAGGCCAAGTACAGTTCCACTGTCCTTGATTTACATAATCAGTATAATAACATTTCATTCTTCCTGCCCCAATAACAGAAATTCCTGCCCCAATACATAAAAACTGGGGATCCTACACCAGCCCGAAGTGACCATTTGGGCTATTATGGGCTCATGCTAGGCGGGGTGGGTGTGCCTATGCAAATGAGATCAGCCCCTGAAGTTCTTTGCAACGACTCACCACCAGACGTAAGGGTGGAGCTCATCCTAACTCTGCTTACACACATAGAAGAACATAAATTGTTGGGCAAAAGTCAACATGGTTTCTGTAAAGGGAAATCATGTCTTACTAATCTATTCGAGTTCTTTGAAGCAGTCAACAAACATGTGGACAAGGGCGATCCAGTAGACATAGTGTACTTAGATTTCCAGAAAGCCTTTGACAAGGTCCCTCGTCAAAGGCTCTTATGTAAATTAAGTTGCCATGGGATAAGAGGGAAGATCCTTTCATGGATTGAGAACTGATTAAAAGACAGGGAACAAAGGGTAGGAATAAATGGTAAATTTTCAGAATGGAGAGGGGTAACTAGTGGTGTTCCCCAAGGGTCAGTCCTAGGACCAATCCTATTCAACTTATTCATAAATGATTTGGAAGAAGGGGTAAACAGTGAGGTGGCAAAGTTTGCAGATGATACTAAACTGCTCAAGATAGATAAGACCAAAGCAGACTGTGAAGAACTTCAAAAAGATCTCACAAAACTAAATGATTGGGCAACAAAATGGCAAATGAAACTGAGTGTGGATAAATGTAAAGTAATGCACATTGGAAAAAATAACCCCAACTATACATACAATATGATGGGGGCTAATTTAGCTACAACTAATCAGGAAAAAGATCTTGGAGTCATTGTGGATAGTTCTCTGAAGACATCCATGCAGTGTGCAGCGGCAGTCAAAAAAGCAAACAGGATGTTAGGAATCATTTAAAAAGGGATAGAAAATAAGACGGAGAATATCCATGGTGCGCCCACATCATGAATACTGCATACAAATGTGGTCTACTCATCTCAAAAAGGATATACTGGCATTAGAAAAGGTTCAGAGAAGGGCAACTAAAATGATTAGGGGGTTGGAATGGGTCCCATATGAGGAGAGATTAAAAAGGCTAGGACTTTTTAGCTTGGAAAAGAGGAAACTAAGGAGGGATATGATAGAGATATATAAAATTATGAGTGGTGTGGAGGAAGTGAATAAGGAAAAGTTATTTACTTGTTCCCATAATAGAAGAACTAGGGTCCACCCAATGAAATTAGTGGGCAGCAGGTTTAAAACTAATAAAAGGAAGTTCTTCTTCACACAGCGCACAGTCAACCCGTGGAACTCCTTACCTGAGGAGGCTGTGAAGACTAGAACTATAACAGGGTTTAAAAGAGAACTGGATAAATTCATGGAGATGAAGTCCATTAATGGCTATTAACCAGGATGGGTAAGGAATGGTGTCCTTAGCCTCTGTTTGTGATGGATGGCAGGAGAGAGATCACTTGATCATTACCTGTTAGGTCCACTCACTCCGGGGCACCTGGCATTGGCCACTGTCGGTGGACAGGATACTGGGCTGGATGGACCTTTGGACTGACCCAGTATGACCATTTTTATGTTCTTATGTTTTTATGCTTGTATTGTGCAGCACAAGGAGGCATAGGTCTGAATACATTACTCGCTGCAGCAAAGAGCTTCCCAGATATTGAGCTGGGAGTTCAAATAATTTGCTTCACAGTGGAAATGACTGTAGCTAACACTTCTGACAGATCATCATATTAAGTGGCCCTAATAATCTGTAACAGCTGTGCCTAACACAGGCAAGTATAATTATCAATTCAGTTAACTACATTGATAAATACGGTATAGCAGCGAACTTCATAAGTGAGGGAGGCTGTCACTTACCACATGAAATGAACATCAACTGGGGTAAGACAAGACTGAAAACAGTCACCAATTTTGTTCAGACACAGTTTTGAAGTCTCAAAGCATCCCACCCAGATCCAAATAAATGAGAAATTATCCCAAGATTAGTCACTTCCTAGCACAATTAATACTCATTTGGGATTCTGCTTCACTAAATTCCTCCAAAGGATGCTGTGTGCACTTTCAATTTTGCATGTGTGACCCGGAAACAGGGGAGATTTTTCTGATGGGAAAACCTGTTGGTTTTTTTTGGAGATGCGAACATGTTTCTGAGGTGTGGCGTTTCAGGGGAGGGATTGCTCTTTTAACCGAAGGGAACGCTACAGATTAGCGGTCCAATTTAGTCCTCCTGTCTGTGCAGTTCTACTATCCACTTAAGGCACATACATGACCCCTTGCGCTCTTCAGTGGCTTTACTACAGCTGGGTGGGAAATGGTTTGTGTGTCCCAAGAGAATTGTTGAGATTTTAGAAAAAAATTCCTGTGCTGACTGACTGGGACAAATTGAAATCTCGACATTTTCTGCAAATCAATAATCTGAAAAAAAAACTGGAGTGAGCCAATTGAAACAGTTTGTTCTGATTTGGGCCTTTAAAATAGTTTTGAGTATAAATTAATAAAAGTTGTTCAATGTTTCAAACTAAAAAAATAAAACTTTTCATTTAAAAACAATCAGAACTTTTTTTTCCACATTTTTTAAACTGGGAGATGTATTGAAAATCACCCTTTCCTGCAAAGCTTCTGTTTTGACTAATCAGCATTTTCTGGGGGAAAATACCTGACTGGGAAATGCCTGATAAACTCCAGCCTTTATCCTCCCGACAACTCTGTCGCCATTTTAGAGAAGCAGAATGGAGTCCTTTCAATTAATTAGCCTCTTAACGTTGGTATAGGCACTTCCACCTTCTCATGTTTCTTTGAATGTATAAATATCTGTTCACTGTATGTTCCATTCCATGCATCCGATGAAGTGGGTTCTTAACCCACGAAAGCTTATGCTGAAATAAATTTGTTAGTCTCTAAGGTGCCACAGTTATTTTTCTTGTTTTCTTTTTGCTGACACAGACTAACACGGCTACTACACTGAAACCTGTGAAACTGAGTTACTTACTGCCAGTCAAACGGGAAATCTGTGGCAGATTAAGGTCTCCACAGGGCCGGCCCACAACATTTTGGCACCTGAGACAGGGAGCTCAAATGACGCCCCCATGTTCCCTCGCTTGGGCCAAAACTTTGAAAGGTCTCAGTTCTGCCGCCTTCTTCCTGTTCTACTCGTCTCATGGTACTGCTTTTATATATATATATAAAATGGAGATATGCCAATATCCTAGAACTGGAAGGACCTTTCAAGGTCATCAAGTCCAGTCCCCTGCCTTCACTAGCAGGACCAAGTACTGTCCCCTGACAGATTTTTGCCCCAGATCCCTAAATGGCCCCCTTAAGAATTGAACTCACAACCCTGGGTTTAGTAGGCCAATGCTCAAACCACTGAGTTATCCCTCCCCTCTCATGCCCTACTACCTACCCCAATAAAGGAGAACTAACAACTTAAAATGCCTTCTTCAAAAATTTTAAGAAAAACTTAACTTTCAAAAGCCTGAACAGCAAATGTAACTTTTCTTGTCAGCATAGTAAACACTGGCATTTTTATCTGTTTGAATAATCAAAGTGGTGCTTTCCGTGCCTTCTTGGTTGCTGTGATTTGAACTGCTTCCTGAAGATCCACAGTCTGGGCCAGCTCAGGCTCCATTGAGATGGTTGCAAGGCCGACCAGCCTCTGCTGTGTCATTGTGGAGCGTAGATGTGTTTTTATTAACTTCAGCTTGGAGAAGTGTTCTCCACTGGCAACTGTTACAGGAAGTGTTAGAAGTATGCGCAGAGCAACAAAAGCATTTGGAAAGAGGGTGGTCATCTTATTTGTGCACATATATTCTAGAACAGCCTTTGGAGTTGATCATACTGAAATGTATCTTAAAAGGGCTTTCAGTTCATCACCTAAATCGCATCAATATCACGCATGTCATCATGTGTCAACACTGCCTGAAGTCCCCTGCATTGCTGGTGTAGGTCTTCTTCAGGTATAGTGAGGAGTTTTGGAATATCATACAACATCCCAAATATACTGCTGTGTTCCTTGAGCTGCATGAAACATTCTTCGACTGACTGTATTGCACAATCCAGCACCTGGTTAAAGAACTCAACTTTGAATTGTTGTTTGGGGTCTCTTATGGGATTATCCCGTGCCTCGTAATCAAAATGTATTCTTCTTCAGTGACTCTTGTATTCTTGAATGAGTGGGAAAATAGCTTCAGTGTGAAGTTCCTCTGCCAACTTCTGTGCAGTCTTCAGAATGTTTTGAAATCCCTCATCTGACCGGTAAGACTGTAGGCATGACTTTGCTTTGTCCAGTTGTTCCATTGCTCCAGATATATCAAGGTCAACACCTTGGAGTCTCTTGCTTACAACATTTATTTCAAACAGTATGTCATGCCACAACACTAAGGCCTGGTCTACACTAAGAGTTTATGTCGAATTTAGCAGTGTTACATTGAATTAACCCTGTGCCTGTCCACACAACGAAGCCATTTATTTTGACATAAAGGGCTCTTAAAATCGATTTCTGTACTCCTCCCTGACGAGGGGATTAGCGCTAAAATCAATATGGCCCTGTCGAATTAGGGTTAGTGTGGACGCAATTCGATGGTATTGACCTCTGGGAGCTATCCCACAGTGCACCTGAGCTCGGATGCTCTGCCCAGGTAGACAGGAAAAGTCTCGGGAACTTTTGAATTTCATTTCCTGTTTGGCCAGCGTGGTGAGCTCATCAGCACAGGTAACGATGCAGAGCTCATCAGCAGAGGTGACCATGCAGTCCCAGAATTGAAAAAGGGCTCCAGCATGGACCAAACGGGAGGTGTTAGATCTGATAGCTATATGGGGAGATGAATCCGTGCTATCAGAACTACGTTCGAAAAGACGGAATGCAAAAATATATGAAAAAATCTCCAAGGCCATGATGGACAGAGAATACAGCAGGGATGCAACACAGTGCTGTGTGAAAATTTAGGCGCTCAGACAAGCGTACCAGAAGACCAAAGAGTCAAACGGACTTGCCGGGTCACAGCCCCAGACATGCTGCTTCTATGCTGAGCTGCATGTCATTTTAGGGGGGGCTGCCACCACTACCCCACCCCCTATCTGTGGACTCCGATGATGGGATATTCTCATCAGTCGCAACGCCTGAGGATTTAGTGGACGGGGAAGATGATGATGGTGATGATGATGACGCGGTTGTGGACAGCACACAGCACACCGATTTCCCTGACGCCAGGATCTTTTCATCACCCTAACAGAAATACCTTCCCAACCCTCCCAAGGCGGTATCCCGGACCGTGAAGCCGGAGAAGGCACATCTGGTGAGTGTATCTTTTGAATAGAAAAGACATGGTTTAAAAGCAAGTGGTTTTTAATGATTAATTTGCCCTGAGGACTTGGGATGCATTCGTGGCCAGTACAGCTACTGGAAAAGTCTGTTAACATGTCTGGGGATGGAGCGGAAATCCTCCAGGGACATCTTCCATAAAGCTCTCTTGGAGGTACTCTGAAAGCCTTTGCAGAAGGTTTCTGGGGAGAGCAGCCTTATTCCGTCCTCCATGGTAGGACACTTTACCATGCCACACCAGTAGCAAGTACTCTGGTATCATTGCATAACAAAGCCTGGCAGCATATGGCCTCAGTGTTTGCTGGCATTCAAGCAACATCCGTTCTTTCTCTGTCTGTGTTATCCTCATCAACCATTCATGGTTACCTGGTTTAAATACGGGAATTTAATTATGGGGACATTCAGAGGTGCTATTTCTACTCCGCTGTTTGCCTGTGCCTGAAAATAAATCCTCCCCGCAGTTACCAGCCATGTGGTGGGAGGGGGGTGGGGGCCTTCATGCTGAGCTGTTTGGGTTCGTCTAGCAGGGATCTTCTCTGATACCAGCCACACGGTCGGGGCAGAGATGGGGAGCCTTCATGCTGGGCTGTTTGCGTTCGGCTAGCAGGGATCTTCCCTGATACCAGCCACGCGGTGGGGGCAGGGATGGGGAGCCTTCATGCTGGGCTGTTTGCGTTCAGCTAGCAGGGATCTTCCCTGATACCAGCCACGCGGTGGGGGGAAGGGTAAAGTGATCATCCCAGAGAATTGAATGGCTGGGGTTAGTTTGGTTTCTGCCACTGCACGTTAACCTGCAAAGCGCAGCACTACATGGCCAACTCAATGGGCTTTGCTTGGAATGGGAAAGGGTGCTGCTGTTATGAAGGATGCAGAAGCCAAGAGTCTATGGCTTACTATGGCCGCCTGCAAGCTGAATTCTGTTGCTCGGCCCTGCGTGTGTGATCTGTACACCAAAGCCGCAGGCACTCAATATAAAGATGCAAAATGCGACCTTGCACTGAAAGCACATGTGCTATGTACTGTGAATGGTGGTGTTCACCGAGAAAGAGTATACCCATTGTTCTGTAAAATGTATCTTTTTTAAAACTTCTCTCTCTTTTTCTCCCCCCGCAGCTGCAACTGTTTCCAACCTCCCCCTAGCATCTCCGTCCCAAAGGCTATCTCAGATAAGGCGGGGGGAAAAGCCATCTACTATGACCTGCACATTTCCTAGGGTCACTACCTTTGATAGCAGCAGCTCAGCGATTGCGTTGGCTACTTGCATCACAGCAACCCACACAGTAGATTTGCCCACTCCAAAATGGTTCGCGACTGACCGGTAGCTGTCAGGTGTTGCAAGCTTCCACAGGGCTATCGCCACTTGCTTCTGAACTGTGAGGGCTGCTCTCATCTTGGTGTCTTGGCGCTTCAGTGCAGGGGACAGCAAATCACATAGTTCCATGAAAGTGCCCTTACGCATGCGAATGTTTCGCAGCCACTGGGATTCATCCCAGACCTGCAACACTATGCGGTCCCACCAGTCTGTGCTCGTTTCCTGTGCCCAGAATCAGCGTTCCACGGGATGAGTCTGCCCCATTGCCACCAGGATGTCCAATTTGCGGGGTCCCATTCTTTGAGAGAGGTCTGTGTCCATGTCCTCATCACTGTCATCACCGCGCTGCTGTAGCCTCCTTGCCTGCTTTTTCAAGTTCTGGTTATGCGTAAAGTGCACGATAATGCGCGAGATGTTGACAACGGCCATAACTGCTGCGATGAGCTCACCGGGCTCCATGCTCGCCGTGCTATGGGGTCTGCCCTGGCAATCCAGGGAAAAGGGTGCGAAAAGATTGTCTGCCATTGCTTCCACGGAAGGAGGGAGGGAGGGAGAGAGGGTTGACTGATGACATTTACCCATAACCACCCGCAACAAATTTATGCCCCATCAGGCATTGGGAGCTCAATCCAAAATTCAAATGGGCAGCGGAGACTGTGGGATAGCCACCCACGGTGTATCGCTTGGAATGTCGACGCTTGCCACGGTACTGTGGACGCACACCGCCGAATTAATGTACTTAGTGTGGACACACACATTCGACTTTATAATATCTGTTACCAAAAATCAATTTCTGTAAAATTGGACTAATGTCGTAGTGTAGACATACCCTAAGCCACACAGAAATTTGCAGTTATGTATGTTTCTGGTGATTCCATTTCCCTCTGCCACTGTTCTCCCACGAACAGTTCCTGTCATAGCATTACCCTCCATAATGGCAACTATGGCATCATCTGTCTTCCCAATTTGGTGTTTGGTAGGCTTTATCGTCTCCACTCGACTTTCCCATCATGTGTCACTCGGTGGTTTCAGAGTCAGAGAGGATGTTCCCAGATGTTGCTTCAAAATTTGCCATCAATGAGTTGATGCAGAGAAAAATACATTGATGCTTTGAATTACATTAAAAAATTCAGCAGCCTCACTAGAAGCTGATGCTGCATCACTGACCACCAAGTTCAATGAATGAGAACTGCATGGGACAAAAAAAGCTTGAGGGTTTAACTCTCGGATCCGTGTCTGCACTCCTCTGTTCTTTCCTCTCATGTTGGCACCATTATTGTAGCCCTGACCCCTCATGTCAGCTATCGCAATCCCAGCTTTTTAAGAAGCACATTTGTCATACCAGCTCCTGTAGCACTATCAATGTCAATACATTCTAGAAAATGCTCTCTGACAGTCACCATTGCAGGGACATTTTCACTGGGTTCTGTTGTTGTTACAAAACGCACCATTAAAGTCATTTGTTCCGTATGGCTGATGTCAGGTGTGAGTGCAGAATAACAAAGTAATATCTTCCTGACTTTAGATCTGCCTGTTTGACTTTTGTTGCCAGTAACTGTATGATCTCATTTTGAACTGTTTTTCCAAGGTAGTAGTGTGTGTACATTTCTTGGGTGGTGACTCTTCTTAGATGCTCCTGGAGTACAGCATCAAACTCAACCATCAGCTCCACAATTTAAAGGAAGTTTCCATTGTTTGGCACATACTTCAGCGCTAGGTTTTCGGTAGCAAGCATTCTCACAATGGCAATGAGCCTTTTCAGAACATTTTGCCAGTAAAGAGACTCTGATGCAATCTTCTCTTGATGCTGATCATCTATGGTGGCCTTTAACCTTACTCTCATCTCAAGCTCTTTCTACCTATGGAATGCTCTCTGGTGATTTGCTCACTTCTCATGGCACGCCAGATTTCTAGCCAGATTTTTCCAGTCCTTTGTTCCTGTAGAACCCAATGTGGCTGGAACATTAGACAGGAAGAGTTTGCAACAAAAACAGTATGCAGCATTCTCGGTTTTTGAGTACATAAGCCATGGCCTCTCCACTTTATCACCATTGGGGATTTCACGCCAGTAATGTGTTCGATGGAAACTTCTATTTTAATTGTCTTTGGGGAACATAGAATCATAGAATCATAGAATCTCAGGGTTGGAAGGGACCTCAGGAGGTCATCTAGTCCAACCCCCTACTCAAAGCAGGACCAACCCCAACTAGATCATACCAGCCATGGCTCTGTCAAGCCTGACCTTAAAAACCTCTAAGGAAGGAGATTCCACCACCTCCCTAGGTAACCCATTCCAGTGCTTCACCACTCTACTAGTGAAAAAGTTTTTCCTAATATCCAACCTAAACCTCCCCCTCTGCAATTTGAGACCATTACTCCTTGTTCTGTCATCTTCTACCACTGAGAACAGTCTAGAGCCATCCTCTCTGGAACCCCCTTTTAGGTAGTTGAAAGCAGCTATCAAATCCCCCCTCACTCTTCTCTTATGCAGGCTAAACAATCCCAGTTCCCTCAGCCTCTCCTCATAAGTCATGTGCACCAGCCCTCTAATCATTTTGGTTGCCCTCCGTTGGACTCTTTCCAATTTATCCACATCCTTCTTGTAGTGTGGGGCCCAAAACTGGACACAGTACTCCAAATGAGGCCTCACCAGTGCCGAATAGAGGGGAATAATCACGTCCCTCGATCTGCTGGAAATGCCCCTACTTATACAGCCCAAAATGCCGTTAGCCTTCTTGGCAACAAGGGCACACTGTTGACTCATATTCAGCTTTTCGTCCACCGTAACCCCTAGGTCCTTTTCTGCAGAACTGCTGCCAAGCCATTCGGTCCCTAGTCTGTAGCAGTGCATGGGATTCTTCCGTCCTAAGTGCAGGACTTGTTGAACCTCATCAGATTTCTTTTGGCCCAATCCTCTAATTTGTCTAGGTCCCTCTGTATCCTGTCCCTACCCTCCAGCGTATCAACCACTCCTCCCAGTTTAGTGTCATCTGCAAACTTGCTAAGGGTGCAGTCCACACCAGCCTCCAGATCGTTGATGAAGATATTGAACAAAACCGGCCCCGGCACCGACCCTTGGGGCACTCCACTTGATACCGGCTGCCAACTAGACATGGAGCCATTGATCACTACCCGTTGAGCACGACCATCCAGCCAGTTGTCTATCCACCTTACCGTCCATTCCTCCAGCCCATAGTTCTTTAACTTGCTGGCAGGAACACTGTGGGAGACTGTATCAAAAGCTTTGTTAAAGTCAAGAAATAGCACATCCACTGCTTTCCCCTCATCCACAGAGCCAGTTATCTCATCATAGAAGGCAATTAGGTTAGTCAGGCATGACTTGCCCTTGGTGAATCCATGCTGACTGTTCCTGATCACTTTCCCCTCCTTTAAGTGGTTCAAAATTGATTCCTTGAGGACCTGTTCCATGATTTTTCCAGGGACTGAGGTGAGACTGACTGGCCTGTATTCCCTGGATCTTCCTTCTTCCCTTTTTTAAAGATGGGCACTACATTAGCTTTTTTCCAGTCATCCGGAACCTCCCCCAATTGCCATGATTTGTCAAAGATAATGGCCAATGGCTCTGCAATCACATCGGCCAACTCCTTTAGCACCCTCGGATGCAGTGCATCCGGCCCCATGGACTTGTGTTCGTCCAGCTTTTCTAAATAGTCCCGAACTACTTCTTTCTCCACAGAGGGCTGGTCACCTCCTCCCCATACCGTGCTGCGGAGTGCAGCCGCCTGGGAGCTGACCTTGTCTGTGAAGACGGAGGCAAGAAAAACATTGAGTACACTAGCTTTCTCCACATCCTCTGTCACTAGGTTCCCTCCCTCATTCAGCAAGGGGCCCACACTTTCCTTGACTTTCTTCTTCTTGCTCACATACCTGAAGAAACCCTTCTTGTTACTCCTAACATCTCCGGCTAGCTGCAACTCCAAGTGTGATTTGGCCTTCCTAATTTCACTCCTGCATGCCTGAACAATATTTTTATACTCCTCCCTGGTCATTTGTCCAATCTTCCACTTCTTGTAAGCTGCTTTTTTGTGTTTAAGACGAGCAAGGATTTCACTGTTAAGCCAAGCTGGTCGCCTGCCATATTTACTTTTCTTTCTACACATCGGGATGGTTTGTTCCTGCAACCTCAATAAGGATTCTTTAAAATACAGCCAGCTTTCCTCGACTCCTTTCTCCCTCATGTTATTCTCCCAGGGGACCTTGCCCATCAGTTCCCTGAGGGAGTCAAAGTCTGCTTTTCTGAAGTCCAGGCTCTGTATTCTACTCTTCTCCTTTCTTCCTTGTGTCAGGATCCTGAACTCAACCATCTCATGGTCACTGCCTCCCAGGTTCCCATCCACTATTGCTTCCTCTACTATTTCTTCCCTGTTTGTGAGCAGCAGGTCAAGAAGAGCTTTTCCCCTAGTTGGTTCCTCCAGCACTTGCACCAGGAAATTGTCCCCTACACTTTCCAAAAACTTCCTGGATTGTCTGTGGACCGCTGTATTGCTCTCCCAGCAGATATCGGGGTGATTAAAGTCACCCATGAGAACCAGGGCCTGTGATCTCGTAACTTCTGTTAGTTGCTGGAAGAAAGCCTCGTCCACCTCATCCCCCTGGTCTGGTGGTCTGTAGCAGACTCCCACCACGACATTACCCTTGTTGCTCACACTTCTCAATTTAATCCAGAGACTCTCAGGTTTTTCTGCAGTTTCATACTGGAGCTCTGAGCAGTCATACTGCTCTCTTACATACAACGCAACTCCTCCACCTTTTCTGCCCTGCCTATCCTTCCTGAACAGTTTATATCCATCCATGACAGTACTCCAATCATGTGAGTTATCCCACCAAGTCTCTGTTATTCCAATTACATCATAATTCCTTGACTGTGCCAGGACTTCCAGTTCTCCCTGCTTGTTCCCCAGGCTTCTTGCATTTGTGTATAGGGATTTAAGATAACTCACCGATTGTCCTGCTGTCCCAGTATGGGGCAGGAGCCCTCCCCTCTTGCACTCACCTACTTGTGCTTCCTCCTGGTATCCCACTTCCCCACTTACCTCGGGGCTTTTGTCTCCTTCCCCCGGTGAACCTAATTTAAAGCCCTCCTCACTAGGTTAGCCAGCCTGCTTCCAAAGATGCTCTTCCCTCTCTTCGTCAGGTGGAGCCCATCTCTGCCTAGCACTCCTTCTTCTTGGAACACCATCCCATGGTCAAAGAATCCAAACCCTTCTCTCCAACACCATCTGCGTAGCCATTCGTTGACTTCCACGATTCGACGGTCTCTACCCCGGCCTTTTCCTGCCTCCGGGAGAATGGACGAGAACACCACTTGCGCCGGGTTGATACTCGTTTCTCCAGACCTTGAATCTTCTCCTCCAATATGGAGATCAGCTTGCACTTTGTACAGACAAAGTCGCTTCTATCCTGTGGAAGAAAGACAAACATGGCACATCCTGTGCAGGTCACGACAGCGGATCGCTCAGCGTCCATAGTCCCTTCCTTCTAAGAGTTTCCTCACTTGTGGCAGAAGCTACTCAGGGAACCAGCAAGGGGGATGCCGCAGTAGGCTCTCTCCAGGCGAACTCCCAGGCTAACTCCACCTGTTTGCTTCTCTGCTATTCACCGCTCAGCTGGTTCACAGCTGACTGACTGTCTTTTTAGAAGAGCCTGGAACGAAGCGATCCCAATTCACACTATTCAAACAGGCAATCAAACAATCCAGCACACTGTCAAACTGTCCCCACAACAGATACTCACTCCCCCGTCTGCAGCCCCCTGGTTGCTCTGCCTCTGCCTTTAGTTTGGGTTAAAGGAGTTAGGAATGGCAAGGAAAGCTTGCCCCCTTCGCACTCCCCTCCCAAACATGAAGTTTTTCACTTGCTGTGGCCCATGCAGTACAAGGAAGTCCCTCAGGCTACTGCTCAAGTGGGTCCACAGTCCTGGATCATCTAGACTTATGGAACTAAACTCAGCAGCAGCTGTTTCTTGCGCCTCCACCACACTCTTCTCTGATCTACACTTTTCTTCAGGAATGTGCATGGTTACATCCATTTGAGATGGAGATATGGATGCTGCAGTAGCTGCCAGGTCACCTGCACGCTGACTAACTGGAAGATCGGGTATCTTCTCACCACTCACATCCTCACTGGGGCCGGAAGGCTCACTGTGAACATTTGTGTCTATGTATCTCAGGAGAGCTCCTTCCTGCTTTCTTTCTTTTTCTGAATGCTGCCCCAGAGGGGTGTTTTCTTCTTTCACTCATGTCTGCTGTTCTGTGCTAGCTCTAGTGGCTCTGAACACTCAGTTGAAGGGGACAAATAAGCAGGCTGATACGAGGGCCTGAGTGAGGGAAGATATCAGCATCTTAAGGGCCTAACTGGCTCCTATTACTTCAGCTGACTGCCTGTTCTCCTCAAGTGGGTTCAGGGAAGCAGCAGGAAACAGGAAGCTCCCTGAGAAGCTGGTGTTCATCAGTCCAGTCTCTTGGGGGTGCTAGAGAGGTACATAAGAGGCTCCTCCTCTTCTCTCTCCCTGCAGCTCCTGCTGCTTTCTGTTATTCCCTCTCACCTTTTCTCCTGCCTGCCTGTTATGTCTCTTGTGCCCTCCTTCCTCCAGAACAGCACTCCACCATCTCTGTGCACCTAGAGCAGAGAGAATACATATGCACCAGCAGTAGACACAATTTTCTACACTCTGAGTCCTAGTGGCACCCCTGACACACAGTCTGGCACCTGAGGTGGCCACCTCAGTTCGCCTCATGGTAAGGCCAGTCCTGGGTCTCCAAACTTGTGGGGCAGCACCCAATCACTGGACCCTCCTAGCACATCACAGCTGGCACCCTGTAGCTGGCACAGCACAGACAGCTTTTGGCTAAGTGTAGCTATTGAATTACCCTCTCCCACCTAAAGCTGGTCCCCTTTGAGTCATAGATGAAGGCCCTTGGTAGCATAGCATAGGAAGCGTTTGCTGAATGTTGTACTTCCCCTGGAGACCTCTTTCTCAATAGAACATTTTGCCCACCATGTTCAATGACTGAAGTTAAACGAGGAGAGAATTTGGCACTCTGCTTCCGTATACGTCTTTTGCTTTCTCTCATGAGAATGGGTTTCAAAAACACTGACACAAAGTAGCTAGAGAAATCTACAGCAAGTGTTGAATGCTGTACATCTGTAGTGGGGTGGCTGCCCTACTCCAGGAAGCAGCGAGTAAAAGCAGCCCTTGGAGAGAGCTGTGGCTGGGACCCAATTAGAAAAGGAGTGAGAACAGCTGAGGGAGGCTGGCTGGGTATCTGGTCCCAGGTGTGGCTAGCTCAATCATGGCACAGCTGGCCCTGATAAGAGGTACTGTGAGCCAGGAGTCTCACTCCAGCCTTGCAGTGGGAAGGACCTAGCTGCCTGGGATCATAGACTATCAGGGCTGGAAGGGACCTTAGGAGATCATCTAGTCCAACCCCCTGCTCAAAGCAGGACCAATCCCTAATTTTTGCCCCAGATCCCTAAATGGCCCCCTCAAAGATTGAACTCACAACCCTGGGTTTAGCAGGCCAATGCTCAAACCACTGAGAAACGAAAATAAGAAAAAAAAACTTGTAGCACCTTAGAGACTAACAAATTTATTTCAGCATAAGCTTTCGTGGGTTAATACCCACTTCATCGGATGCAAACCACTGAGCTATCCCTCCCCCATCACAGGGTACCTGAAGCTGAGCAGTGCTGGGGAAGGGCAGGCAGAGCTGGGGAGCTCTGGCCTGGCAAGTCCCCAGGCTGAGGCCTTGCTGAAGGCCAAAGGAGGTACTGGGGCTGCACAGATAGCGAGGCCAAGAAAGGCAGCAGGTCCAACCCTCTTGCCAGTGATGAGTGGCCATTACAGACTGCAGTTTGCCCCAGAGAAAGGGGGCTAGATGAATACTGGCAGTAGTCACTGAGGCAAGGTGGGTATAGAGGGTTGGGGGTTCCCCTGGGAGGGGAGACCCAGAGTGTGGGGGTACTGTGGTGGGAAGCACCCCAAGGGAAAGAGGCACCGGTGTCTAGGAGGGACACAGCTGGTGTCTCTCCTGGCCCCAACAGGAGGCGCTCCAAGAGCTGGAATCAAGCTAATTCCTGGACGATAAGCAGGATGCACTACAGTGGTGAGTCAGCGATCTGCTACAACATCCACATTCAGAAATACAGTCACACTAGGTGACACACAGCCATTTAAACAGCAGTAGCTCCCGTAGCTCTGGAACAAAAGGTGTTGGCACTTTCCCTATCCAGTACATATTCTGATTGGCTTTTCAGAAAAAGATCTTCTGTACACCCCAGTGCTGCTTTCTTTGTTCACACTGAAGTCACAGGGAGTTTAGAAGCCTGAGTAAGGTGAACAGGGGTTGGGCTAGAAACTGGCACTGGGCCTTTCTGTAGCTCAGCCAAGTTCAGAGGATTCACTTTGCCAGATAAGAAGTCTGAGCGACGTGTAACTGCTGAGGACTACAGACCTGATCTAAAGTGTGTTGAAGACTATGGCATTGTCTTATAGACTCATAGACTTTAAGGTCAGAAGGGACCATTATGATCATCTAGTCTGATTTACTGCACAATGCAGGCCACAAAATCTCACCCACCCACTCCTGGAATAATCCTCTCACCTATGTCTCAGCTATTGAAGTCCTCAAATCATGGTTTAAAGACTTCAAGATGCAGAGAATTCTCCAGCAAAAGACCTGTGTCCCATGCTGCAGAGGAAGGCGAAAAAGTCTTCAGTGGATTGTAGGTCAGACTCCAAGGGCTAGTCTACAGTAACAGCTGTGCTGCTGTAGTTCATCTGGTGAAGATGCGCTATGCCCACGAGAGAGCGTCTCCCATTGACAGCGCTGGTGTGGACAGCGTTTTAAGTGGATGTAACTTGCGTTACTCAGGGAGATGTCTTTTTCACGGTAGTGTAGACAAGCCCCAAATCTCTTAATCCAGTTCAATATCACTATATAGCATGGGGCACAATTCATGTAGATTTCTGAATTTTTCTATTCTAACGCCTAAATTCAGGGTTAACAATAAACTGACATGGGTGCATTACAGTCATACCATTTCTTATTCCTTTCATGCTATGCAGGGATAGTCTCCTAACAGGAGAGTCATCGTTAAATACCAGGAGTTTTCCCTTTCTCATTAGAGTGGAGCTTTCTTCCTAACTCCGATAAAATGGACTAATCTCAGCGTTTAGTTCTAGATAGAACTGTCATTGAGCCATGGCATTTTTGCAGCCTCAGTCATTCTGCTGCCAGGAGAATATCCATCATGAACAAAACCTATTTTCGTTTGTGTAATTTAGGCTCGGGGAGGAAAATCAAGTCTGTATGGAAGGCAATGCCATTAACTCACATATTGCAATCATTCCAGTTCAGTCAAGATGCTAAGTTGGCTAGCAAGGCTGGGATTTATGATCTGATTGCTTACTTTATAACAGAAGAGGGGAAAGACAACTTCAGATTGCTATTTAGCTCAAATGCTTCATTTAAATATTACCGTTCCATGTCAATATCATGTCCTAAAGGGAAAGGTATCCATTAGAGATCTATAATTCCAAAGCGAAACACTTCCATATACAATTTCAGAACAAAACCCTTCACTGCACACACTACTTTCCCTCTGGGCAGAGGATGAGAGTTGGTCACATCATTTAATGCACAGCTGGAAAGCACTCAGACACTATGAGGGGATAAGGGTGGTATATGGACCCCCCCTCGGGCACACCTGAGCTGGCCAAGCCCAAGCCTGAGTTCCATTGCAGTGTGAGGCAGAGAACACAGAGCTCTGTCTTGTCTCCAAAGACCGAATTTCTCTGCATAAATTATTGCCTGTCTGTATTCTAAGCCACATATAATGTACCTGGCAAAGGTTCATCACTGCAGTGTCTGAGAGCCTCACAATCATAGAATCATAGAATCTCAGGGTTGGAAGGGACCTCGGGAGGTCATCTAGTCCAACCCCCTGCTCAAAGCAGGACCAACCCCAACTAGATCATCCCAGCCAGGGCTTTGTCAAGCCTGACCTTAAAAACCTCTAAAGAAGGAGATTCCACCACCTCCCTAGGTAACCCATTCCAGTGCTTCACCACCCTACTAGTGAAAAAGTTTTTCCTAATATCCAACCTAAACCTCCCCCTCTGCAACTTGAGACCATTAATCCTTGTTCTGTCATCTTCTACCACTGAGAACAGTCTAGAGCCATCCTCTTTGGAACCCCCTTTTAGGTAGCTGAAAGCAGCTATCAAATCGCGCCACACTCTTCTCTTATGCAGGCTAAATAATCCCAGTTCCCTCAGCCTCTCCTCATAAGTCATGTGCTCCAGCCCTCTAATCATTTTGGTTGCCCTCCGTTGGACTCTTTCCAATTTATCCACATCCTTCTTGTAGTGTGGGGCCCAAAACTGGACACAGTACTCCAAATGAGGCCTCACCAGTGCCGAATAGAGGGGAATAATCATGTCCCTCGATCTGCTGGAAATGCCCCTACTTATACAGCCCCAAATGCCGTTAGCCTTCTTGGCAACAAGGGCACACTGTTGACTCATATTCAGCTTTTCGTCCACTGTAACCCCTAGGTCCTTTTCTGCAGAACTGCTGCCCAGCCATTCGGTCCCTAGTCTGTAGCAGTGCATGGGATTCTTCCGTCCTAAGTGCAGGACTCTGCACTTGTCCTTGTTGAACCTCATCAGATTTCTTTTGGCCCAATCCTCTAATTTGTCTAGGTCCCTCTGTATCCTGTCCCTACCCTCCAGCGTATCAACCACTCCTCCCAGTTTAGTGTCATCTGCAAACTTGCTAAGGGTGCAGTCCACACCATCCTCCAGGTCGTTGATGAAGATATTGAACAGAACCGGCCCCAGCACCGACCCTTGGGGCACTCCACTTGATACCGGCTGCCAACTAGACATGGAGCCATTGATCACTACCCGTTGAGCACGACCATCCAGCCAGTTTTCTATCCACCTTACCGTCCATTCATCCAGCCCATACTTCTTTAACTTGCTGGCAAGAACACTGTGGGAGACTGTATCAAAAGCTTTGCTAAAGTCAAGAAATAGCACATCCACTGCTTTCCCCTCATCCACAGGGCCAGTTATCTCATCATAGAAGGCAATTAGGTTAGTCAGGCATGACTTGCCCTTGGTGAATCCATGCTGACTGTTCCTGATCACTTTCCCCTCCTTTAAGTGGTTCAGAATTGATTCCTTGAGGACCTGTTTCATGATTTTTCCAGGGACTGAGGTGAGACTGACTGGCCTGTAGTTCCCCAGATCTTCCTTCTTCCCTTTTTTAACGATGGGCACTACATTAGCTTTTTTCCAGTCATCCGGGACCTCCCCCAATTGCCATGATTTGTCAAAGATAATGGCCAATGGCTCTGCAATCACATCGGCCAACTCCTTTAGCACCCTCGGCTGCAGTGCTTCCGGCCCCATGGACTTGTGTTCGTCCAGCTTTTCTAAATAGTCCCAAACTACTTCTTTCTCCACAGAGGGCTGGTCACCTCCTCCCCATACCATGCTGCGGAGTGCAGCCGCCTGGGAGCTGACCTTGTCTGTGAAGACAGAGGCAAAAAAAGCATTGAGTACACTAGCTTTCTCCACATCCTCTGTCACTAGGTTCCCTCCCTCATTCAGCAAGGGGCCCACACTTTCCTTGACTTTCTTCTTCTTGCTCACATACCTGAAGAAACCCTTCTTGTTACTCCTAACATCTCCGGCTAGCTGCAACTCCAAGTGTGATTTGGCCTTCCTAATTTCACTCCTGCATGCCTGAACAATATTTTTATACTCCTCCCTGGTCATTTGTCCAATCTTCCACTTCTTGTAAGCTGCTTTTTTGTGTTTAAGACGAGCAAGGATTTCACTGTTAAGCCAAGCTAGTCGCCTGCCATATTTACTTTTCTTTCTACACATCGGGATGGTTTGTTCCTGCAACCTCAATAAGAATTCTTTAAAATACAGCCAGCTTTCCTCGACTCCTTTCCCCCTCATGTTATTCTCCCAGGGGACCTTGCCCATCAGTTCCCTGAGGGAGTCAAAGTCTGCTTTTCTGAAGTCCAGGCTCTGTATTCTACTCTTCTCCTTTCTTCCTTGTGTCAGGATCCTGAACTCGACCATCTCATGGTCTCCCAGCAGATATCGGGGTGATTAAAGTCACCCATGAGAACCAGGGCCTGTGATCTAGTAACTTCTGTTAGTTGCTGGAAGAAAGCCTCGTCCACCTCATCCCCCTGGTCTGGTGGTCTGTAGCAGACTCCCACCACGACATTACCCTTGTTGCTCACACTTCTCAATTTAATCCAGAGACTCTCAGGTTTTTCTGCAGTTTCATACTGGAGCTCTGAGCAGTCATACTGCTCTCTTACATATAACGCAACTCCCCCACCTTTTCTGCCCTGCCTATCCTTCCTGAACAGTTTATATCCATCCATGACAGTACTCCAATCGTGTGAGTTATCCCACCAAGTCTCTGTTATTCCAATTACATCATAATTCCTTGACTGTGCCAGGACTTCCAGTTCTCCCTGCTTGTTCCCCAGGCTTCTTGCATTTGTGTATAGGCATTTAAGATAACTCACCAATCGTCCTGCTGTCCCAGTATGGGGCAGGAGCCCTCCCCTCTTGCACTCACCTACTTGTGCTTCCTCCCGGTATCCCACTTCCCCACTTACCTCGGGGCTTTGGTCTCCTTCCCCCAGTGAACCTAGTTTAAAGCCCTCCTCACTAGGTTGGCCAGCCTGCTTCCAAAGATGCTCTTCCCTCTCTTCGTCAGGTGGAGCCCATCTCTGCCTAGCACTCCTTCTTCTTGGAACACCATCCCATGGTCAAAGAATCCAAACCCTTCTCTCTGACACCATCTGCGTAGCCATTCGTTGACTTCCACGATTCGACGGTCTCTACCCCGGCCTTTTCCTGCCACAGGGAGAATGGACGAGAATACCACTTGCACCTCAAACGCCTTTATCCTTCTTCCCAGAGCCACGTAGTCTGCAGTAATATGCTCAAGGTCATTCTTGGCAGTATCATTGGTGCCCACGTGAAGAAGCAGGAAGGGGTAGCGATCTGAGGGATTGATGAGTCTCGGCAGTCTCTCCGTCACATCAGGAATCCTAGCCCCTGGCAAGCAGCACACCTCTCGGTTTTCCCGGTCAGGGCGGCAGATAGATGACTCAGTCCCCCTGAGGAGAGAGTCCCCGACCACCACCACCCTCCTCCTCCTCTTGGGAGTGGTGGTCGGGGAACCCCCATCCCTAGGACTGTGCATCTCATGCCTTCCAATCAGTGGAGTCTCCTTCTGCTCTGTTCCCTCAGATGTATCATTCACTCCACTCTCTGCACTAGTACCTGTGGAGAGAACATGGAAACGGTTGCTCATCTGAATATGCGTTTCTTGTACATGGACTTGTCTCATACTCTTTCCTCTTCTGGACGTCACATGCCACCAATTATCCTCACTGGCCTTCTGTTCCCGCTGCGCAGCCTGCTCTGAATCCTCAGAACACTGTGCCCGCTGAAGCCTATCCTGACGTCTATCCAGGAACTCCTAATTTTCTTTTATGGAACACAGGGTTGATACTCGTTTCTCCAGACCGTGACTCTTCTCCTCCAATATGGAGATCAGCTTGCACTTTGTACAGACAAAGTCGCTTCTTTCCTGTGGAAGAAAGACAAACATGGTACATCCTGTGCAGGTCACGACAGCGGATCGCTCAGCATCCATAGTCCCTTCCTTCGAAGAGTTTCCTCACTTGTGGCAGAAGCTACTCAGGGAAACCTGCAAGGGGGATGCCGCAGTATGCTCTCTCCAGGCGAACTCCCAGGCTAACTCCACCTGTTTGCTTCTCTGCTATGCGCTGCTCAGCTGGTTCGCAGCGGACTGACTGTCTTTTTAGAAGAGCCTGGAACGAAGCACTCCTAATTCACACTATTGAAACAGGAAATCAAACAATCAAGCACACGGTCAAACTGCCAAACTGTCCCCTCAACAGATACTCATTCCCCCGTCTGCAGCCACCTGGTTGCTCTGCCTCTGCCTTTAGTTTGGGTAAAAAGAGTTAGGAATGGCAAGGATAGCTTGCCCCCTTCGCAACTCCCTCTCAAACTCCCCTGTTTGCAGCTCCCTGGTCGCAAAGCTCCCTGGTCGCTTGCTCACTGCTTTATAAAGCCCTGGCCTGCCTGATTGATTAGCCCCGCCCCCTGGTGTAGAAGCTCACAGCTTCCAACTGCCAGCCACAGCACATGGTCCTGCAAACAAAGAAATGAATGAACACACAGACAGACACAAGTACCCCCAAACACACACTACAGACAGCCACTTACCCCAAGGGTCCTGTATTTGCTCCTGCTTTACCTGGAGCAATTCCTCTCAAACTCCCCTGTTTGTAGCTCCTGTTCGCAAAAGCCTTAATTGAGGTCCTTAATGCGTTTGCCCTCACGCCCCCCCAGTGAGGCAGGGTGGTGCTGTTATCCCCATGGACAGATGGGAACAGAGGCACAGCCAGACTAAGGTATTTAGGCTCCTAACTTCCCCTGATTTCAGCGGCAATACCTGTGTGGACTTGGGCAGTGAGTCTCAGAGCTCAGGTCAGCTGACTCAGGCTAGTTGGGCTTGTGCTATGGGGATAAAAATATCCATGTGGATGTTCAGGCTGGAGTCAGAGCCTGGGCTCGGAGACCCTCCCACGCTGTTGGCTTTCAGACCCTGAACATCTACACAGCTATCTTTAGCCCTGCAGCGCAAGCCCGAGTTAGTTGCCCCTGGCTCAGAGTTATTATATTTAACCTTCTGTTGGCCAGCATCAACCAACCCCAGAATAGCTCAGCTGCCCATGAGGATCACCCTAGAACAGAAAGCCAGAAGCTCCCACCTGATCAGCCAGTCCGACCTCCCGTACAGCACAGTTTAAAATCCATGATGGCAGATGCACAAAATGGTACATGCCAAGAAGAACACTCACCCCACCCAACACCCGCACACTAAACCCAACAACTGGAATAGAGCAAAGTGGTGCAGCCCTCAGGAGACTAAACTATTGTGTGCCACAAGCAGAGAATGGGGGTTGGGGGGAGCTGAGGAGTCCAGCCGACATTTTGCTCTGACACCGCCCAGCTCCAGTTCAGGGACGCCATTGAAGACAGTGAGTTCCAGAGGCTGCTGGGAAACCCCACTGCTCTCCTTGGAGAGCTCAACTCCCATGTGGACTCCTAGCTGCTTTCCTCGGCCAGGATGAGGGATAAGACGCAGGTGGCAGCTCCCAGAGCATATAGGGCTTTTGAGTTTGCCTCCAACACCCTGCAATTAGCAGGAAGCCCATTCAAAGCATTGCACGTAATGGTCTGCCCCACTGAGAGCGCTGAATTAATGGAACATTCTGCTGATCTCAAAAGCTAACCCTACGTGCAGATCACTGCAGCCCGGCCCGAAGGGCACAGGGGCAGGGTTAGCTGTTGCCAAGTCCAAACTGGAGCAGATGCTTCTCAAGCTCTCGGCCAGCCATTTATGTCAAAAGGCGTCACAGGCAGCTCGGCACCCTGGGAATCCAGGAGCAAGAAAGTCTTCAAGGCGTCTTGATTAGTCAGAAAATGCACTTAGTAACTAGTGTTGCTGCTGCTTACTCCTGTTTGATAAGGGCTTCCCAGTGCCAGTTAGCATTGGTGGGGCACATTCCCCTGCAGGGCTCCCTGCAGTGCAGGGGGAACATGTATCCCACACCCACGAGCGGCTCGTCCATACAGGTGAACTAGGCAGTCGCCTAGGGTGCCAGATTAAATGGGGCACCAAATTAGAAGGAAAAAATCAAATTAAAAATAAAATCAAATGAAAACAAAATGAAAAAGATGAAAAAAATACAAATAAAATAACAATGTCATTATTTCAATTCCCTTGCGCGTATGGAGGGAATATGAATTATAATTCATTTCTCTACATTTCTGAGAATTTATTAATATATTATTTTTATTTACTGCAAAATAAATAATATTTTAGTGGAAAAAATTTCAATTTATGACATAAGGTCAAGATGACCCACTCCACAATTTTGATAAGCAATAACTCAGCCACAATGAAACACATCCACCAGTGGCAAGAGCTGCAATGCTAGCGACACCTAACTCAAATATACATCAAGGTCACATAGTTGGAAATTCATGTAGAGCAGAGAGTTGGCATTGACTCATGACAATTCAAAAGACATTGATGCTACAGATTTGTGTAGTGAGCTTCAGGCTTTTTCAAGACGACTTAAGGAACATTCCACTCCTGAGGAAGTACTGAAGTTAGTTTGTGAAAATAAACTCACAGACAGTTTTCCAAACATTTTTATAGCTCTATGCATTCTTTTAACTTTGCCAGTTTCCATAGCTAGTGGGGAACGTAGCTTCTCAAAGTTAAAATTGATAAAAACATATCTGCGTTCAACAATGATGCAAGAGAGACTTGTTGGACTTGCCACAATGTCAATAGAGCATGAAAATAGCTGGAAAACTGGATCTAAAAGAACCAGTGACTGAATTTTCAAAACGTAGGGCATGACTACACTTGCGAGTTAGAGTGCATTAAAGAAGCCCTGTGTACGCTAACTCACGACGCGTCCACACTGGCAAGGCACGTAGACTGCTCTGACTCCGTGGCTAGAGCGCTCCTGGTAATCCACCTCGCTGAGTTGAATAATGTTTGATGCGCCCCCCACTGGAGTGCCACGGCGCCAGTATAGATGCCCTGGTCTGTTAATGAGCTCTGATCGACCTCCAGAAGTGTCCCACAATGTCTGTTCTAGCCACTCTGGTCATCACTTTGAACTCTACTGCCCTGCCCTCAGGTGACCAACCATCAGACCCGCCCTTTAAATTCTCTGAGAATTTTGAAAATCCCCTTCCTGTTTGCTCAGCCAGGCGTGGAGTGCTCTCAATGAATCTTTCCAGGTGACCATGCCTCCACGCGCCAGGCGATCCCCAGTATGGAGCAATGGCAAGGTGCTGGACCTCATCAGTGTTTGGGGGGAGGAAGCTGTCCAGTCTCAGCTGCGCTCCAGATGTAGGAATTATGATAACTTTGGGCAGATATCAAGGGACATGATGTAAAAGGGCCATGACCGGGATGCACTGCAATGCAGGGTTAAAGTGAAGGAGCTGCAGAATGCCTACCGCAAAGCCTGCGAGGCAAATGGCCACTCCGGTGCTGCCCCCACGACCTGCCGTTTCTACAAAGAGCTGGACGCGATACTTGGGGGTGACTCCACCTCCACTCCCAGGACCACCATGGACACTTCAGAGGCCAGTTCAACAGTCAGCAGGAGGAGTAGGAGGAAAGTGGGAATGAGGGTGCTGAGGAGGAGGAAGACACCCCGGAATCCCTAGATACATGCAGCCAGGAGCTGTTCTCAAGCCAGGAGGAAGGTAGCCAGTCGTGGCGGCCGATGCTTGGGGAAGGACAAATACCAGAGGAGGTTCCCGGTAAGCGACTTTTATTTTGGCAAGGAAGTTATTCGGTGCGGGCTCTTGGGGTGAGGAGGTTTAGGGCTGCATGCATGCCTAGAAGCGGAATCGGGTGTTGGTGTGCTCTCTCACATCGTGGTAATCGGCCTCAGTGATCTCCTCAAAGGTCTCATCCAGAA
Source organism: Chelydra serpentina (assembly GCA_037349315.1). Taxonomy (NCBI): domain Eukaryota; kingdom Metazoa; phylum Chordata; order Testudines; family Chelydridae; genus Chelydra; species Chelydra serpentina. The sequence goes on along the minus strand of JBAIAC010000029.1, from coordinate 49,061,959 downwards.
CTTGGGCAATGCGCTTGTGCAGATTTATTGGGAGAACCACTGTGGTCCTTGTCCCAGTCAGGCTAATATGTCCGCGCCACTGTGCCGTGAGGGGTGGGGGGACCATTGCTGCACACAGGCAAGCTGCATATGGGCCAGGGTTGCAAGCCGCATTGTATTAGAAGATCCTCCCTTGCTTCCTAGGTCACCCTCATCAGCAAGATATCTTTCAGGACGAACTCCTGTGGAAAATGTGGGGACAGTGTTCAGTATAGGGGCCCCCTGCAGCTGTTGGCTCTCCCCAAGGCACAGAAACCCAGAGGATAGTACGTACGTGAAACAATCAGTCCCCTTTGACCCTGTGCTTACTCACCATTTTGGGGCTCCCATGGGTTATGTGCACTTGCTTTGGGACGGGCAAATTATGCTATTGTGTAGACTGTGCTTGCCCTTAAGTATGGGGGAATCATTGCTCTGTCTAGTGTGAACAATGTTGCGTCTGTTAAGTGTTGCATTTTGCCTTTACAGATGCAACCTTGAGATCTCAGCCATCTGTGTTATCACTGGCCGAAAGACTCCAAAGAATTAGGAAGAAGCCACGTAGAAGCAAAGAAGACATGCTGCATGAAGTAATGCAGCAGTCCCTTAATGAGAAACTAAAAGCGCAGGAATGGAGGAAGAGTGAAAGGAGGATCCGCCAGCAGAATGCGGAGCGCCGGCACAAAAGCGCAGCACTCCGGCAGCAAAGCACGGATCGGCTGATAAGCATCATGGAGTGCTAAGTGGACTCAATCCAGGTGCTTGTACAGCAGTACCACGCCCGCCCCCCCGCCCTGCAGCCCTTGTCCCACAACTCTTTCCCTTGTGCCCCCATATCACCTCCAACACACTTTCCCCAACATCCTGATTCTTATCGCCACCAGCTGGCTTCAAAACCTGTAGTTTCACCACCCAGCCCTGAAAACTATGACCCTTACCCACTGCACTCAGCCCCCATCACCATGCATTATAGCCAGCCTGAAGTGCAGCACTCATTGCACTGCACTCCAGACAGGAAGGATGAGTATGATAACAGGACATACACAAATCTGTGATTGTACCATTCCCCACCCCACCCCCCTTGCCCTTTCTGTTTCCCAGGCAGTTGTGTTTCTTTTCAATAAATGAATTTTCTTTTAAATAAATGGATTTTTTGGCTTTGAAAACATTCTTTATTATTGCATAAAGTAAAAGATACCTTACAGGAAAGCAACAAGCACTGCAAGTCAGCGTAGCAAACACAGATTCCTATTAACATTGGAACCACTGCACTTCACTCCCGTGCAGGGCACCAAACATTACTGGTGGCTTTCAGCCTCAAATTACTCCCTCAATGCATCCCTAAGCCTTGCAGCCCTGCGCTGGACCTCTCTAATAGCCCTGCTCTCTGGCGGTTCAAATTCAGCCTCCAGATGTTGAATCTCCAAGTTCCATGCCTGAGTTAATCTTTCCCCCTTCCCTTCACAGATGTTATGGAAGGTACAGCACACGGATAAAACCGCGGGGACGCTGTCATCGGCCAGGTCCAGCTTCCCATACAGAGAGCACCAGCGGCCCTTTAAATGGCCAAAAGCACACTCCACAGACATTCTGCACCAGCTCAGCCTGTTGTTGAACCGCTCCTTGCTGCTGTCAAGGAGGCTCCCTGTGTAGGGTTTCATGAGCCACGGCATTAAAGGGTAAGTGGGGTCTCCAAGGATCACAATGGGCATTTCAAATTCTGCTACGGTGATCTACTGGTCTGCAAAAAAAGTCCCAGCTTGCAGCTTCCTGAACAGGCCAGTGTTCTGAAAGATGCGTGCGTCATGCACCTTTCCAGGCAGCCTGCGTTAATGTCAATGAAACGCCCAAGGTGATCCACAAGCGCTTGAAGAACCATAGAGAAATACCCCTTCTGATTAACTTACTCGGAGGCTAGGTGGGCTGGTGCCAGAAATGGAATATGCATCCCATCTATCGCCCCTCCGCAGTTAGGGAAACCCATTTGTGCAAAGCCAGCCACAATGTCATGCACGTTATCCAGAGTCACGGTTCTTCTGGCCCTGCAAACTTGCATCAACACGATTCCAGTCTCTACGCAAAAGAATAAATGGACATAAATCTGACATCAGGAATCATAACATTCAAAAACCAGTAGGAGACCACTTCAACCTCCCTAATCACTCAGTGACAGACTTGAGAGTAGCAGTGTTGCGACAGATTAACTCCAAAAGCAGACTTCAAAGAGAAACTGTTGAACTCGAATTGATATGCAAACTAGGTTGCATTTCCTCAGGATTAAATAAGGACTTGGAATGGCTCGGCCATTACGTTAATTGAATCTATTTCCCTTAAGTTAACGATCCTCATTCACACCTGTGTGACCGTCTTGTTTATCACTTCAAAGGTTTTTCTTCCCCTGCTGTTATGGTTCCTCTCAACTAATTAGCCTCTTAAGGTTGGTCTATGCATCTCCACCTTATCATGTTTCTCTGACTCTATAAATATTCATTCCATGCATCCGATGAAGTGGGTACTAACCCACGAAAGCTTATGCTGAAATAAATTTGTTAGTCTCTAAGGTGCTACAAGTTTTTCTCTCTTATTTTCGTTTTGCTGACACAGACTAACACGGCTACTACACTGAAACGATTCCAATGGTCGACTTTCCCACTCCAAACTGGTTAGCGATCGATTGGTAGCTGTCTGGAGTTGCCAGCTTCCAGATTGCAATATCCACCCACTTCTCCACCGTCAGGGCAGCTCTCAATCTTGTGTCCTTGCACCGCAAGGTGGGGGCGAGCTCCTCACACAGTCACATGAAAGTGGCTTTTCTCATCCAAAAGTTCTGCAGCCACTGCTCGTCATCCCAGACTTGCATGAGCATGTGATCCCACCACTCAGTGCTTGTTTCCCAAGCCCAAAAGCGGCGTTCCACGGTGGTGAGCATGTCCATGAATGCCACAAGCAATCTCGTGTTATATGCGTTACTCGAGTCAATATCATCATCAAAGTCCTCACTGTCAGTTTGGATCTGAAGGAGTAACTTGACTGCCAAACGTGACGTGCTGGCGAGACTCGTCACCATATTCCTCAGCAGTTCGGGTTCCATTCCCACAGACCGAAAGGGAAGACAGAGCGCACAGTACAAAAAACATTGAAAGATGGTGCCAAATGTGGACAGAAGCACAGAGATTGCTGGGATGTAAACTGATGCATCATGGGGCATTGGGACAGGACCCAGAATGCACCTGCCCTCCCGCCCCCTTCCCACAAGCCACAGAATGGGAAGAGATGCTCTGTGGGATAGCTGCCCATAATGCACCGCTCCCAATGCCGCTGCTAGTGCTGCAAATGTGGCCACGCCAGTGCGCTTGCAGCTGTCAGTGTGGACAGACTGCAGCGCTTTCCCTGCTGTGCTCTCCGAGAGCTGGTTTAACTCAAAGCGCTCTACATCTGCAAGTGTAGCCATGCCCTTAAAGCAAGGAAAGGCATGTTTTAAGAGCACAGAGTGTTTTTTATTCGGAGTGTTTTGTAAATACAGTTAAAGTTCATTGAAGAGTTTTCTTATTTCTTTCTATATTGGATGTGGTGGTAATGGCAGTTAAAGCAGGATAGCGTAATGGATGATTTTTGATTTCATTTGATTTCATTTGTAATAATAAAAATTATAATTAACATTTTTAATGCATTTTTATTTGAAATCAGACTGAAATATCATCTAGCTGTCATGTACAAATCTATTCTGAAAATTTCGTGTCTCTATTTTATCTGATCTCAGAAACATTGGTTGGACAGACGGATGGACTGACAAACCGAATAATTAAGCCTCTGTTTAAAAAAAAAAACGTTAAAAAAACATTACAAGGAAAAAAGGGGCAAAATGTTTCCCAGTTTACCAAACACCTCAGCCAAGATCTGCCCTTGGGGGTGGGGGGCACCGATTGCATGGTTTACCTAGGGCGCCAGTTGCTGGCAGCTAGTCTAGGGCCACCCCTACTCACACCCTCCGGTGGCATGCTGCAGTCAGGGCCGGCTCCAGGCACCAGCATTCCAAGCAGGTGCTTGTGGTGGCAATCTGCAAGGGGCGGCAGTCCATGTGCCATTAGGGCGGGATGCACGTTTCCGCAGCAGTGGCAGCCATTCTGAGGCAGCCTCTCTCTTCAGCCACCTCCGGTGGCAATTCTGCGGCAGCCTCTCTCTTCAGCCACCTCCGGTGGCAATTCAGCGGCAGCTTCTGTCTTCAGCCATCCGTGGCAGCAATTTGGCACGCTGCTTGGGGCGGCAAAAATGGTAGAGCCGGCCCTGGCTGCAGTCTGATCAATGCTCCCGTCCAACACACATGGTGTGCCCGGTGAGCTCCGCCAGCTGTAGGGCGCTCAGGGGAGCCTCCAGTTAAAATGCTGCCACCAAACCAAAGGGCTGAGTGGGGCAAAGACCTTGGAAACAGGCCAGAGGAATGGCTGCCCAACCACGAGCCTGTGAACCAGAGCTTGGCCCACAACCCCAAAGGAGCATGAACCCGAGACTGTTTGGTTGTTGCCTGCTCCAGCCAGAAGGCTGTGGGCTATAGATTGTTTGCCTGCTCTGTCCTGCCCAGAGGCCCAGAGCCCCACACTGTGGTTGCTTGCCTCAGCCAGGAGGTCAAAGACTGTGTAATTGCTCAGCCCACATGCAGGACACCTGAGCCCTAAACCGTGGCTATTTGCCCAGCCAGGAGGCTGAAACCATAGACTGTTTCAACCCCCACGCCCCGAGGGGCTGGAGTCATAGACTGTTGGTGTGCACCCCAAACAGGGACTGAGGATCCCCGCCACCGGGTGGTGTGCTGGGCCCTCCGGTGGGGACAGGAAGTGCTCATCGGGCAGTTGTACGGCTGCAAGTCAGGCCACCCTGACAAACTTCCGTCCGACCTACTGACTTGCTGAAGCCGCCGGTAGGGGGCGCCCTGACCTCGACAGGGAGGAACACTACAATGGGGCTTATCTAACTACTACAAAAGAGCAAACTCTCCAGCTTTGCAATAGGCCAACATGGACCAGAACACACCTGGGGGAGGCAGTCCCTGGATTTCCCACTCAGGTCTCCAAGAACCCTGTGCTGGCCTAGCCATATGCTCAGTATCCTGTTCGGGAAGCGAGCAGACACGTTTTGAGGAGAACGCAGATTCCAGGAAGTATGTTTCCCCTGTGTTGCTGGCTCTTGCCGAGGCTATGAGAAAGCAGTATGGTTTAAATGGGACAACAAATTACTAGATTTCTTGGGCATGATTCAGTACCAAATAAAGCCCTGGTGCTTTGAAGGATAGCACATGGGCAGCCTGTTGTGTCTCTGTGCATCCCCATTTACTGAAGGCACTCGGCGTTGATCTGCTAAACAACCTGTGTGCTGACAGTTGCAGGATCAGGGGCTACCGTGTTACTGTGATGTAGGTGTTAGGGCTGGTTGTGGTTTTTAGCCACTGTGCTATGGAACACGAGGTCCCTGGATGGGTCATTGGTAGTGAGGATTGAACCCAGGACTTCTGAATCCTAAAAGCACAAGTCTTTACTGCCTGGGATAAAGGACTCAGCCCTGTCAGCTCACTGTCTGGGAAGGCTCCTTGTCCCTCTCCATTGTCTGTGTCTGAGAGCTGTGCTGGGTTAGCCTGGGTCACGCCTACACTGTGGGCAGCAGAGACCTGCACCGACCCAGGCAAAGCACCAGAGCCTCTCGGCACCCTTCCACTCCTTTGCCCACCTGCTTAGCCCACACTCTAAAGTCTGGGAGCTTTATGTACTTTATTTAAAATGTGGATGCCCCTTGATTTGTTTCTGGAGACCTTTGGGGATGCTAATACTAAGGATGAGCTTTATTTTGAGTTTAAATTATCCAGAGGTTACTCTCAGCAAGACTCTGGTGCCAACTTTTGGGGAACTAACTGCTCCTGATCAGACATTGTGCGCTACCTACATACCCTATTACACGCTGATGCACTCAACCTAATTAGTTAATACACTCTCTGCTCTACATCTGTCCCTTGGTTCAGCGTCACGATCAGCTAATTCATAACCTCTCCCCAAATTGCCAGGCTTTTATCTGATTTCAAAATGGCAGCACTTTGCTTCTAGTTTTACCTTGATATGGCTTTAAATTCCTGAATAGCACATGTCTAAAAGAGCATACATAAAGGGACTGGATATTTCATGGGATTAGTAATGGGATACGGAGCCTTTTATCTCTAGGTAGATAGTTTAAATCCAGCCCGTGTCAATAGTGATTTACAGCCATGGATTCTCAGCAGCCTATAGGAAACGAGCGTGGTTGTCTCTCTCCAGTTGCTAGGCAAGAGGTATGCATCTCATAAATGCTGCAGCAGGGAGGCAGTGGGGCTCTGTAGATAGGCCACTGGACTGGGAGTACGGAGATGTGGGGTGTGAATGGGGCCTCTCAGTGCTTCTATAATACAGCAGCAGCAGCGGAAGTGGGAATCCTCTGTCCTGCTGGTCTCACGAGCCAAACAGAAGCACTGTGGTAGGATGAGGCTGCAGCTTGCCACCCCGCTGCTTATGCTGTGCGGAGAACTGGAGGTCTGCTTCCCTTCCAGGGGCACTGAGTTCACACCCCCAAACAGTCCCAAAGGGCTTTATTAAAGAGGAGGATGAGCGGCTGCATGGCTACTCTCTTCCAATTGTGCATGGTGTGAGGCTCGGTGGGGTTAGAACTGCCCAGTGCAGTGAGCCCCAGGAGATAGGGCATTGCATGGGAACTCAGGAGACCTGGGTTCTAGTCCCAGCTCTGCCACTAATTTCCTGGGTGACTTCAGGCAAATCCTGTCCCTCCTGTATGCCTCAGTTTCCCCATCTGTAAAAAGGAGTGATGATACTGCCCTCCTTTGTAAAGTGCTTTGAGGTGTACTGATGAAGACTGCTCGATAAGATTAGGTATCCTCATCATTACCTCTGCCCCAGAGAAGACAAGCAACAGCAGAGACCACTGGTGGTGTGTGGAAAGCCACCACGTGCAGCCTGAGATGAGCTGACTGCAGACAGAGGGTGGCTGGGGGGAATGGAGGGAGAAGAAGGATCTGGCTGAGGTAGGAAAGAGGAGGGAGAAGGATGGGATGACATTAGAGAGAGCAGGGTGAAAAATGCAAACCTTTTCAGGGTGAGAACATAAGAATGGCCATACTGGGTCAAAACAAAGGTCTATCCAGCCCAGTATCCTATCTGCCGACAGTGGCCAATGCCAGGTGCCCCAGAGGGAGTGAACCTAATGGGTAATGATCAAGTGATCTCTCTCCTGCCATCCATCTCCACCCTCTGACAAACAGAGGCTAGGGATACCATTCCTTACCTATCCTGGCTAATAGCCATTAATGGACTTAACCTCCATGAATTTATCTAGTTCTCTTTTAAACCCTGTTATAATCCTAGCCTTCACAACTCCCTCAGGCAAGGATTTCCACAGGTTGACTGTGTGCTGTGTGAAGAAGAACTTCCTTTTATTTGTTTTAAACCTGCTGCCCACTAATTTCATTTGGTGGCCCCTAGTTCTTATATTATGGGAACAAGTAAATAACTTTTCCTTATTCACTTTCTCCACACCACTCATGATTTTATATACCTCTATCATATCCCCCCTTAGTCTCCTCTTTTCGAAGCTGAAAAGTCCTAGCCTCTTCAATCTCTCTTCATATGGGACCTGTTCCAAACCCCTAATCATTTTAGTTGCCCTTCTCTGAACCTTTTCTAATGCCAGTATATCTTTTTTGAGATGAGGAGACCACATCTGTATGCAGTATTCAAGATGTGGGCGTACCATGCATTTATATAAGGGCAATAAGATATTCTCCGTCTTATTCTCTGTCCCTTTTTTAATTATTCCTAACATCCTGTTTGCTTTTTTGACTGCCGCTGCACACTGCATGGACGTCTTCAGAGAACTATCCATGATGACTCCAAGATCTCTTTCCTGATTAGTTGTAGCTAAATTAGCCCCCCATCATATTGTATGTATAGTTGGGGTTATTTTTCCCAATGTGCATTACTTTACATTTATCCACATTCAATTTCATTTGCCATTTTGTTGCCCAGTCACTTAGTTTTGTGAGATCTTTTTGAAGTTCTTCACAGTCTGCTTTGGTCTTAACTATCTTGAGCAGTTTAGTATCGCCTGCAAACTTTGCCACCTCACTGTTTACCCCTTTCTCCAGATCATTTATGAATAAGTTGAATAGGATTGGTCCTAGGATTGATCTTTGGGGAACACCACTAGTTACTGAGTAGTCAAACCTCATTCAGACTGAACCTCCAGGCCTTTTGTTGGCTTTTGTTGCCCATTAGTGAAGTGATCATCAACATGCAGCAAAAGGAATTAAACCAATTCAAGGAACCTTTTCATTGGCTTTGCTGATTTCTGCCTATGTCTAAAAAAATCATTTCCCACATTGGGAGTGGAAATTTATCCTTACACATCTGCTTATTTAATGTCATACCAGTGCAGGCAATCAGCATTAATATATATCAGTGCAAAGTCCCCTGCTATCGCAGATCAATGCAGTAAGCCTCGGGCCAAGGATCTGAAATGAAAAGAGCATTGCTCAATGCATGTAAGCCCCAGCTGTTAGGTGGATTGGCCTAGAAGTTAATTGTGTGCATCTCCTCCACCACAGTGTTCATAGACAATGTTCATTTAGCATATATTTGCCACTTGGCAGTTCAGCTGACATCATCTCAAATTTATTGGGCTAGAGAGAAATGCATACACTCCCACGCTTCAGTGAGTATCCAAGTGGATATTTCCCTGCCTCTTGGGGTACTATGCTAGAAATCTCAAAAAAGGTTTCCCCTTGTAGCGCATCAAACTATTGGTTTTCCTGTTAGCCACTTTACTAGGTGGAAATCTTGTGCAATGTATATAATGCAGAGCTGGGATAGGAATCAAAAATGGTGGCTGTACAAAGAGAGGAGGAACTCACATCCACAGTAGAGCGTTGTTTTGGAGACGTACATTTTTCCTGTTTTCATGACAGCCCAGCGTAATCTTATTTAGAAAACGAAGCAGAAAAATCTGTTTGGGGAGCTTGGCAGAAGGAGAATGACTCTTTGGTTGCCCATTGGGAATAATTAGAGGATTGTTCCTTATTAACTTTTGTGCGTCAATGTTTTTTCAATGAGACATGACATACATCTTCTTGAGGTGTGTATTATTTGTTGATTCAGTGTATGCCGTCCGTAAAGCTTAGCCACCTGCTGAAGCAATATTTGAACAAATCAATCTCTGTTGACACAGTATTATCATTACTAAAGGCACATCTGCCCCGGAGCAGGAAGGTGAGGAGCCATCCATGCTAGCATTGGTGGAGCTGGTGTGCTAAACATAGACGTATAGCCATGGTGGCACAAGCAGCCAGCCACCTGAGTACGTATGCAGTGCCTCGGAAGGGATCATGCTTGGGGTGGGGAGCCTCTCCTGCCACTCGTGTTGCCACAGCGACATTTCGATCTGTAGTGGGTTAGCTTCATATGAGCAAGCATGTCTATGTCTCCTCGAGCTGAGATTGCACACCCCCAGCTCAAAAGCTAGATATACCCCTAAAAAACACCCCACGCATCCTGCAGCCCAAACTTGGATGCTCAGAATGGCTGTGTCTTTTTGGTACATGACCTCATATCCAAAGTTCAGCCCCAGATCAGTGCATACTGCCACCTGGGCTAGCCAGGAGATTTATTCAGCGTGATTCATACTCCGCTCTGAGCTGCCTTGGGTGCACGGGTGGACAGGCAGGAGGAATCTTGGCTGGGTATCACTGAAAACTGATGTGCATGAGTTCTCCTTCCTAAGGGCTGCTCTGCAAGCCTTTGATAGAGGGAGGGGATGCTGCTTTATCAGCCTGACCTTTTCTCTGAATGGTTTAACCCACTACAAAGGCCCCATGGGTGCCTACTGGATCTGCAAGGCCCCCGAAGCTGTGGAGAGTGCACTGCTTCCGCCTCTCTGTTCTTTGGCTCACTCTAGTTCATATTTAAAAATGGAGAAAACATTCACGAAGGCCAGGCCAGATGTTGCATGTCTGCCACTCTAATGCAAACGCAACGCACACCGGCTGCCCCCATTCTGCTGCCATTAAAAGCCCAGGGGAGCTTTGCCACTGGCTGCAATGGAGGAACAGGCTCTGTCCTAGTGAATGGTGCTCTTAAAAGGGGTCAATAAAGCAGCAAATTGCACAATGTGCCACAGCGTTTACCAGGGCAATCATTGATCCATGGGGACATGTAATGAATTTCCACGAAGGGGAAGGTTAGCCTGGTTGGAATAGATTCTTCAGGATCGCTTGTTGGATTTGCTGCACGCATGAAGCTCTATTAAAAGTGCTGTTATAGAGAAGTGTTCAGTTTCACTGCTCCGGAAATCAATTTGCATGATGACATACCAGGATTCACTGATGTCGTGATACCAAAAAGTGAGAATGGGGCAAAACAGTCACGTTCAACACATTCCAACGCATGCCAACAACCTGAAGTGAAATCGATGGGAGTTTTGTCATTAACGTCAACAGGGCCGGGGTTTTGCCATAGATATATAGTTGTGACTATCTGGCAAATATTGGTGTGTGTATGGCTTTAAGAACTCGGTGCCAGTGCTGCACAGCCACCGAGCCATTAATGCAAAACAGTGAGCATCTTTCTGCACTCCACCTTCAAGTGTTTGGATGGTATTTTCAAAAGCGCTTGGGTGGTATTTTCAGAAGCACTTGGGAGGTATTTTCAAAAGTGCTCAGCACTGAAATCAAAGGGGGCAGAGGTCTGTCACCAATAAGAGCTTTTGAAAACCCACCATTTGTGCCCAGTGATGCTGTAGCACCTTAAAATATTTAGCCCTATCCAAACCTAATGTCTTTGGAGTCCTCTGTTCCATTGTTAACTGCATTTTCAGAAGTGGCATCATCACCTCTAGCCAGGACAAGAAAGGGGAAGGTGTGCTCTTATGAATAACAGGCATATCTTAGTGAAACTGGCCTCTTCCTAATTAATAATTAGGCGAAATGAAGACAATGTAATGGATTAAATCTATTTTCAGTTCAATTTATTAAGAAGTTCTGCTTAAATAATTGATAGGCACCACAGGGAAACAGTGTTATAGAAAGTCCTCAATGAACTTTAGCTTGGAGTTCCTCTAAGCTTATTTTCAGATTCTTATAAACACATGGCCTTGTTATAGCATCCAGTTTGAGCCTAATTGATCCAAAGTATCACTTCCTGAAGTGTTCCCCACATGGGAAACGCAAACAACACGGTTCCAAAGGTTCTAAAACTGGGAGGCAGAGTACGGAAATTGACTAGTCCAGAACTCTATGCCTTTTGGATTCTAGTACTGAGATGCCTGTTTCCTGACATTATTGCTCAATAATATGGCTATTGTTGTTCCATACCTGCCAAGGGTAAGCACCCCTGAAAAGTGTCCTCAGCAGGAAGGACACGAAGTCGGAAGCTGGGCAAAGCAGAACGGATACTGTTAGCACACATACTGCTTTCTGATCTGGCTAACAGGCTCTTGGGTAGGAAGGGATGGACTACAGCACCATGGGAATATATGGAACTCGGGAGGACGGGCTTGTCTGGAGTAACAGCTTTCCAGTCAGCGTAGCCCACATTAACGGACTGGTCCAACGGCCATTGACATCAGTGAGAGCACTTCAGTGGGCTTTTGAGCAGGACCTAAGAGAGTGTGGTTCTTGACTGGACCACAGAGGAGGATAAGAGTCTACTACAGCTACATGCGATAGAGGTTGCTTCTTTACCTCAAGCAAGCGATGCTCAGTTAGTTAGTACTAGTTAGCTTAGTTAGTATTAAAGGTTGCAGCTTCTAACCTCACTGAAGGCCCAGGCAAGGTCTTATACAAGCTCTTTAGCACACGGCTGCCCATAACAGCAACAGAAGCAGAATCAAGCCACAGCCTCTTGGCAGCTTATGGCCCCACTAATTTTCAGACTGATTCATGTAATAATTATTCAGCACTGTGGCCATTACAAGTCTGACTCCTGACTGTGGTTTGATACAAATTTTCCTTTAATGTTACTAAATAGAATCATAGAATCTCAGGGTTGGAAGGGACCTCAGCAGTAGTCCAAGCCCCTGCTCAAACCAGGACCAACCCCAACTAAATCATTCCAGCCAGGGCTTTGTCAAGCCTGACCTTAAAAACCTCTAAGGAAGGAGATTCTACCACCTCCCTAGGTAACCCATTCCAGTGCTTCACCACCCTACTAGTGAAAAAGTTTTTCCTAATATCCAACCTAAACCTCCCCCTCTGCAACTTGAGACCATTACTCCTTGTTCTGTCATCTTCTACCACTGAGAATAGTCTAGATCCATCCTCTTTGGAATCCCCTTTCAGGCAGTTGAAAGCAGATATCAAATCCCTCCTCATTCTTCTCTTCTGCAGGCTAAACAATCCCAGTTCCCTCAGCCTCTCCTCATAAGTCATGTACTCCAGCCCCCTAATCATTTTTGTTGCCCTCCGCTGGACTCTTTCCAATTTATCCACATCCTTCTTGTAGTGTGGGGCCCAAAACTGGACACAGTACTCCAAATGAGGCCTCACCAGTGCCGAATAGAGGGGAATGATCACGTCCCTCGATCTGCTGGAAATGCCCCTACTTATACAACCCAAAATGCCATTAGTCTTCTTGGCAACAAGGGCACACTATTGACTCATATTCAGCTTTTCGTCCACTGTAATCCCTAGGTCCTTTTCTGCAGAACCGCTGCCCAGCCATTCGGTCCCTAGTCTATAGCAGTGCATGGGATTCTTCCGTCCCAAGTGCAGGACTCTGCACTTGTCCTTAGAATCATAGAATCTCAGGGTTGGAAGGGACCTCAGGAGGTCATCTAGTCCAACCCCCTGCTCAAAGCAGGACCAACCCCAACTAGATCATCCCAGCCAGGGCTTTGTCAAGCCTGACCTTAAAAACCTCTAAGGAAGGAGATTCCACCACCTCCCTAGGTAACCCATTCCAGTGCTTCACCACCCTACTAGTGAAAAAGTTTTTCCTAATATCCAACCTAAACCTCCCCCTCTGCAACTTGAGACCATTACTCCTTGTTCTGTCATCTTCTACCACTGAGAACAGTCTAGATCCATCCTCTTTGGAACCCCCTTTTAGGTAGTTGAAAGCAGCTATCAAATCCCCCCTCACTCTTCTCTTCTGCAGGCTAAACAATCTCAGTTCCCTCAGCCTCTCCTCATAAGTCATGTGCTCCAGCCCCCTAATCATTTTTGTTGCCCTCCGTTGGACTCTTTCCAATTTATCCACATCCTTCTTGTAGTGTGGGGCCCAAAACTGGACACAGTACTCCAAATGAGGCCTCACCAGTGCCGAATAGAGGGGAATAATCACATCCCTCGATCTGCTGGAAATGCCCCTACTTATACAGCCCAAAATGCCGTTAGCCTTCTTGGCAACAAGGGCACACTGTTGACTCATATTCAGCTTTTCGTCCACTGTAACCCCTAGGTCCTTTTCTGCAGAACTGCTGCCCAGCCATTCGGTCCCTAGTCTGTAGCAGTGCATGGGATTCTTCCGTCCTAAGTGCAGGACTCTGCACTTGTCCTTGTTGAACCTCATCAGATTTCTTTTGGCCCAATCCTCTAATTTGTCTAGGTCCCTCTGTATCCTATCCCTACCCTCCAGCGTATCAACCACTCCTCCCAGTTTAGTGTCATCTGCAAACTTGCTAAGGGTGCAGTCCACACCATCCTCCAGGTCGTTGATGAAGATATTGAACAAAACCGGCCCCAGCACCGACCCTTGGGGCACTCCACTTGATACCGGCTGCCAACTAGACATGGAGCCATTGATCACTACCCGTTGAGCACGACCATCCAGCCAGTTTTCTATCCACCTTACCGTCCATTCATCCAGCCCATACTTCTTTAACTTGCTGGCAAGAACGCTGTGCGAGACTGTATCAAAAGCTTTGCTAAAGTCAAGAAATAGCACATCCACTGCTTTCCCCTCATCCACAGAGCCAGTTATCTCATCATAGAAGGCAATTAGGTTAGTCAGGCATGACTTGCCCTTGGTGAATCCATGCTGACTGTTCCTGATCACTTTCCCCTCCTTTAAGTGGTTCAAAATTGATTCCTTGAGGACCTGTTCCATGATTTTTCCAGGGATTGAGGTGAGACTGACTGGCCTGTAGTTCCCCGGATCTTCCTTCTTCCCTTTTTTAAAGATGGGCACTACATTAGCTTGTTGAACCTCATCAGATTTCTTTTGGCCCAATCCTCTAATTTGTCTAGGTCCCTGTGGATCCTATCCCTACCCTCCAGCATATCAACCACTGCTCCCAGTTTAGTGTCATCTGCAAACTTGCTAAGGGTGCAGTCCACACCATCCTCCAGATTGTTGATGAAGATATTGAACAAAACCGGCCCCAGCACCTACCCTTGGGGCACTCCACTTGATACTGGCTGCCAACTAGACATGGAGCCATTGATCACTACCCGTTGAGCGAGACCATCCAGCCAGTTTTCTATCCACCTTACCGTCCATTCATCCAGCCCAGACTTCTTTAACTTCCTGGCAAGAACACTGTGGGAGACTGTATCAAAAGCTTTGCTAAAGTCAAGAAATAGCACATCCACTACTTTCCCCTCATCCACAGAGCCAGTTATCTCATCATAGAAGGCAATTAGGTTAGTCAGGCATGACTTGCCCTTGGTGAATCCATACTGACTGTTCCTGATCACTTTCCCCTCCTTTAAGTGGTTTAGAATTGATTCCTTGAGGACCTGTTCCATGATTTTTCCAGGGACTGAGGTGAGACTGACTGCCCTGTAGTTCCCCGGATCTTCCTTCTTCCCTTTTTTAAAGATTGGCATCCTTCTTGTAGTGTGGGGCCCAAAACTGGGCACAGTACTCCAGATGAGGCCTCACCAGTGCCGAATACAGGGGAATGATCACGTCCCTCGATCTGCTGGAAATGCCCCTACTTATACAACCCAAAATGCCATTAGCCTTCTTGGCAACAAGGGCACACTGTTGACTCATATTCAGCTTTTCGTCCACCGTAACCCCTAGGTCATTTTCTGCAGAACTGCTGCCCAGCCATTCGGTCCCTAGTCTGTAACAGTGCATGGGATTCTTCCGTCCTAAGTGCAGGACTCTGCACTTGTCCTTGTTGAACCTCATCAGATTTCTTTTGGCCCAATCCTCTAATTTGTCTAGGTCCCTCTGTATCCTATCCCTACCCTCCAGCGTATCAACCACTCCTCCCAGTTTAGTGTCATCTGCAAACTTGCTAAGGGTGCAGTCCACACCATCCTCTAGGTCGTTAATGAAGATATTGACCAAAACCGGCCCCAGCACCGACCCTTGGGGCACTCCACTTGATACCGGCTGCCAACTACACATGGAGCCATTGATCACTACCCGTTGAGCCCGACCATCTAGCCAGTTTTCTATCCACCTTACAGTCCCTTCATCCAGCCCATACTTTTTTAACTTGCTGGCAAGAATACTGTGGGAGACTGTATCAAAAGCTTTGCTAAAGTCAAGAAATAGCACATCCACTGCTTTCCCCTTATCCATAGAGCCAGTTATCTCATCACAGAAGGCAATTAGGTTAGGCAGGCATGACTTGCCCTTGGTGAATCGATGCTGACTTTTCCTGATCACTTTCCTCTCCTAGGTTCCCTCCCTCATTCAGCAAGGGGCCCACACTTTCCTTGACTTTCTTCTTGTTGCTAACATACCTGAAGAAACCCTTCTTGTATCTCCTAACATCTTCGGCTAGCTGCAACTCCAAGTGTGATTTGGCCTTCCTAATTTCACTCTTGCATGCCTGAGCAATATTTTTATACTCCTCCCTGGTCATTTGTCCAATCTTCCACTTCTTGTAAGCTGCTTTTTTGTGTTCAAGATGAGCAAGGATTTCATTGTTAAGTCAAGCTGGTCGCCTGCCATATTTACTTTTCTTTCTACACATCGGGATGGTTTGTTCCTGCATCCTCAATAAGGATTCTTTAAAATACAGCCAGATTTCCTCGACTCCTTTCCCGCTCATGTTATTCTCCCAGGGGACCTTGCCCATCAGTTCCCTGAGGGAGTCAAAGTCTCCTTTTCTGAAGTCCAGGGTCTGTATTCTACTGCTCTCCTTTCTTCCTTGTGTCAGGATCCTGAACTCGACCATCTCATGGTCACTGCCTCCGAGGTTCCCATCCACTATTTCTTTCTCTACTATTTCTTCCCTGTTTGTGAGCAGCAGGTCAAGAAGAGCTTTTCCCCTAGTTGGTTCCTCCAGCACTTGCACCAGGAAATTGTCCCCTACACTTTCCAAAAACTTCCTGGATTGTCTGTGCACCTCTGTATTACTCTCCCAGCAGATATCGGAGTGATTAAAGTCACCCATGAGAACGAGGGCCTGTGATCTAGTAACTTCTGTTAGTTGCTGGAAAAAAGCCTCGTCCACCTCATCTCCCTGGTCTGGTGGTCTGAAGCAGACTCCCACCACGACATTACCCTTGTTGCTCACACTTCTCAATTTAATCCAGAGACTCTCAGGTTTTTCTGCAGTTTCATACTGGAGCTCTGAGCAGTCATACTGCTCTCTTACATACAACGCAACTCCCCCACCTTTTCTGCCCTGCCTATCCTTCCTGAACAGTTTATATCCATCCATGACAGTACTCCAATCATGTGAGTTATCCCACCAAGTCTCTGTTATTCCAATTACATCATAATTCCTTGACTGTTCCAGGACTTCCAGTTCTCCCTGCTTGTTTCCCAGGCTTCTTGCATTTGTGTATAGGTACTTAAAATAACTCACTGATCGTCTTGCTGTCTCAGTATGGGGCAGGAGCCCTCACCTCTTGCACTCACCTACTTGTACTTCCTCCCGGTATCCCACTTCCCCACTTACTTTGGGGCATTGGTCTCCATCCCCTGGTGAACCTAGCTTAAAGCCCTCCTCACTAGGTTAGCCAGTGCTCTTACCTCTCTTCGCCAGGTGGAGCCCGTCTCTGCCTAGCACTCCTTCTTCTTGGAACACCATCCCATGGTCAAAGAATCCAAACCCTTCTCTCCGACACCATCTGCGTAGCCATTCGTTGACTTCCACAATTCGACGGTCTCTACCCCGGCCTTTTCATGCCACAGGGAGGATAGACGAGAACACCACTTGCGCCTCAAACTCCTTTATCCATCTTCCCAGAGCCACGTAGTCTGCAGTGATACGCTCAAGGTCATTCTTGGCAGTATCATTGGTGCCCATGTGGAGAAGAAGGAAGGGGTGGCGATCTGAGACCTTGATGAGTTCGGCAGTCACTCCATCACATCATGAATCCTAGCCCCTGGCAAGCAGCACACCTCCCGGTTTTCCCGGTCAGGGTGGCAGATAGATGAATCAGTCCCCCTGAGGAGGGAGTCCCCGACCAGCACCACCTGCCTCCTTTTCTTGGGAGCGGTGGTCGTGGAACCCCCATCCCTATGATGGTGCATCTCATGACTTCCAATAGGTGGAGTCCCCTTCTGCTCTCTTCCCTCAGATGTATCATCCACTCCACTCTCTGCACTAGTACTTGTGGAGAGAACATGAAAACGGTTGTTCATCTGAATCTGTTTTTCTGGTACATGGACTTTTCTGGTACTCTTTCCTCTTCTGGAGGTCACATGCCGCCAATTATCCTCACTGGCCTTCTGTCCCCGCTGCGTAGCCTGCTCTGAATCTTCAGAACATTGTGCCCACTGAAGCATGTCCTGGCGTCTTTCCAGGAAATCCTCATTCTCTCTTATGGAACGGAGGGCTGATACTCGTTTCTCCAGACCTTGAATCTTCTCTTCCAATATGGAGATCAGCTTGCACTTTGTACAGACAAAGTCGCTTCTATCCTGTTGAAGAAAGACAAACATGGCACATCCTGTGCAGGTCACAACAGCTGATCTCTCAGCATTCATATTCTCTTCCTTCTAAGAGCTTCCTCACCTGTGGCAGAAGCTACTCTGAGAAACCTGGAAGAGAAAAGCCTCAGTAGGCTCCCCGCAGGTGAACTCCCAGGCAAACTCCCTCTGTTAGCCTCTCTGCTGTTTGCAACTGACTGCCTTTTTATAACAGTCAGGCCAACCTGGAACAAAGCACCCCCAATTCACACTTTTCAAACAAGCAATCAAACAATCAAGCACACGGTCAAACTGCCAAACTGTCCCTGCAACAGACACCCAGATACTCACCACCACAGTCCCCCTAATGCAGCACTTAGCGTACCTCCTTTCAGACTGATCCCAGGGAAACTCCCTCTGTTAGCCTCTCTGCTGTTCGCCGCTGAGTCAGAGTCAGGTAGGAGGCCTGAGGCCTGGGCTAAAGTAGTAGTCAGAGCCCTTGGCTAATGCCCCAAATCCTGTGTTTGCAAAGGACGGCTGTAATAACGGTGCTATCCACAAGTGGCAACACATCACATCAGCTTTTCATAACAAACAGAATAACGACTAAAAGTGGTGAGCTGGAGCCGGTTCTCACTGGTTCACTGGAACCGGTTGTTAAATTTAGAAGCCATTTTAGAACCGGTTGTTCCGCATGGGACAACCAGTTCTAAAAGGGCTTCTAAATTTAACAACCGTCCCCAGTTGTTTGGAGCGCGGCAAGCCTGGGCGGGAGGGGGGAAAAGCGGAGCGGTGGCGCCTCGGGAGGCGGAGCTGGAGAGGAGGTGAGCTGGGGCAGGGAGCGGTTTCTCTGCACACCACCCCCCCCGCACAGCTCACCTCCGCCCCCTCCCCCGAGGCGCCGCCACTCTGCTTTCCCCTCACTCTGTCCCTCCCTTCCTCCCAGGCTTGCAGCGCACCAAACAGCTGTTTGGCGTGCAGCGAGCCTGGGAGGGAGGAAAAGCGGAGCAGCGGCGCCTCGGGAGGTGGAGGTGAGCTGGAACAGGGAGCAGTTTCTCTGCACACCCCCCCAGCTCACCTGTACCCCATCCCCCAAGACGCCATCACTCCGCTTCCCCCACTCCCTCCCAGGCTTGCAAGCCTGGGGGAGGGAGGGCAGTAGAGGGGAAATGCAGCGCACCCGGGGGAGAAGGCGGGGATTTGGGGAAGGGGTGGAATGGGGGCGGGGCCAGGGGTGGAGTTGGGGCGGGGTGGGGGAGTGCTGCGGGAACCCCTTGTTAAAATTTTGGCAGCTCATCACTGACTAAAGTATATTCATAGGCGAGAGAAATGTATGAAATACACAACGTTGTGGCAGCATGCTGTACACAGGTGTCTGCCAGAAATCCCACGTCCAAGCAGGGCAAATGCAAGACTGAGTTTGCCAGCTCTGATGCTAGCGCCAAACAATGCAATGAGACCCGGGCTTATATGTGCATCAGATGACTGATCCAGCACTGATACCTATTCACACCCACTGTGCAGCAGCAGGAGTGATCCATGTTGTCTGCTGTGTTGGGGGCTGCATTGGCCAGAATATGGGTGTATATTTATACTTCCTTTGCCTCTATCTATAGGCTACAGCAAGGCACCTAAAATAGCTTTGCAGCCCTGCTCAGCCTGACTAGTTGGTCAGTAGTCTTTGGTGCATGATTTAGTGATTTTAAATTAAATAGACTAGTTAAACTGTTTAATTTAAGAGTGACTTTACATTTTACTGGGTTCATTAAAGTAAACTTTGGTTTATCATAGTAAATCTCCACAGATCTAATTCACAAAATTCTTTAACTGAAACACCCGCTCCTCCATACACCAGTTTCACAGAGGAAAATTAATATGTTGAGCCACATTTAGCAATAAACTACTACATTGCCAGTTTGATATCCTTGACCTTCCAATGATCCAACGAGGCCAACCAGAAAGAAACATTAAGCATTGCAGTGTAAATCCCCAGGCAGGCACATGGGGCTAGATTTGCCACTTGGCTACATTCACCTGCACTGCTAGAGTGGTGGGAACTGGCCAGAAAAGGCCAGTGGAGGATTCCCCGTACAAGGGGTCTCTCCACTGGTGCATAGCTGTGTTATGCATCAGCTACCCCTCGGCCCTGGCGTAGGTGTGTTGGGGGAAGGGGAGTCTGTGATGGGGTGTGGAGAAGCGGAGTTCTACTGTGTCAGCCCTCCACTGCTGTAAGGTCATTTAGACACTGGACAACAGAGGTGTAATCTCTTCTGCAACTCTGATTTATGCCAGGGGTGGGTAGCGCAGAATTTGGGAGCTGCAGCTGGCTCCTTACAACTTCCCATTCTCCTGTGAGTGAGGGGAGCTCGGATGCAGTTAAAGAACTGAGCCTGAGCTATTTGACAAAAAAAAACCCAGGATATTTGGCTCTATTCAAGTATCATACACCAAAAACCTAGCCCCACATGACTGGTTTCAATAAGAGAATGTCGTGAGCTAGCTGTGGGGAAGTTTGCTTTGATAAATCCAAATCTACAATGTAAGCTAGCTCTTAAATTCACTTTGCACTGTTTACATACTTCATTTAATTAACAATCAGCGTATGATGCGCCAAAAACTACCGATCAGCTTGGCTGAGCAGGGCTTCAAAAGCTATTTGAGGTGACTTGTCTCAGCCACTTGTTTGGCAGTGCACGGAACCGGTTTAACTATTGTCTTGTTTTACTATTCACTCCAGCTAAAGCATACTGTACTCCTGCAAAAAATATAGTTAGGTGCATCAGGAGTCAGCACCAGGGACAGGAAATTAATAATCACAATGAACAGGAACCAAATTAAAATCAGGAAAAAACAAATGAGGGGGGGGGGGAGAGAAGATATATTTGCCCCTTGTGTTCGGCTTCAGACAAAGACCAGCACTCCCATTGGTCAGTTACTTCTGCTTGAATCCTCATTGCTTTTACCGAGCAATACACAGCGGCGGTCCATTAAAAATGCAAATGACCTCCAAGAGATGGATTTATCGTATATGTCTTTGTTGCTCTCCAAGCACGATGACACTTGTGCAGATCGCTCAACCTAAGAAACACTCTACATTGAAGGGCTCTGACTCTCATTTACACTCAGGCTCCTTTACAGGCTCTGGAAGCTCTTTTACTTCTTCTCAATTAACCAGTCTTCTCAAAAATCCCTCAGGACGGTGCTGTTCTCCCCCACATATTCCAGCACAAGCTAGACAGGTCAGACGTGGTAAGAATTGTGCCTCCATCACTTCAGGATATTAAATGTGCGTTTTTTACTAATTATTCTCCATGTAGTAGAAAGAGGGTCTGAGACTTAAGGCCTTGTGTCAGAGGTCAGGTATGAGGCCTGAGGCCAGGGCTAAAGTAGTAGTCTACACTTTGCTGATCTGAAGCAAAGTCAGGTTGTGAGCAAGAGGCAGGCCCTGCTCACAGAATCTGGCAAGAACAGGGCTGATATTGCAGAAACACACATTCCTAAGTAGTGCTAGGCACAAGAATATATGTAAGCAAGGGTTCCAGATCCATAAAGGTATTTAGACTCCTAACTTCTATTGATTTCAATGCATATCTGGGCCAAAGTACCTTTCTGCTACTCTTTCAGAGACACTGGCCATACTAAGAAATCGCCAGACACCTAAACCTTTTCTATCATGGGGTGGGGAATCCCATTTTATCCTACAGATTTTGGGATATATAGGTATGCAAATATGCGAGGATGGGAAGGAGGCATGAGGAACCCATATAATCTTGGTCTGAGCATTCCAGACACAAGTGCTAGAGTTCACAGCCCAATGGCGATAAGGTGAGCCATGACATCGGCCATTTTTTCTGCACTGGCTCCAGAAAAGGATCAACACAGGGGCTTTAATGTGATGTCCCAGCCTCCGCGCTGGGACGCCCTCTGCCAGAGCTCCTGGAGCTGTGGACACATAAAGGTTGCAGGGGCCAGTACAGAGCTCTTATTTGTTCCTTTTGGGACCAGTTTCTGCCCCAACCCCATCCCTGTCACTTGGGTTGTGCAGTACCTTATTCTGAGAGCAGCTCTGTTCATTTCAATGGGAGAACTCAGACATTGAGGCCCTGCTCAGCAGGAGTGAGAGGGACGAAATCTGCCCCTTACCTGGCGAGTCTCACTTAGCATAAGTTCTACCAAGATAGCTCCAGGACTGGGGAGGCCTTTAACAGCCAAGTCTCAGTAGGGCTTGCTAATTCTGATCCTTGGGTTTTGGGTGTCCAACTTGAGGCAGTTGGTACCTGAGGTTCAGTGGTGTTGAGGACCTGCCTGGAAAATCTGGGTCAAGGTGGAGTCTCATGCTGAGAACAAAGTTAGGGTCTGATCAAACATCCACTGGAGCCAATGAGAGGTTTTCCACTTACTTCAATGGCTTTGAATCAGCTCAGAGTGAATCATAGGACTGGAAGGGACCTTGAGAGATCATCTAGTCCAGTCCCCTGTACTAATGGCAGGACTAAGTATTATCTAGACCATTCCTGACAGGTGTTTGTCTAACCTGCTCTTACAAATCTCCAATGATGGAGATTCCACAACCTCCCTATGCAATTTATTCCAGTGCTTAACCACCCTCATAGTAAGGAAGTTTTTCCTAATGTCCAACCTAAACCCCCTTGCTGCAATTTAAACCCATTGCTTCTTGTCCTATCCTCAGAGGTTAAGATAAAACAATTTTTCTCCCTCCTCCTTGTAACAACCTTTTACATACTTGAAAACTGTTATCATCTCCCCTCTGTCTTCTCTTTTCCAGACTAAACAAACCCAATTTTTTCAATCTTCCCTCATAAGTCATGTTTTCTAGACTTTTAATCATTTTTGTTGCTCTTCTCTGGACTCTCTCCAGTTTGTCCACATCTTTCCTGAAATGTGGCGCCCTTAACTGGACACAATACTCCAGCTGAGGCCTAATCAGCGCAGAGTAGAGCAGAAGAATTACTTCTCATGACTTGCTTACAACACTCCTGCTAATACATCCCAGAATTATGTTTGCTTTTTTTGCAACAGTGTTACACTGTTGACTCATATTTAGCTTGTGCTCCACTATGACCCCCAGATCCCTTTCCGCAGTACTCCTTCCTAGGCAGTCATTTCCCATTTTGTATGTGTGCAACTGATTGTTCCTTACTAAATGGAGTACTTTGCATTTGTCCTTATTGAATTTCATCCTATTTACTTCAGATCATTTCTCCAGTTTGTCCAGATCTTTTTGAATTTTAATCCTATCCTCCAAAGCACTTGCAACCCCTCCGAGCTTGGTATTGTCCATGTGACGGGGTTGGGACTCACCACCGCAGCGCCTCCTGCTGGTAGGTCCGGGAATTAGCTCAGTCCAGTGCAGAGCGCCCTCCGCTGGTGGTGTCCCATCCGTCTCTCCCTCGCTGGCATCTGGACCCACGTTGCTCCCCGCTTGGCGGCGTCCTCTTCAGGACACTCCCCTCTCGCAGTGCCCCCTAGTCCACACTCACGCCCTTCGAGGGGAGGGGAGGATTAACAGCAGTTTTCAGCCCGCCCTTGCCGCAGTGGCCAACTGCAACCCAAAGTCTAACCCCTTCCTTCAAGGGTATGGTGCAGTCTGATCTGGTCACTTCCCACGGCCAGGTGCAAGACAAGGGGGATGGGGGGGACCCAAGCCCACCCACTACTCTGGGTCCCAACCCAGGGACCCTCTAGGGGCAGGCTCTCTACCCTCCTTCTCTCCCCTCGTCTGTCCGCTCTCCCTGGGTCACTTCCCCTCTGATCCCTTTGCACCCTCTAGGCCCTTCTGGTCAGGGCCCGCAGCCTGGCAGGTAACTGGATGCAGCTCTCCTATGGCTTTGTGGATGAGGGGAAAGCAGTAGATGTGCTATTTCTTGACTTTAGCAAAGCTTTTGATACAGTCTCCCACAGTATTCTTGCCAGCAAGTTAAAAAAGTATGGGCTGGATGAAGGGACGGTAAGGTGGATAGAAAACTGGCTAGATGGTCGGGCTCAACGGGTAGTGATCAATGGCTCCATGTCTAGTTGGCAGCCGGTATCAAGTGGAGTGCCCCAAGGGTCGGTGCTGGGGCCGGTTTTGGTCAATATCTTCATTAACGACCTAGAGGATGGTGTGGACTGCACCCTTAGCAAGTTTGCAGATGACACTAAACTGGGAGGAGTGGTTGATACGCTGGAGGGTAGGGATAGGATACAGAGGGACCTAGACAAATTAGAGGATTGGGCCAAAAGAAATCTGATGAGGTTCAACAAGGACAAGTGCAGAGTCCTGCATTTAGGACGGAAGAATCCCATGCACTGCTACAGACTAGGGATCGAATGGCTGGGCAGAAGTTCTGCAGAAAAGGACCTAGGGGTTACAGTGGACGAAAAGCTGAATATGAGTCAACAGTGTGCACTTGTTGCCAAGAAGACTAATGGCATTTTGGGTTGTATAAGTAGGGGCATTTCCAGCAGATCGAGGGACGTGATCATTCCCCTCTATTCGGCACTGGTGAGGCCTCATTTGGAGTACTGTGTCCAGTTTTGGGCCCCACACTACAAGAAGGATGTGGATAAATTGGAAAGAGTCCAGCGGAGAGCAACAAAAATGATTAGGGGGCTGGAGCACATGACTTATGAGGAGAGGCTGAGGGAACTGGGATTGTTTAGCCTGCAGAAGAGAAGAATGAGAGGGGATTTGATATCTGCTTTCAACTGCCTGAAAGGGGATTCCAAAGAGGATGGATCTAGACTGTTCTCAGTGGTAGAAGATGACAGAACAAGGAGTAATGGTCTCAAGTTGCAGAGGGGGAGGTTTAGGTTGGATATTAGGAAAAACATTTTCACTAGTAGGGTGGTGAAGAACTGGAATGGGTTACCTAGGGAGGTGGTGGAATCTCCTTCCTTAGAGGTTTTTAAAGTCAGGCTTGACAAAGCCGTGGCTGGGATGATTTAGTTGGGGTTGGTCCTGCTTTGAGCAGGGGGTTGGACTAGATGACCTCCTGAGGTCCCTTCCAACCCTGAGATTCTATGATTCTATGCTCCCCGAAGCCTGCCCAGCACTGCGCTGTCCCAGGTGCTGGTCACCTTCTCTCAGGAGACAGACCTTCCCTCCTGAAAGTCTGGAAGAGACTGACTGCTCCTCTCCTGGGCAGCCTTTATATAGGGCCTAGCCCAGGGGTAGGCAACCTACGGCATGCGTGCCAAAGGTGGCACACGAGCTGATTGTCAGTGGCACTCTCACTGCCCGGGTCCTGGCCACTGGTCCGGGGGGCTTTGCATTTTAATTTAATTTTAAATAAAGCTTCTTAAACATTTTAAAAACCTTATTTACTTTACATACAACAATAGTTTAGTTATATATTAAAGACTTATAGAAAGAGACCTTTGTAAAACATTAAAATGTATTACTGGCATGCGAAACCTTAAATTAGAGTGAATAAATGAAGACTTGGCACACCACTTCTGAAAGGTTGCTGACTCCTGACCTAGCCTTTCCCTGATTGGCTGACTCCTGCTTGGCTCCGATTGGCTCTCCCACAGGCTCTCCCTGATTGGCTGCCAGTCTGCACTGCCTGGCCTGCTTTAGCCCAATCTCGCCTGGGGGTAGGGCAGCCGCCCTACCACAGTCCACAAACTTTATAAGTGTACTCTCTATGCCATTATCTAAATCATTGAAGATATTGAACAGAACCAGACCCAGAACTGATCCCTGTGGGACTCTGTGACGAACTAGGACTGTTGTTAAGGTTTCCTTGAGTACTGTGTGGGTGCCTCGGTTTCCCCTATGCAGTGCTTGACTATCTAGGTGGTGGGACAAGGGTGCATGATTGTTACAAAGCCCTAGAAGGCAGGTGTGGGCAGGGGCCTGGACACAGAGAAGGGCTGACACTCTGTCTTCTGGCAACAGATGGCCCAGCCCCTCCCCTGCAAAGGTGGGAGCTGAAGGTGTTGGAACAAAGGGATCAGATGACCTCCTGGCCTGGGAAGGAGACAAAGGAGAGGGGAGGGGCTGGAGAGTTTCAGTTTGAGCTGGCTGGGGAACATGGAGGGAAGGGCAGACAGAGTCTGACCTCCCTGCCCCCCCGTTGGGAGCTGTGGGGTGAAATGCAGGGAGCCCCAGGCTGGGATCTATGCTCCCTGCCCCCCGGAAGGGCTCGGCTGAGGGGTCCTGGATGTACTGACAAGCTCTGGTTGGACTGTGTTCCTGGCATCTCTAATAAACCTTTTGTTCTACTGGCTGGCTGAGACTCCCAGTGAATCCGGGGAAGAGGGGTGCAGGCGCTGACTCCCCCACACTCCGTGACAGACTCCACTTGTTATGTCCTTCCAGCATGACTGTGAACCACTGATAACTACTCTCTGAGAATGGTTTCAGAGTGGTAGCTGTTAGTTTTGCTTTACTAAATTCAAAATATACCATGTCTACTGCTTCCCCCTATTCACAAGGCTTATTACCCTGTAAAAAAAAGCTATCAGGTTGGTTTGACACAATTTGTTCTTGACAAATCCATGCGGACTTACTTATTACCTTATTATCTTTGCAAATCGATTGCTTAATTATTTGCTCCATTATCTTTCCGGGTACATAAGTTAAGCTGACTGGTCTGTAATTCCCTGGGTTGTCCTTATTTTCCTTTTTATAGATTGGCATTATATTTGCCCTTTTCCAGTCTTCTGGAATCTCTCCCGTCTTCCATGACTTTTCAAAGATAATCGCTAATGGCTCAGATATCTCCTCAGTTAGCTCCTTGAGTATTCTAGGACACATTTCATCAGGCCCTGGTGACTTGAAGACATCTAATTTGTCTAAGGGTATGTCTACACTATGAAACTAGGTCGAATGTATAGAAGTTGATTTTTTTGGAAATAGATTTTATAGAATTAATTGTGTGTCCCCTCACTAAAGACCATTAAGGCCATTAAGTCAGCGAAGTGCGTCCACAGTACCGAGGCTAGTGTCGACTTTGGAGTGTTGCACTGTGGGTAGCTATCCCACAGTTCCCGCAGTCTCCGTCGCCGGCCTCGGTGAGGTCTGTCAGGGGCACCTGGACGTTAACTGGGAGTGACTCAGGTCAGTCTCTTCTTTACATTTTGTCTAATGGAGATTCAGTCCTGGTGGATCATTAGCAGAGGGATAGCTCAGCGGTTTGAGCACTGGCCTGCTAAACTTGGGGTTGTGAGTTCAATCCTTAAGGGGGCTATTCTGCCTCAGGCTGCTCTCCCAGCCAGCAGCATCGTGAGCACCCAGAAGACGATGACAGCTAGCAGTCATACTGCACTGTCTGCTGCCGAGCACCAAGGAGACAACGACGGCTAGCACTCGTACTGCACCGTCTGCTGCCAGGCTACCCCTTGCTCCCATGAAAGCAACGGAGGGAGGAGTAAAAAATGCTTTTGCGCCTTTTTCCATGCGAGCGCCATATTGCTGTCACCATCGTGATCCACCCACCGCTTCCGCTGCTAATCTGCTCTCCTGCAGATGCCATACCACGGCAAGCATGGAGCCCGCTCAGATCACCGCAGCAGTTATCGCCATTCTAAATACCATGCGCATTGTCCAGCAGTATATGCAGAACCAGAACCTGCAAAAGCAGGCGAGTAGGCGACGGCAGCGCTGTGAGGATAGTGATGGACACAGACTTCTCTCAAAGTGTGGCCACCCCCAATTTGGACATCATGGTGATAATGGGGCAGGTTCATACTGTGGAACGCCAATTCTGGGCCGGGAAACAAGCACAGATTGGTGGGACCGCATAGTGTTGCAGGTGTGGGAACCATTCCCAGATGGCTGCGAAACTTTTGCATGCATAAGGGCACTTTCATGGAACTTTGTGACATGCTTTCCCCTGCCCTGAAGCACCAGAATACCAAGATGAGAGCAGCCCTCACAGTTCACAAGCAAGTGGCGATAGCCCTGTGTCAGTCGGGAATCAATTTGGAGTGGGCAAATCTACTGTGGGGGCTACTGTGATCCAAGTAGCCAATGCAATCATTGAGCTGCTGTTACCAAGGGTAGTGACTCTGGGAAATGTGCTGGTCATAGTGGATGGCTTTGCTGCAATGGGGTTCCCGAACTGTGGTGGGGCGATAGATGGAACCCATATCCCTATCTTGGCACCAAGGCAGTGAGTATATAAACCGAAAGGGGTACTTTTCAATGGTACTGCAAGCACTGATGGATCACAAGGGACGTTTCACCAACATCAACGTGGGATGGCCGGGAAAGGTACATGACGCTCGCATCTTCAGGAACTCTCGTCTGTTTCAACAGGTGCAGCAAGGGACTTTCTTCCCAGACTAGAAAATAACCATTGGGGATGTTGAAATGCCTATAGTTATCCTTGGGGACCCAGCCTACCTCTTTATACCATGGCTCATGAAGCCATACACAGACAGCCTGGACAGTAGCCAGGAGCTGTTCAACTATAGGCTGAGCAAGTGCAGAATGGTGGTGGAATGTGCATTTGGATGTTTAAAAGTACGCTGGCGCAGTTTACTGACTAGGTTAGACCTCAGTGAAACCAATATTCCCATTGTTATTACTGCTTGCTGTGCACTCCACAATATCTGCGAGAGAAGGGGGGAGACATTTATGGCGGGGTGGGAGGTTGAGGCAAATCACCTGGCCGCTGATTACATGCAGTCTGACACCAGGGCAGTTACAAGAGTACAGGAGGGTGCATTGCGCATCCGAGAAGCTTTGAAAACCAGTTTCATGACTGGCCAGGATATGGTGTGAAAGTTCTGTTTGTTTCTCCTTAATGAAAACCCCCGCCCCTTGGTTCACTCTACTTCTAAGCTAACCACCTTCCCCTCCCCCCTTCAATCACCGCTTGAAGAGGCAATAAAGTCATTGTTGCTTAAAAGTCATGTATTCTTTATTAATTCATCACACAAATAGGGGGATAACTGCCAAGGTAGTCTGGGAGGGGTGGTGGAGGAGGGAAGGACAAGGACACACTTCACTTTAAAAATTATTGAATGCCAGCTTTCTGTTGCTTGGGCAGTCCTCTGGGGTGGAGTGGTGGGGTGCCCGGAGGCCTCCGCCACCGCGTTCTTGAGCGTCTGGGTGAGGAGGCTACTTGGGAAGGAGGACGGTTGGTTACACAGGGGCTGTAGCGGCGGTCTGTGCTCATGCTGCCTTCCCTGCACCTCAACCATATGCTGGAGCATATCAGTTTGATCCTCCAGTAGCCTCAGCATTGCCTCCTGCCTTCTGTCAGCAAGCTGACACCACCTACAGTGAAACCCTGCTATAACGCGATAATTGGGGTCTAAAAAATTCTATCGTGATAAATGCGGGGTCGCGTTATAGCGGGGTTATGAAAATTTACCATTTCAAGCCAGTCAGTTTCAAGCCGGTCTCTTCTCTTCTCCCCAAAGTGGAGAAGTTTGACCAGCTTGAAACTGACCAGCTTGAAACTTCTCTGCTTTGGGGAGAAGAGAAGAGATGGGCTTGAAACTGACCGGTTTGAAACTGACTAGCTTGCGTTTCAATCCGGTCACCTCTCTTCTCGCCAAAAGGGGAAGTGGGGGCAGGGGGGGAAGAGGCGGGGGGAAGGAACGGGGGGAGATGGGGAGGAGCTGGAGCCAGGGTCGGCTCCAGGCACCAGCTGAGGAAGCATGCTCCGGATGCTTTTTTTTTTTTGCTTGGGGCGGCGGGAGCCACCTTATGATTGCATTATAGCTGAATTCGTGTTATCGCGGGGCACATTATAGCGGGGTTTCACTGGACCATCTTCAGCCCACCACTTATTCTCTTCAACCCGCCACTCATTATCTTCAACATGCCACCTGGCCTCGCGTTGATATTGTGCTTTCCTGGACTCTAACATTGTCTGCCTCCATGCATTCTGCTGGGCTATTTCAGTGTGGGAGGACTGCATGAGCTCTGAGAACATTTCATCATGATCCCTTTTAAAAAAAATTCTAATCTTCACTAGCCTCTGGGACGGTGATGATAGGGGGATCATTGAAACATTTGCAGCAGCGGAAGGGAAAAAAAGGGAGAGTAGTAGTTAAAAAGACACATTTTAGAGAACAATGTTCCTAACATTACATAGCACATGTGCATTCGGTACAAGGTCGCACTTTGCCTCTTATATTGAGGGTCTGCCAGTTTGATGTGAGAGGGGGAGGGATAGCTCAGTGGTTTGAGCATTGGCCTGCTAAACCCAGGGTTGTGAGTTCAATCCTTGAGGGGGCCACTTAGGGATCTGGGGCAAAAATTGGGGATTGGTCCTGCTTTGAGCAGGGGGTTGGACTAGATGACCTCCTGAGGTCCCTTCCAACCCTGATATTCTATGATTCTATGATCACACAGGCAGGGCCTGTGGGAAACAGAATTCGGCTTGCAGGCAGCCATGGTAAGCCACAGTCTATTGGCTTCTTTAACCTTCATAACATGTGGGAATGGTTTCAAACAGCAACACCCTCATTTCCCATAACAAACAGCCATTGGATTGGCCATCTAAAATGGGTTGGCAATTTAAAGGCAGGGGCTGCAGTTTTCGGGTTAACGTGCAGCGCAAACCAAATCAACCCGCCCCCCCCATTCTCTGGGATGATTGCTTCACCCCTCCCCTCACCGCATGGCTAACAGCGGGGAAGACTTCTGTTCAGCCACAGGCAAACAGCCCAGCAGGAACAGTCACCTCTGAATGTCCCCTTAATAAAATTCCCCTATTTCAACCAGGTGACCATGAATGGTATCACTCTTCTGAGGATAACACAGACAGATAAAGAACAGATGTTGCTTGAATGCCAGCAAACATTGGGACCATACGCTACCATGCTTTGTTATGCAATGATTCCAGACTACGTGCTACTGGCCTGGCATGGTAAAGTGTCCTACCATGGAGAACGGAATAAGGCTGCCCTCCCCAGAAACCTTTGGCAAAGCCTTTGGGAGTACATCCAGGAGAGCTTTATGGAGATGTCCCTGGAGGATTTCCGCTCCATCCCCAGACATGTTAACAGACTTTTCCAGAAGCTGTAGCTGTACTGGCCACTAATTATTCATTAAACATGCTTGCTTTTAAGCCTTGTATTATATTTACAAAGGTACACTCACCAGAGGTCCCTTCTCCACCTTCAAGGTCCAGAAGCACGCCTTGGGTGGGTTCGGGGGGTACTGGCTCCAGGGTGACAAACAGTTCCTAGCTGTCGGGGAAAACGGTTTCTCCGCTTCTGTGCGCTATCTTCAACCTCCTCATCATCATCTTCCTCGTCCCCAAAATGCGCATCACTGTTGCGTGACACTCCATTGACGGAGTCAAAGCACAGGGGTGGGTTAGTGGTGGCTGCACCCCCTAGAATGGCATGCAGCTCATCATAGAAGCGGAATGTCTGGGGCTCTGACCCGGAGCGGCCGTTTGCCTCTCTGGTTCTTTGGTACACTTGTCTGAGCTCCTTAACTGTTGTGCATCCCTGTTGTAGCCTCTGTCCTTCATGCCCTTGGAGACTTTAGCATATGTTTTGACATTTCGTCTTTTGGACCGTAGTTCTGATAGCACGGATTCGTCTCCCCATACTGCGATCAGATCCCATACCTCACGTTCGGTCCATGCTGGAACTCTTCTTCGATTCTGGGACTCCATCATGGTCACCTCTGCTGATGAGATCTGCACTCACCTGCAGCTCGCCATGCTGGCCAAACAGGAAATAAGATTCAAAAGTTCGCAGGCCTATTTCTGTCTACCTGGCCAGTGCATCTGAGTTGAGAGCACTGTCCAGAGCGGTCACAATGGAGCACTGTGGGATAGCTCCCGGAGGCCAATACCGTAGAATTGCGACCATACTACCCCAAATTCGATCAAGCAAGGTAGATTTCAGCGCTAATCCCCTCGTGGGGGATGGAGTGCAGAAATCGATTTTAAGAGCCCCTCAAGTCGAAGTAAATGGCTTTGTCGTGTGGACGGGTGCATGGTTCAATCGATCTAACGCTGATAAATTCGACCTAAAGTCGTAGGCTAGACCAGGGCTAAGTAATTTTTAACTTGTTCTTTTCCTATTTTTGCCTCTAATCCTACCTCATTTTCACAGGCATTCACTATATTAGAGGTCCAAACACCGCCAACCTTTTTGGTGAAAACCGAAACAAAGAAATCATTAAGCACCTCTGCCATTTCCACATTTTCTGCTATTGTTTTTCCCCACTCATTGAGTAATGGGCCTACCCTGTCCTTGGTCTTCCTCTTGCTTGTAATATATTTGTAGAATGTTTTCTTCTTACCCTTTATGTCTCTAGCTAGTTTGAGCTTGTTTTGTGCCTTGCCCTTTCTAATTTTGTCCCTACATACTTGTGTTATTTGTTTATATTAATCCTTTGTAATTTGACCTAGTTTCCACTTTTTGAAGGATTCTTTTTTTATTTTTAGATCATTGAAGATCTCCTGGTTAAGCCATGGTGGTCTCTTCCCATATTTTCTATCTTTCCTATGCAGTGGGATAGTTTGCTCTTGTGCCCTTTGTGACGGTGTTCCCCATAAAACTTTATGGGGAGATGCTTATAAATGTATATATGTAACTAAAATATGTTTTATGCTACATGTGCCATGTAACATATCTCTGTGAAAGTTATGACCTACTGAATTTACTCCTCCTGTTTGTATGCATGTATCATTGTCGTAGTGGGAGTTATGAAGATTGGTTTTATATTTGCTGGTTTTGTACATAGCCTTTGTAAGTGCATGGGATCATCTTTGGAGCAAAGAATGCCTGTTAAATGCGAGCACTTGACAGACAAAAGACGTTGCAGACCCCAATCCACATTGGGGCCGGGTCTGGAATGCAACTGGTTAGACTGGTTAGGGCGCATGGGCAGGTGACTTGCCCATGTGATCCCAAAACTCCAGGGCAACTGGATCCTACGCAGGGAGAGGAAGAAAGGCTATAAAAACCCTTGCAAGACCCTTCCATTTGGTCTTCAGCTGGCTAAAGGGAGAGGCTCTCCACCCCCCCAAGGACATTCCTGAGGGGAACTGAACAAAGGACAAAGACACTAGGGGGTGTGTGCGGCTACTGGACCTAGGCTAATTCTACAGCCTGTAAAAAGGAAAATATCCGAATCTGGTGAGGCTTTTATCTGTGTTAACTTTGAATAGACATAGATGTGCGTGTTTTATTTTATTTTACTAAGTAACTTGCTTTGTTCTGTCTGTCACTACTTGAAAATCACTTTAATCCTATTTTCTGTACTTATTAAAATCACTTTTTACTTATTAAGTTTCCTTGAGTACGAGTTAGTGCCTTGGGACAGCGATCAGGTGTGCATACCTTTCTATCTTTGCAATAGAAGGCGAGCTATTTATGAGTTTACCCTGTATAAGCTTTATACAGGGTAAAACGGATTTATTAAGGGGTTGAACCTCCTTGGAGTTGAGCAGCTGGGTGTCAAAGGCAAGAGCGCTTCCAGGGGCCTTACAGTGGTGAGTGGACTTGGTTCGGACCTGGGTCTGGGTTTGCAGCAGATCAGTGGAATCTGGCTCAAAACAGACAGGATTCGGGAGTCCCAAGCTGGAAAAGGCCTGGAAGCAGGGGCAGAAGTAGCCTTGGCACACCAGGTGGCAGCACCAAGCAGGTCTCTGTGGCCCCAACCCGTCACACCCTTAATAATGTCTCTTTGAAAAACTGCCAGCTGTCTTCAATTGTTTTTCCCCTTAGGCCTGGTCTACACTAAGAGTTTATATCAAATTTAGCAGCATTAAATCGAATTAACCCTGCACCCGTCCACACAACGACGCCATTTATTTCAACATAAATGGCTCTTAAAATCGATTTCTGTACTCCTCCCCGATGAGGGAATTAGAGTTAAAATCGATATTGCCGTGTCAAATTAGGGTTAGTGTGGACGGAATTCGACGTTATTGGTCTCCGGGAGCTATCCCACAGTGCACCACTGAGACCTCTCTGGACAGCAGTCCCAGCTCGGATGCTCTGGCCAGGTACACAGGAAAAGCCCCAGGAACATTTGAATTTCATTTCCTGTTTGGCCAGCGTGGCGAGTTCAGCAGCACAGGTAACAATGCAGAGCTCTTCAGCAGAGGTGACCATGGAACCCCAGAATAGAAAGATGGCTCCAGCATGGACAGAATGGGAGGTGTTAGATCTGATAGCAGTCTGGGGTGATGAATCTGTGCTAGCAGAGCTACAATCTAAAAGACGTAATGCAAAAATCTATGAAAAAATTGCCACGGCCATGACGGAAAGAGGATACAGCAGGGATGCAACACAGTGCCACGTTAAAATTAAGGAGCTGAGACAAGTGTACCAGAAGACCAAAGAGTCAAACGGACGCTCCGGGTCAGATCCCCAGACATGCCGCTTCTAC
The DNA here is from genome assembly GCA_037349315.1 of Chelydra serpentina. Classification (NCBI taxonomy): domain Eukaryota; kingdom Metazoa; phylum Chordata; order Testudines; family Chelydridae; genus Chelydra; species Chelydra serpentina. Next base: position 49,027,771 of record JBAIAC010000029.1, on the reverse strand, counting down.
GCTGCGCTGCATGCCATCCTAGTGGGGGACGCCACCACAACCCCACCCATGTCCCGTGGACTCCGAGGATGGGGTATTCTCATCAGTTGCTTCCTCTGAGGTTTTTGCGGACGGGGAGGATGATGACGGGGATGATGAGGACGAGGTAGTCGACAGCGCTCTGCAGGGCGATTTCCCTGAAAGCCAGGAACTTTTCCTCACCCTGACAGAGATCCCCTCCCAAGGCGGTATCCCGGACCGTGAAGCCGGAGAAGGCACATCAGGTGAGTGTATCTTTTCAATCGAAAATACATGGTTGTAAAGCAATTGGTTTTTAATGGTTACTTTGCCCAGAGGACTTGGGAAGCATTTGTGGCCAGTAGAGCTACTGGAAAAGTCTGTTAACATGTCTGGGGATGGAGCGGAAATCCTCCAGGGACATCTCCATGAAGCTCTCCTGTAGGTACTCTAACAGCCTTTGCAGAAGGTTTCTGGGGAAAGCAGCCTTATTCCGTCCTCCATGGTAGGAAACTTTACCACGCCAGGCTAGTAGCAAGTACTCTGGTATCATTGCACGGCAAAGACTGGCAGCATACGGCCCCGGAGTTTGCTGGCATTCAAGCAACATGCGTTCTTTCTCTGTCTGTGTTATCCTCATCAGAGTGATATTATTCATGGTAACCTGTTTGAAATACGGGAATTTAATTATGGGGATCATCAGTGGTGGCCGTTTCTACTGGGCTGTTTGCCTGTTCCTGAAAAGAAATACTCCCCGCAGTTTCCAGCCACGCAGTGGGGGAGAGGAGGGTGATCGTTCATGCTGGGCAGCTGGCGTTCGGCTAGCAGGGAGCTTTCCTGATACCAGCCACACAGTGGGAGCAGTGAGGGGGATCGTTCATGCTGGGCAGTTGGTGTTCGGCTAGCAGGGATCTTCCCTGCTACCAGCCACGTGGTGGGGGAGTGGAGGGGGGCCGTTCAGGCTGGGCTGTTGGTGTTCGGCTAGCAGGGATCTTCCCTGATACCAGCCACGCTTTTGGGTGATGGCGAAAGCTAGCATCCCAGAGAATGGGATGGCTGGAGTTACTTTGTTTTGAGTTACTTGGCTTTGAGCGTGAAAGGAGGGCGCTGCTGTTAATTAAGGTTTCCAAAGCCGAAAGTCTATGGCTTACCATGGCCGCCCGCTAGCCGAATTCCATTTCCCAGCCCTGCGTGTGTGATCTGTATACCAAAGCCCCCAGGCACTCAATATAAAGATGCAAAATGCGACCTTGTACTGAAAGTATATTTGGTAGGTACTGTGAATGGTGCTGTTCACCGTGAAAGAGTATATGCATTGTTCTGTAAAATGTATGTATTTAAAAAATTCACTCCCTTTTTTTCATCCCACAGCTGCAACTGTCCCTAGGCTTCCCCCAGCACCCCCCTCCCTAAGGCTGTTGCATATAAGGCGGAGAAAGAAACGCACACGCGACAAGATGTTCTCTGAGCTGATGCAGTGCTCCCGCAGTGAAGTAGCTCAGCAGAATGTGTGGAGGGAGACAATTTCCCAATACAAGCAAGAGGGCAGCACTCAAGCTGAGAGGTGGCGGCAGGAAGACCAGAGGGTGACAGAGGCGATGCTTGGGCTACTGTGGGAGCAAACCGACATGTTCCGGCATCTGGTGGATGTTCTGCAGGAACGCAGGCAGGATGACAGACCGCCGCTGCAGCACATCTGTAACCCTCCTCACCCCTCCCCAAGTCCCATAGCCTCCTCCTCCAGAGTCCCAAAAACACGGGTGGGAAGGCAATGTGCGAACAACCACTCCACCCCTGCGGATTGCTCAAGTAGCAGAAGGCTGTCATTCAACAAGTTTTGAAATGGCCTTTCCTTCCCTCCTTCCTCCACCCCTCTGCCCGCACCCCACCCTGGCCACCGTCCCAGTTCTCTCCCTGTCTTCCCAGATGTTGAATAAAAGATTGTTGTTTGTGAAACAATGGTGCCTTTATTTCCTTTCAAAGCAAGGTGCGCTGGAAGGGGGGTAGAGGGGCTGGACGGGGGCTGGTGATTAGTGAGGATAGGCAATATAAACAGAGTAAACAAACGGGGGCAGGTTCTCCTCAAGGAGAATCAAACGTAAGAGTCATTGGTTACCCTGGTCAGTCTGGAAGCTAGTTTTCAAAGCTTCCCTGATGCGCACTGTGTCCTGCTGTGCTCTTCTAATTGCCCTGGTGTCTGCCTGTGCGTAAGCTGAGGCCAGGCGATTTGCTTCAACCTCCCACCCCACCATAAACATCTCCCCCTTACTCTCACAGAGATTGTGGAGCGCACAGCAAGCAGCAATAACAATGGGTATATTGGTTTCGCTGAGCTCTGAGCAAGTCAGTAAGCTTCTCCAGCGCCCTTTCAAATGTCCAAATGCACACTCCACCACCATTCTGCACTTGCTCAGCCTGTAGTTGAACAGCTCCTTACTACTGTCCAGGGTGCCCGTGTATGGCTTCATGAGCCAGGGCATTAAGGGGTAGGCTGGGTCTCCAAGAATCACTATAGGCATCTCCACATCCCCAACTGTTATTTTCTGGTCCGGGAAGTAAATACCTTCCTGCAGACGTCTAAATAGACCAGAGTTCCTGAAGACGCGAGCGTCATGAACCTTTCCCAGCCATTCGACGTTGATGTTGGTGAAACGTCCCTTGTGATCCACCAGTGCTTGCAGCACCATTGAAAAGTAGCCCTTTCGGTTAATGTACTGGCTGCCCTGGTGGTCCGGTCCCAAGATAGGGATGTGAGTTCCATCTATAGCCCCACCACAGTTAGGGAATCCTATCGCAGAGAAGCCATCTACTATCGCCTGCACATTTCCCAGGGTCACTACCTTTGACAGCAGCAGCTCAACGATTGCGTTGGCTACTTGCATCTCAACAACCCCCACAATAGATGCCCACTCCAAATTGATTCGTGACTGACCGGTAGCTGTCAGGCGTTGCAAGCTTCCAGAGGGCTATCGCCACTCGCTTCTCAACTGTCAGGGAAGCTCTCATCCTGGTGTCCTGGCGCTTCAGTGCAGGGGACAGCAAGTCACAAAGTTCCAGGAAAGTGCCCTTTCGCATGCGAAAGTTTCCCAGCCACTGGGATTCATCCCAGACCTGCAGCACTATGCGGTCCCACCAGTCTGTGCTCATTTCCCGGGCCCAGAATCGGCGTTCCACGGCATGAGCCTGCCCCATTGCCACTAGGATGTCTAATTTGCGGGGTCCCGTTCTCTGACAGAGGTCTGTGTCCATGTCCTCGTCACTCTCCTCACCACGCTGCCTACTCTCCTGATTTCTCAAGTTCCGGTTCTTGATAAAGCACACGATAATGCGCGAGGTGTTAACAACGGCCATAACTGCTGCGATGATCTCCCCGGGCTCCATGCTCACCGCACTATGGCGTCTGCGCTTTCAATACAGGGAAAAGGGCGCGAAACCATTGTCTGCAGTTGCTTTCCTGGAGGGAGGGGGGGAGTGACCGTTGAATGACGACATGTACCCATAAACACCCACTACAAATTTCTTGCCCCATCAGGCATCGGGAGTTCGACCCATAATTCCAATGGGCAGCAGCGACTGCAGGAACTGTGGGATAGCTACCCACAGTGCACCGCTTGGAACGTCGACGCTTGCCACGATACTGTGGACTCACAACGCTGATTTAATGTACTTAGTATGGACACACACGTTCGACTTCATAATATCGGTTCACAAAAATCGATTTTGGTAAAATCGGACTACAGTCCGAGTGTAGACATACCCTAAGTCTCTTGAAGGAAGCAAAATCACCTTGGCCCTGTATAAAACGTGTCTAGTATCTATTATTTCATTTACCTTTGTAGTTTTAACTATGGGAGAGATTTTTCTCTCTGCTACCTGCTAAAATGCTTCTAGGATAGGATCCCGCAAAGTACTGAGCATTCTGGCCCTGATCCTACAAAGCACCTAAGATCATGCTTAATAGTATAAGTACATGAGTAGTCCCATTGACTTTACAAATACTTAAAGTTAAGCATGGGCTTAAATGCTTTACTGGATCATGGCCAGAGGACTCAAGATTGAGCTTTTGCTCTCCAACTATAGTTTATTCTAGAAAAGTATCAAGGAACGCTGGGTACTTTGAAGGCAATCTGCAATGGAAAAAGGGGACTTGTGTCCACGTTTGTTTCTTTGTGAAGAATAAAGATAAGATTTTCTTCACACACACACACAAAATGTTCCCCCTGCTCGTTCATTGCACTGGAAATTCATGTCTTGCCAGCCCTCTTGTTCCTGGAAGACACTATGGATGACTAGAGAACAGGGGTTCCGGAACAATTTTTATAGTGGGGGTGCTGAAAGCCATTGAACCAAACTGTAAGCCTTGTATATGATGGAAACCACTTCAAGCCAGGGGGTGCTGCCACACCCCCAGCACCCCTAGTTCCAGAGCCTATGCTAGAGAATTAGTATGCTTATGACATCACATATAGCTTATTATTATTTATCTGAATTTATCATGGTGCCTATGAGCCCACCCACGGACGCAGACTCCATTGTGCCATATGCTGTACTAACACAGGACAGAAAGACAGTCTCTGCCCCAAGGAACTTACAATGTAAGTATAAGACAAGAGACCATAGACAGATACAGATAATGGGGGAGTACAAGGAAACAAGGAGATAATATTGGTCAGCGTGATAGGCAGTGGTCTCAGCACACATCACAGAAGTGAAACCTGATTAGTTTAAAGGGAAAGTGATTGGAAAAGGTTCAGAAAAGGGCAACAAAAATGATTAGGTGTATGGAACGGCTTCCGTATGAGGAGAGATTATTAAGACTGGGACTTTTCAGCTTGGAAAAGAGACGGCTAAGGGGAGATATGATTGAGGTCTATAAAATCATGACTGGTGTAGAGAAAGTAGATAAGGAAGTTGTTTACTACTTCTCATAACACAAGAACTAGGGGTCACCAAATGAAATTAATAGGCAGCAGGTTTAAAACAAACAAAAGTAAGTATTTCTTCACACAACATACAGTCAACCTCTGGAACTTCTTGCCAGAGGATGTTGTGAAGGCGAAGTCCATAACAGGGTTCAAAAAAGAACTAGATAAATTCATGGAGCATAGGCTCATCAATGGCTATTAGCCAGGATGGACAGGAATGGTGTCCCTAGCCTCTGTTTGCCAGAAGCTGGGAATGAGCGACAGGGGAAGGATTACTTGATGATTACCTGTCCTGTTCATTCCCTCTGGGGCACCTGGCACTGGCCACTGTCGGAAGACAGGATACTGGGCTAGATGGACCCTTGGTCTGACCCAGTAGGGCCATTCTTATGTTCTTATTTTTGCACTAAGTATTGAAACTGGTTGGGTCTGGCTCTCACTTGTACCGAGGCCTTTCCACACCACGCCATTATTCTCCACCATTCAAAAATCATGAGTTAGGTCTCAAAAAATCATGGCTTTAAAAATCATGAGGCTTAAAAACCAAACCATACATTTGGTTTATTTTATTAGTATTTGCCTGCTGGTGTTGAAGCATATTTTCATGTTTTCAAGATTTTCTCTGCAGCCATGAAGGCGATAAACTTATTTTTATTTTTGAATGAAAGCTGAGATTCTCCCATAATGCCAGGAGTTTGGGTTTTAAGAAAAACAACAAGCTGACAATGCTGCCACTGATGGTATAAAGGGGCCTTAAAGTGGGAATATATTACATGTACGCTCTTTTTCAGACCCTATTACTCTGCTGGCACACCGTAAAGAAGCCTTAATGTAAAGGAGGCTCTGCCACTTTATTTGTGTTTAATGCAAATGACTTGAAAAAACAGCTGGAAGAAATGCTATTTTGTGGGTCACATGCTGCATCGCAGCCACGTCCCTGCGATCTCCCAGATGAATCTTTTAAAGATAATTTCAGGTGTTAATCTTTGCCTCCCCAATCAACCTGACCACAGAATTAGCTTTCTAAGCCTCCATGAGATCCCTTTTGAATATACGAACCTGGCTAAATTTGACTTCAAACCTCATAGCTCTGAAAGAATGGGAGCAGATCAGGAAGACGGTAACTTTGTTGTCAACTCTCACGTTTTAACCATGAGTCTCATGATATTTGGTGTTTTCCTTAAAGCTCTTCTGGAATTAAGTGATTATGTGAGAACGCCAGCTTTCATTTTTTCTAGCCCCCATGGTTGCAGAGGAATGCTTGAATGCCTGACTGACTCTAACGGCTCAGAAAACAGAAGGTAAATCAACAGAAACCCAAATTTATTATTTCTAGACATCTCATGATTTTTGAGCCTATCCCATGATTTTTGTCATTTTAAACTGCTTGGGATTAGCAGTACTGTGCTAAGAGGGTGGATCCAGGCAGCCTGACTATCAAGGTCAGGCAAGAAGTTATCTTAAATTTAGCCCTGGTAGCAGAGAGTAAGCTTCCAGTCATCAAAATGCCTCTGCAATCCTAACGGAACATGTAGACAGTCACAGATTTCAGACTCAATAGCTAGCATAGGCGGGCAGGATCATCAATGTCTGAATCAGCTCTAGCAGACACCCATCATGTACTGGGAGGAGAAAGCTACAGATGTTGAAAAGAGCTGTCTCCAACTCAGTATGTAACACCTGGCTCTCCCTGACGGAGTGGAAAATCCCTGTACGACAAGCACTTTCTGAACAGATCCCAAAACCAGTGGGGCTAAAGATAAAGGAGAATAAATTCAAAATAGATACAGCCCACCTGGTGCTAAATGCAGATGCAAGATGACATCCATGCCCAAAATGCAGTAGTTAGGTGACTATAAAACTTAAGGGACAATCAACCTGATTGAGAGCCAATACAGCCTAAAGGACAGAGGACTGGATTAGCAGTCAGAAGACCTTCCATTGACCTGCTCTGTGACTTTGGGCAAGACACTTTCCCTCACTCTTTCCCCTCCCATTCTTTGCCTGCCTTGTCTATTTAGATTGTAAACTCTGGGTTATTATGTGTTTCCACAGTGCCTAACACATGAGAGTCCTGAGCTCACCTCGTGTTACTGAAACACAAATAATGACTAATAACACTGCTCTACAGCCAAAATGCTTCTGAAATAAATGTAGTCAAACTTTACTAATTCTGGGTCACTGAGACAAAAATGATGCTTAAAATTGTTGATTGGCTCTAGTTTTCAAGACATGCTATTGGGTCAGTATATACGACCCTTGACTTGGCAATGGTGGAGGATAAGTGAGTTATAAAGGGAAGGGATCTCAATTTAAACCAGAAATGACTAAAATACATCTTTGACTGGATCTATGAATAAATCTATGACTGGGTTTGGACAGTACTTGCTTTTTAGGCAAAACAATGAATGATGCCATCTGAAGCTGGTATTGCATCATACATGATATGAATTGCATCATGTTATTCCTAGAAGTCATGGATGATGCAATCATAACGAAGCTTACATCACTCTGCTGAACAAATTGCCCTATATCAGCTCTAGAAATCATACAGTGTCGTGCTCTCTTATTTGTCACTGTTTAATTTTGCAAAGGGACACATTTCTGTTTAGCCAAAGTGAGCAGAGATGCCTCGTACTTGTGTGAACAGTGCAGATAACTTCTGCTATGTTTGTGGTGAAGTGACTTTTGCATCACAAAAGCGCAGTATAACCACTATGGTTAAGAAAGCCTATCACCTTTCTTTTGGCTGCAAAATTGGAGATCAGGACAAGAGGTGGGCCCCACACATATGCTGCAATACTTGTGCAACAAATCTTCGCCAGTGGTTGAACAGGAAAAGGAAATCTATGCCTTTTGCAGTGCCAATGATTTGGAGAGAGCCAACAGATCATACCAGCAATTGTTACTTCTGCATGGTGCCTCCAGTTGGGAAAGGTGTGTCAAAGAAGAAAAAGTGGACTGTGCATTATCCAAACATTCCATCAGCTATACGCCCAATACCCCACAGAGAAGGACTGCCGGTTCCTGATGCACCAGAATCATTCTCACTTGAGTCAGACGAGGAAGAGGATGAAACTTCTGGTCCTGAACCATCAATGTCTCAGGACCCACATTTTCTCCCATCCCCCTCCTCTGAACCACACCTCATAACACAAGGTGAACTGAATGACCTTGTCAGGGATTTGCAACTACCCAAGAGTAAGGCAGAGCTTTTGGGCTCCAGACTACAGCAGTGGAATCTCCTGGCAGGTGATGTTAGGGTTTCCATGTTCCATGACAGTCAAAAGGATCTTGTCCCATTCTTCTTCATGGAAGGTGATCCTGTAGCCTGCAACAACATCGATGGTGTGATGGCAGCCCTCAACATCGTTCATGATCCAGATGAGTGGAGACTGTTCATTGATTCATCGAAGACGAGTCTTAAAGCTGTTTTACTGCATAATGGCAATGTTTTGCCATCAATTCCAGTTGGTCATGCAGTCCATATGAAGGAAACCTATGACAACATGAAACAACTTTTGAGGTGCATAAACTATGACCAACATCAGTGGCAGCTTTGTGGCAATTTGAAGGTTGTTGCTCTCTTGCTTGGTCTGCAGACCGGATACACAAAGTACTGCTGTTTTCTCTGCGAATGGGATAGTCGTGCAAGAGATTCCCACTACATCAAGAAAGATTGGCCACTCCGACAGTCATTGGAGCCTGGGAGGAAAAGTGTTCAGCATCCACCACTTGTTGAATCAAGGAAGATTTTGTTACCACCCTTACACATCAAGCTGGGTCTGATGAAGAACTTTGTCAAGGCCATTGACAAAACACAAGCAGCTTTCAAGTACCTCCGTGGAAAATTGCCAAGGTTAAGTGAAGCTAAGATAAAGGAAGGTGTCTTTGTTGGTCCTCAGATTCGTGAACTTCTTCGAGATGATGCATTTGACCATGCACTGCGTGGCAAGGAAAAAAAGGCATGGAAAGCCTTCCAGTTAGTGGCAATACATTTTCTCGGAAACAACAAGGCAGACAACTACAGGTTGTTGGTGGAAAACCTCCTCAAGGCATACAAAAGCCTTGGTTGCAACATGTCACTAAAGATACATTTTTTGCACTCTCATCTAGATTTTTTTCCACCGAACTGCAGAGCAGTGAGCGACGAGCACGGCGAGCGATTTCACCAGGACATTGCAACAATGGAGAAACGCTATCAGGGCAAATGGAGCCCATCAATGCTTGCAGACTATTGCTGGACAGTGACAAGAGATGCTCCATTTAATGAATACAAGAGACAAGCCAAGAAGCGCCGAGTAGACACTGAATAGGACTAAACTATGGACATAATAGTTTTTTGCCTTTTGTTTCATAATACATTTTATTTATATAACCCCTTTGCTGATTTTTAAAGTGTTACATAAACAGGACAGGTGAAATAGTATCATGTAAACCAACCATAAACACATGAAAAGACCTAGGTTTACAATTTATGATTAAAACTCTACTATCTGCACAATATACATAGACATAAAATGTAAAAACTTAAATATCTTAGAAACAGTAGCCAATCAGTTGTTTTAATTGTCATATTTGAATTCAGCACATCAAAATACATACTAAATAGCACATTTTATCTCTGAAGCAGACGACTTCTCAAAAATTGTAGACCAGTGTAATAATATGGTCCTGATATTCATGATGATTAAACCTGACATCTGACCAAGACAGTTCGGTTAAACTCGGGTTTTAGCTCTTACTCGAGGACGCATGTTACCTCATTGAATGTCCTAATTCAGCTTTTGCCATGATCCAGTGTGTTGAACAGCAAACACACTAATCTGTGTCACAACTCCCGGAGAGCTCAGTCTGCTGGAAACATACAACGAGATCATATTGCTAGGGAAAGCAGAGCTGGAGTAGAGGCACACCTCAAGGGTGGTCCCAGCCTTTGATGGACCCCCAATCTCAAGGCCAGACCTGCTGCTCCTCTCCCGGGGGAGGGAAAACCTTCCTCCTACTGAAGAGTTGGAAGTGTTTTCCTCCATCTGGCCCACTATTTTTAATCCTAGTATTATGATTGTATTTATCTTGTTCAGTGGCATAATGTTTCCACGGCCTATAATGTGCAGGGAGTCAGACTAGAGGATCTAATGGTCTTTTCTGGCCTTAAAAAAATCGTTGAACAGGCATGACTCTTTCCAGGCAAATGAAAAACAATGGGCCAGATTCTGCCCTCAGTTCTGCTGCGTTTAAAGACAGAATAACTCCAGGGACTTGTGTTTATATTGCTTCTAAGCACCAAACATGAAACTGCCCCAGGGATGTGGATACACAATATCAGACAGGTGCACCCACAGCTACTTTGCAACACAAAAGGAAGCCACTTGATTTTATATATCAAAGCTCTTAAACACAAGGGCTCACGTGTCTCATGAAAACAACTCACCAAATTGAGTTTGGACATTACAGCAACTGGACTGTCATTCTTCAGCATTACAGCTGCTCTCTCTCATGACAGGTTAAGACCAGGGAAGTAACCTGAGGGCAGTTGAGCGAACTTGGTAGTGACGATACACCCACAGCAAGAGACAGTCCCTGCTAACCTCCCAGATCCACCAAGAAAACATTTTGAATGCAAACACCACAGATCCCCCTTTAATATCGTCTTTTACATTTACTGGCCAAGGCAACAGCCTTGTTCCAGAGATTCACATGCTCCTGGCATTTCCATGAACCAATTTTCATTAAGGGACCCTCTGCAACATAAATATTTGAAAGGGCCATTTGCCGAGGAAATACTTTTGTTACTAATAAATGCTGGGAAAAGAAAAGATCTGCACCAGCACTGCTAGAATGGAGAGGTGTTTTCAGCATGGTTAAAGGGGGTGATGGTCTCTGAATCCTTACCAGCCAGCCCCAGAGAGAAGCCAGACTATCACTCTGAGAGTTGCTTACAAAAGTTGCACCGGTTTAACTAAAGTTGTGATTCTCTTTGGGAAGGGAGGTGGTTGTTTTTTTTCTCCTGTGAAAATAATTGATGAAAACTTTTTTTGTTTGCTTTGAATTTTTTAGGGGTTCATTGTAAGTGTACAAGTGCAGACTACACAGATGGAACCAGTTTTTAACCAGTGTACGTGTGTCCATAAAAGGGTTTGAACCGGTTTAACTGCATTGGTTTTTAGACCCATTTAAGTAAAATGAGTGCAAATGCTATGTGTAGACAAGCCCATACTCTGCCCTCTTGTGTGTGGGTAATCCATTCTTCCCCTGGCACAGCTCACTGCCCCCTGCTGTGCTGGCTGGCACACTGGTGTGGGCAGAGCCACTACTCAGCCTTGCTCCCCTCCTCCTCACCTGCTGCTCCTGTTCCACACCCTCACCCTGGTGATGCAGGAAGGGGGGGGGGGTAAAGTATTTGTCCCTCACTGGGCAGATGAGCAGGCCAAAAATTATCCATCCATGTAATTAATCAAAAGCTTTTTGTAAGCATGTTCATAAAAGGGTTTGTGTCTTTGGAGTTTTTTATTTATAAAACATTTTTGCTCCTCCCCCCAATATTGTTCCCTCTTCCTCCTTCCATTTTTATTTTGGAAAAAGTAGAATCATAGAATCTCAGGGTTGGAAGGGACCTCAGGAGGTCATCTAGTCCAACCCCCTGCTCAAAGTAGGGAAAGGTTACTGTGCCCTCTCCCTTGCATGGAGGCTTGTGCGCGCCCTGTCCTCTCCCTTGCTTACAGGCTCGTGTGCACGGTTCCCCATCCTCTCCCTTGCACGGGCGCTCATGCATGCATGGTCCCTTGTCTTCTCCCTTGCATGGGGGCTTGTGTGTACAGTCCCGCAGTTCCTTTCCCTCGCAGGGGGCTCGTCCACCCGGCTCCCGTGTCCTCCCCAATGCAGCGGGGCTCGCCCTATTCGCTATTCCAGCCCCTTCCCCTGCGGACCCCTCGCGAGTCAGTCCCAACCCTACCCGCCTGGCTCCGGTGGGTGGATGAGTTACTCCCCCCCCCGCCCCATCCCGCGCACGTGGGCACCGTGCCGCCCGCCCCCGGCAGTGCGAGTGGCCGCCGCTGGCACCGCCCTCTGCCTGCCCCGCTCGTGACATCAGCGCGGCTCCCCGGGCCGGCCGGAGCAGGCTGCGCTGGGGCGGGGCCTCTGCTCCCCCGCGCCGGGCACCGTGCTCCGCGGCCATCGCAGGGAGCAGCGCGCGCCACCGGGTAAGGCGGGAGTGTCTGGACCGATTCGCATCGTGCTCGGGGCTGGTGTAAACGGGGAGCGAGCGGCTGGAGTCAGGGCAGCTGGTGGGCTGTAAGTGGGGAGTAACGCGGGAGTGCGGGCTGGTGTAAAGGGGAAGGGGATTGTTCTGGAGTCAGGGCAGCTGGTGGGCTGTAAGTGGGGAGTAACGCGGGAGTGCGGGCTGGTGTAAACGGTGAGGGGATTGTTCTGGAGTCAGGGCAGCTGCTGGGCTGTAAGTGGGGAAGAAGCTCCTGGAGAGTCTGGGCTAGTGTAAAGGGTGTGTGTGGGGGGGGACTAGTGCAGCTAGTACTGCTGCTGTGGAGTGTGAATGGGGACTGAAGTTTCTGGAGTTAGGGCGTGGGGCTCTCTGCGGTGGTGTGTCTCTGGGAGGGTCAAACTCCATGTTTTGTTCCGTCTCCCACCCCCAGGCTCCTATCTTGTGAAGCTTGTCTCGGAGCTTTAGCAAACAAAACCCAAGGGGGGGGGGGGTCGGCTGGGTTTGGGGGCTGCCCGGGATAACATTGCTTCCTCCGTAATCAAAGTTCCCCTTTCCTGCACTCTTCAGTCCATGTTTTAAACAAGTTTTAGTTCCTGGTCATTTGTGTCTGGAGCGCGAGGGTGGGTCTCCTCTTGGCTTCCCCTGCCAGCCCCTGAGCTCAGGGACAGGAACTTCCCTTAAAGAAGTATTTGGGAGGTAACTTGCACTGTGGTGTGATTGGGTTTATTACTGCCATGGGGAGACGCGGGAGGGTTGCATCGAAAGCCCTGCCTGTTTTCTGGGCTTCACACCAGAAATCTTCATTGGGGAAGGAGGAATGAGATGGGCTTTCCCAGGCTCTGCTTGAGGTAAACCTGCATGTGGAAGTACTGCCAAAGAGTAATGCAGCAGCATATTAAACTTTTATCACCGGTTAGCGGTGCTTTGGTTCAGTACGTGATATCACTGTGTTCCTGGTTATGCTCTACTTTGTGTAATAAAAATTAAGGAGAACTAAGTTTATTGGTATCCCCTGTTTAAAGGGGGAAATAATTAAATCAGTTCAGCTAATAGCATTTTGAGTGCAAAGGTGAACCAAGTGGGGCGGGGGAGAAACTCGGCTCATTGACATAGTTTCACTGAACACCAGCCGAGGATCAGCTGAGGGGTCTCTAAAACACAGTCTGTTTCTTTATCAAAGGCAATTTCTCTGTTCAGAGGTTTGCTTTGTTTTGGTATCCTTAGATGCAAGGGAGATCTTGAATTCTCAAAGGATGATTTGTTGTTCACAGCCTGTGTGACGTAACAACACCTTTATACAGGAGTGGCATGGCAAAAATATACTCTTAGGTGTTTCTTATCTCTTGTCAAATTAAATGGCAGTGTATGGAGACAGAAACTGTATTAGGGTGTTATTGAGGTTCTTCATATTCTCTTAGGAAACACTGGTTTTAAGTTGCCTCCAAAGCATTCGTTTGGGTAAAGGAAATGTAAAAATGTTAGTTTTCAGATAGGGAAAACAGGTTTCTCATACTTGTGGAATATTATGTTTTTGAAGGACCTAAAGCTTATTATGTAGGAGTGCAGGAATCTTAAACCATCCCAATTGCTAGCCAACACCGTACAGATGCTGTGTGTGTGTGTGTCATCTTACTTGTCAATAAATGTTACGACAGCAGCTGTTGAGTAACTTAACTCTGCCAAACTTCTACTGTTTATAACGGAGGAAGCTCTTTCTACTAGTTCTCTAAAACACTTGTGCAGTCCTCCAATAGGCAAGTGAGCCTGCTTTGGTACATAGTCAGTTCTCTAGATATGTGTCTTTTAGAAAACTAATCTACATTTTTAACACACATTGTAAAATGATGATCGTTCTGTGTGGAGGGTCCCTTAGCATTCATCTCCTGTGGTTAACCTTTTGTAGCTAAGGGGTGCTTTACAAATATTGACGAACAGTCTAACCCCAAAGAGAGAGAGGGGCAGTGCTGCCCAGTGGATGGAGTACAGGACTGAGAGTCAGGAGAACTAGGTTCTATTCCCAGCCCTGCCATTGGCCTGCTGGGTGACCTTGGGCAAGTCACTTCACCTCTGAGACTCACTCTCCTGTCATGATGACTACCTTGTCAGTTTAAACTGAAAGGTTGTAGCAGCAGGGACTCTCTGTCCCTGTTTGTACATAGCACTGGGGGCTTCAGTCTCCGTTGGGGTTCCGAGGTGCTGCTGTTACACACAAAGCCCTGGCTGGGATGATTTAGTTGGGGTTGGTTCTGCTTTGAGCAGGGAGTTGGACTAGATGACCTCATGATGCTAATCCAGGAAGAACTGCTAGGCAGAGATGGCGTTCACCTTTTGAGGAGGGGAAAGACCCTATTTGGACACAGACTGGCTAACCTAGTGAGGAGGGCTTTAAACTAGGTTAGACGGAGGCAGGTGAGCAAAGCCCACAGGTAAGTGGAGAACATGGTGACCTGGGAGATGGGTCGGAAATAGGAGGGAGCGTGGGCTCTAATGACAGAGATAGGAGGGTCCAGGGCAAAACTGGGAGGCAAGATCAAATCAGTATCTTAGATGCCTGTATACAAATGCGAGAAGTATGGGTAATAAGCAGGAAGAATTGGAAGTGCTAATAAATAAATTCAACTATGACATTGTTGGCATCACCGAAACTTGGTGGGATAATTCACATGATTGGAATGTTGGTATGGAAAGGTACAGCTTGCTCAGGAAGGACAGACAGGGGAAAAAAGGAGGAGATGTTGCCTTGTATATTAAAAATGTACACACTTGGACTGAGGTGGAGATGGACATAGGGGACGGAAGTGTTGAGAGTCTCTGGGTTAGGCTAAAAGGGGTAAAAAACAAGGGTGATGTCATGCTAGGAGTCTACTACAGGCCACCTAACCAGGTGGAAGAGGTGGATGAGGCTTTTTTTAAACAACTAACAAAATCATCCAAAGCCCAAGATTTGGTGGTGATGGGGGACCTCAACTATCCAGATATATGTTGGGAAAATAACACAGCGGGGCACAGACTATCCAATAAGTTCTTGGACTGCATTGCAGACAACTTTTTATTTCAGAAGGTTGAGAAAGCTACTAGGGGGGAAGCTGTTCTAGATTTGATTTTAACAAATAGGGAGGAACTCGTTGAGAACTTGAAAGTAGAAGGCAGCTTGGGCGAAAGTGATCATGAAATCATAGAGTTCACAATTCTAAGGAAGGGTAGAAGGGAGTACAGCAAAATAGAGACAATGGATTTCAGGAAAGCGGATTTTGGTAAGCTCAGAGAGCTGATAGGTAAGGTCCCATGGGAATCAAGACTGAGGTTCCCCTCAACAACTGAGGAGAGCTGGCGGTATTTCAAAGGGACACTATTAAGGGCCCAAAAGCAAACTATTTCGCTGAGTAGGAGATAGAAAATGTGGCAAAAGACCACCTTGGCTTAACCACGAGATCTTGCAAGATCTAAAAAATAAAAAGGAAAACTAGGACAAATTACAAAGGATGAATATAGGCAAACAACACGGGAATGCAGGGGCAAGATTAGAAAGGCAAAGGCACAAAATGAGCTCAAACTAGCTACAGGAATAAAGGGAAACAAGAAAACTTTTTATCAATACATTAGAAGCAAGAGGAAGACCAAGGACAGGGTAGGCCCACTACTCAGTGAGGAGGGAGAAACAGTAACAGGAAACTTGGAAATGGCCAGAGATGCTTAATAACTTCTTTGTTTCGGTCTTCACCGAGAAGTCTGAAGGAATGCCTAACATAGTGAATGCTAATGGGAAGGGGGAAGGTTTAGAAGATAAAATTTAAAAAAAACCAAGTTAAAAATCACTTAGATACGTTAGATGCCTGCAACTTACCAGGACCTGATGAAATGCATCCTAGAATACTCAAGGAGCTAATAGAGGAGGTATCTGAGCCTCTAGCTATTATCTTTGGTAAATCATGGGAGACAGGAGAGATTCCAGAAGACTGGAAAGGGGCAAATATAGTGCCCATCTATAAAAAGGGAAATAAAAACAACCCAGGAAACTACAGACCAGTTAGTTTAACTTCTGTGCCAGGGAAAATAATGGAGCAAGTAATTAAGGAAATCATCTGCAAACACTTGGAAGGTGGTAAGGTGATAGGGAATAACCAGAATGGAGTTGTAAAGAACAAATCATGTCAAACCAATCTGATAGCTTCCTTTGATAGGATAACGAGTCTTGTGGATAAGGGAGAAGCGGTGGATGTGGTATACCTAGACTTTAGTAAGGCATTTGATATGGTCTCGCATGATATTCTTCTCAATAAACTAGGGAAATACAACTTAGATGGGGCTACTATAAGGTGGGTGCGCAACTGGCTGGATAACCGTACTCAGAGAGTAGTTATTAATGGTTCGCAATCCTGCTGGAAAGGTATAACGAGTGGGGTTCCGCAAGGGTCTGTTTTGGGACTGGCTTTGTTCAATATCTTCATCAACGACTTGGATATTGGCATAGAAAGTACGCTTATTAAGTTTGCAGATGATACCAAACTGGGAGGGATTGCAACTGCTTTGGAGGATAGGGTGATAATTCAAAATGATCTGGACAAATTGGAGAAATGGTCAGAGGTAAACAGGATGAAGTTTAATAAGGACAAATGCAAAGTGCTCCACTTAGGTAGGAACAATCAGTTTCACACATACAGAATGGGAGGAGACTGTCTAGGAAGGAGTACGGCAGAAAGGGATCTAGGGGTTATAGTGGACCACAAACTAAATATGAGTCAACAGTGGGATGCTGTTGCAAAAAAAGCAAACTTGATTCTGGGCTACATTAACAGGTGTGTTGTGAGCAAGACACGAGAAGTCATTCTTCCGCTCTACTCTGCGCTGGTTAGGCCTCAACTGGAGTATTGTGTCCAGTTCTGGGCACTGCATTTCAAGAAAGATGTGGAGAAATTGGAGAGGGTCCAGAGAAGAGCAACAAGAATGATTAAGGGTCTAGAGAACATGACCTATGAAGGAAGGCTGAAGGAATTGGGTTTGTTTAGTTTGGAAAAGAGAAGACTGAGAGGGGACATAATAGCGGTCTTCAGGTATCTAAAAGGGTGTCATAAGGAGGAGGGAGAAAACTTGTTCATCTTTGATTCTTGCTCTATCCTCAGAGGCTATGTGCTTAAACTGCAGCAAGGGAGGTTTAGGTTGGACATTAGGAAAAAGTTCCCAACTGTCAGGGTGGTTAAACACTGGAATAAACTGCCCAGGGAGGTTGTGGAATCTCCATCTCTGGAGATATTTAAGTGTAGGTTAGATAAATGTCTATCAGGGATGGTCTAGACAGTATTTGGTCCTGCCATGAGGGCAGGGGACTGGACTCGATGACCTCTCGAGGTCCCTTCCAGCCCTAGAATCTATGCGGTCTCTTCCAACCCTAATCTTCTATGATTCTATAGTAATAAAAAGTTGGCATTGAGTGAAGTCCCTAAAATGACGGGTTATTTCTGCACTTTGCATTTCTGAACATACAAAGCAAGTTCCAAGTGTCCATACAATAGTGTCTGGCTCTTAAAAAACTGGCTCACTGCTCCCAGATATTGTCCATCCTGTTAAGAAACCCCAACCTCTTGTCAAGACAAAACTTCCTGTGATCACTCCTTTGGTCAAGTAGGGCCTAGGCACACTTTCCATCAGATCCCACTCAGATGGGAAGCTACTAAGACTGTTGCCAGGGCCATAATCATATGCTATTTGTGACTAATAATTGCATCTAGATCTCTTTTGATATCAGTCGGACTACAGGAAACACTGACAAGGAGAGACCCTTGAATAACAAAAGATGGTGCCATAGTTCTTTCTAAAATGCAATGTGGATTTGGAAACAAGTGCCAATCCTCTCTTTATGATGGCCCTGACGCTTGTTATGTCTTACATCTGAACAGTTCAGGCCTAAGATTGAGAGGGTGGGTCTGATTTCTTGCTTCTCTCACAGTGAGTCAGTATTGTGACATCCCCAGTATCCCTGCTTTTTATGCTGTTGCACTGAATGTGTACGAGAAGCTGCTTTTCCATAGCTCCTCCTTGATCCAGCATTTCAGATAGTTACATTCTGCAGGACCTGCCTTAGCCTGGGAAATGGAACCTCACCTGTAGTTTGACTTGGTAGTGAAATGTTTCCTCTCAGGACTGGCATTTGCACTTCAGATGTTTGTTTTGGAGGTGAATAAATAACAGATCCTAAATGTGGAGTCGGATGGTGTGGGTGAAGCCCTCAGTCCTTCTCAGAAATTTGGGGTGCACTTTTGGAAGTTACCTTGGAAGCTTCCCCTGATCCTGGAATTTGGAAACTTTTAAAAATGGTTTGAAGACTTTGGTTTATTTCCACCCCTCTCCTTTGTTTCTCAGAACTCGATCTATTAAAACACCAAATTAAAAAATGTCATCCATAGGGGGAGCAGAAAGCCCCCATAGAACTATGGACAATAGACTTCTTAAGGGTCCCTAGAATAGCAGAGAGATGCCTACAGCTGTTCATCTGGTGGCGTTCCCTTCTTGCTACTTAATTTCCTCCATGGCTGGGCGCTTTGCACTGAATTGCTGAGGATTCATGTTGCAAGTGGTGGGAGTTTTGTATTCAAGGCCCAAAGCAAACAGTAAATGCAGGGACAAAGTGGGAACTGCTGAATTTTGTCATCAGAGCCTGAAGTTGTTGCCTGGCTACTCCTGTGCTGGGCTTTTGGTGGGAGGAAGGGGTGGGTGGGTGAGGTCTGTGGGTTAGGGGTGGAGGGAGAGGGTGGGTAGGATTTATCATAGAGAGGTTACATATTGTTGTGGTTATTTATCTAGCGCCCAGACTAATACTAGCTGCTAAGTAGAATAGACACAATCTCTCCCCTGAAGAGCTCACTCTAAGGGCCTGCACTGGAGCCCCCTGGAATCAGCTGGAATTCTTCAATTCACTTCAGCGAGCTTTGGCTCCCATCCTAATTACAGACATGACCTGAGCAGCCCCGGAAAGAGTGGGATGCAATAATATGGCTGTGGGGCTCTGTACATTTTTATACCTATTTCTTGATCTTATTATACATTAAATATGGTGCGTGCGCACTGCCCAGCCACCTTCCATGTTTCTGCTGACCTGCTTCAGTGGAGCAGGAGTTGTTCCGCTTCCGTCTGTGCCATAGCTCCCATAGGGGACTCTCTGATGACCATCACTTAGATTACCACGGCAGTGTGGAGCGGGCAGGGATGGCTTTTCCCCTAACCAAGGACAGGCTGTATAAGGACAGGCTGATATATATATTTTTTTTCTTCATGTTTCTTGATGTGATGCTCCCGATGTCGGCACACTGAGCCAGACTTCCCTCATGATGCAGTGAGTCTGTCCTTTCTGGCTTGGCTGTGGCTCCTTCTGTGCAGCAGGGTGTCATGGAGTGCGGTAGGCGTGTGGACGACACTCCATGCGTTGCTTGAAATATAACTTGCTTGCTAAATGCACTGGCAAAATGAGAGCACATCCCCGTAGTGTCTGACATTATTCCTCCTGTTTCCTCCCCAAGAACAGAGCCACCCTGGAATCCAACCCTCAAGCCAGAGGCTGTGAGAACAGGTTGCCCCCATGAAGCAAAAATCATAGAATCATAGAATCTCAGGGTTGGAAGGGACCTCAGGAGGTCATCTAGTCCAACCCCCTGCTCAAAGCAGGACCAACCCCAACTAGATCATCCCAGCCAGGGCTTTGTCAAGCCTGACCTTAAAAACCTCTAAGGAAGGAGATTCCACCACCTCCCTAGGTAACCCATTCCAGTGCTTCACCACCCTACTAGTGAAAAAGTTTTTCCTAATATCCAACCTAAACCTCCCCCTCTGCAACTTGAGACCATTACTCCTTGTTCTGTCATCTTCTACCACTGAGAACAGTCTAGATCCATCCTCTTTGGAACCCCCTTTTAGGTAGTTGAAAGCAGCTATCAAATCCCCCCTCACTCTTCTCTTCTGCAGGCTAAACAATCTCAGTTCCCTCAGCCTCTCCTCATAAGTCATGTGCTCCAGCCCCCTAATCATTTTTGTTGCCCTCCGCTGGACTCTTTCCAATTTATCCACATCCTTCTTGTAGTGTGGGGCCCAAAACTGGATACAGTACTCCAAATGAGGCCTCACCAGTGCCGAATAGAGGGGAATAATCACGTCCCTTGATCTGCTGGAAATGCCCCTACTTATACAGCCCAAAATGTCGTTAGCCTTCTTGGCAACAAGGGCACACTGTTGACTCATATTCAGCTTTTCGTCCACTGTAACCCCTAGGTCCTTTTCTGCAGAACTGCTGCCCAGCCATTCGGTCCCTAGTCTGTAGCAGTGCATGGGATTCTTCCGTCCTAAGTGCAGGACTCTGCACTTGTCCTTGTTGAACCTCATCAGATTTCTTTTGGCCCAATCCTCTAATTTGTCTAGGTCCCTCTGTATCCTGTCCCTACCCTCCAGCGTATCAACCACTCCTCCCAGTTTAGTGTCATCTGCAAACTTGCTAAGAGTGCAGTCCACACCATCCTCCAGGTCGTTGATGAAGATATTGAACAAAACCGGCCCCAGCACCGACCCTTGGGGCACTCCACTTGATACCGGCTGCCAGCTAGACAGCTGGACTAGACAAAAATGCTGGTCTAGCCTTGCACAATACCCTGAAGGTTGATTAAATGCAGGTTCTGTCTGAGATAATCTCTTCCAGCTGGATGAGGCTTACCTGTTGTGGGTGATAATCAGCTACCAAAATAAGCGTCTCTCCAAAGCGCCAATCTTAAAGATATAAGTCAATGCTTCTCTGTTGCCCTCATCTGCCAGTTGTTTGACCGTTGTTTAGATTTAAGATATTTTATCTTCTCCTTCACCCTTTTTGTTTGCGTTGCGGTGGTTAGATCATGTTAACGGAGGGCTTCAATACACGTGGTGAGAGAACATCCTTCTGGATTAATGCAGGCTTTGAGTTCTAATTTTATTTCTGTAGTTCTTCACCCAGGCCTACAGTCACCTAACCATATGTGTAACTTCACTAGTACTGCTTGTGTGAATCCAGTCATGTGCCTGAGATCCAATTCAACAGGGTGCTTAGATCTAAGCAAGTGAGTAGGCAAGTTGGGTGAAATCCTGGCCTTGCGAAAGTAAATGGCAAAACAGTCATTGTTTGCACTGGATCAGGATTTGGCTCGTTGACACCAGTGGGATGGCTCACCTGCTCGAAGCTACGCATGTGCACAAGTATCTTGCTTGAGGGTTTGCAGGACATTATGCAGGGGGATATCTTCCGTTCGTGTAAACTACCGTAGCTCTGGTGAAGTCAGTGGAGCTGTGCCATCTTAAATCCTGAGCTGGAGTAATCTCTCTGAGGTATGTGTAGAGGTTAAAATAGCAGCCTAGCATTGTCTTCCCAAAGAAACTTTTCTCTAGCGAAATTACTTATGATGCTAAACAGTGGTTTGACTCCTTGATAGGTTGGACAAGGTGGGTGAGGTAATTTATGATATTTACCTCAACCAGCTTGTCTCATGTACCAACACAGCTACAGCATCCCTGAGAGATTTTAATTTTTGGCCTGTTGATAGCTAAGCTTCCTCAATTTGCTGCTAAATCTTCTTTGTTTGTTTAGACAAAGTGCACAATTGATGCAACTGGAGGGCCGAGAGCTCACTTTGGGAATTTTTGCTGTATTTTTGGGTCGCTTACAGGAGGACTCTGTACTGTGTGTGGGCACTGCTTCAAAGCTAATGAGTGTTTATAACCCACTGATCAGTTGATGTCAACAGCATGCTCTCTGTGCCTCTTCCAAAGAGGATACTAATCTTACTGTTCTCAGCTTGAGAGCCTAGCTCCAGCTGTAGAAACTCCTGCTCCGAGTTGGGAGGTCCCTTGTCCAGTCCTGGGTGTCAGCTAAGATGGCAGTTGCCATGTTTTCATTGACTTTGCATCTGGCCCTCATGCTTTTCCCAAGTGATGCTGGTGTGATGCACGTGCTATGGAGCTGTGGAGAGAAGCTCTCCCTCCTTTGCTTCTAGCTTTCCAAGAGAGGGCTCATGGGTCAAAGAGCCATCATTTAGAGTGGCTATACATGCAATTCATAGCCTGGAGTAGGTGTGCCAGAGAAATAGCGTCATATAAACTGTCTCCAGACTTCTAGAGAAATAGTCTGGTTGACTCAGGGAAAAAATGTACAAACTACTCAGTGCAGATGTGTGGCCAACGTGCAGCAACTGTTAAAGCAACCACATTGTGCCTGGATTCTCTAAAAATGGACTAGAGAATAAGTCAGTTCTCTGATGCCCTATAGACTGATGGTTTGCCTGTCATCTGAACATTGTGTTTAGTTCAGGCTACCTCGCCTCATGAAATTCAAAAAAAGATTGAAAAGGTTTGCTTGCAGAAAAGCAAATAGCATGATTAGAGCCATGGCTAAGTGTATACACTGTGTAATGAGATCATAAAATTGGGATTAATTAGCCTGGAAAGAGAATTTGTGAGGGAGGGGGATGTAATGAAGGATATAATAACATGGGCTCACTGCTCTTTCTTAATACACAGCTAAAGAGGTCACTCGGTGAAACTGTAAGCCGTTACATTTGAAACTAGCAGAAGGAACCACTCTTCAAATGCACCTAAATGGTGTAGTATTAGGGGAAGCTATTCCTTTGGTCCACCACTTGACTGTTGAGGTATAGGTGTTGCCTACCTTTTTAATTGCTGCTTAGGGAATCTAGTAACATCAGGTGGAAGATGTGTTGAAGAAATCAAGAGAGGATATGGTTTGCAAAAAATGTATCCAACAACTTCCAAAGACTTCGGTGGTGTTGATATTGAAAGCTACGCATCTGCATTAGATTGCTGAAGTGCTACATATGGATGTAAGTGCTTGACACTGAGACATGACTCAGTGTTCTAAGCTGTTTAAAAATTAGCTGGATGACCAAAACTATGAAGGGGGATGAGAAATATGAGTTTAAAAAGATCACAGTTACTTGAGACCCTAGGTGAAAGAATAACATCTTTCAGTGGACATGTAGCTTGTCGATCACAGAGCGACGTGATTCCAGCACTCGTACTATTGGGCAAGATGGCAGGAAAACCAGGAAGAAGAAGACAGAGCCAGCTAGGTCAGAAATCTCACCAGATTGGCTGGTATCCAAAGGACGGTGGAAGTTTTACAATTCTGTCACAACCGTAGAAGATGGAAGGCGGTGGTGGACTGCCTTCATGTTGAAGACGTTGCTGGGAGAGAGTGTGTGTGGGAGCCACCGTCAAATAGCTTTGGGATTTTAAAAAAAGAATCTGATCACATTGCACCTTTGAATCACTGGTGCTTAACCTCTTCCATGCCAGGATCTAGCAGTATGGGAAGGATAAGGGGGGTTGGGGTGACCCTCTGCTGTAGAACGCTTGCAGCTATGCAAGCTGTTAGAAAATGCAGATACACGGTGCTTTTATCAGCAGATCTCAAAGCACTCTACAAAGGAGGTAATCATCATTACTCCCCATTTACAAATGGGGAAACTGAGGCACACAGTGGGGGAAGTGACTTGCCTGGCATCACTCAGCTGGCCAACGGCAGAGCTGGGAATAGAACTCAGGCCTTCCAAGTACCAGCCCAGTGCCCTACACACACTGCCTCTGACTGGTACAAGGGGAAGTCTAACCTTGCTGTTTGAAACGGGCATAATCTTATTGCTTGCAAGGTGCAGGAAGTAATTTGTTCCATTCTCATGACTTTCCATAAGTGGGTAGGGGCATGAATTGGAAGACTGCTGTTTTAAAATAGAATTGCTGTTGTTTTTAATCAAATATACATTAGGATAGTACATTATGGAGTGATTAAACCCAGTCCTTGACTCTGTGCTCGACAACATAATTCTATTTTCACTTTAAGCAGAAATCGGTTTGTAAAGCAAAAATACTTTTTTTTAACCTGCTGGGATTATTGAGATGAGACTCTTTAATTCTTTAATAATAGCATATTATTAAAAAAAAGAAATGCATTAAAATATAACAAGAAGCCTTTCATTAATTGTATTATAACATGTAAATCTTTCTGTGCTGAGGCAGTTGGTTTATGTATGAAGTGCTACTTATGCAGCATTGGAGGTCAGGAAAAATATAAATGTAACCTCATCTAGAAAAAGAGCATCTTCATACAATTTTTTTTCCAAGAGGGTTTTGCAAGTTGTACTGCATTCATATTTGGTACAAAGACTAGGAATTTTGAAGGGCTGATGCCTTTGAAATAAATAGAAAAAAAATACATACCTCTGTGTTCTGATGCTCTTGCTATATTTTTTTCCCCATTCTTTTTCCCCCTTTGCCCCCAGTCTTCGTGCCTGAGCTTTGCAAACAGCAGGCAAGCTGGATATTGACCTGCCTGAAGGCAGGACCCTGGTTGAACTTCATTGAAAAGGGTATAATATTGTTCAACAACATTGGGGTAGAGTGCTCTCAGGGGTTTCTTGAATAAAAACTGAAACGTTGGACAAGCTTTTCAGAACCCCTGGCCAACACAGACAAGTGCAGCAGTTGCTATTTGCATGTGGTTCTCTACACACACAGTGTCAAGTATCAGAGGGGTAGCCGTGTTAGTCTGGATCTGTAGAAGCGACAAAGAGTCCTGTGGCACCTTATAGACTAACAGACGTATTGGAGCATAAGCTTTCGTGGGTGAATACCCACTTCTTCAGATGTTTATGCTCCAATATGTCTGTTAGTCTATAAGGTGCCACAGGACCCTTTGCCGCTTCTACACCCACAGTGATATCTGAGGCCTTGGCTACACTTGCAGATGTACAGCGCTGTGAGTTAAACCCATCTTCATACAGCTGAGTAGGGAAAGTGCTGCAGCCTGTCCACACTGGCAGCTGCCAGCGCAGTAAGGTGGCTACATTTGAGGCATTTGCAGCTGTATTGGGAGCGGTGCATTATGGGCATTCAAGTGGCTGCAACGTGCTTTTCAAATACGGGGAGGTGAGGGGGACTTTGACAGGGAGTGTGTTGGGAGAGAGAGTGGGTTTTTGGAATCTCCACAGAGTGTCAGCTCATTATCTCCTAAGTTTACACACCTCCACATCCCCTGCCTCTCTCTCAATCACTGAAAGCAAACAGCAGGGGCTTTGTTTGTTTTTAAAGAGCAGATAAAAGAGAACTTGGGGAAACTGAGCCCTCTTCCCCCCCCCCCCCCCCCCGCCCTCTCTGTCCAAGGCAACTTTGCTGCCGGCATTCCTAACGGAGCCCTCCCCTTCCCCGCCCCGCCTGCAAACAGTAGCTGTGTTTGTTTTTTTGTAAAGCACCTCAAGAACGGAGCTCTGAACTCCAACCCGGAAGTGCCATTTCAAAAGAAAGGGAGCTTCCGGAGGTCAGTAACTGTGGAATTCCTCGGCTATATTGAAAGACCAGCGTTCCACCCACTTCGCAACAGTAGCTATTCCTCTCGGGGAGGTGGAGTACATGCAGCGCTGTATCTGAGGAGATACACTGTTGCACGTGCCTTGCAAGTGTAGCAGGTTAGTGAGTTACAGCGCTGTAGGCAGTTTTATTGCGGTGTAACTCGTAAGTGTAGCCAAGGCCTGAGAGAACACTTACTTGCCGCTGTAGCTCACTGGTGAATGGATGGTATGGGTCCCTCTCTGTGTCCAATCCACAGAGGCAATGAGTCTGTCACAGCCCCAGTTCTAGGGACCTCTTCTTTTTTTTTTTTTTTTTTTTTTGGTAGCTCAAGCTGTAGCATCTTATACTTGTAGCTCTGGAGGTCCCGGGTTCAGGCCCTGGTGTGTTGGCTCACATGGTGGCTGTCATTGTGGGTAAACGTTGACTTCTTGGTGACTAACTGGTGCTGGTTCACAACAGAAGGATCAGTCCCCAAAACCTACTTGTGGTTATTCCAGGAAAAATGTCATTCATTGTACTTGTTGCTTCTGCTGGGCTTCCTAGTCTCATTGAGCTTCGTTAAGCGACAGAAGAGTCTGGATTAAACATCTTCCTATTGTCCCATCTGTTAATATAGTGACGTCAATGGGGCCTTACTGATTTGCACCAACCAAGGATCTGGCCCTGTGTCTTGACAAGATAGGCTGCCAAGTAATGCCATGCCTGTGTGCTTTTATAGGGGAGCCTGGCTGCAGAGTGAAATGTTAATGTTGCAATTCTAGGCCACTTTACTGTGCAACGTTTCCCTTTGCAAAGTATTTCATGTGGTTGCTGTTAGCGTTGTTTGCTGCATGGCAACTATTTGAGGCTAAGTTACATACCAGGGCAGGTGAGAAGGGCTGTGAAATGGGTGTGTACACATCACTTCAGGCAACTGATTATTATTTATATTACAGTACTACATTGAGAGACTGAGACTGAGGGTCTATTGTGCAAGGCCTGTACATACACAGGGAGAGAGACATCCCCTTGCTCTGAAGAGCGGGCAATCAAAATAACCCATGCAGACAATGGATGGGTAGGGAAACAATGCACAGAAGGGTAAAGTGTCTTAGCCAAGGTCTCACATCAGACCAATGGAAGAGCCAGGAGCAGAATCCAAGTGTTCTGGCTTACAGTCGGTCCACTGTTCTATCCACTAGGCCGTGCTGCTTCCCCACATTCAGCACACATGAATGTTTTCAGATGCTAACGCATAGCTTAAAGAAATACTTGAACAGTAAGAGGCTGATCAATCAGCCGGTAACTCTGTCTGCACGTTACCAGGAATTGCTGTCAAATGAGACTTCTGAAATTATAAAATATGTTTAGTTTTGCTCAAATATTAGGTTATATATTTGTAAGGAGCAGATTGCTATAGACAACTTGCCTGGCTTTCTCTACAAGGACTGGAATTGCTACCTACCATTTTCTTACTGCATGTGAGTAAAGCATGAATAAAACATCTGTATTAACCCCGCTAATACACCCGCATTCAGGCCCTGGGTTTTCATTGTCGGGGCTGCTGAAGGTGATGTAACATCTTTTAATCCATAAAGAATGCGGACGGTGCTGACACAAGAGACCTCTCTCTCCTCTTCCCTTCCTCCCCCCTCCAAATCCTCCATATAGGTGATTTAGAAGAATAACATTGGTTGACTTTAATAAATGTAAGCGTGTCAGAGGGCACCGCTCCGGCTCTCGGTGGCTGTTCTCTTGCAGCATTCACCACTGAGAGTATGAATCTGATATATGTACCTGCAGTACTCAGAGGGTATTGACATAAAGGACAGCCCTGCGTCTAATTAACAAGCTGCAGAATGTATAACTTTCAGAAATATGAATTACAGCCTATGTTCTGCTAGAGGCAATAAATAATAAGACATAAAAATGCCTTCAGGAGCTGAAATGGCTTCTTTTTCTAGTTGTAGTAGATCATAGAATATCAGGGTTGGAAGGGACCTTAAGAGGTCATCTAGTCCAACCCCCTGCTCAAAGCAGGGCCAATCCCCAATTTTTTTTTTGCCCCAGATCCCTAAATGGCCCCCTCAAGGATTGAACTCACAACCCTGGGTTTAGCAGGCCAATGCTCAAACCACTGAGCTATCCCTCCCCTAAATGTTAGATGTTTTCAAATACTTTTTTTTCCTTTGTTTGCCCAACTCTCTGTTTCTCTGTAAGCTCCTTCCTCTTTCCTCCCGGCCCAAATACCCACCTTCTCAGTCGCAAGGCGAGAGCTTTATTCTCAGCAGCTCAAACAGTTGAATTTGGTTTTAGTGGGTTTTTTCCTACTCAAGTTTTGTCTTGGCATTTTACCAAGTAATCTGACAATGCAGCAACCTTTGGGCACTCCAGCGATAGACACATTCAGTCTTGCATATTAGAGCCTGTTTCATTGAGGAGTGACTTTGAGAATATTAGGGTTCCCCTCACATTTGTACCACAAAAGTGTCATGAGATCCTTAACTTCCAGCTGTCGACACCAAGGAGACCTCTGTTTGCTCTCTCCCGGGCAGGATAACCTCTCATCCTGTGCAGCACTGTCTCTAGCATGGGACTTAAACTCACAACTCTATGGTCCAGCCCCAGGGCAAAAGTGCTAACTATTCAGACATGCTTGAGCAAAGGAAAAGGGATTTGGTCAACAGCATCCCATGTTCATTAGTGAGCTGATCTATGGATAGCTATATGGATAGCTCAGTGGTTTGAGCATTGGCCTGCTAAACCCAGGGTTGTGAGTTCAATCCTTGAGGGGGCCATTTAGGGATCTGGGGCAAAAATTGGGGATTAGCCCTGATTTGAGCAGGGGGTTGGACTAGATGACCTCCTAAGGTCCCTTCCGACCCTGATATTCTATGACTCTAAAGTTCAACTAGCTTCCCATTAGACCGGTGTTACCATCTCATGACTTGTTTTTGGTGAGTACTGTGAAATTTGGTGGCCGTCTTTTAAGTTACAGCTCCTGGGGTCAAGTGATATCCGCTTTCTTTTATTTTTGTATATGAAAGTTTCTGTTCCTTATGCTTGCAGAGAGAAGCTTGCAGTTTTGAACCAGGTGCATGTGACATTGCACTCTATGAGATTTTATGAAAATATTCTAATAAGTGTGAATACAATGTAACTGGAATATGCTTCATGCAAAAGGTCTCTTGTAAGGTATCATTACAAAGCTTATAATCTACTGAGTGTGGTCATCCTATTTGTATAAGTGTATTGCTCTTGTATCTGAAACTAGAAATATGAAATACAACTCTAAGGTCCTATTGTAGTTATGCAAAGTGTGGGCCATTAATGGTGGTTTGAAATCTTGATGGCTCCCATCAACCAGGACAATTGACTGTGGATGGCTCTGTTTGCAGGCAGGCCTTCCTGTGAGTCAGGCTGGGAGGAATGAAGGCTTGGGGTCTCACAGGACATGTGACCATGCCCTGGTACTGAAATCCATCTTAAACTTGGTGCTTTTCCATTTAGAAGGAGGGGTGGGAACCATAGGCGCCAACATTTCCTGGCGCCGAAGGGTGCTCGACCCTCCCCGGCCCCTGTACCAGGGGAAAAGAATAGTGCCCAGTCTAGGAAGGCGTCCAGTCTGTGATAGAAGCTTATTGAAACATCTCTGAGGATGAGATTTTATCTGTATTCAGTTTTCTTACTGTATTAGGCATAGACTTGGATGTTTTATTTTATTTTGTTTGGTAATTTACTTTGTTCTGTCTGTTATTACTTGGAACCACGTAAATCCTACTTTTGTATTTAATAAAATCACTTTTTACTTATTAATTAACCCAGAGTATGTATTAATACCTAGGGGGTGGGGAGGGGGGAAACAGCTGTGCTTATCTCTCTATCAGTGTTATAGAAAGCGAACAATTTATGAGTTTACCCTGTATAAGCTTTATCAGCTGTATACAGGGTAAAATGGATTTATTTGGGGTTTGGACCCCATTGGGAGCTGGGCATCTGAGTGTTGGAGACAGGAACACTTTTTTTAAGCTGTTTTCAGTTAAGCCTGCAGTTTGTGGGAC
Source organism: Chelydra serpentina (assembly GCA_037349315.1). Lineage (NCBI taxonomy): Eukaryota > Metazoa > Chordata > Testudines > Chelydridae > Chelydra > Chelydra serpentina. The sequence continues at coordinate 48,998,225 of JBAIAC010000029.1, read as the reverse complement.
GTTCAGACCTGTGTCTATGTTTGTAGCCGTCAAGTGCGTCTGGTACAACCAGGCAGGGTTCTGGAGTCCCAAAGTGGCAGGGAAAGCAGGGGCAGAAGTAGTCTTGGCACATCAGTTGGCAGCCAGGTGGTTTCTGTGATCCAACCCGTCACAGTCCACACTAAAGACTCTAAGTAGCCAGCAAACACAAAGGACCCTAATGTTTTTCTTATAATTTCTTTGGGAGGGGTCCGATGTGAGATAGATAGATAGATATTTTAAATGGTCGAGGTTGACTGTGCTGTTATAAGCTTGATATTTTCAAGGATTCCTCTTCCAAACTTGTTTGGAAATGCGGTGATCTGACACATTTCAAGCTGCATCTCATCCAAAGGTGGTGGCTTTTCTGGGAAACTTGGTTAACAATCAGAAAAGGAGTTTTAAAGTTAAGCAGCTGATTTTCCTGATTATGCAAGTGTAATTCCATTCAGTTCAGTGGAGCTGCTCTTGAGTGGAGCATCAAGCCCATGTTGTCTTCAAAATATATCTGGTTTGTACTGTGGTTAGCGTATAGGGGCAGTAATTAAGGATCAAGGCTGCATTATGGAAAGCACTTCAGATACACTGTGTGTAACTTTTTAAATTCGCATTAACATGTCTTGGTGTAGAAACTCCAAATTTGTTTTGTCTGCCTTACTTAGAGATGACTCTTCAGTATTTTTGGGAGGCTAGTGGGGAAAGTGTGTGTGTGTGTAGTAACATGCAAACTAACTTGTGACATACACTAAAATCAGTAAGGGGACTGTTATCCCCTTACTAACATTCGGTGAGGGTGTTTTGATTGCTAGCTCCCAGTACCAAAAGGGAAAGGGTCGATGGGACTGACAATCCCCAGGGGCAATGGGGAGAGGCCAATGCTCCATCCAGGTCAGCTCTGATTGACAGGACAGGCAGGCGAATCAGGGAGTCAGGAGGTCAGGGTGGATACCGTCCTCCGTGTGAGCTGAAGTTGCCTGAGTCCGAGTGAGTGGGGCTGAGCTGAGGAGAGGGAAGAGGCCAGAGCTGAGCTGGGCGATATCCAGAGGGGCCAGAAAAGCAGCCCAGAGACACAGACCTGCCCTGGGAGCAGAGGTGCAGCCCAGGGAGACAGACCTGCCCTGGGGGAAGAAGCTGCAGCAGCCAGAGCCAGAGGGGCCAGGGCAGCAGCCCAGGGAGCTGGAGGCAGAGCAGCAGCAGCAGCCGTGCTGAGGCAGAGGAGCTGGAGCTGAGGCAGAGTGGTGGAGCTGGGGCTGGAGCCGTCCGGAGCCGGGTGCGGTGAGCAGCTGGGGAGAGCGAGGGGGGCCCTGGGCAGTGGGCCCAGCACAGGGAGATGCCTCAGCCAAGGGGCCCTGCAGGCCAGACTTGGAGGGGGATCTAAACCCCGACAGGGCGGGGGCGACGTTGGGAAGAAGGGTCCTGCCACCCAGAGCCTGCGAGCGTGTGGCCACCGCCGGAGCAAGTATCCAAGCCACAGTGTCCCTGCAGCACAGCCAGGGCCTGAGAAGGAGGCCTGTAACTTACAAAGGAACAGACTGAACTGCCCTGACATTTCAGAGACACTGTTGTGATGTTCCCTGCCACAGAGCGGGGTGATGTGTTTTCATTAGCCTTTCCCATTTTTCCTTATTCCTGTAAAAAAAATTAATTAAATAATTTGCATTGCTTTGAATTGTATGCAGTGATCAGTGGGTCAGGGAAGCATCCAGTGCAGAGAGAGCACCCCGGAGTGGGGACACCCTAGCCCCTGACCTAGGTGACCACAGCAAGGTTGGGGGTCGAGCCCCCCAGGAATCCTGGGCCCAGCCTTGTTGGGGTTACGAGGACTCTGCCAGACAGGAGAGTGCAAGGGGAGTCCTCGAGGGCAGGGAGGCCTCTGGGTAAAGGAGGTGGGAGCGAGGACTGAGATCCTTCCGCTAGCCCATTTCACCGGGGTAGTGCAGAGATGAGGAGAGTTCCCCACAATAGTGGGATTATTCCCCCGCTTACATTAGGTAGGCCAGGGAGTGGTTAACTGGGGTTTACTGAGTTACTGTGCCTTTTGGGAATTAATCTACTGGTAACATGTTGTTTTGATTGTCATTCACACTCTTGCACAATGTAGGGAGCAGCAAACTTGTACCAAAATAGTAATGTCAATTTGGGATATGATTTTATTTATTTTTAATTGGAAAAGCCCTATTATAGAGGCAATTTATATTGTAATAAAAGTGCTTCTGCTGGTATACCTTATTTTGCTCAGTGATTGGGTATAAGGTAGGTTTGGAAGGTTTAGATTTTTATCAGTAAGTATTGATAACGCTGTTATTACTGCACACATGCAAACTGATGACCACTGAAATGTACAGGTAGACAAAGCTAGAAAAATGCTGCTTGAGAACTTATTAGCGTTTGCTTTAAAGCTATTCTTTTTGTATCTTTTGATGTGTGGTGCTGACAATTTGTTTTAATAGTTATGAAGCTTTAGCTTCTTGAATCTCAATGTCTGCTGTCACTAATTGTCTGACACCCCCCCCTCAATTTCCTGCAACTGTGAAAATTTAAATGCTTAAAAATGCAGATGATGTTCATTGAAATTATTATATAAAATGTAATTCTGCCGAGCCTAGCTGTACGGACAGAAGCACTCTCTTGGGCCTGTATAAGCTGCATCAACCCTCGGAGGGTTTGTTGCTATAGCTAAGGGTATGTCTACACAGCAGCTCTGAGGCATAATGGCAAGCTCGGGCAGATCTACTCAGGCAAGCTCTGCTCAAGGTGAAAAGGGCAGTGTGGCCATGGCAGCCTGGATGTGGCACCTCAGGCTGTCCAGGTGCAGTCCTGGCCCGGGTTGGTGCTTGGTCAGCCGCCTGTGCCGTCATGGCCGTGCTGCCGTTGTTAGGCGCCAGCTGGAGCAGAGCTAGTGTGTGTGCATCTACGTGAACTGAGAATTACACGTCCCAATTGCAATGTAGAGAGACCACGATCCAACGAAAGCCTGTCTAGTGTAGACCTGGCCCAGGCCAGGCGAGGTTGGAGGAAATGACAGGATTATGTGGCAGTGGAGAATAGACTGGATCTCTTAACGCTTTGTTTGCAGATAATCTAGTGTTTGAGGCTTTTTTCAAAGATGTGGAATGTAAGGCTTTGGCTACACTCAAAACTTCAAAGCGCTCCTGCGGCAGCACTTTGAAGTGTGAGTGTGGTCGCGCGCCAGCGCTTGGAGAGAGCTGCAGGCACTCCACCTCCACGAGGGGAATAGCTTACAGCACTGGGAGCACAGCTCCCAGCACTGGCTACACTGGCACTTTACAGCGCTGTAACTTGCTGCGCTCGGGGGTGTTTTTTCACACCCCTGAGCGAGAAAGTTGCAGCGCTGTAAAGTGCCAGTGTAGCCATCGCCTAAGAAAAGTGTCTGTTTGATTTGGAGGGGGGTTTAGCTGGATTCCATTGGGAAAGGTTTTCAGCCTTAACTTTTTTGGCCTCACTTTCTTGTGAGGTGGTTAAGGGCGGGAGGCTGTTGTTAAGGGGTCATCTTTCTGCTTTGCCTGGTTGTTAATGTGTTGTTTGTATATGATTATTTTTGCCGCTTGGTGGTCATCACTTACTGCTGGGAGCCCAGTGAATTGTTAAGGCCCCTAGAACATTTCTTTTTTATTGTTTAAAGAAATCAATTTGGGATCTAATGCTAAAAACTTCTTAGCTCATTTACAAGGTTATTTTAAGTCTGCTTTATACTGCACATGATGCCGCTGTACCTGAATCCTGGTGAAGATAATGCTTGAGGACTACTGTCCAAAGGAATTCATATGTTAAAATGTGGTAGATAAATAGAGACAAGGTGGGTGAGGGAATATCTTTTATTGGGCTAACTTATGTTGGTGAAAGAGATAAGCTTACATAGAGCTCTTCTGCAGGTCTGGGTAAATATAGTTATGTATTGCTGTCTTCATTTGCATGATTCTGACAGGTGCATACAGATGGAGGATGAGAAAATAACTTTATAGCTATATATTTTCAAAATATAGGTTTGAAAGCCTCAAAAACCTTTAAAAGAGTTACTTTCTTGTCTGCCTGAATTTGTAGCTTATCTAGGCACTTAAATGGGCTGCAGGGCCAGTAAGATCTGTCCATTAGAAATAATCTTAAACTGCCAGTGGAAACTTGCAGTAGGAGAATTCTCTGGGCTACATAATTTTCTTTAGTCTTTTAAATTATTTCCTTCCCATCTTCTTTATGGTTTCAGACCACCCTTGCTCTATTGAATGTAACTCTGGATATTTTTCAGAGTACTGGCATTCTTTTGATTGGGCCATCTCTACCACAAAATTAAACCATATGTTCTAGTTGACTCAAAATATCTTTGGAGTGTAACCAGGGATGTTTGCTATGGTATATGTTCGTTATACTGGGATGGTTCCCTGTAGTGATATCATGTAGCTGACTGCATGTTGCAGAGTAACCCAGTATGAAATGATTGCATTGCTCTCTGCGTATTCCCCAGACCATAAAATGTCAGAACTCTGACTGTGTAAATATAGTGGTTCCCTGCCTAGTCAACCTGTTCTGACTCTCAATAAGATCCAAGAGGTCTTTATTGGGAGGAAGACATTTGGAAGGCAGTTTGTAGGGGGCCTTATTTGAAGAGACGTGGAAGTTTCTGTGTAGACAGAATTTCTTAGGTAATAAAATGTCAGTTGAGTGACACAGCGAACATCTATGTTTATGGCTCATTCAGCTGAAAAATAATTCAGAAATTAGCTGTTCTAGTTTTACTCACTGACTTATCTAAGCAGGTCCCACTGGCTTCAGCCAACTTATGATTAGGTTTATTTTTTTTTATTATTACTGAAATTAAATATTGTCTTTGCATTGCTCTATCATAGAGCTTTGTAAACAGTTAACAGTACGAGAAACCTCTAGGTTTAAAAGGCAGTATTTCAAGAGAGACGAGCTTTTTTCTAAACTTGGGGGACCATTAATACTTATGCCTGTTAGTTGCTTAATATTACAAGATCCTCCTTTCAGACTCTAATGCTAACTCAAATTCAAGGCTTTGCTTCACGGTGCATAAAAATCAGTGGGGTTTTTTATTTTAAGTTTTTTTCCCTTTAAAATAAACCTGTTTTAAAATGAAGTCTGAAATAATACAAAATATGTGAAGGCCCAATCTTATGATGATCTCTTAGACTATTTTACATAAAAAATAGACATGCTGAATCAATGAGCCCGCTCAAAAACTTTGCGTTAAAGACTGCTTTTCTATATAAAGAAAATATCTTGTGAGGTCAAGCTTTATAAATAGGCAGGATAGGTCATGTACTGTATTAAGAGCTTGATCCTGTGGGAGTCCCAGAGGCTGTGCTATTAGATGAAAGAGACTGGCAAAGTCATCACAGGCATTGGGACCCGGCCTCTGACTTCAGGAGACACCATCCTGTATTTCATCAGGATCATCCACTAAGCCTTGTCTGGTGGTTTCACACTCCTATTTTATAGCTTTTGCCTGCCTAAGCGCTGATGGGCTCAGTTCTCAAATTATTAATACTTGGGACTCCACCCACCAGGGAAACTTACTTTCCAAGACTCCATTTGGTTGTAATCAACTTGTTTTAACGGCTATATCAACCAGTTTGAGTGCACCTTTCTTTAGTTATTTTCTAAAGTACAAATGGAAAAGTTGATTAAAATAATGATTTAAATTGAGGCTTTCCATTTGGTGATTTAAATTGTCTGGATTTAAATCAATCCGCCCTGCTTTGCTGTAGTTATAAATTGGGCTTTGGTCCCAATTGAAGTGATCAACCATCATTCAGTTGTTTCATGTTCTTGACTTCAAATTTGTTGTTGTTTTTGCTGATGTATCAAAATATACATTGAGAAACAGGCTTGAGAAAACTTATTGCTAGATGCTGTTGAATGAAGTTTGTCATGCTCTTATCTTGAATTTTGGCAGTTTTCAGTGGCTGGATATTGCCAAGTTGGCCAAGTGAATAAAAATAATCTATTTCAATTATGAGTTCAAGTCCTGTGTTAATTGGAGAAGTTAAACTTTAATATTTGCACTGTTCAAACGTTCACATAAAGCCAGGAGAAAATTATTAAACTAGCTCCTGTGGTCGGAGAATTGTAAGAGCTATAATTAAACAAAATGAAACTTTATTCCTACAACTGGTCCTGCTTTCAAAAAACAGCAACTAACTTGAGGAAAACAAAACAAAAGTCAGGCTTGCCAAATCATTTCCTCACATTCATGGCATTTCCTTTCTGTCTGTCTTTCCCAGTCAATAGCATTCTAACTGTAGCGTTTAAAAACTAAAATCAGATCAGTGATACCCAGGGTGGAGCTGGCTTCAAAATGAATGTGCAGGGTTCTCTAGCTGGAAGTTAGGGTAGGCTAGTTGCACCTGAATACCATGAGGGGACTCTGGATCAGACCTCCGGCTGGAGTGAGTGGGTTCTTGCTATAATGAAGTCAGTGGAGCTACCCTGCTTTAAATCAGCTGAGGGACTTGTCCTCCCTCCTCTCAGAAAGGTCTTGAACCAAAGCACACAAATGTCAATAAGACATTTCATGAACTTCAATGGGTTTGGGATCAGATACGCTTGCGTATTCTACTTCAGTCCCACTCTAGGGGCTCTTGCTGAGGCGTTCAGGAAACTGGCTGCAATATTCTTGTGATGGGACTCTTGAGTAGCTGTATTAAAATTTCTATGGACTTGGGAAAGACTCGATGCAGAGGCTTAGATGGCTGCTGCCTCTTCGCAACATTGGATTCTTGGCACTGGTTGTCAGGTTTGTCCCCCTACTAGCCATTTCCCACTCTGCGGGAAGTAGTGTCCTTGCCAGGTGCAGTTGGAGGGGCCAGGCACGGAGTGGAGGCAAAAACTCATCTCTCACTGAAAATAGCATGTACTGTGTACTTTAAAAAGCATTCTCTATGCATTTGCACATTGTAATGAATACGCATTAACTAGCTTTTCAGATCCTATGCATCAGGTTTGATTGGCCAGGCAGAAAACTGGTATGTAGCTTGGTTTGTTCCTTTTAAAAAACGGAGTTGCTTAAATCTCTGCAGGCTTGTTGGAGACTGTCAGATTTCAGTTCTGATATTCTTCTCGAAAAGCAAGGCTGAAATTCTCCTGCCGCCTCTTGCCCTCGTGCGGGCCTTTGAAAAACTTTAGGCCTTATTGACACATGCGCTTACCCCGACTTCGACTGGTTTCGTTATAAACCAGTGCAAACCCTTGTGTGAACATGCTTGTTCTGGTGTAGCTTAAACCTCTGCTTGAGAATGTCTGTCTCCTTTTTGTTCTGCATCACAGCTGCTCTGCCCCTAGCAGAGGCCTGGAAGAAACTCCCTTCGACACCTCTGAATGCTCCTCAGTCATTGGTAGGCAAGTGACTGTTGAGAGACAAAGTATTTGCTCCCCTTGGGAGCTAGATGTTGGCTCCACGGCAACGTACCTCAAGTATCCTGCTTCAGTGCTGCTGGCTAAGGTGGTCTTGACCACCTTGTTGTCCCAAACTCCCATGATGTAGGAACTAGGGCTGTTGATTAATCACGATTAATTTTTTAAATCGCTATTAATTTTTTTGAGTTAACCGTGAGAGTTAACTGCAATTAATCACAATTTTAACTGCACTGTTAAACAATAGAATACCAACTGAAATGTATTAAATATTTTTGGATGTTTTTCTACATTTTCAATTATATTAATTTCAATTACAACACAGAATACAAAGTGTACAGTGCTCACTTTATGTTATTATTTGTTTCGTAACTGCACTCAAAAACAAAACAATGTCAAACTTTCGAGCCTACAAGTCCACTCAGTCCTACTTCTTGTTCAGCCAATCGCTAAGACAAACAAGTTTGTTTACATTTATGGGAAATAAAGCTGCCTGCTTTTTATTTACAATGTCACCTGAAAGTGAGAACAGGTGTTCACATGGCACTTTTTTTAGCTGGCATTGCAAGGTATTTATGGGCTAAATATTCTAAACATTCATATGTCCTTCATGCTTTGACCACCATTCCAGAGGACATGGTTCCATGCTGATGATGCTCGTTTAGAAAAAATGCGTTAATTAAATTTGTGACTGAACTCCTTGAGGGAGAATTGTATGTCTCATGTTCTGTTATTGTACCCCTGTTCTGCCATATATTTCATGTTATAGCAGTCTCAGATGATGACCCAGCACATGTTCGTTTTAAGGACACTTTCACTCCGGATTTGACAAAACACAAAGGAAGTACCAATGTGAGATTTCTAAAGATAGCTATAGAACTCCACCCAAGGTTTAAGAATCTGAAGTGCCTTCCAAAATCTGAGAGGTATGAGGTGTGGAACATAATTTCAGAAGTCTTAAAAGAGCAACACTCTGATGTGAAAACTACAGAACCCAAACCACCAAAAAAGAAAATCCGCCTTCTGCTGGTGGCATCTGACTCAGTTGATGAAAATGAACATGAGTCAGTCTGCACGGCTTTGCATCGTTATTGAGCAGAACCCATCATCAGCATGGGTGCATGTCCTCTGGAATGGTGGTTGAAGCATAAAGGGACATATGAATCTTTAGCGCGTCTGGCTTGTAAATAGCTTGCGACACCGTCTACAACAGTGCCATGCCTGTTCTCACTTTCAGGTGACCTTGTAAACAAGAAGCGGGCAGCATTATCTCCTGCAAATGTAAACAAACTTGTTTGTCTTAGCAATTGGCTGAACAAGAAGTAAGACTGAGTGGACTTGTAGGCTCTAAAGTTTTACGTTTTATTTTTGAAGGCAGTTTTTTGTACATAATTCTACATTTGTATGTTCAACTTTCATAATAAAGAGATTGCACTACAGTACTTGTATGAGGTGAATTGAAAAATACTATTTCTTTTTTACAGGGCAAATATTTGTAATCAAATATAAAGTGAGCACTGTACACTTTGTATTCTGTGTTGTAATTGAAATCAATATATTTGAAAATGTAGAAAAATATCCAAAAATATTTAAATGGTATTCTCTTGTTGTTTAACAGTGCAATTAATCACAATTGATTTTTTTTTTTAATCGCTTGACAGCCCTAGTAGGAATGTAGCTCATGGCTTGTCATGTGGGCAGCATGCTAGTGGAGCGGAAGGATGAACTTGTAGTTAAGGCTCTAGGAGTTATGGGTACTATTCCTTGCTCTGCATCTTTGTGCAAGCTACTTACCTTCCATGCTTCTGTTCTGTACAATGCAGTTGGTCTCCTAGGGCTGCAGTTAGGGTAGAATGTTGCTCCTATGATGAGCGTCATATAGATGATAGCAGTAGCTTTTGTAAGACTGTGGTTGTGTAGAGGTGGGAAACGGGTCAGCAAGTGCAGTGGAAAAGGGGGGATGTGGTGCTCCACATCTCAGAGGCTGGTATCCCACAGTGAGCAGTCAAAAGGCAGGTGAGGACAGGGTCAGAAGAGTGCAGAGCTGGCTCTCTGATATGTCCTCTCTCTGGCCAGTTCTCAATTGTGGGCTGTAGCTGCAGAAAACAACCAATGTCCTGGGGAGGAGGGGGGTTGCATGATGTGGGTTTATTTTCTTCTCTCATAGCAGATCTCTGGTATTAGCTGAACATAAGAATGGCCTTACTGGGTCAGGGCAGTGGTTCATCTAGCCCAGTATCCTGTCTTCCTACAGTGGCCAGACCCTTCAGAGGGAGTGAACAGAACAGGGCAACTTATTGAGTGATCCATCCAGCCCTGTCTTCTGGCAGCTGTCTGTTACAGTTTATAGCATATGTGTCCATGTAAGGTGTATACAGAATCTTTCCTTTTGCCCTCTCCTCTTCAGCTGCCTGGACTCAGAAATTACTGCTGAGCAATTGCAATGTGAAATCAGTGAGTGTTGAAGTAATTGTTCCCATGTTTCATATTGTTATTAAGCCATGGCTTGGAAAGCTAAGGGACCAATTTAATAGCTCCTTGTTTTATGCCTTTTGGAAAGATTCATAAAGAACTGGATGTGAAAGTGAATCACTGCAGAAAACATTAATTGTCAGTTAGCCAGGCAGTCCAGCTGGACTCTGGCAGTGCTTAGCTAAACCCTGTGTAATGGGTCGGAGCTGTGCCCGTTAGCAATCCGGGGTCACTCATCCATTCGTCTCTTCTCCTGTGTGGGTGCTTGGTGTGGTGATCCGGTAGTGATGGGACAGTCACTGAGTGTCTGGATGCTCTTTCATTTTCTGTTTGTTGGAGTGTTTTCTGATCCAGAGGCTTTTCCCATTTGACCACGTTTAGAATGTAGCCTTTCCCTGGTGACGTGTGCGTCTTGGGCAATGGACACTGGGTGAATCGGAGCAGACTGATTTTTTCTGGATCCAGAGGGAAATCTTCTACCGATCTCCTTTACATCTCTACCTTCAAGCCTCTATTACAAGATGGCACATGCAGCCTTTAGAGCCCACCTCCATCACTCTTTGACGGGCCAGCAGAGCACTTGTAAGCTAGACTTAGAAGCATCTTGCCTTCCCCTCCCCGCAGGCTGCGACTGAGCATGGATGTGGCATATAATAAATTTTCACAGAGCCCATTGCCAGTGTATTCTGCTCCTTTACTTGACTGTACGATAAACAGATGTCGGCAGTTCTCCAATGGAAAACCTGACATCCCTCCAACTGTACTTTGTCAGTCAGTTCAGTAATAATTGCACATCAGCACTAAAACCCAGCGCCCAGAATAGCTACAGGGGATATGTTAACCTTGTCTGCCTGCTTTTGGGAGTGAGTGACCTGGACTTTGGCTTTGCTAAATAGTGCTGGCATTGTCTTGTTGAAGGTATTGTCACTATATAGCCCTGCCTATGTCTGAAATCAACCAGTTCCAGAGCAGCCCAGGAGAACCTCATCTCTGCCAGAAATCAGCCAGTAGCTGGGTTTTTCTCATTGGGTTGGTGCGACTCCAAAGAGGTGGTTAAAATCCTTTGGGCTTGGCTGTTGCGGATATAGTGGAACAAGGAACTTTAAATATCACTTGAGAGGTGGCCGATGAATCTTCCCCAGCATTTGGTGCATGCAGCATTTCCCTCTGCGTGGGCTGGAGAGAGACAAGCTCATCAGCACCCACATTTTCCCTGACCAGCCTGATGGAATGGCTTGGCAGCAACTTTAAGGTGTGATTACCAGCAGACATGGGAAAGGCAGCAGCTGTTACTGTGTCTGTTAATAGGAGCCACTGAAACATGCACAGGTTCAGATTCCAGGATGGGAGGCGTGACCAGGCATGGTGAGGGAAAGCTTAGGCCAGCATGCTTCTTGGGCAGAGGAATGTGCCCTGTACCTGAGCTGGGGAAGGAGAGGGGGTGGACTGGCACTCTTTCTATAAAATGCATTTTCATAGCAATAGAAGTGAAGTGGCCTTTGCATCTTACCTCTAGCTCTGTCAGTTCGCTTACAGTTCGAATGGGGGTTGGAATGCCTTGTGTTAATAACTTCTCTGGGGAGACCTACACTTGGCATCCCAACGGTCAGGTCGGAAGAAAACTTCAGAGTGGACAAATTTACCATTGCTATAAAAGGGCCACTTCTTTCTTTTTAAATGTGGAGCACTTCCCCCAGCGCAGTGGCTGGACATGGTCATGGGCAGCTCCTGATTAGCTGAGCTAAATATTTATTTATAGACTGTCAGACCTTTGGACTGTTTCTGCAGCACAGTGGGGTTCTGAGCTCTGTTGATCCAAAGGCACTGCTGGAATAAATCTGATTGAAGATTTTTTGAGCTCTGGTACATTTATCAATCAGACACGTGCTATCAGGAAGCTGATCTAAAAGATCAATGTGGGGGAGGACACTACTGAAATCTCTGGGCAGCACCCTGCTCAGAAACCCCCTATGCCCTGTTAGTGATTGGGCTTGAGCGTAGTCCCAACTTTGATATCAAGGTTTCACCTGATAGGTGTCTGGAAGTATATTTGTTCTCTAAACATAAAACAATTATTCTGTCCATGCCAACTTGTTAATGAGTTACAGCTCTTCTTAAATACCCACTGTTGTCATCAACCTGTTAGAAAGAGGTGTGTGTTTGAGAACCATAGTAGATGGTATGCTTATCAGAAAGACCTTATCTAGAATTGTGTGGTGGTAATTCGTATAAAAGCTAAGTGGTGTTGGCCTCTTCATCAGTAGATCTCAAAGCACTTTACAAAGGAGAAATCAGTCGTCTTATCCCCCATTTCACAGATGGGGAAACTGAGGCATGGGGCAGGGAAGGGACTTTCCCAGGGTCACTCAGTTGTCCAAGTGGCAGAGCTGGGAATAGAACCCAGGTCTCCTGAGCCCCAGTCCAGGTCCACATCTCTGTCCACACAGCCTCCTAAAGCTCACTTTAGCTTCCTACAATGAGAGTAAGATGTTTGATTCAGTATTTCAGATAAGAACTGAAAATCTAATTCTGCCACCTTTTAATCGCACTGTACCATACCCCCCAGATTGCAAACAGCCCCAAGTAGATTGTGGGGACAAAGTAAAGGTACAACTTAATGTGAGTAAAAGGCACAGAATGCAGTTCCTAGTGGAAACTGAGTGGCATCTGAACTTCTGCTCTCGCCTCACTAGAGTTGGTAATAAGAGCTCATGCTAAGGAGGTGCTGTCTGTGTGTGGGGAGAAAATCTTGGATTGCAAGTCACTCCCCCTTTTTAGTCCTTCATTGTACCACCTCCTACAATAGCAGAAGGAAAAAATGTTCTGGAAAATTCCTACATAGCTGGAATTTCTCTCCTTCACTGTTGTCACTTAACAAGATATTTGTGTACAAACGCAAGCTTTCCGGTGTGTAATTAGAACTGGGTCTGTGGTGCGTGAGTGAGACCTCTCTTGCTGAATCTCAGCTTGGCCTCTAGCTAAGATAACACCTTTCAGGACTGCAGAGAGAGATGGGAGCCAAAGCATCAGATGGTCTCTGTTTCCCACCCCTGGAAAAAAAGAGGAAGATCGGTGGTAGTTAAAAAAACCAACCTTTCTTTTTGTGTATATTGAAGGGCTGGCTGTGTGCGTGTTCGGCTGACAATCTTGCTACTCATTTAGTGCTGCAAATCTTGTGCCCCTCTTTAGTTAGACACATCGTGGTAGGTTGTGCTGCTCCTGGCCAGAATTAGGCCCTCAGTTATTGCAGATATTTCTATAGCTCCCCCTAAGAGATCTGCACTCTCAATGACAGCGTTAGGCTTTTTCTCCCTGTCTGTATGCTAGCTCTCAGCAGCACCTGAGCACTGCCCAGGAACTTTATGCCACGAGGATGAGCAGAGCAAATAAAGCGCTAAAGGAGACTATATGCTGCTCCAAGGCAGGATCTGTTCGAATTAGTAGGTGTGCCAGGGAGCCGTTCTGAGCCTTGACTGTGGCTGAGGCCCTTGGTATTTTCCATTAGCAATGAACTGCAGAGCTGATTGCAAACTGCTTATAAAGGGCTGCTTGAATTCCTTCTATAAAACAAAATGCTTTGTTAGTGCTAACAGGTGTTAATGTGGCAATACAGTAGTAGACTCAAGGACTGGGAAATTCCAAACACACCCTTTTTGCGCCTCAGGATGGGGCTTTAAGGGCCCTAGGTTTGTGTCCCCTTTTTGTGCTGCTTTACTTGTAAAGACAACTTGAATTTTTTAAAATAAATGACCTTCGAAATCATGGGGAGGGTGAAAACTTTCCCCCTCTTCCTGGCTTAGCTGGAGGACTGGTTGCTCTAATATTGAAAAGGTAACCTAGCAATATCTTCTGGGCCTAGACCTGCTGTGGGAACTCCAACAGTCGGTGATGGGACACTAGATGAGGAGGGCTCTCAGTTACTATAGAGAATTCTTCCCCAGGTGTCTGCCTGGTGGGTCTCACTACATGCTCAGGGTCTAACTGATGGCCCTGTTTGGGGTTGGGAAGGAATTTCTGCCCCAGGTCAGATTGGCAGAGATCCTGGGAGTTTTTTGCCTTCCTCTGCAGCATGGGTCACTTGTAAGTTTAAACTACAGTAGAACCTCAGTTATGAACATCTCAGAAATGAAGGTTGTTTGTAACTCTGAAATGTTCCCAACTCTGAACAAAATGTTAGGGTTGTTCTTTCAAAACTTTACAACTGACATTGACTTAATACAGCTTGGAAACTTTGCTATGCAGAAGAAAAATGCTGCTTTCTTTTCACTTTTTTTTAGTAAAACGAAAATAAGAAAGAAAAACTTGTAGCACCTTAGAGACTAACAAATTTATTTCAGCATAAGCTTTCGTGGGTTAATACCCACTTCATCGGATGCATGGAATGAAATATACAGTAGACAGATATTTATACAGTCAGAGAAACATGATAAGGTCGAGGTGCATAGACCAACCTTAAGAGGCTAATTAGTTGAGAGGAACCATAACAGCAGGGGAAGAAAAACCTTTGAAGTGATAAACAAGATGGTCACACAGGTGTGAATGAGGATCGTTAACTTAAGGGAAATAGATTCAATTAACGTAATGGCCGAGCCATTCCAAATCTCTATTTAATCCGGAGGCAATGCAATCTAGTTTGCATATCAATTCGAGTTCAATAGTTTCTCTTTGAAGTCTGCTTTTGGAGTTAATCTGTCGCAACACTGCTATCCTCAAGTCTGTCACTGAGTGATTAGGGAGGTTGAAGTGTTCTCCTACTGGTTTTTGAATGTTATGATTCCTGATGTCAGATTTATGTCCATTTATTCTTTTGCGTAGAGACTGTCCGGTTTGGCCAATGTACATGGCAGAGGGGCATTGCTGGCACATGATGGCATATATCACCTTGGTAGATGTGCAGGTGAATGAGCCCCTGATGGCGTGGCGGATGTGATTAGGCCCTGTGATGGTATCACTTGAATCGGTTTGTTGACAGAGTTGGCATCGGGCTTTGTTGCAAGGATAGGTTCCTGGGTTGGTGTTTTTGTTGTATGGTGTGTGGTTGCTGGTGAGTATTTGCTTCAGGTTGGGGGGCTGTCTGTAAGCAAGGATTGGTCTGTCCTCCAAGATCTGTGAGAGTGAGGGATCATCTTTTAGGATAGGTTGTAGATCTTTGATGATGCACTGGAGAGGTTTTAGTTGGGGGCTAAAGGTGACGGCTAGTGGTGTTCTGTTATTTTCTTTTTTGGGCCTGTCTTGTAGTAGGTGACTCCTGGGTACTCTTTTGGCCCTGTCAATCTGTTTTTTCACTTCAGCAGGTGGGTATTGTAGTTGTAAGAATGCTTGATAGAGATCTTGTAGGTGTTTGTCTCTGTCTGAGGGATTGGAGCAAATGCGGTTGTATCTTAGAGCTTGGCTGTAAACAATGGATCGTGTGATGTGTCCAGGATGGAAGCTGGAAGCATGTAGGTAAGTATAGCGGTAGTTTTTTTTAGTAGTTTACATTTAACACAGCACTGTACTGGCTTTTTTTTTTCTGCTGCTCCCTGATTGTGTACAGTACTTCCGGTTCCAAATGGGGTGTGTGGTTGACTGGTCAGTTCGTAACTCTTGTGTTCGTAACTCTGAGGTTCTACTGTGGTGTAAATGGTGGGTTCTCTGTAACTTGAAGTCTTTAAACCATGATTTGAGGACTTCAGTAACTCAGCCAGAGGTCTATTACAGGAGTGGATGGGACAGGTTCTGTGGCCTGCAATGTGCAGGAGGTCAGACTAGATGATCATGATGGTCTCTTCTGACCTTACAGGCTAACTGTTCTACCTCAAGGTAGATGTTTGGGAGAGTTCTGGGTAAGCGACTGCTGGACTAGGGTTGCATGCAGAGAAGTCCAAACAGGATTTGGCAACTTCACAACCCTATATTGCAGAGTTCCCAACCACTGCAGTTAGTTGCTCAGCGGTTCCCATCCTAACCCTCCTCACCTCACTTTCCTAAATACCTTTCGGAGCAGAATTTACTAGCCTTGTTCTTCCCAAAGGGAATTAAGGCACCTTTTTTGTGCAAAGTTTGAGGAACATCTTACTCCATGTTTGTGCAGTGGGAGGGGGGAAGTGGAGGGGGACCTTTATCCCACTTGAAAATCTTCGGGTGTTACTTCTCTTGAACTGTGGTCTGACAGAAACACCTTGGAGACCCAATTCTGCAGAGCCCCACTGATCAACAGGTGTCTGCACAGGTGCAGGATTCCTCTCTGCTGGGGGCCCAGGTTTTACAGCTGGAAGGTGCTGTGAACATCCCTCTTCTCACTGGTGATCAGGCCTCTAGAGAGACAGCAGGGCCTAGTGGCCGTGGGCCTGGACTGGGACCCAGGAGGCCCATGTTCTGTTCCTGACTCTGCCACTCCCTTTCTATAGGACCTTGGGCAAGTCACGTCACTTCACCTCTCTGTGCTGCTGTTTCTCCTCCCACCCTCTGTCTTGTCTGTTTGGATCATAAGTTCTTTCGGCCCGGGACTGTCTCTCTGCTTGCACAGTGCCTAGCACAACAGAGCCTTGATCCTGGCTGCAGCCTCTAGGCATAACATAAATAACCACTACATGGTTTGATTTCTGTAAGATGGCTTTGATTTTGTCCAAGTGTAGGGCAACTTGACTTGTGTCGTGCACACCCCCCGGAGGCTTGTGGCCTGAAGCCGGGAGCTGTGCGCTTGCACCCAGCATGTGCACAGCTTGGGGAAGTGTGTGCTGGCCAAAGCAGATGAAAAGGAAGCTGTTGGGCTTTGTAGTTAGCTGCCGAGCAGAACTGCAAAACAATCCCTTACAGATTCAGAAAGCAGCAGCCTTGGCCCTGCCATGCCCATTGCAGTTGGTGAGACTACTCTCCGTGAATGTGGGTTCCCTGAGGCGAGCAAAGCATACACAGCCTGGCCTGACTCCCAGCCACCCCTTGCATATTTATTGTATATCTTAGTGACCGGCTGTGCAGCAATACAAAGGAAACTTATTGTTGGCAATGCACCAGCTCATTCTTCTCCTGTTTTTGTTACGTGTCTGTTGGGAGCTATTTGTAGTTATTGTGTTAGATAACACTGTCCCCTGCACCATGCTGTTCTGTCAAGGGGGAGCGGAGGGTGAGGGTCTGTTCATGAGCATCCTGGAGAAATCCAAACCAGGAGTCTCTATGTTGCACAAAACATTTGGGGTTGGAGAAATGTATTGCTTTAAGGGCAAACTGGATCGTTTTGGAGGATGGGCAGTGAAGAAATCCTGATTAAAACCCTAACTCCATAATTCTGTAGGTGGAAGAGGTGAGGCTGACTTCTCAAAGGAGCCTACGAGGGGGGGTCAGGTGCCCAAATTTTAATGGAATATAGGCTTACATTTCCTTGGGCTCCTTTAGAAAGCCTGTAGAAGCCCACACTTTCCAAGGTTGTACCTGCAGTGTGCTTGTGCTCACCCAACCCGCTCACTTGCCTGCATACAGGGGATGGAGTCTTGAGAAAATCTGCCCAAAATGAGGCTTTTAGTCTAACTTTTAAAGCAGGCATTTGAGAGTTGGTTCCTCTCAGAGACCTGCTGTGAAGCCCTGATCCTGTAACTAACTCATTGCAGCCACAGGGCTCAAACTGCTTGTCCTGCAAGGCACGTGCTGCACCAGGTACTTGCTACCCTTACACTAGCTAGCACCTTATTCTGCAAGTAGTCCTGTTGGCTTGAGTGGAACTGTGTTGATTTGTAGGAGCTGAGGGTCTGGCCTCCTTTCGCCTTATTCATGGTTCCTTACTCCTGCTGTCTGTCAGAATCTAGCATTTAGATGGAGATTTTCAACGTTGCCTAGGGGATTTGGGATATCCCCTTGGGCTGAGACTTCCGAGCTGCCATAACTTTATTTTTGTTTGCTTTAAAAATCTTGCAGCTCACCATCATCTAGGCCTTGGGAAAGTGATTTTGAGTGTGTTCGTACTCGTCCAGCGTGGTGTTTCGCAGGGCCGTTGGCGAGAGAAGAATCAGCATGACAAGCGCTGTAGGGGTGAGCAGCATTAAGCATGACAGATTCCCCCCCCCCCCACCCATTCTTGGCCTCCAGTGAGGCATGAGCACCCATCACATCTCCCAAGCACCAGTCCTGACACCAGCAGTGGACCTTGGCCTCGGAGTTGAGCCCCATTCAATGGACAGCGCTAGTAGCAACCACCCAATAGCATTGTCCATGTGGAATTGGCTGCCTGATGAAGTGGACTAGCCTTGCATAGCCAGTGTGGCACTCTGCAGCCTCTTCTAGCTCTTCCTTTCAGCTTCCCGTGTGACACAGTGCCATGCTGATGTAGCGTATTAAGTGAGATTGCTTCTGTGGCTGCTGGTTTTGATAAGCTAGATCAGAGGCGTATATTCAAAAAGCCTCTTTCTCTTCTACTACGGAGGCCTGGTGTTGGGAGAACTGGAGAGAAGTGATGCTCCTACAAACCTTTTTTCCAATCGGAATTAGGTGGGAATAAAACTCTGAAATCATCTCCTAAAATTCATCGGAGGTGGGGGCGGGTAGGGGTATGGGGCATAGGATGGAACACCCCCCCCCCCACCCCCTAGTTAGACTCCCACAGAAGTCAGTTTGTCTGCTGACTTTGGAGTTGAATTTGATCTCGGTAGGATCTAGTCCAGGGGTCGGCAAACTTTGAGAAGTGGTGTGCCAAGTCCTCATTAATTTAAGGTTTCGTGTGCCAGTAATACATTTTACATTTACATGGGCCAGTGGAGGGAACCCCAGACCGGCAGCACGGGGGGCAGATGGAACCTGCCGAGGGAGATTGTGGAATCTCCATCTCTGGAGTTATTTAAGAGTAGGTTAGATAAATGTCTATCAGGGGTGGTCTAGACAGTAATTGGTCCTGCCATGAGGGCAGGGGGCTGGACTCGATGACCTCTCGAGATCCCTTCCAGCCCTTGAATCTATGAATAAACCCCAAACCGGCAGCGGGCTGAGCTGCTCAGCCCGCTGCCAGTCTGGGGTTCTGGCCGTCGGCCCTGCTCAGCCTGCTGCCAGCCTGGGGTTCAAGGGAATCAAGGCACGAGAAATCAAGGCACTCAAAATTAATGGCTGTTTTGAAATGTTGGCCTGTGTGTGTGCTGACCTCATAATTTTCAGAGGGATATGACTCAGCTAGCTAAACCAGTGATCCCCAACGTGGTGCCCGCCGGGGCATTTGTGTGCCCGCCGTCAGGGCTGGCGCCAAGGAAGGAAGAGGAGAGGAGCATCCGCCGGAGAAGTGTCGCCACTGAAATGCCGCCAAGGAGCACTTCCGGTGGAGAAACTTTCGCCGAAATGCTGCCGAGAAGCGTCGCTGCCCGCCACACTCTGATGAAGGGATGAATGTGCTCTTGGCCACAGAAAGGTTGGGGATCACTGAGATGAAACTCTGTCAGGGATGGAACTTGATATACAAGAGCTTTACTGATGCTCACCAGTTCCCAGGGATGCTACCAGGCTTAATTCATTAGTGTTTGTAAAGGAAGAGATCCTGCGCTGATTGGCTAGAGAATGGTATTTAGCCTTATTAGCCCAGCAACAGATATCTTAGGGACAGTTCCCACTAGCTTACTTTTGGCTCTTCTTCCCCATATTTCTTCAGCCGTGGCTGAGATGGGGCCTAAGAAGACCTGGTGCCAAGGGCATACACATCTCTGACATAGGGGAGGGGGAGAAAGGGACCTCCGCTCTCACACAAACTTACAGGCTGTCCACCACAAATTCTGTCAGATTAAGCACAGAGTTTATCCCTAAACTGTTGTGGGATGCAGGGCTCAACAAAACTTCGATTTATCTGGGGACAAGGGGAGGAGGTAGAGAGGCCAGCAGGGGCAGTGGCTGGGCCTGGCTGCTCTCCTGCTTCAATTTGGGACAGTACCATTCTGTGTATGATGGGGCATCATCTGAGACCTGATGCATCATACAGTAGTGTGCTACATTCAGTCACAGAGAGAACAAAGGCAGGAGGGCAGCACAAACAGCAGACCAAGCCCTGAGATAGCTGAGTCCATCAGAGAATTAGAATTTGCAATGGAAAGAGAGGGAAAGTGCAATGGGAACTACAGAAAAAAGAAAGGTGAGTGTAAGGGAAAAGATGGAGGAGGGGGGTGTTTCTATGCCCAGAGGGGAGGGGAGTGGAGCGGAGGTGAGGCAGGTGGTGGGTGGCTGTTCCCTGACAGAAAAGGGAGCAGAGATCGGTGGTGGGGCAGATGGGGCAGCAAGGGAGGTGTGGGGGGCAGATGGGAAGGGGGTACAAGGGAGTGGGGAAGGCAATGGAGTGCAATGGAGCAGATGGGAATGGTTGTGCGGGGAGAAACATGGTGCAGGTATAAGGGAGTGGGGGAAGCAGTGTGAGGAGCCGACAGGAAGGGAGGGTAAAAGGGAGAGGATGTGGGAGCAGATGGGAAGGGACAAGGGAGTGGAGGAGGTAGTGGGGTAGATGGGAAGGGAGCTGGAAGAGAGACAGTGGGGGGTAGAAGGGAGGCGGTGGGGCAGACAGGAAGAGGGAGTTGAAGGGAGAGGGTGTCTGGGGCAAACGGGAATGGGAGATGTGGGAGGCCGTGGAGCAAACAGGAAGGCGGTGGAAGGGAGATAGTATGGGGTAGATGGGAAGGGAGTGGGATGGTGGGGGCGGGGGGGGGATAGACGGGAAGGGAGATGGGGGGAGGCCAGGGGTCAAACAGGAACGGGGTGGAAGAGAGGCAGTATAGGGGGTAGATGGGAAGGGAGTGGGATGGTGATGTGGGGGATAGATAGGAAGGGGGAAGGGAGTGGGGAGAGGCGGGCGGGGGGCTGCAAGGATTCGGGGGGGATTGAGTGGCAGGCATTGGGGGACGGGACACTGGACCGAAGGGCTGGACCTGAAGTGTTCCGGCAGGTCCTCCCCCCATTTTGGCGGCAGCAGAGGGGAATCGCTACTTTTCCCACACACGGCTCTGCGCCACTGTAACTCCGCAGCACCCCCCGCACCCCCGCGCTGTCCCTGGGCACCGCACCCACGCCCACCTATAGGGGCGACGGGCAGAGTGAGTGGGCGGGGAACCCAGCGGCAGCCCCCCCACTGCGCTCCTCCCGTGGCATGGGGGCACATCTCAGTGGCGCTCTCTGGTCACTGCATGGTCCCCTGCCCAGGTGGCTCCAGGCTCTTGGACAGCCTGCAAAGAGCTGCCTGCCCTGCTGCACACGCGCCCCTTCCTGCACGGTAGGCAGTGGACAGAGCCATTGATGTTCTGCCCTCCCACGCCCCTAGCCCTCTACATCACCCTGGCCCCGTGCCCCCTCCTGGCCCCAGGCTGCCCCAGGGCCTGATCGGCCCGGCGGGGGATCGGCTCCTGCTGGATACACAAGGCCAGTTCCCTGCTCCACGGGGCAGAAGAGGAAGTGCTGCTGCTGCTGGCCTGGGGTCCCGGCTGCCGGCTCCGCTCAGCTCACTGCTGGCCTGGGGTTCCGCCCACCCAGGCCAGCAGGGGGCTGAGCGGGGCCGGCAGCCAGGACCCCATTAAAAATCAGCCATTAAAAAAATCAGCTCGCATGCTACCTTTGGCATGCGTGCTGTAGGTTGCCGACCCCTGGTCTAGTCTGTCACTTTTTAGCTTTCTCAGAACAAGGTACCGAGAAGCAAGTGCAATATGTCAGTAGTGGCTGCCCTAGAGTCTTAGGTACAGGGCCTGCTGCCTCTCTGCCATGAGATAGTGATCACCATGTGTGTGCATCTTACAGCTGTCAGCAGGAAAGTCTTTGGGGGAAGGGATGGGGAGTGAATGATTGTCTTGCATCACTGTTTGTGTGTTTAAACAAACCCCCAGGGCCTTGGGTTAGTGCAATGTGAGAAAAGATCAATGTCCTGGTATGTGTTGAAACCTGATGTGCTTGAACTCTGACCTGATATTTTGGATTGAGATATTTCTGTGCAAACCTAATCATTAGCATTGCGTCTGCTGTGGGAATTTTGTTTCTAGGAGAATTTTTGGCCTGGATGGCTTGCAGCTTGTGAAGGATCAGCTGTGAAGCGAGAAACAAATGTTTAAAAATCTAGTATGTAGCAATTCTTGATAAGGTATTGCAGTAGGTTTCTAGGTGTGCAGAGACATTTCTGTTTATCCCTATTCATCTCCCTGTTTAAATTCAATATCCCTTTAGGGCACTTAATCTTGCTGAATGTTCAGTTCTAGTCATTCCACAGTGAAGCAGATCAAGATAGGAAGGTCTGGCAGATGAGAGCCATGATGAATTTGCAATGTCTTCAAAGTGCGGCACAAATATAAAGAAGCACTGATAGTTTTTTGTTTTAAATCTTTATTACTAATGCGGTACCTGAAATAACTGGGATTTATGTTATATGATTATGATTATACGTAAGCAAAAAGGTCGTCTTACCAGCTGTATTTCTCTAAAACTTTTTATATTTGCTTGTGAGTGGTGAATCTGGATTGTTGGCTGCCTGAGGAGGAAGCCCAATCAGCAGAAATCCCAATTACATCTCTGAACTCTCTAACTTTAACTTTAATTTAAAAATCATGTAGGAAAGAGACATTGATATTTTTTTTCTGCAAAAATGATTGCTGCTTTGAAATCAGGACAAGCATGGTTGAACACCAGTGTTAGCTACAAAAGGATTTGACTTATGATCCTAGAGCTCTGTTCTTTTCTTCAAATGAATAATACAGAAGAAAAACCCTTTTTTTTTTTTTTTTAAAAAAAGTGCGTTTTAAGTTCTTCATATTCTGCATTGCACCTCTTCGACATAATAAAACTCTAGCCTGTAAAACTTGCAATTGGCTTTTTTCCGATCATCACAGTATGTTCTTTACTCTGGAGTACTAAAATATTCTGAGAGTACATTGAAACTGATTGTGACGATGCTAAGTTATCAATTAAAAAATCCGGGGTCTGCTGTGAATTCATCCAGCGTTTAGGGTTATTTTTTTGTACAAATCCTGTTAGATGTAATGTTGGTTTGCTGATAGAATATGTGCAGAGATCCTGCTGAATTCCTTTATCTGGTGAACTTCTCTTGAAACCTCAGTTTCTATTTGCTATAGCCCAATGCAACATAATCCAGCAGAGACTGTCTGTTTTACGTTAGGAATGGTTTGCCAGTATAGCTGTACTGTATAGCTATACCAGCCAACCTGCCCAGTGGGGGTACAGCTTGTACTGGCAAAAGCACTCACAGCTTTATTTCTTTGTACTATCATAGCGATTAGGAGCCTAAATATGAACCAGGACCCTATTGTGCTAGGTGCTATACAAACAGAACAAAGAGAAGGCCCCTACCCCCGGAGCTTCCAATCTAAGTAGCAGTTCAGCGGGTGAAATATGCAATGCCGTCAAAAGCATTTGTATGCTGGTATAACTGCAGCTACACTAGGGGTTTAGCTGGTGTAGGAGTTCTTAAACTAAAAAAGAGTCCTCCCAACTGACCTGGCAAAAGTTTCTAGCACAGCCCCAAACTATGCAACCTCCAAATGATTTCAAAATAAATTCCGAAACAATAGGCTTGGCATTCACTGGCTCCCCGCCACCAAGTGGGGTGGAGTAACTGTGGTGCAGTATTGCTGACCCCAAGCAATCGAAACCTGAGATTTAAAACCATAATAAACGTTGGATAGTTTTTATCTGCCTTCTGATTCTGGAGCTGTTAGAGGTCACATTTTCTAACTTTCTTCTGCAAGCGTGAGAGCTAGAAGAGTGCTGAGATTTTCATGCAGCAGGTAACTCCAGAAGCCAGAGCTGTAAGAGAGAGACCCAAGAAGGTGAGACTTGCAGGAAAGTAGCAAGAGCCGGAGATGTGGGTTGGGTGTAGTGTCAGGGTGGGATGCGGTTGGTTTGTTTTGGTTTTGTATTTTTTAAACAACTTAAAACATTTTAATTTTTTCTCTAACTATAAGTGTCCTGCTTCAGTTCGGTTTCTAGGTGTAGAACTCTCCTGTACTCTGGGACGTTTCTCTCTTTTTAGAGAGCTTCTTCAAATCATTTTAAATTGAGCTATCTGCATCGCTGTATCAAGGTATTTTGTACACAGATAAGTTGCATCTAATGTTGGTTGCAAGAGCACTTAAGCTCTGTGACCCACTGGCTCCAATGTCTGCCCCAAGCAGAATCTCTAAGGGCTTGTCTAAACACCTGCGTTGTACCAGCATAATGGATCCCAGTCTAGATTCAGTTATACTGGCATCCACACCTTTCCTTTGACTGTAAACTGATATAATAAGCTAGTCCACACTACGGGTTGTATTAGTATAAGTAGATTCATTGCACCCCTAATTGGTATAGTTGTAGCAGTTAAAAAAACATGTACAGGCCAGGCCTTGAGGTTTGATCCTTCAGAAACGTATGCACCTCTGTAAATAGCTTTGATGAAACTAGTTGCATGAGTAAAGCTGTGTACACGTTTTTTAGGGTCAGGGCCTTTAGTGGTCAGCATTTGATCTTATTGGGGAGTCCATGCCGTTGCTGCTGAAGGGAAAGAACCATGTATCCTGCTTATTCGCTGTTCCAGTACAAATGCTGCAGGTTGTGCGCCGTCACAACACAAGTTAAAAAACCATCTACTTTTCTTGCAGCTTGCTGCATCTCTAACTGGCTGTTGATAACTTTTATGGACAAGGTCTGTGTTAGTATAAAAATCTTTTCCTGTAATAGCACAGCTTTTATTACTCTGCAGGATTCTGGGGTTAAGTCATCATAATCCTGTATCTGACAGTGTAGTCTGTTGCCGTAGAAATCCTTGTGGTGACAAATTTAGCGTTATTCCACTGAAACAGGAAAACAGTGGGAGCCCTGGGGTGCAATCTAAAGGGCTCTGCAGCTTCAGTTGGTACACCTGTTCAAAGCAGATATGAAAGGCCATCCAATCAGAATGCAGAGGAGTTTAAAGGAGATGCACTGTTGTGCAGGTATAAATTACCTCAGAAGATGCTAGTGCAACGGAGAATTTTGTAAATAAACCTCTGATGAATGATTAGCAAAATGGTAAGGAATACTCGTTCCGACCCTAAAAGGTAAATGCATGTTTCATCAGAGTAAAAATCCAACACATTTCTCTTCAGGGGATGAATTACACTGGTCTACAATTTTTGAGAAGTCGTCTGCTTCAGAGATAAAATGTGCTATTTAGTATGTATTTTGATGTGCTGAATTCAAATATGACAATTAAAACAACTGGCTACTGTTTCTAAGATATTTAAGTTTTTACATTTTATGTCTATGTATATTGTGTAGATAGTAGAGTTTTAATCATAAATTGTAAACCTAGGTCTTTTCATGTGTTTATGGTTGGTTTACATGATACTATTTCACCTGTCCTGTTTATGTAACACTTTAAAAATCAGCAAAGGGGTTATATAAATAAAATGTATTATGAAACAAAAGGCAAAAAAATTATTATGTCCATAGTTTAGTCCTGTTCAGTGTCTACTCGGCGCTTCTTGGCTTGTCTCTTGTATTCATAGAATCATAGAATCATAGAATATCAGGGTTGGAAGGGACCTTAGGAGGTCATCTAGTCCAACCCCCTGCTCAAAGCAGGACCAATCCCCAATTTTTGCCCCAGATCCCTAAATGGCCCCCTCAAGGATTGAACTCACAACCCTGGGTTTAGCAGGCCAATGCTCAAACCACTGAGCTATCCCCCATTCATTAAATGGAGCCTCTCTTGTCACTGTCCAGCAATAGTCTGCAAGCATTGATGGGCTCCATTTGCCCTGATAGCGTTTCTCCATTGTTGCAATGTCCTGGTGAAATCGCTCGCCATGCTCGTCACTCACTGCTCCGCAGTTCGGTGGAAAAAAATCTAGATGAGAGTGCAAAAAATGTATCTTTAGTGACATGTTGCAACCAAGGCTTTTGTATGCCTTGAGGAGGTTTTCCACCAACAATCTGTAGTTGTCTGCCTTGTTGTTTCCGAGAAAATGTATTGCCACTAACTGGAAGGCTTTCCATGCCTTTTTTTCCTTGCCACGCAGTGCATGGTCAAATGCATCATCTCGAAGAAGTTCGCGAATCTGAGGACCAACAAAGACACCTTCCTTTATCTTAGCTTCACTTAACCTTGGCAATTTTCCACGGAGGTACTTGAAAGCTGCTTGTGTTTTGTCAATGGCCTTGACAAAGTTCTTCATCAGACCCAGCTTGATGTGTAAGGGTGGTAACAAAATCTTCCTTGATTCAACAAGTGGTGGATGCTGAACACTTTTCCTCCCAGGCTCCAATGACTGTCGGAGTGGCCAATCGTTCTTGATGTAGTGGGAATCTCTTGCACGACTATCCCATTCACAGAGAAAACAGCAGTACTTTGTGTATCTAGTCTGCAGACCAAGCAAGAGAGCAACAACCTTCAAATCGCCACAAAGCTGCCACTGATGTTGGTCATAGTTTATGCACCTCAAAAGTTGTTTCATGTGTTGAGAGCAGTTAGCATGAGTGCCCCCTTGTAGACTCCATTTTGGTGTTGCTGCTGCCTTCACTAGTACTGAGCACAGCATGTAATACAGGGAAGGCCGGAGGCCCCCAGGGGCGGGAGACATCTGGACTCAGCATAAAGATAAGGGGAATAATAGACACAGGAATTAGCTGCTGTTGCAAGGCCGAGCAAGTTACAATCTCCGCATGCTTATGCAGGAGGGGCGGCTCTGGGGAATTGGTAACAGAATATGGGGAAAGTCTGTTAATTAGCTATAACACTGAATGTGCGGAATTAATGCCCCTCGCTGGAAGTATATAAGCTCTGTACACCCCCTTATCGGGGTCCTGCCTTTGCTTAGCAAGGTGGCACCACGCTCGAGCGTAATAAATCTTGTTAACTTTGTAATACTCTGCAGTTTGCTTTTTCTTTGGTCGCCTCAGCCTAGAACGAACTATACGTGTCCTAGCAGGAATAATTCGTAACAGTTTTGGCGACCACGAAGGGACACTAGGCTCGCCCCTACACGTGAAACCGCACTCCTTTCCTCGGACAACTCCAGCCGGCACTGGGTGAGTTCACCTTAGAGGACTCCGAGGAGTAAGAGTGTGGGTCGTCGCATAGGCGATAAGGTGGCAAATTAGGATTTTGGTAGCCCTAGCATGGGCTCAGGGCAGAGTGTAAGTAGGGGGACCCCTTTGGCTGAACTTCTTGAGAATTGGAAACATATATCTGGTACCCATGGGTTAGGTAAAAAGAGAACTGTCCTTCTGTGTAAAGTCGAGTGGCCTGCGCTGACTATTCAGACGCCTTTTGAATGGCCACCCGACGGTACTTTTGGGCACGATAAATTGGCCTGCCTTCGGCAACAGCTGGAGAATAAGCATCCGGCCCAAATGGACTATTGGTATGTATGGGATAATTGGGCTTACGCCCGAGCAAAGGGGCGCCCCGTGACGTCCGACTCCGGTACCGGCTCTAAGGTTTGTATGCCGCTTGCGGATTCCGCTCCGCCCTATGCTGCTTTCCCTTCTTTTCCATCTTCTCCCCCTACCTCTCCTACTTCTCCCGCTGTCGCCCCTCTATATCCCTCACTGGCCCTACCCCCCGTTGCACTTGCTCGGCCTTGCAACAGCAGCTAATTCCTGTGTCTATTATTCCCCTTCTCTTTATGCTGAGTCCAGATGTCTCCCGCCCCTGGGGGCCTCCGGCCTTCCCTGTATTACATGCTGTGCTCAGTACTAGTGAAGGCAGCAGCAACACCAAAATGGAGTCTACAAGGGGGCACTCATGCTAACTGCTCTCAACACATGTTGTCATAGGTTTCCTTCATATGGACTGTATGGCCAACTGGAATTGATGGCAAAACATTGCCATTATGCAGTAAAACAGCTTTAAGACTCGTCTGCGATGAATCAATGAACAGTCTCCACTCATCTGGATCGTGAACGATGTTGTGGGCTGCCACCACACCATCGATGTTGTTGCAGGCTACAAGATCACCTTCCATGAAGAAGAATGGGACAGGATCCTTTTGACGGTCACGGAACATGGAAACCCTAACATCACTTGCCAGGAGATTCCACTGCTGTAGTCTGGAGCCCAAAAGCTCTGCCTTACTCTTGGGTAGTTCCAAATCCCTGACAAGGTCATTCAGTTCACCTTGTGTTATGAGGTGTGGTTCAGAGGAGGAGGATGGGAGAAAATGTGGGTCCTGTGACATTGATGGTTCAGGACCAGAAGTTTCTTCCTCTTCCTCGTCTGACTCAAGTGAGAATGATTCTGGTGCATCAGAAACCGGCAGTCCTTCTCCTTGGGGTACTGGGCGTATAGCTGATGGAATGTTTGGATAATGCACAGTCCACTTTTTCTTCTTTGACACACCTTTCCCAACTGGAGGCACCATGCAGAAGTAACAATTGCTGGTATGATCTGTTGGCTCTCTCCAAATCATTGGCACTGCAAAAGGCATAGATTTCCTTTTCCTGTTCAACCACTGGCGAAGATTTGTTGCACAAGTGTTGCAGCATATGTGTGGGGCCCACCTGTTGTCCTGATCTCCAATTTTGCAGCCAAAAGAAAGGTGATAGGCTTTCTTAACCATAGTGGTTATACTGCGCTTTCGTGATGCAAAAGTCACTTCACCACAAACATAGCAGAAGTTATCTGCACTGTTCACACAAGTACGAGGCATCTCTGCTCACTTTGGCTAAACAGAAATGTGTCCCTTTGCAAAATTAAACAGTGACAAATAAGAGAGCACGACACTGTATGATTTCTAGAGCTGATATAGGGCAATTTGTTCAGCAGAGTGATGTAAGCTTCGTTATGATTGCATCATTCATGACTTCTAGGAATAACATGATGCAATTCATATCATGTATGATGCAATACCAGCTTCAGATGGCATCATTCATTGTTTTGCCTAAAAAGCAAGTACTGTCCAAACCCAGTCATAGATTTATTCATAGATCCAGTCAAAGATGTATTTTAGTCATTTCTGGTTTAAATTGAGATTCCCTTCCCTTTATAACTCATTTATCCTCCGCCATTCCCAAGTCAAGGGTAGTATATACTGACCCAATAGCATGTCTTGCTTAAAATTGTTGATTGGCTCTAGTTTTCATCATTTTCGTTCTCAGTGAAACAGAATTACTAAAGTTTGACTACATTTATTTCAGAAGCATTTTGACTGTAGAGCAGTGTTACTTGTTAAGAAACTGCCGGCAGAAAGCTGTGGGGACACATCGTCTTGAGAGGTGCAGAACTCCAGGTGGGATGTGGGCGGCGACTCCTATGGCACAACTTCTACTAGGAACTCTGCTTACGAGATTGTCTGGGTTACATAGCAGTGAAGGGGGGAGACTTGCACAGCTTTCAAATGGAGGTGTAAGATATTCGGAGCCCACCTTCTACTCTAAACATACACAGCTGTGTGTTTAAATGGACTCTGTTGATTTCAGTGGGATTTAAGCATGTGTTTAATTGCTTTGCTGGATTAGAGCCTGAGTGTAAGACAGGCCTGCACAACTCGTAAAGCGGCGAGGGCCATATTACTCCAAAGAAAACAGCTGAGGGCCAAAACCCCCCAGCCCCACGGAAACACACACCCCCAGCGCCGCCCGGCCCGTGGAAACAACCCCCTTTCCCCAGCGCTGGGGTGTGGAAGCTTGTAGAGGGGGAAAGAAACAGCGCGCATAGGGTGACCAGATCACAGCAGTAAAATAGGACCCGCACCCTCCTCGCTCGGCTCCACCATCTCACCCCTCTTCACCCCCCAGGGGTCACTATATTACTGCGCACAAGTCAATCAATGCAGTTGTAGATATACAAAAATGCATAATGCAGAGATTTTACTTTTATATGACTTTGTATTGAACCTTGGTAATGATGGGATGTTAGAAGTTACTACAGAGAACTTTTTCCTGGGTGTCTGGCTGGTGAGTCTTGCCCACACGCTCGGGATTCAGCTGATCGCCATATTTGGGGTCGGGAATGAATTTTCCTCCAGGATAGATGGGCAGAGGCCCTGGAGGTTTTTTGCCTTCCTCTGCAGCATGGGGCACGGGTCACTTACTGGAGGATTCTCTGCATCTTTAAGTCTTTAAACCATGATTTGAGGACTTCAATAGCTGAGACATAGGTGAGAGGATTATTCCAGGAGTGGGTGGGTGAGATTCTGTGGCCTGCATTGTGCAGGAAGTCAGACTAGATGATCATAATGGTCCCTTCTGACCTTAAAGTCTATGAGTGTAATATGTTATAGCGGGCCCTTAAGGTAGTATAATTAAGGTAAAAGAAAAATGTCTTTTTGCTAGAAGTAGAATAAGATCTTCCCCCCACTTTGTATTCAATTGCTCTGTTGAATGAATGAGGTGTGAATGAGGAAGGCGTGGAAGGCAGGCACCTCCAGACAACTGCAACCCTTGCCTACTCCCCCCCCCCCCCCCCCACGCGGGTCGCACAGTGAGCCCACCTACTCACCCCCCCCCCCCCCGCGGGTCGCACAGTGAGCCCACCTACTCACCCCCCCCGCGGGCCGCATGTTGTGCAGGCCTGGTGTAAGACATGCACCTAACATTGACACGCACTCGTTACCATTAACGTACTGGGTCTGGCTGAGTCAACAAAATTTACCTTTCCCCAATGCCTATCAAGCTTGTCTCTATGCTTGCTTCCTGTGGAACAGTGAGTCAAGATCTCAATCCTTCTCTTCACGATGGGCCATGTCTAAGAGATCTCCTGAAGCTGTGGGATGAGGACTGTGAATAACAATTCGGCTCCACTAGCACCAAGGGTGCTTCAGATGAAAAGGGCGAAGCTCATCTATGCCAATGGTCGGCTCCAGCGTGTGGAACCAGCTCACACAGAAACCAGGGCCAACCCCGAACCGCTCCACCTTCCTTGCTAAAGTGCGTATTTGAAAAATGAGATCAGAATCCTACCAGAACGAAATACGTCCTGCACATGCAATTCTTGCCCTGCTGAGAGCATGAGGGAGAGAATGAACCACATGTGACGGGCATTAGTTGTCACTCAATGCATGATGAGAAGGCGCTCAGGTACCAACTTGAGGAGGTCTGTCAGAGAACCTGCATAGACTAGATTGCCTTCTTTATGGGAAGGCAACTCCACAAAGCAAGAAACTCAAGGAAAAATATTTTAAGTGTGGGGTTTCTTGTCAACTTCAAGCATATTTTAGATGTTGCTTTAGCTCTGCCTGTTTGTATTCAGAAAAGACTGACTCTGTGATTTAGGCCCTGTCTTGGCATGGCCAGTGCCTAATTTGAAGCACCTGAATAGTTCCACTGAAGTCTGTGGGATCATAACTAGCTTCCCCCAGTTGAGGGCAGCTGATGATCCTGTTTTATGCCCCTGTTGATGTGAACCTGAGAAGGACCGAGGCTAAACAGTGAAATCTTGGGGCTTGTCGACATGGGGAGCTAAGCTGAATTTACAGTGCGTCTGTTCCAACGCCTTAAACCCCTGCATGGAGACGCTGCTGCAGAAGTAAAGCGGCCATAGTTCAGTTTAGCCTAACTATAAGCTAAAGGCACTTCACTTCTGAAATGAGGGCATCCCCATAGTTCTAATGAGCTTTGATGCAATGTGAATTCACACCTTTAGTTAGTTTGGCTTCACTATCTGGGGAGTCCTCCCTTTAGAAGCAAACTTGTCTGTTTTTTCTTTCTCTTCTCCCCCCCCCCCCCCTTCCATTTAAATCTATTTTTTATCAGATATCCTGTGAGGAGACTTAGGCCATGTCTACACTAAGAAAATACTCCGATTTTACAGAAGTCGATTTTTGGAAACAATTGTATAAAGTCGAGTGCATGCGTCCCCACTAAGCACATTAATTCGGTATTATGTAGGGATATTAAAGAAGGTAGTGAAAGTGATTCCCCATAATTTGTCCCCCACAATTTTAGCATCACCATGTAAAAGATCTCTTGAGTATCCTGTTAAAACTTACAAGCTATTGCCTATGTGACTGTAAACCACTGATTGTATCTGTTCTCAGAAAGATACTTTATTGTTATGAGAAACTTGCTAACAGTTAATTTCTTGAAGCATGCTTTTGTAATTGATACAATGTATACAACCCCGCTATGATCCATGAGCCAGCAATTGACTCTGCGCTCCAGACAACGGTTCCTAGAAACAGACTCCCACCCTCTGTGATTAAAGCGCAGGGAGTCTCAAATAAATTTGTAAACACCCTGAAAGTGGTGGAGACAGTACAGTTATGTGATTAAGGCAGAGAATGTATGTTGATGACTGCTTGGTGTACATTAATGATTAGGGAGGTGCCAGCCTAGGAATGCAGTATCCATAGGCCAAAGAAGGTGTTAAGTGGAATGACCAGACAACCCCCGGAGGGTAAACTGGGATCCACCCCACCACCTGGAAGGATGAGAAAAACAAACATCTGACAGCATGGAGCCATCAGGAATGTATGGAGCCATCAGCATGGAGCCATCAGGGGGGAGGGATAGCTCAGTGGTTCGAGCATTGGCCTGCTAAACCCAGGGTTGTGAGTTCAATCCTTGGGGGGGGGCCATTTAGGGATCTGGGGCAAAAATTGGGGATTGGTCCTGCTTTAAGCAGGGGGTTGGACTAGATGACCTCCTAAGGTCCCTTCCAACCCTGATATTCTATGAATGTGCCATCTGCTGACTGATTCAGCAACAGCATGATGAAGCGATCCCCATAGACTGACATATGAATTAATTCCTATAAGAATGGACTCTAAAGACTGAGAACTTTGAGTCTCTGGTTCTGCTGCCACCCTCCAGGAACATCAGGTGCACCTGACAAAGACTCGGCTCCACCCTCATGCCCAAGTTACCTGGCCAGTAACTTGGCATGAGCAACCTCTAGGCTGGTAACTGTGACATCTATGCAGAACCTGTGTGTGTGTGTGTGTATGAATGAATGTGAAACTGAATGAAATGTTATAGCTATAACTGACTGCTTACTATGATTCTTTTTGTATTCACAATAAATGTGACATTTTGTCTTCTCCCCTTTAATAAGATCCTGCTGGTTTTTATTTTATTGGTATAACAGGTGTGCGTCCACAGTACCGTGGCAAGCGTCAACATTCCTAGCGGTGCACTGTGGCTAGCTATCCCACAGTTCCTGCAGTCCCTGCTGCCCATTGGAATTCTGGGTTGAGCTCCCAATGCCTGATGGGGCCAAAATTTTGTCGTGGGTGGTTATGGGTAAATGTAGTCAGTTAACCCTCTCTCCCTCCCTCCGTGAAAGGAACGGCAGACAAGCATTTTGTGCCCTTTCCCTGGATTGCCTGAGCAGACGCCATAGCACGGCCAGCATGGCGCCCGTTCAGCTCACCACAGCAGTTATGATCATTGTAAACGCCTCACGCATTATCGTGCAGTTTATGCAGAACCTGAAAAACCAGGCGAGGAGGCGTTGGCAGTGCGGTGACGAGAGTGATGAGGACATGGACACAGACTTCTCTCAGAGCACGGGCCC
The DNA here is from genome assembly GCA_037349315.1 of Chelydra serpentina. Taxonomy (NCBI): domain Eukaryota; kingdom Metazoa; phylum Chordata; order Testudines; family Chelydridae; genus Chelydra; species Chelydra serpentina. Next base: position 48,964,945 of record JBAIAC010000029.1, on the reverse strand, counting down.
TGGCAGTTTGGACATCCTGGTGGCAATGGGGCAGGCTCATGAATGCTGATTCTGGGCCTGGGAAACAAGCACAGACTGATGGGACCGCATAGTGTTGCAGGTGTGGGATGATTCCCAGTGGCTGCAAAACTTTCGCATGCATAAGGGCACTTTCAGGGAACTTTGTGACTTGCTTTCCCCTGCCCTGAAGCGCAAGATAACCAAGAGGAGAGCAGCCCTCACAGTTCAGAAGCGAGTGGCAATAGCCCTGTGGAAGCTTGCAATGCCTGACAGCTACCGGTCAGTCGGTAATCGATTTGGAGTGGGCACATCTACTGTGGGGGTTGCTGTGATGAAAGTAGCCAACGCAATCATTGAGCTGCTGCTGCTATCAAAGGTAGTGACTTTGGGAAATGTGCAGGTCATAGTAGATGGCTTTGCTGCAATGGGATTCCCTAACTGTGGTGGGGCTATAGACAGGAACGCATATCCCTATCTTGGGACCGGACCACCAGGGCAGCCAGTACATAAACCACAAGGGGTACTTTTCAATGGTGCTGCAAGCACTGGTGGATCACAAGGGACATTTCACCAACATCAACATGGGATGGCCGGGAAAGGTTCGTGATGCTTGCGTCTTCAGGAACTCTAGTCTGTTTTAAACGGCTGCAGGAAGATATTTACTTCCCAGACCAGAAAATAACTGTTGGGGATGTTGAAATGCCTATAGTTGGGGACCCAGCCTACCCCTTAATGCTGTGGCTCATGAAGCCGTACACAGGCACCCTGGACAGTAGTAAGGAGCTGTTCAACTATAGGCTGAGCAAGTGCAGAATGGTGGTAGAGTGTGCATTTGGATGTTTGAAAGGTCGCTGGCGCAGTTTACTCACTCGTTCTGACCTCAGCGAAACCAGTATTCCCATTGTTATTGCTGCTTGCTGTGTGCTCCACAATCTCTGAGAGTAAGGGAGAGATGTTTATAGCGGGGTGGGAGGTTGAGGCAAATCGCCTGGCCGCTGATTACGCGCAGGCAGACACCAGGGCGATTAGAAGAGCACAGCAGGTCGTGCTGTGCATCAGAGAAGCTTTGAAAACCAGTTTCATGACTGGCCAGGGTACCATGTGACAGTTCTGTTTTTCTGCTTGATGAAAACCCGCCCCCTTGGTTGACTCTAATTCCGTGTAAGCCACCTGCCCTCTCCCCTTTGAGCACAGCTTGCTTGCAAAGGAAATAAAGTCACTATTGTTTAAAAACCATGTATTCTTTATCAATTGATTATTAAAATAGGGAGATAACTCACAAGGTAGGCGGGAAGGAAAAGACCGCTTCAAAACTTGTTGAATGCCAGCTTTCTGTTGTTTGGCAGTCCACTGAGGTGGAGTTGGTTGGGTGCCCGGAGCTAAACCCTGGGTTTAGCAGGCCAGTGCTCAAACCACTGAGCTATCCCTCCCTCCATTGCCTCCTGCCTCCTCTGATCTTCCTGCTGCCACCTCTCATTTCGATCGTCCCTCCTGTCCTCACGTTCATTGGCCGCGTTCATTCCTGTACTGTGCTATTGTGTCCCTCCACGCATTCTGCTGAGCTCTTTCAGTGCGGGAGGACTGTATGAGCTCAGAGAACATTTCATCGCGCGTGTGTTTTTTTTCCGCTGCTTTATCTGAGATAGCCTTTGGGATGGAGATGCTAGGGGAAGGCTTGAAACATTTGCAGCTGCGGGAGGGAAAACAGGGAGAGAAGTATTTTAAAAAGATACCCATTGTTCTGTAAAATGTATACTCTTTCACGGTGAACACCACCATTCACGTTACATAGCACATGTGCTTTTGGTACAAGGTCGCATTTTGCATCGTGTATTGAGTGCCTGCGGCTTTGGTGTTAGAGATCACACATGCTGGGCTGGACAATAGAATTCGGCTTGCAGGCGGCCATGGTAAGCCATAGTCTTTCGGCTTCTGCAACATTCATAACAGCAGCACCCTCCTTTCCCATACCAAGCAAAGCCCGTTCAGTTGTCCATTTAGTGCTGCGGTTTTCGGGTTAACGTGCAGCAGCAGAAACCAAACTAACCCCCCCCCCCCATCCGATTCTCTGGGATGATCGCTTTACCCTTCCTCCCCCCTCTCCCCACCGCGTGGCTGGTATCAGGGAAGATCCCTGCTAGCCAAACGCGAACAGCTCAGCGCCAATGCCCCCTGCCCACCACTTGGCTAACTGCGGGGAGGATTTCTTTTCAGCCACAGGCAAACAGCCCAGTAGTAACGGCCACCTCTGAATAAAGCTGCCCTCCCCAGAAAACTTCTGCAAAGGCTTTTAGAGTACCGCCAGGAGATCTTTATGGAGAGGTCCCTGGAGGATTTCTGCTCCATCCCCAGACACGTTAACAGACTTTTCCAGTAGCTGTACTGGCCACGAATGCATCCCAAATCCTCAGGGCAAATTAATCATTAGAAAACGCTTGCTTTTAAACCATGTATTATATTTACAAAGGTACACTCACCAGAGGTACCTTCTCTGGCTTCACGGTCCGGGATACCGCCTTGGGAGGGTATTTCAGTTAAGGTGATAAAAAGATCCTGGCTGTCGGGGAGAACGGTGTGCTGTGTGCTCTCCTCAGTTTCGTCCTCCTCTTCCTCATCTTCCCCGTCAGCCAAATCCTCAGGCATGGTGACTGAAAGTACCACATCCTCGGAGTCCACGGACAGGGGTGGGTCATTGGTGGCGTCCACCCCTAGAATGGCATGCAGCTCAGCGTAGAAGCGTCATGACTCTTTGGTTTTCTGGTACACTTGTCTGAGCGCCTTAATTTTCACGTGGCACTGTGTTGCGTCCCTGCTGTATCCTCTGTCCATCATGGCCTTGGAGATTTTTTCAAATATTTTGCATTTCGTCTTTCTGATAGCACGGATTCGTCTCCCCATACAGCGATCAGATCCAGATCCTCCCGTTCAGTCCATGCTGGAGCTGTTTTTCGATTCTGGCACTGCATGGTTACCTGTGCTGATGAGCTCTGCATGGTCACCTGTGCTGATGAGCTCGCCACGCTGGCCAAACAGGAAATGAAATTCAAAAGTTCCCGGGGCTTTTCCTGTACACCCGGCTAGTGCATCCGAGCTCAGAGTGCTGTCCAGAGCGGTCACAATTTTGCACTGTGGGATAGCTCCCAAGGCTAATACCGTCGAATCGGGGGCTGAGGTGGACGAGGCTTTTTTCCAGCAACTAACAGAAGTTGCTAGATCACAGGCCCTGGTTCTCATGGGTGACTTTAATAACCCTGATATCTGCTGGGAGAGCAATACAACGGTGCACAGACAATCCAGTAAGTTTTTGGAAAGTGTAGGGGACAATTTCCTGGTGCAAGTGCTCGAGGAACTTGGGAAAAGCTCTTCTTGACGTGCTGCTTACAAACAGGGAAGAAATAGTAGAGGAAGCAATAATGGATGGGAACCTGGGAGGCAGTGATCATGAGATGGTCGAGTTCAGGATCCTGACACAAGGAAGAAAGGAGAGCAGTAAAACAGACACCCTGGACTTCAGACTTCGACTCCCTCAGGGAACTGATGGGCAAGGTTCCCTGGGAGAATAACATGAGGGAGAAAGGAGTCGAGGAAAGCTGGCTGTATTTTAAAGAATCCTTATTGAGGTTGCAGGAACAAACCATCCCGATGTGTAGAAAGAAAAGTAAATACGGCAGGCGACCAGCTTGGCTTAACAGTGAAATCCTTGCTCGTCTTAAACACAAAAAAGCAGCTTACAAGAAGTGGAAGATTGGACAAATGACCAGGGAGAAGTATAAAAATATTGCTCAGGCATGCAGGAGTGAAATTAGGAAGGCCAAATCACACTTGGAATTGCAGCTAGCTGGAGATGTTAGGAATAACAAGAAGGGTTTCTTCAGGTATGTTAGCACCAAGAAGAAAGTCAAGGAAAGTATGGGCCCCTTGCTGAATGAGGGAGGGAACCTAGTGACAGAGAATGTGGAGAAAGCTAGTGTACTCAATGCTTTTTTTGCCTCTGTCTTCACAGACAAGGTCAGCTCCCAGACAGCTGCACTCCGCAGCACGGTATGGGGAGGAGGTGACCAGCCCTCTGTGGAGAAAGAAGTAGTTCGGGACTATTTAGAAAAGCTGGACGAGCACAAGTCCATGGGGCCGGATGCACTGTACCCGAGGGTGCTAAAGGAGTTGGCCGATGAGATTGCAGAGCCATTGGCCATTATCTTTGACAAATCATGGCAATCGGGGGAGGTCCCGGATGACTGGAAAAAAGCGAATGTAGTGCCCATCTTTAAAAAAGGGAAGAAGGAAGATCCGGGGAACTACAGGCCAGTCAGTCTCACCTCAGTCCCTGGAAAAATCATGGAACAGGTCCTCAAGGAATCAATTCTGAAGCACTTTTTCATAGAAAAAAAAATTATATGTCATAGAATATCAGGGTTGGAAGGGACCTTAGTAGGTCATCTAGTCCAACCCCCTCCTCAAAGCAGGACCAATGCCCAATTTTTGCCCCAGATCCCCAAATGGCCCCCTCAAGGATTGAACTCACAACCCTGGGTTTAGCAGGCCAATGCTCAAACCACTGAGCTATCCCTCCCACTTTGAGGAGGGGAAAGTGATCAGGAACAGTCAGCATGGATTCACCAAGGGCAAGTCATGCCTGACTAACCTAATGGCCTTCTATGATGAGATAACTGACTCTGTGGATGAGGGGAAAGCAGTGGATGTGCTATTTCTTGACTTTAGCAAAGCTTTTGATACAGTCTCCCACAGTGTTCTTGCCAGCAAGTTAAAAAAAGTATGGGCTGGATGAAGGGACTGTAAGGTGGATAGAAAACTGGCTAGATGGTCGGGCTCAACGGGTAGTGATCAATGGCTCCATGTGTAGTTGGCAGCCGGTATCAAGTGGAGTGCCCCAAGGGTCGGTGCTGGGGCTGGTTTTGTTCAATATCTTTATTAACGATCTGGAGGCTGGTGTGGACTGCACCCTTAGCAAGTTTTCAGATGACACTAAACTGGGAGGAGTGGTTGATACCCTGGAGGGTAGGGATAGAATCCAGAGGGACCTAGACAAATTAGAGGATTGGGTCAAAAGAAATCTGATGAGGTTCAACAAGGACAAGTGCTGAGTCCTGCACTTAGGACGGAAGCACTGCTACAGACTAGGGACCGAATGGCTGGGCAGCAGTTCTGCAGAATAGTACCTAGGGGTTACGGTGGATGAAAAGTTGAATATGAGTCAACAGTGTGCCCTTGTTGCCAAGAATGCTAATGGCATTTTGGGCTGTATAAGTAGGGGCATTTCCAGCAGATCGAGGGACGTGATCATTCCCCTCTGTTCAGCACTGGTGAGGCCTCATTTGGAGTACTGTGTCCAGTTTTGGGCCCCACACTACAAGAAGGATGTGGATAAATTGGAAAGAGTCCAGCGGAGGGCAACAAAAATGAATAGGGGGCTGGAGCACATGACTTATGAGGAGAGGCTGAGGGAACTGGGATTGTTCAGCCTGCAGAAGAGAAGAATGGGGGGGGGGGGGGGGGGGATTTGATAGCTGCTTTCAACTACCTGAAAGGGGGTTCCAAAGAGGATGAATCTAGACTGTTCTCAGTGGTAGAAGATGACAGAACAAGGAGTAATGGTCTCAAGTTGCAGAGGGGGAGGTTTAGGTTGGATATTAGGAAAAACTTTTTCACTAGTAGGGTGGTGAAGCACTGGAATGGGTTACCTAGGGAGGTGGTGGAATCTCCTTCCTTAGAGGTTTTTAAGGTCAGGCTTGACAAAGCCCTGGCTGGGATGATTTAGGTGGGGTTAGTCCTGCTTTGAGCAGGGGCTTGGACTAGATGACCTCCTGAGGTCCCTTCCAACCCTGAGATTCTATGAATTGCGTCCACACTAACCCTAATTCGACACAGTGATATCGATTTTAGCGCTAATCCCCTCGTCCGGGAGGAGTACAGAAATCAATTTTAAGAACTTTGTTGGAAAAAATTGCTTCGTTGTGTGGAAAGGTGCAGGTTAAATTCGATTTAATGCTGCTAAATTTGACAAACTCGTAGTGTAGACCAGTCCTTAGAATCCCTTACACAGTTTCCAGCGTCTTGTCATGTTTGCTAAAGAAACAATGTACATTTGTTTTTGACAGTGTACCACTGTTACTGGTAGGTAAGTGCTGCAGGAGAAACCGCATGGGTAAAGGCTTGTGTGCACTTGGAAACTTCCTGACATAGCTAATCTGGAATGACTCCCTGTGTGAAAACTCTTGTTCCAGAATAGCTTTTCAGTAAATTCCCAAAGGTTGACAAGCCCTTAGTCAACCAGGAGCAGACTGAAGCTAAATCAAAATAATCCTCACTTAAACTGAAACCAGATTGGCCGCTCAGACTTTTGCACTTGTTGACTACATCTGTCTAAAATTACAGCTTAAACTGAATTGATGCATCTTTCTGGAGACAAGATTTTGGGATTAGCCCGTAAGGTTTGAATTGGAGAGCTCCTCAAGCAGTGCCTAAGGCCAAGGGGAAGGAATGAAACCCAGAGAGGACTAAAACTTCTGCTCATCAAAAAATTGTGGAAAAGGCAGCCTCAAAGATGCTGATTTGTAAATGGATCTCGTGATTCTGTGGTTAATGAGTGAACAATAATACTGAGCAGCACTTGCCATCTCTAGATATATAATATAATATAAAATATAAATGGAGATATGCCAATCTCCTAGAACTGGAAGGACCTTGAAAGGTCATTGAGTCCAGTCCCCTGCCTTCACTAGCAGGACCAAGTACTGTCCCCTGACAGATTTTTGCCCCAGATCCCTAAGTGGCCCCCTCAAGGATTGAACTCACAACCCTGGTTTTAGCAGGCCAATGCTCAAACCAGTGAGCTATCCCTCCTGAATATCCCTCCTGAACTGTTGGATGTCCTAACAGTTCACAAAGGTGGGTAAGTGTCGTCATCTCAATATATACAAGTAGATAAACTGAGGCACAGATTGCCCAAACTGTTACACAGTCAGTCCCAACTCAGAGCCAAGGACTTAAATAGCCAAATCGCCCGAGTCCATCATGTGCCTTAAAACTTTTAGCTACCTCTAGTGGAAAAGAAGAAAGCACTGTGGGTGGGATCCCAGATGGCATTCTATATTTAAGTGGGATCTCATGAGCCTCAACGTCGTACACCAGGCTGACGAGCATTGCCTGCTGTATCTAGCATGTGTTAATGACACCTGGGAATCTTTGTGTCTGGAGTGGGGCTGCATGGGCAGAGCAGTGAACTTGGAACAATGTCCCTGACCCAGAGTCAGTTAGGTTAGATTCCTTCCTGGCCCATCATTGTACGTTCACGAGAAAACACTGCTAGCTATGCCAATCAGTTAAGGTACATGAGGCCCAGGTATAGCAAAAACATCATCTTGCAAATGTAGCAATCAGTGTGGCTCACTTCAAGGTGCTATGTTCAGAAGAGATGTGGTTAAAAGTCATGTTTGGATTGGCTTTTGATTTAAACACACCTGTTGTCTGAATGCCAAATAGCTCTGGTTCAAATGTAGAGGACAGTCCCTAGCGGTATTTGGAATAGCTGAAGGTAGGGTCTCAAGTATCAGAGGGGTAGCCGTGTTAGTCTGGATCTGCAGAAGCGACAAAGGGTCCTGTGGCACCTTATAGACTAACAGAGGTATTGAAGCATAAGCTTTCGTGGGTCAATACCCACTTCTTCGGATGCAAGCAGTGGAAATGTCCAGAGGCAGATATAAATGTGCAGGGAAGATTCAGGCTAGAGATAACGAGGTAAGCTAATCAGGGAGGGTGAGGCCCTCTTCTAGCAGTTGAGGTGTGAACACCGAGGGAGGAGAAACTGCTTTTGTAGTTGGCTAGCCATTCATAGTCTTTGTTTAGTCCTGAGTTGATGGTGTCAAATTTGCAAATGAACTGAAGCTCTGCAGTTTCTCTTTGGAGTCTGGTCCTGAAGTTTTTTTGCTGCAGGATGGCTACCTTTAAATCTGCTATTGTGTGTCCAGGGAGGTTGAAGTGTTCTCCTACAGGCTTTTGTATATTGCCATTCCTTATATCTGATTTATGTCCATTTATCCTTTTGCGTAAGGACTGTCCAGTTTGACCGATGTACATAGCAGAGGGGCATTGCTGGCATATTATGGCATATATAACATTGGTGGATGTGCAGGTGAATGAACCGGTGATGGGGTGGCTGATCTGGTTAGGTCCTGTGATGGTGTTCCTGGTGTAGATATGTGGGCAAAGTTGGCATCGAGGTTTGTTGCATGGCTTGGTTCCTGAGTTAGAGTTGTTATGGTGCGGTGTGTAGTTGCTGGTGAGAATATGCTTCAGGTTGGCGGGTTGTCTGTTGGCGAGGACTGGCCTGCCTCCCAAGGCCTGTGAAAGTGAGGGATCGTTGTTCAGGATGGTTTGTAGATCACTGATGATCCGTTGGAGAGGTTTTAGCTGAGGACTGTAAGTGATGGCCAGAGGAGTTCTGTTGGTTTCTTTCTTCGGTTTGTCTTGCAGCAGGAGGCTTCTGGGTACACGTCTGGCCCTGTTGATCTGTTTTCTTATTTCCTCATGTGGGTAGCGTAGTTTTGAGAATGCTTGGTGAAGATTTTGTAGGTGTTGGTCTCTGTCAGAGGGGTTGGAGCAAATACGGTTGTACCTCAGTGCTTGGCTGTAGACAATGGATCGTGTGGTGTGTCCGGGATGGAAGCTGGAGGCATGTACGTAGGCATAGCGGTCAGTGGGTTTTCGGTATAGGGTGGTGGTAATGTGACCATCGCTTATTTGCACCGTGGTGTCTAGGAAGTGGACTTCCCGTGTAGACTGGTCCAGGCTGAGGTTGATGGTGGGGTGGAAGCTGTTGAAATCGTGGTGGAATTCTTCCAGAGTTTCTTTCCCATGGGTCCAGGTGATGAAGATGTCATCAATGTAGCGTAGATAGAGAAGGGGCGTGAGTGGACGAGAACTGAGGAAGTGTTGTTCCAGGTCAGCCATAAAAATGTTGGCATATTGTGGTGTCATGCGGGTTCCCATAGCGGTGCCACTGGTCTGGAGGTATATATTGTCACCAAATTTGAAATAATTGTGCGTGAGGATAAAATTACAGCGTTCAGCAACCAGTTGTGCTGTGGCATCATCAGGGATACTGTTCCTGACAGCTTGTATTCCATCTGTGTGTGGGATGTTTGTGTAGAGAGCCTCTACATCCATGGTGGCTAGGATGGTGTGTTCTGGAAGATTACCAATGCATTGTAGTTTTCTCAGGAAATCAGTGGTGTCACGGAGATAGCTGGGAGTGCTGGTGGCATAGGGTCTGAGTAGAGAGTCCACATATCCAGACAGTTCTTCAGTGAGAGTGCCCATGCCCGAGATGATGGGGCGTCCAGGATTCCCAGGTTTGTGGATCTTGGGTAGTAGGTAGAATAACCCCGGTCGGGGCTCTAAGGGTATGTTGATTTGTTCCTGTGTTAGTGTAGGGAATGTCCTGAGTAGATGGTGCAGTTTCTTAGTGTATTCCTCAGTGGGATCTGAGGAGAGTGGCCTGAAGGTAGCTTGTAATCCACTAAAAGATAAACTGAGATCGGTACCTGGAATAATTAAATCGTATGTAAGAACATTAAATCAAGGTTAAGCTTTTAAAGTGGCTATTACTCGACTGAACTTTTTTTCCTGTCTGATAATCCAAAAAGGTTTATTTGCCAGCAAGAAGATGGCAGCTAAATTTAGAACACTTAGTGTCCAAATAGAACATCCAGGAGATGGAGAAACAGTGCAACATGTGGACCAAGACTCTAAGAAAAAAGAGTCCCTGAATCTATATCTAGACCACTCGTTTAGGTGTCTGGTTTTCAAAATTGCTAGGCATCCAGCTCCCCCCCCCCCCCCCCGCTAATTGTGCCTGTCTGAACTCGAGATATGTTAGTGATGGGTGATCTCTGAAGGCATAGAGAAGGGCCCAAGTTCAGATGTCAGCCCAAACGCCATCCTGAGTGGTATGTAAAGTAAGGCTTGGCCTACACTTAAAAGTTAGGACAGCATAACGATGGCATTTGGGTGTGAAAAATGCACACCCTTGAGTGACATAGCTATGCCAACCTCCCCTCCGGTGTATTTGCAGCTGGGGCGATGGATGAATTCTTCCCATGACCTAGCTACCACTGCTTGGGAAGGTGGATTACCTCCGTTGATTGGGAAAACCCCTTCCCATCACTGTAGGAAGTATCCACACTACAGCTCCTTCGCTGGAGCTGTGCTGCTATAGCTCCTGTAGTGTAGACACAGCCTAAGACTGGAAAGCTGATGAGAACAGGTATAAAATAATGGCTTTCAGTCAGGCCAGAGGCTCTGAGGCCAGCCTTTCCCAGGGAGTGTCAGGGTTTCTGATCCCTTGGCAGTTGAGTTAAACTGTTGTTTAAACCCCCCAGGTGCTGTTTGCTTTCTGGGCAAAGGTTCAGCTGGAAAGAGCCTGTGAGGAGCCATCTGACAGCTGCTGCTAGTACGTGGGTGCTGCCGTGGCAGTGTCTGTTGGCATTCATCTAGCTTGAGAAATCCTGACTGGAGGCCAGGTACTAGCAATCTGATTCAGCAGAAATGTGCTCTCGGGATCCTGGTGTGACACTCTGCTCTTGGTGTTCCTCGAGCCTGCTGCACGTTTGGCCCTTCATTGTACCACAGGGCACTAGAACAGTTTTTGCTATTCCTTAGTGCATTTGAAGGGAGGGTCACTAAAAGGAACTATCTCTCTCCCCCTTCCTGTCCCACTTGCTTGTGGGTTGCTTCCTCCATTGTGCCTAGTGTCAAAATTAAGGACAACAGTGCCTTGATGAGGAACAGGCTGCTGGCAAACATACTTTCTTGGAATATGTTCCATCCTTTTGTGGGAATATCTGACTGGGAATGAACTGTGTAAGTGATTAGGGAGGATGGTCATTGAGAGGACAGTGTGTGGGCTTTTAATAGCAACATGGGCACATTACAAACTCACTGAGGCTTAGTGACGATGGATGTACTGGGAGAAAAATAGCCCAGAATGAAAGGGGTCTCCCAAACCCATTGGGATTGACCAGTGTGGTAGGTGTCTGGGCGGCGAAAGTGCATAGAATCATAGAATATCAGGGACGGAAGGGACCTTCGGAGGTCATCTAGTCCAACCCCCTTCTCAAAGCAGGACCAATCCTCGATTTTTGCTCCAGATTCTTAAATGGCCCCCTCAAGGATTGAACTCACAATCCTGGGTTTAGCAGGCCAATGCTCAAACCACTGAGCTATCCCTCCCCCCAGTGCCATAGCCATGTGCTTAAAATCCTAGAACCATCAAGTTAGAAGGGACCGCAAGAGTCATCTAGTCTAACCCCCTGCCAGGATGCGGGGTTTGTTGTGTCTAAACCATCCAAGACAGATGGCTATCCAGCCTCTTCTTGAAAACCTCCAGGGAAGGAGCTTCCATGACCTCTCTAGGCAGTCTGTTCCAGTGTCCTACTGTTCTCACAGTTAGGAAGTTTTTCCTGAGATTTAATCTAAATCTGCCATGCTGTAGTTTGAACCCATTGCCTTTTGTCATGGCAGCCTTTGAAGTATTTGAAGACCGCTGACATTCCCCCCCCCCCTTAATTTCCTCTTTTCCAAGCTAAACATACCCAGTTCCTTCAGTCTTTGCTCATATGGCTTGTGTTCCATCCCTTCGATCATCTTTGTCATTCACCTTTGGATCCTTTCCAGTTTCTCTACATCATTTCTAGATATTGGTGACCAAAATTGGACACAGTACTCCAGCTGAGGCCTAACCAGTGCCAAGTAGAGCGGTCTGTCACCTCACGTGATTTGCATGCTATGCCTCTGTTAATGCAACCTAAAATTGCTCTTGCATTTTGCAACAGCATCACATTGGTGACTCAGGTGCTTAAAACTGCAGTTGTAAGAGCCCAGTGAGGGATGCTTTCAGTTCTCTGCACAAACAACTGTAAGGAATGCAGGTTACAGTGACAGATACAATGAGTGCGGCAGCAGGCTTCTTCCAGTCAGACGTCTACTTTCTGTAGCCTTGGACTGAAATACACGTTGTGGCCATTCTGAACTTTCGCGATGCCAAGAAACCGCCTGAAGCGGGGCTCACGTCCAGGCTTGTGAGCAAAGACCAAATGAATCTCCTCGGGAGGGAGGGGGAGGAAGTACTTAACCTGCCAATCTTTGACCAAAAGGTCGTTAACATTAAAGAGGGCTTGTAGGCCAAGGTTTCAAGACACTGATTATTCTTCCATCATTGAAGTACTTCCCAGATACGCATACAGCAGAGGGTGAGAATTTATGACAATAAGTCTTTTAGAATAATCACTGTTTTCGTAGCTTCAAGGCCATGCATGCAGGTGTGCATGCACCCCAAAGGGCCCGATTCTGTGCATTGTTGTTCAGGGTCTTTGCTAGTATCGCCAACAACTGAGGAAACTGTCTGCAGAGGCTGTAAATGTCTTCAAAGAGTGGGATTAGACTCCACAGCAGGAATTATGGCCCGCTGGATTGGGCATAAAATGGGACATCAGAAATCCTGGGTTGAAGGCCTTGCTCGGGCTGATTTACTTTGGTGTTGGGCAAGTCAGTTAATCTCTGGGCAGGATTTTCAAAAGCACTCAGCACTGCCCTAATGCTGTTCCCATTGAAGCTGGAAGGAGTTCTCCTGCTGACCTCAATGGGAGCAGAGTTGGGCCACCAAGCGCTTCTGAAGAATCCCACCCTCATTGTCCAAGTTTCCTTGTCTGTAAAAATGTGGATAGAGGTATTTACCCTCTTTTTGTAAAGTCTTTTGGGGTCTGTGGATTATAAATGCTCTATACTCAGCATTTATGTGTTCATTGTCAGTCGATAATTCCAGCAAGTTCCTAGGGCAAATTTTTAGCAGGCTAAGACAGGTGTTACTAGGTGGTGCTGTTACACTTAATTCTCCAAGTTTCTCGTGTGTGTGTGTGTGTGTGTGTGTGTGTGTGAACAAATGTTTAGTCTTGGGCAGACATGCTGTGTATTATGCAAGATTCTCAATAGAGGGAGCTGTGCAAGCAGCAGGAAAGTTTGCACTCTGCCTTGGTCTCTGATTGGAGTGAATTCTTGAGGTGAGGGTTGCTTCCTGGGAAGTGGGCACAGGAGCTCGGCTGAGGTTCCAGGACTGCTGTATGTTTGTAAATAAAGCAACTTCCACTTAGGGTATACCCAGACTACACGTCTTATCCTCCGCTGGGGAGCTGACTTGTGAGGTCCTGGATGCCTGCCAGTGCTCGGCAAAGGACAATGCTGCTGCCAGTGGTATTTAGGAATCATAGAATATCAGGGTTGGAAGGGACCTTAGGAGGTCATCTAGTCCAACCCCCTGCTCAAAGCAGGACCAATCCCCAAATGGCCCCCTCAAGGATTGAACTCACAACCCTGGGTTTAGCAGGCCAATGCTCAAACCACTGAGCTATCCCTCCCCCCCGTTGAGTCCTGCTGATCGGTATTGAAAACAGCTGTGGGTGCTAGTGTACGCAGGCATCAGAAAGGGTGACTGAGACCGTTTGTGTGTGTTGGGCTTTTGAGTATTCTATGTGCTGGGCATCTGCCATGCAAGGAAGGTAGGAGGTCCTTATCCTGAGGAGTGTACAGCTCTGATCTGACATAACTGCAAGTGAGGGTCATGAATGGACGAGGGGAGGAGGAAGGACAAAGGTGATGATCAGAGCTCCCCTTTCCTCCGTAGGGTGTGGCCATGCCTTCCTGGTTTGGTTCCTTTCTTAAGAAACTGTCTTCATTTTGTGTTTGGTTTCTAAGGGGTGTGGCAGATGGGAGCTTTCAAGGGGAATTTGAATGCGCCGGGTGAGGTGGCTTGGATAATGAGCAGGGGGGATTGCAAACATAGGAGACAGCATGGAAGAAACTACTGAGGTGCCTGTGGAAGGAGGAGGTGACAGATGGGTATCCTGGGTGAGATTGATCTATTCTCCTTTGGCATTGCAACCAGAGATTTGAGCGGAGCAGGCTGATGCAGGGCTTTGAAGGCAGGGATATTTATCGCCTGGTGCCCGGTGGAAGCAATCGCCCTAACCAGTCCTGAATAACTCTAAAATAATCCAAAGAAAATCTATTTCCTCTCCCTCCACACCCCCAACATGTAGTTTCTCAAACACCCAAGACTGTAGGAAAACCATGGCCCAGGCAACGCTAGGTCTGAGTTTTACTAGGGCATCCTGGTAGAGGTAGCATCTCAATGAAAATCTTATAAAAAGAGGTTAAAAATAGTCGCTTAACAAATGGCCCGAGTGGGGAGGGACCTGTGGCTTCATTTTAATCTTGAGGGACATAGAGCTCTTCTCCAAATGGATCTGAATTATGTAAGGGTTTACAAAGTTCAAGCTCCTTCTTCCTTTTAAACCCATCTCTCCCCCAAAAACCAGACCAGAAACCACCTGCTCCACTCCTGCAGAGCCCCCCAGGTTCTATGCAGCTAGAGTATCGTGCCACCAGTAAGATTTCTGCAGGCTTCATGGCCTTGTTCGGTGTTGGTGGTGATGGAGAGGATGATCCCATTTTTGGGGAAGTGGAAAAAGGGAATTGTTCCCTCTTCTACCCTCTGAGGTTTCCATGAAATGCCTCTTCCTGTCACTTGCTGTGGCTATGATAAATCACACGCCCGCCCACCCACCAACCAGCTTGGTTTCCTGTACAACTTCATTGTGACCGAAAATAGCTCATTGTTGGAATGAAATGAGTGATTTATCCTAGCGTTTCTCTGAAGCCGTTTCCACCTATTCTCCATGCCTGGATTTATCACGGGGCTCAGTCTGGCATCGCAGACATGCAGCTGGGTGAATCTCTAGTTATTTCTCTTGCATACCTTCCTCTTTCTCTCCCACCAAAGGGGTTGGTTTCCCAGACTTACTGATGGGAACGGGGCAGCAAGCTGCTCTCTCTGGTGTGACAGCGATTGGTTACCAAGACAAAGAATGTGTTCTCTGGGGGAGATGGAAAGAGCTCTGAAACTCTGTGACTGAACGAGTGAAATTCGCCCTGTTCCGGGGGGGGACCCAGCACTTTAGTGGTTCGGCGTCGCTTAGCCTGTATATGAGCATACTGAGCCCAAATGCTAGTGCAGAGAGTCCCGAGAGAGAGAGAGAATGGGGCAGTGGAGTCCTCTGGGGGCAAACAGAATGCCTTACGCGGGGCTCCCTGGGTAAGGTTTTTACCGGGCCGTGAGTTTTTAGCTTTTGTTTGCGGATTGCTGCTCATTATACATGTGACTCAGCCGTATTTTGAGGGCTGGAAGGGTATCAAGCCAGTTTTGGAAGTGCTGGGATCAGATCACTTGCAAGCCTTCTTTAAACATGTTGGGGCAGATGGCATATGAACACTTCAAACTGTAGAGCAGTTTCTCTCAAATTGGGGTGGTCCTGATCCAAAAAGGGGTTTCCAGGCTATTGGGGGGGGGGGGGGGTTGTCATGAAATGGTGTGGTATTGCCACCCTTACTTCTGCGCTGCTACTGGTGGAGGCGTTGCCTTCAGAGCTGGTGGCTGGCGAGTGGCAGCTGCTGGCCAGGCACCCAGCTCTGAAGACAGCACCACCCCAGCATCAGTCTAGAAGTAAGGGTGTTGTGGTATGGTACTCCTTCCTCACCCCCCAGCAGTGTCCTCTATTTGAGAATTTGAAATATGGTCACCCTACTTTACACTTTTTGAAAGGTTTCAGTGCCTTTGACCACAGGGATAATTTATTTATTTAGTGTGTACATAGTCGTCTAGCCAAGCGATGGCATCTTCAGTGCCGTGATGCAGTTCTTCTAGGCCACTAGGCCATTAACTTTTAGGGATAATGATTACATGCTTCATTTAGTGCTCCTATGAGTACAAAAAGTAATTTGCTATCACTTTTTTTGGAGGGGGGTCATCAAAGCCTGAAATATTTTCAAAGGGGGGGCCCCAGCAAAAATAGTTTGAGAACCCCTGCTGCAGAGACTGTTTTGCTCTGGGTGAGCCGTGCCCAAGGCTATTGTCCTTCTCCTGAACCATCCTTAGCACTTGAATTTGTCCCCTGCCCAGCTGCTCACAGAGCTCAGGGGAATAGCACGCTTGGTTAGAGTAGAGTAGTCGTCATCTCCGAGGTTAGTTTTGCAGGGGGATAGGGTAGGTTCCAAATGCCCTGGCAGCATGTAGAGGCTCTAAAAGGAATGTCTTGCTTGGGCCAACTGTACTGAATCGTCACTGATTTTGTTTTAAGCTAAGCAAGCTCAGGCCTGGTTCAAAGTGCTTGGAGAGGTCACTCAGAGTATAAACCAGCCAGTTCGGTAGCAAAGATGCAGCTTGCTGCTCAGCTGATGTCTGTTGTGTGTTTTCCTACTGGCCCAGCGACTACAGAATCTGAAGTGCAGCATTTCCATGACTAAAATGAAGACTACGTCGTCTGCAGCCATACTTTTTCCATGCTGTGATCTTGTCAGAGCTCCTAAGCTAACCAAGATAGGGCCTGGTCAGACCTTGGGTGGCAGACACTCCAAGGGAAAAGACAGATCAGAGGTGCACCATGTTTGCATTCCTCAATGCAGCCGTGTTTTAGTGGCACTCATCCCCGTAGTCACCGAGTGGCTCACATGCATTGATAAAGCTGTCCTCCTACCCCCGTGAGGCAGGGAATTTGTTTTTAAACCCATTATACAGATGCAACACTTATGGTTGGCCTATACTGAATGCTCAGGTCCATATAGCTACAGCGGTGAGGGGGAAATCTTCACCTCTTCCCTTCGTAGCTGCCAACCTACCCTCCGGTGTAGATGCAGCCAGGTTAATGAATAATGTTTCCATAGACCTACCTACTGGCACTCAGGGAGCTGGTCATAGGCGCCGACTTCCCCTCTTTTCCGTGGGTGCTCGACCCCCCCCCTGCTCTGCTCCCACCCCCGCTCCCACCCCCACTCCACCCATTCCATGAGGCCCCACCCCTGCCCTGCCTCTTCCCTGCCCCCAGTCCAACCCTTTCCCCAAAGTCCCTGCTCCAACTCCGCCCCCTCTCTGCCCCTATTCCAACCCCTTCCCCAAATCCCTGCCCCGCCTCTTCTCCGCCTCCTCCTCTGAGCACGCCACGTTCCCGTTCCTCCCCCTACTCCCAGAGCTTGCTAACGCCACCAAACAGCTGTTGGCGGCGGGCGGGAGGGAAGCGCTAGGAGGTAGGCAGAGGAGCAGGGATGCGGCGTGCTCACGGCGGGAGGAAGAGGTGGAGAAGGGGGGGAGGAGATCTTGGCTGCTGGTGGGTGCAGAGCACCCACTAATTTTTCCCTGTGGGTGCTCCAGTCCCGGAGCACCCACGGAGTCGGCGCCTAGGGCTGAAGTTCCTACAGCAATGGAAAAACCACTTGCGTCACACAAAATTCAGAGGGAACCTTTGACTGTGCTCCTCCTGTCTAACTGCTCTGAGTCATGGAGGAGCTGGGGTCTTTGAACACTCGGACTAACAAGGGGCTAATCAACACTTCTCACCTACAATATTGAAAGAACTCTGTGGCAGAACTGCCTCTTATATTCTACCTTTGCATCAGTGCTAAATATATATATGTCCCCAGGTTAGGGTTATAATGGATGCAGGGTGTGGAAGCGCGATTAAGAACAACCTGTGGTTGGCTTCGAAGTGCTGCCTGTTCTGCTTCTCCACCCCCGTCATGTTGAATGTAATTGTCTCCTCCTGGTGCACCCTTACGGGCGTGGGGATGGGTGAGAAGATGATTCGCACAACAGTTGTTAATTCATGCCTTGCAGCAGCAGATCCGGGCCAGATGCCTCTGCTCTTCTTGTTACTTTTCTGTTCGCTAATAATCACACATTGTCAAGCGCGAGGCCCAGTTTGCACATGGTGCAGGGACAGGGTGGGGGTGAGGCTGGGGCAGGGAGATAGCTCATTCCAGTCTCTCATGATCCCTTGGAGCAAGGCGTCTGTTCACCTGGCGTGGGCACAATAAGGACCCACCCACTATTTCCTTTCTTGGAACTTTGTTCTGGTTTTGTGGCTTTTCTTTTTAACAAACCAGTTTCTGGAGTCCCATGTTTGCTGTAACTTCTATTTATTCAGTTTTTCACACTCTGTGGGGTCACATGGCATGAGCATTAGATGTCCCCTCTCTTCCTAGTCAGGAGGGATGTCCCCTGGGTGCTAGGGATTCTTAAGGGGACCTGCTCCTCAGGGCTCCTAGTGTTGTGGTCTGTGTAGCAGCAGAAGCCTTAACTTCCCTTCAGGCAGTTGCTGCTGGTGCAGGAGTCTACCTGGTTGGGGTTATCCCTGCAGGTAGGAAGTGTGTGTCTCAATCGAGGCCCTAAACACTCCCCTCCCCGCATTCCCGGTTGCTCTCCCTTCAGAAATATCAAGATGGGCCATTTATTGGTCCTGACCAGTAACTTCATGAATCAAGTGCCATTTGTGGGTAGAACAGCACTCTAAGCAATTCGAGGTCACCCCTGTCCCATGTTGTCAGTGTTATGGGGCACGCTAATATCGGAGTAAGGCAGTACATTGAGGCTTATGTTCAACGGGCCAAAGAGGAATTGGATGTAAGGCACTGGGGCAGTGTTCATGTTGTCAGAACAACCTTTGCTTTTGGAGATCCCTACTCTGAGTGCCTGATCTTGCTATCTTAATGCTGTCTTAATGCTAGGATTTTGTGTTTGTGTTTTTAGGCCTTGAAGAACTGAGCCCTATAATTCAGAGGTAATCGTCTCATAAATCTTAAAGGCTCATCTGCCTTTGCTAGCAGAGCTGGGAAATTTCATGCCCAAACAGCTATGCATTTTGCTAGCAAATGCGATGTGCACATCCTAGAATTTTTGACGCTGCCATGCTTTCAGACATGCCTAATTGTATTATAAAACTAGATTTTTTTATTTCAAACTTTGCAAATCACATACTGCTAATGTAATGTGTGACACGTGTAACATATTTATGTGCATTACCATAGCAACTACAAGTCCCAGTCCTGGCTTAGGACCCTGAAGGAACAGAAGAAAAAAAGTCCCTTGCCACTTGAGTTTTTCTGTTTGAAATGAAGGTAGACAGTATATATATATTTGAACTGGGAACAGTGTGTTTGTCCTCCCAGAATTCAAACCGCTAAAAAGATTTTACTCAAACATCACCCCCAAAAATCCCCTTATGGGCCAAAGCCATGCTGAAGAAACTGTTGTCCCCCCCCCCCCCCCCCCCCCAAAAGCTAAACTGGAGAGTAACAATTCTACACCCATTTTCACTTTGTGACTCAGTCTCCCTTCCAGTCCTTTAATGCTCATGTGGCTGCTATCTTACCCCCCTTAACAAACAAGCTAACTTGAGGTACAGAGGACTTCAGGGTCAGTGAGGGTCAGTCCCCTGCTCTAACCACTGACGTTTGCTAAAGGAGAAGTCCCAAATGGAATGCAACTGCTGGCTTTGTGGTATGACAGCCAAACTTTCAATTGCACCATGGAGTGGGTGGGCAGCCCTCGTCGCTGTCCATCGTGTCAATAGGAGGGGATGGAGAGGAAGAAACCCGGGCCTGTGGGCTGGTTGGAATCCTCATAGACCAACTTGTGGACACTTCTTCAGATCAGCCTGTCTATCCCAGTAGGTTCCAAGGTCTCTTAGTAGTCACAGCTGGGAACAGAACGAGCTCTCCTGTTCTCGGGTCTAGAGAGAGCAAACTTTTTTTCATATATGTATGTGGTTCTGAGCATCTGCATTTGAATTCTGTCTCTTGATTGAATTCTTTGAATGTCAGATGTTTGACCTGTACTTTTTTATGGGGGGGGGGAGAGAATAAAACAGGTATTTAGCTAGCTATGCTGTGGTTCCATCACAAGTTGTTGGTCTAGGTGCAGGAATTGCTGGGTGATCTTCTCTGGCCTGTTATATGGGAGGTCAGACTAGATGGCTATAATAATCCATTGTGTCCATGATGTCTGAACCATGGTATGTAACAATGAGACACAAACTTTTATTTCATTTGCTCGTTTGTCAAATGGCCGGTGACTGTGTGTGACAGACTTGCTTTATTTTGTGCGTATAATTGCTTTATTACTGGCTCTGGTGCTGTAGAATTACAGAACATGTGCTAGTTAACCTGGGAGGAGAGTCCTTTTTATGACATTATAAGCTCTACAGAGGACGACATTAACAATGCTGCACATTGTCTATTGCCAGAGATTTAACCCTGTGTGACCCTGCTGAAATCCAGTGATTTGTCAATGAGGTTCTTAGTTAAGGTCCCCTGGTGCCCATATATGTGTTAATCAGTGCTCCCCTGGCAGAATGAGTGTATCACTGCTAGTTGTACCATTCAGTGACTGGGTAAGCATTTTTGCATCAGCAGTGAGTGGAAGGCTTGTAGAGACTGAGCTACATTTGTAACAGGAGGGTCCAATAAAGACTGTTAGAAACCAAGACCTGCCTGCCTTGGACTGGGACGTTCAATCAGGAAAAGGCTGAAGCACATGGGTAGGTGTTTGGCGGTCTGAAGGTCTCTTCCCAGCTGTGCCATAGGCTGTGTGTGACACCTGGGAGACAAATTACTTGGTCTCTCTGGGCCTCAGTTTCCCCATGTGTGAAACTGACATGCTGTCACCACCAGACTGGATTAATTGTTTGTGACGATGTTTTGAGATTCTCAGCTGAGAAGTGCAGAGTATTGTTGCTGCTTTAAATGGTCTCCAGGAAAATATTTTCTCCTGTGACACCAGGTGGGTGTCAGGTGTTGGGGCTCAGGTTGTGAATGATAGAGGGTCATCATAACACTCAACACTTAAGAAGAGGTTATTGAGCCGGCTTATTCTGGAGCCTGGATTTTATCCTAGGACTGTCATTCTGTGTACTACCCTTCTCAAAGTATAGAAAACACTGTTTGATTTAAATCAGGTCATTTATCTCCATTCAGTCTGTGCCAATCCCAGTATGTTGCACTTTTACCCTTTAGAAATTTCAGTTCCTTCTATTCTTCCAAAGCTCTGCATGTTCTTTTCCGTTTCTGCTGCTGTGAATCGCATTCCCAGGGCTGTAAAGCACTCTTCTCGATCGCCCTGTGAAGCATCTTTCACCGCACTGATTTGTACTCCTATACAAACACATTGTACTATCCTTAAGTGGAGGGTCTAGCCTGTCTTTTTTCTTTAATTGGGATTTTTGCAAATATCCTTTTTCCTATATTCATTCTGGCAAAGAGAAAATTGGTGGGAACAAGGCTGTAGCAGTAGGTGCTCCAAGTTCCTGACTGTTTTGTTTTGGTTAGAAAATCTCTCCGATCCCCTCCTGATGATAACTTTTCCTTTTCTCCCATATCACCAACCTCTGCTTTCTCAATGTCTGCATAGATATTACACTAAGGCCCCAGTCCAGCGAAGCACATGCTGAATTTAATGGGGCTACTTGTGCTTAAAGCTTAGCATGTGTTTAGGTGCCATGGTGGATCGAGGGCTAATTCAAGAAACCTTTTTAATCGACCATTGTGTGTAATTAATAACCGTTTGCTATTGAGGAGTTCTCAATATAGATTATGCAAAGTATGTGAATACTTGAACCAGTTTCCAGAAATAGCTTTGTTATTTCAGACCCTGTGACAGAATGGATTTCACCAGTTTCTGCAATGGACAAGTGCAGTCACACCCGCCCTGGGCTTTATATATCCACTGACTCAATAGTTTATTGGTGGTGAAGCCAGGATGTAAAACCAGTGGGAAGCGGCCTTGTGGATATCATTAAAGCAGTCCCACTAAACTCATAGAGGATGAATTTTCAAAAGTGCCTGATCTGTATTTAGCCGCCTGAATATTTTAGCATTGACTTTCAATGGGATTTGGGCAGCTAAATCACTTAATCCTACCCATCATTTGGAGTTTATTTTTTAATCATAATTCACTGAACTGAGATCTTTAATCCTTGATTCTCCTTCCCTTTCCTCCTGGCTCTGGAAGGAGCTGGATACCACTTGCTCTGCGATAAAGTTGTTTGCATTTTTTTTCCACATTAGCTTTGTCTGGTTGAGTCTCTTTGGAAGTGCCAAATCCTCAGACTTTTTTGGCGCTTTGCTTTCAAGCTGAAATCGCAGAGAAAAGGGTCAGTCATATTAATAAAGAGCCCTAACTGGAAGTGACTTTTGGCTCCTGTGTTCGGTGGTGCAGTTAGGAATAGGATAGAATGAGAGTGTACAGTTTAGTTCTGGTTTACTCTAGCTCCTAATACTGACCAACTGGAGTAGCACTTGTGCAATAAAACACAGAGCAAGGACTACAGGCCAACATTTTCAAACCTGAGTGCCTAAAGTTAGTCTCATAGGCCCTGATGTAGCATGTGCTTAACTTTAAGCGTGTGTTTAAGTTGCATTAAGTTGGTCAGATATAAGCATATGCTTAAAAGCTTTGAACAGGGATGAAATTACGCATATACTTAAAGTTAAGCAAGTGCTTAAGTGCCATGTGGAATGCATATTGCGGTACCAAAATGGATGTGGCCTGTTTTTTGTTTTTCCCCCACCCTTTCCCACCCAATCAGCCATTTCCATGTAGGAGCCTAACTTTAAACCCCCAGGTTTGAAAAATTTGGCCACCGTATGCCAAGACTTGAGATCCATGGCAGGCTGTCGGAGAGCCCAGCCGCCTCATCTTGATGGAAGGAACAAGAAGCATTCGGGGTTTTCCCAGATTAGTTTGTTCTGAAATTCATTACAGAATGGGTGAGGGAGTGTGCACTTATGCAACACCCATTCTGGCCACACAATTATGCTGGAAGAGCATAACAAGTGGGGTTCCGCAGGGATCAGTTCTGGGCCCGGTTCTGTTCAATATCTTTATTAATGATTTATATCATGGCATACAGAGTACACTGACAGTTTGTGGATGATACCAAACTGGGAGGGGTTGCAAGTGCTTTGGAGGATAGGATTATAATTCAAGATGATCTGGACAAACTGGAGAAATAGTCTGAAGTAAGTGGACCACAAGCTAAATATCAGTCAACAGTGTAACACTGTTGCAAAAAAAATTGAACATCATTCTGGGATGTATTAGCAGGAGTGTTGTAAGTAAGACACAAGAAGTAATTCTTCCACTCTACTCTGTGCTGATTAGGCCTCAACTGGAGTATTGTGTCCAGTCCTGGGCGCCACATTTCAGGAAAGATGTGGACAAATTGGAGAGGGTCCAGAGAAGAGCAACAAAAATGATTAAAGGTCTAGAAAACATGACCTGTGAGGGAAGATTGAAAAAATTGTGTGTGTTTAGTCTGAAAAAGAAGACAGAGAGGACATAAGTTTTCAACTACGTAAAAGGTTGTTACAAGGAGGAGGGAGCAAAATTATTGTTCTTGACCTCTGAGGACAGGACAAGAAGCAAGGGGTTTAAATTGCAACAAGGGAGGTTTAGGTTGGACATTAGGAAAAGCTTCCTAACTGTCAGGGTGGTTAACCACTGGGATAAATTGCCTAGGGAGGTTGTGGAATCTCCATAATTGGAGATGAAGAGCAGGTTAGACAAACACCCGACAGGGATGGTTTAGATAATACTTAGCCCTGCCATGAGTGCAGGGGACTGGACTAGATAGATGACCTCTCGAGGTCCCTTCCAGTTCTGATTATATGAGGATGAGGATGACTGGCACAAAACAAGGCCCTGAACCTGCAATTGTGCTTGCGCACTGTTTTGTATTGCAGTGGCCCGTGGGAGCTTTAGGCATGGACTGGTACCCCTGTAGGTGCTGCTCAAACACAGAACAAAAAGACAGGCCCTGCCCCGGGGCTTGGCTCCTGGATGATTTGCGGGATCGTGACCCAAGTCTCTGACATTTTTCATGTAACTGATGTGCATGTAAACCATTAAGTACTTCCAGTATTCTGGTCAGGTAGTATATCTCAACTGAAGAGCCTCCTTCTTGACCTGCTGCTCACAAACAGGGAAGAAATAGTAGAGGAAGCAATAATGGATGGGAACCTGGGAGGCAGTGATCATGAGATGGTCGAGTTCAGGATCCTGACACAAGGAAGAAAGGAGAACAGTAAAACAGAGACCCTGGACTTCAGACTTCGACTCCCTCAGGGAACTGATGGGCAAGGTCCCCTGGGAGAATAACATGAGGAGGAAGGGAGTCGAGGAAAGCTGGCTGTATTTTAAAGAATCCTTATTGAGGTTGCAGGAACAAACCATCCCGATGTGTAGAAAGAAAAGTAAATATGGCAGGCAACCAGCTTGGCTTAACAGTGAAATCCTTGCTCATCTTAAACACAAAAAAGCATCTTACAAGAAGTGGAAGATTGGACAAATAACCAGGGAGGAGTATAAAAGTATTGCTCAGGCATGCAGGAGTGAAATTAGGAAGGCCAAATCACACTTGGAGTTGCAGCTAGCTGGAGATGTTAGGAGTAACAAGAAGGGTTTCTTCAGGTATGTGAGCAACAAGAAGAAAGTCAAGGAAAGTGTGGGCCCCTTGCTGAATGAGGGAGGGAACCTAGTGACAGAGGATGTGGAGAAAGCTAGTGTACTCAATGCTTCTTTTTACCTCTGTCTTCACGAACAAGGTCAGCTCCCAGACTACTGCACTGCGCAGCACAGTATGGGGAGGAGGTGACCAGCCCTCTGTGGAGAAAAGTGGTTGAGGACTATTTAGAAAAGCTGGACGAGCACAAGTCCATGGGGCCGGATGCACTGCATCCGAGGGTGCTAAAGGAGTTGGCCGATGAGATTGCAGAGCCATTGGCCATTATCTTTGACAAATCATGGCAATCGGGGGAGGTCCCGGATGACTGGAAAAAAGCGAATGTAGTGCCCATCTTTAAAAAAGGGAAGAAGGAAGATCCGGGGAATACAGGCCAGTCAGTCTCACCTCAGTCTCTGGAAAAATCATGGAACAGGTCCTGAAGGAATCAATTCTGAACCACTTAAAGGAGGGGAAAGTGATCAGGAACAGTCAGCATGGATTCACCAAGGGCAAGTCATGCCTGACTAACCTAATTGCCTTCTATGATGAGATAACTGGCTCTGTGGATGAGGGGAAAGCAGTGGATGTGCTATTTCTTGACTTTAGCAAAGCTTTTGATACAGTCTCCCACAGTATTCTTGCCAGCAAGTTAAAGAAGTATGGTCTGGATGAATGGACGGTAAGGTGGATAGAAAACTGGCTAGATGGTCGGGCTTAACGGGTAGTGATCAGTGGTTCCATGTGTAGTTGGCAGCCGGTATCAAGTGGAGTGCCCCAAGGGTCGGTGCTGGGGCCGGTTTTGTTCAATATCTTCATTAACGATCTGGAGGATGGTGTGGACTGCACCCTTAGCAAGTTTTCAGATGACACTAAACTGGGAGGAGTGGTTGATACGCTGGAGGGTACGGATAGGATCCAGAGGGACCTAGACAAATTAGAGGATTGGGCCAAAAGAAATCTGATGAGGTTCAACAAGGACAAGTGCA
Source organism: Chelydra serpentina (assembly GCA_037349315.1). NCBI lineage: Eukaryota > Metazoa > Chordata > Testudines > Chelydridae > Chelydra > Chelydra serpentina. The sequence goes on along the minus strand of JBAIAC010000029.1, from coordinate 48,939,561 downwards.
GAGTCCTGCACTTGGGACGGAAGAATCCCATGCACTGCTACAGACTAGGGACCGAATGGCTGGGCAGCAGTTCTGCAGAAAAGGACCTAGGGGTTACAGTGGACGAAAAGCTGAATATGAGTCAACAGTGTGCCCTTGTTGCCAAGAAGGCTAATGGCATTTTGGGTTGTATAAGTAGGGGCATTTCCAGCAGATCGAGGGACGTGATCATTCCCCTCTATTCGGCACTGGTGAGGTCTCATTTGGAGTACTGTGTCCAGTTTTGGGCCCCACACTACAAGAAGGATGTGGATAAATTGAAAAGAGTCCAGCGGAGGGCAACAAAAATGATTAGGGGGCTGGAGCACATGACTTATGAGGATCGGCTGAGGGAACTGGGATTGTTTAGCCTGCAGAAGAGAAGAATAAGGGGGGATTTGATAGCTGCTTTTAACTGCCTGAAAGGGGGTTCCAAAGAGGCTGGATCTAGACTGTTCTCAGTGGTAGAAGATGACAGAACAAGGAGTAATGGTCTCAAGTTGCAGAGGGGGAGGTTTAGGTTGGACATTAGGAAAAACCTTTTCACTAGTAGGGTGGTGAAGAACTGGAATGGGTTACCTAGGGAGGTGGTGGAATCTCCTTCCTTAGAGGTTTTTAAGGTCAGGCTTGACAAAGCCGTGGCTGGGATGATTTAGTTGGGTTTGGTCCTGCTTTGAGCAGGGGGTTGGACTAGATGACCTCCTGAGGTCCCTTCCAACCCTGAGATTCTATGATTCTTGCTTGCTCATTTCCTGTTCTGCCTGTGACAGTGTCCCCATAAAACTTTATGGGGAGATACTTATAAATGTATATCTGTAACTGGAATATGTTTTATGCTACATGTGCCATGTAACATATCTCTGTGAAAGTTATGACCTACTGAATCTATTCCTCCTGTTTGTATGCATGTATCATTGTTGTAGTTGGAGTTATGAATATTGGTTTTATATTTGCTGGTTTTGTACATAGCCTTTGTAAGAATCATAGAATCATAGAATCTCAGGGTTGGAAGGGACCTCAGGAGGTCATCTAGTCCAACCCCCTGCTCAAAGCAGGACCAACCCCAACTAGATCATCCCAGCCAGGGCTTTGTCAAGCCTGACCTTAAAAACCTCTAAGGAAGGAGATTCCACCACCTCCCTAGGTAACCCATTCCAGTGCTTCACCACCCTACTAGTGAAAAAGTTTTTCCTAATATCCAACCTAAACCTCCCCCTTTGCAACTTGAGACCATTACTCCTTGTTCTGTCATCTTCTACCACTGAGAACAGTCTAGATCCATCCTCTTTGGAACCCCCTTTCAGGTAGTTGAAAGCAGCTGTCAAATCCCCCCTCACTCTTCTCTTCTGCAGGCTAAACAATCCCAGTTCCCTCAGCCGATCCTCATAAGTCATGTGCTCCAGCCCCCTAATCATTTTTGTTGCCCTCCGTTGGACTCTTTCCAATTTATCCACATCCTTCTTGTAGTGTGTGGCCCAAAACTGGACACAGTACTCCAAATGAGGCCTCACCAGAGTCCTAGAGTTTAAGGCCACAACAGACCGGCAGTTCATCTGCTGGAAATGCCCCTACTTATACAGCCCAAAATGCCTTTAGCCTTCTTGGCAACAAGGGCACACTGTTGACTCATATTCAGCTTTTCGTCCACTGTAACCCCTAGGTCCTTTTCTGCAGAACTGCTGCCCAGCCATTCGGTCCCTAGTCTGTAGCAGTGCATGGGATTCTTCTGTCCTAAGTGCAGGACTCTGCACTTGTCCTTGTTGAACCTCATCAGATTTCTTTTGGCCCAATCCTCTAATTTGTCTAGGTCCTTCTGTATCCTGTCCCTACCCTCCAGCGTATCAACCACTCCTCCCAGTTTAGTGTCATCTGCAAACTTGCTAAGGGTGCAGTCCACACCATCCTCCAGGTCGTTGATGAAGATATTGAACAAAACCGGCCCCAGCACCGACCCTTGGGGCACTCCACTTGATACCGGCTGCCAACTAGACATGGAGCCATTGATCACTACCCGTTGAGCACGACCATCCAGCCAGTTTTCTATCCACCTTACCGTCCATTCATCCAGCCCATACTTCTTTAACTTGCTGGCAAGAACACTGTGGGAGACTGTATCAAAAGCTTTGCTAAAGTCAAGAAATAGCACATCCACTGCTTTCCCCTCCTCCACAGAGCCAGTTATCTCATCATAAGCCAGTTATCTCATGATAGATAATGATCATGTCTTGAGAAACGTATGTGCATGTAAAGAGACCAAGCAAGAAACCCTTACACAGACAATAGGAGGTGCAGATCCCAATCCACATCTGGGCCTGGCCAGTAATGCAACTGTCTGGACTGGTTAGGGTGCATGGACATGTGACTTGCCCATGTGATCCCAAAACTCCAGGGTAAGATGATGCTACACAGGGAGTGGGGGAGAGGCTATTTAAAAGCTTGGAAGACCCCTCCATGTTGTCTTCAGCTGGCTAAAGAGAGAGGTTCTCCACCCCCCAAGGACATACCTGAAAGACACTGAACAAAGGACAAAGGCAATAGGGGGTGTGAGCGATTGCTGGACCCAGGCTAGAAGTTCTACAGCCTGTAAAAGGCAAAAAGGTTGAAACATGGCGAAGAATTAGAGCCCCCGAGGCCAGGTTTTCAGGCGTGCTCAGCTCCCACTGAGAAGTACGAGAGCTGCTGGGCACTGAGTGCTCTGAAGGATCTGGCCTCTTGTTTAGACATCGAAACAGGGAGTGTTTGCAGAGCTCTGCTCCCCATCTTTTAAAAGAGACTCGGAGGCCAGATTTTCAACCATCAATCAAACATATAAGCAGTGCAGTAGGGAAGTGGAACTGAGTTGCACTCCAGAGGGGTGCTCCCATATGCAGCGCCTCTGCTATGCCAGTGGTGAGTGACTGTCCCTGCTCTGGGCTGAGAATTTTCACAGCTCTCTCATCCCGGAACATTCCTATGTTCATCCTTTGTTCATGGAAAACTTCATATTTCTGCAAGTTAATTTGCTTCTCGGTTCTCTTTCCGTCTGAGCGTTTCAGCTCTTAACTCAAGCCTTCAGCCTGCTCACTCCACTTCCAGTCCGCTTGTTGGGGTAGCGCGGTTCGGTGTGATTCTGCCCTGCTGTGGGCAGTCTTTGGAGGAGCAGGGAATATGTCCTGTTGGGACTGCACTGTTGATGCCAGGTTGTTAGGTTGAATTGTGAAAGGGAAGGAGAGTCTGATTAGGAATCCTGTGCTTTGTTCCATTAGTCCCTCTACTTCTTGTAACTCGGGCTTTTTAAAATGAGTGAATTGGATTAAAATATCCTCCTTTGTTCTATCCTACCAGCTGCTCCAGAAAACGTATTGCTGGATGCATGGGAGTTCATATTAGCCTGTTTTTATATCTATAGAGAGCTTGCATTTAACATCATCTTCTAAGAAAAGTTTTTGTATATTCTTGAAGGTGAAAATATTTTTTTCTGTTTTATAAATGTGAGAACTAAGGGGACAGTATCAAACATCACATTATCCCTCCTTCTCGAGTCGTCATTCCATTGTTTGGGTGCTCCTGCTGCCGAGTGGGACATTTACCATCTAAACTGTTGTTCCTGTTGGTTGATGGGCACGGGCATGGAGATACCATAGAGGCAGGGTAATCAGGATTCATTGGGGCAGGCTTCCCAACCCTAAACATGCACTAAAAATTTAGGCCCAGAAAATCATGAGACTGGCTTGAAAATTGTGAGGTTTTTAAAAAGTTATAAATTTGGTGCTATTCTAGGGTTTTTTTAACCTTTTAAAGGTGCACTTGAGTCACATTTTCAAACTTTTCTCTGCAGCTGTGAGTGCTCTGAACTTTTAGTTTTCATTGAAAATAAACAAACTGTTCCCAGACCTGAAGAAGACCTCTGCAAGTTTGAAAGCTGGTCTCTTTCCCCAGCAGAAGTTGGTCCAAGATATTACCTCACCCACTTTGTTTAATCACCTGCCTCCTGGAGCTGGGGGTTTTAGGTGGAACGTCAATATCGTGAGTGTTAGCAATGCTGGGTGGGATTAAGATGCCAGATCCTCAGCTGGTGTAAAACAAGGTAGTGCCATTGAAGTCTATGCTGATTTACACCAGAGTCCTAGAGTTTAAGGCCACAACAGACCGGCAGTTCATCTGGTCTGACCTCCTGTGTAGCACCAGCCAACACCCCTCAGCTGTGAAACTGCTGGAGGATAGGTAAAATCAGGAGTTCTCATTAACCTCAGCCCAGGGCTACACTAGGCGGGGGGGTCAATCTACCATACGCAGCTTCAGCTACGTGAATAACGTAGCTGAAGTGGGCATATCGTAATCGACTTACCTGGCCGTGAGAACGGCGGCGAGTCGATCGCTGCCGCTCCCACGTCGACTCCGCTTCCGCCTTTCGATGAGGTGGATTTCCAGAGCTGACGGGGAGCGCTTTCGGGGATCGATTAATCGCATCTAAACGAGACGTGAAAAAATCGATCCCCGATAGATCGATTGCTACCCGCCGATCCGGCGGGGTAGTGAAGACAAGCCCTCAGTGTGAAGTGAGTCTTTGGGCTCCTTGCCAGCTGTGACTGGCTGCTACAGACACCCAGAGCTTCTTGCAGAGCATTAATGTCTTCGTGCAGCCAAGGGCATTGACTGCTCTGGGAAATCCACACGCTTTATTCTGTAAATAATAAGAGCTCCCTCTTCCACCAGCCTAGGGGTTCATCTGACCCTTCTTTGAGCCCATCTCTATGGAGTTTGAGGGAAGTGAGGTTGCCTGGGCATATCTGAGGGCAGGATTTTGCCTGTGGGATTTTTTCAGTGATTGTGAGGGATCCATGGGGCAGAAATAAATCTAGCTTGTCTAACAGCTCAGGTTGGATTTGCAAAGCAAATCTTTTCACTTGTGAACTGTGCCATTTGCTCTGGAAATCATTGAGACACAAACTTGGCCACCCCTGCAAAAGCTATTGTTTCTCTTCTCTAGTTAGATTTACAACTGAGGTTGCATCAGGGGTGGGGTGGAGAGTATGACTTAAAAATCTGTTTTGTGTTATCAAAGTTTTAGAATCATAGAATCTCAAGGTTGGAAGGGACCTCAGGAGGTCATCTAGTCCAACCCCCTGCTCAAAGCAGGACCAACCCCAACTAGATCATCCCATCCAGGGCTTTGTCAAGCCTGACCTTAAAAACCTCTAAGGAAGGAGATTCCACCACCTCCCTAGGTAACCCATTCCAGTGCTTCACCACCCTACTAGTGAAAACGTTTTCCCTAATATCCAACCTAAACCACCCCCCTGCAACAAATTAGCAACAAATTGTTTTTAAATGATATATAACCCTTGACCATGTCCATCTAGTACTTCCCTGCAAAATCAAAGATGAGCTGCAAAGTTCAAAAGAAAAAAAAGAAAAGAAAAGCATGTTCTGTTCACTGCTCCCATCTGATGTATAAAGATAGCCTCAAAATCTCATTTTAGGGTTTGTCTACCTGGAGAAACTGGGGAAGCATTGCATTTCCATTGTAACTATTCCACTGTAGCTATTTTGGAGTAACTCCCTCTGCAGACTGTCTTATTTATTCCTCAATAGCTACAGCACTTTAAATGTACACTCTATTCTAGTCCCTTGTAAACAAGCATTTAGACTTGACAAAGTTGCAATGTAGATGTCAGTCTAGGATTTAACCGATTGTTATTCCTTTCCTATATCCAGCCCTTCAAACAGTCTTCCAGCAAAAATTTTGAAGGGAAGCCCTGTTTAAAATCAGTTTTCTCCCTAAAAAAGTTGAACTTTGCAAATGTCTTTATACATGGTACAGATGCTTCCCCCTTCTCCCTCCCCCCGCCCTGTCCGGCACAGGTTAAGGCTGTGCATAAGTTGTTAAATATAGTGGCAGCTGTCTAGGGTTCCAGGAGTGTGATTTAAGGTTGAGACTAAAGATCTGGTGTTTGCCACTGACAATTGAAGGATGAAACCAAGGGCAGGTCTAGGACTCTAGGACTTGAAATGCTGCAGCAGTGCAGCTCTGCTGCTTCAGTGGAGAGGCTACCTATGCCGAGGGGAGGGATTTTTCCATCCGCGTAGATACTCCACCTCCCTGAGAAGCGGTAGCTAGGTGTCAAGTTAGTGCTATCTACTCCAGGAGTTAAATTGGTTTCACTGTGTAGCTGTGTGTGTGTGTGTGTGTGTGTGTGTGTGTGTGTGTGTGCGTGCGCATTTTTCACACTCTGGAGAGATGTGGTTATACCAGCCTACTTTTGTAGTGGAGACCTGGCCCAAGAGTAGGCAGCAATCCTCAAATCAGAAGAAGATACGCCCTAATCTCTTCCCACAAAGACAGGATCTCTCCTGTTTCCATTGAAGAATGGCATTGCTAGGTTGGCCAATTTACACATCTCCAACTGACTTTTGTATTTTGAGTAAAAGGCAAACTTATTAAATCTTCCATGTCTCCATAAACTCTGTTTGAAGCCTTTAGCTAGTAGAAAATTCCCCATCAGTATTCTAGCTGAGAACAGCACTCTTGTGATCTGGGGCATGTTCTAGTGTTGGTTTCCACTCTGACCTTTCATGAGTCGTTGGCTTCAGCTTCCTTGCTTCTCCAGTAAATACAGAATATGCGTCTCACGGGGGCCTTGCAGTTAATGCAGGGCCTGCCTACAGTAGGGAAACCTGCACGACTGCTGCAACTTCCATGTGAGTTAGGCTGGGTGAAAACCCCTATTGCAGGCATACAGTGCTGGTGCAAAGTGAGGTTTGCACTAGTGTAATTCACCGGGATGTGTTACCATCTGTACAAGTACCAGTGCAGTTAAACTGGTGCTAAAGAACCCCAATGTAGACAGAACCTACCTCTTCATCATAAAGAGACTTGGAGGTGACAGAATGGTTACTGGTATTTTATTTAGCGCGGAACATGAGGTGGTTTGGTTTTTTTGTTTTGCAAATTTTGTTGACGTAGGCAGAACTTCAAGAAGTCTAGCTTGAATAGCAATCTGGCTGTTACATGATAAACTCTTGAGACTAAGTGTGACCTACTTATCGCAGGTAATTCTGTAAGTACGGTGCTGACAGCTGAAGCTCATCTATCTAGAAAATGTGGGTCCTTTATAAACTTAACAACCTGAAATTCAGTGAAATAAGCTTTCTGTGACTAGTCGTGTTACCTTGCGAATTTTTGTAACTGGAAACTGAAATAAAAACACAACTGTCTTTAAGTAAAATATTGACTAGAATGAGCACTCCTGAGATTGTCATGATGGTATTTTAGAAAATTAATTCCCAGCCATGAAAATGTTTACTTTTTTCGTGTATATTGCATAAGTTTTTAAGCTTTTCTTCATTCCCATTCTTGTTTAATATATACTAAATTTTTATCATTGCACTTTCATCTCCCAATACTTCTGGCTAACCTTTTAACTGATTTTTAAGTAAGAGAAAAGATAAATAGAAAAACAGCCTTGCAAAGGGATCATCACATTGTGTTTAAAAATTAAGAATTGCTTAAATGAGGCACTAAGTCAGGGGTGGGCAAACTTTTTGGCCCGAGGGCCACATCACGGTGCAAAACGGTATGGAGGACCAGGTAGGGAAGGCTGTGCCTCCCCAAACAGCCCCGCCCCCTATCCACCCACTTCCCACCCCCTGAATGCCCTCCTCAGAACTCCTGACCCACCCAACCCACCCTGCTCCTTGTCCCCTGACCACCTCCTCCCAGGACCCCCTGCCCCTAACCACCCCACCCAGGGCCGGCGCGGCCACTAGGCGACCCTAGGCGGTTGCCTAGGGTGCCAGGGGGCGGCTGGCCGCAGCTGCCGCCCGCCCTCCCGGCTTGCTGCGGCTGCTGCCTGCCCTCCCAGCTCCATAGCTGGCTGAGGCTGCCGCCCGCCCTCCCAGCTCCCCGGCTGAATCGGGGCTGAACCAGGAGCGGGTGGGGTGGCTGGCCGCAGCTGCTGCCCACCCTCCCGGGTGTGGGGGGGCACCGCAGGCGGGGGGAGGCTGCCGTGGGCAGGGGGGCTGGGGTTAGCTGGGGGGGGGGGGCGTGCAGGGCCGGTGCAAGGAAGTTTCGCCTAGGGTGCGAAACTTCTTTGCACCGGCCCTGACCCCCGCCCTATCCAACCCCCCCCCCCGACCCCTATCCACACCCCTGCCCCCTGACAGGCGCCCTGGGACTCACACCTATCCAACTGCTCCCTGTCCCCTGATCGCCCCGAACCTTCGCCCCATCCAACTGCTCCCTGTCCCCTAACTGCCCCCCCCCAGGACCCCCTACCCCTTATCCAACCCTTCTCTGTGGGATGGTAGGGAAGGGGCTGGGGACTAGCCTCCCTGGGCAGGAGGTCAAGGGCTGGGCAGGACAGTCCCGTGGGCCGGATGCGGCCCACGGGACGTAGTTTGCTCACCTCTGCACTAAGTGGTTACAGCAGCATCAAGTCTGCAGCTGAGCACTGTATTTTGACTTTAAAAGGTACGCCCTCCTTTATATTTAGGGCAGCAAAGCAAACTGAACACTACTAGGCTTGTTTGATCAATAGGCTTGATGCTAGGCTTGTTTGAGAAATAAAATTAGGAAGACACTGACCTAGCACTTAAGTTCTGATGGATACCTGTCCCCATCTGTCTGTCACAGCTCCTGGGCTTCACAGCTTCAAAAATCGAATGAGGAAGTATGCAAGGAGAGAAGGGGAAGGCAGTAGCACTTTTCTAAGCTGTAATTCTGGGGTCTTAGTGTGGATCCACTGCTTGGGGAAAAGGAATATTTGTTTTATTGAAAGCTCCTCCCACTGACATATTGGAACCAACCAAAAAAATAAACATATCTCCCCCCACCCCCCATCCACTTCCCCTTCCAAAAAAATGAACTCCATTCTACTGGTGCAGAGAGAAGTAGCCATGATGTTATGATCTATGTCCAGAGTAGATGATCCATTGCAAGAACAAGCATATTATGAACAAGGATGAAAGAATGAACAAGTTGAGGTTTTCCCATTCGTTTGTACCGTTTAGGCTTTGTCACAAAAATGATGTGGTCTTAACAGGAGTTCACTAACTTGAGAGAAAATCCCAGTGAAGACGAGGCAGTTGGTAATTTTTTCAAAAGTTAGATTAAGGTACTAGTACTCTCTGCGACTCTCTGGCAGTCTTTAATTCAACCTGCTAACCTGTGTGAAAACTAGACTGCCTTGTCTTTGCTAGGATTTTAACTCTAGTTCACTAGCTTGTGGTAAGAACACCCCTTTCTCCCCAGCAACCTAGTGAAGTCAAGCCCTTAACACAGATGCAACTATTGCCCAATACTTTCAGTGCTTTTAACTGAAGACAAATTAAATGCTGCAAAACTGCCAGAAGAACCAGGTAGGTTAAGGAGAAAAATAAACCCTGTTCATGATTTCATTCTCTTGACTTTCATTTATACAACCAATCTCAAACTGTTAGCATTTATTATTAGTTCCTTATTTTAAATGCATCCCTTTTTCTTTTGAAGAGGAGGCCTGGTCTACACTTGGCGGGGGCCGGGGAAGCAAGGTAGGGTCTTCTGCTGCAATGCAGCTTCTGCCCTGGCCCATATGCAGCTTGCCTGTGTGCAGCAATGGTCCCCTTGCGGCACAGTGGCGCGGACACGTTAGCCTGACTGGGACAAGGACCACGGCGGCTCTCCCATTAAATCTGCGCAAGCGCATTGCCCACTTTCTGGCTGAGACTTTCGAAGAGATTACAGTGGCCGATGCGCATCTAGGCATGCATGCAGCCCAAACCCTCCTCGCCCAAGGACCCCGAACCGAAAAAACTCCTTCCCGAAAATAAAAGCTGCTTACCGCAAACCTGCTCTTCTTTCTCCTCCACCGCGTACCGGCTGCTGCGACTGGCTCCCTTCCTCCTGGCTCAAGAAGAACTCCTGGCTGCATGCCCCCAGGGAGTCAGGGGTGTCTCCCCCAGCCACAGCACCCTCGCTCCTGCTTTCTTCAACCGCCTCTCCCTTCTCCTCCTCCTCCTCGTCCCGCTCTCCCGTGTCCACGGTGGTGCTCGGAACGGTAGTGGGGTCCCCCCAAGTATTGGGTCCAGCTCTTTGTAGAATCAGCAGGATCTGGGGGGAGCACCCGAGCGGCTGTTTGCCTGGTGGGCTTTGCGGTACGCACTCCGCAGCTCCTTTACTTTTATCCTGCACTGCATTGCGTCCCGCTAATGGCCCCTTTCCATCATGGCCCTTGATATCTGGCCGAAAGTATCGAAATTCCTCCGGCTGGATCGCAGCTGGGACTGGACAGCTTCCTCCCCGCAAACAGCGATGAGGTCTACCAACTCAGTATTGTGCCATACTGGGGCTCGTCATGGTTACCTGAAAAGATGCGCTGAGAGCACTCCACGCCTGGCTGAGCAAACAGGAAGGGGATATTTAAAATTCCAAGGGAATCCCCTACCGTGGGAGTGGCGGTAGGTCACCTGAGGCCAGGGCAATAGAGTTCTAATTGATGACCAGAGTGGCTAGAACAGGCATTGTGGGATACTTCCGAATACTTCTGGAGGCCAATAAGAGCGCATTGGATGGCCACACTGGAGCCGCAGCGCACCAGCGGCAGCCCAACAAACATTTTTCCTCTCGGGGAGGTGGAGTACGTGCAGCGCTGTACCTGTGGAGATCCAGCGCTGTGTGTGACTTGCGAGTGTAGACAGTTAGTGAGTTACAGCGCTGCAGGCAGTTTTATTGCGCTGTAACTCGTGAGTGTAGCCAAGGCCTCAGAGGCTGGAGTATACATTAGACTGTCTTCTGTAGAATGTGATAAGATTGTGTCAGTGTTACATATTGCAAAAATATCTTGGGTGAAATCCTGGCCCCCGTTCAAGTCAATGGCATTCCATGGGGGCTGGCGGGAGGAGATAGGTGTTCATCCCTTATGGCAATTTAGCGTGTGAGATTTTTGGAAAATGATATGTTGGGTAAAACTTTCCAAAGGGGCTGAGTCCCACTTCCCCAAGCTGACATGGCCCGAAATCTCATTGATTCCCTTATGGAAATGGAACTTGGATTCCTTACTCAGTCACGCACTTTTCAAAAATTATACTCCTTATCTATTTGGCATCGCAACACAGAATTTAGTAGCTGTTTCTCACTTGCGCAAATTCTCTTTGACACTTGCAAATGAGCTCTGTAATTTGCACGTCCTGTCTGCGTTGCTGCTTTCTAAATTTAAAACTTTGAACTAGTTTCATAGTTGCCTGCAAAAGAGTGTTAATTTCATTGGTGATTCCTGAACTCAAGGAAGGATTATGTAGGACTGGGTGTGCAAGGAAGGAGAAATCAAGTGACTTGGATAAGAACTCGATTCACAACTGTCAGGCTACTGTGTTTTTTAAAATAACGAGGTGCTACAGAGGGGCTCTTAACCTTCCATTGGGAATATTTGGGAGGGTGGGAAACAGGGATGATTGGGAGAGCTGGCTGAATTATTTTGTTCAAAGCCTTTGACCAAAGGGAGCTCCCTCCTCCCCCGACAGTCTTCCCTTGGAGAATTTTCAGATGTATTTTTAAACAAAGAGAGAATGGGAAAACAAATGCCTCCCCCCGCCAAAAAAAAGGGGGGGCCAGGAGAGAAAGGCAAAAAGGGTGAGAAGCAAAAGGCAAAAAATGCAACACTTTTCTGAGAACATATTAATTTTTGACCAGCGCTGCGAAGCAGGTGTCATCTGAAAACAAATAGCTCCTGGTGGTTAATGGTGGGGAAGGGGGCGCTTGGTGATTTTATCGATAGAGCTAAAGAGTTGGGATTATTGAATGGCTTTTAAAGCCGCAGAAGGGCTGGGTAGTAAGGCTCCAGTCTGCTCTGAGTTGGGCGCAGGCCAGAGCCCCACCATGCCAGGAGCAGATGAGAGGACAAATGGTGTCTTGGGGTCTGGTCTCCACTTAAAGAGAATGTTGACATAGTTGTGGAGCTCAAGGCTGACACAGATGCTCACGTGCCCGAGCACAGTTGTTAAGCCAACCTGAGCCCCGGTGGGGATATGGCTCGGTCAGTAGAGGAATAGTCTGTTACCTGATGACACGGTAGAATTTGCTTTTAGGGAGACTAACTTCACCCCCAGGGTGAGATCCACATCTCTCCTGTGGCCCCCTAGCTCTGCTCCAACCCTCTTATGGGACATAGGGGGTCCCTGAAAGGCCCTGTATCTGAAGGATTCCCTGGCACAGGTGCTGCAGAAGGTCTCTCTAAGGCGGCTGCCTCCTTTGCTCCCACCTGCCCCCCAATTCCAGTCCAAAGGGGCATGTTGAGTAAGAGGGGTGCGTCAAGGTGAGGCCGGTGCTGTGGGGAATCCAGGCAGCACTGGGGCAGCCCAGAGGAGGCTGTCATAATGTAGGCGCCCCCTCCCCTGCCCCCCAGCTGGTGAAATAAATCAGGGGCCTGTCCAGCCCCCAGACAGCTTAAAACCCTCTTTAGACTTCTCCTCTGGGTCTGGACTGTTGGTGCTGAGGCGTGGGTCAGCGTTCAGTGCTGCTGTCTCTACTGTTAGAACTGTGCCTGATCTGAGGAAAAGCAGGGAAAACAATGTTCTTTCTGATGTGCTGAGAAGGGTGGCTGCTGCCTGCTTGACTTTGTTCAGTGCACTTGGTTACAGTGTTCATCCGCTGTTTGTGTGCAATCTGCAGAACAGATTGTTCTTACAAACACATCGGAGCCTTATAAATCAAACTACCTCCAAGCCAAGCACTGGCCTGGCATGTGCAATGTAAATCAGCGGCCCAAACAAGCTAAAATTAAGGATACTTTTAAATAAAAACAGCTGCAAGAAAAGAAACAACTTGGAACTACATGCCTCCTAAAATTGCAACGCTTTGGATCACTAAAAGTTTTGGCAGTGCTGAATGTAGATTACAAACTTTCCAGGCCAGGGACCTCGTCTCTCCGTGTGTGTTCACACAGAGCCTAGCACAGTGGGACCCCAATCTAAGAGCCGTGAGGTGGCAGGCCGCTTGGGGAAAGTTGCACGTATAGCTGAAGAGGATATAAAATCAGTACGTTCGATACAGAAATACTCTGTCCTGTTCTTGTTTGGGTCATACGGTACCTAATTCTAAAGTCTTACTCTTATTTTTTTGGTCCTTTTTTTGCATTTTTTTAACTTCACGTAACCTTTAGATCTTCCTGTGACGGATTGGATCACAGAAACCCTCTTGGGACTGCCAACTGATGTGCTGAGACTACCTTTGAGCCCGTTTTCCATGGCAACTTGGGACTTCAGAACCTTGCCTTGTTTGAGCCAGACATGCTAGCCTGTTACAAACACAGACCCAGGTCTGAAAAATGTTCCCCAGAAGCTGCAGGCTTAACTGAAAACAGCTTAAAAAGTGTTCCTGTCTCCAACACTCAGATACCCAGCTCCCAAGGGGTCCAAACCCCAAATAAATCCGCTTCACCCTGTATAAAACTTATACAGTAACTCCTCACTTAACGTTGCAGTTATGTTCCTGAAAAATGCAACTTTAAGTGAAACGATGTTCAGTGAATCCAATTTCCCCATAAGAATTAATGTAAATGGGGGGGGGGGGGGGGGTTAAGTTCCAGGGAAATTTTTTTTTTTGCCAGACAAAAGGCATTATATACATTTTAAACATTTTAAAACAAGCAATTTAATACTGGTATGTGTGTGTGTGGGGGTGCAGGAGTCAGGGAAGGGGGCTGGGGAGGTATGAGGAGGTGCAGGGGTCAGGGCAGGGGGTGCAGGGGTCGGCATGGGGCTAGGGAGGTGTGAGGACAGTGCAGGGGGCTGGTGGAGTGTGAGGGGGTGCAGGGGTCAGGGCAGAGGGCTGGGGGTGTGGGCTGGGGTCGTGGGGGTTCTCACGGCAGGGGGCTGGAGGGAGTAAGCGCTGATTCCAGCCCCTTCCCCAAGGCCCCGCCCCCACCTCTTCTCCTTCTCCTCATCCTCCCCCCCCCATGAGCGGCGAGCGCGCCGAGTCCTCGCTCCTGCCTCCTAAACTCCACCAGCCAGCTGATTGCTGTGGGCAGGAGGCGGGGGGGGAGGCGCGCCAAGTCCTCGCTCCTCCCCCTTCCCTCCTGCCCGGGGCAATCAGCTGGCTTGCGGAGTTTAGGAGGGAGGATTGAGGACTCCGCAAGCCTCCCCTGCCCGCGGCAATCAGCTGGCTGGCGGCGTTGAGAAGGCAGGGGAGGGAGGGGGAGCCTGCGTGCAGAGTCCTCGCTCCTCCCTCCTGCTCCAAAACACCGCCGGCCTGCTGATTGCTGCGGGCAGGAGGAGGGGGAAGGCGCTGATTCTTGGGATCTTCTGCGGGCGGGCGGTGCAGTGGGGAGGGGAGGGGGCGTAGGGAGGGTGCCAGCTGTGGAAAAGCAGGCAGCCAAACGACATAAGAGTGGAGCATTGCTCAATGTTAAATGAGCATGTTCCCTAATTGATCAGCAACGAAACAACGTTAACCAGGATGACTTTAAGTAGGGAGTTTCTGTACAGGGTATACTCATAAATTGTTCGCCCTCTAAAGCACTGATAGAGAGAGATGTACAGCTGTTTCCCCCCCTCCCCCCCAGGTATTAATACATACTCTGAGGGCTGGTCCACTCTAGGGGGGGATCGATCTAAGATACGCAACTTCAGCTACGTGAATAACATAGCTGAAGTCGAATATCTTAGATCGATTTCAAAAGTACTTACCGCTGGTCCACACCGCAGCAGACAGGCTCCCCCGTCGACTCCGCTTACTCCTCTCACGGAGCTGGAGTTCCAGAGTCGACAGGGAGCGGCTCTGGCATCGATTTATTGCATCTAGACGAGACGCGATAAATCGATCCCAGAACATCGATCGCTACCCGCCGAATTGGGCGGGTAGTGTGGATGTAGCCTGGGTTAATTAAGAAGAAAAAAGTGATTTTATTAAATAGAAAAAGTAGTATTTAAGTGGTTCCAAGTAACCAAAGTGAATTACCAAGCAAAATAAAATAAAACACACAAGTCTAAGGCTAATACAGTAAGAAAACTGAATACAGATAAAATCTCACCCTAAGAGATGTTTCAATAAGCTTCTATCACAGATTGGACGCCTTCCTAATCTGGGCACAATTCTTTCCCCTAGTATAGCCCTTGTTCTAGCTTAGGTGGTAGCTAGGGGATTTCTCATGATGCAGCCCTCTTTGTTCTGTTCCACCCCCTTATATATCCTTTGCACAAGGCGGTAATCTTTGTCCCTCTCTGGGTTCCCACCCCTCCTTCTAAATGGAAAAGCACCAGGTTAAAGATGGATTCCAGTTCAGGTGACATTATCACATGTCATTGTAAGGCTAAGGCTACACTTGCAGCTGTACAGCGCTGTGAGTTAAACCTGCCTTCGTACAGCTGAGTAGGGAAAGCGCTGCAGTCTGTCCACACTGGCATCTGCCAGCGCACTGTCATGGCCACATTTGAGGCATTTGCAGCTGTATTGGAAGCGGTGCATTATGGGCAGCTATCCCAGCGTTCAAGTGGCTGCAACGTGCTTTTCAAATGGTGGGGGGGGTCTGAGGTGGAGTGTGACAGGGGGCGTGTGGGGAGAGAGTGGGTTTTTGGGGTACCCACAGACTGTCAGCTCATTATCTCCTAAGTTTACAGCTCCCTCCCTCCCCCACCTCTCTCTCACACACTGAAAGCAAACAGCAGCCGGCACTCCCCTGCTTGCCTCTATGGCCTTGGCTACACTTGTAGATGTACAGCGCTGTGAGTTAAACCCGTCTTCGTACAGCTGAGTAGGGAAAGCGCTGCAGCCTGTCCACACTGGCAGCTGCCAGCGCACTGATGTGGCTACATTTGCGGCACTTGCAGCGGCTTTGGGAGCGGTGCATTATGGGCAGGTATCCCACAGAACACCTCTTCCCATTCTGGCACCGAGGGTTGTGGGAAGGGGGCGTGGGGTATGGTGCATTCTGGGTCCTGTCCCAACGCCCCGTGATGCGTCTCTTCGCATCCCAGCAATCTCTGTGTTTCCGGCCACATTTGGCGCCATCTTTCAACGGTTTCTTTGTAGCGCGATCTGTGCTCCGTTTCGGTCTGCGGGAAATGGACCCCGAACTGTTGAGAAAAATACTGACGAGTCTCGCCAGCATGTCACGTTTGGCAGTCGATCTCACCACTCTGTGCTGGTTTCCCGAGCCCAAAATGTGATCTCACCACTCTGTGCTGGTTTCCCGAGCCCAAAAGCGGTGTTCTTAATCCACAGTGACAGCGAGGAGTCCGACGACGATGAAATCGACTCCGTACGACACAAACTTGCTTGAGGCATTCACGGACATGCTATGCACCGTGGAACACCACTTTTGGGCTCGGGAAACCAGCACAGAGTGGTGAGATCACATTGTCGTGCAAGTCTGGGATGACGAGCAGTGGGTGCAGAACTTTCGGATGAGAAAAGCTACTGTGTGAGGAGCTCGCCCCCGCCCTGCAGCGCAAGGACATGAGATTGAGCGCTGCCCTGACGGTGGAGAAGCAGGTGGCTATTGCAATCTGGAAGCTTGCAACTCCGGACTGCTATCAATCGGTAGCGAACCAGTTTGGAGTGGGGACCGTTGGAATCGTGCTGATGCAAGTTTGTAAGGCCATTAATCGCATCCTGCTCAGAAGAACCATCACTCTGGGTAACGTGCAAGACATTGTGGCTGGCTTTGAACAAATGGGTTTCCCTAACTGCGGAGGGACGATAGATGGGACACATATTCCTATTCTGGCACCACCCCACCTAGCATCCGAGTACATTAATCGGAAGGGGTATTTCTCCATGGTTCTCCAGGCGCTTGTGGATCACCGTGGGCGTTTCATTGACATCAACGCAGGCTGGCCCGGAAAGGTGCATGATGTTCCGGAAGATGCAGTCCGGGACTTTTTTCCCAGACCGGAAGATCACGGTAAGGGAAATTGAAATGCCCACTGTGATCCTTGGAGACGCCGCTTACCCTTTAATGCCGTGGCTCATGAAACCCTACACAGGGAGCCTTGACACCAGCAAGGAACAGTTCAACTACAGGCTGAGCCGGGGCCGAATGACTGTGGAGTGTGCTTTTGGCCGTTTGAAGGGCCGCTGGCGATCTCTATATGGGAAGCTGGACTTGGCCGAACACAGCATCCCCGCGGTTATATCCGCGTGCTGTACCCTCCATAACATTTGTGAAGGGAAGGGTGAAATGTTCACTCAGGACCTCAGAGGTTCAACACCTGGATGCTGAATTTGCACAGCCAGAGAGCAGGGCTATCAGAGGGGCCCAGCGTGGGGCTGCAAGGATTAGGGATGCCTTGAGGGAGAAATTTGAGGCTGACAACCACCAGTAATGTCTGCTGCCCTGCACAGCCCTGAAGTGAAGTGGTTCCAATGTTATTAGTAATCTGTCTTTTCTAAGCTGATTTGTGTTTGCTCAGCTCACTTGCGTTGCCTGTTTCTTTCCTGGGCTAAGGTATCTTACTTTATGCAATAATAAAGACTGTTTTCACATCCATTTATTAAAGAGAAAATACATGTAATAAAAACAAACGCAACTGCTTGTGAGACAGAAAGGGCAAGGGGGTGGTGGGTGGTGTGGGGAATGGTTCAATCACAGGTTATGGTATGTCCTGCTCTCATACTCGGCCTTCCTCTCTGGAGTGCTGTTCAGTGAGTGCTGCACTTCAGGATGTCTATAATTCGGGATGGGGGTTGAGTGCAGTGGGTAAGGGTCATAGTTTCCAGTGCTGGGTGGTGAAGCTACAGGTGTTGGAGGCATCTGGTGTGGGCAATAAGAACCTGGATGTTGGGTGAAGTGGGCAGGAGGTGACATGGGGACACAAGGCAAAGGGTTTTGGGACAATGGCTGCAGTGGGGGGCGGGCGCGGTAGTGCTCCGCCTACATGGCGACGAGTGCCTGGATAGAGTCCGCTTGGCGTGCCATGATGCTAATCAGTTCCTTTGTGCTTTCCTGCCGGAGCTGCATGCTTTGCCACTGGTGCAAAGCGTTTTTCCTGGCGGAGCCTGCTTTCACTCTCCCTCCACACCCAAGCCTTTTGATTTTCTTTAAGAGATTGGTTCATAACTTCCTGCAGCATGTCTTCTTTCATTCTTCTGGGCCTCTTCCTGAGCCTTTGGAGTTTCTCAGCCGGTGATAAGACGGACGTCGGAGATCTCAAGGTTGCATCTGTGAAGGCAAAATGCAAAACTTAACAGAGGAAGCATTGTTTTATGCCAGACAGAGCAATGATTCCCCCACACTTAAGGAGGCCACACACAGTCTCCAAAACAGCACAATTTTCCCGTCCCAAACAGAGCCCACAGAACCCACGGGAGCCCCAAAATGGTGAGTAAGCACAGGGTCAAGGGGGACTCATTGTTTCACGGATGTACTGTCCGGCGGCGTTCTGTGCCATGGGGAGAGCCAACAGCTGCAGGGGGAACCTACACTGAACACTGTCCCCACATTGTCCACAGGAGTTCGTCCTGGAAGATATCTCGCTGCTGCGGGTGACCAGGGAAGCAAGGTAGGGTCTTCTGCTGCAATGCAGCTTCTGCCCTGGCCCATATGCAGCTTGCTTGTGTGCAGCAATGGTTCCCTCGCGGCACAGTGGCACGGACACGTTAGCCTGACTGGGACAAGGACCACGGCAGCTCTCCCAATAAACCTGCGCAAGCGCATTGCTCACGTTCTGGATGAGACTTTCGAAGAGATTACAGTGGCTGATTACTACAATGTGATAAACCACATCAATGCGCTCTTTGCTCTTTGCGCTCTGTTAGTCTATAAGGTGCCACAGGACCCTTTGTCGCTTCTTTGCATCTAGGCATGCATGCAGCCCAAACCCTCCTCGACCAAGGAGCCCGCACCAAAAAACGCCTTCCCCCCCAAAAAAAGCTGCTTACCGCGAACCTGCTCTTCTCTTTCTCCTCCACTGCGTACCGGCCGCTGCAACTGGCTCCCTTCCTCCTGGCTCGAGAGGAGCTCCTGGCTGCATGCCCCCAGGGAGTCAGGGGTGTCTCCCCTAGCCCCAGCACCCTCACTCCTGCTTTCTTCAATCCCCTCCCCCCTCCTCCTCCTCCTCTCGTGCCCACGGTGGTGCTCGGAATGGAGATGGGGCACCCCCAAGTATTGTGTCCAGCTCTTTGTAGAATCTGCAGGTTGTGGTGGGAGCTCCCTAGCGGCTGTTTACCTCGTGGGCTTTGCGGTACGCACTCTGCAGCTCCTTCACTTTTATCCTGCACTGCATTGCATCTCAGTCATGGCCCCTTTCTATCATGGCCCTTGATATCTGGCTGAAAGTATCAAAATTCCTCCAGCTGGAGCGCAGCTGGGACTGGACAGCTTCCTCCCCCCCCCCCCCAAACACTGATGAGGTCCAGCAACTCGGTATTGCTCCATACCGGGGCTCATCTGGCACGTGGAGGCAAGGTTACCTGGAAAGATGCACTGAGAGCACTCCACGCCTACCTGAGCAAACAGGAAGGGGATATTTAAAATTCCAAGGGAATTTAAAGGGTGGGACTGGCGGTTGGTCACCTGAGGTCAGGGCAGTAGAGTTCTAATTGATGACCAGAGTGGCTAGAACAGGCATTGTGGGATACTTCCGAATACTTCTGAAGGCGAATAAGAGTGCATTGGGTGGCCACACTGGAGCCGCAGCGCACCAGCGGCAGTGCAACAAACGTTATTCCTCTCGGGGAGGTGGAGTACCAGCAGCGCTGTACCTGCGGAGACGCAGCGCTGTACGTGCCTTGCAAGTGTACATGGTTAGTGAGATACAGCGCTGTAGGCAGTTTTATTGCGCTGTAACTCGTTAGTGTAGCCAAGGCCTTAGTTTATTTGTAAATCTCTGAGTCCAAACTCTGGAATGTAGGTGTAATAATGTCATAAAAACAATGTCCTGTAACAATGTCATTAAAACAAAAATTACACAAAATTTGGGGGTAATCTGTCCAAACCTAATGCATCTTTCCCTCCTCTTTCATTAGCCACATTCCAGACATGCTGAGATGGGAAAGATTGTGGGGAAACAC
The DNA here is from genome assembly GCA_037349315.1 of Chelydra serpentina. Lineage (NCBI taxonomy): Eukaryota > Metazoa > Chordata > Testudines > Chelydridae > Chelydra > Chelydra serpentina. The sequence goes on along the minus strand of JBAIAC010000029.1, from coordinate 48,919,580 downwards.
ATTGAATTCAAGTGTTTTGTGTTTCAACCATCAGTCCTCAAATGTAAGTTTCCTTTCATTGCATTCCAGAAAAAGCAGTCTATCCTTCAGGGCACACTCCTTCCTCCTGGGAGAAACTGAGCATTCAGCCTCAGCCAGGATTGTTAGAGGACTAAAAAGCTTGTCTTCATGTTTCCTATTATCTCACTGTTCCTATCAAAGCCCTGCCCCATCTAAAGGGTTCTGATTTGTGTGTATTTCCTATAAGTTACAAGTCTTGTTTTTTTTTTCCACTTGTGAGCAGAAAGTTTAAAAGAAGTATTGGAAGCAACTTCAGCTTTGTCTGGGCTGCTGACTCTCAAAATGTCACATCATTCTAATTTTTGATATAATTTAAGTGCACTGTTAGGCAGAGCTGGTGGGAGAGCAGAGGAAGAATGGTCCAGTGGGTAGCGCTCTCGCCTAGGACTTGGGAGACCTGCTCCTCCACAGATGTCTTGTGTGAATTAGATAAATGACTTGGTCTTGGTCTACGCTTAAATGTTATCTTGGCAGAGCCACGCTGGTGCAGGAGGTGACAAAATCATCCCCTGACTGATATAACTAAGCAGACCGCCATCCTCCAGCCCCCCAGTGTACACACACCTATGTCGAGAGAGAAGTACTTCCGTGGGCGTTGCTAACGTCCTTGATCGAGGTGCTGTTCCTCCACTGACGGAACATCTTCTGTTGGCGTAGGCCGTGTCTTCCCATGCAGGCTAGGTCTGCGTGGCTAGGCCGACTTAAGCTTCATAGTGTAGAAAGACCCTTAGCCGCTTTGTGCCTCAGTTGCCCATCTGTACAATGGCGGTAATAGCACTGCCCTACCCCACGATGTTATTGAGAATAAATACATCCAAGATGGTGAGGTGCCCAGGTGCTAGGGTGACGAGGCAGCTGTTTGAGAGGCAGTGTGGTCTAGTCGATTGGGCCTGGATGGGCATGAGGAAACAAGGATTCTGCTTCCAGCTCTGCTCTGTGACCTGGGGCAAGACACTTCAGCCCCATTTCCCTTCCCATCCTTTACCTGCCTTGCTTCCTTACAGCATACGTTCTTTGGGGCCAGGGATGTCCCTTCCTAGATGTTTATACAGAACCCCGCACAGTGGGGCTACTGTATTGGGTAAGGACATCTAGGTGCTTCTGAGATACCAGTATAATAATAAAGACAGCTGGCTCCAAAGAGATGGCATTTAACTGGGAGTGGGGGGGGGAGAGTATATAGTTTCTGGGGTCTCAAGTGAAAACAGTGTCCAGTCTCATCAGTAATGGACAGGTGAAATATACCATAAGCAGAACAGGCTTATGTTGTTCTAGGAAGGCCGGAGCACAAATGCCAAGAGTGTTATCTGCAGTGGAACTGCACATAGGTTGGCTGTCTGGTGCAAATGAGTAAAATATATTTCATACACTCTGTTGGCTTCTATGCTGCTGCATGCCTTCTATCTCCAGAGCCTGGAGGTCTGTTTGAATTTCCATCTGCAGCCTGCGCACCTAGCCATCAGAGCACTGCATCTGCCTGCCTAGGTACATCCATGGGCAAGGATCTCTAGGCACTCCCCACCATAGTCTGTGGAGTTCCAGAACGTGCTTTTGATCAATCATGCAGGAGTGGTTGTCAGTCTCCTAGGTGGTGTGGGTGCTCCCTGGATGGAGAGCTATTTTGTGCCTGGTGATGGCTCCCAGCAGTCTGCAGCTGCTTAGTTTTCTCCCTTGATTCTGGGGTATTTATCAGGCTGGTTCTGGGTGCCATGACTCTCACCTGTCTGATACTCCTCTCTTGAATAAATAGATCGTTTTATTTGGTGGGGTTTTTTGTTCAAAGATATTTATATAGGAAGCTTTCTCCGCCACCCTGGATGCTCAGTCTACACATGGCACTGGGCCAGTTGAGGCGGGCCAATTGATCAGCCCTTAGCTAAGGGCTGGCCTACACTGGGCACTTATATTAGTATAACTGCGTGTCTCAGGAGTGTGAACAATGCACAACCCAAGAGACGTAGCTATGCTGCCCTGACCCCGGTGTAGACCGTGCTAGGTCAACGGGAGAAGCTATCACCTCTCAGGGTGGTAGATTAACTATGCTGACAAGAGAACCCCTCCGGTTGGTGTCGGTGGTGTCTACACGGAAGCGCTCTAGCAGTGCAGCTGTGCCACGGTAGTAGTTTCAGTGTAGGTGTACCTGAAGTCTTTAAAAAGAGGATGGAGAAGTGTGTGTAGCTCTGGTTATGCCCCTGGCATCTCTGTGTAAATGAGCATAAGTGTGACATAGAATGGGGAGGCTGAGGTTTGCGTTATCCTTTTCTTCATGACTCTACTGGTACCTGCATTTTAAAGCCCCTGAAAGGAATCCAAAAATACCTGGGGTGCATTGTTTAAACCTTCCCCCACCCACACCCCGCTTGGTTTGCAAAGCCACCTCCATTAGATCAATCCTGCTTCCTTTGCTCCTCTTTCTTCCTGCAGGTAAGTTCTGTGCTACTTATCCCAGGAGCCTGCGAGGCCCTTCCTAGATTTGCTGCTGTTGGGCGTTAGGAAATATTCTGCTGTCCATTTAAGAGTTCATTTGGGATGTCTTGATTTTGGGGGGGGGGGCAGCAAAAGAGAGAGCAAGCCACAGAGAGGCTGAAATTAAAGAGATTACCAGGAGCAACTTCCTTTGGATGAGGTTATGCTTTTAATTAACCTAGGAGTCTGCTGGGGAAACCTCCAGTTCTAAAAACATAGCCATAGTGACTTGAAAACTTCACATGAAACCAATGCAACAAGGGTCACTCTTTGTCTTGATGGGAGTTTCAGGGCTGGTTAGAGTTGGGATGCAGTGTAGTTAGAGCTCTGTCAGTCCCTGGATATTAGAGAGACCAGGTGCTGATGGTAATATCTTTTATTGGAGCAGCTTCTGCTGGGAGAGGCAAGCTTTCGAGCCACGCAGAGCTCTTCTTTAAGTTGATGTGGGCCACTACAGGTCTGGTGGGTTGTGAAAAGTGGTTTCTAATTGTGCAATGCCCAGTGCCACTCAGTTTGCATGTAGCAGACCAGTGAGGAGTTGGGAATCTTTGCAAGGGCTAAAGTGGAATGGAGCATGGGCCTTAAATCCAATTACCAGCCATGTAGCACCAGGGCCAGACTAAGGGTAGTTTCTCAAAATTACTAATCCAGATTGCTCTACCTGGTTTGATTAGAGCAGTGGTTCCCAAACTTTAACAACCTGAGAACTCCTTTCACTAAAATGTTAAGTCTCGTGAACCCCCTCCTAAAAATGAATATTTCCAGGGATTTTCTCCTTTACCCGAGAATAAATTATAAAAGCAGTGATCTTGGAAATATAAAATTTGTTTTTATGACATGCTTATTACACACTTTATTAATTATTATTTATCATTACAGTATTTTTATTACATTATGAAAACGGCAATGCTCTTCCAAGATCTCACTTTTGTAGCTTGTATCACTTTGAATAAGCCTGTTATAAGGAGTCTTGAAGTTTAAATCTCCTCAGTGTGATAGTATGCTTGCTTTGATCTGCTTAGCTCTTGGAAGTCCAGGGGCTCCGAGCTGCTGGCCCCATGCTGCCCAGGTTTCCTAGGGACAGCTCTGTCCGCCATTAGGGAATTTTTTCCCCGAGAACCCCTGTAACATTTTGCAAATCCCCAGGGGTTCACGAACCCCAGTTTGGGAACCACTGGATTAGAGCCTCCCAGAGAAGGGAGGGGAGAAAAGAAAAGGAAGCTTGAGGCTATATAAGCCCAAACAAAGAGCTCTTGCTTTGCTTTTCCAGAAAGCCTTTTCTGTCTCAGCAGCACATGTCTGTCTAGATTAGATTGGGTCTCGAAGATAAGGTTGTAAGTCTTAACTATAACTCTGCCTCTTCCTTTGTGATGACGTTTTTGCACTATATCCCAGCAGTCTTTTTAGAGAGCTCTTAGAATGCGTGATCCATTCCATTGCAGGTTTCCTGCTTTGTGTATACAGGGAGTGTGCACAGGTGTGATATAAACCTGGCGGTTCGTCAAAGTGTTTGGGCTGTCTTACAAGCCAGTCCTGAATGGCACTGGGGCAATTGGGAGAGATGTCTGGAGCTGATATTCTGCTTTTCTGTGAAGAAACAAAACTCTGTTCTGTCCAGGAAACTGGGGTGAAAGATGAGCCTTATGAAAGAGACTGTGCTTGGGAGTGAGGTTTTGGGATTCTCTTCTCAGCTCTGCCATTAACATGTTTTGTCTTTGGGCAGATAATGAAAGATCTGTGCCTTGGTTTATGCATCTATATAATGGACATATAAAATATGTGTTAGAAACCCAACCATCACCTTGGCGTTACCCACCTGTTAGAAGGGGGAATTTACCAAGTTGTTGTCTCTGGACCTTGTAGGAAAATTATTCTTGATATGTCTCACTGCTTTCTAAAGGGTTTGTAATGTCAGTCATGAAACTGACGAGAATCTCATGTTAATTTCACTTTGTGGCACCTATGAGTAGTTGCAAAAGCTCTGGCTCTGAGCAATGAGGAAGGTGATGCTGATCTGGTTCACATCTGGAAGGAAGATTCTTTGTAACCACAAGGGCTAGACATTGCTCGCCAACAGACAACCCGCCAACCTGAAGCATATTCTCACCAGCAACTACACACCGCACCATAACAACTCTAACTCAGGAACCAAGCCATGCAACAAACCTCGATGCCAACTTTGCCCACATATCTACACCAGGAATACCATCACAGGACCTAACCAGATCAGCCACCCCATCACCGGTTCATTCACCTGCACATCCACCAATGTTATATATGCCATAATATGCCAGCAATGCCCCTCTGCTATGTACATCGGTCAAACTGGACAGTCCTTACGCAAAAGGATAAATGGACACAAATCAGACATAAGGAATGGCAATATACAAAAGCCTGTAGGAGAACACTTCAACCTCCCTGGACACACAATAGCAGATTTAAAGGTAGCCATCCTGCAGCAAAAAAACTTCAGGACCAGACTCCAAAGAGAAACTGCAGAGCTTCAGTTCATTTGCAAATTTGACACTATCAGCTCAGGACTAAACAAAGACTGTGAATGGCTAGCCAACTACAAAAGCAGTTTCTCCTCCCTTGGTGTTCACACCTCAACTGCTAGAAGAGGGCCTCACCCTCCCTGATTAGCTTACCTCGTTATCTCTAGCCTGACTCTTCCCTGCACATTTATATCTGCCTCTGGACATTTCCACTGCTTGCATCCGAAGAAGTGGGTATTGACCCACGAAAGCTTATGCTTCAATACCTCTGTTAGTCTATAAGGTGCCACAGGACCCTTTGTCGCTTTCACATTAAGCTGTGTCGCATTAGGGCTTAAATCTTGCAGGAATGGGGTCTGAGGCTCCAATACTTGCTAGGGAAAGCTCTTGAGTATGTTTGGATGTTTCAAGTATAGTAATCAGAGCCAGACTAACTTTTTGTGGGCCCGGCACCCAATATATTTGGAGCATGGTGCAGGGGGGGTCGGTCCCTGGAGTGAGGGGCCAGCCTGGGGCCTGGCATGGGTGGCCCTGCTCCGCTCAGCCCAGTGCAAGGGCACTATTTACAAACTGGCAGTGGCCAGACGCACAGTGGCCCATGCCACACCACAGAGCCTCCTCCCCCCAACATGGGAACAGCCCTCCGATTCCCTATGGCCAGAGCCCCCGCCCCCGGACCCACTATGCCCAGCGCGCCCCCACACTCCCCTAGACCCTGCCACAAATGCACAGCGTCCTGCACAACACCACCCCTGCCCAGCGCCTCCCTGCCCACAGCCCCACCACAACTGCGCAGAACCCCCACTCCCTAATGCCCCAGCACACACACATCTCCCCTAACAGCCCAGCACCGCCCACTTCCTTCCAGACACCCACTCCCCCTCGCCATGCCTCCCAGCCACATTCACCGGCCCTGCTGGGAGGCAACTGTCTGCCGGGCTGAGCTGCCAGTGCAGGTCCCAGGGCAGGGAGTCGCTCTGGTCCTCTCGGTGCGATCAGCCAGGCCAGGTCCTCCCTCAGGACCCAGTTGCCTGGAGGGGCCCAGCCAAGCCCCCCACACTGTCTCCCCTCCCCCCCACCCCCCAAAAAACTGGCTGAGACTGGCCAGGATTCTGCACCAGTCCCAGGCGGCTCAGCTCTTGGGAGACAGGTGGAGTCCCACAGGTGGTGGGAAGCAGAGACTGCCCGGAGCCGGAGGTGCACTGGGGTCTGGCCAGGGGGCAGAGAGAAGCCAGCAGATGGGGCCAGAGAGTGAAGAGGAGCCCTCGGCATACAGGCCGAGAGGAGCAAGTGGTGGGCGGAGCCAGTGGGCTGGTGGGGTCTCAGGGCGCAGTGCAAGCAGAGCAGGCTGGGGCCCCTTCTGAGCATGGGCCGGGCTCCATGGTGTCACTGGCACCATTGTAAACCTGGCACTGATAGTAACTGGTGCTTACCATAGATAAGCAGGTAATGACTTCAGCTGAGGCAAACATTAGAACTCAATGATTGAAGAAGTAAATGTTGACCATTTGCTTCAGTATCTATTTCTCGGGGGAAATTTTGATTTTTATTAAATTTGTAGACTGATATTTTGATACTAGAAATGAAAATCTGATGCTGATGCTCTAATCCTTTCCCTTCCCTGAGGTACACAACCCCGCAGTTAACAGAAACTTGAATTTCCACGTATTGAAGTGTCACGAGCTCCTTCCCCTTTGCGAGAAAAGAAAAAACAGGAATGCTGTTTGCAGCTGTCCTGTGGCCATAGTAGAAGAGGGTTTGAGATCCGCTGTGCTGCAGCCTTAAGGGAAATGGGCAGGGTTACTTATTTCCCTTGTTTGCTTTGGTAACAATGTGTGCTAATCTGGGAAGTCCATGCATGTTTGTTACAAGCGCTCTGGATATTTTCATTAGAAGTACCTGGAAATCTTTGTTTGTCCATTGCTTTAAATAGGATGTTAGAATTTTAGCTTAAAGTACATTTAAAAAATTAATGAGACTGTGGAGTTAAAGGTACAGAGAAGAGAAACTTTTCACCTCTGAGCAAGTCAGAAAGCAGAGATTTACCTAATGAGCGATGTTCCAAGAGCCCCCTTTCTTCCACTCACGGACCAGTGTAGAACTGTCACGTAGCGGTGTTGGAAGAAACACTTAACAGCGTCTCTGCAAGCCTGGAACAGCAGAGTGGGGGATACAGGTTGGAGGTGATGTAGCTAGTTCTAATGATCTGTCACTGCCTCAAGCACCAAACTTGCCAAAAAACTGTGGGCTGTCTGTACAACAGGTTATCCGAATGTAGTACACCGCCGACCTGGGTACATATTAATCCCTCTTATGATTTATCTACCTAATGCTGTGGGACGTGTCAGTGTGCTTTCTGCCAACGGCTGGTGTTCCCCTGTATGGCAGATTTCACTTGTGCCTGTTGGGTTTGCAGTGGGTTACTAATTGATCGTTACGGTGCAAGTACCGTCCTGGTGCAGTGTGGCTGCACTGCTGATAGGTAGTCTCTGTGATCAGCTGTTTCCATGTCCTCTCACAAGCTGGCTGTGGAAGACATGTAGCCATTCTCTTGCCTGCAGGACACATGAAATTTAAGCATTCCAGCGCCTGCCTTTACAGTATCTGTATTTCAATATATTCTAAAGCCTGGAAACTCTCAGTAATGAAATCTTAACAAGAAATGTCAAGAACATCCTGGTGCTTCAATAGGCGTCAGGAACAGCCTGGTTTGACTTGCAGAAAATGACTCCAGGAGTGCACTCAATGAGTTGACTCTAATAATTTGGCATTTCAGGAATCCACAGCTCAAGACCACACAGTTTACAATATGTACTATGGGATTGTAACAGACCCTACAGTATAGTGCCTCTGAGTGGTAAGGAAGGGATAATTTATAACCCTGAGAACTGACACCCATAACTGGTTCTTAAAGGAAGGAGCATTGGTTACGTTCTACAAAAAAGAGACTCCATTATCAGCAGTAAGAAATGAGGCCCAAAGTCCAGTTGTCCTCGGTAGCAGAGCTTTTAGCTCCTCAGAACTGGTGGCTTGTGCTAGGGGCGATACAGGAATTAGTTCTTGATGCCCAAGGAGAATTCAGGAACCATTTTTCTGCTTGTAAATGGTACGTGTAGCACCTGTGATCAGGGCCCCATTGTGCTAGAAGACATCCCTACCCACGAGAGCTTGAACCAAAATCTCTTGAGTTGCAGCTCAGTGCTATAACCACATGCTCATCCTTTCTACAGCCACCTGATTACTTCTACAAGTGAGCCGTGAATACCCACACTAACCAGCTCTTTTATTCTCCCTTCAGGTTGTTCGGGCTGTAAAAGTTGCATCTGGACACAGTCCTTTTGGCAGCTGGAATTTCCCATGCTGGATGGTATAGCGCCTGCAGCAAGACCCCCAAGAGGAAACATGGCCCACTAGCGTTTCCCAGGACAGGGAAAGGTTTCAGGATGGCAGCCCAGAGGATTCGTGCTGCCAACTCCAGTGGCCTCCCACGCTGCAAGTCCGAGGGTACGCTGATTGACCTCAGCGAAGGGTTTTCAGAAACCAGCTTTAGTGATGTCAAAGGTGAGCAAGACTTTGCAGCATTTGATATTTGTATTACAGTAGCAGGTGGAGACCCTGGCTAAGACCAGTGTCCCATGGCATTAGGCTCTGTATGCACATATAATAAGACAGTACTAAACCAAAGTGGAACCAGACTGCTGACACTTAACATTAAAAAGGTTGCAGAGCAGTTTTTAAACTAAGAGATGGGGGAAAGCCAATTGCTGCAGAGAAGCACGTGGATCGGACAGAGACTTCTCTTACAGGAGGGTCTACTGATAGAGATTCTCTAGGTTTTAGTCAGGAGGAGAGGATGGAAAAGGATAAAGGAGGGGCCAGGTCGGATGAGAAACTTTCACATAAAAAAGAATCTGACACATCAGAAAAGGGCAGACAAATAAACAGTGACCAGTTTTTAAAGTGCTTGTACACTAATGCCAGAAGTCTAAATAATAAAATGGGTGAGCTAGAGTGCCTCGTGTTAAAGGAGGATATTGACATAATAGGCATCACAGAAACATGGTGGAGCGAGGACAATCAGTGGGACGCAATCATTCCAGGGTATAAAATATATCGGAAGGACAGAACAGGTCGTGTGTGTGGGGGAGTGGCACTATATGTGAAAGAAAATGTAGAATCAAATGAAGTAAAAATCTTAAATGAATCCACATGTTCCATAGAATCTCTATGGATAGTAATTCCATGCTCTAATAAGAATATAACAATAGGGATCTATTGACCACCTGATCAGGACAGTGATAGTGATGATGAAATGCTAAGGGAGATTAGAGAGGCTATCAAAATACAGAACTCAATAATAGTGGGAGATTTCAATTATCCCCATATTGACTGGGAACATGTCACCTCAGGACGAAATGCAGAGACAAAATTCCTTGATACTTTAAATGACTGCTTCTTGGAGCAGCTGGTACAGGAACCCACAAGGGGAGAGTCAACTCTTGATTTAGTCCTGTGTGGCGCGCAGGATCTGGTCCAAGAGGTAACTATAACAGGACCGCTTGGAAATAGTGACCATAATATAATAACATTTAACATTCCTGTGGTGCGAAGAACACATCAACAGCCCAACACAGTGGCATTTAATTTCAGAAAGGGCAACTATGCAAAAATGAGGGGGTTAGTTAAACAGAAATTAAAAGGTAAAGTGACTAAAGTGAAATCCCTGCAAGCTGAATGGACACTTTTCAAAGACACCATAATAGAGGCCCAACTTAAATGTATACCCCAAATTAAAAAACTAAGTCAAAGAACTAAAAAAGAGCCACTGTGGCTTAACAACCATGTAAAAGAAGCAGTGAGAGATAAAAAGGCATCTTTTAAAAAGTGGAAGTCAAATCCTAGAGAGGAGCATAAACACTGCCAAATTAAGTGTAAACATTTAAAATAAGAAAAGCCAAAATGGAGTTCGAAGAACAGCTAGCTAAAAACTCAAAAGGTAATAACAAAATGTTTTAAAAATACGTCAGAAGCAGGAAGCCTGCTAAACAACCAGTGGGGCCCCTGGACGATAGAGATACAAAAGAAGCACTTAAAGATGATAACGTCATTGCAGAGAAACTAAATGAATTCTTTGCTTTGGTCTTCACGGCTGAGGATGTTAGGGAGATTCCCAAACCTGAGCCATCTTTTGTAGGTGACAAATCTGAGGAATTGTCACAGATTGAAGTGTCACTAGAGGTGGTTTTGGAACTAATGGATAAACTTAACTGTAACAAGTCACCAGGAGCAGATGGCATTCATCCAAGAGTTCTGAAAGAACTCAAATGTGAAATTGTGGAACTATTAACTAGGGTTTGTAACCTGTCCTTTAAATTGGCTTCTGTACCCAATGACTGGAAGATAGTTAATGTAACGCCAATATTTTAAAAGGGCTCTAGAGGTGATCCCGGCAATTACAGACCGGTAAGTCTAACATCCATATTAGTTGAAACAAATAGTAAAGCAAATAGCAAATTAGTTGAAACAATAGTAAAGAATAAAATTGTCAGGCACATAGAAGAACATAAATTGTTGGGCAAAAGTCAACATGGTTTCTGTAAAGGGAAGTCATGTCTTACTAATCTATTAGGGTTCTTTGAAGGGGTCAGCAAACATGTGGACAAGGGAGATCCAGTGGACATAGTGTACTTAGATTTCCAGAAAGCCTTTGACAAGGTCCCTCACCAAAGGCTCTTACGTAAATTAAGTTGCCATGGGATAAGAGGGAAGATCCTTTCATGGATTGAGAACTGGTTAAAAGACCGGGAACAATGGGCAGGAATAAATGGTAAATTTTCAGAATGGAGAGGGGTAACTAGTGGTGTTCCCCAAGGGTCAGTCCTAGGACCAATCCTATTCAACTTATTCATAAATGATTTGGAAGAAGGGGTAAACAGTGAGGTGGCAAAGTTTGCAGATGATACTAAGCTGCTCAAGATAGTTAAGACCAAAGCAGACTGCGAAAAACTTCAAAAAGATCTCACAAAACTAAATGATTGGGCAACAAAATGGCAAATTAAATTGAATGTGGATAAATGTAAAGTAATGCACATTGGAAAAAATAACCCCAACTATACATACAATATGATGGGGGCTAATTTAGCTACAACTAATCAGGAAACAGATCTTGGAGTCATTGTGGATAGTTCTCTGAAGACGTCCATGCAGTGTGCAGCGGCAGTCAAAAAAGCAAACAGGATGTTAGGAATCATTGAAAAAGGGATAGAGAATAAGATGGAGAATATCTTATTGCCCTTATACAAATTGAATACTGCGTACAAATGTGGTCTCCTCACCTCAAAAAGGATATACTGGCATTAGAAAAGGTTCAGAGAAGGGCAACTAAAATGATTAGGGGTTTGGAACAGGTCCCATATGAGGAGAGAATAAAGAGGCTAGGACTTTTTAGCTTGGAAAAGAGGAGACTAAGGGGGGATATGATAGAGGTATATAAAATTATGAGTGGTGTGGAGGAAGTGAATAAGGAAAAGTTATTTACTTGTTCCCATAATAGAAGAACTAGGGGCCACCCAATGAAATTAATGGGCAGCAGTTTTAAAACAAATAAAAGGAAGTTCTTCTTCACACAGCGCACAGTCAACCTGTGGAACTCCTTCCCTGAGGAGGCTGTGAAGGCTAGGACTATAACAGGGTTTAAAAGAGTACTGGATAAATTCATGGAGATGAAGTCCTTTAATGGCTATTAACCAGGATGCATGCATAGAAAGTACGCTTATTAAGTTTGCAGATGCAATCCCTCCCAGTTTGGTATCAACTGCTTTGGAGGATAGGGTCATAATTCAAAATGATCTGGACAAATTGGAGAAATGGTCAGAGGTAAACAGGATGAAGTTTAATAAGGACAAATGCAAAGTGCTCCACTTAGGTAGGAACAATCAGTTTCACACATACAGAATGGGAGGAGACTGTCTAGGAAGGAGTACGGCAGAAAGGGATCTAGGGGTTATAGTGGACCACAAACTAAATATGAGTCAACAGTGTGATGCTGTTGCAAAAAAAGCAAACTTGATTCTGGGCTACATTAACAGGTGTGTTGTGAGCAAGACACGAGAAGTCATTCTTCCGCTCTACTCTGCGCTGGTTAGGCCTCTACTGGAGTATTGTGTCCAGTTCTGGGCACCGCATTTCAAGAAAGATGTGGAGAAATTGGAGAGGGTCCAGAGAAGAGCAACAAGAATGATTAAGGGTCTAGAGAACATGACCTATGAAGGAAGGCTGAAGGAATTGGGTTTGTTTAGTTTGGAAAAGAGAAGACTGAGAGGGGACATGATAGCGGTCTTCAGGTATCTAAAAGGGTGTCATAAGGAGGAGGGAGAAAACTTGTTCATCTTTGCTTCTTGTTCTATCCTCAGAGGCTATGAGCTTAAACTGCAGCAAGGGAGGTTTAGGTTGGACATTAGGAAAAAGTTCCCAACTGTCAGGGTGGTTAAACACTGGAATAAACTGCCCAGGGAAGTTGTGGAATCTCCATCTCTGGAGATATTTAAGTGTAGGTTAGATAAATGTCTATCAGGGATGGTCTAGACAGTATTTGGTCCTGCCATGAGGGCAGGGGGCTGGACTCGATGACCTCTCGAGGTCCCTTCCAGCCCTAGAATCTATGAATCTATGAATGGTGTCCTTAGCCTCTGTTTGTCAGATGGGGGGTGATGGATGGCAGGAGAGAGATCACTTGATCATTATCTTTTAGGTCCACTCACCCCGGGGCACCTGGCATTGGCCACTGTCGGTGAACAGGATACTGGGCTGGATGGACCTTTGGTCTGACCCAGTATGGCCATTCTTATGTTCTTATGTACTGGACAAGATGTACAAGGGGCATGGAGAGAAAGGAATGGTGGTAAACTGACTCTTCAGGTGGGAAGTGAAGGGGTGAAGTGACATGCTCAAGGTCCCACAAGGAGACTGTGGCAGAACTAGGAATTGAATCTCAATCTTCTGAGTCCCAGTCTAGTCCCTTAACCAGCACCGACCGCCTTCCCCTGCAGTTTCTCCTTCCCTAATTTTCTAGTTTAAAATGTCTCCTCCTTAGGGGGTCAAAGTTTTGAGGGGGTTTTGTAAACACTTAGAAAGACCTGGGATCTTCCACAGCTGACTGGAGCACTCAGTGTCAAGGCAGTTTGGATTCAAGGGCTGTGTGAACACAGACCCTAACCGATATGATGGAAGCAATTGAAAATAGACTAGGCTCCTGATTGATTTCCATTGTCATCTCATGAAAGGGACACTTTCAACTAATTTGTTACAATTGTGTTTAGTTCATTATCTAACAAACATTGATTTGCGAGTGGCAGGAAAGTAGTTTGTACAGTTTGCTTCTTCACCCAGAGCACAGTCAGCCTGTGGAACTCATTGGTAGGGGATGTTGGAAGGCTGAAAGTATAACTGGGTTCAAAACAGAATGAGATAAGGTAATGGAGGATAGGTCTACCAATGGCTATTAGCCAAGATGGTCAGGGACACAACCCCATGCTCTGGGTGTCCCTGGCCTCTGACCACCAGAAGCTGGGACTGGACGACAGAGGATGGATCACTCGAAATTGCCCTGTTCCGTTCACTCCCTCTGAAGCACGTGGTACCGGCCACTGTGGGATACTGGACTGGACACAGTATGGTCGTGTGTATGTTCTTTGGGGGCAGGGAGTTGGCGTGGTACAAATGGAACTGAAATAAACATGGCTTTTGTTTAGCAATTGTGACTTACGAGCTTGCTTAGGTGCTCCTTCAGTGGATTGTCTCTGTTGCTTGTCAATCAGAGGCCAAGCAATCCAGCCCTCTTGTCATTTCCCTCACTGGAAGCAAGTGGCTGCAGAATAACTCTTGTGTTCTAGTTAGGGGGCTAGCTGGACAGAGGGAGAAGACGAATCCTTGGCTGAGCTGGTCTCCCCTCCCTGGCCTGTGGGGCCTGTTACACAAAAGGACAGAGCAATCCTCCAGCTCCAGGCTGCCCCTCGCAAATGAAGAAGGATAGCAATTGGCCTTCCATTGCGGCACTAACCACGAGCCTCATACGGATCCCCTCCTGCCTGGAACACGTCTGTTTTATCTTGCAAGAAAGGAACTGGTTAGTGAATAATAAAAAACGAGGATGAAACCCACAGCACCCACTACTGAGGCGAGTGTAGGGGGAATATCCGAAATTGGAAATGGATTGTCAACCAAAGCGATGGTTGTCCTTGAGATTGTGCAGATGGTGGTAACCCACACCCGACTTGGCATCTTTGGAGAAAACCGCTCACCTTTGAATCTCCCAGCCCAGGGTAAAGCATCAAGTGGGGACCAACTCCTCATGCAATCCTGAAACGTGTCCCATCAGCAGAATAAACCATCTCCATTTTGCCCACCCGGCATCTGTGGGAGATATGGCCCTTTAGCAGGCTCTAATAATTACTCTTTGTTTCCCCCAGATACTAGTGGCAGAGGTCCTTGTGACTCATCAGCTGCTGCTTACACAGATGGCTTGGTGTTTTCTTCTAGACCAGCTTGCTGACCCAGTTCTTTGTCCTGTACCTTGAGTACTGTGAAGCTGAGGCGGCTGGTACAGGTGGGGGGTGATGTGGACAGAAAAAGGAAAAATAACCAGAAAAGTTTGGGTGTTCCCTTGGCAGCCATATACAGAGGACAAAGAAATGCTCATTTCCCATCTTTCCTTAATCCATTTCTTCCTTCCCTTTCCCCACATGCCCTTTTAAAATCACAAGTCCCAATAGCAGGCTGCACTTCAGCGATCGAGCAGTCCTGGCACAAGTTTTGATGCTATAGAACAATGCAGACTCTGTAGCTCACACAATATTGGCAGTATTGCCAACCTCAAGCATTCAAAAATCGTGAGTCAGGCCACACACAATCCTGAGATTTCAAGAGATAACTTCTCCCCTCCCCCCATATTATAGCTTGTGAGTCTTTAGGGTGTCCTTGGACTGTATTTTCATGCATTTTACTGCAACCATAAGGGGTAGGAACTTACCTTTTTTTAAATGAAAGATGAGATTTGTCCCCTAATCGCATGACTTTGAGACTTTAAAATGATCTCTCATGAGATTTATGATGAGATCGTAATAGTTGGCAATGCTGACAGTTTGCCTGATGAAGGAATGTAAAGGGTTATTTACTTTATTTCAAAATAAGGTAGGGTATGAATGTAAAGTACTCTAGCTAATCTGGAATAACTCCTCATCTGGCCACCCTTATTCCAGAACAGTTATTCTGTACTAGCTATGCCAGTCAGTTCCCCCGTGTATGCATGCCCTAAGACTGGGCCCAAACTGACCAAACTTCAGTGCAGCCTTTATTGTGGGAATACCTGTACCATTAGCACTTTAGCTCTGTAATTCAGAGACCCCGGTGCTGAGCCTGCGGAGTAACCATGCAATACTGATTTCTTTGGAACTTGCTCTTTTCTCAGCTTTAGGCTCTTATTGTGATGTTTCCCCTCCCCTCCCCTTCCCTCCTTGAGCACAATTGTGCACATCTTCACAAAGTAAAGAACATCTCCCTACTCCCATATGATGTACTGAACAGTACTTAAGTTTAACCTGCTTGTTTGTTGGTTGGAGGCTGACTGCTTCCTTGCTTTCCTTGTTTCATCGCTCTTAGGCTGAACCCTAGAATGGCATTAACCATTCCCTACCACTTGTTTACATTAAATACATTAATGGAAGATTTTCATTTATGAACAGACAGTTTATCTTAAAGGTGTGGCAGCTTCAAACCTGTTTGCAATTCCTCCGATTCCATTAAGGTGTGAAGGGTACAGAGTCGCTCATGTCCAACTAGGAAAGGTATATACTATCAAGGTGACTTCTTTACCTTTTCTTCACACAGAAGCAGGGAATGTTTAAGAGCTTTTCCCAAGGAGAACCATGTGTTGTGGTTTCTTCATTCCCCAGTGAAGTGCAGTCTAAGAAAACGGAATATAATCGACGTTTGGATACTTTCAAAATTAATCTCATTGTACCCAGCGTAGTGCAGTATTCAAGGCCAGATAATCTCGCCACTGGCTTAGTCTAAATGAGCCGTGAGAAATAATTTCAGTTACAATGAGGCAAATGCTGGCAAATGATAGGTGTCGTTAAAAGCAACAACAAACCCCCCCCATTGATGGCTTTGTTTCAAGAGTAGCCAAATATAGAATTTAATATCAAGTCATTGTAGCTATCAGCTGGGCTTTTGTTTGAAAATGTTAATTTAATAGATTGTTTAAGGTTGTGTTTCAGCCAGGCATTTGGGTTTGGTGTCTCCACACTAGTCCTATTGAGTTGTGTTAAGAACATGGTGTTCGTACTGGGTTTGTTGAATCCTAGTTGCAGTGCCCTCTGGGTACATGTTCCTGGAGCAGAGCATTCTGGGAGTTACCCACAGTAGTAAAAGGTTCTGTAAAAAGAAAACACAGAAAGAAGTGGGACTGCTAAACATTGAGGATGGGGTGGAGATTAAAGATAATCTAGGCATGGCCCAACAGCAAAGTGAATATATTGCCTCATTTTTTAATGAGCCTAATGAGCTTAGGGGTAGTGGCAGGGTGGCTAATGGCAACGAGGATATGAAGTAGAAATTACCACATCCGAGGAGGAAATCAAAGTCAAACAGTTTAATGGGACCAAACCGGGGGGCCCGGATAATCTCCATCCAAGACTATTAAAGGAACTGGCACATGAAACTGCAATCCAATAGCAAGGATTTTTAATGAATTTGTAAACTCTGGGGGTCATACCCTGTGACTGGGGAATTGTTAATATAGTACCTATTTTTAAGAAGGGGGGGAGTGATCCAGGAAACTACAGGTCTGTTAGTTTGACCTCAATTGTATGCAAGGTCTTGAAACACATTTTGAAACAGAAAGTAGTTAAGGACATGGTGGTGAATGGTAATTGGGATAAAATACAACATAGTTTTACAAAAGGTTGACCGTGCCAGACCAACCTGATCACTATCTTTGAGAAGATTTTGTAGAGAAAGGAAATGCAGTAGATCTCATCTACCTGGATTTCAGTAAGGCATTTGATACAGTTCCACATGGGAAATTAACAGTTGTATTAATCCCCATCTAGTTGCAGTGCCCTCTGGGTACATGCTCCTGGAGCAGAGCATTCTGGGAGTTACCCACATGATCCTGCATGTGCTCAGGCTCCTAGCAGCATTGTGAGAATGATGGCAATATTAACTGAGTTCCAGGGCATTCTGAAAAAGGCACTGCAGAATGAAGACCTAATGTCTGCATGTGATTTATATACTGTAGCAGAGGAATAGACTCCATCTGGGTCAGAGGTTTTGTGCGTGGTGAGGTCCGTTTGCATTGGGGAGCCAGTAGACCAAGCTGTCTGTCACATTTTTGATGGAGGGGTGGAACTGTGAGCAACATTCACAACTTCTTTACACTTTTTTTCTTCTATTCAGCCAGCCCTGCTGCCCAGCGGGCATGCCGGAGGGCAAGGGGTGCGGCTGGAGGATGTGGAGCTGTGCTGTGCTCCTAAACTGTGCAGGAGCACAGCATTACTCCTACACGGCTTAGGAGATCTTCATGACAGTGGCTTTTACCCTCTGTACAGGAAGGGGAAGGTAGTGCCAATGCAGAGCTCCTGGATCCGTCCTGTGAGGGTGGAGCACCGAGGCTTCCCAGATGGCACTTGCCACATTCTGCAAATGTACCCCTGCCTGTCCCGAGAGTGTGTTGCTTTCCTCTGTTCTGCTACCTATCTCTGAGAGCTAACAGCTGGTAACTAAGCCCAGGTGAAATCCTGGTGAAGACAAGGTAGTTTAAAAATGAGTTAGCAGGTCAAGATGGAGTATAGGGGGGGCCTAGAGTTTACCTCAACCTCCTAACTCATGTTAAAACATCCTTGTCTTCATTAGGGTTCCATGCTAGCTAGCACGAGTTCAGAACACAGCTCTTTACCTAGTGAAGACCAGGCCTCCCATACTTACAGTGGAAGCACATGCTTAAGAGTTTGGCTGGATTGGTGCTTGGATGCCCAGCACCCTGCAGGATCGGGTCTCTACAGAGCAGTTGATTTAGATACTCAGCGGATGTTTTGTAGCCAGAAGTGATCCAGAGAAAAGATGCAGCTATGGCTAGTATCTAGTGACGTTAGTGAAATTAACAGAGCAAACCCCAG
Organism: Chelydra serpentina; assembly: GCA_037349315.1. Taxonomy (NCBI): domain Eukaryota; kingdom Metazoa; phylum Chordata; order Testudines; family Chelydridae; genus Chelydra; species Chelydra serpentina. Next base: position 48,901,384 of record JBAIAC010000029.1, on the reverse strand, counting down.
CCCCTGTTCAGAGCTGAGCGACCAAGTCATGAAGTCATGGCTGCTTAGTTAACTACCTGAGACCAGGGACAGCACAGCTGCGCTGGTAGAATTGGTGCCAGATAGAGAAATAGCCAGTTACCCAGAGCGATGGCTGCACCTCACACAGGTTTCGCAGCGTTTAATTGAATTAATGGCCACTTTATACCGGAATGCCAGAAAGATTTCACAGAGGGTTTACATGTTCCACTGACAATAAACATGGGTTGGGAACAGTTAAGTTCCCACACACACACCTCCCCCCTCCCTCTTTCTCTCTCCTCTCCCCCCTTTCTGTTTCCTATGGAGTGGGAAATGATCTGATCAAAGCATTGCTTTCTGCCCAGCGGCACTGGATAAAGCTGTCATTCCTTCTCTCCTTGTCGTTACAGTCAGTAAATAAATGGACTTTACAAAGTGGAGGGCTAAGGTCCCTGACCTCAAATTAATCTAAGGGTATGTCTATACTTACCCGTCGCGTCGGAGGTGCGGGATCGATGTTCTGGGTTCGATTTATCGCGTCTTGTCAAGACGCGATAAATCGAACCAGGAAGTGCTCCCTCGTCGATGCTGGTAATCCAGCTCGACGAGTGGAGTAGGCGGAGTCGACGGGGGAGCCTGCGCGCCGCGTCTGGACCACAGGTAAGTTCGAACTAAGGTACTTCAACTTCAGCTACGTTATTAACGTAGCTGAAGTTGCGTATCTTAGTTCGACAGGGGGGGTTAGTGTAGACCTGGGCTAAGATTCCAGAAGTGTCACTCTGTGTGTGCAGTCTAGATGTTTCCTCACCTACCTTGTTACTGTCTGTGTGATTCTGAAGCCTGGAACGTCGCAGTCAGGTGGGAAGTGCTGGAAACAAATGCAAGCCGGGGTGAGGGCGTTGAGTGTTTAAGTTGATCATGGCTTGTCATCTGTAATTTTCAGCAATAGTAACAGCTCTTTGGCATTGGCTTATACTGTCAAGTGCCATCTTTGCAGGAGTTTTGAGTCCTTAAACTTTATAAAGTTTCTAGAATTACAGTAGCGGAGCTACATTTTTGTATTTAAAGTATGATGTTCTCCCATCTAGGGTGGCACAAGGCAACAGCAGAAAGCAAAGGGACCCCTAAGTCTCTTAAAGAAAACAAACATTTAAATTTCAACCTTTTTTTCCTTTTTGTGCCTACGTTACTTCAGGGAACTTCAGATCAATGTGTAATATTGTATACCGTATGTGCTGCAATAGCTAAGAGCTAGCAGAGGTGTTTAAAGACCTTCTGGGAGCTTTACTTTTTGAATTCTTTGCTGATATAACCGCATCATGTTGTAACATATGGCTTATCAAAATAACCTTTCAAGTGCCTTCTCTGTCTTTAAAACCATTATATTCAGGCAGCATAGAATTATATTGGGCTAGTGGCTTTATGCATACATGAATTTGGGAGTCACTTTTATGACCCTTTTATTTTGAGGGGCAGGATCTTGATTCTGCCTCAGTCTTGATACTGGGATAATCCAGTTTGAACAATTTTTAAAAAATAAGTATTAACCCCTATTTTTTTGGGCTTTGTGTACTTACAAAAGTGAACTTTTTTCCCTTGGGCATAAATCTCTTTGGTTTGGCTAGCAAGATAACAAATGTTTGAATGCTGGTGACAGATCCAAGTTTTACTTTAGCATTTATTGCAGCAAACACGGTCTAACTGTGAATGTAAAAAAGCTGATGCCAGGCTGGCCATCTGTAAGCTATATTGTATTGCTTTAGGTTTGTATCAGGAGCTCTGTTAGTATGGCAAAATACTATGCAGTTTGGCCTGCAGCTGAAGACTACAATTGGAAATGAGTTTGGAAACACTGGGTCTTTCTTGAGAATACAACAGTGGTAAGCTGCAGTGTTTTATTTTGGGAACTCCCATTACATGGACCTCTCTTTGGACATGGAGTTTATTTTTGTTAAATAGCCTTGAAATGCAAACATTGGGGAAGGGGAGGAAAAAGCTGACAACATGCTGATTTTGGTCAGAGCACAAAAATAAAAAGCACGGAACTCTGTAGTAAATGACTAGCACTTCGATTGAGAAAAGCACACTGACGACAATGAGGACTTGAGCACGTGTTTGAAGACCAGTATGAGTTGGTTTTGCTGGATCAGGGGCCTAGTTGAAGGATTGATTTTTAGTCTGTCGGTATCTGTCTTTGTGAATAAATCCTAAAAACTTTTGTTTAAAAACAAACATACAAAAAAGTCTGCTTCCACACTCACAATTCAGGGGAACAGGAATTTTAGAAGGTTGGTATTTTGTTTACATCATTCTTGATCATCAGAGACCTGAGGAAGAGTTCTGTGTAAGCTCGAGAGCTTGTCTTGAGCCCAATTAAATCATCTCCTTTGTGCCATTTATCAGAGCCTTTTCCTTCTTTCAGCGCACTGACTTAAAAGCATGGAGTACCAAATTCTCCCATGGAAGAGGTTGTTAGGACCTTAATTGAAAGGGGTGGTAGTGTGGTCTAGTTGGTAAGATACTAGACTGGGAGTCAGTAGTCCTGGGTTCTAGTCCTGATTCTGCCACTAGGCTGCTGGGTGATGTTGGCCAAGTCACATCTCTGGTTTCCCTTCAGTCCTTGGGCTTTCTGGTCTCTTTAGATTGTAAGATCTTTAGGGCAGAAGCTTTCTCTCACTACATATCAAAGCATCCAAAGTACTGGGTGGGTGAATTTTAAAGAGATTAGAAGAAGTAAAATGATCAGATGATATGATAAAACGTGTGTCTGGCCTTCACTGGTCAAAGTAATTGGATTGCTTTTCCAAGATGAAGATTTAGTAAATAACTGTTATGACTTCTACAGGTTGCTTGTGACACTTGTTTCTTTTCACTTTTCAGTGCCTTCTCCTAGTGCCTTGCTGGTAGACAATCCCATGCCTTTTGGAAATGCAAAGGAAGTTGTAGCAATCAAAGACTATTGCCCAACTAACTTCACAACCTTAAAGTTCTCCAAGGGTGACCACCTCTACGTCTTGGATACCTCAGGAGGTGAGTGGTGGTATGCTCACAATACCACAGAAATGGGTTACATACCTTCCTCCTACGTCCAGCCTGTAAACTACCGCAACTCTTCCTTCACTGACAGTGGCATGATAGACAATCTGCTCGAAAGCCCTGACGAAGGAGTCCGAGAGCTAGATCTGCTTGGAGAGTGGACTGACATAACGAGAAACTCTGCCAACACCTACAGTAACAACCCTTTCTTAAACAGGGTCCAAACCAACCCGTTTCTGAATGGAAACTTGCAAATAACGCCCAGCTCAGACAAAGAGTGCACCCCCAAAACCACTGTGGACTTACTGCTGTTTGACACGGCAGCTCCTCCGTTTACAGGGGCCGGTTCTGCAACGAACAGCAGCATAGGTAACATCTTTGTTGAACTTCCATCCACAAACGGATTGGAGTTCGAACAGCCTGTGAGGCGGGACAATCCCTTCTTCAGAAGTAAACGCTCGTACAGTTTGTCAGAGCTGTCTGTCCTTCAGGCAAAATCGGAAATACCAGCATCATCAGGGTTTTTTACTGGATTAAAATCGCCTACCCCAGAGCAGTTCCAGAGCAGGGAAGATTTTAGAACTGCCTGGCTGAATCATAGGAAGCTGGCACGGTCATGCCACGACTTGGACTTGCTTGGCCAAAACCCTGGCTGGGGTCAGACACAACCTGTGGAGACCAACATCGTCTGCAAGCTGGATAGTTCTGGTGGAACAGTTCAGCTCCCAGATACTAACATCAGCATCCATGTGCCAGAAGGACACATCTCGCCAGGGGAAACGCAGCAGATCTCCATGAAAGCCCTGTTAGACCCGCCCCTGGAGCTCAACAGTGACAAATGCAGCACCATAAGCCCAGTGCTGGAAATTAAACTGAGCAACATGGAGGTAAAAACATTCATCATGTTGGAGATGAAAGTGTCGGCGGAGGTCAAGAATGACATCTTGAGTCAGAGCTTGGTGGGATTACAGTGCCTGCGGAGTGACACAAAAGAAGGACCCTATACACCAATGCAACTTAGCTATTCCTATGGAGATACGATACAGGTGCAATTGGATAACCTGGAACCTTGTATGTACGTAGCTGTTGTAGCCCAAGGACAGAACGTCCTATATCCTTACACTGTCTGGGACTACATCAGTAAAAAGATCACAGTGGGTGTCTATGGCCCCAAACACATACATCCTTCTTTTAAAACCATAGTGGCTATTTTTGGACATGAGTGTGCACCAAAGATTCTCTTAGTGACCGAGGTTACGCAGCAAATCCACGGTGTGGCACCTGTGGCCCTGCAGCTGTGGGGCAAGCACCAGTTTGCTCTGGCCCGGCCGCAGGACCTGAAACTCTGCATGTTTTCCAACATGCCTAATTACGAGGTGAAGGCCAGCGAACAAGCCAAAATTGTCAGAGGCTTCCAGATGAAGCTGGGGAAAGTTAGCCGCCTCATCTTCCCAATCATGTCCCATGACTTCAATGAGCTCTCAGACTTCACGTTGAGGATTCAGGTCAAGGATGACAAGGACGCCATATTGACCCAGTTCTGCGTGCAAACACCACAGCCACCTCCTAAAAATGCCATCAAGTCCACTGGGCAGAGAAGGTTCCTCAAGAAGAATGAGGTTGGGAAGATCATTCTGTCCTCCCTGGCTGCCACTAGCAAATATCCTGTCTTTCAGGAGCGGCAGGTTGCAAGCCTGAAGTATGGCAAACTGCTTAAAACTGTAGTGCGCCCAAACAAGAACCATTATTTATTGGAATATAAGAAAGGAGATGTCATAGCGCTACTCAGTGAAGAGAAGATCAAACTGAAAGGCCAGCTGTGGACCAAGGAATGGTACATTGGCTACTACCAAGGAAAAATTGGCCTTGTTCACGCGAAAAACGTGTTAGTGGTTGGGAAAGTCAAGCCCAGCTATTTTTCTGGACCTGATCTTACCACCAGTGCATTGCTTGAACAAATCCTGAGGCCTTGCAAATTTCTGACCTACATCTACGCCTCAGTCAGGACTCTGCTTATGGAGAACATCAGCAGCTGGCGCTCGTTCGCAGACGCCTTGGGATACGTGAACTTGCCGCTCACTTTCTTCTGTCGAGCAGAACTAGACAGTGAGTCGGAACGGGTAGCCTCAGTGCTGGAGAAGCTGAAAGAAGACTGCAATAATACTGAGAGCAAGGAGAGGAAATCTTTCCAGAAGGAGCTAATGGCGGTGAGTACTCAGCCTGCCAGAGAGGTTCTTAATCTCTTAAGAAATGTGTTCTGAATTGGGGGTAGAAGCAGGAATGCAATTCTTTGTAAACAGTCCGTACAAATGAAAGTACATCTGAATGTGTGATTTTTTTGCAGCATATTTTGATGGGAAACTCGCCATCCTTCACTGTACTCATATTACAGCAGGGCCTAGAAATCTCCAAGTGGGATTAGGGCCCCAGTATGCTAGGTGCTGTACATACACATAGAGAGAGTCCTTACCCTGAAGAGCTAACATAGCAAGAAGACAGAGGTGAAATGACTTGTCCAAGTCGCACACCAGGTCAGTGGCTAACCTGGGAATCCAACTCAGGTCTCCTGACGTTCCTTCCAGTGCACTATCCAATAGACAACTTTGCCTCTCAGTGGAGTTCAGTGAAAATGACTTAACTGCTAGGGCAGTTTATAAATCTTCTATTCCCTAACAGCATAGGGAATTATCGTGATCAGTAAAGCATAGTGGGGTACTGCACCATAGCTGCAGTGAAACATCTTGAACAGGCTGCTCTCTGTTCCACAGTTAAACTGTTAATCAAAATGCAAATGAAGCTGTACCTCCAGATTGGAGGGTGGGGCATTGATGGTTACATAGCTATAGAGGCACTGCATAGTCCTCCTCTCGTTGAGTGATGGACGCTGTATGTTCAGAGCCTCTATGGGGTTTTAGGCAGTTTCATGGACGTGTGTGTGTGTTTATTTTAAAAGGTAGCTGATCCAAAGCCCATTGAAGTAATTGGAAGTTGTTCCACTAGCTTCAGTAGTCTTTGGCTTTAAAGTGGTCATTAGTGCTCTGAAGCCAAGAATAAATATGTACTTTAAGAAATACCATGAAGAGTTCCTGGTCACGGAGGTGAAGCAACTTAAAGCAAAAAGAGTTTTAAAAGCTTATTGGGCATCAACAGCCGTTTGGAGGTTTTATGCGGAAGCTTGTAATAAGACAGCAAACTGGCATATAGCAAGAAATTTAAAACGACTCCTGTACTGGAATACTTTGGTGAACTGTCAATTAAAAGGTTTCAGGGTAGCAGCCATGTTAGTCTGTGTCAGCAAAAAGAACAGGATTACTTGTGACACCTTAGAGACTAACAAATTTATTTCAACATAAGCTTTCGTGGGTTAGAACCCACTTCATCAGACGCATGGAATAGAACATACAGTAAGCAATTCCATTCCATGCGTCGTCTGAAGTGGGTTCTAACCTACGAAAGCTTATGCTGAAATAAATTGTTAGTCTCTAAGGTGCCACAAGTAATCCTGTTCTTTTTGTCAATTAAAAAACCTCTTGCACTGAAGTACAGCAAAGGGTTCTTATAAAGATTGCAACTGGGAAGAAGGAATTCTGCATCTTCACTTATATAGGATTAAAAAACACGCTCTTTTGAAAAAAAGATTTTCCTGCTGGTTATTTTTAATCAGGAACCTGTTTGCGTCTTCCCTTTCCCTGAACATCTTCTAAGCATATTAGGTAGATTGTGTGATTGTAGCAGCTTGCATTTAGGTGGCTCACCCTGTACAGTATCAGAGGGGTAGCCATGTTAGTCTGTACTCATACAGAACATCTAAAAAAAAAATATGGCTTAACCAGCAATGTTCTAATAAAGTTCTGTTTGCATTCAAGTTGCATTCAGAGAATCCTGTAATTCTCGCTTAAATGTCCTTAGAAAATCTCACTGAAAATATGTTGTTACAGAGTGAATCTCTGTGTGGTTCACAGGAAACAAGCCAAAGACGTTCAGGGCTTGTATTTTAGACAAGCTTTGCGACACTCCTCGTCCTTGAAATGGTGTCTTTCACAAAAGCAGATAACTAGGCAACATCGAATCACATTTTTAAAATTGAAATTTAACTATTGACTAGCAAAAGCTTCTCTTGGTGGTTTCAGACCTAGGAACTAAATTATTCATAGATAAAATGGGTAGAAATATGTAATAACTCACACCTTTGTCATTTAATAGGAGTGGTGAATGTTGAGGATTAGGTGTAAACTGTGTTCGTTATTATGACGAAAGGATGTAGATGAGTAATGGCTCCCCAATCTAGCGTGTTCAGGGATACATTTGTGACTGTTCCCTCTGTTTGATACCTCAGCAGAATTCAAAAAGCTCTTTTCAAAACTCCTACCTAAATTTAATATCGCTATGGAGAATGGGAAAATATTGGACTCCAAAGAGAGAAAGTGATGGAGACCTTTGAGTTTTACTGGAATTCACATAGACTCATAGACTTTAAGGTCAGAAGGGACCATTATGATCATCTAGTCTGACCTCCTGCACAATGCAGGCCACAGAATCTCACCCACCCACTCCTGGAATAATCCTCTCACCTATGTCTCAGCTATTGAAGTCCTCAAATCATGGTTTAAAGACTTAAAGATGCAGAGAATACTCCAGCAAGTGACCCATGCCCCATGCTGCAGAGGAAGGCGAAAAACCTCCAGGGCCTCTGCCAATCTACCTTGGAGGAAAATTCCTTCCCGACCCCAAATATGGCGATCAGCTGAACTCTGAGCATGTGGGCGAGACTCACCAGCCAGACACCCAGGAAAAAGTTCTCTGTAGTAACTTCTAACATCCTATCACCGGCCATTGGGCCTATTTACCACTGATAATCAAGGGTCAATTAATTGCCAAGATCATGTTATCCCATCAAACCATCCCCTCCATAAACTTATCTAGTTTAATCTTGAAGCCAGATAGGTCTTTTGCCCTTCCCTTGGAAGGCTGTTCCAGAACTTCACTCCCCTGACGGTTAGAAACCTTCATTTAATTTCAAGTCTAAACTTCCTGATGGCCAGTTTATATCCATTTGTTCTTGTGTCCACATTGGTACTGAGCTTAAATAATTCCTCTCCCTCCCTGGTATTTATCCCTCTGATATATTTAAAGAGAGCAATCATATCTCCCCTCAGCCTTCTTTTGGCTAAGGTAAACAAACCAAGCTCCTTGAGTCTCCTTTTATACGACAGGTTTTCCATTCCTCAGATCATCCTAGTGGCCCTTCTTTGTACCTGTTCCAGTTTGAGTTCATCCTTCTTAAACATGGGAGTCCAGAACTGCACACAGTATTCCAAATGAGGTCTCACCAATGCCTTGTATAACAGTACTAACACCTCCTTATCTCTACTAGAAATACCTCGCCTAATGCATCCCAAGACCGCATTAGCTTTTTTCACGGCCATATCACATTGGCGGCTCATAATCATCCTGTGATCAACCAGTATTCCGAGGTCCTTCTCCTCTTCCGTTACTTCCAACTGATGCGTCCCCAGCTTATAACTAAAATTCTTGTTATTAATCCCTAAATGCATAACCTTACACTTCTCACTATTAAATTTCATCCTATTACTAATACTCCAGTTTACAAGGTCATCCAGATCTTCCTGTATGATATCCTGATCCTTTTCTGAATTGGCAGTACCTCCCAACTTTGTGTCATCTGCAAACTTTATTAGCACACTCCCACTTCTGGCGACAGACAGGAGCGACGTTTTTAGCTGAAGTGTCGTAAAGCTTAAAGCTGTCCCCTTCTGCTTTCATAACATATGAAGTCTAGCAGAGATGCAGGCTGTGGAGTAAACGTGGAGAAGCTTTGCCTAGGAACTAGCTCAGAGCTGCGTTGTCAATAGGCATTTTCAAGGGTCTTTATTGTCCTCTTGAGCCAGGGGGCCTCCTCGCTCAGTTGTGTGATTCCTAACACCCCGACTATGCAGAAGTAGCAAAACATCAGTCTGTTACTACTGGCATGGAAACGTTCGCCTCAGCGGGAAGGTGAATGACAATGAAGAGGAGTAGGGGGTAGAGTTTTACATAGGCCAGAATTCTCATTCATGCACAAACCTGGTGTAATCTTTCCCCCATCTCTGCTCCCAGCCATGTATGTTCTATTCTTCTCCAGTCAATGAGAGAATATTCTGCACCCGCACTACCTCTCTATGCTTCCCAAGAGACTGACAGGCTTCCCTTTGCCTAATATGTCAGGGGTTTTTTTTACATTGAGTACAGGTGCTACTTTATTTTTTTACATCATAGAATCTTAGGACTGGAAGGGACCTCGAGAGGTCATCTAGTCCAGTCCCCTGCACTCAAGGTAGGGCTAAGTATTATCTAGGCCATCCCTGACAGGTGTTTTGTCTAACCTACTCTTAAAAATTGGCCATGGCAGACTACTCCATCTGCCTTCTACCTAACTGTCTGTTTAGACAACAGTTTAAATTGCCATCCACTAGAGAAAGGATCCTCTTAATACTTGCTTGTGTCGTTCCTCCATTTGTGTCTTTAAGTGCAGGCAGCAATCTTGCTTGAGCCTGTGGGAATGGGCCTGTGACTGGGACACGAAGTTCCAGTTACCTTTGTACAGAAGGGCATTGATAGGAATGGAAAATGGCAACCCAAATGCTGAAGTGTCTCGAGAGATTATTGAAAAGCTTCAATGCACAAGCTCTTACTCAAAAGGAAAAGCAACCCTTAAGAAGGGTTCTTTCTGAGAAGGCCTCTGCTCAAAAGGAAACGGTATGGATGCATTTAAAAAAAAACCCTGGTATTTATAAAAGAGCAAAGAAGCACAAATTCTACTTTAAGGAAGGGACAGGTAGAAAGGAATTCAGACAGACTCCTTGATGCGGAAAGCCAAATGGGGCAGGCTACTACTCAAGGGCCATGAGCTATTTTTATAGCTGAAAAGAGAAGTATCGTTAGGTGGGGGCAGTACTGTGAGATATAACCACTAATCCAAAGGTAACAGATGTATGATGGAAGAACACCAAGATGAACCTCTGTTTCCCACAGACAGGCCAGTTTAACCCATCCCTAACTTCAGCGCCGTCTGGTGATCATGACCGTTCCCCAGAGCTCTCCCAGAATCTCTTCTGCTTCAAAAGCAAGCACAGGTTTGGGGGTTCCCCCCCCTCTTTCCTGCTGAGGGAACTCTTCATTCAAAATTAGGGGTGGGGTTTTCAAGCAAATGAGCATCTAACAATGGTAGAGAGTGGGTTTGAAAAAATCCATGGGCTCCCATCTTTCTGCAATCTTACAGGGATATACTTGCAATCGTTTCTTTCCTTCGGGCCAAATTCTGTTCCTCAATGTGGGCCCTCACAGATGTTCAGCAGCTGTATTTTTCCCTTTACTCATTTCCGGGGGGTACCAGAATCCCCAGACTCTTGGGGAATTATTGAGCTTCCTCTAAAAATAACCAGATTTGTCTTGCTTTTTGAATGCAGCTTTTTTAAAGTCCTGATTCAAAAAGTGAGATGTTATAAAGGCGGTTCACTTGGATTAGGGTCATCCAACCCTTGGCAGTGTGGTGTTTGTTTTTTTTTAAATAATTCTTAGTTACATAGAAGTTTCCTGATCCCTGTGAACTGTGCGCGCACGCTCACACGTGCAAAGGAGCGTACAAAACGAAGCCAGGAATCCATTTAGGAGCGTGGCAGGAGAGATCAGAACAGTCTTGTGTAACATTCAGAAGAGTTCAGAACCACTAGAAGGGTTTATAGCTCATAGAGTCTATTACCTGTTGTTATTCCAGCTGTAGAAGACTGAACCCTAAATGTTGAAAAGTGACAGCTAGTAGCTTTTGGGTCCCAGCTGGAGGCACCTTGGGCTGGTGCTCGGTCAGCATGCCATGAAAAATCAGGCATCCAAAAACTGAAAGACTCAGAATCACTAATCTGCTGACAATTTCAGCTGGAGCTTTCTGGTTACACAGATCCAGCTCGAAGTAAACAGGACTTTAAAAGTCACCCGCCTTGAGCTCTGCAAAAACCACTCTGGCTAAAGGTCTGCGTTCCCAGCCGAGCTTGCTCGGGCAATGGGCACCGCAGTCTGAGCCACCGGGTTAGCCTAGCCCGGATGTGAGCAGCCACACTGCAAGGTCCTGCCCGAGTTACTATGTCATAGAATCATAGAATATCAGGGTTGGAAGGGACCTTAGTAGGTCATCTAGTCCAACCCCCTGCTCAAAGCAGGACCAATCCCCAATTTTTGCCTCAGATCCCCAAATGGCCCCCTCAAGGATTGAACTCACAACCCTGGGTTTAGCAGGCCAACGCTCAAACCACTGAGCTATCCCTCCCCTCCTCCTCCTCCTCCTTTGGTGCTGTGTGCATTGCTAGGACTTCTGGGGACATATCCCATGGTTCTTTATGCTGCAGTCAGCTGTGCTGCTCTGATTCCTCTCCCCCTGGTTGAATTGTGGAGCACGTGTCTGTCCTTCTGGCCAGGCAGGGGAATTGTGGGAAGGCATTCGAGGACTATCAACACTGAGCGATTTAGCCTGCGTCCTCGCTGCAAAGTGGACGTGTTACCAATCCAAGTGTAAGTGGCACCTGAGCTCCACACTCCAGCCAGGCCAGTTAGCCCAAGTTTAAAGTACCACCAAACTCAGGTGAAAGTGGTTTTGTGTGTGGACAGAGGGGTGGGGAGTTAGGGGTGTAACCGCCCAGACTGAATGCTGGGAGTGGTAAATTGGGTAGAGTTTTTGCTGCTGCTGTGATCTGTGCTGGCTACCGCATTTCCAGGTGAAGTATAAGATGCTGATTTGACTTTGAAAGCCCTAAATACTTTGGATACCTCAAAGATTGCATCTTTTCCATTGTGCTACTGGGGCAGTTTAGATCATCTGAGTTGCTCGAGCGAACAGCCTCTCTTGCTATAAATGAGACAGAGCTGGTGGCAAGACATCCTCATGGCAAGGGGGTTTGTCTCTGGACTGAATTCCTCCCTGTGGTTTCTCTAGATCTGGATTTGGTGACATTAGTATGTGCTGCATGCCTTTGCTTACTGGGGAAGTTGTGTGAGAGTGGAGGTGGGAAGGTAGAAGGTTCTCTATGAGGTTAAGAAGGTGGTTATGGTTTTGTCTTAGAAGCAACCTGTTTTCAGTTTGTAATTCTGTTTAATGGATGTAAACGGACTCTTTATAAGACTGAAATTAAATATTTACTCATCCTCTTAAATGCATCTGATGAAGTGAGCTGTAGCCCACGAAAGCTTATGCTGAAATAAATGTGTTAGTCTCTAAGGTGCCACAAGTAATCCTGTTCTTTTTAAATGCTTCAGGAGCTCTTATTGAAGAACTGTAGTAGTTAAGTGGGTTTTACTTTGGACTCATTGTCTTTGGCTCTAAAGGGCAAAGATGGCTTGTAGGTCTTGTTGTTGTGCCTCACCTAAATGAGAAGGACAGAATGAAAACGCGCTCTCTGTCTGAGTATTCACAAGATAATGAAATAACGGTGAGAATTGCTAGTTGCCAAAAACCTACTGCTCCCAAAGAGTCTTAAATCTTTTGAGTCGCTAGCACCAACCCCAGCCTTCTACTCAAAGGCTTCAGTCCGCTTAAGGTTTTTTACTGTGAAAGATCCTATTGATAAAAGATGGGCTCACATCCTGGAGCAAGTGGACACCTCTTCAGAAATCAAAGTTTTAGATATATATTCCTCCTGTGCTTCCAGAGCAATTATGATTTGGCTTGATCTAAGGAAAGACTCTCAAGGCATGAGAATTCAAGGGTAATATTTTTTTAAAATTAAAAAGTGGTGATTTCTCTTGTATCCATTGATATGATCTTTCTTTTCTGTTCAGTATCTGCTCGCAAGAAGAACCTCTTGGATTAAACTCTGATCTTGCCATTTCACTTCAAAATTGTTTTTTGGTTTGGAAAAAGAATAAATACAGGCTTCTCTAATCCTAAAGTCAAGGAAAATGACTTTCCAAAAGTGAAGGAGCAGTGTGCAAAACTAGCTACCTACAAATAGTTTGGAATGGAAGTACTTCTCAAAATGATGAGTGGTAAAGTTTGCAGGTGACACGCAGATTTGGGGAGTGGTAAATAATGTAGAGAAGGGGTCTCTGATTCAGAGCCATCTGGATCGCTTGCTAAGCTGGGCTCAAGCAAGCAATGTCTTTTAATACACCCAAATGCAAATGGATGCATCTAGGAACAGAGTGTAGGCTGTATTTACAAGATGGGGAACTCTCTCCTGGGAAGGAAAAACTCTGGGGTCATGGTGAATAATCAATTGAACATGCGCTCCCAGTGTGAAGCGATGGCCAAAAGGGTTAGTGCAATCCTTGGTTGCACAAACAGGAATCTTGAGTAAGAGTGGAGATTTTTTTTTAAAAATCTCTGTATCTGGCAATGGTGCCGCTGCTGCTGGAATCCTGTGTCCAGTTCTGGTGTCCACAGTTCAAGAAGGAGGTTGATAAATTGAATGATATGAGTGATAAATTTTACCATTCTTGTAGAAGAGCCACAAAAACGATGGAAGTTTTTGAAACCATGCCTTATAGTGATGGACTCAAGGAGATCGATCTATTTAGCTTCATAAAGAGAATGTTAAGGGTTGACTTGATTACAGTCTATAAATACCTACATGGGGAAAAATATTCATCAATGGGCCCAGCAGAGAAAGGTCTAACATGATCCAATGGCTGGAAGCCGAAGCTAGACAAATTCAGACTGGAAATAAGGGGTAAATTTTTAACAGTGAGAGTCACTAACTATTGAAAGAATTTTACCAAGGGTTGTGGTAGATTCTCCTTCACTAGCTATTTTTAAATCAAGATTGGCTGTTCTAAAAAAAGCTCGGCTCTAGTTCCATGAGGAATTTTCTGGGGGAGTTCTCTGGCCTATATTATGCAGGAGATCAGACTAGATTATCACACATCTCGGGCCTGGGAATTCGACTCTCTAAGCTGATGAGGCAAAAAAGTGAACTTTGTGTCATCATCCAGGCTTCTTGTTAGTAGTCAAAACAACGAGGAGTACTTGTGGCACCTGTGACAGACCCAGACAAGTGGGGTACAGAAGTCTGATAGAAGGCAAATATACTGGCCATTGGATGAATAGTTTTCTGTTCCCTGAGTGACCAGAGCAGGGGCTGCACTAGAACAAGCAGGAACTTTCTGGAACCAATTTAAGGCAGGCAGGCTAATTAGGACACCTGGAGCCAATTAAGAAGAACCTGCTAGAATCAATTAAGACAGGCAGGCTAATCAGGGCACCTGGGTTTAAAAAGGAGCTCCCTTCAGTTTGTGGTGTTGCATGCGAGGAGCTGGGAGCAAGAGGCACCCAAGGAGTTGAGACTGAAGAGTTGAAGGACTGAGGAGTACAAGCATCAGCAAACCATCAGGAGGAAGGTCCTGCAGTAAGCATAAAGAAGGTGTTGGGCGGAGGCTGTGGGGAAGTAGCCCAGGGAGTTGTTGCTGTCACGCAGCTGTTACAGGAAACCCTATAGACAACTGCAATCCACAGGGCCCTGGGCTGGAACCCGGAGTAGAGGGCGGGCCCGGGTTCCCCCCAAACCTCCCAACTCCTGATCAGACACAGGAGGAATTTGACTGTGGGTTCTACCAGAGGGGAAGATCTCTGAGGCGATCAAAATCCGCCAATAAGCGCAGGACTCACCAAGGTAGAGGAGGAACTTTGTCACACACCTTAGAGACCAACACATTTATTTGGGCATAAGCTTTCATGTGCTAAAACCCACTTCATCAGATGCATGGAGTGAAAAATACTTTAGCCCACAGAAGCTTATGCCCAAATAAATATGTTAGTCTCCAAGGTGCCACAAGTACTCCTCATAGTCTGTATCAGTAAAAACAAACACGGCTACCCCTCTGAAACCTGTTAATAGTCAGTTTTTCATCTAGCATTAGCAGTAATACCTGAGGGGGAAAAGGGACTGTCTTCAGAAGCTAGGCCATCCAATATGTTGCTTTCCTGAAATTCAGTATTTCAGGGTGCTACTAGTTATGCTAGAAGAGAAGAAAATCACAGCATGTTATAACTTCTCTTGCAAAGCATGATGGTTAGCCCAGTACTGAGGTTTATACAAAAAATGTATTTTCCATCCCATTAAATCAGGCCATTTGCTTTGTTGTTGAACTCAGACTTCTGGAAACAGGTTCTGGCACTGTTGATGTCCTCAGAGTAACAGTTATGCTCTAGGGACAAAGTAAGCGCAGACCTCATGCTGCGCCTCCTGAGATATGCAACTTCAGAGTAGCAGAGAGGTAAAGACGGCCTCACGCCTCCTTTGCACCATCTGCATTCTGGGCTGTTGCGGGGCCAAAACTGCTGTGGTGTAAGTTTGAGCAGGTCGCCATAGTGCTGGGTGCTACCAGGCTTGCTCCCTGGGGCAGCGGCGGGTCACACATGTGGCCCTATTCTGTGCATGCTGGGGGAATTCTCTCCTCACTAGCTGAGGCCCCTATATGCTGATAGTGTCATATAGGGGCCAGGATAGAGGCAAGACCCAACTAAGAATTAAGGGGCCTGATGCAGTTCACACACTAATGTTGGTGGGAATCTTTCCACTGGGAAAAGATCAGGCCCTAGATGATTGTCCCAATGCATCGAACACGCGTGAGCTGAGAAGGCAAAGGAATATCTTGCCCATGACCTCCTATCCCAAGGGCACTGCAGCTGCGTTCTTCTCCCTTCTTGGGCTCAGCCCTGGTCAGCTGAAGTAGCCCAAAGCTGCAGCGCAACAACGTGGGACTCTCTTCAAAGCTTCTCAACGTTAATATGGACCTAGAATATCTTCACGTCTTTGGCTGCGAGGTTCTTAGTGTTTAAATTCCAGGAGGAAGCCCCGTCTGACCGAACTGCCTGTTATAATCAAAGGGCAGCTGCTTTTGATGCTAAGCTTTTAGGTTTTCCCATTACTTGTGCAGAGGATAAAGGTTCCTGTGTCCTGACATAGTTGTTTATATTCATTCTTTCATTTAGAGCTGTTCCAGAATCAGTTAGCCTAGCAGCAGATGACCTCTGTTCTTTCAGACAGCATGAGGAATATGTCAGCAGGGCACTAGTTAAGTGTGGACATTGAAAGCTAATGGCCTTCTCCAGCCTGGGCTGTACTGGCAGATCCTGCAATGGGGTGGGGAGGATCAGCTAGCGACTGTCAAGATATGTTGGAGTGTGGACTAAGGAGTATTGCCCTCCTAGCTCAAATTTAGGGTCATCTCTCCCCATGTCCAAAGGTGGAGGGAGAGAGAGAGAGAGATGTATTCTCCAGTGCCCAAAGCATGGTTTGTCTCCAACCCCGTCACTTCTCCCTGCCCTTGGCCACAGGGCAACTGGGCGTGTTCAATACAAAAGTCCATTGCGCCCCGAAGATCGAAAGCTTGGGCAGAGTAGAACTGAAGTGATGATACTATAAAGCAGGAAGGGATGCTATGCTGGAGGGCAGGAGGAGGGGAGAGGGTATGGGATTGGGGCCATATCAAGCTAGGTTTCCTGTTGCATAACTTGGGTCTGGCATGCTGAATGGGACACGTGGCCTCATTGATAACATCTGCCTAGGTAAGAACTTGCTTCAAAGACATCAGTAGCCAGGAGTGAAGCAGAAGTGTCACATGACACCAGGGGGCTGCAGGTTTCTAATCTGGGGGTCAGGAGTGGGGGTGTGTGACCTCACATCTCAGCTGTCTGGCTACAGCTCCTGGCCCTAGAAAAATCCAGTGTACAAAGCAGAGTAACGTCCCCCTTCCTTCCTGGATTGTTCTCAAAGGCAGTGGGTAGCTTTTCCATCATAGCTTTACTTTAGATCACTCCTTTATTATAGCATCTCTGTAGAGTACTGGGTATTCTAATAGTGAAAATTACTGTACCACCACCGCCTCCCCTGCTAGCTACCTTTATTTATGGCATTACCATAGGCACCGACTCCGTGGGTGCTCCGGGGCGGGGGGGGTGGGGGAGGTGCCGCCCCTGCGCTTTCCCCCGCCCCCACGTGCTGCCCGCCAATCAGCTGCTGGAGCCGGAGGAGCCTGCGTGAGCTGAAGAAAAGCCGCTTGGCTGCTGCGGTGCCTGGGGAAGCAGAGGATAGCTGGGCACAGGGTGGGGGGCTGGGGGCTGGCGGGGAGCTGCCGGTGAGTGCCCGGCTGCTTCTCCCCTCCTCCCTCCCAAGCTTGCAAGCCTGGGGGGGAGGGAGGGGAGATGCAGCGTGCCTGGGGGAGGAGGTGGGGGCGGGGATTTGGGGAAGGGGAGGAATGGGGGCTGGGGAGTGGGGGCTGGGGAGTGGGGGCGGGGCCAGGGGTGCGAGCACCCACCAGCGCCGACTGAAGTCGGCACCCGTGGGCATTACAGAAAGGTGGGACGCGGACTAATATGTAGTAGTGTTCTCCAATGCGTCACAATGCTTCGAACCTCTAGAGGTTCTAGGTAGAGATTCGAAGCAACTTTAATGTCATCAGGAGTCATTAACTAATAAAAAATAGTCTGCGTTTCCATGACTACTTCCATCTGGGGCTGGCAGGGCGGTTGGCAGCCCCTAATTCATTCAGCATTACTCACACCCCTGGGGCATGGGGAAGAAGCATTTACCCCACTTCACAAAAGGAGAAAGGAAGGCACCGAGGAATGGGTTTGAGTTCACCACGACCACCCAGCAAGTCAGTGTCAGAGCCATGAGCAGGACACCAGGGATCAGCCAGGACAACAGGTCAGCTGCATTGCAAACTTCGTCACTTCTCTCACACCAAGTGCATCTTCCCATTCTCTAGGCAGGATGCCAGCTGCATCGCTGACCACATGAGCCGATGGAGAATCAGGCCCATGGCTTTCTCACCCTCTGCAATGAACGTGGTCTCCTTTGGGGATACCGATGGATTTTCCATAAATTGAAATGAGTCTTGCGTGCAAAGAGTCAGTAAATTAATCTGATGGGGGGAGGTGAGATTTGCATGATTCTGCAAACACCATAGTGTCGCTCAATAGCAGCCAAAGCTTTGTACTGAATTCCCCTCTGGGCAATACACTCCCCTTTTGCTCAGATGCTATTTTCCATGAGTAGAGGATTGGAAATGGAATTCTGCCTTTCTGAGCTGGGATGCAAATGCTGTGTCTCTAGATGTCTTTTTTAAATGTGTTTTCATCGGCACTGCTTTGAAATATCATTTGAAAATCAAACCCCGTTCTGTGCTGTGCTGCATGCTAGTCTCTTGTAGCAGGGCTGAAAGGAGCTCTGAGGTTAATGAATACTTTGAAGAACATTGTCAATGTAGTGCTTTAAAGCAGTGGCAATAATAGTACAGCCATGGTCAGGCTGCAGATTTATCCTGATGTCAGTGGAAACCAGATTATTTTGAGTGTATTTTAAGAGATAAATCTGTGTGTTTTGCTATCTTGTATTGGGATTGGGGGAGGGGAGGGGGCGG
The DNA here is from genome assembly GCA_037349315.1 of Chelydra serpentina. Taxonomy (NCBI): domain Eukaryota; kingdom Metazoa; phylum Chordata; order Testudines; family Chelydridae; genus Chelydra; species Chelydra serpentina. Next base: position 48,882,940 of record JBAIAC010000029.1, on the reverse strand, counting down.
CAAATGTAGCTACAAAAGCCTGATTCAGGATTAAGGTCTATTGTGACCCTGCTAATCCCAGTTGGACCAGTAATCGCTTTGAAAGCAAATGTATCTGTGAATTAATTGTATGTGTTTTTGCAGCAAAGGGGATGAGCTGTCCACAGGGCAGAGGTGATCTGGAGCATTTGCTTTTATTATTGCAGTTGCTCTTGCTGTCCTGGTGTGTGTGTGTGTGTGTGTGTGTGAGAGAGAGAGAGAGAGACTAATGGACTCTTTCTGATTGTAGACGCATAAAGATGAAACATTGCTCGGCTGCTATGAATGTGTCCTGCCCCGACAAATCCCCGGGTGCCTCTCACGTTTTTCACATCTCTCAATCCAGTCTCTCTCACTTGACCTGCTAGTGCTGTGGTTCTGTAATCTTCCATTAAGCTCTTATAGACTCTCCCTCCTGGCCCCTTGCTCATTCATGCCCAGTCTCGCCTGCAGACCACCCACGCCGGCCCTCACTGTTCTGTCCTGCTCAGCAACAGTCAACAGGCTCCGCTTGGCCCTCCTTGTGCTAGGGAATAAAGCAAGGAAGCTCCCTGTAGTGCTTATGAGCCAGAGGGTTAGCTATGAGCCAGAGGCCTGATTCTCCACTACCTTGCAGCATGGCTCATTGTTCCCCATGCGTAATGGGTGTAAAACTCAGCCCTTCTGATCTGGTGGCATCGTGCACCAGCTGCACTCCCACAGCTCCCGTGCAAATGACGACGTGAGGTCCAAGGAGGAGGACAATGGTCATGTAGAGAGAGCAGAACCCACTTTGATTCATTGTTGGGATTCAGCCCTAGGGGGCTGCCTTCATTGGCTGGGAATTCCCAGCCGTATTTACTGGGGTAAAGCAGTACCAAGGCTCAGCCCTGATGGGCCCTGGCCTGGTTTTAGTGCTGGACAGACTCTGGAAATTAGAATTCTTGTTCTTGTCTCCTTTTTTAACCTCTCAAGGTTCATGCCATGGAATGCTGATTCTGGGTCCAGGAAACAAGCACAGACTAGTGGGACCGCATAGTGTTGCAGGTCTGGGATGATTCCCAGTGGCTCCAAAATTTTCACATGCGTAAGGGCACTTTCATGGAACTTTGTGACTTGCTGTCCCCTGCCCAGAAGTGCAAGAATACCAAGATGAGAGCTGCCCTCACAGTTCAGAAGCAAGTGGTGATAGCCCTGTGGAAGCTTGCAACACCTGACAGCGCGAACCATTTTGGAGTGGGCAAATCTACTGTGGGGGTTGCTGTGATGCAAGTAGCCAACGCAATCGTTGAGCTGCTGCTATCAAAGGTAGTGACCCTGGGAAATGTGCAGGTCATAGTAGATGGCTTTGCTGCAATGGGATTCCCTAACTGTGGTGGGGCTATAAACAGGAACGCATATCCCTATCTTGGGACCGGACCACCAGGGCAGCCAGTACATAAACCGCAAGAGGTACTTTTCAATGGTGCTGCAAGCACTGGTGGATCACAAGAGACGTTTCACCAACATCAACATGGGATGGCCGGGAAAGGTTCATGACGCTCGCATCTTCAGGAACTCTGGTCTGTTTAAACGGCTGCAGGAAGGTATTTACTTCCCAGACCAGAAAATAACTGTTGGGGATGTTGAAATGCCTATAGTTATCCTTGGGGACCCAGCCTACCCCTTAATGCCCTGGCTCATGAAGCTGTACACTGGAAGCTGGACAGTAGTAAGGAGCTGTTCAGCTATAGGCTGAGCAAGTGCAGAATGGTGGTAGAGTGTGCATTTGGATGTTTGAAAGGTCGCTGGCACAGTTTACTGACTCGTTCTGACCTCACCGAAACCAGTATACCCATTGTTATTGCTGCTTGCTGTGTGCTCCATAATCTCTGTGAGTAATGGGGAGACGTTTATGGCGGGGTGGGAGGTTGAGGCAAATCGCCTGGCTGCTGCTTATGTGCAGCCAGACACCCGGGCGATTAGAAGAGCACAGCAGGACGCGGTGCGCATCAGAGAAGCTTTGAAAACCAGTTTCATGACTGGCCAGGGTACCGTGTGTCAGTTCTGCTTGTTTATGCTTGATGAAAACCCGCCCCCTTGGTTGACTCTAATTACCTGTAAGACACCCGCCCTCCCCCCTTGAGCTTGTATTGGAAATAAAGTCACTATCGTTTTAAAACCATTCATTCTTTATTAATAGATTATTAAAATAGGGGGATAACTCACAAAGTAGCTCGGGTGAGGTGTGGGAGGAGAGGAGGAGGGAAGGAAAAGGCCACTTCAAAACTTCTTGAATGCTAGCCTTCTGTTGCTTGGGCAGTCCACTGGGGTGGAATGGTTGGGTGCCCGGAGCCTTCCCCCCCGCCCCCCGTGTTTTTGGGACTCTGGGTGAGGAGCTTATGGAACTTGGGGAGGAGGGAGTGCAGTTACGCATGGGCTGCAGCGGCGGTCTGTGATCCTGCTGCCGTTCCTGAACCTCCACCAGATGCCGGAGCATGTCCGTTTGATCCCGCAATAGCCCCAGCATTGCCTCTCGCATCCTCTGATCTTCCTGCCGCCACCTCTCATCTCAATCGTCCCTCCTGTCCTCACGTTCATTGGCCACTGTCCTGTACTGTGCTACTGTGTCCTTCCACACATTCTGCTGAGCTGTTTCAGTGCGGGAGGAGTGCATGAGCTCAGAGAACATTTCATCACACGTGTGTTTTTTTTCGCCGTCTTATCTGAGATAGCCTTTGGGACAAAGATGCTAGGGGGAGGCTTGAAACATTTGCAGCTGCGCGAGGAAAAAATGGGAAAGCAGTATTTTAAAAGATACATTTTACAGAACAATGGGTATATTCTTTCACGGTGAACACCACCATTCACATTACATAGCATGTGCTTTCGGTACACGGTCGCATTTTGCATCTTATATTGAGTGCCTGCAGCTTTGGTGTTAGAGATCACACACGCAACAGAATTCGACTTGTAGGCGGCCATGGTAAGCCATAGTCTTTCGGCTTCTGCAGCCTTCATAACAGCAGCACCCTCCTTTCGCATACCAAGAAAGTCCGTTGAGTTGGCCATTTAGTGCTGCGGTTTTCGGATTACGTACAGCAGCAGAAACCCCCCACCCTCCAGTTCTCTTGGATGATCGCTTTACCCCTCCTCCCACCACATGGCTGGTATCAGGGAAGATCCCTGCTAGCCAAATGCAAAAAGCTCAGCGCCAATGCTTCCCCGTCACCCTTGCCAAACTGCGGGGAGAATTTCTTTTCAGGCACAAGCAAACAGCCCAGTAGGAACGGCCACCTCGGAATGTCCCCTTAATTCAATTCCCATATTTCAACCAGGTTACCATGAATGATATCACTCTGATGAGGATAAAACAGACAGAGAAAGAATGGATGTTGCTTGAATGCCAGCAAACACCAGGACCATACGCTGCCAGGCTTTGTCATGCAATGATACCAGATTACTTGCTACTGGCATGGCATGGTAAAGTGTCCTACCGTGGAGGATGGAATAAGGCTGCTGTCCCCAGAAACCTTCTGCAAAGGCTTTTAGAGTACCTCCAGGAGAGCTTCATGGAGATGTCCCTGGACGATTTCCGCTCCATCCCCAGACACATTAAGACTTTTCCAGTAGCTGGACTGGCCACAAATGCATTCCTAACCCTCAGGGCAAATTAATCATTAAAGAACGCTTGCTTTTCAACCGTGTATTTCATTTACAAAAGGTACACTCACCAGAGGTGCTTCACGGTCTGGGATACCGCCTTGGGAGGGTTGAGAGGGTATTTCAGTTAGGGTGATAAAAAGATCCTGGCTGTCGGGGAAATCGGTGTGCTGTGTGCTCTCCGCAACCTCGTCATCATCATCATCATCTTCCCCATCTGCCAAATCCTCAGGCATGGCCAGTGAGTGTAACCCATTGCAGGAGTCCACTGACAGGGGTGGGGTAGGGGTGAGGGCAACGCCTAGAATTGCATGCAGCTCAGCGTAGAAGCGGCATGACTCTTTGGTTTTCTGGTACACTTGTCTGAGCGCCTTAATTTTCACGCGGCACTGTGTGGCGTCCCTGCTGTATCCTCTGTCTATCATGGCCTTGGAGACTTTTTCATATATTTTTGGCATTGCGTCTTTTGGAACGTAGTTCTGATAGCACGGATTCATCTCCCCATATAGCTATCAGATCTAGTACCTAGTAGCTCCCATTCAGTCCATGCTGGAGCTCTTTTTCAATTCTGGGACAGCATGGTTACCTGTGCTGATGAGCTCGCCACGCTGGCCAAACAGGAAAATAAATTCAAAAGTTCCCGGGGCTTTTCCTGTCTACCTGGGCAGTGCATCCGAGCTCAGAGAGCTGTCCAGAGCGGTCACAATGGTCCCCTGTGGGATAGCTCCCGGAGGCCGATACCGTCGAATTGCGTCCACACTAACCCTAATTTGACACGGCGATATCGATTTTTAGCGCTAATCCCCTCGTCAGGGAGGAGTACAGAAATCGATTTTAAGAGCCCTTTATGTCGAAATGAATGGCTTCGTTGTGTGGAGGGGTGCAGGGTTAATTCGATTTAACGCTGCTAAATTTGACAAACTCTTAGTGTAGAGTAGGCCTCAGTTTAGTGTCATCTGCAGACTTGCTGAGGGTGCAATTAATCTCATCATCCAGATCATTAATAAAGATGTTGAACAAAACCTACCCCAGAACCAACCACTGGAGCACTCCGCTTGATACCGGCTGCCAACTAGACATCGAGCCGTTGATCACTACTCATTGAGCCCGACAATCTAGCCAGCCAGAACCAACCACTGGAGCACTCCGCTTGATACCGGCTGCCAACTAGACATCGAGCCGTTGATCACTACTCATTGAGCCCGACAATCTAGCCAGCTTTCTATCCACCTTATAGTCCGTTCATCCAGCCCACACTTCTTTAACTTGCTGGCAAGAATACTGTGGGTGATCATATCAAAAACTTTGTTAAAGTCAAGGAATAACACATCCACAGAGCCAGTTATCTCGTCATAGAAGGCAATTAGGTTAGTCAGGCATGATTTGCCCTTGGTGAATCCATGCTGACTGTTCCTGATCACTTTCCCCTCCTTTAAGTGGTTCAGAATTGATTCCTTGAGGACCTGTTCCATGATTTTTCCAGGGACTGAGGTGAGGCTGACTGGCCTGTAGTTCCCCGTATCCTCTTCCTTCTTCTTTTTAAAAATGGGCACTACATTAGCCTTTTTCCATTCATCCGGGACCTCCCCCAAAGATAATGGCCAATGGCTCTGAAATCACATCCACCAACTCCTTTAGCACCCTCGGATGCACTGCATCCGGCCCCATGGACTTGTGCTCGTCCAGCTTTTCTAAATAGTCCTCAACCACTTCTTTCTCCACAGAGGGCTGGTCACCTCCTCCCCATACTGTGCTGCGCAGTGCAGTAGTCTGGGAGCTGACCTTGTTCATGAAGACAGAGGCAAAAAAAGCATTGAGTACATTAGTTTTTTCCACATCCTCTGTCACTAGGTTGCCTCCCTCATTCAGTAAGGGGCACACACTTTCCTTGATTTTCTTCTTGTTGCTAACATACCTGAAGAAACCCTTCTTGTTACTCTTAACATCTCTTGCTAGCTGCAACTCCTGCATACCTAAGCAATATTTTTATACTCCTCCCTGGTCATTTGTCCAATCTTCCACTTCTTGTAAGCTTCTTTTTTTGTGCTTAAGATAAGCAAGGATTTCACCATTAAGCCAAGCTGGTCACCTGCCATATTTACTATTCTTTCTACACATCGGGATGGTTTGTTCCTGCAGCCTCAATAAGGATTCTTTAAAATACAGCCAGCTCTCCCAGGGGACCTTGCTCATCAGTTCCCTGAGAGAGTCAGTCTGCTTTTCTGAAGTCCAGGGTCTGTATTCTGCTGCTCTCTCTTCTTCCTTGTGTCAGGATCCTGAACTCGACCATCTCATGGTCACCGCCTCCCAGGTTCCCATCCATTTTTGCTTCCCCTACTATTTCTTCCCTGTCTATGAGCAACAGGTCAAGAAGAGCTCTGCCTCGAGTTGGTTCCTCCAGCACTTGCACCAGGAAATTGTCTCCTACTCTTTCCAAAAACTTCCTGGATTGTCTGTGCACCGCTGTATTGGGGTCATTGAAGTCCCCCATGAGAACCAGGGCCTGTGATCTAGTAACTTCTGTTAGTTGCTTGAAGAAAGCCTCGTCCACCTCATCCCTCTGGTCCGGTGGTCTATCGCAGACTCCCACCACAACATCACCCTTGTTGCTCATACTTCTAAACTTAATCCAGAGACTCTCATGTTTTTCTGCTCTTTCCTCTCTTCATAGGTGGAGCCTAGCACTCCTCCTTCTTGAAACACCATCCCATGGTCAAAGAATCCAAAGCCTTCTCTCCGACACCACCTGCATAGCCATTCGTTGACTTCCACAATTCGACGGTCTCTACCTGGGCATTTTTCTTTCACAGGGAGGATGATTGAGAACACCACTTGCGCCTCAAACTCCTTTATCCTTCTTCCCGGAACCACATAGTCTGCAGTGATACACTCAAGGTCATTCTTAGCAGTATCATTGGTCTCCACGTGGAGAAGCAGGAAGGGATAGCGATCTGAGGGCTTGATGAGTCTCTGCAGTCTCTCCCTCACATCGTGAATCCTAGCTCCTGGCAAGTACAAGTTGCTAAGTAACTGGGTAGTTTCTGTGTTTGTACATATGTAATTAACTCAGATTGTCTAGGAAACACAGCAAAAAACTTGTGTTCAAGTGCAATAAATGACTCAGCCTTGCCACTGCAAAGCCAGGCTTCCTTCCTAGCTGATTTGCAGCATTGAAGAGCGGGAGAGTCGGAGCCCCTAGTAATGATCTGGCCTTTGGGCCCCTCTGCCTCTGCTTACCAGAGAGCAAGATAATGCAAGTGCTCTGTAGCTGCTTTCTAGAGGGTTCATTTCAAAAGGCAGGCAGGCAGTGCCAAAGGTAGGCAGGAGGGGGAGCAGGATAGACTCTCTTAGGTGATAAATGTGTGGGCCTCTAGGAACTTCACCCTGAGAGATTCTGAGCCCGAAAGGCAGCAGAGGCAGCCCAGCTGCTTAGCCAAGGGACTCTGGGGATACATCTGAAGAGAGCCTGGCCCCCCTACACCATGTACCCTGGGCTCTAAGTGTGCCCCTAGTGCTGTGATAAGCACAGTGTGCATGAGGATGGGGTGGGCTGCGAGAGTGGCGTTCTCCTAGCATCAGCTGCTGCGTGTTTGCTGCCTGCAGAGGACTCATCCAGGGGTCGCTGCACAGAGGTGATTATGCATAGATTCATAGATTTTAGGGCTAGAATGGACCTCGAGAGGTCATCGAGTTCAGCCCCCTGCCCTCATGGCAGGACCAAATACTGTCTAGACCATCCCTGATAGACATTTATCTAACCTACTCTTAAATATCTCCAGAGATGGAGATTCCACAACCTCCCTGGGCAGTTTATTCTGGTGTTTAACCACCCTGACAGTTAGGAACTTTTTCCTAATGTCCAACCTAAACCTCCCTTGCTGCAGAGAGAGTGCTCTCACAGCTGAGACTGTAAGCGTGTTTGTTAGTTAACAGATTTAAAATTTTTATTAAAGTTAATGTTTAGAATCAAATTTACAAGAGTTAAGAAGTAAGATACTGTACATCTGGGATCAGGCTTGGGTTATGGGGGATTTCAAGTATCAGTTATAAGATTCTCGGGGTACATATAAATCACATAACTAGCAAAGATCCAGATTAGTGTGTGGTAGTTTTTAGAGCGTCAGTGGATAAGTGGGTTCACACTTGTTCAGTGTACTGAATTTGTGCTTGAACTGTTGTTCGGCAGTTTCCAGGAGAGGGCCAGGAGGCGAAAATGCTGGTTCCAGTCCCCTGTGGGACGGTCTTAAATCTTCCTCGGGAAATGATGGCACTGACCCAACAGTCAGTTTGTCTTGATACAACAGTGTCGCTCCAGAGATCGGGCCCATCGCTGCAGGATATGCCAGTATATTTCTGTGGCTCATCACTCCTATCTGAGCAGTTTATAACACTTATAAAGTTTTTATACCCCTTAATCTCTTACCTTGTTTGCTTAACACGAGAGTTTATTACTTCTGTTGTTGATACGGGAATACAGTGAGAGCTCTGGTTAGAAGAGCTAACACAATTCCACACCCATAACTTGATTGCAGTCCTCTTTCCCTCTGCCTCCGCTTACCAGAGAGCAAGACAATGCAAGTGCTCTGTAGCTGCTTTCTAGAGGGTTCATTTCAAAAGGCAGGCAGGCAGTGCCAAAGGTAGGCAGGAGGGGGGATTATCAGGGGAGCAGGATAGACTCTTAGGTGATAAATGTGTGGGCCTCTAGGAACTTCACCCTGAGAGATTTGGTAGTTTAAAGCTTAGGAACTAGACATTAATTTTCTCTCTTCCTAGGGTGCTGTTCTCTATAGTGTCAACAATACGATTTCCTCCTTGGGATGTAGTTATGGGGGTTGAATATGCAAAGGAAACAAACCTTTTGGCAATTTGAGGAAGTGTTTTATCGCTGTAGCACATTCATATACAAGCATGTTTAAGTTAAAATGCTGCTGGGGGATTTTATCCACTTGGCTTCCCTTTCAGTCTGTGTGCATTCCCAGTATTGTTGTATTGTTTGTATTCCCGGTAATGTTGAACTGAGATCACTGTTAAAGTTCTTTGACATGTTCTGCATGTTACTGGGTAGCTCTGGAACCACAACCTTCACTCTGCCTGTCTCAAGACACCTGCATTTTATCTCTCAAGAACAGAGGACACCCAATCAATTGCCTCTGTCTTCACAGACAAGGTCAGCTCCCAGACGGCTGGACTCCGCAGCACGGTATGGGGAGGAGGTGACCAGCCCTCTGTGGAGAAAAGTAGTTCGGGACTATTTAGAAAAGCTGGACGAACACAAGTCCATGGGGCCGGATGCACTGCATCCGAGGGTACTAAAGGAGTTGGCCGATGTGATTACAGAGCCATTGGCCATTATCTTTGACAAATCATGGCAATCGGGGGAGGTCCCGGATGACTGAAAAAAAGCTAATGTAGTGCCCATCTTTAAAAAAGGGAAGAAGGAAGATCCGGGGAACTACAGGCCACCTCAATCCCTGGAAAAATCATGGAACAGGTCCTCAAGGAATCAATTTTGAACCACTTAAAGGAGGGGAAAGTGATCAGGAACAGTCAGCATGGATTCACCAAGGGCAAGTCATGCCTGACTAACCTAATTGCCTTCTATGATGAGATAACTGGCTCTGTGGATGAGGGGAAAGCAGTGGATGTGCTATTTCTTGACTTTAGCAAAGCTTTTGATACAGTCTCCCACAGAGTTCTTGCCAGCAAGTTAAAGAAGTATGGGCTGGATGAATGGACGGTAAGGTGGATAGAAAACTGGCTGGATGGTCGTGCTCAACGGGTAGTGATCAATGGCTCCATGTCTAGTTGGCAGCCGGTATCAAGTGGAGTGCCCCAAGGGTCGGTGCTGGGGCCGGTTTTGTTCAATATCTTCATCAACGACCTGGAGGATGGTGTGGACTGCACCCTTAGCAAGTTTGCAGATGACACTAAACTGGGAGGAGTGGTTGATACGCTGGAGGGTAGGGATAGGATACAGAGGGACCTAGACAAATTAGAGGATTGGGCCAAAAGAAATCTGATGAGGTTCAACAAGGACAAGTGCAGAGTCCTGCACTTAGGACGGAAGAATCCCATGCACTGCTACAGACTAGGGACCGAATGGCTGGGCAGCAGTTCTGCAGAAAAGGACCTAGGGGTTACAGTGGACGAAAAGCTGAATATGAGTCAACAGTGTGCCCTTGTTGCCAAGAAGGCTAACGGCATTTTGGGCTGTATAAGTAGGGGCATTTCCAGCAGATCGAGGGACGTGATTATTCCCCTCTATTCGGCACTGGTGAGGCCTCATTTGGAGTACTGTGTCCAGTTTTGGGCCCCACACTACAAGAAGGATGTGGATAAATTGGAAAGAGTGCAACGGAGGGCAACAAAAATGATTAGGGGGCTGGAGCACATGACTTATGAGGAGAGGCTGAGGGAACTGAGATTGTTTAGCCTGCAGAAGAGAAGAGTGAGGGGGGATTTGATAGCTGCTTTCAACTACCTAAAAGGGGGTTCCAAAGAGGATGGATCTAGACTGTTCTCAGTGGTAGAAGATGACAGAACAAGGAGTAATGGTCTCAAGTTGCAGAGGGGGAGGTTTAGGTTGGATATTAGGAAAAACTTTTTCACTAGTAGGGTGGTGAAGCACTGGAATGGGTTACCTAGGGAGGTGGTGGAATCTCCTTCCTTAGAGGTTTTTAAGGTCAGGCTTGACAAAGCCCTGGCTGGGATGATCTAGTTGGGGTTGGTCCTGCTTTGAGCAGGGGGTTGGACTAGATGACCTCCTGAGGTCCCTTCCAACCCTGAGATTCTATGATTCTATGATTCTATGATTAACAACAGTCCTAGTTCGTCACAGACACTAAACTGGGAGGAGTGGTTGATACGCTAGAGGGTAGGGATAGAATCCAGAGGGACCTAGACAAATTAGAGGATTGGGCCAAAAGAAATCTGATGAGGTTCAACAAGGACAAGTGCAGAGTCCTGCACTTGGGACGGAAGAATCCCATGCACTTCTACAGACTAGGGACCGAATGCCTGGGCAGCAGTTCTGCAGAAAAGGACCTAGGGGTTACGGTGGACGAAAAGCTGAATATGAGTCAACAGTGTGCCCTTGTTGCCAAGAAGGCTAATGGCATTTTGGGTTGTATAAGTAGGGGCATTTCCAGCAGATCGAGGGACGTGATCATTCCCCTCTATTCGGCACTGGTGAGGCCTCATTTGGAGTACTGTGTCCAGTTTTGGGCCCCACACTACAAGAAGGATGTGGATAAATTGGAAAAAGTCCAGCGGAGGGTAACAAAAATGATTAGGGGGATGGAGCACATGACTTATGAGGAGAGGCTGAGGGAACTGGGATTGTTTAGCTTGCAGAAGAGAAGAATGGGGGGGATTTGATAGCTGCTTTCAACTACCTGAAAGGGGATTCCAAAGAGGATGGTTCTAGACTGTTCTCAGTGGTAGAAGATGACAGAACAAGGAGTAATGGTCTCAAGTTGCAGAGGGGGAGGTTTAGGTTGGATATTAAGAGAAACTTTTTCACTAGTAGGGTGGTGAAGCACTGGAATGGGTTACCTAGGGAAGTGGTGGAATCTCCTTCCTTAGAGGTTTTTAAGGTCAGGCATGACAAAGCCCTGGCTGGGATGATTTGGTTGGGGTTGGTCCTGCTTTGAACAGGGGGTTGGACTAGATGACCTCCTGAGGTCCCTTCCAACCCTGAGATTCTATGATTCTATGATTCAATGAATCTGAAAGGCAACAAACTTTAAAAATGAGCAAAGGAAATGAATGTTTACCCAACCAGTGGAACTCATTGCCACAAGATGTCTCTGAGGCCAAGGGCTTAGGAGATAAAGAATTATTAGACACTGTTGGATGTTCTCATCTATAGTTAATCGTTTTTTAAATCCTATGTAAATAAGGGATATAAGCTCTCATACTTTAGAGCACAAATCAGTCACTAACTGCCTGAGGCGAAGATGAAATTTTCCCCATAGGTTTAATTGTCCATTAATGGGTTATTGCATAATCTCTGAAACATCTGGTGCTGGCCAGTTTTGCAGCCAGCATGCTGGACTACATGGAGCATAGGTTTGATTCAGGCTGGGATTTCTATGTACAATAAGGACAAATGCAAAGTACTCCAGTTAGGAAGGAACAATCAGTTGCACACATGCAAAATGGGAAATGACTGCTTAGGAAGGAGAATTGCAGAAAGGGATCTGGGGGTCATAGTGGATCACAAGCGAAATATGAGTCAACAGTGTAACACTGCCGTAAAAAACAAATATCATTCTGGAATGTATAGCAGGAGTGTTGTAAGCAAGACACGAGAAGTAATTCTTCTGCTCTATTCTGTGCTGATTAGGCTTCAACTGGAGTATTGTGTCCAGTTCTGGGCGCCACATTTCAAGAAAGAGGTGGACAAATTGGAGAAAGTCCGGAGAAGAGCAACAGAAATGATTAAAGGTCTAGAAAACATGACCTATGAGGGAAGATTGAAAAAATTGGGTTTGTTTTAGTCTGGAGAAGAGAAAACTGAGAGGAGATATTACAGTTTTTGTTACAAGGAGGAGGGAGGTAAATTGTTCTCAACCTCCGAGGATAGGCTTAAGTTGCAGCAGGGGCAGTTTAGGTTGGACAGTAGGAAAAACTTCCTGTCAGAGTGGTTAGGAACTGGAATAAATTGCCTAGGGAGGTGTTGAAATCTCCATCATTGGAGATTAAGATGTTATACCAATAAAATAAAAACCAGCAGGATCTTTTTAAAGGGGATAAGACAAAATGTCACATTTATTGTGAATACAAAAAGAATCATAGTAAGCAGTCAGTTACAGCTATAACATTTCATTCAGTTTCACATTCATTCATTCATTCATTCACACACACACACACACACACACACACACACACACACACGTACGTACGTACGTACGTTCTGCATAGATGTCATAGTTACCAGCCTAGAAGTTGCTCATGCCAAGTTACTGGCCAGGTAACCTGGGCATGAGGGTGGAGCCGAGCCCTTGTCAGATTCATCTGATGCTCCTGGAGGGTGGTTGCAGAACCAGACTCAAAGTCCTCAGTATGTAGAAGCCATTCTTATAGGAATTGTTTCCTATGTCAGTCTATGGGAACTGTTTCATCTTGCTGTTGCTAACTCAATCAGCAGATGGCACATTTCTGATGTTTGTGCTGTCAGATGTTATCTTGTTTTTCCCATCCTTTGAGATGGTCGGGTGGATCCCAGTTTATCCTCCGGGGGATGTTGTCTGGTCGTTCCCACTTGATGCCGCCTTCAGCCCATGGTCACTGAATTCATAGGCTGGCACCTCCCTGCTCATTCATTCATGTACACCAAGCATTCATCAGCAGACATACTGTCTCCACCACTTTCGGGGTGTGTACTAATTTATTTGAGACTCCCTGCCCTCTGAGGGTGGGGGTCTTTCTATGCTGTTTCTAGGTACAAAGCATGCATAAAGAACAAAGTCAAATAACTTGTTTGCAAGTTTCTCATAGCAATACAGTATCTTTCTGAGAACAGATACAATCCATGGTTTACACAGACAGTAGCTTATAAGTTTTAACAGGAGACCCAAGAGATCTTTTTACTTGGTAATGCTGTGAGGTTTAAATTGTGGGGGACAAATTATGGGGAGTTACTTTCACTTGGGGAATCACTGTCAGTACCTTCTTTAATATACCTACATAATCCCCCTTTTGATACTACGATAAACCAAATAATCGTTAGTATCGCTTTTTATTTAACCTGTTCACGAGAAGGTACTGTGATGCAACATGGATTTGAGATTCCAATTTAGAGAACATTCTTTTTATCCAAAAACACATGCCACACATTCCAATTATACAAATACAATTCAATATCAAGACTACTAAGCTGGGACTTTTTTAGTAAGTGTGATTGGGCTACTAATACTTCCATCCTCCCAAAATACTTCCTCCCACGAGTGGACTTTGGTGTCATTATCCAATTCATCCCACATACATGATCCCAATGAAACATCTTTACTGCAAGGCTCTGGGGCAACAGGTAAGGTGAGGCATACCCACTTTTGAGGAGTCCATTCAGTACAACCTCTAGTGTCCAATAGTTTTCCTCCCTCCCCAGCCCACTGGCTCGAGGTCCGAGGCAGCCAGAATGATCCCATGTGTAATATGGAGAGTGGGCTAATCTTCCATACCTTTGCCTCCAGAGACTGTTGATGTGCTATTTTTACTATTATTTCCCCAATTAACAAATCTGGTTTTACAATGCTAGAAACATACTGCATTCATTTTTACAGATAAGTATCAAACAGTGATCTTTTTTCTTTGTTTTTGTATTAGGCTGTCCTGTAGCTGGGACAAAGAGCTTAATTCATTCTTAAGTACCTCCAGATTTACAAAACCAATTCCTCCTAATATGGTATCTGCTACCTGTGGATGTTTCCTTGCAATATTTAATACACAACAGTGACAAGACACAAGAAAGCCAGGTTAAACTGATTTGGACTTTAACATTTAGCAATACAAGAAAAATGAAACTAACAATACAAATGTATCAATATAAAAAAAATCAACAACAAAAATGATTATTAGAAAACCTAACAACAACAACAAAAAGTAAGTGTTGGAGAGGGGGAAGTAGAGAGAGGAAAAGGCCTTTGCCCTGTCTAGTGTAATCTCCCTCTGGATCCAATGCTAGCACAGGACACCCACCAGAGACAGACACAGAACATGAAACACAGAACACTGAACACAGATTTTGTCACAACACAATAACCATGGTATTTTAGAACTCTTCAGCTAGTATCCGCTTTTCCTGTTTTTCTGAAAGACAAAAATAACATGTTTCTACCCCTTTTTGGGTGGCAAATTATTGTGTAAAATATCCCTTTCTTTTTCTTTTAGTTAGGTAATTTGCATTAACAGAGACACCCTTTTGGCTTCCTTTTGGATTCAAAGCCATCAGCAGCTCAGAGACTCTGTCTTAAGAGGGACACAATTAACTTTTACCAGAGTTTTGATTACTCTTCACTTTTAACTCCTGCAGAGATGTGAAAAAGAAAACACAACCTATTGTAGCCCCTTAGAGCCTAATAGGATTTGAATTAGGTAACATGGTATGTTATTTCTTTTACCCCATATACACTATACACTGCACATGTTCTAAATGCACATTTTATTTTTCATAGTTTAACTTTTAAAACATTATCCATATCAATTTTTACATAAGGTGTAACTATTTCTTGTGCTTAGAGTGTTTATGTACCTTTATCAAAGTGACAGTCTGATTACACAGAGCCATTTTAAGGCTCAGTGTTTCTAACACTGCTTATTTTTGTTACCAACAAACAAACAACTAAAAAATCTAGATTTTTTTCCCTATTCTCCTGATTTTGACTCTCCTTCTGCACCCAAAATTTATCTGTACTCTAAAACAGTTTAAATTTTGCAAAGCATCAAGTTACCCCTTAAGGGTTAAATGCCAAATTCCAAAGCCAAACATCACTAATTACCTGTTCTAGCAAAAAGGTTTGTCAGTTTTGCAACTTTGAATTAAAGAGTCAAATGGATATTTAGTGGCATTATTCAAAACAAAACAAAACCAATTTATCTTAAACTTACAAAACAGAAGTTTTACAAACCAGGTGCAGATTTGTTAGTTTAGGGTCTTAGAACCTCACATATTTACACAGACAGATACATTCACATTTTCTTTTTCTTAACATCCCTTCTACACTGCTCTGTTTGTACATATTACATTTCCTTTATACATTTGGGGCAGTTAAGTTCCAGTAGAACCCCCCTTATGTTCTTTTAGCAAATTTGACTAAATTGTTCATAGTCAAATGATTTTAATCAGAGTTTCCTTTTTGCCTGGCTTATTTACACATATTCCTCTGGAAAAGGGCCCATTTTCCTTAAGAATGACTGCAAAGAAACCAAGAATTCTCCTTCTTTTTAACATTTTCACATTTAACTGCTCAGTTCCCTCCAGCAACTACAGAGTTAACTTCTCACTCTTTCTTTAAATCACTTGCTTATTTCCCAAAACGACATCTTCATCAACTCAGATTTTACCATTCCAAGTATTGTCCCTACAAAGAGCAGGTTAGGCAAACACCTGTCAGGGATGGTGTGATAATACTTAGTCCTGCCATGAGTGCAGGGGACTGGACTAGATGACCTCTTGAGATCCCTTCCAGTCCTATGATTCTGTGATTCTATTATCAGAGTGGTAGCCGTGTTAGTCTGGATCTGTAGAAGCGACAAAGGGTCCTGTGGCACCTTATAGACTAACAGAGGTATTGAAGCATAAGCTTTCGTGGGTGAATACCCACTTCTTCGGATGCAAGCAGTGGAAATGCTGATTCTATGTTGTTCATTACTATTTAAGCCCTTAATTTCCTAGACCAGTTGGAAAGTCATGGGTAAGAGTCCTACTTGGCACTTGCAGGCCTGTTTTTGCAGGATGCATCCCTTTTTGCTCAGTCCTATGCAAAACCAGGCTGTGGTCACATGGCGTTGTGAGTCTTTAATTTCACTGGAATTCTGGATTCATTCAATGTCAGTCGTTTACTGGTCAAAGAATGGCTAGGCAGGAGAGGTTCCCTAGTTGAAGCGACCCCAGAGAAGGATTTGCAGAAATCGCAGCTTTTAAATCAATAAACTCTCCCCTTAGAAGAGTTTAGAGTCTAATGAACAGAAAATTAGGGTGTGCAGAATGAAAGCTGTGTAATGTGAGCCAGAGTCCTCAGCAAATGACTGCTTTTTTCACACCACCTAAATCTCTGACCTGCCCAGGCAGCTGGGTGGCACTGGAATTGGATGTAGGCCTTGTCTTCTCAGGGTTAGCATGCAGCTCTTGGCTAGCAGATGTTCTGGTTATTAACAAGTACTTGGGTGCATTTATTCCTTGCATCCTCTTTTTATCTGTATTGAAAGCCTTGTTCTGTTCTTCTATCACTATCACCCCAACGTATTTTGACCATGTTGAGTTAATTATCTTTATTACATGCTGCTATTTTTCTCAGTTCTTACAGGCTTAAACTGCAACATGGAGCTAAATATTTAGTGTGTTTGCCTGGAAGATCTGGCTAGAACATCCACTCCTGCCTCTAAAATCAGGCAGAGTGCTTTATCCACTTAATGAGAATTCTTCCCACAGGTCCAGTGACTGGATTTTACCACCTGTCATATGGGGGAGGGGAGTTAATGATTGATTCAAGAGATTTCCCTATGGACACAGAGGGGGTTGTTTAACCATCAGTGCAGCCTGAAAGGGGAATGCAAGACTTGCCTTGCTGCTGGGTTTCAGAGAAGGGGAGATTGAGTTGGATTTTGGTAGGGAGGGCCTTGGCTTCCTTCTCTCACAGGCGTTATCACCTCCGTGTTTGAGAGCAAAGAATGAAGTGCTGCTGTCGTAGTAATGGGTTGTCACTGTTCTCAGCTGTTGCTGGGCCAGAGTGCCAGGAGAACACTGTTGGTGGCTGCTAGAAGATGAAACCCTGGGACTGTACCTGACCATTGCTTGGTTTGCTCTGTCTTCTGTCAGGCCTTGCTGAAAATGGACTGCCAGGGGCTGGTCGTGAGGCTTATTCAGGACTTTGTGCTCCTGACCACAGCCGTGGAAGTGGCTCAGCGCTGGAGGGAGCTGGCAGAGAAGCTAGCCAAGGTTTCCAAACAACAGATGGATGCCTACGAAGCCCCCCACCGAGACAGGAATGGAGTGGTGGACAGTGAGGTGAGACTAGATTTAAAAATCCCTTAAAGCCCTGCTGTGTGACTGGTGGTGTGCAATGGCCTGGAAGCAAATGCTTGAGGGCTCGTTTCGGCTGCCTTTTTTGGTTTTTTGGCTGAGGTGTCAGCAAATAAGAACGCTTCTTTGGCGATGGCAAGCTAGAGCAAGGGTTCCTTCCCATCGGGAGATGTGAGTGCCTGAAAGTGGCCCCTACAGGGCCATTGATCTTTGAGTCTGAAAAGCTGCCTGCAGGGGGAGTGAGACTTTCATCTTCTTCACAATTGTCCAATTTTCTCTTTCTGAAAGGGGGGTGCAAATCAGAGGGTTCCTGCTGACAGCTTGTGATGCCCTGATTCACACCCCCACACACCCACCCATATCTCTATGGGAGTGGAGCAATGAACCTGCCAGTGTAGACTCAGTACTCACATCTCACAGGGTGGTTTTGGTTTGGGGTGGGCTGGATGTTGGTCACTTTCAGTCATAGACTCATAGACTTTAAGGTCAGAAGGGACCATTATGATCATCTAGTCTGACCTCCTGCACAATGCAAGCCACAGAATCTCACCCACCCACTCCTGGAATAATCCTCTCACCTATGTCTCAGCTATAGAAGTCCTCCGATCATGGTTTAAAGACTTCAAGATGCAGAGAATCCTCCAGTAAGTGACCCTGCCCCTTGCTGCAGAGGAAGGCAAAAAACCTCCAGGGCCTCTGCCAATCTACCCTGGAGGAAAATTCCTTCCCGACCCCAAATATGGCGATCAGCTGAACCCTGAGCATGTGGGCAAGACTCACTAGCCAGACACCCATGAAAAAGTTATCTGTAGTAACTTCTAACATCCTGGGAGAATAACATGAGGGGGAAAAGAGTCAAGAAAAGCTGGCTGTATTTTAAAGAATCCTTATTGAGGTTGCAGGAACAAACCATCCCGATGTGTAGAAACAAAAGTAAATATGGCAGGCGACCAGCTTGGCTTAACAGTGAAATCCTTGCTCGTCTTAAACACAAAAAAACAGCTTATAAGAAGTGGAAGATTGGACAAATGACCAGGGAGGAGTATAAAAGTATTGTTCAGGCATGCAGGAGTGAAATTAGGAAAGCCAAATCACACTTGGAGTTACAGCTAGCCGGAGATGTTAGGAGTAACAAGAAGGGTTTCTTCAGGTATGTGAGCAACAAGAAGAAAGTCAAGGGCAGTGTGGGCCCCTTGCTGAATGAGGGAGGGAACCTAGTGACAGAGGATGTGGAGAAAGCTAGTGTACTCAATGCTTTTTTTGCCTCTGTCTTCACAGACAAGGTCAGCTCGCAGGCGGCTGCACTCCGCAGCACGGTATGGGGAGGAGGTGACCAGCCCTCTGTGGAGAAAGAAGTAGTTCAGGACTATTTAGAAAAGCTGGACGAACACAAGTCCATGGGGCCGGATTCACTGCATCCGAGGGCGCTAAAGGAGTTGGCCGATGTGATTGCAGAGCCATTGGCCATTATCTTTGACAAATCATGGCAATCGGGGGAGGTCCCGGATGACTGGAAAAAAGCTAATGTAGTGCCCATCTTTAAAAAAGGGAAGAAGGAAGATCCGGGGAACTACAGGCCAGTCAGTCTCACCTCAATCCCTGGAAAAATCATGGAACAGGTCCTCAAGGAATCAATTCTGAACCACTTAAAGGAGGAGAAAGTGATTAGGAACAGTCTGCATGGATTAACCAAGGGCAAGTCATGCCTGACTAACCTAATTGCCTTCTATGATGAGATAACTGGCTCTGTGGATGAGGGGAAAGCAGTGGATGTGCTATTTCTTGACTTTAGCAAAGCTTTTGATACAGTCTCCCACAGTATTCTTGCCAGCAAGTTAAAGAAGTATGGGCTGGATGAATGGACCGGAAGGTGGATAGAAAACTGGCTAGATGGTCAGGCTCAACGGGTAGTGATCAATGGTTCCATGTCTAGTTGGCAACCAGTATCAAGTGGAGTGCCCCAAGGGTCGGTGCTGGGGCCGGTTTTGTTCAATATCTTCATTAACGATCTGGAGGCTGGTGTGGACTGCACCCTTAGCAAGTTTGCAGATGACACTAAACTGGGAGGCATGGTTGATATGCTGGAGGGTAGGGATAGGATCCAGAGGGACCTAGACAAATTAGAGGATTGGGCCAAAAGAAATATGATGAGGTTCAACAAGGACAAGTGCAGAGTCCTGCACTTAGGACAGAAGCACTGCTACAGACTAGGGACCGAATGGCTGGGCAGCAGTTCTGCAGAAAAGGACCTAGGGGTTACGGTGGACGAAAAGCTGAATATGAGTCAACAGTGTGCCCTTGTTGCCAAGAAGACTAATGGCATTTTGGGTTGTATAAGTAGGGGCATTTCCAGCAGATCGAGGGACGTGATCATTCCCCTCTATTCGGCACTGGTGAGGCCTCATTTGGAGTACTGTGTCCAGTTTTGGGCCCCACACTACAAGAAGGATGTGGATAAATTGTAAAGAGTCCAGTGGAGGGCAACAAAAATGATTAGGGGGCTGGAGCACTTGACTTATGAGGAGAGGCTGAGGGAACTGGGATTGTTTAGCCTGCAGAAGAGAAGAATGAGGGGGGATTTGATAGCTGCTTTTAACTGCCTGAAAGGGGGTTCCAAAGAGGATGGATCTAGACTGTTCTCAGTGGTAGAAGATGACAGAACAAGGAGTAATGGTCTCAAGTTGCAGAGGGGGAGGTTTAGGTTGGATATTAAGAAAAACTTTTTCACTAGTAGGGTGGTGAAGAACTGGAATGGGTTACCTAGGGAAGTGGTGGAATCTCCTTCCTTAGAGGTTTTTAAGGTCAGGCTTGACAAAGCCCTGGCTGGGATATTTTAGTTGGGGTTGGTCTTGCTTTGAGCAGGGGGTTGGACTAGATGACCTCCTGAGGTCCCTTCCAACCCTGAGATTCTATGATTCTATATCATCATTGACCATTGGTCCTATTTACCACTGATGGCAATTAATTGACCTTTGACTAAGATCATGTTATCTCATCAAACCATCCCCTCCAAACCATCCCTTGGAAGGCTGTTCCAGAACTTCACTCCTCTGATGGTTAGAAACCTTCATCTAATTTCAAGTCTAAACTTCCTGATGGCCAGTTTATATCTATTTGTTCTTGTGTCCACATTAGTACTGAGCTTAAATAATTCCTCTCCCTCCCTGGTATTTATCCCTCTGATATATTTAAAGAGAGCAATCATATCTCCCCTCAGCCTTCTTTTGGCTAAGGTAAACAAACCAAGCTCCTTGAGTCTCCTTTCATATGACTCCGCTGTTCCTTAAAAAATAAATAGCACCTCAATGACTGACTGAAATCCTGGGGCCGTTTCAGTTTGAATAACTTTTATCCCGCCCTCTGATACTGCCCTCTGGCTTGAGTTGAGGTTTTTCCCCAAACCAGTGGCTCTTGTGGGGTTAATTGTTCACATTCTGTTAGGGGAAATAGGGACTGGTACGCTGAGCTGAGATCTGACCACTGCAGGGCTCCAGAAGTCTTCCTCTTCCCCACAGGTCCAGCTTTGCACAGCTTGGCTGGGCATGATACAGGGTTGTGGTAGCAGGGTCATCTTGCTATGAGGCATCAGGAGGTGATGAGCAAACAGCCTGAATCTGGACTTGGACTTATTTTTATTACAAATATTTGCACTGTAAAATAAGCAAAAGAAATAGTATTTTTCAGTTCATCTCATACAAGTACTGTAGTGTGCAATCTCTGTTGTGAAAGTGCAACTTTCAAATATAGATATTTTTTTTTGTTATGTAACTGCACTCAAAAAACAAAACAATAGCCCTAACTTAAACACTTGCTCGAAGCTGAATGTGTGCAAGTCCCTTGCTGAATAGGTAGGGCCCTACCAAATTCACGGCTATGAAAAATGCATCACGGACCATGAAATCTGGTCTTTTGTGTGCTTTTACCCTATACTATACAGATTTAATGGGGGAGACCAACGTTTATCAAATTGGGTGTCCTGATCGAAAAGGGAGTTGCAAGGGGTCACAAGGTTATTTTAGGTGGGGGGGAAAAGGGGGTGGCATGCCTTCAGAACTGGGTGGCTAGAGAGTGGTGGCTGCTGACTAAGGGCCCAGCTCTGCAGGCAGCACCGCAGAAGTAAGGGTGGCAATACCATACCATGCTATCCTTACTTCCAGAGTGTTGCTGCTGGCAGTGGCTCTGCCTTCAGAGCTGGGCTCCCGGCCTGCAGCCACTGCTCTCCTGCTGTCCAGCTCTGAAAGCAGCACCATCACCACCACCAGCAGCGCAAAAGTAAGGGTAGCAGTACCGCAAACCTCCCTATACTAACCTTTTGACTCCCACCCCACAACTCATTTTAGGGTCAGGACCCTAGAATTACAACCCCATGAAATTTCAGATTTAAATAGCTGAAATCATGAAATTTACTATTTTTAAAATCCTATGATTGTGAAATTGACCAAAATGAACCGTGAATTTGGTAGGGCCCTATGAATCGGGATGGCCATAAGCGCTTTGCTGAAGTGGGGTTTGAATGGGCAGATATCACGCTCCAGTGTTGTGTGTTCTCCAAAGCATTCAGTTGGGCCAGAGCCTGTTCTGTTATTGGCATTCCACAGAAATTCCCAGCAAACTGCTATGTTTCTGTAGCAGAGCAGCGTCTAGTCTAAGTAACAAGAACAGATCTCTCAGTTCTGTTTGTGTTTGCTTTCTCTTTTTGTCTCTCCGGCATGGAACGCAGGCCATGTGGAAACCAGCCTACGACTTTCTGCTAACCTGGAGCAACCAGATTGGAGATAGCTACCGAGATGTCATCCAGGAGCTGCACATAGGGCTGGATAAGATGAAGAACCCCATCACCAAGCGCTGGAAACATCTAACAGGAACCCTAATCCTAGTCAATTCCTTGGACATACTCCGTGCAGCTGCCTTTAGCCCTCCTGACCATGAAGATTTTGCCATCTGATGGCGGGGATTCCTGACATGTTTAACTCTTCCTGGTTTTAGCCGAGGACAAAAAACAGGCGAGAGCTGACAAAAGGCCAAAGTTTGAACATTCGCATTGGGACTGGAATTCCACAGTGAAGCGGGACCTCTTTTGAGTGTTCTCCCTCATGTAGAAAGAGTCTAGAAAAGCTGAGTTTTCTCTGCTGGGAGGTTGATACCAGTTACACAGCTTTCTATTTGTAAAGTTTAACAGTGTGGGGGGAACCCCACACTTTTTTTTTTTTTTTTAAGACATTTGCAAATAAATATCTAATTTTGTAATGAGCAACAAAGGTTGAAACCACTTTGATGGGAGAGTTGTTGCATTTTTATGTCGTGTAGGAACTTTTTT
The DNA here is from genome assembly GCA_037349315.1 of Chelydra serpentina. Lineage (NCBI taxonomy): Eukaryota > Metazoa > Chordata > Testudines > Chelydridae > Chelydra > Chelydra serpentina. The sequence continues at coordinate 48,860,240 of JBAIAC010000029.1, read as the reverse complement.
AAATGATCCCTTCTGAAATTGACCATGAATCATGTAAATATGTATTTAAAACAAAGCACATCGTGAATTTCTCCTTTCCCTTCCCTCAACCCCCCCACTCCTTACAAGGTTTTCTACAGTGTGAGACACGGAATCACTGTTTTATATTCACCATTGCAGTAACTCTGAACCTCCTTCAGCCCTGAGAAAGTGTTACAAAGAAAAGCAGTTGTACTTTTTTTCCCAGTAGCTCTCTGTGATCAGGTTTTTTTTATATATACACTTTTTCTAATGTCTAGATCTGGAAATGCACAATACCTATTTTTCAAATGTACCACTGCAGTTCTTAACTTAAAGAGTCAGTGCTGCCTTTAGCACTCAGGCAAAGGGGGGCATCCCTCCTGCCTGCTGCTACAATTAGCATTCTGGAAGGAGTTGAAAAGATTTCTGGTTCAGTGGCATTCCCTCCCTTTCTTCCCTCTTTTACATTTTAGGGACATTAACTACAAAGGTGCCAGTCTCCTTGCAGGTAACTTTTCTCTCTACTGACTGCTTTGTACTGCAATAAGAGCATCTTGGTGATCTCTGCTGGGGACCTGCATGCTCCAGAAGTGGTCAGGAGAGAAGAGCTGAATTAGACGTCATTTTAAAAAATGTCTCTGCTAAGTTGGGATCTGATCCAAAGCTCATTGGAGTCCGTGGGAGTTATTACGTTGACTTGGATGCCATTTCAGTCCAGCTCTTGAAGTTTTAGGGTCTGATCCAAAGACCATTCAAGTTGGTGTTGAGACAGCCAGTGACTTCTCTGAGCTTTGGATCGGGCCCCTCAAGGCTACTGAGCTCCAGTCTGCCATGTAAATAATCCTCGGTCAGAGAAATGGTTCCACTGAGCTGAAATCTTACCCCTTCTGTGGTTCCTTCACGTGCGACATCCACTACCCTTTTGGAATGATCCTCTTTCTCTCCACCTCTGAAATATTTCACCCAGGGGAAAACATATTTTTGCACAGAACGAAGATGTTTATTTTGAGTGTGAAATCGCATAACAAAATAACAATGCCCTGCGCAGTGAAAACCTGATGAAAATTTTTCCTATTAAAGCTGTTTCTGCTGGGTTGGTCACCGAGATTGGAAGTCTATTTTTATTCCTTGAGCTTTATATAGATGAGCGAGAGGTTGGTGTGACCTTGCTAGAAGCATCGTGGTCTTGTATTGGATTTTCTCCTCAGGGGCTTTAAGGCATTTTCTATGCAACTTATCATAGCACAGAGTTCAAACCGGGCAGGCAGTAACGCTCACATGCGGCTTCTTTTTGTTGTTGTTGTTGAAAGGAACAGACCACCTTAAATGTTTTTTCATGCACCAACCTGAACCCTACGCTGAAATGCTGGAATCCTATCCTTCCACTGAATGGAAGCCGAAGTTCAGTGCATTCCAAAAGCCTCTGACTGGCCGTAGAGAGCAGACCTGCCTAAAGGGTTCACTCTGCCAAATGATGCCGTGTATCAGCCGAGGGCTTGTAAGTAGCTGTTCAAAGCACAGACTTGTTGCATTCTTCACCAAGCTATTGGCTTTAACTGTTTAAAAGGCCCTGATCCTGCCAATGGGTCTGCAGAGGCCCGGGCAGAGCTTGCTGAATGGCTTCAACAGGGGCTTTGCCCAGGGATCTAGTTGGAGAATTAGGGTCTAACCTACTGCAGATGAAGACAGTGAGGAGGCAGGGTGGCCGTATCACTCTTAGAGCAGCGTTTAATCTAGTGGGCAGATGCTTTAGCCTCCTGGGATTCTTACAAGATGGGAAATTAGTGGCTAGTTTTGTTTTTCCCAGTTTTCTCACTACCTCAGGTGCTGTACGCCCAGCTGGACATTTCAACGGAAGCTGAAACCCACCATTCTACCCCAGCCTCGGCTGTTCTTCCCCCTCCCTGAGAATCATTTGAGCCCAAACAACTGCAATGGTTCGGAATGACTCAGCGTAATCACTACGTGATTTTCCCCCCCCCCCGCCCCCCTCCTCCTTTAATTTAAAAATCGGCCTCCTTTCACACATTAAAATCCCTGTGTCCGTTCAAATGTCTTTCACCCACCACTATCAGGCCCTGCTGTGGAGCCTTGGTCTGGACGTTGCATTACTTCGGTATGTACAGCAATTGCTTAGTGTATTAACAGCTAATGTTTTTAAAAAATCTTTGGGAAAAATTCTACAATTAAAGTGTTTGAACGCTCCTGAGAGGTCTCAGTTATGCTCTGTTTCATGGGAAGTTGCTCAGTCATAGGACTGTTTTGGTGCATGGAAACATCTCTGTAGGTTTCCACTGGATGATCTCTTCCTCCAGCAACTGGTTGACCCATTAGCCCTCCTTCCAACCCCTTACAGAAACAAAATCAATATGTAGGAAACTGTCCTTCAAGCTTTGGGCCTTCATCAAGTTCTCAGCCAAGTTCTACTTCCCTCCTCAAAAGCAACTAATCAAAAACAGAGCAGGGCTGCAACATCACAGTCAAATATCTGCATAGGTTTAATTTTTTTCCAAGCTGTAAAATCATTTGCACTCCCCGCCCCCAAACCCCACATTGGTATTTGCATTTAAATACTAGACAAGACTAAAATATTTGACTTTTAAAAATGAAAGGCAGTCTGGCTGAGAAATGACTATGTGCTGCAATATTTTGTGGCAGACATTTTTATTACTCAACTGCTTCTCTTGCATTTTTCTGGTTGGAGAAAATAATCAGATAATTCATCACAGGAACCTTCCAACCAAAAAAGCCCCCGAGTAAGAGGAATGTGTGTGTAAAAATTCAAACAACGATAGAGCAATTCCCCAAGATTCACCTTTAGTGTTACTGGTCCAGTAGCATTGGGTGTGACATTAATGATAGAACAGCTTCTGGCTTTTTTACCTGAACAGTCAAACACTCCTTTTCCCACCTGTGCATTGTCAGATGGTTATTAACTATGTAAGAAAGCTCATGAGCTAAACACGTGGCCAGATTTGGGCCTGGTGCAAGCATTTGCAGCACCTTTTGGAGGTAGAGCTTGCACCGTGTTCTGAAATTGGCCTATCTTGTTAGTCACTTCTAATGGCATATGTGTTGGATTCAGCCTGCTGACCTGGACTGCATGTGAGTGCACTGGGTCTGGTGATTTCATTTTACTCCTAGTTCATGCACCCAGGAAAGCTCACCTCACCCTTTGGCACAACTCTGCCTGTTGTTGCTTAAGAGTCTCAGCACTGGGCCTAGGCCACAGCGATATTCATGAATGCTTTGCTTAGCACCAGCCCATGAGGTCTACTTCAAGACAGTGTTGCCCAGTCTTGTGACTTTCATTGTGACCTGAACAATATTTGATGTTCTTAAAGCCCCAGCTTCTGGAGTCAGAAGATCATCTGAGAATCTGTTTACCTCTACTGAAATTAAAATGTCTAGCACTTAGCGTTTCAGCTTCTCGGCACAAGGGGGAAATCTTGAAAATTTGACCACTACAGGTGCAAAAGCCAGCCAGCAAATGAAAAGAACCCACAACTTTGTCAATCTCACAATTTTTTTAAGTATGATTTGGGATGGGGGAGGGGGCTAGACTCATGAGCTAGAATAGTTGGTATTGGCTGGTGGGTGTTGACAAGATAGAGGTAGGGATATTAATCCATCCCCTTTGTAAGCATTACATTAATTTCCCAAATCCAAATGCTGCAAATGGAAGGTTTGTAAAGCCTCAGCTCAGTGGAAATGTTTGTAAGAAAATCCTGGGTGTTGTGCCCAGTGCTGTTTGGCTGACCCTTCCTTGGCCTTGGCTTTCAGAGGGAACATGCCTTCGGAGAGCTAACGGGACCTCAGCAAAACTGAACAGTCCTGGACCACAGGAAAACTCATCCAGGCCATTCAAAAGAGCCACTAACAAGAGGTCATGGACTCAGTCTGCACAATGCACTAGTAAGTTATAAAGGCCAGATTTCAAGTGGTAATCGTGTGTTTGTACATCTGACCCATGATCACAGATAGCTGAAGGGGGAAAAAGGGTGTGCATTGGGTAGAATCTCATGGTTGGAAGGGACCTCAGGAGGTCATCTAGTCCAACCCCCTGCTCAAAGCAGGACCAACCCCAACTAGATCATCCCAGCCAGGGCTTTGTCAAGCCTGACCTTAAAAACCTCTAAGGAAGGAGATTCCACCACCTCCCTAGGTAACCCATTCCAGTGCTTCACCACCCTACTAGTGAAAAAGTTTTTCCTAATATCCAACCTAAACCTCCCCCTCTGCAACTTGAGACCATTACTCCTTGTTCTGTCATCTTCTACCACTGAGAACAGTCTAGATCCATCCTCTTTGGAACCCCCTTTTAGGTAGTTGAAAGCAGCTATCAAATCCCCCCTCACTCTTCTCTTCTGCAGGCTAAACAATCTCAGTTCCCTCAGCCTCTCCTCATAAGTCATGTGCTCCAGCCCCCTAATCATTTTTGTTGCCCTCCGTTGCACTCTTTCCAATTTATCCACATCCTTCTTGTAGTGTGGGGCCCAAAACTGGACACAGTACTCCAAATGAGGCCTCACCAGTGCCGAATAGAGGGGAATAATCACGTCCCTCGATCTGCTGGAAATGCCCCTACTTATACAGCCCAAAATGCCGTTAGCCTTCTTGGCAACAAGGGCACACTGTTGACTCATATTCAGCTTTTCGTCCATTGTAACCCCTAGCTCCTTTTCTGCAGAACTGCTGCCCAGCCATTCGGTCCCTAGTCTGTAGCAGTGCATGGGATTCTTCCGTCCTAAGTGCAGGACTCTGCACTTGTCCTTGTTGAACCTCATCAGATTTCTTTTGGCCCAATCCTCTAATTTGTCTAGGTCCCTCTGTATCCTATCCCTACCCTCCAGCGTATCAACCACTCCTCCCAGTTTAGTGTCATCTGCAAACTTGCTAAGGGTGCAGTCCACACCATCCTCCAGGTCGTTGATGAAGATATTGAACAAAACCGGCCCCAGCACCGACCCTTGGGGCACTCCACTTGATACCGGCTGCCAACTAGACATGGAGCCATTGATCACTACCCGTTGAGCACGACCATCCAGCCAGTTTTCTATCCACCTTACCGTCCATTCATCCAGCCCATACTTCTTTAACTTGCTGGCAAGAACGCTGTGCGAGACTGTATCAAAAGCTTTGCTAAAGTCAAGAAATAGCACATCCACTGCTTTCCCCTCATCCACAGAGCCAGTTATCTCATCATAGAAGGCAATTAGGTTAGTCAGGCATGACTTGCCCTTGGTGAATCCATGCTGACTGTTCCTGATCACTTTCCCCTCCTTTAAGTGGTTCAAAATTGATTCCTTGAGGACCTGTTCCATGATTTTTCCAGGGATTGAGGTGAGACTGACTGGCCTGTAGTTCCCCGGATCTTCCTTCTTCCCTTTTTTAAAGATGGGCACTACATTAGCTTTTTTCCAGTCATCCGGGACCTCCCCCGATTGCCATGATTTGTCAAAGATAATGGCCAATGGCTCTGTAATCACATCGGCCAACTCCTTTAGTACCCTCGGATGCAGTGCATCCGGCCCCATGGACTTGTGTTCGTCCAGCTTTTCTAAATAGTCCCGAACTACTTCTTTCTCCACAGAGGGCTGGTCACCTCCTCCCCATACCGTGCTGCGGAGTGCAGCCATCTGGGAGCTGCCCTTGTCTGTGAAGACAGAGGCAAAAAAAGCATTGAGTACACTAGCTTTCTCCACATCCTCTGTCACAAGGTTCCCTCCCTCATTCAGCAAGGGGCCCACACGTTCCTTGACTTTCTTCTTGTTGCTAACATACCTGAAGAAACCCTTCTTGTTACTCCTAACATCTCCAGCTAGCTGCAACTCCAAGTGTGATTTGGCCTTCCTAATTTCACTCCTGCATGCCTGAACAATATTTTTATACTCCTCCCTGGTCATTTGTCCAATCTTCCACTTCTTGTAAGCTGCTTTTTTGTGTTTAAGACGAGCAAGGATTTCACTGTTAAGCCAAGCTGGTCGCCTGCCAGATTTACTTTTCTTTCTACACATCGGGATGGTTTGTACCTGCAACCTCAATAAGGATTCTTTAAAATACAGCCAGCTTTGACTCCTTTCCCCCTCATGTTATTCTCCCAGGGGACTTTGCCCATCAGTTCCCTGAGGGAGTTGAAGTCTGCTTTTCTGAAGTCCAGGCTCTGTATTCTACTGCTCTCCTTTCTTCCTTGTGTCAGGATCCTGAACTCGACCATCTCACTGGGTATATTCACTGTGGCTTGGAAATCTGGCCCCACAGCACTGGATAACTTAACATGTTGGTTCTTCGGCAGCCCTGCTCCCTGGGAGAGTCGCTCAGGAGGTTTTACTGATGTTCCTCCTGCAGAGCCCAGGTGGCTCAGGGAGAGAGTCTGATCCTTTGTGTGTCACCTGCTGTTCGCTAAGCTCTACTCACTCCCTCCAGTGGAGCACCTCAATCCCAGGGGCTTGCACAGGTGTCCACAATGGCATGACATGAAGGCAATTGAGTTGCCAGATGCAACCGGGCATAATCTTTATTACTGGTGAGTAGGATGACCACATCCCCTTCGGGCTAGGACAGTCCCTTTTTTAGGCCCTGTCCCACCCGTCTCAACCTCTTTGACAAAACTGGGCATTTGTCCCATTTTCTCTTGCCAACTGAGGTGGGGTGGGACTCCTAGTGGGGTCCAGAGGCTTGGTGGGGGGCATGGCGAGTGGCAACACCAGCCCTGCGCTGGAGGGAGGGCTAGGGAGAGAAGCTTGGGCCAGCTGACCTGCCGTGCATGCAGCGAGGAAGGGGGGATTCAGCGGCCCTGTGGGCAGATGGAAGGTGGCTTGGACCACCAGCCCTATGGGCAGGATGAAAGGACTGTGGGGACAGGAGGGGGCTTGCAGGCAGCAGGGTGACTCGGAGGACCAGCCCTGCATATGGCGGGTGGGGGCTCAGCCATCCCTGGGTGGGCAGGAGGTTGGAGGGCTCGGGCAGTCGGGGCTGGGGCTGGCCCAGGGGGAGGGGGACTTCAACCCAGTCCGGCGTGGGTGGGAGGCAGGGAGGGCTTGGGCCAGCCCTGTGTGGGGCGGAGCTCAGGCCAGCTCAAGGGTATCCCGTTTTCCCTTTGGATAAATATGATCACCCTACTGGGGAGGGAAAGCGGCTAACTGGAGGGTATAGGAGGTCAGACTACAGGACAGTGGTCCCTTCTGGCCTTGGAATCTAGGAATAAATGAGAACCTGAGAAAATTGGTACCGTGCCCCACCCCTGAAATGCAAAGCCCCTGCCCCAGAATCACCTCTCCTCTTCTGGCCATTTTGCACCAACAACTGACCAACTGAGAATTCCCCTGGGGCGGGGAGCCCTGAGTTGGCATGAAGTGGTGTAGCTGGCTCCTGTACTGAGTGCCTTCCAACATCATGGCATTGGGGCTTGCTGGGGGGAAGCAGTGGCTCGCTACACCCCTTCCCAATGAGAGTCCAGTCCCTGCATAAGCAGCCGTGTGGCTGCTCTACCTTGTGCCAGTGAGTGGAAGCTGGCACAGATAAGCTGTCGGAGTCAGGGAGGCTCTCTCCTAAGTGGATGTGTCATGGCACCGGAGAGCATTGTGACATGTTTGATACCAGGGAGTTCGCAAAGACAGTTCCATGCTTCGGTCATCTTGCTTATATCATCGGGCTTTTCCGTCTGTTGTGCCACCATCTGTGAACAAGCCTTGTGACTGTCTCACCCTGTATTGTTCCACCTCTCCTGAAATTCCTCTGATTATGGACAAGGCTTGAAACCATTAATGTGGGTTCCTGTTCTGTAGCCTTACATAAAAAGTTCTCTGTTCCATTTGAGCTGCTTTCTGTTACGAGTTTCTCCGATTGTCTCTTATCGCTTAACTTGAAAGGTATTATTTGTTGTTTTTTCCTATCTCTGGACCAATTGTAGGAGCTACATGCTACAATTAAGGTCACCTTGGAAATGGAGTCTCGCAATTTTCTCCTATACTTAAGCCATCAAAATCAAATGATCATCTTGCATCATTATTTTTCAGTATCTTTTCTACAGCATCCCATTTTGGGCCGGTGGGGGGGGAGAGAGAGAGAGAGAGAGAGAGAATTGGTCCCCATTAGTTTCAGTGTCCCTAGCAAAGCCTTACATCTCTGAAAAGCTCACTTTGTTCTCCGCAGCTCCTGGCCTCTGAAAATCCAGATCGCCCTGAACATTTGAAATGAAACACTGGAATTATGGGCAAGCATCAGAGGTCCCTTTGTGGGCTTCCACCCCACCTGTAGCTATGACCGTTTGATCTGCAAGTTATCTCATTCTGCTTGTGTAATGTCAACAGACCCTGGTCGTCAGCAGGCGGGATTGAACCTGGGGTCTCTGAAGCTTAGTGCATGAGACTTTACCACATGAGCTAAAAGCCAACTGCCTATTAGCTAAGACTGTAGAGCAGACTCATTAACTCTCTCTCTCGTTCGTCTACGGTACCACTAGGTGGGACAGAACACCACACCCAGGAGGTGTGTGGGTTACACTTGCTCCACTCCCCTTGATTCAGCTGGCTTTTGTTTGCTGTTTGTGATTGAAATGCTCAGTAGCACAGTTAGTGAGATGGAATAGCTAATCTTGCCTTCCCTGTTTGTGCTGGTGGGGAGGGGGCTCCCAGCCTGCACTTGAAGAGAATCAGTTCTTGACCTTTTTTTTTTTTTTTTTTTTTAAACTCAAATGCTCGAGAAACGCGTGGGTGAAAGCTGTCATTGCAAACAAGCAACAGTGTGTCAATCGGGATAACCCCATTGACTTCAGGGGGCTGCTTTAGAGCCGCTGGGGTCTGGCCCAGCAGGAAGCACTTGCTCCGGGGGCATGGGAGAGCCGGCTGCCGCACGTATCTTGAAAAAACTTTTTTCTCCTTTGATTATAGTAATGCCGGGGAGTAAGAGTGAGGAGGACGTGAGCAAATTAGAAAGCAGGAACGGTTTGTTTGATGGGTGCTGTTTTAATACTAATGTTTGTTCTAACCCGCTCTCCCGTCCTGCTTGCGTGGAAAGGCCCAGCGGCTGCAGCTCCAGGCTGAAGCAGCCTTTGGTCCCACGTGGGTTGTGTCAGTAACATACTGGAGCTTGGATTGGAAGAGGGGGCGTGGAGAATGTTTGGCTAGTGGTGATACAAACGTTTTCCCCAGCCAGCTAATGGCAGGGCATTGGTAATAGCCTCAGAGGCAGCTGGCGTGGCCCTCCTTCCAGTTTGCGGTTGTTTCGTGGTTGGCAGGGTGAAGCTACAAATGAGTCCAAGCATTGTTCCAGAAGGAAGGGGATGGGATTCGCAAACCCGTGTGTGGAGAGGCTTCAGCTGAACTAACCTTGTGCCTAGATAAAGACAATGAAGGCCAAGACTGGTCTTGTGGATTGATTACAAGTACAGGGGTGGCCAACCTGTGGCTCCGGAGCCACATGCAGCTCTTCAGAAGTTAATATGCAGCTCCTTGTATAGGCACCGACTCCGGGCCTAGAGCTACAGGTGCCAACTTTCCAATGGGCCAGGGGGTGTTCACTGCTCAACCCCTGGCTCCCCCACAGGTCCTGCCCCCACCCCAGTCCCCCGCCTCCCCATAGCCTGCCATGCCCTCCCTCCTCCCCCTCCCTCCCAGAGTCTCCTGCACACCATGAAACAGCTGATCAGGAGGTGTGGGAAGGAAGGGGAGGCGCTGATCCGCGGGGCTGCTGCTATATTACTGTGGCTCTTTGGCAATGTACATTGGTAAATTCTGGCTCCTTCTCAGGCTCAGGTTGGCCACCCACGTCTTAGTACATAGTAATGAGAGGTCTAAACGTTGTGCTTGGAATATCTACTTGTCCCTGGAACCCCTGGTGAATCAGCCTTTCATCCATCCAGCATAAATATAAGACATATTATGCAGCATCATCTGGGAGGGGAAGGAAGGGGAGGGGAGTGGATTTCACATCCTGGTCCTGCCTACTCATGAGAAATATCAACCATCTCCAGGAATCAACTTTTTTGGCCTTTGTATCCTAGTGAGGGGAAGGGAAATGTTTTGCTTTGTGGTGTGATCTGCTTGGCTTCCCCCTGTTCTGCCCAGAAGTGGCTGCATTTCACTGGTGCTGCACCTCAGTCGCCCTAAGGCTGAAAAGCAATCCGTGAACATAAGGCACTGCAGGAGAAGCTGCGTCAGTTGTGCTGATTTTCCTCAAGTGGCTACGTTTTTATCCCTATCTCATCACCGGGGACTCTTCCTCCATTCCACATTGCTGCTCACTGTAGATGAGAAGTTGCATGAAAACATGAAGCCAGAGAACGCAATGAATTGTTGTTGGGCCCAATAAAAGAGAACATCCAATTCCTGAGCCATAATGATCCATTTGTCAGGACTAGATGAGCTCCTGAGGTCTCTTCCAACCCTAATCTTCCATGATTCTGTGAACTCACTTTTCTGAATTAAAGGTGCTGTTCTCCCTAACTACCGCAATGGGTGTTGTCTCTTAGCCGGGAGGACAGCTGATTACCTGGAGTGTGCTGCTGAAGCGTGCTGAGCCAGGGCCGGCGCTACCATTAGGCAACCCTAGGCAGTCGTCTAGTACGCCAGGATTTGGGGGGCGGCAGCTTCTTCGGCCGCCGGGGATCTTGGCAGCATTTCGGCGGCAGCCTCTCTCGCCGCCACCTAGGGCGGCAAAAAAGCTGGCGCCGCTCCTGGCATGAGCAGCCATGTCCACAGGAAGATGGATGGGAGTGGATCCCTCCATCTCTCCTGGGGGATGGGGGAGGAGGAATAGAGGATTTGTGAGAGAGGAAGTGGTAAGAGCACAGTCCATATTATGCACTCACATGCTATCATGACTGCACAGAACGCCCCTTGCAAAGCTCCAATTGTTTTTCATTCCTGATTGCAGCAAGGCACAGATGGCCAATAATTAATAGACCATTCAGCCCCCTGCTTAAACGATCCTGGCATGTCTGGGCCAGGGGTTCCCTCCCCCCCCCCCCCCGGGCCCGAACGACCTAAATCAACATAATCGACCCTGATGCTTTGTAAAATGTGGGTTCTGCTACTGCAAATTAGCGGAGCCCATCCTCCTCTTTTGCACTGCGGCTCCCACTGCAGATTAGTGGCTACCTCCCAGCAACATCTCTGATTATCAGATTCCTCGCTTTGATAATAGGCTTTCCGTAGAGTTCATTAGGGATGGCATTTTTGCTAAGTCTGCCTTAATTTGGCTATAAAAATCGGGGCTTTCCGAGCTGTAAATAACCACCTGTTTTTATTAGAAATGTTGCTTGAGTCACAGAAAACCAAACGCCGGATAAAGTTGCAAAACACAAGGGACAAATGAGCTACAAGTGGTGAACAATACAATAATTACAAGTATTATGCTATAACCGTAATAGAGTGTTAAGTATGTAATGTTATTTATGAAGGCAATGGAGGAAAGGACAAAAAATTAGCTGCTTGCATATTAGAATCAGCATGTGTAATGAAAGGCAAAGAGCGTAGTATGGGGAAACATTTTCCCAGTGTTTCATATGAGTAAGATTTTCCATAAGGCTATTCATATTTTGCCAAAACGAGTTTGGCTGAATTCAGCAGCAGCAAGTGAATTGTCTGGTTTGAGTCTCTAACAAGTCTCTCTTTTTACTCTTCTTTCCCTTATCTAATCTGCTCCCTCGGATGTATTTCTAAAGCATCCATGGCAGGGAACCAAGACACTCTCACTTTGACCTCCCACCCTCCCAAAGAGTAAGGAAAACTGACCCTTTATGACAAAAGCTGGACATAGTGCAAGAGTAGCTCTGGAGTGTAATTAACCATGGGTTTGTGCCCCACTTTGGATTCCCCCCTGCTGAACATTAATTAAAGCTTTCAGCAATTGCTTTGTGAAGTCATGTCTGGTACAGACTAAGTCACCTGGGCACATTCTGGTCCCTAGCTGAGAGAAATAAATGAACCATGGAAAGTTGCTTAGCAACGGATGCTGCTTGCTTTACCAGTGCCTGTCACAGGGCTTTCCTTAGTTCAGTTCCTCAGCTTCGTGTCTGAGCGCTGAAGGGACTAGTATGGGCTTGTAAATGGCTTCCGAGCCCTTGTTTTTGCTACAGATTCACCTAGGCAATGAACTGGGGGGCGGGGGATTGCCAGATCCCCTGGATGTGACACAGAGGGGGTGGCTGGCACTGGCAGTCTGTTCTCTGCGAGGGTTCCGGAGCTTTGGAGTGCCACCTTGTCCCTGATCCAAACAGCCCAGAGAGTTAGTGCGATTGAGGTGCTGACTGATGGGCGGTGGGATAGGATTTGAACAGGACCTGCCGCCTGGCAGAAGGTGGGAGCTGACCCCAAATTATGTACCTGGTTCTGGAATTTTAAACCATCAGATCCTGGGTATGCGGCCTTATTATCCTGACTGAAAAGAAAAGCAATACAATAACACTTGTTACTGCCAATAAATGAAGGGACGAATGTGACCTAAAATTGTACCATCCGGCTTCACCTCCCCCTGAACTCTGGCTGTTGTGACAGCAGTGCGCAGAGCCCTTTGCCTTGCAGCGGGATTTCTGCCTTGGGGTGTGATCTTTGACTTTTCCTCTTCCCTTCCAGAAGTCTCAGCGCCCTTTGCTGGTTTTGTTGTTGGAGATCTGCATGCTAGCGTAGTGCTGAGTGCAATGGAGAATATTCCTAGTGATGTCAGGAGAAGGGGAGGAAAGGGGCTGTAGTTTTGTTTGATTTGTAAAGCACACTTTCTGTTCCTTCCACAAAACAAACGCTAGTCCTGCTAAGGGGCACCACGCTGCCGCTAGCCCCTAGCTTATAGATCACGCTCCTCACCCAGAGATCTCCGAGCATTTACACAGCAGGCCAGTTTCACTATTCCTATTTCACAGGTGCACAGAGAGGTGAAGTGACTCACCCACAGTCACCCGGCAGGCCAGTGGCAAAACCCAGATAGCCTGAGTCCCAGTCCAGTGCTCTAGGCACTACTAGGGTGACCAGATGTCCCGATTTTATAGGGACAGTCCCAATGTTTGGGTCCATTTCTTATATAGGCTCCTATTACCCCCCACCCGTCCCAATTTTTCACACTTGCTGTCTGGTCACCCTAGGCACTACAGCCCGAGTCTGCTTTTAGCTGCACAGACCATAGAAGTGCCCACCTCCTTCCCACACTGCCCTGCCAGCACTCCTTAGACCTGCCCTACAGAGGTGATCTCTACAGGTAAGAAGTTTCTATATTGTGTCAGCTCTTGGTCTCTCTGAGGTGACTAAGTGTGTGTGTGACAGAGAGAGAGAGATGAGACTATATGGGAAGCTACTACCCTAAAAATGATTGGGGTTGGCAGAATGTTGTATTTTAATTTCAACAGTTAATAGCGATGTTTATTTTTAAGCATTTTTTTCCAGTTTTCATTTATTTAAATGTTTACAGCTGTGGGAAATTACGAGGAGTAAGACAATTGGGGGGGGGGGGGTCAGACAGTAATTGTTTAATGACAGAAGATGTTGCGATTCAAGAAGTTAAAGCTTTATAACTGTTAAAACACACATGGTCAGCGTCACATGTCAAAATCTACAAAGTGAATAGCCTTACATCAAACCCTAACAAGTTCTCCAACAGCCTGTTTCCTTCTTTGCCTCTCTGTAAATGTTGTTTATTATCAATGGAAATGCTTTTTTGCTGGTTTGTGCATGGTGACATTGACACTTACTGATTAAAAAATCGAATCCTTCCAAACCTCACAACGGTCTCCCTGTTTCCCAGCAATTGTGTGGCTGCAGGAGCACCAGCAATGATGCAAAGTCTGGCTCAGCCAGTTTTGCCACGGGGTTATAAAACCCTGTTCCGTTGAGCAAAGCAGGGCTTCATGACCCAGTGGAAAAAAACCCTGAGGATGGTCTACACTCGCTCTTACCGGAGGGTTTCAAAGTCCATGGAGGTTGGACATGCCATAGGTGCTTTTGAAAATTGTTCCCAATGCTCTAGCTGGTGCTAGGAAAAGGGACATTGGTTTCTAGTGTAGACAAAGCCTTGTGCACTAGGAACTGTGCTGAGAATTCCGTTCAGTTAAGGTAACAAACAATTGTGTGATAACTTGTCACTGCAGACCTGGGTCACACCAACTCCAGCAGCCTGGCAGCTCCTGCCAGTCTCTGAGCTGTGTTGCCCTTTTCTGCTCCCAGTACTTATTCTGCAGGGTCTCTTGGGATGGTTCTTTTCCTTGGCAGAACTTGACTTTGTGACTGGCCCATTTCAGCCCGTTGCTCTCTCCAGATCTCCTCACTTAACGAGAAATAACACTCTTGTCTATAAATGCATCTGCAGGTGATAATTAATCCCTGCCCTGAGTTCTACACCAGACAGTCTGGTTAAGAATATCTCGCTCATTACTGTCAGGCGCACCCTCTCAGACAGTGAGTCATCCATGCAAACTCAGATGTTCTGTTGTACAATCAGTGAAGAGACTTGATGCTGCGCCTACAGTCCTGGGAACTTTATTTCTGGCTTTGCACTTGCGATCATCCTTTGGGTACCGGGACACGTGCAGGCTCTGAAGGGGGAATGCAAGATGCCATGTGGAAAGCTGAAATTCTTACCAATGGAAATAGATGTGGCCAACTCTTTCATGGCAGTAGCGAGGCCTTTTCACTAGTGTATTGCAGGGGCAAGTAGCTGAGAGATTTTGTTTGTTTTGAGGGGTTAGAAAAAATGCAGCTAATATGATGTGTTGAGTTGTCTCAAACCAGACTTGGGGCACTGGTTAGGAAAAGGCATTTGTCACAAGTCAGATCAACGGTACACACACTCCCCCTCTGCGATTCAACAAGGGCATCCACCCTGGGATTCCAGCTCCTCAGTCCGCATCTCTCTCTCTCCTGATAGGGGGTCTTCCTGGCTGCACAGCTCCCTGCCTAAACAGGCCAGTATCTGTCCTTGGTTGGCTCTTTGAAGCTCGGAACAGCTGTAATTCCTGCAGTTACGTTACCACACAGCTATCTATAAGCAAGCACCTTTATTCTTCTGGTGAAAATATTCCAGAGAAAACACTAAACCCAACAAAAGAACCTACATGTGTGATAAAAAGCTTACAAGAGGTCACCCCAACTCCAGCCTTGGGCTCTGGTAGGTGTCATAGGCGCCGATGTTAGTCGGCGCCGGTGGGTGCCCGCGCCCCTGGCCCCGCCCCAACTCCACCCCTTCCCCAAATCCCCGCCCCCGCCTCCTCCTGGGCCCGCTGCATTTCCCCTCCACACACACCCCAGGCTTGCAAGCCTGAGAGGGAGGGGGGAGAAGCAGCCGAGCACCCACTGGCAGCTCCCCGCCCCAGCCCCAACTCACCTCAGCCTCCTCCGCCTCCCGAGTCCTGAGGTGCCGCCGCCAATCCGCTTTTCCTTCCTCCTCCACAGCTCACCAGGCTCTGCCTCCGTCTCCTCCCCCGAAGCGCCGCCGCTCCACTCCCCCACTCCCCCACCACCCCCAGGCTTGCTGCGTGCCGAACAGCTGGTGCGCGGCAAGCATGGGAGGTTCTATGATTCTATGAAAAGAGGATTGGCGGCGGCGCCTTGGGACTCGGGAGGCGGAGGAGGCTGAGGCAGAGGTGAGTTGAGGCCAGAGCAATTTTTCCCCATGGGTACTCCAGCCCCGGAGCACCCACGGAGTCGACGCCTATCGTAGGTGTCAGACCTTCAAAACCACACCTGGGGTTTCCCCTGTGATTCAAGTTGATAACTTGTCTCAGATGCTCCCCCCCCGCCCCCATCCCCGCCGCCGCCAGGTTACTCAGAGTCACGGCCCACAACCATACTGAATTCATTTAATACAACGGACCCCAAAGATTCTCACACTTCATTCAATGAAGTCTCTCCAGGCCTGGGCCGGATTAACGCAGGGGCTTTAGGGGCTGCATGGCACAGCAGGGCTCAGGCCACATGCTGCTCCTGGAAGCAGCCTGCTGCTGACATGTCTCTGTGGCCTCTGGTGGGGGGGATATGTCTCTGTGGCCCCAGCACCATTCCCGCAGCTCCCATTGGCCGGTTTCCGGTCAATGGGAGCTGCAGGGGCATCTCTTGCATGCGTGGGCAGCACACATTGACACACTGTCCCCTTCCCCCAGGGGTGTGCAGAGACGTACTAACAGCCAGCTGCTTCCGGGAGACGTGTGGAACCATGGCATGCAGGCAGCCTGCCTGAGCCCTGCTGTGCCGCCGGCCGGGAGCTGCCTGTGGTAAGCATCTCCAGGTTGGAGACTGCACCTCACACCCCATCCTGCACCCCAACCCCCTGCACCCAAACTCCCTCCCAGAAAGAAACTAATATAGCAGCTGTTCTAAGGTAAGAAGTAGGCTATTTTGAATTAACTTAACTATATTTGACATGTTTTAAGACTGAAACGTAACCACAGAATGGCTTTGTTAATTAAAAGGCTAGTTTCATATAGCATTAATAGCCTCGATGCCATAATTGTGATCATTTTGTTTTAAATTAGGAAGAAGACTTGTATACAGGGGCCCCACAAAATCTAATAGCCCCGGGTCCACAGGAGAGTTAATCCGGCCTTGCTCCAGGCTATGGCAGGAAGTTGCCATCTCTGTCACAGCAACATCTGGAGGGATGAGCACAGGAGCCAGGTGGTTTTAAATCCTAATCCTATCTCTGCCACTGAGTCACTCCATTATCCTGGGCAAATTGCTTCATCTTTCTGACCTGACCATTTCCCAATCTGTAAACTGGGGAGGATAACGTTTAACCACCTATTAAGCCAACATGTTTTACGGATCAGTGAGTTAACATCTCAGTGCTCCATACATATAAAGTGCTATCAAAATGCTAGGTGTTATAGAAGTATTTAAAACCCCAAACAAAGGGGAACCTCCCACTGTAAATAGCCCTCTAACTGTTAGAATGGTGCGGCATGGGCCAGTTTCTTTAGTAGTTAGGAGGCTGTGCCTCTCGATTGATTTCAGCAGGGCTACTGGCAGTGCGTGAAATTGGCATGTTTCTAGGTCTGGGTAGGATCAGGTTCTGACTGTAGAGGACCAGTTCACTAGCAGGAATGTTGGTGGACACCATGAAGATAAATTTCACCATTCTAAATCTGAGAGTTGGGAAGCCGATGAGAACCCAAACTTAGCACAGCTGCCTATGATGTGTGTGTAGAGTCAAAGCAAACAAATGTCTCGCCATGTTCGAATATTAACTAGTCCAACAGAAACAAACCGCCTGAGAACAATGGGCAGACCCAGAGTTTATCACTCGAGTTGCCTGGTGCCTAAATTTGAATAATGAATAAATCTGACTGAGGGTATGTCTACACTACGATAGTAGTTCGATTTTACTTAAACCGATTTTTTGAAACCAATATTACAAAGTTGAATGTGTGTGTCCACACTAAGCACAGTAATTCGACTTTGTGAGTCCACAGTAACGGGGCAAGCGTCGACATTGCAAGCGGTGCACTGTGGGTCGCTATCCCACAGTTCCCTCCGTCCCTGCTGCCCATTGGAATTCTGGGTCAAGCCCCCAATGCCTGATGGGGCAAGAAATGTGTCGCGGGTGGTTTTGGGTAACTGTCGTTATTCAACCCTCACTCCCCCCCTCCCTCCGTGAAAGCGGCGGCAGGCAATCATTTCGCGCCCTTTTCCCTTGATTGACAGCGCGGACGCCATAGCACCACGAGCATGGAGCCTGCTGCGATCATCGCAGCAGTTATGGCCGTTGTGAACACCTCGCGCCTTATCGTGCACTTAATTCAGAGGCAGATGTTGAGAAATCAGGCGAGGAGGCTACGGCAGCATGGTGACGACAGTGACGATGACAGGGGCACAGACCTCTCTCAAAGGACGGGACCCCACAAAGTGGACATGATGGTGGCAGTGGGTCATGTTGATGCTGTGGAACGCCGATTCTGGGCCCGGGAAACAAGCACAGACTGGTGGGACCGCATAGTGCTGCAGGTCTGGGATGAATCCCAGTGGCTGCGAAACTTTCGGATGCGTAAGAACACTTTCCTGGAACTTTGTGACTTGCTGTCCCCGGCCCTGAAGCGCCAGGACACCAGGATGCGAGCAGCCCTTACAGTCCAGAAGCAAGTGGCCATAGCCCTCTGGAAGCTTGCAACGCCTGACAACTACCGGTCAGTCGCGAATCACTTTGGAGTGGGCAAATCTACCGTGGGGGTTGCTGTGATGCAAGTAGCCAATGCAATTGTTGAGCTGCTGCTATCAAAGGTAGTGACCCTGGGAAATGTGCAGGCGATAATAGATGGCTTCGCTGCGATGGGATTCCCAAACTGCGGTGGGGCAATAGACGGAACACACATCGCTATCCTGGGACCGGACCACCAGGCCAGCCAGTACATTAACCAAAAGGGGTACTTTTCAATGGTGCTGCAAGCACTGGTGGATCATAAGGGACGTTTCACCAACATCAACGTCGGATGGCCGGGAAAGGTTCATGACGCTCGCGTTTTCAGGAACTCTGGTCTGTTTAGACGGCTGCAGGAAGGTATTTACTTCCCGGACCAGGAAATAACTGTTGGGGATGTGGAGATGCCTATAGTGATCCTTGGGAACCCAGCCTACCCACTAATGCCCTGGCTCATGAAGCCATACACAGGCGCCCTGGACAGTGATAAGGAGCTCTTCAACTACAGGCTGAGCAAGTGCAGAATGCTGGTGGAGTGTGCTTTTGGACGTTTGAAAGGGCGCTGGAGAAGCTTACTGACTCACTCAGATCTCAGCGAAATCAATATACCCATTGTTATTGTGAGAGCAAGGGGGATACGTTTATGGCAGGGTGGGAGGTTGAGGCAAATCACCTGGCCGCTGATTATGCACAGCCAGACACCTGGGCGATTAGAAGAGCCCAGCGGGACGCGCTGCGCATCTGGGAAGCTTTGAAAACTAGCTTCCAGACTGACCAGAGTACCTAGTAACTCTTACGTTTGTTTAACCTTGAGGTGAACCTGCCTCCATTTCTTTACCCCTATCCTCTCCAATTACCAACCCCCTTCCCCCCCCCCCCTTCAAACACACCTTCCTTTAAAAAGAAAATAAAGGCAACATTGTTCAACAAAAACATATTTTTTATTAACGATTTTTCAGTAAAGGGAGGGAACTGGGACGGAGGCTAGGCTAGGGTGGGGTGCTGGTGGAGGGAAGGAAAGGATGCTTCAAAACTTGGGGAATGACAGCCTTCTGCTACTTGAGCAGTCCGCAGGGGTGGACTGGTTGTTTGCACGGAGCCTGCCACCCCTCGTTTTTGGGACTCTGAGTGAGGGGGCTATGGGACTTGGGGGCGGGGGAGGGCGGTTACAGATCTGCTGCAGCAGGGCTCTGTCCTCCTGCCTCCGGTCCTGCAGAACATCCACCAGACGCCAGAGCGTGTCCGTTTGCTCCCCCATTAGCCTAAGCAGCGCCTCAGTCACCCTCTGGTCTTCGATCCGCCACTTCTCATCGCAAGTGTCCCTCCTGTCCTCACGGGCGTCCCGCCTGTTCTCACGGGCGTCCCGCCTCTCCTCCCGTTCGCTGGCTGATCGCTTGTACTGCGAAATGGTCTCTCTCCACTCATTCTGCTGTGCTACCTCTGTGTGGGAGCTCTGCATTAGCTCGGAGAACATCTCATCTCGTGTGTGTTTCTTTTGCCGCCTTATCTGTGACAGCCTTTGGGAGGGAGATGCCGGGGGAAGCCTAGGGACAGTTGCAGCTGTGGGATGAAAAAAAGGGAGTGAATTCTTTACAAAGATACATTTCCCAGAACAATGAATATAGTCTTTCCCGGTGAACAAGACCATGCACACTACCTATCACATGTGCTTTCAGTACAAGGTCGCATTTTGAATCTTTATATTGAGTGCCTAGGGTCTTGGTGCGCAGATCACACAAGCGGTGCCAGACAATGGAATTCGGCTAGCAGGCAGCCATGGTAAGCCGTAGACTTTTGGCTGCTGAAAGCTTACTTTACAGCAGCGCCCTCCTTTCCCATTCCAAGCAGAGCTCCTAGAGTTGGCCAGTTACTGCTGCGCTGTGAGTGTTAACGTGCAGCAGCAGAAACCACAGTAAACCCATTCTCTGGGATGGTTGGTTTAGCCTTCACCTCACCGCTTTGCTGGTCCCGGGGAAGGTCCCTGCAAGCTGCCGGCGAACCGCCCTGCATGAACTGTCCCCCTCCCCGCCCCCACCGCGTGGCTGGTCTCGGGGAAGGTCCCTGCAAGCTGCACATGAACCGCTCAGCATGAACTGTCCCCCTCCCCGCCCCCACCGCGTGGCTGGTCTCGGGGAAGGTCCCTGCAAGCTGCACATGAACCGCCCAGCATGAACTGTCCCCCTCCCCGCCCCCACCGCTTGGCTGGTCTCGGGAAAGATCCCTGCAAGCTGCCCGCGAACCGCTCAGCATGAACGGTCTGCGTCCCCGCCCCCACCGCTTGGCTGGTCTCGGGAAAGATCCCTGCAAGCTGCCAGCGAACCACCAAGCATAAACTGTCCCCCTCCCCACCCCCACCGCTTGGCTGGTCTCGGGAAAGATCCCTGCAAGCCGCCCGCGAACCGCCCAGCATGAACTGTCCCCCTCCCCACCCCCACCGCGTGTCTGGTTTGGGGAAAGATCCCTGCAAGCTGACCGCGAACCGCTCAGCATGAACGGTCCCCCTCCCCGCCCCCAGCGCATGGTTGGAAACTGCTGGGTAGATTTTTTTTTAAAGGAACAGGCAAACAGTCCACATAATAAAATTCACCTAATTCCAACCAGGTAACCATGAATGATATCACTCTGATGAGGATTACGCAGATAGAGAAAGAACGTATGTTGCGTGAATGCCAGCAAACACCGGGGCCATATGCCGCTATGCTTTGTCAGGCAATGATACCGGAGTACCTGCTACTGGCCTGGTGCGGTAAAGTTTCCTACCATGGAGGACGCAATAAGCCCGCTCTCTCCAGAAACCTTCTGCAAAGGCTTTCACAGTACCTCCAGGAGAGCTTCATGGAGATGTCCCAGGAGGATTTCTGCTCTATCCCCACACATGTTAACAGACTTTTCCAGTAGCTGTACTGGCCACGAATGCAGCTAAAGCACCCAGGTCAAATTACTAATTAAAAACCCATTGCTAAAATACCATGTCTATTCTATTCAAAATATATGTTTTGAACACTCACCTACTGTTCCCTCTCCTGATTCACGGTCCGGGATACCGCCTTGGCAGGGTTGGTAGGGGATCTCTGTCAGGGTAATGAAGAGATCCTGGCTTTCGGGGAAATTGGCGTTCAAAGCGCTGTCGACTACCTCGTCCTCCTCATCGCCTTCATCATCTTCCCCGTCCGCGAAAACTTCAGAGGAAGCGACCGATGAGAATACCCCATCATCGGAGTCCACTGAGAGGGGTGGGGTAGTGGTGGCAGCCCCCACTAGGATAGCATGCAGCGCATCGTAGAAACGGCATGTGTGGGGCTGAGACCCGGAACGTCCGTTGGACTCTTTGGTCTTCTGGTACGCTTGTCTCAGCTCCTTAATTTTCACGTGGCACTGCGTTGCATCCCGGCTGTATCCTCTGTCCGTCATGGCCTTGGAAATCTTCTCGTAGATTTTCGCATTCCATCTTTTAGATCGCAGCTCTGATAGCACGGATTCATCTCCCAATACAGCTATCAAATCCAACACTTCCCGATCAGTCCATGCTGGAGCCCTCTTTCGATTCTGGGATTGCATGGTCACCTCTGCTGGAGAGCTCTGCATCATTACCAGTGCTGCTGAGCTCTCCACGATGTCCAAACAGGAAATGAAATTCAAAATGGCCAAACAGGAAATGGAATTCAAATGTTCCCGGGTCTTTTCCTGTGTGGCTGGGCAGAGCATCCGAGCTCGGACTGCTGTCCAGAGTGGCCAGAGAGTGGTGCACTGTGGGATAGCTCCCGGAGTTATTAGCGTCGAATTCCGTCCACACTAACCCTAATTCAACATGGCCATGTCGATTTTAGCGCTACTCCCCTCGTTGGGGAGGAGTACAAAAATCATTTAAAGAGCCCTTTATGTCGAAATAAATAGCTTCGTTGTGTGGACAGGTGCAGGGTTAATTCGATTTAACGCTGCTAAATTCAACATAAACTCCTAGTGTAGACCAGGCCTGAGACTGGATCTTGTTCGTAGGCAACTCTCAAACCAAAAGGCAAAATTCACTGATTTGCCCAGAGCTAATGATTATGCAGATTTGGCTGTCACTTGGGCTCAGATTTTGCAATGGCACAGCCAGAGAGTCAAGCTAGTATCCTTGCATTTTTAAACCTTAAATTAATGGGTTTTATTGTGTTTGTGTAGCACGCGGCTGTAGGGACCATAGGAGCCGACTTCCGTCGGCTCCGCTGGGTGCGTCGGGGGTGGGGCCCTGCAACGTCGGCCGGCGTCAGGGGCAAAGGTAAGTTCTCCGGTAACGGGCACGGGGCCAGTGGGGAGCTGCTGGTGGGTGCTGAGCACCCACCAATTTTTCCCTGTGGGTGCTCCAGCCCCGGAGCACCCACGGAGTCGGCGCCTATGGTAGGGACTCTTATGATATATGCAAACATGTCACATTTTAACCTCGGTGATACTGTCACAGTTGTGGCTTTGATGGGAGAGGGAAATGACAGGAGTTTTTCCGCATAAAAACCCTTCTATCAGCAGAAGGAGCCAGGGTCTGAGTTGCCCTCTGACCCTGAGGCGCAATGAAGGATTCCCAGCCATTTGGCTCTCTAAAGAGGTTATGTTCTGAGTACAGTGAAACTGGTGCTGGTACGGTCACATATAAAGGGGCTGTGTCACATGCCAGTCATGGGATCTTACTCTTTGTGGCGCATCTGCGGCTTTTTCCTCCCCCCTAAACATTTTCCCATGATCTAATCACTGCTCGGCTTTACTCGTTGGGCCTGGGCCATTTTTCTGTGCATTCTGGATCTCTACAGCCTCTGGAATTACACAGACAACACGTTTTGCGTTCGGTTTTAGTCTTTCAGGCCCCGATCCTGCACTGATATCTTCCCAGGCCCTGGTACAGAGCCCTCTCAACTTCAACTGAAGGATCAGGGCCTTATATATTTCTATAATGTCAAAAACCCCCATGGTTTTAAAGTATTATTTAAAGAATCAAAAGGAGAAATGGGAGGATCCCAATGCCTGAATTAAGAGCTGTTTAAATTGCAGTGGTTTCTAGACTGCAGGGCTTTTTGTGGGTGTCTCGAAGTGGGGGGGGGCTTCCTATATTGGGGAAAGAGAGAGAGCAGTTTCTCACTTGCAAATGATTTCCCCCCCCCCCCCACCCCGCTTACCCTCCCCATCAGATATTTCTGGGTTTTTGTTGTGAGTTCAGAAATGTGCTAGATCTGTACCATTCTCGCCACTCCCCGTGAAAGGAGCCACTCCTAAGATATGGAGCTCCACTCAGCCCTCCCCCCTGCTTTCTCCAAGTGGAGGAGATGACATGAGCTAAGGCCTGGGGGGGATCCAGAGCAGCATCACTCCCTACCCTCCGCCCCCAGCCTGTGGAATGTCCTCCGTACCAGCCAGGAGCTGGGGCTGTGTGGGTTTGTCTGGGGTGTACCAAGGCAGTGTTAATGGGAGCTGGGGACTGGCTTCTGCATAGACCCGCAGGGTTAGAAGGGCCCACAAGGGTCATCTAGTCCCCTGCCAAGATGCAGGACTTGTTGTGTCTAAACCATCCAAGAGAGGTGTCTATCCAGCTTCCTCTTGAAAACCTCCATGGAAGGAGCTTTCACAACCTTCCTAGGCAGTCTGTTCCATTGTCCTACTGTTCTCACAGGCAGGAAGTTTTTCTGAGATTTAATCTAAATCTGCTTTGCTGTAGTTTGAACCCATTGCCTCTTGTCCTGCCCTCTGTGTCAAAAGAGAACAACTTTTCTCAGTCTTTTTTATGGCAGCCTTTCAAGTATTTGAAGCCCGCTGTCATATCCCCCTTAATCTCCTCTTTTCCAAACTAAACGTACCCAGTTCCTTCAGCCTTTTCTCATATGGCTTGTGTTCTGTCCCTTCGATCATCTTTGTCACTCACCTCTGGCTCCTTTCCAGCTTCTCTACATCCTTTCTATGCAGCGGTGACCAAAATTGGACACAGTTCTCCAGCTGAGGCCTAACCAGCATCAAGAAGAGCAGTACTATCACCTCCTGTGACTTGCATGCTGTGCCTCTGTTAATGCAACCTAAAAGTGCATTTGTGTATTTTTTGTTTGGGGTTTGGTTTTGGGGGTTTTTTTGGCGACAGCATCACATTGCCGACTCATGTTGAGGTTGTGATCCACCACAACTCCTAGAGCCTTCTCAGCAGTGCTGCTGCCAAGCCAGTTATCCCCCAGTCTGTATTTGTGCATTTGGTTTTTCTTCCCTAAGTGTAGCACCTTACATTTGTCTTTGTTGAATTTCATTTTGTTATCTAGTCCAGGGCCCGGTGTGGGCGCGTGCCTGTAATCCCAGCTCCTTGGGAGGCTGCGGTTGGCGGATCGTTCAGGAGTTTTAAGCTGCTGTGCGCTATGTCAATCGGGTGTCTGGTGCTACTGACATCCTGGCCAGCGGGTAGTTGGAGGACTGGCTAGAACAACACATCTGACGTGTTGTGATCGGCGCTCTCTCAGTGAGGGCTGATAGACCGATCAATGACAGTGATCAGTGTCTAGTCCAGATCTCCAAATTATTAAGACCCCTCTGAATTTTAGCTCAATATTCCAAAGTGTTTACAAACCCTCTTCCCCCTACAAGCTTTGTGTCATCTGTAGATTTGATTACTATGCTCTCTACTCCTACATCCAGATCATTAATAAAGATGTTAAATGACACTGGATCCAGAACAGATCCCTGTGGAACCCCACTTGAGACATTTGCATGGAGCATGGATCCACACCACACCCCCACACATTCCGGTGGGATTGAGTGAATGGAGTAGTAGCAACCTAACCTTCCATGCGGGCTGGAGGAAATGGGCGGAGGGGTGCGGACAAGGCACAGGCCCAAGCAAGGGACCTGATCCAAAACCCATTGACATTGATGGAAAGACTTCCATTGATTTCAATTGGCTTTGGATCAGGTCAGTGGAGAGGAGTACAGGAGACAAGTTGCAGAGGGGGAGGTTTAGGTTGGATATTAGGAAAAACTTTTTCACTAGTAGGATGGTGAAGAACTGGAATGGGTTACCTAGGGAAGTGGTGGAATCTCCTTCCTTAGAGGTTTTTAAGGTCAGGCTTGACAAAGCCCTGTCTGGGATGATTTAGTTGGGGTTGGTCCTGCTTTGAGCAGGGGGTTGGACTAGATGACCTCCTGAGGTCCCTTCCAACCCTGAGATTCTATGATCCCCTGACTGCTACACACATGCACTGAGCTCTAGAAGCCAGAGCATCCGCTCATCGGGAGGCTTCGTGCATGCTACACAGGAAAACCCGTCCGTGTGGCAAAGCCGGTATCTCGGGGATTGTGCAAGTGTCACGGGGGATGGGTTGACCGGGGCCTACGTCAGGAGCTCAAAGTCCAGTCCCCATTTTGGAGGCAGTCAGGACTTTGAGAAGATAACCCAGGTTTTTTTGCAATGGGAGTGTCAGGTCCTAACTTCCTCCTTTTGGCAGGTAAACTCCTGCCAGCGTTTGGAGGAACTGGGCGATTTGTCATAATCTGAGCTGCTTCCCCCCCCCCATCCCCGCAGAGTAGAGGGGGAGAGATCTCCACGCTTATGTCTTATTTTAGATACTGCGCTGTAGTTAAATATGCTCTAACATGGGCTTTGATTTTAGTTTTGCTCACTACAAAAGCTCCTCTGCTAAAGCCAGCCATCTCAGTGGGATTTCTCCGTATGGATTCTCTTCCACCAATCCTGGCCTTTCCTGCATCCTCTCTGATGCAGAGCCAGAAGAATTGATTGGCCGCTGGCAGTTCTTTCCTCTGCACTTCAGGCATGAGTGTCAGGAAAGGGGGGTTTGATGAGTTGGATCCAAGGCAAATTGTTTCATAGAGTCATAGAATCTCAGGGTTGGAAGGGACCTCAGGAGGTCATCTAGTCCAACCCCCTGCTCAAAGCAGGACCAACCCCAACTAAATCATCCCAGCCAGGGCTTTGTCAAGCCTGACCTTAAAAACCTCTAAGGAAGGAGATTCCACCACTTCCCTAGGTAACCCATTCCAGTTCTTCACCACCCTACTAGTGAAAAAGTTTTTCCTAATATCCAACCTAAACCTCCCCCTCTGCAACTTGAAACCATTACTCCTTGTTCTGTCATCTTCTACCACTGAGAACAGTCTAGATCCATCCTCTTTGGAACCCCCTTTCAGGTAGTTGAAAGCAGCTATCAAATCCCCCCCATTCTTCTCTTCTGCAAGCTAAACAATCCCAGTTCCCTCAGCCTCTCCTCATAAGTCATGTGCTCCATCCCCCTAATCATTTTTGTTGCCCTCTGCTGGACTTTTTCCAATTTATCCACATCCTTCTTGTAGTGTGGGGCCCAAAACTGGACACAGTACTCCAAATGAGGCCTCACCAGTGCCGAATAGAGGGGATTGATCACGTCCCTCGATCTGCTGGAAATGCCCCTACTTATACAACCCAAAATGCCATTAGCCTTCTTGGCAACAAGGGCACACTGTTGACTCATATTCAGCTTTTCATCCACCGTAACCCCTAGGTCCTTTTCTGCAGAACTGCTGCCCAGCCATTCGGTCCTTAGTCTGTAACGGTGCATGGGATTCTTCCGTCCCAAGTGCAGGACTCTGCACTTGTCCTTGTTGAACCTCATCAGATTTATTTTGGCCCAATCTTCTAATTTGTCTAGGTCCCTCTGTATCCTATCCCTACCCTCCAGCGTATCAACCACTCCTCCCAGTTTAGTGTCATCTGCAAACTTGCTAAGGGTGCAGTCCACACCATCCTCCAGATCGTTAATGAAGATATTGAACAAAACCGGCCCCAGCACCGACCCTTGGGGCACTCCACTTGATACCGGCTGCCAACTAGACATGGAACCATTGATCCCTACCCGTTGAGCCCGACCATCCAGCCAGTTTTCTATCCACCTTACCGTCCATTCATCCAGCCCATACTACTTTAACTTGCTGGCAAGAATACTGTTTCCTTTGGTAAAAGATTCCCCCACCCCCCAAATGACACAAGGTGTTTTGTTTCTCTCTTCCCCTCCCCGTGCCCCCCCCCCCCCAATGGATTTTTAAGCATCCTGGGACACTTCAGAGACAGCTTTTTTCCTGCCAAAGCTGGCTGATTGAAAACAACCTGCCTGCATTCCATAGTGGCCTGTGTTACAGTACAGGGATAATGAAATACATGGCACGAGTTGCCAAAGAATATGCGTGATGAGCGGAGGAAAGAGGGAAGCTTGTCCAAGTGTTTCCACTATGCAGATCCTTTTCCTAGCTGCTTATAGCTTTGTCCAGCTTTGGGGATGAAATTTTCCATGTTTCTTCACAGCTCATAGAATCATAGAAGATTAGGGTTGAAAGAGACCTCAGGAGGTCATCTAGTCCAACTCCCTGTTCAAAGCAGGCCCAATCCCCAACTAAATCGGGGAGGGGAGGAATAGCTCAATGATTTGAGCATTGGCCTGCTAAACCCAGGGTTGTGATTTCAATCCTTGAGGGGGCCATTTAGGGATCTGGGGCAAAAATTGAGGATTGGTCCTGCTTTGAGCAGGGAGTTGGACTAGATGAGGTCCCTTCCAATCCTGATATTCTATGATTCTATGATAAATCATCCCAGCCAGGGCTTTGTCAAGCCTGACCTTAAAAATCTCTAAGGAAGGAGATTCCACCACCTCCCTACGTAACCCATTCCAGTGCTTCACCACTTTCCTAGTGAAATAATGTTTCCTAATATCCAACCTAGACCTCCCCCACTGCAATTTGAGACCACTGCTCCTTGTTCTGTCATCTGCCACCACTGAGAACAGCCGAGCTCCATCCTCTTTGGAACCCCCCCTTCACGTAGTTGAAGGCTGCTATCAGATCCCTCCTCACTCTTCTCTTCTGCAGACTAAATAACCCCAGTTCCCTAAGCCTCTCCTCAGCAGCACATGTTTGGGGAGCATTTCAACAGAAAGGAGTCAGCTATTCTGAAGTACAGAATAAGAGGGAAAAACTGTTTTTTGATTACCTCTAGCACCTCAGTCATTTGGGGTAGAAAGTGATCTAGCAATGAGAACGCAGAGCCTGCTCTGATCTCTGTATGGTTGAAATGAGTCATGCGGGAGATGAGATCTGCTGACAAGTAGCTCATTGCAGAATGAGATCTGTATCCCCGACACCGTGTGTACATGCAGAACAACACAGTAGAGCTGGGCCAGGAATGGAGTTTCCACTTCTCTGGCAGTGTTGGAAAAGTCGGAAGAAAATTTGGTTTCAGATTGAACCAAACATTGTTTTGACAATACCGCAATGTTTCCTTCTGAGCTCCACCACTTTGCAATGATTCTGAATTTTTCAAAGTAAAATTAAAGGAAACTTTTGAAAGGAATTAAAAAAAAAAATCGAAACGTTTCGTATTGAAAATGTTTAAGTGAAACCTCTTGATTTTTTTCAGAGCTTTTTTGATTATTTTTAACCTTTTTTCCCTCCTTAAAACTGACTCAAATTTACAAAATGTTTTGGTGTCACTGAATCTGCATTTTTTGCAGAAAAATTTTTTGGTAGAAAAATGTCACCTCCCTTTACTACACAGCTTTTCGTGACATAGTCGTAAACTACTCTTTCTGTAGGACCTGAGACAACGCGTAATCAGTGAGGCAGAGGTGTGCATGCATGTACCGTCCTTAATTAGCTGATCATGTACTGTCTGAACCACCAAGCTCCTGCCTCATTCAGCGCAGGGGTTGAATGGTGTGCTGTCTAGGGAGCATGGAGCCACACAGCAACCTGGGAGGATAAAAATATATATTGGCCAGCTGCTCCATTCACTGTGCACCAGCCAGCCTCTCACTCAGCACAACATTCCTCCTGGAGCAGAGCGCCTCCGTAAGGCACAAAGCACCTCTTTAAACATGGCTTAAATGACCCATAGGGCCTGCTGGTCCAGGATGCATGGTACCTGCAGTAAGACTGGGGCCCTGTGTTGAAAACGGCATGGGATGATGTGATGGCTGTGTTATAATGAATACAGATGGGGCAAGCCACCTGGTCGGGGAATCATAGAATTGTAGGACTGGAACGGACCCCCAAAAGTCATCTAGTCCAGGTCACTGCACTCATGTTCAAGCTTGAGTGCTTACTTTGCAATCTTGATAGCTTTTAACACAGTTTTTTGCTGCATGGAACAAAATCTAAGGCCGAGACTTATTTTAAATATTGAGGCCTGAGGTTAGGAGCCTAAGTCTATTTTGCCAGTGAAGGGAAGATTTTCAAAGCTCTTAAGTTGCAGGTAGATGCCGACCTGCACTGAAATCCGGTTTTCAGTGGGCATTGGGTACCTCTGCCACAGTGGTACCAGTAGAAATCATTGCTTGCTGGTGCTGCACTCATGGGAGGGACACAAAGGAGGGCATGTGACCCTCCATGTGACTCCTCCCCGCCTTGCCCCCAGCCAGGGGCCCCGCCTTCTGCCAAGTGAAGGGAAATCTGTTCTCACTGTGAAAGATGGTGTTTGGAGTCACATGGGCAAGTTACATGTCCAACACCTCCACCCATATTCTAGTTAGAACGTTCACAGGAAAAGTCCATCAAGTGTAGACTGGCATTTTCCAGGGTCCATTGTGAGCGAAGTGTTCCTTAATGGGCCATTCCACTTGAGTTGTCCCTTCATGTGCTGGCTAAATACCTTGTGGGCATTATCACAGGAGCAAACATGTAGTAAACAGAGCCAATATTCATAACTTCAGATAGATAGAAATAGCATAATCATAAGTACCAGCTATTTCACCTACATGACTATTCCCAAAAGAGATTCTGAAAAATCACACCACGTACCTGAGACCCTCTGTGCCAGCACCATGCCCCTCTGGCTTTTTGTCTGTTATGTAACAACAGAGATGGAGCCAGTGACATGACTCTGTTTAGCCTAAAAGGGCAAGGTTAATTTTTAGCTGTTCAGATGTGACTGCTCCTTTAGTCAGTGAGGGCATAATGGCTGTGATTGTCACACATTCAGGTTAACGGGCTTCAGTGTTCCTTTGCAGTTACCTGGTCTATGAACATTAAAAAGTTATGTGCTGTGGTGGTTTAAAGCATAACACAGGTTTTTAGGTTTGCAAATCTGAACCTCTGCCTCTTTGAGATTTTATTTATTTATTTATTTATTTTTATTTTGCTGGTCATAATGTGGGAGGGTATCCTCTCTGCCATCTGCTCATGAAGTTATGTATGTGTCTTATAGCACTCTTCTGAACACCAGCTGGAAGGAATTGTTTTTTCCAGTATGTGTGGACTGATTCTTTTTTCTTAGAAGGCATGTCGTTTTTTCAGGTACACACTGATTAACACAGAAAACAATTGGGGCTGTTAAACTTTCTTCAAATTCCATAGAAAATTAAAACGAAAATAAGAAAGAAAAACTTGTAGCACCTTAGAGACTAACAAATTTGTTAGTTGTCTCTAAGGTGCTACAAGTTTTTCTTTCTTATTTTCGTTTTGCTGACACAGACTAACACGGCTACTACACTGAAACCTATAGAAAATTAAGTTCAACTATGTTTTCCAGTACCATGATGAAATGGGTGTTTGTTTATACAAACATCAACATGCTTAACTACTCACTTCCCCCCCAAATATGTAGTATTTCAGTCTGTTTATGTGGAATATGGGAGTTGGGTGAGGAGCCATTTCAGCATATGTATTTAAAAGAGAAATTTTAAGTAGAACTGTATCCTAAACTGCATTATGTTATTGTACCCAAACATTGCATTGCATTCAACTTCCTTAATAGGAACAGATTCCTGAAACTCTTACCACAAAAGTGGTCCATAGTCATGCAAATAGTCCCATTGTCTTCATGGGGATTGATCAAATGATTAAAGGTTTACAGGATTAGGTTCCAGGTTTGTAAACTGTTCTGGATGAAACTGACAATGCCTGAGCTGTCAGATCAGAAGGAGCTTCATTAGAATAAAGGTGGGCAGATGTGTGATAAGTCTTAGCTCCGTTGCTAAGATGAGGAACATATTTTCAGCAAAGTTCTTGGCAGATTCCTGAGGCAGCTGGTTTAAGGTTGTCAGTGTCCAGCATTATAATCTTCACTTATAGCTCTCTCGCCCATAAAGCTGGAAAATGAGGCATTTGTTTTCTTTGTTTTGCTGCTCCAGTTCCAGTTAACAAAATGCATGTTAGACTAGTTTTGCTGCAAAGAAGAATTCTATGTCCACTGGGGACAACACCTGATTCCTGTCAGGCTGTAGAACTGGGCTGACATCAGAATCCAAACATCCTCTGGTCAGTGCAAGCAGAACATTCTTCTAATGATTTGTACTTGACGTGATGCAGTATGAATGTCATGGATAATTCAGACCAATGGACCGTCGTCGTCCCCCCCACACTCCTCCCCTCTTGAGGACTCCTGATCAACGTAAAACAGCACAATCCATATCTTAAACTTAAAGGTTTTGTTTAAGTTTGTTAGCATATGTATTGTGCTAGAAAAACCATATAAAGAATGAATGCCCTCCCTAGTCACATTCTGCTCCTTTAAGGTGCAGAGCGCAGCCCCAAACCCCCCCCTTTCCCCCTACCAGGGGCAGAGCCAGCCCCACGTCTTTCTGGTACCCCGTACTGGCTAGAAATCTCTTGCATGTACTGCATACCAGAGGGTACCGCCCTACTTGCACTCCTACCCTGCCCTCTTAAATAATCTTCCCCCTACACCAGGGGTCTCAAACACGCGGCCTGCGGGCCACATGCGGCCCGCGGAGTTATTTCTTGTGGCCCGCCATAGGTGCCAACTCCACTGGCAGCCAAGCTGCAAACATTACTGAGTGTTTATATTTTATTAAAACCCCTCTTTGCATTACAGTTTTTAAAAAGTTAATACATTGACTTTTAATAGAATACTATATTACTCTTCATTTTTTACTATACTTTTGTATCATTGTATGAAAAGGTTTCAGTGATGCAGCCCTCAGGCCAATTTACTAGTTCTCATGTGGCCCTCATGGTGATTTGAGTTTGAGATCCCTGCCCTACACTGTGGCCTGGGGTTTTGAAACCTCCCTTTGCAACTCTTTGCAACTTTGGGGGAGGGATAGCTCAGTGGTTTGAGCATTGGCCTGCTAAACCCAGGGTTGTGAGTTCAATCCTTGAGGGAGCCATTTAGGGATCTGGGGCAAAAATTGGGGATTGGTCCTGCTTTGAGCAGGGGGTTGGACTAGATGACTTCCTAAGGTCCCTTCCAACCCTGATATTCTATGAATAGCCTGGCAGTGTGACCTGCCTTTCAGAATGGCCAGCTCTCCCATGAAGAGGATCCAGCCTGCCAGTGACCTTTTTCAGGGCATTTCTCTGTAATCCAGGAAGGAGCTAAAAGAACTTGTTTTCTGCTAGTGCCTGGCGAGGCCTAATGGAAGGGTCACCCCACACACACACCACGTGGGATATTGATGAGAAATGCTTGGGGATTCCTGACACATCCTGGGCGGCGTTGGACTGGGACAGGAGGTGCGAGGATCTGCTCAGCCGCTTCAGTTCAGGCAAATGTCAGCAATTCCTCCCGTCTCTTGCGGCCTGTTTGAGGGAATGCATCTGTTACCACCCCTCTGCCAGGGCTGAGAACACAGGAAAAGCTGGAGCATGCTCAGAGAGTCTCTTATTCAACTGCCACCATCCTCATGTGTGAGGGTAACTAGCAATCTGACGTGTGTCCAGAGCAACCTGTCGCCCTCCGCCTGCGTGGGACACCCTGCTATACCCGTAGCGGGTGCGATATGATGGGGATCTAGCCGTGTGATTCTCAATCCCCTGGTAACCAACCCCCAGCTCTGCCAGCACACTACAGAAACTGCTTCCCCTCAGGCTATGAAATGCTACCACAGTGCAGACGTGGCTCCTCCCTGCCCCCAGCCATGTTCCGGTCTCAGCAGGTGCCCTAGAAAGGCATGACGAAAATGATATTTCGCTTCTGCTGTTGCCCCACAGCAGAGAGGCCATGAGAGAGAGGAAGGGGTGAACGGTTCAGCTCAAATGGAAAGTGTGATGCTGGCAGACTGGGTGTCAGTTCATGCGAAGGCCATTGGGCCTCACCAACCACTGACAAATGCTCAGCTGGAAACCAGTCTGGCTCACCGGTGTGTTAGCACTGTTCAAAAATGTTAGCGTTCTAAGAAACTTTAATGTTTGGACTTTATGAAATGCTTGTAGGATGCTGAATGCATCAATCTTGTGTATCTCTGTATCCCATGTTCTAAGGTAATAGTTAAGTATTGAAGCATTACCAAGTGTGAAAGACTAGTTTAGGCTGGTCTCAGGCTGGCACTCCTATTTGTGCGCCGTTCCAGACAGCCTGGCAGAAAGATGTTATCCAAGGGTCCTCAGCACCAGCCTAAGGAGTTCCCCGACTGTGATCACTCCGTTCTAGACACGCCCATGTATGACAATGGCTAGTAGACCTTTGCTCTTCCTAAATCACAGGCACCCAAGCCCAGAGGAATCACCATTCTGCACAGAACAATGATCCATCTGGCCCAGGATTCCATCTCTGAGAGTGGCCAGCACCCATTGCTTCAGCCGAAGGTGCAAGAAACCCCACAGTAGGCAGTTATGGGGTAAGCTGGCCCAGGGAAAAAATTCCTCCTGACCCGCATTAGTTAGGGGTTGGTTTATGAATAATACCGTGCTCTTATCTAGTACTTTGCAGCTGGACAGCTCAAAGCATTTTACGGAGGAGATCAGTATTGTTATCCCCATTTTACAGATGGAGAAACTGAGGCACAGAGACTTGCTCATGGGCATCCAGTAGGTCAGTGGCAGAGCCAGGAATAGAATGTAGGTGTGTTGAGTTCCACTCTGGTACTTTAGTTACTAGGCAACGCTGCATGATGGCTTATAGCCCTACCAAACCTCTTGGGTTTTTCTGTTTTTCATCCTTACCATTGTGACTCTGGATGTTTCTGTTAAAATAACCCAACAACGTTTTTGATTCTTAAGTGGGGGGGATGGGACACAACTGTGAAGAGGTGTTAAATGTGCAGTGGAAGTGGTGTGAGTTTTTCAAAACAGAGGCCTATTCTGAGTGAATAGTATTTGGAAGTGATGCATTTTCCAAGGGCTGTGATGGGATTTTAGCTGCAGAGGGCTTGTTAGGGTGCGTAAAAGCCACATAGCTAACAATCCTACCCTGCTCTTTGAAAACTCAGTCTCTTAAGGTGAGAAGAGAAGTATTCAATCTGAAGCTCTGACAGAATTCATTACCAGGGCTTACAGCTAAAGCAGATCAAGCATAGAAATGACTTCTGACATGGTGCTTAAATCTGCAGCCAAGATCAGTACCTGGGCCTGATCAAACAGTTAAAACTGTCCCCACTGCTTCGAGCATGGGATCAATAAGGCATTTGGTTCCCTGCTTGTTTCTTTCACACCACTTGTGCATTTGCCTTCAGGGGAGACCAACGTCAAAGCATTTTTAGAGGAGGAAAATAAAAGGTTCCATTCCTACATAGCTCACAGAAGACCCTGCTTCATACAGCGTTACTCTGAGCTTTTGCTGCTCAGTTTTTCCTTCCTGTTCCTGCCAAGACCTGAACTCAGGGTTCAGTTTCCCCAGCAACAGCTGATGATAGTGATGCCATGAGCGGCAAGTGCCTGGCTCAGATGTTTGTCCTGTCCTTAGCTGTTACCAGGAAACAGGCTGCTGAACAAAGGCGTCGGCAGCTCAGCAAAGGGGCGTTTGGGCTTCAAAGGTTTGGCTTGGTGACATGTTCATGGCACCCGAGTCGTCCCTGCAGAGGCCACCCTGCTCACCAACGCTTTCCGTCTGAGGTACGGACCTCAGTGCTTTTGTAGGGAACATAATTACCACCCCGCTCCCTGACACTCCCTCAGAGCTAAGATCCAAGCTCAGGAAAGGCTCACTTAGGACCTGCCTCCCATACCCACCTCACAGGAGAATTAACGGGGTTGGAGAAAGTATAGAGCACTGCCTCACTCCCCTGCATGAGTTACCTGCCTTGCTGGTCCATGGATGGGGGATGGGGAGGGCTGTAACTGCTGCAAGGCCGTGTTGTCTAATGGAGCGAGCACAAGACTGGAACTCGGGAGACCTGGCTCTGCCCCTGATCTGCTGGGTGACCTTGGGCAAGTGC
Organism: Chelydra serpentina; assembly: GCA_037349315.1. Taxonomy (NCBI): domain Eukaryota; kingdom Metazoa; phylum Chordata; order Testudines; family Chelydridae; genus Chelydra; species Chelydra serpentina. The sequence continues at coordinate 48,825,033 of JBAIAC010000029.1, read as the reverse complement.
CTTTACCCCTCTGTGCCATAGTTTCCCCCTCTGTAAAATGGGGCTAATGATACCATGACCTCTTTTGTAAAGCACTTTGAGAGCTGTGGATGCAAAGCACTATCAAAGTATTTTTATTTATTCATCCTCTTCCCGTGCAGGTGTGTGGACAGTGTTCTGGCCAGGGTGAGGTGGAGGCTCAGCTCTGTCCCCTTAGCGTGCCAGCCAGCGCAGAGGAGGAAAGCCCCTGCCCTGCTGTGGGTGCTGTACAGCTCCAGACTGACGACCTGCAAGATGTCAATCCAGCTCTAACAGAACGGGGCTGATCCCTTTCACCAGGGCTGGTGCAAGGATATTTTGCGCCCTAGGTGAAAATTCCACCTTGTGCCTGCCTCTTCCCCCCCCCCCCCCGCCACACATCGGTTCATTGAGGGGCAAATCCCAACGAGCCTTTATAGACCCCAGGGGCCAGCCGTGCCATGGGGCTGCTCCCCAGACCAGGTTCCCCCCTCCCTGCCCCATTCACTCCCTCCCACTTCCCCCCTCCTGCTCCCCCCCTCAGAACTCCCAACCCCCCCTGCTCCTTGTCCCCTGACTGCCCCCTCCTGGGACCCCTGCCCCTAACTGCCCCCCAGAACCCCACCCCCTACCTAAGCCTCCCTGTTCCTTGTCCCCTGACTGCCCCCTCCTGAGACCCCCCACCCTAACTGCCCCCCTAGGATCCTACCCCCTACCCGTCCCCTGACTGCCCCAACCCTTATCCACACCCCCACCCCCAGACTCACTCCCAGGACTCCCACACCCCATCCAACCACTCCCCGCCCCCTGACAGCCCCCCCAGAACTCCCGACCCATCCAACCCCTCCTGCTCCCTGTCCCCTAACTGCTCCGATCCCTCTCCACACCCTCGCCCCCTGATAGCCTCCCCCGCAGAACTCCTGACCCTTCCAACCCCCCCTGCTCCCTGACTGCCCCCCGGGACTCCCCTTGCCATGCCCGGGCTGCTGGAACCGCTGGCTCCAGGTGGAGGCAGAACACGCTGCCAGGCTGCCGCGCGCATAGCCCCTCCCCCGCAGAGTGCTGAGGCAGCAGCGGCTCACACTCCGTCCCGGGAGCTGCAGAACCTGAGCGTGGTGAGGGGGAAGCCAGGGGCTGCGGCCTGGCGTTCTCCGCCCCCCCCAGGGGCTCCTGCATCGGATGCATGCGGGCGGTGGCCCCCGTGTACCTCCCGGCTCCCCCCTCGCCATGCTCAGGCTCTGTGGCTCCCGGGAGTGTGAGCCGCCACTGCCCCTCCCAGGGAGCCGCAGAGCCCAAGTGCGGTAAGGGGGAAGCCGGGGGGTGCACGGGGGCTTGCGCCCACATGCATCTCCTGCAGCAGCCCCCGGGGGGAGGGGCGCGCCGGGCCGCAGCCTGGGCAGGAGGGGCGGGGGGCACGTCTGCTCCCCGCTAGCGGTGCTGCTGCCTTTGCAGGGCTGTTGCCCTCCCCTGCACCGTGCTGGCTCCTCCATGGCTGGGGCTTGGCGCCCCCAACCACTTGGCACCCTAGGCGACCGCCTAGTTCGCCTAGTGGTTGCACCAGCCCTGCCTTTCACACAGCCATGCTGGAAATGTTCCTTACCCCTCCAAAAGAGGCTTGCAGTTCAGGCCTTATTCTGCTAGGCCCAGCCACTCAAAGGTATTTAAGCACCTGACTCTCATTGATTACAGTGGGAGTTAGGTATCTACCTACCTTTGAGGCTCTGGGCTCCAGTGACTTAGGCTCTTAGCTCCTCGAGCAGGTGGGGCTGGGGCATGTGATGGGGGCAGCAGTATTTTGCTTTGGACCATAATCGTAAAACAAGAGTGTGACTCAGCTGAGCATTGGGAGCGTCGCCTGCTTTTAACTCCGGGGACCTGAGGGAGGAAGGGGCTGTTGCAGCTGGGAGAATTGCTGCGTGATACCAGGCACCGATGTTACCGGAATATGTCAGAAATCTCCTGCAATGTGCCTGAGGAAATGAAAGTAGCTGGTAGCCTTGGAAACCAAGGCTTTTAATATTGGCGTGACTCTCTTGTCTCTTAGCTTCCTTCGCAGTCCAAGGCGTTGGCATCTCTCTAAGCAGCACTGGCGCTGGGTGGCAGGGAGTGTGAAAGAATAAGGAATCGAGGGGTCAGAGGCCCTGATGGATTGCCACTGAAGCCTCTGCTGAGGGGAACTGCTCCAGAAAACCAAACAGATGAGCGGGGCGAGAGGTTGGGAATCTGTATTGCTGAGACAAGAGCCAGGAAATCTGGTTACTGGAAATACAGGTGTGAGAGACTAACCGGGGGAGAAGACTGCTATCCTTCCCCAGCCGTTGAAGTAAGAATTTGATTGGTTTATTAAGAAGGCTCAATTAAAGAAACTACTCCAGCTGAAAAATAGCTTGAAAATTCCTTGAGAAAGCCTGGCCAGATTAACATCTGTACCAATTGATTAACCGTGTATTAAAACATAGTAATCCTGCATTAGCCTTTCACAAACTCTTGAGAAATGGATCCTTAATATAAAACGCGACTGGCTATTTCATAATAGTTAATTTGGTGCCAGCAGAACAAATGGAACAAAGTTTGCCCAGACGAAGTGTGAACAGGCCCAAGCGATGTCATCACTGGGTTCTAGGATACAGTCCTGATCCTGCAAAGCCACTCCATCCATAGCTGTGGGCATATGCCCACAGCTATGTCTATAGGTATGCCTACACTGCAGTTAGACTCCTGAGGCTGGCCTGTGCCAGCTGGCTCGGGCTGCGGGGCTGTTTAATTGTAGTTTAGACATCCCAGCTCTGGGACTTTCTCACCTCGCAGAGTTTTAGAGACATCTTCACTGCAATTAACCAGCCCTGTGAGCCTGCGTCAGCTGGCATGGGCCAGCTGCGGGGTTAATGGCACTGTAGACATACCCAGCAGGGCTCCCCCCAGGATCAGGAGACCATCCAGGGAATTGGCCAGCAGATCACTCCCCCTACTGGGTTTAGACCAATATTTCCAAACAGGGAAGTTAGGCTCCTAACAGCCTCCTATTTTGCATGAGAATGACTGCACTGACACACTGGTCTGGCCCCATTGCTCCTCCATGCCGGTTGTTGGGTTCAGATGCAGGATGATTTCTGGAGGCTTCCGCTCTTGAACCTGAGTTGATTTATATTGTGCACTTGCCCCCAGGAATGCTTCATCATATTGGAATGTGCATCAACTTCAGACCCAGCCAGATACCTGAGTGGCTGAATCAGCAGCAGATACCAGTGCTTACTGCTTCATGTTGCCATGCAGGGAGGAAAGTAGCTCCATGCCAGGGAAGGTCTTTTGTGGTTCATTATGCTCTGAAAAAAGCCATAATGGCAGAAATGGAGTTATTTTTGTTCGGGGGTTGCCACAACAGTTAGTGAAAAGTGTCCAAAGGCTTGGATTAGACCCAGGAATGTCAGATTATTAATCACTAGTATTTGTATTTGAGTAGAACACAGCTGCCCCAGCCAGGCGTCTGTGCAGCTCCTCAGCTTGAGGAAATTCTCTGGCCTTGGGGGGTCAGATTAGCTGATCACGGTGGTCCCTTCTCGCCATGGACACTTAGGCCTGGTCTACACCAAGAATTTATATCGAATTTAGCAGCATTAAATCTAATTATCCCTGCACCCGTCCACACAACAACGCCATTTATTTTGACATAAAGGGCTCTTAAAATCGATTTCTGTACTCCTCCCCGACGAGGGGATTAGCATTAAAATCGATATTGCCGGGTCGAATTAGGGTTAGTGTGGACGGAATTCGACGTTATTGGTCTCCGGGAGCTATCCTACAGTGCACCACTGAGACCTCTCTGGACAGCAGTCCCAGCTCGGGTGCTCTGGCCAGGTACACAGGAAAAGCCCCAGGAACATTTGAATTTCATTTCCTGTTTGGCCAGTTTGAATTTCATTTCCTGTTTGGCCAGTTTGAATTTCATTTCCTGTTTGGACATCATGGCGAGCTCAGCAGCACAGGTAACAATGCAGACCTCTCCAGCAGAGGTGACCATGCAATCCCAGAATAGAAAGAGGGCTCCAGCATGGACAGAACGGGAGGTGTTAGACCTGATAGCAGTCTGGGGAGATGAATCCGTGCTATCAGAGCTATGATCGAAAAGACGTAATGCAAAAATCTACGAAAAAATCGCCAAGGCCATGACGGACAGAGGATACAGCAGGGATGCAACACAGTGCCACGTTAAAATTAAGGAGCTGAGACAAGTGTACCAGAAGACCAAAGAGTCAAACGGACGCTCCGGGTCAGATCCCTAGACATGCCGCTTCTACGCTGCGCTGCATGCCATCCTAGGGGGGCCCGCCACCACTACCCCACCCCTGTCCGTGGACTCCGAGGATGGTGTATTCTCATCAGTTGCTTCCTCTGATGTTTTTGTGGACGGGGAAGATGATGAGGCAGATGATGAGGACGAGGTAGTTAACAGTGCTCTGCAGGGCGATTTCCCCGAAACCCAGGAACTTTTCCTCACCCTGATAGAGAATCCCCTCCTAAGACGGTATCCTGGACCATGAAGCCAGAGAAGGCACATCAGGTGACTGTATCTTTTGAATTGAAAAAACATGGTTGTAAAGCAATTGGTTTTTAATGGTTACTTTGCCCTGAGGACTTGGAATGCATTCGTGGCCAGTAGAGCTACTGGAAAAGTCTGTTAACATGTCTGGGGATGGAGCGGAAATCCTCTAGGGACATCTCCATGAAGCTCTCCTGTAGGTACAGGCAAGTCTCATTTTATGTGGGGGGTTTTGTTCGCGCGTAAAGCGAAAACCGCGTATAGTGAAATGCCATTGAGTTGTATGGCGGACGGAATCGCCCGCAGTACTGATGCAGTTTTTAAATTGTTATTTTTCTTTTTTTTTCTGGTTTTGTCGACCACGCAAAGCTGAATTTGCGCATGTTAAATGTGCCTAAGATGCAATTCACCTGTACTCTAAAAGCCTTTGAAGAAGGTTTCTGGGGAGAGCAGCCTTATTGTGTCCTCCATGGTAGGAAACTTTACCACGCCAGGCCAGTAGCAAGTACTCTGGTATCATTGCATGGCAAAGACTGGCAACATAGGCCCCGGTGTTTGCTGGCATTCAAGCAACATCCGTTCTTTCTCTGTCTGTGTTATCCTCATCAGAGTGATATTATTCATGGTGACCTGTTTGAAATACGGGAATTTAATTACGGGGACAGTCAGAGGTGGCCGTTTCTATTGGGCTGTGTGCCTGTTCCTGAAAAGAAATCCTCCCCACAGTTTCAAGGCACTCGCTGGGGGCGGGGGACCCTTCATGCTGAGTGGTTGGCATTCGGCTAGCAGGGACCTCCCCTGGTACCAGCCACGCGGTGGGAGCAGGGAGGGGGGCCGTTCAGGCTGGGCAGTTGGCGTTCGGCTAGCAGGGATCTTCCCTGATACCAGCCACGCAGTGGGGTGATGGCGAAAGCTAGCATCCCAGAGAATGGGATGGCTGGAGTTACCTTGTTTTGAGTTACTTGGCTTTGAGCGTGAAAGGAGGGCGCTGCTGTTAGTTAAGGTTTCTGAAGCCGAAAGTCTGTGGCTTACCATGGCCGCCCGCTAGCCGAATTCCGTTGCCCAGCCCTGCGTGTGTGATCTGTACACCAAAGCCCCAGGCACGCAATATAAAGATGCAAAATGCGACCTTGTACGGAAAGTATATTTGGTAGGTACTGTGAATGGTGCTGTTCACCACGAAAGAGTATATGCATTGTTCTGTAAAATGTATCTTTTTTAAAAATTCACTCCCTTTTTTTCATCATAGAATCTCATGGTAGGAAGGGACCTCAGGAGGTCATCTAGTCCAACCCCCTGCTCAAAGCAGGACCAATCCCCAACTAAATCATCCCAGCCAGGGCTTTGTCAACCCTGACCTTAAAAACCTCTACGGAAGGAGATTCCACCACCTCCCTAGGTAACCCATGCCAGTGCTTCACCACCCTACTAGTGAAAAAGTTTTTCCTAATATCCAACCTAAACCTCCCCCTCTGCAACTTGAAACCATTACTCCTTGTTCTGTCATCTTCTACCACTGAGAACAGTCTAGATCCAGCCTCTTTGGAACCCCCTTTTAGGTAGTTGAAAGCAGCTATCAAATCCCCCCTCACTCTTCTCTTCTGCAGGCTAAACAATCCCAGTTCCCTCAGCCTCTCCTCATAAGTCATGTGCTCCAGCCCCCTAATCATTTTTGTTGCCCTCCGTTGGACTCTTTCCAATTTATCCACATCCTTCTTGTAGTGTGGGGCCCAAAACTGGACACAGTACTCCAAATGAGGCCTCACCAGTGCCGAATAGAGGGGAATAATCACGTCCCTCGATCTGCTGGAAATGCCCCTACTTATACAGCCCAAAATGACGTTAGCCTTCTTGGCAACAAGGGCACACTGTTGACTCATATTCAGCTTTTCGTCCACTGTAACCCCTAGGTCCTTTTCTGCAGAACTGCTGCCCAGCCATTTGGTCCCTAGTCTATAGCAGTGCATGGGATTCTTCCGTCCTAAGTGCAGGACTCTGCACTTGTCCTTGTTGAACCTCATCAGATTTCTTTTGGCCCAATCTTCTAATTTGTCTACGTCCCTCTGTATCCTATCCCTACCCTCCAGCGTATCAACCACTCCTCCCAGTTTAGTGTCATCTGCAAACTTGCTAAGGGTGCAGTCCACACCATCCTCCAGGTCGTTGATGAAGATATTGAACAAAACCGGCCCCAGCACCGACCCTTGGGGCACTCCACTTGATACCGGCTGCCAACTAGACATGGAGCCATTGATCACTACCCGTTGAGCACGACCATCCCGCCAGTTTTCTATCCACCTTATCGTCCATTCATCCAGCCCATACTTCTTTAACTTGCTGGCAAGAACACTGTGGGAGACTGTATCAAAAGCTTTGCTAAAGTCAAGAAATAGCACATCCACTGCTTTCCCCTCATCCACAGAGCCAGTTATCTCATCATAGAAGGCAATTAGGTTAGTCAGGCATGACTTGCCCTTGGTGAATCCATGCTGACTGTTCCTGATCACTTTCCCCTCCTTTAAGTGGTTCAGAATTGATTCCTTGAGGACCTGTTCCATGCTTTTTCCAGGGACTGAGGTGAGACTGACTGGCCTGTAGTTCCCCGGATCTTCCTTCTTCCCTTTTTTTAAAGATGGGCACTACATTAGCTTTTTTCCAGTCATCCAGGACCTCCCCCGATTGCCATGATTTGTCAAAGATAATGGCCAATGGCTCTGCAATCACATCGGCCAACTCCTTTAGCACCCTCGGATGCAGTGCATCCGGCCCCATGGACTTGTGTTCGTCCAGCTTTTCTAAATAGTCCCGAACTACTTCTTTCTCCACAGAGGGCTGGTCACCTCCTCCCCATACCGTGCTGCGGAGTGCAGCCGCCTGGGAGCTGACCTTGTCTGTGAAGACAGAGGCAAAAAAAGCATTGAGTACACTAGCTTTCTCCACATCCTCTGTCACTAGGTTCCCTCCCTCATTCAGTAAGGGGCCCACACTTTCCTTGACCATCTTCTTGTTGCTCACATACCTGAAGAAACCCTTCTTGTTACTCCTAACATCTCCGGCTAGCTGCAACTCCAAGTGTGATTTGGCCTTCCTAATTTCACTCCTGCATGCCTGAACAATATTTTTATACTCCTCCCTGGTCATTTGTCCAATCTTCCACTTCTTGTAAGCTGCTTTTTTGTGTTTAAGACGAGCAAGGATTTCACTGTTAAGCCAAGCTGGTCGCCTGCCATATTTACTTTTCTTTCTACACATCGGGATGGTTTGTTCCTACAACCTCAATAAGGTTTCTTTAAAATACAGCCAGCTTTCCTCGACTCCTTTCCCCCTCATGTTATTCTCCCAGGGGACCTTGCCCATCAGTTCCCTGAGGGAGTCAAAATCTGCTTTTCTGAAGTCCAGGCTCTGTATTCTACTGCTCTCCTTGCTTCCTTGTGTCAGGATCCTGAACTCGACCATCTCATGGTCACTGCCTCCCAGGTTCCCATCCACTATTGCTTCCTCTACTATTTCTTCCCTGTTTGTGAGCAGCAGGTCAAGAAGAGCTTTTCCCCTAGTTGGTTCCTCCAGCACTTGCACCAGGAAATTGTCCCCTACACTTTCCAAAAACTTCCTGGATTGTCTGTGGACCGCTGTATTGCTCTCCCAGCAGATATCGGGGTGATTAAAGTCACCCATGAGAACCAGGGCCTGTGATCTAGTAACTTCTGTTAGTTGCTGGAAGAAAGCCTCGTCCACCTCATCCCCCTGGTTTGGTGGTCTGTAGCAGACTCCCACCACGACATTACCCTTGTTGCTCACATTTCTCAATTTAATCCAGAGACTCTCAGGTTTTTCTGCAGTTTCATACTGGAGCTCTGAGCAGTCATACTGCTCTCTTACATACAACGCAACTCCCCCACCTTCTCTGCCCTGCCTATCCTTCCTGAACAGTTTATATCCATCCATGACAGTACTCCAATCGTGTGAGTTATCCCACCAGGTCTCTGTTATTCCAATTGCGTCATAATTCCTTGACTGTGCCAGGACTTCCAGTTCTCCCTGCTTGTTCCCCAGGCTTCTTGCATTTGTGTATAGGCATTTAAGATAACTCACCGATTGTCCTGCTGTCCCAGTATGGGGCAGGAGCCCTCCCCTCTTGCACTCACCTACTTGTGCTTCCTCCCGGTATCCCACTTCCCCACTTACCTCGGGGCTTTGGTCTCCTTCCCCCGGTGAACCTAGTTTAAAGCCCTCCTCACTAGGTTGGCCAGCCTGCTTCCAAAGATGCTCTTCCCTCTCTTCGTCAGGTGGAGCCCGTCTCTGCCTAGCACTCCTTCTTCTTAGAACACCATCCCATGGTCAAAGAATCCAAACCCTTCTCTCCGACAACATCTGCGTAGCCATTCGTTGACTTCCACGATTCGACGGTCTCTACCCCGGCCTTTTCCTGCCACAGGGAGAATGGACGAGAACACCACTTGCGCCTCAAACGCCTTTATCCTTCTTCCCAGAGCCACGTAGTCTGCAGTAATACGCTCAAGGTCATTCTTGGCAGTATCATTGGTGCCCACGTGGAGAAGCAGGAAGGGGTAGCGATCTGAGGGCTTGATTAGTCTTGGCAGTCTCTCCGTCACATCATGAATCCTAGCCCCTGGCAAGCAGCACACCTCTCGGTTTTCCCGGTCAGGGCGGCAGATAGATGACTCAGTCCCCCTGAGGAGAGAGTCCCCGACCACCACCACCCTCCTCCTCCTCTTGGGAGTGGTGGTCGTGGAACCCCCATCCCTAGGACTGTGCATCTCATGCCTTCCAATCAGTGGAGTCTCCTTCTGCTCTGTTCCCTCAGATGTATCATTCACTCCACTCTCTGCACTAGTGCCTGTGGAGAGAACATGAAAACGGTTGCTCATCTGAATATGCGTTTCTTGTACATGGACTTGTCTCATACTCTTTCCTCTTCTGGAGGTCACATGCCACCAATTATCCTCGCTGGCCTTCTGTCCCCGCTGCGCAGCCTGCTCTGAATCCTCACAACACTGTGCCCGCTGAAGCCTATCCTGACGTCTATCCAGGAACTCCTCATTTTCTTTTATGGAACGCAGGGTTGATACTCGTTTCTCCAGACCTTGAATCTTCTCCTCCAATATGGAGATCAGCTTGCACTTTGTACAGACAAAGTCGCTTCTTTCCTGTGGAAGAAAGACAAACATGGCACATCCTGTGCAGGTCACGACAGCGGATCGCTCAGCATCCATAGTCCCTTCCTTCGAAGAGTTTCCTCACTTGTGGCAGAAGCTACTCAGGGAAACCTGCAAGGGGGATGCCGCAGTAGGCTCTCTCCAGGCGAACTCCCAGGCTAACTCCACCTGTTTGCTTCTCTGCTATGCGCTGCTGACTGACTGTCTTTTTAGAAGAGCCTGCAATGAAGCACTCCCAAATCACACTATTCAAACAGGAAATCAAACACTCAAGCACACGGTCAAAGTGCCAAACTGTCCCCTCAACAGATACTCACTCCCCTGTCTGCAGCCACCTGGTTGCTCTGCCTCTGCCTTTAGTTTGGGTAAAAAGAGTTAGGAATGGCAAGGATAGCTTGCCCCCTTCGCACTCCCCTTCCAAACTCCCTCTCAAACTCCCCTGTTTGCAGCCCCTGTTCGCTTGCTCACTGCTTTATAAAGCCCTGGCCTGCCTCATTGATTAGCCCCGCCCCCTGGTGTAGAAGCTCACAGCTTCCAACGGCCAGCCACAGCACACGGTCCTGCAAACAAACAAATGAATGAACACACAGACAGACACAAGTACCCCCAAACACACACTACAGACAGCCACTTACCCCAAGGGTCCTGTATTTGCTCCTGCTTTACCTGGAGCAATTCCTCTCAAACTCCCCTGTTTCAAAGCAAGGTGCGCTGGAAGGGGGGGAAGGGGCTTGGACGGGGGTTGGTAATTAGAGAGGATAGGCAATATAAACAGAGTAAACAAATGGAGGCAGGTTCTCATCAAGGAGAAACAAATGTAAGAGTCACTGGTTACCCTGGTCAGTCTGGAAGCTAGTTTTCAAAGCTTCCCTGATGCGCACTGCGTCCTGCTGTGCTCTTCTAATCGCCCTGGTGTCTGCCTGCGCGTAAGCTGAGGCCAGGCGATTTGCTTCAACCTCCCACTCCACTATAAACGTCTCCCCCTTACTCTCACAGAGATTGTGGAGCACACAGCAAGCAGCAATAACAATGGGTATATTGGTTTCACTGAGATCTGAGCGAGTCAGTAAGCTTCGCCAGCTCCCTTTCAAACGTCCAAATCCACACTCCACCACCATTCTGCACTTGCTCAGCCTGTAGTTGAACAGCTCCTTACTACTGTCCAGGGCGCCCGTGTATGGCTTCATGAGCCAGGGCATTCAGGGGTAGGCTGGGTCCACAAGGATCACTATAGGTATCTCCAAATCCCCAACTGTTATTTTCTGGTCCGGGAAGTAAATACCTTCCTCCAGACGTCTAAACAGACCAGAGTTTCTGAAGACCCGTGCGTCATGAACCTTTCCCGGCCATCCGACGTTGATGTTGGTGAAACGTCCCTTATGATCCACCAGTGCTTGCAGCACCATTCAAAAGTAGCCCTTTCGGTTAATGTACTGGCTGCCCTGGTGGTCCGGTCCGAAGATAGGGATGTGAGTTCCGTCTATAGCCCCACCACACTTAGGGAATCCCATCGCAGCAAAGCCATCTATTATCACCTGCACATTTCCCAGGGTCACTACCTTTGACAGCAGCAGCTCAACGATTGCGTTGGCTACTTGCATCACAGCAACCCCCACAGTAGATTCATAGAATCACAGGGTTGGAAGGGACCTCAGGAGGTCATCTAGTCCAACCCCCTGCTCAAAGCAGGACCAACCCCAACTAGATCATCCCAGCCAGGGCTTTGTCAAGCCTGACCTTAAAAACCTCTACGGAAGGAGATTCCACCACCTCCCTAGGTAACCCATTCCAGTGCTTCACCACCCTACTAGTGAAAAAGTTTTTCCTAATATCCAACCTAAACCTCCCCCTCTGCAACTTGAAACCATTACTCCTTGTTCTGTCATCTTCTACCACTGAGAACAGTCTAGATCCAGCCTCTTTGGAACCCCCTTTTAGGTAGTTGAAAGCAGCTATCAAATCCCCCCTCACTCTTCTCTTCTGCAGGCTAAACAATCCCAGTTCCCTCAGCCTCTCCTCATAAGTCATGTGCTCCAGCCCCCTAATCATTTTTGTTACCCTCCGTTGGACTCTTTCCAATTTATCCACATCCTTCTTGTAGTGTGGGGCCCAAAACTGGACACAGTACTCCAAATGAGGCCTCACCAGTGCCGAATACAGGGGAATAATCATGTCCCTCGATCTGCTGGAAATGCCCCTACTTATACAGCCCAAAATGCCATTAGCCTTCTTGGCAACAAGGGCACACTGTTGACTCATATTCAGCTTTTCGTCCACTGTAACCCCTAGGTCCTTTTCTGCAGAACTGCTGCCCAGCCATTCGGTCCCTAGTCTGTAGCAGTGCATGGGATTCTTCTGTCCTAAGTGCAGGACTCTGCACTTGTCCTTGTTGAACCTCATCAGATTTCTTTTGGCCCAATCTTCTAATTTGTCTAGGTCCCTCTGTATCTTGTCCCTACCCTCCAGCGTATCAACCACTCCTCCCAGTTTAGTGTCATCTGCAAACTTGCTAAGGGTGCAGTCCACACCATCCTCCAGATCGTTGATGAAGATACTGAACAAAACCGGCCCCAGCACCGACCCTTGGGGCACTCCACTTGATGCCGGCTGCCAACTAGACATGGAGCCATTGATCACTACCTGTTGAGCACGACCATCCAGCCAGTTTTCTATCCACCTTACCGTCCATTCATCCAGCCCATACTTCTTTAACTTGCTGGCAAGAACACTGTGGGAGACTGTATCAAAAGCTTTGCTAAAGTCAAGAAATAGCACATCCACTGCTTTCCCCTCATCCACAGAGCCAGTTATCTCATCATAGAAGGCAATTAGGTTAGTCAGGCATGACTTGCCCTTGGTGAATCCATGCTGACTGTTCCTGATCACTTTCCCCTCCTTTAAGTGGTTCAGAATTGATTCCTTGAGGACCTGTTCCATGATTTTTCCAGTGACTGAGGTGAGACTGACTGGCCTGTAGTTCCCCGGATCTTCCTTCTTCCCATTTTTAAAGATGGGCACTACATTAGCTTTTTTCCAGTCATCCGGGACCTCCCCCGATTGCCATGATTTGTCAAAGATAATGGCCAATGGCTCTGCAATCACATCGGCCAACTCCTTTAGCACCCTCGGATGCAGTGAATCCGGCCCCATGGACTTGTGTTCGTCCAGCTTTTCTAAATAGTCCCGAACTACTTCTTTCTCCACAGAGGGCTGCTCACTTCCTCCCCATACCGTGCTGCAGAGTGCAGCCGCCTGGGAGCTGACCTTGTCTGTGAAGACGGAGGCAAGAAAAGCATTGAGTACACTAGCTTTCTCCACATCCTCTGTCACTAGGTTCCCTCCCTCATTCAGCAAGGGGCCCACACTTTCCTTGACTTTCTTCTTGTTGCTCACATACCTGAAGAAACCCTTCTTGTTACTCCTAACATCTCCGGCTAGCTGCAACTCCAAGTGTGATTTGGCCTTCCTAATTTCACTCCTGCATGCCTGAACAATATTTTTATACTCCTCCCTGGTCATTTGTCCAATGTTCCACTTCTTATAAGCTGCTTTTTTGTGTTTAAGATGAGCAAGGATTTCACTGTTAAGCCAAGCTGGTCGCCTGCCATATTTGCTTTTCTTTCTACACATCGGGATGGTTTGTTCCTGCAACCTCAATAAGGATTCTTTAAAATACAACCAGCTTTCCTTGACTCCTTTCCCCCTCATGTTATTCTCCCAGGGGACCTTGCCCATCAGTTCCCTGAAGGAGTCAAAGTCTGCTTTTCTGAAGTCCAGGCTCTGTATTCTACTGCTCTCCTTTCTTCCTTTTGTCAGGATCCTGAACTCGACCATCTCATGGTCACTGCCTCCCAGGTTCCCATCCACTATTGCTTCCTCTACTATTTCTTCCCTGTTTGTGAGCAGCAGGTCAAGAAGAGCTTTTCCCGTAGTTGGTTCCTCCAGCAATTACACCAGGAAATTGTCCTCTACACTTTCCAAAAACTTCCTGGATTGTCTGTGGACCGCTGTATTGCTCTCCCAGCAGATATCGGGGTGATTAAAATCACCCATGAGAACCAGGGCCTGTGATCTAGTAACTTCTGTTAGTTGCTGGAAGAAAGCCTCGTCCACCTTATCCCCCTGGTCTGTAGCAGACTCCCACCATGACATTACCCTTGTTGCTCACACTTCTAAATTTAATCCAGAGACACTCAGGTTTTTCTGCAGTTTCATACTGGAGCTCTGAGCAGTCATACTGCTCTCTTACATACAACGCAACTCCCCCACTTTTTCTGCCCTGCCTATCCTTCCTGAACAGTTTATATCCATCCATGACAGTACTCCAATCATGTGAGTTATCCCACCAAGTCTCTGTTATTCCAGTTGCATCATAATTCCTTGACTGTGCCAGGACTTCCAGTTCTCCCTGCTTGTTCCCCAGGCTTCTTGCATTTGTGTATAGGCATTTAAGATAACTCACCGATTGTTCTGCTGTCCCAGTATGGGGCAGGAGCCCTCCCCTCTTGCACTCACCTACTTGTGCTTCCTCCTGGTATCCCACTTCCCCACTTACCTCGGGGCTTTGGTCTCCTTCCCCCTTTGCCCATTCCAAATTGATTCGCGACTGACCATTAGCTGTCAGGCGTTGCAAGCTTCCGGAGGGCTATCACCACTCGCTTCTCAACTTTCAGGGCTGCTCTCATCCTGGTGTCCTGGCACCTGAGGGCAGGGGACAGCAAGTCACAAAGTTCCAGGAAAGTGCCCTTACGCATGCAAAAGTTTCGCAGCCACTGGGATTCATCCCAGACCTGCAGCACTATGCGGTCCCATCAGTCTGTGCTCGTTTCCCGGGCCCAGAATCGGCGTTCCACGGCATGAGCCTGCCCCATTGCCACCAGGATGTCTAATTTGCGGGGTCCCGTTCTCTGAGACAGGTCTGTGTTTATGTCCTTGTCACTCTCGTCACCGCGCTGCCTACTCTCCTGCTTTCTCAAGTTCAGGTTCTGGATAAAGCGCAGTAGCGCACGATAATGTGCGAGGTGTTGACAACAGCCATAACTGCTGCGATGATCTCCCCGGGCTCCATGCTCGCCGCGCTATGGCGTCCGCGCTTTCAATCCAGGGAAAAGGGCGTGAAATCATTGTTTGCCATTGCTTTCCCGGAGGGAGGGGAAGAGTGACCGTTGAATGACGACACCGTTGAATGACGACCTAACCACCCACTACAAATTTCTTGCCCCATCAGGCATCGGGAGCTCGACCCATAATTCAAATGGGCAGCAGGGACTGCGGGAAATGTGGGATACCTACCCACAGTAGGTCTCACACCGCTGATTTAATGTACTTAGTATGGACACACACGTTCGACTTCATAATATCGGTTCACAAAAATCGATTTTTGGTAAAATCGGACTACAGTCATAGTGTAGACATACCCTTAGTGAGAGGGAGTCCCAAAGAACTTGCAATTGACATAGACAAGGCATGGGGAGAAGATTTTACAGATAGGGAAACTAAGGCCCAGAGTGATGGAGTGACCAATGGTTTTGGCCAGTGGTTATTTGGGATTCTCACTAGCTCTACATGAGCGTTGATGTTCAGCGTATGTTTGTCAGGGCTTTCGGCATGTCGGACTGCATGAGGGAAAGGAGATGGCTCGATGGAAGAATTTCTGAATGGCAGATTTCAACATAAGTCTATTTCTTTAATACGTTTGTCTTAACTTTTCCATTGTGATTACCAGTGAGCTAGGTGTTTGCTCCTCCCCCTAGATCTTCTCTTCCTATATGACCCTGCAATGAAGTTATATCGGGGAATTTTGTTACAACACAGTAACTCATGTGGCTAAAGACTGAAGCCTAAATTTGCCAGAGTGCCTAGTGATTTTGGCTGCCTCAGGTCAAGATGCCTAGCTTGAGATGTATTAAAGAGCCTGACTTTCAGAAAGCACAGAGCTCCATTCCTCTACAAATCTATCTCCAGCCGGATCCCAAAACACTAATGCTGAACACTTCAGCCTGAAATCATAAGCAGAGGCACAAGCTTCTTTGCCAGACCCAGCTACCAGAGACGTTGGGATGGCAGAGAGTGTCTACTAAAACTCAGAGATGATTAATAGTGGCACAAGTAAGGTAGGGGGCAAATATTGTCCTGATAAATCTTTTTCCTATTTCTTTCATTGCGAAAGCTGCCCCCTGAGACAGTCCACACAATAATTCCACTGACCTGGGTGAGTTCTGGAGGATTTCAGGCACTCTACTAGGTTTGTGGGAGACTGGCAGGAATGGTGGATTGTCTCTCTTCCCTCCAGGAAGAGCCCATCTTTACAGATGCAGTGCCACAGCCACACCACTTCGAGAACTGGTCTCATCTGATCCTGTAGGCTCCTCTGGGCCAAGCCAACTTCGTCAGGTCGAGACCCAGCGGGGAGATCTCCAATGTAAACCAGGAGCACACCCCTCCCATGTTTTGCCTGTCTTATCTGTGTCTGTGAAACATCTAGCACAATGGAACCACACTCTCAGCCGGTTCCTTGGTGAGACTATTGTGGAAGTCGGTAGAGGGAATTTGGATGCAGGCCTCTATATGAGCAAGACTCAGGCTAACTCTAGCTGTAATAACGCGAGATTCGTAGAAGCAGGGCTCACGTCAGAAGCGGGTGGAAAGATAGCAGAGTAGAGTCAGCGTGACCCAGCCTTGAGATTGCTATGTTTTGAGAACAGAAGTGAGAAAATACAGGAATGGGCAAGACATAATATAAACAAACTGTTGATCATTACTGTATGTAACAAAAAGTATAAATGCTTGCCTTAATTGTTTGTTTTTTGAGAGACCTGCCTAGGAGGGGGAAACCCTGTATCCTAGTGCACACTCTCCCTCATGTGCAATTGCTTGAGTTAATAAAATGTATCTGCCTTGCTGCACCCAAAGAAAGAGTGAGAACTCTGTTTTTCTCCGACAATTTGGGGGCTCATCCGGGATGGCAACGCCTGCTGGGACAGTGGCAGTTGCTGTGGATCGTTCCCCTTTGAACCCCATGGCGCCACAATAGAGGTAAGAGGCCTTTTGAAATCTCTATTGGCGTGTCGGAGGAGGACTGTCCATGGGGCCGTCTGTCCCTGTTGGGCTTACGCCATCTGAACTTATTGATTGTGCAGCAAGATCAGATGCAGAGCGGTGCTGGGGACTTAGTTTTGCCACCCCCAATAAGGTTAATGCATAAGGTTAATGCATTAGGTTATTGCACCAGTGCTGAGGGGTTGTTACCACCTCAAGGGTTGTATTAAGTCCGGACATAAAGTATTAAGGTTACTGTATATGAGAGATGCATCGTGGTGTGAAGATATGGAGGCCTGTGTGTGTGTGTGTGTGTGTGTGTGTGTGTGTGTGTGTGTGTGTGTGTGTGTGTGTCAGTGTGAGTGAGGGCCACCGAAAGACGCCCAGAGTGCTCTGAGAAGCTGTCAGCTCGTGACCAGGGATTTCTCTAACATAAGCTCGGTGGCTGCATTGTAGTGGATCGGTAAAAGATTCAACCCAAGGCTGATATCTCTGCATAGCATGCCCGGCGAGGGGTCTGCCTGGGTCTAGGATTTGACCCCATCTTTCTTCCCTCTTCTTCTCCCCGTCTGAACCACTGACTAGTCTAATCATCTCACCGGAGGCAATTAGAGTATGCGGCTTCGTCTTTCTGAGGCTAGCTGACGCTCTTTGCCAAAGGGGGTGTAGGAGGGTCATGGACATCTTATAGATCTTTCCTGTGTGAATGTCTGAGGAGAGAAAGTGACAATTTCCTTAGCTCATGAGCTGCTGAGCAGACAGGGCACCTCCGTTGGTGTGTGTGATTGGAAAATGGGTGGGGGACAGTCTAAGAATTCCCCCTCAAAGGGTACCCCTTCGTACCACTTGTATGTGTATTATGGTCATAGAACCTGCAGGTATTTAGAAAATTGGAATTTTTGCACGCATGATAATCCATCTAAACAATTCCCACTAGAAGGTACCTTTGATTTAGATAAATTTACATGCTTTAGAGGAACCCTTACATTACCAAAAAGTTTCTGATACACAATGGGAGCAATTTGTCTATAGCATCCGGATGCCTCCCTGCCCAAACCACTTGTTAACCCCCTCTGCTCCTTTATATTCCCAATTAGTTAAGGAGGGAAAGGAATGGGTTAATTTGAAAATTCAGCTTGGCCCAGAGATAAAGAGAGAGCTGCTTTGCATTCAAGGTCAAGAATCGACACAGACCATGCCAAGTACAAGGAAAAACTGCTTTCAGCCACAGCTGGCTGTGAAAAAATATAGACAGAGGTAAACCAAAGGCAATACAAGTTACAGGACTGAGATTACATTTGCAAAGCTTGGCTGGCCACTGAGACCCAACAGTCTGCCTTTGCAACCCTGGAGCCAGTGTGGTTTGGTGACACTGAAGAAGACACAGGCAGCCGGCCTGGACTGAAATACTGAGCAAAGGTCTCTGAAAGGGATGTCCCAAGAGACCCCAAGGGAAAACACCCAAGAGCGGAAGCAAGTTGGAGATTTTTGCTGCGTACCTCCGGACAACCTGTGCACAGGATAACCTCCGTCCACCTCTCTCTCTCTCTCTCCCCCCTATCCCTGGGTCTGGCCAGCCCAGGGCAACCTGTTTGTGAGTATGAAAGAAAAAGGTTTCAGGTGGGTCTGCTCCTGGTCGTAGCAAGACTGGGCAATAAGAGGAGTTAGAAAAAGGGAAGAGATGTGTACCTGACAGCTAGAGAGAAAAAAGAAACCAGAAGAAGGGAAAGGATTTGAGTTTGTTTTTGGGTAACAAAATAGCAGATAAAGGCTCTGGCAAAGAGGAAGAAAGACAGTGCCCCATGCTGAGCCTTAGGGTGGCTCTGTGTGGTCGAGCTGTCACTTTGCTGGGAGGTGCACAAAAGAAACAGTTACACCTTGTGTAGAAATTGATGTGGCTAGTGTTGTGGAAATTGAAATGTGCATTTTTCTCCAGACCATGTGCAGTGTGTTTTGAAAACAGGAGTTAAAAGTTGATTGTGTCATTTTGAGAGAGAGTCTTTAAGCGGCTAATAACTTTGAATCCAAAACAAGCCGAGAACATCTGTGTTAATGCAAATCACCTATAAGATAGAAGCCATTGAAATTTGATCTGCCTATGAGAAAACAGAAAAGATACGGGGGTAATTCTTCTGTTTTGCCTGAAATTAGCAAGGGTATTTGTGTAAGATATAAATGTTTAAATAATGACTGACTGCCCAGTAGGGGTAGACCTATGTTCTTTTTGTCTTTCAGAAAATCAGAGGAAAACTGATGCCAGCTGAAAAGCAATCAGCATACCATGCATTTACTGGCACAATAGGAATTATGTTCTGTGTGTTATGTCCTGTCTTGTGGTGGTTGTTTTGTGGCCCGAATTGTTGTGTTTAGTATTTTTATAGGATAGTCTAGTTCAAAATCAAATAGAAGGGTTACATCAAAATGCATTAAATCAATGATACTTGTTTTATTCAATTTGGAATACAAAGTGTTTTGAATACTATTAGGAAATATTAAGGTTTTAATATATGTGAGCAAAAGGGGAATGACTGCTGCGGTTAATGAAACAGTGGGTGTTTTTTTTCCCCATCTTTGTAGTCTTAGATCTGTTGTGTTCCTTCCCGCTGGCTTTGCTATTTTTTGCAGGCCTGCACAGTTTTTTGGGCATATTCAAGCCCCCTCTTTCTTGGCTGTTGGCCGAGATTCGGCTGTGGGCAGTGTCCTTGGGCAGAAGCCAAGTTTCGTTATCTTCTAATTGAGCTTTTTCACTACAGAGTTGAATTTATTCGTTCTCTGCTCCTTTCGTCTTCTTTATATCCAACCTCGACCTCTTGAACCTGTAAAGGAATTTTCCACTTTCCACTTACACACCTTTGCCTTTCTTCAAAATGCTTTGTGATGTTTATAGTAGTATTGGTCATATACAGTGCTGATCTGCCTTTCCTGGAGATTCACTGAAGGAGGAGGGTCAGCAATATAATATTGGAATAATATTGCCAGCAATATAATATAATTAAAAAGTAGCTGAAGTTAGAAAAGCAACATACCCTCTGGGGACCTTTTGTAAATATTCAGATTGATTTTATTCAAATGTTTAAATGTTGTAATTATGAATATGTGTTAGTTTTAGCTGATGTATTTTCAAACTGAGTTGAGGCCTTTCTCTGTAGAAAGGCAGATGCCAAGACCGTTGTGAAGCTTTGGCTTAAGGACTTTGTACCACGATTTGGCATCCTTGTGAGTATCAACAATGATCATGGAACTTATTTTACTGGACAGATTGTAAAGGAGTTATGTGCAACCTTGCAGATCCAACACAACCTCTACTGTCCCCACCATCCGCAGTCTGCTGGGACAGTGAAACGTCAAAATGGGATTTTGAAAAATAAACTGGCCAAGATCTGTGCTGAAACAAACTTAAATTGGCCAGATGTCCTGCCATTAGCATTGATAAGCATGAGGGCCACTCCCAACCTAAAGACTGGACTTAGCCCATATGAGATCCTGACAGGGCGCCCGATGCGACTACCAGCTGCACCCCACTGATCCTTCCCCAGATGGACATTCATTTGATGGATGATACAATGCTTAATTATTGCCAGGCACTAATGAAATGTGTTAGGTCTCTTTATACACAGGTGAAAGAAGCACTACCAAAGGATCCTGAGCAACCCTGCCACGCGCTGGAACCAGGAGACTGGGTCTTCAAAAAGGTCCATCAGCGAAAGACCACCCTGACTCCACGCTGGAAAGGCCCTTACCAAGTCCTGTTGACCACCGCTGTGAGGTGCCAAGAACTGACTGCCTCGACCCATGCTTCTCACTGCAAAAAAAGACCCCTTCACCTCGAGATGATCCTCTGACTGCTGATCAGCCTGTCTCTCCTTCTGGCACTATTTTCCCTCCTTTTGGATAACAGGAGAAAAGGACAAGGTGAAGTGCTAGTAACCTCTCCCTTGTCCATTGACAGAACCACCATACATTCACCATCTGCTGGCGGAACCCAGCTAGTACAGGGTGATGTGCTGGTAACCTCTCCCCTGTATGATGCTGAACCACAGTTGTTCCAGGAGAGAAGAAAACAATACATTTGCTCTGCTGAAATTTCCAAAGCCCAGGACTTTTGACTACAAAGGACATTAAGAATTGGCCCTGGTGGAAGAGACGGAGTATCGTAACCTGGCAGGGAGGAACTTGTGGGGACCGTGCTTGGGACTGTGGTATTGAGTGGTGGTTTGGGTTTATTCTGGGGACTGAGCTTTGTGCTTACAAATAAGTACCATCAAAATGTACTGCCCTCCCTAATTGGCTTCCCGATGATGAATACCAAAGACACCTTGCTGCCACAAACATTACTCCCACCATCCCCTCCACCTTTGCCACCATTCCTGTAAGTTACCCAAATACAAATGATACTGTATATTCTAATGAAATCTATTGGCCAAGACTTTCACATCTAAGTGATTTATTGGAATTTTTTTCAGAAAACCTATTTTTTTAAGGTTCAGAATAGTTCATATGAGAGAACAATTGAATGGAAAACAAATGGATCGGTGGAAATAGAAATATATGATATCATTACAGATGAACCCCAAGAATCAGAAATTGAGATTAGTGGGTTCTATAGCAAGGTAGAGATTATGGTTGTTCCTGGAGTTTGTAAATTGTTAGATGAAAGAGACCCTTATTGTTATTTGATCACCCAGTTAGTGAATAATTAAATATATACCCAAAGAGTTTGTTCTGCCACCGGAAAGTTTACCTGTACTGAAATTATTCCAATAACTAATAATTTAACCTGTACCATATTACAATATACCCCTTCTTATGCCACTAATACTAATGCCTCTCAGAAGTATATGAAAGTGTTTAGCCAACGGATGTGGTATAATATTGTACCCCAAAAAATGTATTAGGATATTGATGGACTGAAATTAATGCTTCATTAGGAACTGTAAAATTCACACTGCCCTTATCCAGTTTCCAGATCACCTCTACATATCCAAATTGCTCAAGAGGGGTTGCCATTAGGTTAGCACAACAAAGGGCCTGGGTTTCCTCTAGAAAGAAGAGGGACTGAGCAGGATCCCTATGGGATGGGGCCAATAGTGCAGCAGCCATTTGGAATATATTTAAAAACCAAGAACATGATGAGAAATTATGACCCAGAAGCTATTGACAGAGATGGTACTGAATATCACTGAGGCTGGGAAGGCACTGCAGTGGGATCTGGCTTGCTCAGAAATTCAGGATTTCCTGAATGACCAGCTGATGGCCATTCGGAGTAATCTAGAGCATCAGGCCTGGCCTACTGCCCTTACAGACACTTCAGGAGTATCATCTGATCTGTGGCCATGGAGACACACTTGGAGATTTTCTGGGTGGAAGTGCGGACGTCCTCAGTGTTCCTTCCAAGCATACGGACTGGTTGGAGGGGTGTGGGCTCCCACATACCAAATCCTGCCAGGATCGTGGGGAGGATGCATGTGGGACTGGGTAATTCACCAAGACGTTTGGGAACATTAGACTATCTGATATGCCTAATTGATTTTTAGTCAGTGCCCCTAGAATAACACCCAACATTTAGATAGGAATAGGGAGTCAATGGACACTTTGTTGAGAGGCTATGGGACAAGGAACTACCCTGACAGGACACCTACTTTTTCAAGCTGACAGCCGTGTGCATGTTGAGGCCACCACCTTACAAGATATACATTTTGATTTCACCATTGCCGCAGGCAATCATATTATTTATTGGCCTGCAGATAGAATTTTACATCAGCCCTTAGGTTTCAGATACCCTTTAATTGGACCACCCTAGTACCTGATCGATTCCAAAATTTACTTTCACTCCTACCAGAGATTCAGAAAATTTCTGAATTACAAGGGCAAATTCATATGCTTCAATATATGTATATTAAGTTGAAAAGTATGTTTCATACAGCTTGTAGAGTATCTACTTTATGTACTAAGTATGATGTATTGTGCTTTGTGACTAAAATTGTATAACAACCCCATCGTATTATTACTGTGGGACTGCTATTGCTTGTATTGTTGTTGTTTAGTTTAGGATTATGTTATTGTAATGGATGCAATAATAATAATATTTTCCATGTCTATGCTAACCATGCATTGTCACTGCATCCAAATAAAACCCCTAAGGTTGAAGTGTTTGATGTATTTCTAGTCTGAAATACAAGATCTAATGAGAATGGAAGTCTAACATTGATAGTTGTGCTAGAATCACAAAATGAGGGAGTGTGGAAGTCGGTAGAGGGAATTTGGATGCAGGCCTCTATATGAGCAAGACTCAGGCTAACTCTAGCTGTAATAACGCGAGATTTGTAGAAGCAGGGCTCACGTCAGAAGCGGGTGGAAAGATAGCAGAGTAGAGTCAGCGTGACCCAGCCTTGAGATAGCTGTTTTGAGAACAGAAGTGAGAAAATACAGGAATGGGCAAGACATAATATAAACAAACTGTTGATCATTACTGTATGTAACAAAAAGTATAAATGCTTGCCTTAATTGTTTATTTTTTGAGAGACCCGCCTAAGAGGAGGAAACCCTGTATCCTAGTGCACTCTCTCCCTCATGTGCAATTGCTTGAGTTAATAAAATGTATCTGCCTTGCTGCACCCAAAGAAAGAGTGAGAACTCTGTTTTTCTCTGACACTAAAATACACATATTAATTTAAAGCTATAGTGTATTAGACCTGCATTTCTTGAGGAGGATTTGGACAATGATCAGTGCTTAGATACTACAGCAAAGGGTGCTCCAGGGGAAACCTCAGCTACGTAGATAGCAACACTAATAAGCATCACTTGCATTACAAACCATGGATGTTATGTTTCACATGCAAGGCTGGATTATGATGCTCATTGAGCTTCATCATCTTCAGTCTGTCCAGGTAACACTTAATTTCCACCACTTCTGGTTTTATTTTGTGGAGAAGGTCTCACTTCCTCATTGGACATACGGCTTTCCCTACTGGGCGAAATTTATTTGCAATGACATTCTGCTCTCTACTGGACATAAACGAAACACTATTCTTAATAGGCCAGTGGAGTGTCGTTCACTCAATCTCTCATGCTCTGCATGGGAGTCACCTCTTACATTATAGATCGATTTTTTTTTTAATTTCCACACTTCTTTGCCCTTAGTGTGTGAGATGGGTTGTATTATTTCTGTGTATTCATGTCTGTCTGTCTGATTAACTCAAACCCTATTGGCTTAAGGGGAAGGGAGGGGAATGCAAGGTATGGGAGTTAATTATAGTTATTTGTTCACTGACATGTGTTCCTACAATGGCTATTGTTTGAGGGGTTTCGTTATTTTAAAGTGACGGTGTTGGATTTTAAAAACTGCTATTTAGAGCCCAGCTGCATTATGCAAACTCTCAAGTGAGTAAGTCTGTTGAACGTTCCCCCGCATACAATAAAAGTAGAAGAGGGGCAGTTCAAATCCTTGGCGTGGGTGTATTGTTAAGCAGGTCGAAGTTATGTTATCAAGGTCAAATCTAAGCTATACTGAAGATGCTGAATTGGGTAATGAGCATTGTAACGCAGCCTTGCCATTGAATGAAACGAAACCTCTGAATTTTGTAATGGGACTGTTGCTGCAAATCAAGTCTATTGCTATTCAAATGGCATCTGAAACAGACGGCAAAGAGGAATTCAAGACTGCATGTCATACAGTCACGCATTCAGGTCATGAAGCTTGTAATATCAAACAGTGTACGCTCATTCCACCTCCCTTCCTCACTTTGGGTAGTCCCTGACTTTTCAAGTAGTCCCGTTGATTTCAATGAGGCCTTGTGTGATGGCGTGTGTACCCCACACAGGCAAGGGAGAGCTTAAAATGGGCCTGAGAGACCACTTAACATACCAGACTGTATTGGGGGGTGGGAGGAGCTGGGAGGGGACTATAAACAGCAGAAGCTTAGAATAGAAGGGGCTGCAGGGAGAGGAGAGGAGATCTGTAGTCACTCTGGGGCTAGAGATTAGCGAGACCCAGAGGATCAAGCAGTAAGCCCGGGGAGAGAACTGGCCCTGTGACCCAGTCCTGAGTAGAGAAGGAGCCAGACGGGACTCTGAGCAGCCATTGAACGTGGACCAGGCTCCAGTGGTTCACCCTGATAATGGGGCCGGGTCTGGCCTGCCAGTCAGAGAGCCCTGGGAGCGGTTCAGCTGAGGAGCCAGAAAGGGATGAAAAGCCAAGCCCAAGGAGGGCAGAAGGAGGTTTACTTTTAGTGTGGGATTTGTTGGGGGATTGCAGGGAAAAGCCTGGTGTGAATCTTGGCCCCTAGAGAAGGATGAACCTAGAGAGGTTGTGGGCAGAAGACCTGGTAAAAGGCTGTGGTAGGAATAGGGTTGCCAACCCTCCAGGATTATCCTGGAGTCTCCAAGAATTGTAATATTTAATTGAATATTAATCTTTATCATGTGATGAAACCTCCAGGAGTATGTCCAACCAGAATTGGTAACCCTAGGTAGGAAGAAGCCCAGGGAAGCAGCAGGGGGAGGTGGAATAGACAGACTTTCCCTGTAGCAAGCAGGCGCCTGGGCTGGGACCTGGCAGAGTGGGAGGGCCCAGGTTCCCTACCAGCCACCAGAGAAAGTGGCGTGAAGCCTCCTGATATAAGGTAAGGACATTGGAAAGCCCTGAGCCAAGAGGGTGCGAATACCATGGAGCCCAGAGCCGGACTTGTGAAGACCTTTTTGTAAGGACATTTGGACTTGTATTTGTTTGACTGTGTTACTCTGAAAGGGGTGGGACTGAATCGTGGCCTGGCTGGAAGGCCTAGTTCTACGGAGAGAGACCTCTGCAGAGCTGGAGCAGCCATCTGTCAGCAGGGGGTGCTAGAGAGGAGAGAGCTGCTACACTGTGCCTGAAGGTGCTGTAGTGGAGTGGTGACTTGCCTGCATTAGAAAGAGTTTGCCGGCCTAGCTTTTCTGATATAGCTAGACCAGCAAAATCCCCTAGAGCAGTGGTTCTCAACCTTTTTGGGCTCAGGACCCATTTGTAAATGTTTCTGGCTTGTCATCACCCAGTATGTTGTCTGGGAGTGTAACCCTTGGGGTAGAGCAGTAACTATTCATTTTTGGGCCCCGGGGTGAGCAAGCATATTTGCCCCCCTGCCACAGGCGATGCTGGGGGGGGAGCAAACAGGGTCACATGTTCTCCCCCCCCCCCCCCCCCCCCGATTTTTTGGTTGTGTCCCTCCAGCCCAGACAGGCTGGGTGGCCTGCTGAGATGAGTCAGGGTGGAGGTGGCGCTCCCTCCCTGAGCCCTTTGCCACCTGGTGTCGCTGGCCCGAGCTGCCCCCACGGCTTTTCACCCTGGGCAGCTGCCCTGCTCACCCCACCCTGGTTATGGTTCTGCCTGAGGTGGTCTCAGTCGGATCCTGTTCCCTGCCCCCCCCCCCAAGGGGGTTGGGTCCTGCCTGACACTCACCCCACAATGGTGGCTCCTGCAGCTCCTGTGCTGTAGGGCTCCTGGGCTTGGCTCTTTGCTCCAGGCGTGACCTCTGGGGCTGCAGCGTGGCTCAGGTTTGGCCCCCTGACTGGACCCAATGTGTGAGTGGAGCTGTGACCTGGCTCATGGAGTTGCAGTGCCACTCACTCACATTTGGCCTATCCCAGACTCCCGTCATCAGGCAACTGGGCCACACCTGAGTGGGACTCCGCACCAGTGGGACTTCAGAGGTCGCGGTGCCTGGAGCAGGGAGGCGAGCCCAGCCAGCCCCGTGGGACAGGAGCTGCAGAAGCTGCCTTTGAAATATTCTGGTGACCCAGTGTTGGATCCCAACCCATGGGTTGAGAAACCCTGGCCCAGAGGAATCTCCTCTTATACAGGCCGAAGAGGTCTGACAGCAGCTCTGTGAATGAGATAAGTGATACTGGCCAAAGGACTATTTTGATGCTGTAACTGCATCTCCACTAGGGCTTTTGCTGCCATAGCTGTGTTGGCTAGGGAGTGATTCTCCCCACCCCTCACTGACACAGCTATGCTGGCAAAACCTTGAAGTGTAACCGAGGCCTGAGACGGGATTACTCAGCGTGAGCAAGTGCCCGAGTGATTAGCTGAGATGTCAGTAGAGAGAGGAGCTGTCTAATCCTCTATAGCTTTCACAGGAGCTGGTGGGCTGGAAAGTGCCAATGTTCAGAGGCTTCTTACCTTTGATCATCAACCTCCAAGCATCCCCCCTGCCCTGGTAAATGTTGGTAAATCTCTTTACTGTGGTGACTGGGAGATCCCTGCTGGTGCACGGAGCTAGCCTCCTTTTCCTAGGCTTTGCTGCACCTTTGTGCAGGCTCTACAGAATCCTGCTGCTCTAAAATGACAGCTCTGATATACGGACTCTCTCTGGGGCCCCACGAGCCAGCTCCAATCAGGAGGTGAGAGAACCCAAGTGGGTTCATTTCAGCAGCGCTCAGAAATCCCAGCTGGTGCCCCTGGAATTTGGCAAAAACAGGCCGTTTTACTTCCCAGCATGTGTTTAGCAAAGGAATGAGAGAGTGAAGCCACCCAGTACAGAAACAGATGGGAACGTTTAAGGCATCATCATGTGAGCATTGAATCTGCAGAAAGAAGCTACTTGTGATGTCTTGGTGGAATGTGTTTCCTGAGCGGGATACACTTTCTCGGAAACTGATCTGCACCAAAGCGCTCGGCGTTGCGTGGCTAATGGAGATGAGCGTGACCATTCAGTGCGAGTCATTCATCTTTAGCCATAGCTCACTCTGGCCTGGTAGCCTAGGGCAGAAGTCCACTTAGCCATCTATTAAAGCTCCTTTCTCAGAGCGATACCACGTATTAGCTGTGTCATGCACTCCTGCTCCAAGAAAGAAAAGGAAAAAAAAGAAACTTTATCTTTGGGTAAATGCTCCGATCCCACCTTTGGGGGCTAGAGCTGGGTGAATTTTTTTGGCTGACTAATTTATTTACCCCAAAATGCAGTTTGTTAAGCCAAAACTATTCCCGAATTGGACACAAACTTGCCGACAGTTGTGGCCAATTATTTTGTTTCAGGATTTAGGTGCTATGCACAAAATGGCCAGAGAAGAGGGTGGGGGCACCCTCCTCCCTTTTAGCCCAGTGGTTAGGACACTCACCTGGGATGTGGGAGAGTGTGGTTCAAATCCCCCTTCTGCCCGATGGGGAGGAGAGATTTGCACTTGGATCTCCCACATCTAGGAGAGTGTCCTAACCACTGGGCTGGCATATTCTGGGGCAGAGCATTCCTAAGATCTCCTGTTGCAGCTGCTCTGCTTTGTATAAAATACGTGACTAGTCATTGGGCCAAAGCAAGCCAGACTGAGAGTGACTCTATAGCCAGATGGTCAGGGCATTCATCTGGGGAGGGGGGAGACGTCACGTTCCTGTCCCTGTTCCAATGACCAGAGGAACTTAGTAAACCATTGCCATTTGTGATAAATAAATGGGGGGGGGGGGGGATGGACACCCAGCTAGCCAGTTAGCTGTAAAATCTCTCTTGGTAGCTGTTCTCTACTTGCTTTACCTGTAAACGGTTAAAAAGTCCCCCAAGTAAAGGAAAAAAAAGTGGGAACCTGACCAAAAGAGCCAATGGGAAGGCTAGAACTTTTTAAAATGGGGGAAGAAACTTTCCCTTTGTCTGTGGTTGAGCTCTCTGGGCTGCA
Source organism: Chelydra serpentina (assembly GCA_037349315.1). Taxonomy (NCBI): domain Eukaryota; kingdom Metazoa; phylum Chordata; order Testudines; family Chelydridae; genus Chelydra; species Chelydra serpentina. The sequence goes on along the minus strand of JBAIAC010000029.1, from coordinate 48,796,644 downwards.
GGGACATGGAACACGAATAAGCAGGAATGGTATGTAAGGTTTGAACCAGGTATGAACAATTATTTTCCATACCTAGAAGGAATCATTTGGATAGGGAATGTTTAGATAAACGCGATCAGGTTTATTTTTTTATTTGGGCTTGTGGATCTTCTCTGTGCTAACCCCAGACGCTTTTGTTTGCTTGTAACCTTTAACCCCCAAGAAGCTATTTTGGGTGCTTAATTTTTGTAATTGCTCTTTTAAAATCTAGCAAAAGCCTAAGTTCCAAATGTATTTTCTTTCTTTTTGTTTTTCATGCAATTTACCTTTTTAAAGAACAGGACTGGATTTTTGGTGTCCTAAGAGGTTTGTGCATGTTGTTTGTGGCAACCGCTAATTTCCTGTGTTTTCTTTCTCAGCTCTTCCCTGGAGTGGGGTGTGTGAAAGGGCTTGAGGGTACCCCACAGGGAGGAATTCCCAAGTGCTCCTTCCTGGGTTCAAGGGTTGTTGTTTTTTTTTTGCATTTGGGTGGTGGCAGTGTTTACCAAGCCAAGGTCAGAGAAAAGCTGTAACCTTGGGAGTTTAATACAAGCCTGGAGTGGCCAGTATTAATTTTTAGAATCCCTGCAGGCCCCCACCTTCTGCACTCAAACTGCCAGCGTGGGGATTCAGCCTTGACACCATTGCACGAGAAGGAACAGAATAGAGCCCTGCACACATTTCCGTCACTAACGTGAGCACACACAGAGCACTGACTATGCACAGGGAACAGGGGTGATGCGTAAGAAGTGCTGTTTTTACATCGTCACCTTTCAGAGTGCCCTTTGAGGTGATTTGAAGACTGGAAAGACATCGCACTACGCTAAGGGGGAAACCTTGTTACCATCACAATGAACTGTGGAAAGGCGGGAAAATTAAGCGAAGGTTAAACTTCATTTCCTTAAATGTGTATGAAATTGTTGAGTTGAAATATCAAACACAACCTCAACTCTGACCCACATTATCACTGGCCAGTGCTGCTTTCCTGTGTAATGGTAGCTGACACTCAGGCCTTGGCTACACTTGCGAGTTACAGCACAATAAAGCCTCCCAGAGCGCTGTACCTCACTCCCCGTCCACACTGGCAAGGCACTTAGAGCGCTGTGTCTCCGCGGCTACAGCGCTGCTGGTACTCCACCTCCGCGAGAGGAATAACAGCTGTTGCATATTGGCTGAGACGCTGCAGCTCCAGTGTAGTCGGGGAATAACGTTAGTACACACTGACTGACCTCCGGAAGCTCCCTTTGTTTTGAAATGGCACTTCTGGGTCTGAAGTTCAGAGCTCTGCTTTGGAGGCTGCTTATCAAAAAAACAAACACAGCTACTGTTTGCTTTGAATGATTGAGAGGCAGGCAGGGGGGCTCCATTGGGAGTGCTGACAGGTAATGTTTGCTTGAAGAGAGAGGCGATGGGGAGGGGGGTTGGGGTCTGTTTCCGCGAGCAGTTGCTTATCTGGTCTATGAGGAAAAAAACAAACAGCTGCTGTTTGCTTTCAGTGAGTGAGAGAGAGCTGGGGGAGGTGGGGGTGTATGAACTTAGGAGATAGCGAGCTGACACACACTCAGCACTCCGAAAACCCCCTCTCTCCCCCCTCTCTGTTTTTGGGTTCTTGTGTGTCATTGTTCTAGATTTGTCTTATTACATTGCAGCCTTCCAACAAGATGATTTATGGCTTTATCTAATTTTTCTGTGCATGCTTTGAAACGTAACACACACAACTACAGGCCTGCACAACTCGTAAAGCGGTGAGGGCCATATTACTCCAAAGAAAACAGCCGAAACCCCCCCGGCCCCGCAGAAACACCCCTTCCTTCCCCAGCGCTGGGGCGTGGAAGCCTGTAGAGGGGGAAAGAAGCTGCGCACATAGGGTGACCAGATCACAGCAGTAAAATAGGACCCGCCTCCTCCCAGCTCGGCCCCACCATCACACCCCTCTTCACCCCCCCCAGGGGTCACTATATTACTGCACACAACAGTCAATCAATGCAGTTGTAGATAAATCTCTGCATTATGCATTATTGTATAACTTTTATATGACTTTGTATTGAACCTTGGGAATATGTTATAGCGGGCCCCTAAGGTAGTATAATTAAGGTAAAAGAAAAATGTCTTTGTGCTAGAAGTAAAATAAGATCTTTCCCCCCCACTTTGTATTCAATTGCCCTGTTGAATGAATGAGGTGTGAATGAGGAAGGCGTGGAAGGCAGCACCTCCAGACAGCTGCAACCCTTGGAGAGGGGATGGGAACCAGACCAAGGACAATCAAACTTGTCAAGTGGACTGAGTAGAGAAGAGCAGACATACTGATGGCCTCAGGAGTTAGAAGCAAGCACCTTCCTTTGGGAACACCCTCTTTGCAGCATTGGGACAACCCCCAGCCCAGAGACAAGCAGCAAAAAGGACCAATGGACACAGTCCCAGATTTTGAATCTGGGAGATTTGCCCCCCTCCAGCCACCAATTCGCCGCTCGCCTCCTCACCCCCCTCCCCCAAGTATAAAGCCTCGCCGCCCGCCCGCTTGGCTCATCATCCCCCTCCACCCCCCCCGGCTCACCTCCTCAGCACCCCGCGCTCAGCTCCTCAGCGCCCCCCACCCCAGCCACTGGCTCACCTGCTGCCCTGCCACTGCCCGCCCACTTGGCTCATCATCCCCCACCCCGCCTGGCTCGCCTACTCACCCCCCACCGCCCGCTCACCTCCTCAGCCCCCCACCGGCGGCTCTCCAGCTCACCCCGCCGCCAGCTCACCTGCCTGCCCGCTGCTGGCCTCTTACCTTCTGCCGCTGCCCCCTCCTCCTGCCACTGGCTCACCCTCACTCCCCAGCCTGCCACTGGCCTCTTCACCAGCCCGCCCACCCTCCGGCCGGCCAGCCGGCCGTTGGCTTGCCTCACCCCGCCGCTTGCCTACTCACCCCTCCACGGGCCGCACAGTGAGCCCATGCAGGCCTGCACAACTACATTGTCTTGGTGTTTCCTGCTTTTCCTGGATTTCAGGAGCTCTAAGAGGTGGTCTTTATATGTTAAGATGGTTTTAATTGAGGCGGTAGGTCAGTCGCGCTCAACCACATCAAGTTTTTCTGTCTTGCTAGTCCTCAGTGCAACGATTACTGAGTGTGAGGAGGTGATCAGGCCCATATGTCTCAAATTAAAAAAAAGAACTTCTTGTTTGTTTTCTTGTTATTATTTGGGGTTTATTTGTACATATAACAAACAAACAAACAAAAAGTTCTCTTTTTTTGTACAATACTCTAAGTTCGGTACTCCAGCTGGGGTGAAACTTGATTGGGCGGTGGTGGCTCAATAATACTTTCAAATGGAAAATTTGTTCACGTTCAGTGTATTTGAAACACAGTTCACAGTTCAGATAATGACAGATTGACCTGGGCAAAACAAATCCCATTCTCTATTTCCAATCAACAGGCTGCTAGGATGACATTCTATCCCTCCCTTAAAACACCACTTGGCACTTATGTAACAACTTTCATCCAAAGATCTCAAAGTGGTTTATAAATATGATGCATCAGACACTCACACACTAGAGTGATGGGCACCATAGTAGTACCAAGGTAGAAATGTTATCCCCATTGCACAGATGAGAAAACTGAGGCACTGGGAAGAACCTTGCCCCAAGTCAGTTAGTGAGTGAGCAACACAGCAGGAAGAGGAACCCAGGAGTCCCATTAATAGTCTGAGCACTACACCATAACATTAGGGCGTGAATTATCTTTAACAATCAAACAAGCTTTGAACAAAGCTTTCAAAAATATTCTGAATGAATTGGAGACAAAATCAAAACATGGAACAACAAAACACGATGCTGCTATTTAAAAGGAATATGCTCTGAATAATTTCTGAGCTTATCGCCAGAAATTCTGTGCTCAGGAGATCCCAACATTCCCTAAGATCTGGAGCTGCGCCCCATCTCCAACCCCTTCATTACTCTGCCTTTGATTTCCTCGATTTGCTCACTCTTCCTTTTTTACAGAAACACTTCCGGCAGCAGAACAGGCAGCACTTCAGAGAGATGAACATGGTGACAAGCACCACGGCCAGGAGAAAAGCAATGACATCCAGAGAGTGGTACTGGATCCAGTTGAGATCGTGGGCCGCAGGCCGCAAATGCTGTGCCCCCTTATGTCTCATCACAAACTCGACCCAATACACTGCGAGATCAAGGGGATGGACAGGTCTGTCAAGGTGAAGGGCTGAGAGACGCATGATATTTTCTTTATAGCTACAAAGAAAAGAAATGAAATGTTTTAAATACGTTTTTATTTAGAAAGTTAGAGGATTATTTAGATCCACAGAAATAAATTCCACATAGATCCATCAGTTAACATTCTTCTCATGCCATATGCACTGAGGGCTTTATTCCCCATCTGCGTCTTAACCCCTCTTAAGAAAAGGGAGACATTTTGAGTAACATCCAGGTTGTGAACTGAGGATGGCAGTATTAACATTGACAAAGAAAACGGGCAGTAGAGAAGATTTAAGAGGAAAAAATCAGGATCTTAGTTTTAGCTATGTTAAGCTTAAACTTCAGTGAGACCTCTGGGAAGAGGTATCTAGAGGGCAGGTTGCAATGTGGGATTTGATAGGAGGAGAACAGTCAGGGCGGAGAAGTCGATTTATAAATCAGCAGCCGAGAGATGGTAGCTGAAGCTATGCAAGCAGATAAGGGCACCCAGGACATGGTATAGAAGAGAAGGCCAAGGACCAAGTTCTGTGCATTCTGTGGGAGAGAGGTGGAGGAGACTCCTTAAAACTCCCCTTTGTTGGGTTGCCTACACAAAACTGAGAATAGCTAGGTAGTTGGGGCACTGCCTATTGCGCTGCCCAGTAATGTTGCATTTGTTTCCTTGTGCATCCCACATTGCTACCTACCTGCTGTCTCTTGTCTTATATTTGTAATGCACGCTCATTGGGACAAGACACCATCTTTCTGTTCTGGGTTTGTACAGCACCTAGCACTGGTTTGTACATAGCTGGGTCTCGGCACTATGATAATATAAATAATCATGAGCAATAATGTACTAAGATATCCAAGAGAGACCAGTTCCAAGAAAGCCCAAGGAGAGCAGTGTGTCCAATATAAGGGAATGGCCAATGGCACTAAAATCAAGGAGGATAAGGATGAAGTATTGGCCTCAAATCTGGCCAGAAGGGGGTCACCAGTGGCCTTGGGGAGGGCAGTCTTGAGTGGAGTGGAGAGAGTGGAAGCCAGACTGACGAGGGATTGGAGGAAAGGAAGTCAAGACAGTAGCTATAAATCTCTGTTAGATAAATTTAGAAGTGAAAGGTGAAGAGGCGGCAACTTGCAGAAATAGACAGGGTCTCTTGGAAGCCTTGAGAGTCCTGTGTGGGCTGCTTAATTATAGACAAACTATTTTCAAAGGTTAAATTCTCCTCAAACTGAAGTCAATGGGCTCGTCCGCATTTACCCTGTTGTACCAGACAGCCACTCTAAAAGTAACCTAATCTTGTGCGAGACAGCCAGCCTGTCAGGATGAGTCAACTCCACATGGCCCTTGGCAGTGAGTGGATCAAAATCCTTTCCTGGTTCCTTTCTGTACATGTTCCATCTCAGCTGCCGTGCAAGCCAAGAGACTTCTCTGACCTGCATTTCCTTTGTAATGCCCAGCCACGCAGCGTTTGATTGGGCCTGATGCTGCTGCTTGCAAACAGATAGAAAGATGAGTTGACTGAGAAAACTCTGGTCTATATAGTAGATTAATGCTATAGTTAACTTCTATAAAGCATGACAGCTTGGCAGTTATAAGGTAATCCTTTAAGGATGTTCCATAACAGAACCATAGCTTTGCTTGATATAAGCCAATGTATGGGAGTGACTATACAAATGAGATGACATAATGCTGATATGGGCGGGACAGTCATTAATGCTTAGCCATCTTTGACATTCTGCAACATTTTGCTCACATTCACTGCACATTACAGCAAGTCAAGAAATCAGGCCAACTTCCCTCGAAAAACATTCCAATAAAGCATTTTTGTTTGAAAACATTCAGTGGAACCCATGGATTTTTTCATGAAAATTTGTGAAATGGAACAAACATTTCTGGTTTTGATTTTTTTCTCTTTTCTCTCCCTTTATCTCCCTTGGCTGCCTAGAAAAGGGGAGAATAAAGGGGGACACCCCCATATTTTTATTGCTGTCTTTACATTCTCCAAGAAGCTGGACACTTTTGGCTTTAATCATGTGATGTACCTTGGAAAATTGCTTTCTTCCACAGTATATATGCCGCACCCACTTGAGCATTGCATCATCTCATTTGCATACCCAAGTCCCTTCTAGATACCTATAATTAGAGACCCTGACGAGGAAAGTCCTATAGTAATGGGGAAAATACTAGCCCCCTAATAAATCCTGATTGCTGCATGATACATACCATCCTTAAAATGACAAGGGTAGTACTTAGTGTTCAATTTAACTGGAAGTCAATGTGCCAGCATTATTTTCAATACCCTAAAATGAAGATGCCACATTTATATCTGCTGTTACTGACCTTTTATCATTAATCACTGCATTCAATGCATCTGATAGGTCCTTAGAAGTCATTTCGAGTACATTCAGCGTCACTCCGGCACCCCGGGACTCTATCCGCTTAGCATTATCCATCTGGTCTCCAAATAATGGCATCAGAACCATTGGCACTCCATTGCATATCCCCTCATAGATTCCATGTGAGCCTCCATGGGTGATAAAGGCACGGGCTTTGGGATGAGCTGTGAGGGAAAGGTAGATATATTACTGTAGTAGACTGCTTGCTCAGACATTTCTGGTTAATTCTTTAAGCTGCAGGAGGCAGAGTGTTAGACGTGCTTTTGGTACAATGGCATCGGTGGTTATAAATATAGAACACAAAAACACTGGAGTGCACGTCCCATGGGAATCGCTCCTGGACAATCTTCAGGATTACAATTATCAGTGATGGAGTGGACCTTAAAGGTCTCAGAGGTTCTGCTAGGTTTGGATAATCTTTGCAAAGCTTGGAATCATCTGTAAAACTTTTGAATCTTGGAGTAAAATCCTGGCCTCACTAAAAACAATGAGAGTTTTGCCATTGACTTCTGTGAGGTCAGGATTTCACCCTTAGCCTTCAACCTTAGCTAATCTTTCTGTTCTCAGTCAGATATTTCCTTTCCCTGGACTCATATCTCTTCCCCCAAGTCCTGTCAGCCTTACTCCTCCCCTCAATCTCTAACAAACGTTGGTAATTTCCCCTTTCTTCTCCCCAATTCTCAGACCTCTCATGGGACTCCCCATAAGATCTGACATCAAGCAGACCCCTCCCCATTCTGGATCCTGTTGAGAGGTCTGCTGGCTCTCTCTTGGACCCAATGCATTATCCAGTTTGAATTTGGCGGTTCTTGGTGCTTCACCTGTCAGCCATGCTCTAGCAGGGACTGTGCACTTCTGGGAAGCCCAAGCAAACATGGGAGCTGAATCGAATAGGACAATGGTTCCAGTGAGACTGTGGGATTTAATGAGCTCACCAGGGAGAAGAGTGTATTTGAGGTGAGGAAGAGGGTGATTTCCCTAACTAAGATCTAGGAATGGCTCCGACATAAGGGTGAGTATTTATTTTGACAGAACCAATATATCCACCCCTAGTAAAAATCTAATGCAGGGGTTCTCAATCTTTTTCTTTCTGAGGCCCCCCTGAACAGGCTATAAAAACTCAAGGGCCCAGTAGGGAAGGGGGAGGACTCGTGGCTCCAGGTCAGAGGTGGGCTCTAAGGCATAGGTGTAATTTAACTTCTACTTTGGGGGGGGGGGAGGGTCAGGCGGGGCTTGAGTCAGCTCTGCACAGCAGGATCCAGGGAGGCAGCACCACCTCCACCCCTGACTCACCTCAACAGGCCACCCAGCCTTTCTGGGTTGTGTGTGCTGGGGGTTCAGCGCAAAAAGTTTGAAAACTGCTCAGGGTGCAGGCAGGGGGTAGCTCAGGGTGCAGGGAGCTAGGGGCTGAGTTCAGGTAGCGGGTATGTCAGGGTTCCCTCCCCACTCTAAACTCTAGGGTAAAGACGTGGGGACCCGCATTCAGAGCCCCTAAGCTTATTTTTACCAGCTTAGGTTAAATCCCCCAAGGTACAAAATTCCCTGCACCCTGAGAAATGCTTCTCGCTGCCACCATCAAGTATCTAACAGGAATCCAGGAAAGGAATCACTTGAACTTCCCCCCCGCCCCCCTAAAATACCCCCTCAAGCCATACACCCCCTTTCCTGGGGAAGCTTGAGAACAATCTCCCAACCAATTGGTTACACAGTGATCTAAAAACCCACCCTCTGGGTTTTAACACCATAGAAAACAGTCAACTTCTTAAAAGAAGGATTTTATTAAAAATAAAGAAGGTAAAATCATCTCTGTAAAATCAGGATGGTAACTATTTCACAGGGCACTATATTTCCAAACTCAGAGAGATTTCCCCCTGTGAACAAAACCTTAACATTACAGAAAACCATGAATACCCCCCCCCTTTGCCCCTTCTAACACAGGGAATACACCAAGCCGAAATTAAACAGAAATCTATGCACTATGCTATCTAAACTTACTTCAGAAAAGGGAGGTTTGATTTTCTGCAGGTTCCTTCTGTCTTCCAAGATCACTCTGACCCAGACAAAGACACACACTAAAACCTTCCCCCCTCCCAAAGTTTGAAAGTATCTTGTCCCCTTATTGGTCAGAGCCCAGCCAGGTCAGGTGTCAGTCTGGCTACCTGCATTTCTTAACCCTTTACTGGAAAGAGGATTTTATAGCACTGCCTCAGACCCTCTCCCCCTTCCCTTCATATTTATGACAGGGTATCTCAGGGTGCAGGGAGGAGGTAGCTAGGGACTGTGTCCAGGCTGGAGGTAGATCAGGGTGCAGGGAGGGGTGGCTGGGGCTGTGTGTAGGCAGGGGGTAGCTAGGGGCTGTGTGGTATGAGGGCTCCTCTGTAGCCACTGCTCCCCAAGGGCTCTGCCAGCCACAGAATGGGGTCACCCTACCTGGGCGGCTCTTACCGGTTGCATGAGCTGACAAGCAGCCGCAACCCCGGGCACCAGCAGCAGACGAGGGAATGCCGTGGCTACCTGCTCCATGACACCAGACAGAGCAGCAGCTGCCCGCACTGCACAACTCCAGCTTCCCGCATCCGACCTGGCACGTGGGTGGGACCTCAAGGGTGAGAAGAGGATGTGGGGGACGTGGAGCTGCCCTCTGGACTGCCCCACTCTGGAACTGCAGTGTGGGGATGGGCAACAAGTGCTCGGAATTTCAGCCCTGTGGCGGGGTGCGCTGGGGCTCGGGGTTTGAGCCCCACGGTGGGGGGTGCCAGAGCCCCCCTGAAAGGGCTTGTTAGGGTGACCAGTTGTCCCGATTTTATAGGGACAGTCTCAATTTGGGGGGCTTTTTCTTATAGGCACCTATTACCCCCACCCCTGTCCCAATTTTTTACACTTGCTATCTATTCACCCTAGGGCTTGTGGACCCTCAGGTTGCCACAGACCCCCGGTTGAGAACCTCTGATCTAATAAACTCTATGTACAATAGTTACCATGTGAATAAAACAAGCTCAGTCTATAAGTACCTACATGGGAGAAAAAATTTCACAATCTAGCAGACAAAGGTATAACATGAGGTAATGGCTGGAAGATGAAGCTAGTCAAACTTAGAATAGAAATAAGGCACACATGTTTAGCAGTGAGGATAATTAATCAGTGGAACCAAAGGCTGTGTGCAGGTGACCGATGCCTGCAGAGAGTTCAGGGGCAGAGTGAAGGCAGCTGGCTTCAGCAGTGTTACTGAGCATGCTCAGTCCTTGTGATCATGCTCAGTACAAGCCAATCTGCAAATGTGGGGGTAGGGGAGCATGTGACCCTGAATGCCCCCCACATATCGCCTCTGTTGTAGGGGAGTCTACATCACTGGCAATTTTAAAATCAAGACTGGAGGTTTTTCTAAAAGATCTGCTGTGGTTTCAAACAGGAATTAATCCAAGGAAGTCCTGTGTTATACAGGAGGTCAGACTAGATGATCACAATGGTCCCTTATTCATAGAAAGGACCATCATTATCATCTAGTCTGACCTTCACATCACAGGCCACGGACTCTCACCCGGCCACTCCTGTAACACAACCATAACCTCTGGCTGAGTTACTGAAGTCCTCAAATCATCATGTAAAGAATTCAAATGACACAGAATCAACACCATTTAAAGTATCAACTGACCCATGCCCCATGCTGTAGAGGAAGGCAAAAAAATCCTAGGTTCTCTGCCAATCTGACCTGGGGGGGAAATTCCTTCTGGACCGCAAATATGGCGATCAATTAGACCCTGAGCATGTGGGCGAGACCCACCAGCCGGACACCTGGGAAATAATTTCTGTAGTCACTCAGAGCCCTCCCCCTCTAGTGCCCCATCACCGGCCATTGGGGATATTTGCTAATAGCAGTCACACATAGGCCAAATTGCTTTTTAGGCAATCTTATCACACCGTCCTCTCCATAAACTTATCACGCTCAGTCTTGAAACCAGTTAGGTTTTTGTCTCTGCTGCTCCCTATGGAAGGCTATTCCAGATTTTCACTCCTCAGATGGTTAGAAAACGTTGTCTAATTTCAAGCCTTAACTTTGTTGATGACCAGTTTATATCCATCTGTTCTTGTGCCAACATTAGTGCTTAACTTGAATAACTCCACTCCGTCCGTGGTATGTATCCCTCTGATGTATTATAGAGAGGCCCTTCTGGGCTTGGAATCTACAAACCTATGATATTTATGACTATTCCCTTAGAGCATTATCAAATTAAAAGAAACCTACTTAATTGTTGCCAATAGCGCCCTCTCCTGCCCAGACTTACCAAGTAGATCATTCTGTGGCAGCCATTTGATTAGCTTTGTGTTGTTTGCAAGGTTGGGGGGTGCTTCTCCAGTGTATCTCCAAAGAACCTTTGGGAAATAATAAATGCAGCATTAATATTAAGAACGTGCTTCTTACAATTCTTCTGCTGTTGCTTCTTCCTGTAAACTGTGCTGTATAGCAGAGCAGATAAGCCCATGATGGACAAAATCTATTTCATCAAGGTTTGTGCTGAGCAGTAAAGATGGGGTTTTGTTTTGACATAAGAGGGGAGGGGGCAGGTTTGTGGTTATTGAAGCTATTTGTTGTGTTAAGTGTTATACCACACATTTATAAGTAAAAAAAATAAATAATACAGAATCGTAACCATTGACTATATTCCAATATGGTATTCAACACTTGTGCTAGAAAGATTCTTTTCCTCTTACTGTCTGAGGTATTGTTCCAAAGGCTTCAGCAATCTGCTTGGCTTTCTTCATGGGAATCTCAGAGACCATTGAGCCCAAGGAGAAGACCACAAAGCCGTGTTCCCCAGAGACATTCACAATGCTTTCAAATTCCTGCAAATACAAAGAAACCTCCAGTCAATGCTTTCCATGTCACAGGGCCATAATTCTGGTGCTTTGCAATCAAAGGGATCTCACCTTGACTAGCCTGGAAAGGAAATAATGTTAACAGGCAAAATAATTCAGTATGGGTGTGATCCTATAAACATGTATGCATGTGAAAAAACATATGCATGTGATTGTCCTGTTGAATCCTATGGGACAGCTCCCAAAAGTAAAGATTTTGCATGCAAGTGTTTGCAGGATTGGGGCATAAATCAAGACTCCATATGGAAATAATTAAAGGTGTAGTGTACTAAATAAATAAAATATATGAAAGAATTCAGGTTCTGTGCAGTAAAGGAAGATGCAGTGCAAACCAAGTAGATCTATTAAACCATGGTCATATATTTCCTGGCACCCAAAAGCAGCTAAATGCATTGGTTTCTTTTGACACACCAGAGGTGTCAGGAAATTCAGGCTTAGGTCTGATGTTTCTCTTTTCAGATCACACAGTTGTGGAAACATGGTTGGTGTTTTTAAAGCTTAATGATGTAAACAATGGTCTGAAAAAAGAGGCACTTTTACATTCCTGATTTTTCAGTTCTGCCTGGATCTTGAGAATATTGAAAATCCTGTAATTTTCATTTCTTTTCTTTTAAATAAAAAAAAATCTTTCACAGTTGCCTAGACATGGACAGGTGGAAGATGTTGAGAGACATACTGCCCAGAAAGGGCTAAATAGGAATCAGCAACTAACTGTGATGACATAAACAAAGGATTCTGACCAAGTGAAAAGCTAACTGCAAGGGCAGGTGAACCAATAAGGAATAAATGTCCTATTTCTTACCAATATATTTTCCGTAAAGCCTGGGGAAGAGAGAATGCCAGAATATTAATTTAAATTCAGATCCCCTTTCAAAAGTTTTCCAGGAGGCATTGATGAATCTTTAAACAACATACAACTGTCAGGTAAAAGCTCTTTGTGAATCCTACGGTTGACCAATTAATCCTTGTTTTCTAAGGGACAGGATTGGCTGTCTTCATTCTTGTGTGACAGGTTTATTATACTTTTTGTTGACTGGTTAAACCACAGTGACCTTTGTTACAGACTGGATTCTGAAGGGGGGGGTGGGCAAATGACTTGCTGATGTCAGCAGTCCAGACATTGGGACACAGGCAAACAAGGTGAACTATAGCTTTACTTTCAGAGCATGAGCATGACTTGGCATAAGGGGCCCATCCAAAGCCACATGCTCTATAGCACATGCTTAGTGATCTTCTTAGAAGTTGCAAACTAAATTCAGTATAATCTCTAAACCTGTTGGAATCAGGCTCGGACGCTCACACAAACAAGTGCACTTCTGTGCACAAACAGACTGGTCAGTGATAGGTTGCTGAGATTCCTTCCTAAGACCTGATCCAGCAAAACAGCTAAGAATAAATGCTGCTTCAGGCATGTGCGTAGTTCCATTGATTTCACGGGGACAGCTTACGCTAAAGTTACTCCTATGTTTAAGTGCTTTGCTAGACCCAGGATCTGTTTTCCCACCAGCAAAGACCACTTTCCTCATGGGACTTCCCCTCACAAGCAGCGTTACAGAAAAAGTTTTTTTTCCCTCGGTCCATCAGTAGGACGAGGGGAGGGGAGGGGAGCTCAGTGGTTTGAGCATTGGCCTGCTAAACCCAGGGTTGTGAGTTCAATCCTTGAGGGGGCCATTTAGGGATCTGGGGCAAAAATCTATTAGGGGACAGTACTTGGTCCTGCTAGTGAAGGCAGCGGATTGGACTCAATGACCTTTCAAGGTCCTTCCAGTTCTATGAGATAGGCATATCTCCATATTATTTTTATATTTTTTATTAATCAATAGTTCAGGATGATTTGGCATTAGTGTTAGATACCTAAAGAATGCCTTTTATTGTGAATGCTGTCAGTTACACAGTGCTATAACTAATCACCACAATTTATTGGGCTACACATTTAAATGATGATACAGTTTTAGGGCTATATTCAGGATCTTGTCTACTCTGTGCTATAATGGAACCAAATTTCACAGCAACAATCCCTAAATTCCAGGGCACCAATCTCTAAATTCTGCATCAATGAAACATCCTTCATTCTCATTCCACTATATCCACTGCCCCCACTACCCCCAGCACCCTCTCTGTTGATGTAACAATTTGTCTATGATTCCACTATTGCAGTAGTGGTCGCTTTTATTTCTGCTGTTTTCTTTCAGTTTGTTGTTCATGATATTCTAACAACTTTTTTAGGCTACTTTTAGCCTAGTCTCTTGTGTAAATATGTTGATCTTCCTACATATTCTCACACAACTTTAAATTCTATTGCCTTATTTTTCTGCTTCATGCCATTCTTCATACGCCAGAATAGACTGTGTGGATAGATTATCAATAGAATCCTGCATTCCTTGTGTACTCAAACTCTCCCCAATTTCAAGGACTCTACAAAGAATGATAGATTGGCTCATTCATTAGCAAACACTGCAGTATCACATACCAAATTATGTTGTCATGAGAATGTAGTGAAATAAGGCCTTGTCTACACTTAAATATTGTGTATAGTTACAAGTTGCCCAGTCAATCTACTGAGTCAAGCACATTCTCCGTTCCCCAACAGTATTCTGAGTTCCTGACTATACAACTACTTTATGTGAGGATGGTTCTTCATCGCTGAATGTCAGGTTGTTAGTCTGTCAAAATGAGGCTAGTACCTTCCTACCTTGTATGAGTGCTCTCACTTAATTAATGCCTGTCCTACTCTTAGCAAATACCTTCATGAAAGGTACCACTATAATGCAAAGTTTCAATATTATTTGGTATGCTGGGTGGCCCTACAAGTCTCATGAAGAAATATATGAAATGAGAATATTCTAGACCATAAAACCCTATCCTTCCATGTTTGGTTTTGTGGACAACTGAGGATCTATCATTATATAAAGTGACTACTTATGCTTGTCTTCACTACCCGCCGGATCGGCGGGTAGCAATCGATCTATCGGGGATCGATTTTTCGCGTCTCATTAAGACGCGCTTAATCGATCCCCAATCGCGCTCCCCGTCGGCGCCGTAAAACCACGTCATCGACCGGCGCAAGCGGAGTCGACGGGGGAGCTGCAGTGATCGACGCGCCGCCGTCTTCATGGTCAGGTAAGCCGATTACGATACGCCGATTTCAGCTACGTTATTCACGTAGCTGAATCTGCGTATCGTAGATCGACCCCCCTCCCGTAGTGTAGCCCTGGGCTGAGAGGAATAGATGTAACATGCTTTTCTAAGCCTTTCCATGCTGTCGCTTCCTTACTTTTATTTTGTTTTAACCAATAGAAGCTTTATCTATTGGAAGTAGTGCTAGTAGGTGCTAGTAGGATAGTCCAGTTTTAATTGTAAAAAAGAACTAACCTGAGATAATGGTTTCTCCTGGCCACAGTTTATGCCTCCAATTAAAACCATGTTGGGCATCACAGGCCTCGGATACTCAAACACAAAGTCATATCTCAACAGCCAAATAGATGCATGACTTAAAAGCTCTGGCACTGTCACATCTTGTTGAAGGAACTCCCTGATCAGATCTTCGTGGGATGAATAAAAAAGGGAACAGCTCAAGAACTCTGCTGAGCTGACTAAGACATTCCACACACGCTGGGGAAGTGCCATGTGGTCTGTATAGCTGGTGAAGATTTTGGGGACGTAAGAAGCAGGGTTTGGACACTGAGTGGCCTGAAATTCTAACCCACACGGAATTCCCCGTGAGAAGTAAACAGAAGGTAGGGACAAATATTCGGCTACTATTTGTCCACATAGAAATATAGGATCCATCAACACAGCATCAAATGCACTTTCTTTGAGGTAGGTGATCAGCTCTTTGTTGGACAGAAGCTGTTTGCAGGAACTGAATAAGTGTGTCATAATATTTCCTATTCTTGCAAATGTTTTCATGATCTTTTCCAGGAAAGGTTGAGGTGCAAATATTTGATGCCCCAGTCTTTTAAATTCTGCTTCCAGGTATTCCGTGGTGTATGGCACAGAGTATGTTTTCATTGTATAATGCTCCGATGGCTGTATCCGAACACTTACTTCTGGCACAACCGCTACTATTTCATGTCCTCTCTGCTGAAGCTGCTGTACTACTAAATGCATGCTGAACCAGTGACTGCCATCTAGGGGAATCACCAATAGCTTTTCCCCTTCAGAAAGACTCCAGATGGGCAGAAAAAGTAGAAGCCAGGCAGGTAGGTGATGAACCCCTTGAAACAGAGAAGCCATCTCACTAGATAAAGAAGACTTGTGCTGCAGTCAGTGAGACAGGTTTTAGATGCATGCTCAACTATTGCAGGCAACACAGGAATTGTTTTACTACCGGCCTTCCAACCCTTACTCCTTTCCTTCATGTCTTAAATTAATGTTTGGTTTCCAATTAACTGGATGTTTACAGGAGCATGAGTGAGGCATTTTTTAACTTTTAGCTGGTTAAAGGTTGGTTATGCAATCTGACTGGACAACAAAGGATCAGAAAAAACAGGAGCAATGCAGGGAAATGTTGGTTTCCTGGGTTTGTGCGTAATTTCAACATTAAGATGCTGGTGTAGGATGTTTCATTCCAAAATCTACTAGAATTGAGAATGTAAGAGAATACTTTGCCAACAATTCACGTGGTTATTAATTTATGGTAAATAATGCATAGAACTGAGCGCATAATTGATTTTTCATTTTTTTGTTTCCAGGTGGGTTTTTTACCCTTGTTTGTTTGTTTTTAAATAAATCTAGCTAAATTTCAAAATGAAACATCATTTTGAAATGAAAAATTGAAATGAAACATTTCAACTTTTGGGGGGAATTTCCCCCCCGTTTTCTTTGTTTGAAACTATTCGCATAGTTCAATCCAAATTCACCAAATTGCATTTGTTGGTGAATAAACTGTTCATCCTAAAACTCCCAGCTCTAATTATCCACTTCCTGAGGTGACTCTGTGCAGGTCAATTGGACAACAGATGCACAAAGAAGCTGTACCACTCCTCATGGTGTTGTTTTTCTGCTTTCTGCTCCTGCTTTAAGCAAAAAGATATTAAAAATCATTAAGATTCACTTGTTCACTGCTTGCTGTCTACCCCATGCTCGGTCAAACTCAGCCCATGGTGGAGTATCTTGGCAATGATCCAACCAATGATAAGGGTGTTTCGTTGGACCACAAATGATGCTAACTTTGTTACCTGATTATTAGTATCATCTTGACTGTTTGTATTACACTCCCTCTTACTGATTCTGTCATTAGGACACAGCTGCGCCACCCCTAAGGAGGAACTCCAGTATTTCAGTTTGAGAGTGGCGCATATTCTCATTATGGAGTGACCCTAGCCTCACCTTAGTTAAAGGTGAAACTAGATTTCCATTATATTCCAATCTTGATCATGACACACATCCCCAATCATTGCCCAAACAAAATAGACTTTAAAATGTCACAAATGTGAGCCTGTGCTCAGCTGGTTTTTCAAAAGTCTGAAACAAAATAAGTGTGCTTCAAAAATGAGGTATTTGTGTTTCCTAGAAATGGTCTTCATTGCCTCTGGCTCCTATCTCAGAAATGGCGTATTAGGTTTTGTCTATATTAGCACTCGTTATGGCTGGAACAATCCCCTGGGGACTATTTTTGCAGCCAAGGATCAACAGAATGCAGCATGTTCTTCTTACGTCCCCGACACGTCCCTTACTCCAAGCAGGTGTCATAGAATCAAATATGCTGGTTTTGCAGCACTGGGGGAGTCTCTAACTGCCCCTCAGGCAGCTTGAAGTCCCTACAGCCTCTCCCATTGTGGTAATTCCACATAACCTTTGCACAGATACCTAAAGCACCACATACCATTTTTAAAACCCCATATTGCAAATGTCACAAGCTAAGCAAATCCCAGAGGGGGGTGGGGGAGACCAAAAAACCCAAACAGAGCTAGTTGATATTAGGCACCTGAAGCGAAGAGAGCGGGGGTGGGGCGGGGGCGCAGAAAACTAGAACCCTGTAGTTATAAACAGAGTGGAAAGCCTAGATATTTTGGGTTAAAGTTACTCTTTTAACTCATCCCATACAACCCTTTTTCCTCTTCTGATATGAAGATATGGTGCAGGCACACTGGACACTGTGGCAATCTGCACCTCGGGGACCAGGCTGCTTCCTTGTGAGAGTCTTTTATCAAAATAGCCCCACTCTTACTATGCTACCTGAAGCGCACAACTGGAATAGAATTTATACAGCCCCAGCCCAGAAGCTACAGAAGATGGATCAATGCATTGGGCGTAATAGGTTACAGCAAGCATGTCGGAGAACCATTTTCAATCAAGGCCTCAAAGGACCTTTACTTTCATGCTGTAGAAATTGTCCTGAGGCAATAATAATTGATTTAAGGACACTGACTATCCCTCCTCACTCATAGAATATCAGGGTTGGAAGGGACCTTAGAAGGTCATCTAGTCCAACCCCCTGCTCAAAGCAGGACCAATCCCCAATTTTTGCCCCAGATCCCCAAATGGCTCCCTCAAGGATTGAACTCACAACCCTGGGTTTAGCAGGCCAATGCTCAAACCACTGAGCTATCCCTCCCCCCCGCCTTCACTTTGTCATTACTTGAGTCAATGCTTGAGGTCAAGAAGTCCTTGGCTCATGTGTAATAATCCATAAAAATGAGGTTTTCACTTGGACCTGTCGGATCTCATGCGCACACACAAGATAATAATCGAGCCTACAGAAAAACCCATTGAATAATCTTATATTTTCAGCTTTTTAAAAATAACTTACAACCCTTGGATAATGGTTTCTTCTGTTCACAGTTGGTACCTCCTATGAAGGTAGATGAGAACATGGTTGTAAATAGTGATATGTTTTTAATGACCCTGGTAAATTTCACTGGAAATGGCAGGTCAACAAAAATGTTCTCTCTTATTGAATGGTAAAATTTATCCAACGATTCCTGCGTGTAAGGCACTGGATGTGTTTTTATTGTGTAATAGTCTGATGCTCCCATGAGCAGGGTGGCTTCTGGGATTATGACAACAACATCGTGCCCTCTTTTCCCAAGCGTTTCCACTGCCACACGCATGCTGAGCCAGTGACTCCCATCATGAGGCACAACCAGCAGTTTCCCACCTTCGGCAAAACACCACAAAGAGAGAAAAAGAGCCAGCCCAGTGGTTCCCTGCTTTCCTGACATGTATTATACTAGGAAAATACAAGAATGGTAAGCAATGATTAACTGATAACAGGAGTGTCAGCGGAGTTTAAGTAATATATTAACAAACCACCTCCAGTCATTTCACTCCGGTACAATGATTCAGCACAACTAGCAGAATCTTTACACAAAAGAGACTGCTGAAGTTCATAGAAGGAGCACAGTGGGTCAGAGTTGTTTGAAGAAGCTCACAAAGCAGTTGCCTGCATTACGCCTGGCTCAAGCCTGTACTATTTCAGTGTATGGGGGAAGCCATTTCCCTAGCTTCTACATAGAAATTTCATTTACTCTCTGTAATATGATTCCAGGAATGTCTCCCTGAAGCCTCAACTGTCTGCTGACTCAGTGGTTGAGAGCTCTTTTTTTGGTGAGAATATCACTACGTGGAATCACCAGGTTCTGTGGTGTTACCTTCTAATTTTTAAGTTCTCAGCCATTTTTGGCTATTTTTACACACACAACTTTGGAAGTGACGCAAGTGCGCCAGCATGGGCGTTCAGCTCCTAGTAGTTGCAATCTGACATCCTCTGTAGGGCACTTCCAGATACACTTCTAAGTGCAACATTGACATGTGTTCTGCACTGTCCTCTGCCCAGGAAGCAGGTGAGTTGGGGGGTCCCCCATAGCAGTATGGCTCATGAGAAAGCCATGCTGCCAGGATGAAGTGCTACAGAGCAGCATGTAGGGGACTCACCTATTTAACATCTCAACACTGGAAATATTTGTAATTAGTCTCAATCTAATAGATAAAGCCTGGTGGTTTTGGCCAAAACGTAATAACACAAAATACAACAAAAAGCAACCTATTCTATGAAATAAAACTAAAAACTTTACCAACCTGAGATAATTCCTTTTGAGCACAGGTGATACCTCCAATTATAACAATGTTAGGCATCAGTGGTCTGGGATAGTCAATCACAAAGTCAAATCTCATCAGCCAAACAGATCCATGACTTAAAAGCTCAGTCACTGTTATCTCTCTCCGAAGAAATTCAGAGGCCAGTTTTGCATATGGTGCATAAACAAAATCACAAAGGAGAATCTCCAATAAGCTGAATAGCAGATTCTTCACACGCTGTGGAAATGTCATGTGGTCTGTATTGGTTGTCAATAGCCTTGGGACATAAGAAGGTGGATTTGGACACTGTAAAGCCTTATAGTCTAAACCACATGGAATTCCACGCAAGAAAAACACAGAGGGGATAGAAAGATACTCAGCTATGATCTGTCCACAGGGCATAAAGGGATCTGTAAAAACAGCATCAAATTGGCTCCCTTCTAGATAGAGGATCAACTCTTTGTTGTACAGTAAGTGTGTACAAGTGGCTAACAGCAGAGTGGAGGTGTTCTTCAGCCTTTCACGTAGTCGAACAAATCTTTCCAGAAAAGGTCGTTCCTCAAAAATCTCTTGAGTAAAAGCCAGAAAATGTCCCTCCAGCTCTGCCTTTGTGAAAGGTACCGGATACGTTTTCATGACATAATTCTCGGATGCTTTTACGTGTACATTTATTTCAGGGGCAACAATGACTATCTCATGCCCTTTGTGCCTCAGCTCGTCCAGCACGGCACGCATGCTGAGCCAGTGACTTCCATCCATCGGCACCACAAGCAGCCTCCCGCCATCAGCAAAGCTCAACAAGGCCAGGAAAACAAGCAGCACTGCACTGATCTGGGGGCTAAAGTGAAACCCAGGAGCCATCTCTGTAGCAGTGCGGTGGGTACTACAGAGACTAGCAAATTGCCAGTCAGACCTCCTTTAGTAACTCCTGACAACTCTATCTTCTGACCTTTATCCCTACGTGCTATTCAGGTCAATGTTTAATTGCATAATGTATGGACATAACGAGATCAAACACAAAGGTCTGAAACCTGAGCTGCACTTTGGCAGTAACGGCATCATGATAAACTTGATTAACCGAGGCATTTTTAAACTGAAGTTACTCTCTGACTCTTATCACTCTAACCACTGAGTCAAATCACGACCGTGGGGTGCATAACCTCTACACAGTTGCACAAACCATCTCTGCACTGGCCAGATGAATGGGTGCATAGTTAGTTTGGTAGGTGAGGGGTAGGGTGACCAGACAGCAAATGTGAAAAATCGGGACTGGGGGTGGGGAGTAATAGGAGCCTATATAAGAAAAAGACCCAAAAATCAGGACTGTCCCTATAAAATTGGGACGTCTGGTCACCCTGGCGGGGGGGCGGAGGGTGGCAGCGCAGAAGAGAGGGATGAAGGACTCAGCTGTTGCTTTGGATAGGATTTTCAAAAGCAGTCAGCATGGGCTGACAATGGTAAAACTCCCCCCTGGCTTCACTGGAGATGGAGTTAGGCCAGTGCTGAGTGGCTGGGAAAATCTCCCCCTTTTTATAGTCAAGAGCTGTGGCACTTATTCACAGGAGTTCCTCAGGCATGCAAGCAGCTCCCTCTAGAACAGGGCCGGCTCTAGGTTTTTTGCCGCCCCCAAGCAAAAAAAATGTTGGCTGCCCCCCACCCCACCTCACCCCTGGGCTCCCCCCCTGCATCCCCTGCCACCCCAGCCCATGGCTCTCACCTCTCCCCCCACCAGTGCCCTCCCTCACCTGCACTCCCTGCCGCCCCAGCGCTGGGCTCTCCCCCCCTGCCACCCCAGCCCTGGGCTCCCCCCCACCAGTGCTGACTCTGCTTGCTCCCCCCTCACCTCCAGGTGGCAGGGTCAGGGTAAGCAGTGGGGCTCCCAGGCCGCACCTCAGCCCAGGGTCTCTCCAGACGGGGCTCCTGCCTCCAGGACTGGCTGGGACCCAGGAAGGCAGAGACAGGGGACCGCCCCGGCAGGGGGCTGAGGAGCCGGGGCAAGACAGCCCCAAAGGGAGCGGAGCCCCAGAGAGCGGGACGCAGGCCCCGCATGGCAGCACCCCGGGCACCGGTCCCCTCTATGGTCCCCTCTATGCTGCTGCTGCTCCTGGCCACCCTGCCGCAGCCCCTGAGTGGCTCGGGCACTTCACCCAGCCCGAGTGTCCCAGGCCTTACCCAGTCCTTTTGCCGCCCCAAGAACAAAAAAAATAAAATTAAAAAAAAAAAAAGGATGGCCGGAATGCTGCCCCTGAAAATGTGCTGTCCCAAGCATGTGCTTGGTTTGCTGGTGCCTAGAGCCGGCCTTCTCTAGAACTTAGCCTTGTCTCTCCCTGATGAGGGCCTTCCGAAGGCCTCAGTAACAATCTGCCCCGCTGCTCCTGAGAGCTGGAGAGAAAAGGTAGGGAAGGAGTGAGTTCCCCTCTGTCCGTGGAAGGAGTTGCAGGGTATGGGTGTCTGATACTCTGCACTTGGCCTCTGATCCCCAGAGGGAGGGGTTCTTAATGGAGCCGTTTGCTGCACCTCAGCTTAGGGCTCTGTTTCAGAGCTCTCAATCAGGGACACTGCTTTGGACTGCATGGGCTATTCCATCCCCCTGGCAAGAGGCTCAAACTCAGACTAGACTTTGTACAAACATGTATACAAACATGCGGCTGGGAATCAAAATGGTCTCTTACTTATGGCAAGGAAGCGAACTAAACACCGAACACAGCCTGGTCACCTCTTCTGACTCAGAATATGACTGCAGCAGGTTAAAACAAGAATTTGCACTTACTCTTACGCAACAGAAAGAAAAGTAAATATGGCAGGCGACCAGCTTGGCTTAACAGTGAAATCCTTGCTTGTCTTAAACACAAAAAAGCAGCTTACAAGAAGTGGAAGATTGGACAAATGACCAGGGAGGAGTATAAAAATATTGTTCAGGCATGCAGGAGTGAAATTAGGAAGGCCAAATCACACTTGGAGTTGCAGCTAGCCGGAGATGTTAGGAGTAACAAGAAGGGTTTCTTCAGGTATGTTAGCAACAAGAAGAAAGTCAAGGAACGTGTGGGCCCCTTGCTGAATGAGGGAGGGAACCTTGTGACAGAGGATGTGGAGAAAGCTAGTGTACTCAATGCTTTTTTTGCCTCTGTCTTCACAGACAAGGGCAGCTCCCAGATGGCTGCACTCCGCAGCACGGTATGGGGAGGAGGTGACCAGCCCTCTGTGGAGAAAGAAGTAGTTCGGGACTATTTAGAAAAGCTGGACGAACACAAGTCCATGGGGCCGGATGCACTGCATCCGAGGGTGCTCAAGGAGTTGGCCGATGTGATTGCAGAGCCATTGGCCATTATCTTTGACAAATCATGGCAATCGGGGGAGGTCCCGGATGACTGGAAAAAAGCTAATGTAGTGCCCATCTTTAAAAAAGGGAAGAAGGAAGATCCGGGGAACTACAGGCCAGTCAGTCTCACCTCAATCCCTGGAAAAATCATGGAACAGGTCCTCAAGGAATCAATTTTGAACCACTTAAAGGAGGGGAAAGTGATCAGAAACAGTCAGCATGGATTCACCAAGGGCAAGTCATGCCTGACTAACCTAATTGCCTTCTATGATGAGATAACTGGCTCTGTGGATGAGGGGAAAGCAGTGGATGTGCTATTTCTTGACTTTAGCAAAGCTTTTGATACAGTCTCGCACAGCGTTCTTGCCAGCAAGTTAAAGAAGTATGGGCTGGATGAATGGATGGTAAGGTGGATAGAAAACTGGCTGGATGGTCGTGCTCAACGGGTAGTGATCAATGGCTCCATGTCTAGTTGGCAGCCGGTATCAAGTGGAGTGCCCCAAGGGTCGGTGCTGGGGCCGGTTTTGTTCAATATCTTCATCAACGACCTGGAGGATGGTGTGGACTGCACCCTTAGCAAGTTTGCAGATGACACTAAACTGGGAGGAGTGGTTGATACGCTGGAGGGTAGGGATAGGATACAGAGGGACCTAGACAAATTAGAGGATTGGGCCAAAAGAAATCTGATGAGGTTCAACAAGGACAAGTGCAGAGTCCTGCACTTAGGACGGAAGAATCCCATGCACTGCTACAGACTATGGACCGAATGGCTGGGCAGCAGTTCTGCAGAAAAGGACCTAGGGGTTACAGTGGACGAAAAGCTGAATATGAGTCAACAGTGTGCCCTTGTTGCCAAGAAGGCTAACGGCATTTTGGGCTGTATAAGTAGGGGCATTTCCAGCAGATCGAGGGACGTGATTATTCCCCTCTATTCGGCACTGGTGAGGCCTCATTTGGAGTACTGTGTCCAGTTTTGGGCCCCACACTACAAGAAGGATGTGGATAAATTGGAAAGAGTCCAACGGAGGGCAACAAAAATGATTAGGGGGCTGGAGCACATGACTTATGAGGAGAGGCTGAGGGAACTGAGATTGTTTAGCCTGCAGAAGAGAAGAGTGAGGGGGGATTTGATAGCTGCTTTCAACTACCTAAAAGGGGGTTCCAAAGAGGATGGATCTAGACTGTTCTCAGTGGTAGAAGATGACAGAACAAGGAGTAATGGTCTCAAGTTGCAGAGGGGGAGGTTTAGGTTGGATATTAGGAAAAACTTTTTCACTAGTAGGGTGGTGAAGCACTGGAATGGGTTACCTAGGGAGGTGGTGGAGTCTCCTTCCTTGGAGGTTTTTAAGGTCAGGCTTGACAAAGCCCTGGCTGGGATGATCTAGTTGGGGTTGGTCCTGCTTTGAGCAGGGGGTTGGACTAGATGACCTCCTGAGGTCCCTTCCAACCCTGAGATTCTATGATTCTATGATTCTATGAACAAAGCTGTGAGACCTCTGTGGTTATTCCCCACTGCCTGCACGACAATGCAGATCTCTAGTGTTCCTTCCCAAAGCTGCAGAATCAGACACAAAGCTGTTGTAGTGACTAGTAATAAGACTCTCAGAATCCATGTCTAAGGCATTTTTCATTTCCATTTTTCTTGACTGAGGTTAGTTCCTTAGATAGTCAGTATTTGACTGGAGATTACTGAAATCTATTGTTTTAAAAATAACAGATGCAGCAAGTGTGTTTTTGAGATACAAGGAGACTTAAAGCTGTGTGTAATCAGCATGTTGATGACAACATAATGCACCCCACCCCACTATTTCCCCAAGCAGCCTCACATATTGAACTGAAAGGCTGTTGGAAAGGTCCACTGCAGTGTCACCTAGGAGAGAGCCTCTGGGACAGATGAACCCAAAACTACACTCTGGTCCTCTCATATGAAGAAGAATGATGCTACTCAACTGGAATTCCATATACCACAACCTTGTCAACAGTATCTTATGGTCAAAAGTATCAAAGGCAGATGGCAGATCTGAAAGAATTGGTCAATGAAGCCTGTGCAATACATGTGCCTATTCCAGCTAAAACAAGAATGAAAGGAACTCCGAAAAGCTGAGCACTCCAGACAATGCTTGAGCTGCCTCAAAATGACTTTCTCAGTATTATCCCCTCCACCCCACCCCACCCCCGCTGCCTAAAAAAAAATGTGTATAAGTGGATAAAACCAGAGCGGAGAAAAGAAAAACTCCGAATGGATGGAAAGATACTCAGCTATTACCTGTCCACAGCATAAGCAGAGGAACCATAAAGACAGCATAACATTTACTCCTGTAAAGGTATTTGATCGTGTTTGTTGTGCACTAATATGTACAAGTGGATAAAAGCAGAGCAGAGTCGTTCTTCGTTCTTTCATATGTTCTAACAAAGCTTTCTAAAAAAGGTTGTTCCTCAAAAACCCCTGAGTCAGTGACAGGGCCGGCTCCAGCTTTTCGGCCGCCCCAAGCAAAAGAAAAAAAAAAGGCTGCCTCCGAACTGCAGAAGCAAAAAACAAAAACAAACCGGCTGCCCCAGAATCCCCGGACTGCTGCCCCTTACAAGGCGCCACCCCAGGCACGTGCTTTGCCGTCTGGTGCCTGGAGCCGGCCCTGGTCAGTGAATGATATTGTTCAACCAGCTCTTCCTTTATGAACGGTACTGGAAACATTTTCATGGTAATATTCTCTGATGCTTTTATGTGCATATCTATTTCAGGTGCAACAATGACTACTTCATGCTCTTTCTGCCTGCATGCATGTTGAGACAGCACAACTCTGCAAGGAGGCCAGGAAAAGAAGAAGCACTTCAGCAGCTGTGCAACAAGACTGAAACGTTTGTCCATAAATATCCCTCATGTACAACAAAGTCAAGTTTTATACCTAATTCTATGGCCTTCGGTACAACTCCTTGCCTGCTCACTATATATCCTGTTACAATCTCCAGTCAATATGTAAGCTTATAACATGCCCACATTTAACAATAAACCAAAGTTAGAGGAACATGTGATCGGATAGCTGGCCCCTGCAGCCAGGCACCCAGCCTACCTGTGACAAGCTCTGCTAAGGAGAATGAGCCAACCGAGATCCATCTGTGCATTATTTACCTAGGTGACTGGGTGGCCATTCATTAGTTAAGGAGCACATGGGTCAATAAAGGCTATGAGGGCTCCGTCAGAAAGCCCCAGAACAGAGGAAGCTCCTGGTGGGGAGAAACATCTCAGGGGAGCTCGTGAGGAAGCTACTTGCAGTGGTGTCTCCCTGAAGAGCACAGGCCCATGGAGAGAAGGAACTGGCCCAGAGAGAGTGTGCTCCCAGGCAAGGGACCAGCGCAGCCCAGGAAACAAACTGGGCGTGGGACCTTGTGAGGAGCTACTAGGGGCTCAGCAAAGAGTGACACACTGTCAGGAGAAGAGTGGCATCTGGCCAAAGGCCCAGCAGAGGCCCAGGTTCCAGGCAGCGAGTTCAGCCTGCAAGTGCCCTGTGGCTATAGGGGTTGCAACACCACTGACATTTGGCCCAGCTGCCCCTCTGTCATTTAAAAAAACAAAAACAAAAAATCAAAAACATTCCCACCCCCCACTCTCCGACACACACACCAATGAAATTGGGCCCCAGGCACATGCCTAGTTTGCCTTTTCATTAATCCAGCCCCGGTCACCACATGGCACTGTTGCACATAGTCTTAGAAGTTCTTTTTCTTAGTGAATGAGCAGTATCCACTCTTTGAAGAATTTGTGTATTATTGCTGGTTTTGTTATGCAGGTTCATTTTGGAGAAGCTATTGCAAACAGCAAGAAACTTTGTGCTCTGCCTTAATGTCTCTAAGTAGAGGTTGTTCTTGATGTACGAGTTGCTCCCCGGGAACCAGGCATTAGTGTTTTGGTGGAGATTACTAAAAGAGAGATTTGTCTGCTGGATTTTTGACAACTTCTGCTGCAGGACTGGTGAATATACTATGAATAAACCAATTACATTAAGAAAATTCCCAGCCTCAACATCACTGATTTCTCATCTGATGAGAAATCAACATGCAAGACCTCAACATCTGATACCACTTAGCAGAGGATGACAATATAAAATACAGTATGCTTGCCATGTTAAAGTTGTAGAAGTCATCTAGAGTAATAATGCTGTTGACAGTGCTGCTCTACTGTCTACTGGTTTTACAATTTTGAAATAATCTTTGTTGTATGTTGAAAATAGTTATAAAATGTGCCATTTGCAGGGAAAGGCGGGGAAAGTCAGATAAAACGTATTTTTCTTTACAGTATGAAGTTTCTGGATTTGACAAAAACTGATAAACAATGGGCAGGTAACTAAATATAAGGGACTCTTATGTAGCTATAATTGTTGGACAAATGCTTAAGACTGTGATTTACATACGGTATTGGGGTCTACGTTCATAGAATATCAGGGTTGGAAGGGACTTTAGGAGGTCATCTAGTCCAACCCTCTGCTCAAATTTTTGATCCAATCCCCAATTTTTGCCCCAGATCCCTAAATGGCCCCCTCAAGGACTGAACTCACAACCCTGGGTTTAGCAGGCCAATGCTCAAACCACTGAGCTAACCTTCCTTGGGAGGGATTGTATTTCAAGAAGCATAACTGCAGCTGGAGCTCCCAGGCATTAGGGACAGTATAGACTCTGCCCCTGAATTCTAAAAAACTACCTACTAGAGGTGATGAAGCAAATCCATTTGTTGTTTACAATCTGCTCTCAGCAAGGAGATTACTTACATGCTCAACACCAGGAGAGGGGTATCAAAAAGCCACACTGATCTGGGGTCCTGCTTCCAACTGCTTTTTATTTGGCAGAAAAGTTGCTGTAGTTGGATTTGTTAGCTGTAGTTGGATTTGTAACAAAAGCTATTAAGTGACCTTTCTTAGGGCTACCTCATCCGAGCTTGTTGCTGGGCTATTGGGTTGAGCGTCTGGGTGTCTGTGAGTACTCTGCTGATTCTGTGACACTAGAAGTGCAGAGCCATTAAATTTACTTCGAAGCTAAGTCCCACGAGCAGAGATTTTTTAGCAACAATGCTCATCTCACCCTGACTCTAAGTAATTCCTTAAGACTAAATAAATAACATTTTTCCCTTTTATCTTTCAAAGAGCCTATCCACATGGTGTATGAGGCTGTATTAGCAGATGTGGAATGAGTCAACCTTTCTAGTCTAGCACTTCAAAACCCCCAAAGGTAGCAGGAGAAAAGTGGGGAGGGTTGAAGGCTACCACCCACACAGTCAAAAGGAGCAAAAGGTAACGGTGGGACATGGGGCCAGTTGGCACAGGGGGATGCTAGGCCTAAGGAGGAGGGGTCACGGATTTTGCTGGGAACCCCAACTCCAGGGATACTTGGCAGTTTGTTACATTTGCTTTGAAAGTGGGGTGCATGAGCCCAGACACACTGAAATTGAAGACATTGTGTGTATGAACTCTTACGAACCAAAACTCTTATGTTTTGCAAAGCTATATGGGCAGTCCCAGGAGAAAGCAGATGGAAGGGGGAGCAGACATAATTTGTTAATTATGCCCCTTATCTTTTAAAATTACATGAAACAACATGACTTTTTCAGCCAAGTCTACGTTAGATATACAGTTATATATGGTACAGAGCACATAATAAAGTGATTGCCAACAGCATTTCCCTTGCAACCTCATTATATCCTACCAAACAAATCACTAACCTGAGACAATGACTTCTTCTGTCCACAATTGATCCCTCCAATAAAGACCATATTGGGCATCACAGGCATGGGATACTCAAACACAAAATCAACTCTCTTCAGCCAAATGGATCCATGACTTAAAAGTTCTTTCATGGTCATGGGTCTTTGCAGAAAGTCAGAGGCCAGACTTTCAAATTGTGAATAAGCAATATCACAAAAAAGGGACTCTAATGAGCTGATTAATAGGTTCTTCACACGCTGGGTAAATGTCATACAGTCTGTGTTAGATGAAAGCATTCTTGGGACGTAAGAAGGTGGGTTTGGACATTGAGCAGCCTCAGAGTCGACACCACATGGAATTCCCCGTAAAAAGAAAATAGAAGGGATAGAAAAATGCAAAGCTATGATCTGCCCACAGGGCAGCATGGGATCTGTAAAGACAGCATCAAAGTTACTCCCTTCAATGTATCCCATCAGCTCTCTATTGTACAGTAAGTGTGTGCAAGTGGCAAACAGCAGAGCAGAGGTGTTTTTAACATTTTCAAATATTTTAATAATCCTTAACGGAAAAGGTTGTTCCTTAAAACTGGTTTCGGCAAACGTGAGAAAATGTCCATCCAGCTCTTTCTTTGTGAAAGGCACAGGATACGTTTTCATCAGGTACGACTCTGATGCTCCCATGAACAGATTTATTTCTGGTGCAACAACAATTATTTCATGTCCTCTCTGCCTTAGTTCGTCGAGCACTGCTTTCATGCTGAGCCAGTGACTTCCATCCATAGGCATCACCAGCAGCTTCCCACCAGCAGCAAAACTCAATGAGGACATGAAAAGAAGCAGCATCGTGGTAAGCGAGTGACAACGATGAACTCCAGGAGACATTTCTCCATTGAAAGCCCAGTGCGTACGCAAAGATGTGTACAGCCAAGTTTTATGCCAATAACCACACCCATGTACCTTGGACCTTGTCAGCTTCTCAAGTATTTATTGTTAGACGGCTGCACGCTATGAAATTGGGGGAGGGGATTAGGGATTGTAAAAGCCTGAAATTAGAACTGCGAATTGACAATAGGCATGCTTGCTCCCACAAGATACCTTCAGGGAAATCTTTGTTATTGAACATTGTCAAAAGTATAAAGCGAAGGGGAGGAAAGGCTCTAATGCAGTACTATGAAATTCTCTTACCTGTAAAAGGTTAAACTCCAGTAACCTGGCTGACACCTGACCGGGCTGGCATCTAACCAATAAGAGGACAAGATACTTTCAGATCTTGGGAGGGGGAAAAAAGGTTTTCTCTCTGTCTGTCTGTCTGTCTGTAATTCTCTCGGTGGGAGACAGATCAAACAGTAACCATCCATCTCCTATGGAGTTAGTGAGTATTTAAATAATGCTTAGGTTTTTCTGTTTGTTTTTAGCTTGGGAAATTCGCTGTGCTGGAGGGAATGTGTATTCCTGTTCTGTTGCATTTTTCTGTAACTTAAAGGTTTTGCCCAGGGGGGCATCCCTCTAAGTTAGAAAATTAAGTACCCTGTAAAATATATACCATCCTGATTTTACAGAGATGATTTTTACCTTTCTTGTTTTAATAAAATCCTTCTTTTAAGAATCTGACTGTTTTTCATTGTTCTAAGACCCCGGGGGTGGGTTTTGGATCACTGTGTAAACAATTGGTTAGAAGATTATTCTCAAGTTCCCCAGAAAAGGGGATATTTTGGGGGGAAGGGGAACTTAAAGTGGTCCTTTTCCCTGGTTCTTGTTTTAATCACTTAATGGTGGCAGCAAAAAGCTTTTCTCAGGGTGCAGGGAAGATTTTGTACCTTGGGGAGTTTTAACCTAAGCTGGTAAAAATAAGCGTAGGGGGTCTTTCATGCGGGTCCCCACGTCTGTACCCTAAAGTTCAAAGTGGAGAGGGAACCCTGACAAACATGCTCCAAGAACAAGTAATACTTTAACCATTATAGGCTATTATTCTTTTACATTGACATCTGTCCTTGGGATAAAAGAGCACAACTCTTTCATCTGAACATATTGCTATGTTGCAGGGGGCTCTTACAGTCATTGTTTTAGGGCTAGTCTACACCAGAAGCGCTACAGTGACGAAGCTGCATTGGTGTAGCTGCTCTGCTGTAGCCAGGGCCAGATTAACTTTTTGTGGGCCCCCATTGAGGAAACAGGGCATGTGATGGGGGGCAGCCTGCAGAGAGAGGGGCCGGTTGGGGGCAATGAGGCGCAGCGCAGCAGGAGTGGCCCCACTCAGCCCCTTCCACGCTGCTCCCCTGCCCAGTGCCCCGCCCTTATGTCCAGCGCCCCCTCACCCAGAGATATCCCCCACAGATCCCTATGCCCAGCACCCCCTGCCAACAGACCCCTCCCGCTGACCTCCCATCACAACTGCACAGCACCCTGCACACCATATCCCCTGCCCAGCTCCCCCACCCACAGATCCCCTGCTGTCCAGCACCCCCTTCACAGTCCCACCATCACAGCTGTACAGCGCCCATATTCTTGAGGGAATTCTGCATCAAATTCTGTGCATAATATTTTAAAATTCTGCAATTTTTTTTTACAATAAATAAATGTGGAAGCTCCACCATGGCAGTGGGGAGCACAGGCCACTGGCTGCATGGAGGTGGGAGAATACCCTGCAGCCTCCCCCGCACCCCTGGGACAGGGACTTGGCAGTGAGGCTGAACCTGACCCTGACACAGCACAAGGGCCATGCCTGCCACAGAAACACCCTAGGACCTGCCCATTTTGTGCCAGGTGCACCAGATGTGGGCAGGGAGGCTCAGCCTGGCAGCAGGATCCAAGTGCAGCGGGACTTAGTATGGGGGGATCCAGATGGGGGTAAGAGGGTTCTGTGTGGGGCAGTCTGGGGGCAGGCAGCTCAGTGGGGGATCTGGATGCACAGGGAGGTTCCAGGTGCAGGGGCAATGGGAGTCTGTAGGGGGGACCAAGTGAAAGTGGTTGGACCTCAGTGGGGGGGTGTCACGGAGTATAGGGGAGTCCGGCCCTGCACCCCTCTTCCCCGGATTCACTGGGAGTCTTAGCCAGCCAGTAGAACAGAAGGTTTATTAGAGATGCCAGGAACACAGCCCAACCAGAGCTTGTCAGTACATCCAGGACCCCTCAGCCGGGCCCTTCCGGGGGGCAGGGAGCTTAGACCCCAGCCCGGGGCTCCCTGCATTTCGCCCCACAGCTCCAAACGGGGCAGGGAGGCCAGACCCTGTCTGCCTCTCTCCCCTCTTCTCCGGCCAGCTCCAAACTCCAACTCTCCAGCCCCTCCTCCCCCTTTGTCTGCTTCCCGGGCCAGGAGGTCACCTGATCCCTTTGTTCCCACACCTTCAGCTCTCACCTTTGCTGGGGAAGGGGCCGGGCCATCTGTTGCCAGGAGACAGAGCCATTCTCTGTGTCCAGGCCTCTGCCTTCTAGGGCTTTGTAACAATCATGCACCGTTGTCCCACCACCTAGATACTCAAGCACCGCATAGGGGAAACTGAGGCACTCACATAGTACTCAGGGAAACCTTAACAACAGTCCTAGTTCATCACATCTCTCCCCCCTTCGAGAACGAACTGAGTGGGGTCACTTTAGCTAGTGACCCGGGGAAGTTCGAACCTGGTCACACCAGGCCGTTCCAGTTCCACGTGCTCCCTTAGGTTGGGTGGGCTTGATGGCACCCGCAGGCCGCATGTGGGAAGGTTTATGCGGCCCGTGCCCTTTTCCCATCCCAAAACCCCTGGGGTTCAAGCTGAGATCAGGTCTTTTCCCAGTGCTCCAGTCTGGAGGGCTGTAATTCGGGCTCTCTTGGTTAAGAGCCTCCCTCTTGATCTGGTCCCCTCTCTGACCACGTGTCTCTGTCACCAGCCGCTCGGCATCAGCCCCTTTTCCTGGATGCAGCCACGTTGGGGCGGAATGGTGACTATACCCCGTAAAGCGCCACCCAAATAGATCCGGCTGCTGCTTCTTAAGGGCCTGCCCCATGGCCAGGCATTCCTTCTCTATGGCCTGACCGTTCTGCCTCCAGGGCAGCCGCTCCTCGCTCAGATACCCGATGGGGTGTCTCTCCCCCTTCGCATAGGCCTGCATCAGCACCGCGCCCAGCCCTGTGTCTGAGGCTTCGGTGAACACTGTACAGGGCTTGGCCCGGTCTGGGTTTACTCGATCTATTGGGCCCTGGATTAGAGCCTCCTTCAGCGCACAGAGAGCCCTCTGGCTCTGCTCGGTCCAGACTGCCTCGTCTGGCTTCCCCTTTTTACCTAGCTCTGTGATGGGGGCAGCTAGGGAGCTAAAGGGGGGTACAAACCTCTGGTGGTACCCCGCCATCCCGCTAAAGGCCTGGACCTGTTTCTTGGTCTGGGGAACAGGCCAAACTCTGATCGCCTCCACCTTGGCCAGCCCTGGGCTGTTGAATGACTGGTTCACCTCTAAAGCCAGCCTGTCCTTGGCCTCTCTCTCCAGGTTCTGGGCTCTTTTCCCAGTTACTCTGACTGGGGGACACCTGATGGGAGGATGGGCTCCCATCTCAGGGGAGAGATCCATCAGGGGGTCTTCCCCATTCTCCTCCCAATTGTCCCTTACCGGTTCTAGGGGTCCCCTTACTCTCCTCCCATACCACAGCTTGAAAGGGAAGCCCCCTGGTGATTCCTGGGGCACTTCCCTGTGCCATCGGTGGGGCAGGTACTTGTCCCAGTCCTGTGGATGCTGCTTTATGCAAGTCTTCAGCATCAGCCTCACGGTCCCCTGAACTCTCTCCACCAGCCCATTGCACTGGGGATAATATGCTGAGGCCCAACTGTGCCGGACCCCACATTTCTCCCACAAGCACCGGAGCAGGGCCGACATGAAGTTGGACCCTTGGTCTGTCAGGACTTCCTTGGGGAACCCCACTCAGCTGAAAATGGTCAGCAGCGCATCCGCCACGGTGTCTGCTTCAATGGAGGATAAGGGCACCGCCTCGGGGTAGCGGGTGGCGAAATCTACCACCACCCGAATGTACTTCTTCCCCGACTGGGTTGCCCTGCTGAGGGGGCCCACCCTATTCATAGCCACCTTCTGGAAAGGTTCCTCTCTGATGGGCAGGGACCTCCAGGGATCTTCTTCCTTCCCCTGGGCCAGGTGTAATAACCGGTGATGATACTTCTGGGGCCTCACCGGCTGCCTCCTGATTCCCCACAGTTCTACTTCCCCTTGGGAAGCCCATTCCCGGCACAGGAATCCCTTCTCCCACAGGGATCTGTCTCTGCAGTCTTCCCCAAGGGGGTTTGCAGCGCTGTGGCCAGCAAGTTCCCTTAGATTCTCCAAGGCAGGATCCCTCTGCAGCTCACTGGCCAGGCCTGGGGGTCACCGCCCCACTGAGTCCGGTCCCTGGTGGCTCCCTCCCTGCTGTGGAATCACTTCCCGGCAGCACCTCTGGACCAGGCAAGCCTGGTTGGCAGCTGTCCTGCCCTGCCTGTGTGTCCCCCCACTCAGCTGGGGTCTCTGCTCCCCCCGTGCTCAGCGCTGCCCTGGCTGTCCCTGTGGGGCCAGGCAGCGAGCTCGCTGCTTTCCTCTCTGCCTCAGAGACTGCCTGAGCCACCTCTCCATTGTGCAGGGGGGCGGGGAGCATCTCTCTGTCCCACCCCGCCCTAGGGGTCTGGTTACAGGCAGGCAGGTAACCGGGGCCTGGCAGCTCCTCCCCCCTGCCAGCCAGGTCATTTGCATTTTCACTGACCATTTCCCTCTTAGCCAATTGGTTTCCTGAGTTCAAATTCAAATCCTCGGCCGTTACAGGGCCAGGGCCTGGATCCTGTCCCAAAGATACACAGTCACCCCCCAACAGCACCTCACCGCTGATATCCTGGAGACCCCCAACCACCAGCCAGCCCGACCCCTCCTGGGTCTGCACAGGGATCTGGGCCATAGGCAGGGCGAATGGGTCCATCCCTGGGACCCTCACCCAGGTCACACAGCCCCTCAGCATCTGGTGGGGGGTGCCCAACCCGGGGCCTGACCACAGTTCTCTCTGTCCCGGGGTCTCGCCGCCCCAAGAATGTCTCTCCATTGACCATCACCTTCCGCTCCCACTGGGGGTCCATAGGGCTTGAGTCCAGGGCCAGGAGTGGAAATCCGTCCACCATCCCACCCATCTGGCTGGTGGAGTTTATGGCCTTGGGACCCAGCAAGGGGGTTAGATCCCGGGGCTTTTCCGCAGGGTCTCCCTGGTTCCAATCACCAGCCTGCTCAAAGGCAGTGAGGTGGGCCTCCACATCCCCACCCTCCTTAACCAGGGGCAGCAATTTAGGATCGAGGTTCCCTGCGGAGCTGGCACCCCGGGATCTGTCCCCACTTACCCCTGGCCAGTCCCCTATGCCTCTCCGTTCCACCACCGAAAGTTCACGCTGCTGCTGCTGCTTCTTCTGTAGGTCTTTCTCGGGCTCTTGCTGTCTCTCACCGTCCTCTTGCTCTCTCAGACTCAGCTCCAGTCCCATCCGTCTCCGATCCCCTGCCGGGGAACCCGATCGTGAAGACCCCCGTCTGGTTGGGGACCCTCTTGGGGATGCCAGGCTATCACTCCAGCTGCTCCCAGATCCTGCTGTAGCCCCATTGGGGTCAGGAATCTGCTCCCTGGAATGGTCATCCTCCTCCAGCCGCGTGATTAACTGGGCTTTAGTGAGCTTTCCAATGTGTATCCCTCTCTTTTTGCACAGGGTTACAATGCTCTTCTTAAGGAGAAGGCAATAGGCCATCACTTCACTGCTTCCAAGTTGCTGTGGATCCGCAGGCCTGTGTGCTCTTAGCTCCCCACCGTTTCCAGGAAGAACCCCAAGTGTGCCAGCCCTTCTCCAGGTCACCGCCTCTTTGCCAGGCTCGAGCTGCAGCTCCTCCGCCCCTGGGTCCACTCACGGCACCCCCAGGGGAACCCTGTCACTGCAAAATTCCTTCTCTCTCCCAGGGCCAAGCCGCAGGCTCCTCCGCCCCTGGGACTGCTCACTGTAGCCCCCAGGGGGACCCCCTCATTGCACAGTCCTTCTCGCTGGTCACACACTCCCAGGGGTTAAGCGTAGCTCCTCCGCTCCCCGAAACCGCTCCTCCGTGAGCCTTCAGCACGCCTGGTCCTCGTTAGCCCCCCTTCGTTCTACTGCTCCCCAGTTACTTACTGCAGGAAGCGCCGTTCACGGGGTGCAGAACGTCCCGCCGCTGCCACCAGTTGTCACGGAGTATAGGGGAGTCCGGCCCTGCACCCCTCTTCCCCGGATTCACTGGGAGTCTCAGCCAGCCAGTAGAACAGAAGGTTTATTAGAGATGCCAGGAACACAGCCCAACCAGAGCTTGTCAGTACATCCAGGACCCCTCAGCCGGGCCCTTCCGGGGGGCAGGGAGCTTAGACCCCAGCCCGGGGCTCCCTGCATTTCGCCCCACAGCTCCAAACGGGGCAGGGAGGCCAGATGCTGTCTGCCTCTCTCCCCTCTTCTCCGGCCAGCTCCAAACTCCAACTCTCCAGCCCCTCCTCCCCCTTTGTCTGCTTCCCGGGCCAGGAGGTCACCTGATCCCTTTGTTCCCACACCTTCAGCTCTCACCTTTGCCGGGGAAGGGGCCGGGCCATCTGTTGCCAGGAGACAGAGCCATTCTCTGTGTCCAGGCCTCTGCCTTCTAGGGCTTTGTAACAATCATGCACCGTTGTCCCACCACCTAGATACTCAAGCACCGCATAGGGGAAACTGAGCCACTCACACAGTACTCAGGGAAACCTTAACAACAGTCCTAGTTCGTCACAGGGGGGTATGTCTGGGTGTAGGGGAGGTGGGGTTCATTTGGGTGGGGGTCCAGGTGTAGGTGGTTGGGGCTCAGTGGGGAGGGGCTCTTTGGGGTGGTACAGATGAAAGGGAGGTGGGGCTTGTCAGGGTGAGGGTTCGATGCTGCCAATGGGATCCACATGCTGGGCCCCCGCTTCCCCTATTCCCTTTTCTTCCCCATCCCAGGCCCCTTCCCCACCACCCCATCGCCTCCCCATCACACCCCCTTCATCCCCACTGCCTCTTTCCCCCAGACCCCGCATCCCCATCCCATGCCCCTTCCCCACTTCTCCATCTCCTCCCCATCCCACCCCCTTCCTTCCCCCTTGCCTCTTCCCCCTGCCCTGCCCCATGGGCACTCACTGTTGTACAAAATGAAGGATGGCTCCCAGCAGACAGAAGGGAGCTCAACCAGCACTCAGGACTCAGAGGGTGGTGTCCAGCTGCAAAGTCCAGGGTGCTGAGCAGCATTTTCTTTTTTCAGTGGGGCTGCACAGTTCTGTATTCACAGAAATGGGGGGAGGAGCATGTGACCTTGCACCCCATGTGGCCCCCACCCCTCACCTCTATTTTTGGGCAATGCCCTCAAACTATGCCATGAACATTCCCAATCACACCCCTGTTCCTCCTTCACTTTCTGCAGGGAAGCAAAGAACACTGCAGGAGGGGGACCTGGGCTGTTTTCATTCCCCCCGGGACCTAGGGGTGCCCCACACAGACCCCACTGCCCAGCGCCATCCCTAGAGACCCACTCTCCCCACCCTGCCTGCCCCCCAGCCACACTCACTGGCCTACTGGGCGACAGCTATTTGCCTTGCCTGGACTGAGCCAGCATCACAACTGGGGATGGTCGGGGATCAGAGTGGGAGGGGCCTGCCCGGGCCAGGCTCCCTCATAACCCCCTTGCCTGGGGTACAGATGAGCTCCCTCCCCCCACCCCATGCTGGCCGAGAACGATCTGGCGGCCCCTGCACTGGTCCTAGGCAGCTCAGCCCCGGGAGGTGGTGGGCAGAGCAAGACCGCCTGGAGCCACAGGGAGGTTGGGGAGCTGAGCAGGCAGACCCCTGTGGGATGTGACCTCCTCTCCACCCCTTAGCCCCACCTGTCAGCTCCTCTCTGCACCTCTTGCTCTATGCAGTCTCTGCTTCCCACCACCTGTGGGGCCCCGCCTGTCTCGTCGGAGCCACCTGGGACTGGTGCAGAAGACTGGCCTGGCCAGTCTTGCGAGGGAGGGGAGACGGGGGGGGGGGAGGAGGGCTTGGATGGGCCCCTCCAGGCAAGTGGGTCCTGAGGGAGCCTGGCTGGGATAGGCCCTGGCCTGGCTGATCATGCCACTCCCAAGGGGCCGGAGCAATTCACCACCCCGCTCAGCCAGGTGTAGTGTATTCAGCTGCTTGACCCCCCCAACCAGTAAATTTCCACCCCCTGCTCAGACCCTGGCCATCCCCCTGCTTCGATTCACTCCCTTTGCCCCTTTTTAAACTATGTCAAAAGCAGTCTGCAGAATCTTACAGGTAATAAGGGCAGAGTGAAGGGCAGTGGCTTCAGCAGATGAACTGAACATGCTCAGTACACGGTAAGTAGCACATTCCTACTGGAGCACAATCCTACACTACACCGTCCCCTCACTCCAGGGACCAAACTCTGCACTCCATGATCCAATTGCCTCCATGGGGGCCCACAAATATTTTTGGCACCAGGCCCCCAAAAGATTAATCCGTCTCTGGCTGGCTGGACAGCCGAGAGGAGCATGGGAGGAGGGGCCAGAGAGGAGACGAGCCAGCCTGCGGTGTCCCCTCGGCTAGCAGCACAAGTGAAGTGCAGCACCTGGCTGGCTGACAGGCCCCTGTAAACCCAGTACTGGCTGTAGCATGTCTGGTGAAGATGCTCTATGCTGACGGGAGAGAGGTCTGTTTGTGTAATAAATCCACCTGAGTGAGCGGCGATAGCTATGTCAGAGGGAGAAGCTCTTAGGTCGGTGTAATTTATGTCACTCGGGAGTGTGTGTGGCTTTTTCACATCCCAGAGCAACGTACGTTCTGCTGAGATAACCTGTAGTGTAGACAAGCCCTATACCACGGGTGGCTAACCTGAGCCTGAGAAGGAGCCAGAATTTACCAATGTACATTGCCAAAGAGCCACAGTAATAAGTCAGCAGCCCCACATCAGCTTCCGCCCCGCCCCACTCCCAGCACCTCCCACCCATTGGCTGCCCCGCCGATCAGCACCTCCCCCCTCCCTCCCTGCACCTCCCGATCAGCTGTTTCGTGGCGTGCAGGAGGCTCTGAGGGGGAGGGAGAGGAGCGAGGGCACGGCACGCTCTGGGGAGGGGGCAGGAAGGGGTGGAGTGGGAGCAGGGCCTGTGGCAGAGCCAGGGGTTTAGCAGTGAGCACCCCCCCCCCCCAGCACATTGGAAAGTTGGCGCCTGTAGCTCCAGCCCCGGAGTCAGTGCCTATACAAGGAGCCGCATATTAACTTCTGAAGAGCCGCATGTGGCTCTGGAGCCACAGGTTGGTCACCCCTGCCCTATACTATGATGCTGCTCAAGTGCCTACAGATATTTTTTTTCCATCTGCATTGGAATAATCAATGAGGCCCCGGGTCCTTCACAGCCTGCTCCACAATTCTCATAACAATGTTAAATCACCTACATTTCACTCACTGTCTATACATCGCTTTACAGATGCATCTATTTTAAGAACAGAAGGCACTATTAGATCATCTTAGGCCTGGCCTACACTTTGGGGGGTTGACCTAAGATACGCAACTTCAGCTACGAGTCGATGTATCTTAGGTCGACATACCTGGCCGTCCTCACGGCAGCAAGTCGACTGCTGCCACTCCCACGTCGACTCTGCTTCTGCCTCTTGTGGAGGTGGAGTACCAGAGTCAACAGGGAGCACACTCAGGGATCGATTTATCGTGTCTGCACTAGATGCAATAGATCGATCACTACCCGCCGATCCGGCAGGTAGTGTAGACATACCCGTAGTCTGACCTTCTGTATAACCCAGGCCATAAAATTTCACCCAGTTACCCCTCTGCTCAGTCCAATAACTTATATTTGACTACACCATATCATAAAATATGTCTACTATATATACACGCTACAGCATATATCTAAGATAGTACATACTGTACACTATGTGGAAAAGTTAATGTTGGTGCCTTATCTTGTCTATGCTTTCTTCCTGAGCATATATGTTTTCTTCTATAATCTGTGAAACTCAGCCATGTACCTGAGGTAGGTTCTTCCCCTCCTCACAGTGTATGCCTCCGATGAAGACCATGTTGGGCATCACGGGTCTGGGATACTCAAACACGAAGTCGTATCTCAGGAGCCATATGGAGCCATTTCTGTAAAGTGTTGGTAAGTGCACATCGCTCTGGAGAAACTTTGAAGCAATGTCTTGGTATCTGATATACAAATCCTTAAACAGTGGTGTCTCTAAAGAGCTAACAAATAGGTTCAGCACTCGCTGAGTAAATCTCATGTGGTCTGTGTAGCTGGTATAACATCTTGGGACATAAGAAACAGGGTCTGGACATTTAGTCACTGCAAGCTCTAAACTGCATGGAAATCCACGAAAGAAGTACACGGAAGGGATGGACAGATACTCTGCCAGGATCACCCCACATGGCAACGCGGGGTCTGTGAAGAGCACATCAAATTTACTCTCTTCTAAGTATTGTATGACTTCTCTGTTCTGCAGGAGGCTGGCACAGTTGTAGAAGAACAAGTCCAGTACAAACATGGTGCTGCTGTATGCTTCTATGATCATAGTAGGGAAGGAGACCTCATCAAAGATCTGGTTAGCAAACAAATGAAAACGACGGCCTAGCTCTTCCTGGGTGTAAGGCACAGCATACGTTTTCCTTGTGTAATGCTTTGATTCTTTCAAGTGCAAATTGACTTCTGGAGCAAGCACTACTATTTCATGCCCTTTCTCGCTGAGCTTCTCCACCACTGCACACATGCTGAGCCAGTGACTTCCATCCTGAGGGATCACCAGCAGCCGCCCACCTTCCACAAACCCCAAAGACACTAAGAAAAGAAAAAACCCTGCAGCACACTGGTAAAGTCTGGCAATAACTGGAGCCATCTAAAAGCTGGAAGAAGATGCTTTGACTCTGCAGATGTTAGAAACCACTTTTTATAGCTGAACTAACACCGCCCAGACTTTAGCACTGCTTGCAACCTTTTTGAACTTACTGTCTCATTTATTTTTAAACTCTGCGGAGTTGGCAAAAGAAAACCTTTCCACCTCTAATGGACAAATTCTACCTTTGGATTTGCAGGCACCATTTTCATTCAAGAAGAATGTCTTTGATTTACTCATTAACTTAACATCCTTTTCTCTACACTGAATTGCATAGGCCACTTCTGACCCCTGGTGCCAGCCCATGAGAGTCAGCACATTTCATCACCCAGAGGTGTCTTTGTGGTTGTCAATCATTCATAGACTAGATCAGCAAAAGTAGTGATCTGGGTTTGTGCCAGTGCGATGCAAAAAAAAAAAAACTAATGACCCTGTGTTCGCAGCAATTGCTGTCTTCAAGCACTGGAGATTTTGGATTGCTAGGTTCTTCTGTCCTTCATAAGGAATTGCCCATTTTGTAACAGGACTTGTGTAGGCCAGTGGTCCCCAATGCGGTGCCCGAGGGCGCCATGGTGCCTGCTGGGGCATTTATGTGCGCCCGCCTATCGACAAGGGAGCGCTTCTGCCGGACAACCTGCCACTGAGGAGCGTGGCTTCCGGACAACCAGCTGCCAAAATGCCTCCGAGAAGCGGCAATGCCAAGAAGCGTCACCACTGCTTTTTGGGGCGATGCTTCTCGATGACGCCGCTTCTCGGTGGCATTTCGGCGGCTGGTCGTCCGGTGCCTGCCACACTCTTCTGAGAATATGAAGATGCTACTGTAACGGAAAGGTTGGGAACCACTGGTGTGGGCCATCAGCATCCTATATTGTGTTACTAAACTCCTTTTCTGATAGTCTGTTAGTGGGTGGCCAGGGCAAATACTAATACAGCCACAAGGCTGCACACACAATGCAATTGCATTTGGCTTGTACTTTGCCACCAGGCTAATCATGCCCTTTCATTCCTTGGCATCTCTGCTGAGAGTGACAGAGTACCAGTTATATTCAGGATGTGGACACAGTAAGAATTGCATGAACCACACACAACATTTAATAGCAACAGGAAGGTGAAAACTTCCTGCTCAGGCTGTGATCTCATCAGCTCACACAAACTGATCAGGTTGCCCCATGTCAACATTAGAAAAGGGAAGCGCCAAAGAATGCCCGGGTTACTGAAGGAATAGGTGTTGGTAATTCAGTATGTGCCTCTGTGTACACAGACCCTATGTGGATGGACAGGGGGTTAACGAGATTCTGTGGACCCTGGGCTGCAACCCAGAGCAGAGGGCAAGCCTGTCTTCCCCTATTGGTCCAGCTAGGGTGGGGATGTGAATACCCCAGAGCCAAGGGCTGGTAGACCCACAAAGCCTGAAGTTGCGCTGAACCT
This sequence comes from Chelydra serpentina, assembly GCA_037349315.1. Lineage (NCBI taxonomy): Eukaryota > Metazoa > Chordata > Testudines > Chelydridae > Chelydra > Chelydra serpentina. The sequence continues at coordinate 48,754,839 of JBAIAC010000029.1, read as the reverse complement.
CCGGTGTGACGCAGCCACTCTAGTGCCATGCTGGACTCAGGTTCCCCCGGATGGGGAAGGACTAAAAGTGGTCTGGTCGCAGGAAGAGGCAGAGCAGGGCAGGGCCAGGGCTGCTGTCAGAAGAGAGTGCCAGAGGAGGAGGAGAGCAGCTACAGCATGCCCTGCCACGGGGTGTGTGTATGTGTGTGCACCTGCGCTGAGTAGACTCTTCCACAGCTACTTATCCTTGTGAGCCTGCACCAGTGTCCTAGCATGGGACTACTGTGCTGTTATTAGTGCCATTGTTTTGTTGTGATGGATAGCCAAGGTCCTGGCCAGCCACAGCCATTAAAATCTGTATTTTTGCAAACCTATTCAAATCCCATTTGGGTTTATGATGTTCTGCTCACTTTGTGGTAGCAATAGGCTAACAATAGTCTTGTTTCATTTTCTGCCCCAAACTGGTTTGTGATGTTCTTGGATGCTGTTAAGTCGCTTCCATGCTCCATCACAGAGGTGGCTGCCCTGAACGGGTAGGCAAAGTGAATCTTACCCATATATTGCTATGGAGTTTGGAAAGCACTTAGAGATCCTTTTGTGTGAAGGACATTTTTATTATGTAAAATACTGTATTATTAATGTCTGGAATTTCCATCACTGTCACACATGAACTGGTGACATGAGGAGGTAAAATGAGGTAATTTATTACCAATCCCATAACATCTAGTCCATCACAAGATGACCTATGCACTTTTTTCCTTTAGTAATTAGGTTAGTAAAAGAAGGTTTTTTTTGTTTTGTTTTGTTTTGGTAAGTTTGTTTTCCTTTTGATTTTTTTTTAAAGAATACATTCCAACCAAATAGTTAAACACATAACATAACACGTCCTTAATCCTACCCCATTTAGCTTGGTCTTGTACGCATTTATTTCAGAGCGTCTCAAAGATGACTTTGCCTTACCTGTTTATAAGACTCAAGGTTTTTGTTTTTAAAAATATTTATATTTTGGTATGAATTTAAAGATCCTCAACTGCATATTTATATCAAGTCGCAGATGCCATCATTGACTTTAGAGAAAATGCATAATAAAGAAGATTTTGAACTGTAACAATGACCAGAGTGAGCAGTTGCCGTACATAATTCATAATTACCATACCATTAACAGGGAGACCAATGTCACAAATAGACTACCTACCAATGAGTATGTGCTTAGCTAACATCTGTGGCGAGATACTGCAGATCATGGATATGATAGAATAATTCTGGTCTCTTGAGCCCCAGAATTGCAATGGAATCTGCTAGTGTAGACCATTGTACCCTTGAAACAGGCCACTGATTTAATGGGACTTTCCACAGATCGACGGGTCTCTGTTCGCATAGGCGCCGACTTCCTCTCCACGCGGGAGGTGCTCGACCCCCCCCTTCCATCTCAGGCCCACCCGCACTCCACCTCTTCCTCCAAGCCCCTACCCCTGCTCCGCCTCTTCCAGTTCCACCCCCGCCCACACTCCACCCCTTCTCCAAGCCCCGCCCCATCTCTTCCTGCCCCCACACCGTCCCCGCCCCGCCTCTTCCCACTCCCACTCTTCTCCCTCCCAGTGCCTCCTGCATGCCACGAAACAGGGAAGGGGAGGAGTTGATTAGCAGGGCCAGCAGCAGGCAAGAGGTGCTGGGGGGTGGGGGTGGGAAGGAGGGAGATAGCTGCCAGTGGGTGTTAAACATCCACTAATTTTTTTCCCTGGGTGCTCCAGCCCTGGAGCAGCCCTAGAGTCGGCGACTATGTTGCTCATAATTCCAATTACTGTGCCTTGCTCAGTACAGTTTACTAGACGTAGATCTAACTCGTACAAACTTGTAAGGAATTTGTAAAGCCATTTAATGTGTGTGATCCATGGTGCTTGCACATTAAATACATTTTAAACTGAAGGGTCACGGTTGTTTCAGTCTATATTTTCATGCAAGAGCCAGATCCATTCCTCTACCTGTGATGGCAATCACATTCCATGCTCTGTATTATAAAGAGTGCTTGGGCTATAACGCTTTTGCATTGGCAGAGCAGTACATTAAGGCTGTGAAGGTGTCCTCGCTGTGCAGCAGAAGATTTCCCTTACACAGGTATAAAATACAATAGGAAAGTGAGAGGAGGAAGGCACCTTTGAGAGCCTGTTTATTATGGGAACAAAATCCCATGTGATATAATACCAGTGTAGCAGGCTCATGTCACGCCATTGCTGGGGCATGGCCTTTGCCCCAACCCCTCTCCAAAAGTGCACCTTGAAGAGCTAGTACAGCTGAGTCCCTGGCCCAGTGCTGTGTTTTGAGGAGCACTCAATGGAATAGAGGGGATGCTCTTTGTCCCATAAAAAACAGCATTTTATATTTACCAGCAAAAACCTGAATCAGATCAGACAAGAGGGAAAGCCTAATGAACACTTCTCTATCAGACAGTAGACAAGTGTTAGAACCTTTCAAGGCTGGATGATAACACGTTTCATCAATCAGTAGAGAAATGCAGTGCTCAGCACACACAAAGTGACCCTACACAATTGACCTTTCCATCAGTAAATAGATTGCATCAGTTGTTTGCTGGATATGGAATACAAGGAAGAGTGACTTTGCAATTCAAAGTAAGCCAGACATATGCTTCATATGTAGTTCCCCCTTAGCATTCAGTCTTGATTGGTTTTCCTAGTGCAAAGCTTATAAGGCCATCTCCTGACATTGCTTTTAGATACTGCAGTTTTAAATTAGGAGTTCGGTACATGAAATGGTAACAAGATATGATGTAAAGGTAAATATCTTTTTTTTATAGTATTCAGAGGTGTCTTTTAAAAGAGATTTCCCATCACATACAGATCCTCAGTGCAAAAATTTCCAAGATAGACCAGAGAACACAACAGGAGTTAACTCAGATGAAAAAGGTGCAGTAAAGAGATTACCAGAATCAGAGAAATGAAGTTGGGTGGGAAAAGGGCTTCAGAAAGAACAGAGCAATGCAGAGATGGCCCCAAATTTGAACACTGCTCTCTCAGAACCCCAAGAAACTTATGATTCAGATGCAAGTCCACCCTGTAAACCTGCAACTCTTAACCACCTCTGGAAAACATATCACCTATTTATGCAGAAAATGTTCAGGAGGGACAGAGAAGGAGCTATTTGGAATTATGGGCAATTATTCAGCAGTCCTAATAAAGAGGAACAGAACTCAGTGCACTGGGAAGAGGCTACTTTTCCCCTCTTTTGATGGAAATGGATCTATATTTTTAGATTGGATAAGAAATAAGGGATCTTTGCTCTTTCCCTTGAGTCAAAAGGCTAAGGTACGATGTGATATAGCATAATTATGATGCATTTTATGCAAGATAAATCATGTGAGGTATCATTGGAAAAGTTGTGATTTGCTGAATATGATTATCTTATTTGTATGCATGTATCATTTTTGTATCTGAAGTTATGAATATTGCCTATGAATCTGTATTTCAAATGTAGTTACACCTGGGTAACACCCACTAGACAAGATGCTTTTAGTCTAGATAGCTGAGTGGAAATGGCCTATTCACAGCAATGGGCCATTAAGAAAAAGCAATAGGCCTTAGAAGAAGCTTATCCGCCACCTGGGGAGCCTTCCTGAGAACACTATAGACAGCCTCTGAGTAATGGCTGCTATGACTCTACAAGGACGTGATCAGACCAGATGATGCTGGACTCCATCTTGGGATGTCAGTATTTTTCCACAGATTGGTCTGGGAACCAAGCTTTGAAACAAAGAGTTCCCGCCCTATGCAAAAGCTATATAAGGCGGGGATTGGCATCAGGTGGTGTACTTTGCTCCCCACACAAGGAGTCTTCTGGAAACACCTGAGAAACAAAGACTGAACTGGGAGAAGTGCTGGGCCCAGGCTAAAGGGATTTCTAGCCTGTAAATGAAACACCAGCAGATTCCAAGCTGTAAGGCAAGTGCAGCTTGCCCCTTAAGAATCTGCAACCTGCTTGTATCATCTCTTTGGTTATGAATTAGCAGATTCTCACCCTATCTCTTTTGTATATTAAGCTTAGTTTGCGTTTTTGTTTATTTGCTAGGTAATCTGCTTTGATCTGTTTGCTATCACTGATAATCACTTTAAATTTATCATTTGTAGTTAATAAACTTGTTTCTGCTTTATCTAAACCAGTGAGTTGGAGTGAAGTGTGTGGGAATCATAACTCAGGGGCAAAGGCTGTTGCATATTCCTCTCCACATTGAGGGAGAGGGCGAATTTTATGAGCTTACCCTATACAGTTCCCTGTGCAGCACAAGACGGTACAATTTTTGGTTTATACTCGAGAGAAGGTGCGTGCCTGGAAAGCTGGGAAATTGGCTGCTGTCTGCTCAGGGCTGGCCTTACCATGAGGCGAACTGAGGCGGCCACCTCAGGTGCCAGACTGTGGGAGAGGTGGGGGGGGCAGCGCCACTAGGACCCAGAGTGTAGAAATTGTGTCTGCTGCTGGTGCATATGTATTCTCTCTGCTCTAGATGCACAGAGATGGAGGAGTGCTGTGCTGAAAGACGGAGGGCACAAGAGACATAGGCAGGCAGGCAGGAGAAAAGGTAAGAGGGAATAACAGAAAGTAACAGGAGCTGCAGGAAGAGAGAGGAGGAGAAGCCTCTTATGTTTCTCTCTAGCACCCCCAGGAGCCTGGACTGATGAACACCAGCTTCTCAGGGAGCTTCCTGTTGCCTGCTGCTTCCCTAACCCACTTGAGGAGAACAGGCAGTCAACTGAAGTAGTAGGAGCCAGTTAGGCCCTTAAGATGCTGATATCTTCCCTCATTCAGGCCCTGCTATCAGCCTGCTTATTTGTCTCCTTCAATTGAGTGTTGAGAGCCACTATAGCTGGCACAGAACAGCAGTCATGAGTGAAAGAAGAAAACGCCCCTCTGGGGGAGCATTCAGAAAAAGAAAGCAAGCAAGCAAAGGAAGCTTTTCTATCTAAGCAGGAAGGAGCTCTCCTGAGATACTGTGACGGGGCAAGGCCAGATGGCTATAGGAAAGTGGTCCTATTGGGATCCCCCGTCCCCCCCAGCCTAAGGGGAGGGATCCACAGGACCTGGATACCAAGTAAGTACGGGGGACAAAAAATGAAAAAACGGTGACAGGAGTGTGGTCAAAGGTTCAAACGAAGTGAACCAGATGGGAACACCGAGCAGAGAACCCCGGAGAGCACCCACTGCTCCTCAAAAACGTCAAGGGAGCCAGTGGACACTGCCCAGAGGAACTCTGCCCAGATGTGTGAATGAACGGAGGATGGGAAATAGGCCCCACAGTGTGATACCTCAGCACATTAGAGGTACACAGGGTTTCTGCCTTAATTCAAGAGAGAGAGGAGGAGTCAGGGAGACTGGTTAAGACCCTGGTGTAGACTAAATTAGTCTAGATGCTGAAAGGCAAAAGAGGCCCAGGATTTGTATATGCACTGCCTATGCTTTAAACTGAAGGGAAATCTAGAAATGGAGCATGCTGAAGAAGGGGGACACTGCAAAAATCACCCTACAGAGCAATGCTACAGCTATGTGAAGCCCTACAAAGTTACTCTCTGCAAAGTGAGGAGCAATTTCTGTGTTCTGCAATTTCTGTTACAGTTGTCGAAAATAACAATGGGCAAGAGCCTCTCCTGCAGACAAGCTGTGCTGGGTGCCAGCTGAGGAGCTACTGTGAGGGTATCACCGAACTGCAATGATTGGGTGACTGTCTCGAGTTGACAGACCTGAGCTAGCTTAAATCTAGCCAGCTTGGATTCCGGAGAAGTGCAGTTGCAGCAGCGTGAGGCACGGTAATGCCAGGGTACAAAATATTGGGGAATAACAGAGCAGGTCGTGCTGGTGGGGAAGAGGCACTGCGTGTTTTAAAAAACCCAGAACATTGTCAGATAAGGTGAAAAATCTTAAATGAATCAAACTGTAGCACAGAATCTCTGTGTCTAGAAATTCCATGTGTGAATAACAAGAATATAGCAGTAGAAATATACAACCACTTGGCCAGGATAGTGACAGTGTTTGTGAAGTACAAAGGGAAGTTAGAAGGGCTACAAAATCAGCAAATGCAATAATAATGGGGCATTTCAACTATGCTCAACTCAGGGTGTGATGCAGGGCTAAAATTTCTAGACACCATTAATAACTGCTTCTGAGAGCAGCTAGTCCAGGAACCCACAAGGGGAGAGGTAATTCTTGAGTTAGTCATAGGTGGAGCGCAGGGTCTGCTCCAAGAGGCAACTATAGCTGCAATGCTTGAAAATAGTGACCCTAATGCAATTAAATTTAACATCCTTATGTAGCAGGGAAAATACCAACAAACCCCACCAGAGTACAATTTAATTTTAAAAAGAGGAACCACATGCGAATGAGGATGCTAGTTAGGTGGAAATTAAAAAAAGCAGTCCCCAGGGTAAAATTCCTGCAAGCAATATGGAGACTACTTAAAAAAACACCAAAATAGAGGCTCTGACTAAATGCAGACCCCAAATCAAAAAAGAGTAGGAGGACCAAAAGAGTGCCACTATGGCTAAACAGGTGAATAATGGAGGCCATTAATGGAAAAAAACAACCTTTAGATTTTGAAAGTTGAATCCTAATAAGGAAAATAAGAAGGTGCATGCATTCTGGCAAGTCCAATGTAAAAGTATATTAAGGAAGGCCTTCTGAACTTCTTTCTCAGCCCTTGTAAGAGGGGAGGGATAGCTCAGTGGTTTGAGCATTGGCTTGCTAAACCCAGGGTTGTGAGTTCAATCCTTGAGGGGGCCATTTAGGGATTGGGGCTTGGTCCTGCTTTGAGCAGGGGGTTGGACTAGATGACCTTCTAAGATCCCTTCCAACCCTGATATTCTATGAAAAGATCCAAAAACTAACAGTAAAAATATTTTTTAAGAATGTCAGTTAGGAAATCCTGCCAAACAGGCAGTGGGGCCACTAGAGGGCAAAGGTGTTAAAGGAGCACTCAAAGAAAACAAGGCCATTGTGGAATAGCTAAATGAATTCTTTGCATCAATCTTTACTACAGATAATGTGGAGGAGATACTCATCCAAGAATGGTGTATGCCAAGAAGGCTAACGGCATTTTGGGCTGTATAAGTAGGGGCATTTCCAGCAGATCGAGGGACGTGATTATTCCCCTCTATTTGGCACTGGTGAGGCCTCATTTGGAGTACTGTGTCCAGTTTTGGGCCCCACACTACAAGAAGGATGTGGATAAATTGGAAAGAGTCCAGCGGAGGGCAACAAAAATGATTAGGGGGCTGGAGCACATGACTTATGAGGAGAGGCTGAGGGAACTGGGATTATTTAGCCTGCAGAAGAGAAGAATGAGGGGGGATTTGATAGCTGCTTTCAACTACCTGAAAGGGGGTTCCAAAGAGGATGGATCTAGACTGTTCTCAGTGGTAGAAGATGACAGAAGAAGGAGTAATGGTCTCAAGTTGCAGAGGGGGAGGTTTAGGTTGGATATTAAGAAAACCTTTTTCACTAGTAGGGTGGTGAAGCACTGGAATGGGTTACCTAGGGAGGTGGTGGAATCTCCTTCCTTAGAGGTTTTTAAGGTCAGGTTTGACAAAGCCCTGGCTGGGATGACTTAGTTGGGGTTGGTTCTGCTTTGAGCAGGGGGTTGGACTAGATGACCTCCTGAGGTCCCTTCCAACCCTGAGATTCTATGATTCTATGATATCAGAGCTAACATAGAAGATTAGGGTTTGAAGAGACCTCAGGAGGTCATCTAGTCCAACCCCCTGCTCAAAGCAGGACCAACACCAACTAAATCATCCCAGCCAGGGCTTTATCAAGCCGGGCCTTAAAAACCTCTAAGGATGGAGATTCCACTACGTCCCGAGGTAACCCATGCCAATGCTTCACCACCTTCCTAGTGAACTACTGTTTCCTAATATACAACCAAGACCTCCTCCGCTGCTCTTTGTTCTGTCATCTGCCACCACTGAGAACAGCCTAGCTCCATCCTCTTTGGAACCCCCCCTTCATTGAAGGCTGCTATCAAATCCCCCCTTACTCTTCTCTTCTGCACACTAAGCAAGCCCAGTTCCCTCAGCCTCTCCTCGTAAGTCATGTGCCCCAGCCCCCTGATACTTTTCATTGCCCTCCGCTGGACTCTCTCCAATTTGTCCACATCCTTTCTGTAGTGCGGGGCCCAAAATGGGACACAATACTCCAGATGTAGCCTCACCAGTGCCAAATAGAGGGCACTCTATTTGAGTGCCAAATAGAGGGCACTCTATCCCTCGATCTGCTGGCAATGCTCCTACTAATGCAGATGACAGATCTGCAGTACTGTCCTCAACTGATGTGTCAGTAGAAGAGGTTTTAGAATAAACATGTCAACTAACATATGGATAAGGGTGATCCAGTTGATACAAAGTTGATACAGAGTTGATACAGAAAGCCTTTGACAAAGTCCCTCACCAAGGGCTCTTAAGGAAACTAAGTAGACAGGATAAAGGGAAGGTCCTCTCATGGATCAGTGACTGGTTGAAAGATAGAAAACAAAGCATAGGAATAAATGGTTAGTTTTCATAATGGAGAGAGGTGAAGAGGGGGGGTCCCTTAAGGACCCGTACTGGGTCCTGTGCTGTTCAACATATTCATTAACGATGTGGAACAAGGGATGAACAGTGACATGGCAAAGTTTGCAGGAGGCACAAAATTATTCAAGATAGTTAAGTCCAAAACAGACTGGGGAATTAGCGTGCGTGATACTGGCAGACCAGATGCCAGCTCATACAAAGGCCCCTAGGCCTCACTGAACACTTACAAATGCATAGGTGGAAACCAGTCTGACTCACCTGTGAGTCAGTACTATTAAAATAGATGTTAGAGTTATAAGAATGTGTTTAGCATTTGAACTTTATGAAATGCTAGAAGCAACAAAGAGTCCTGTGGCACCTTATAGACTAACAGACGTATTGGAGCATAAGCTTTCGTGGGTGAATAGCCACTTCTTCAGATGCATGTCATGCATGAAATACTAGTGAGTTGTTGCTTGCATTAATCTCACTTATAATATCCGTATCCCATGTTATAAGGTAATAGTTAAGTGTTTTGCTCTGTAACTATGAAAGTGTTTACTATGAAACTGTAAACCCGCCCAGTCAGGAGAGAAGCATTACTGAGTGTGAAATACTAGTTTACCACAAAAGGTGTCATCTCCTGCCCAACAAAAGAAGGCTTATAGACACCAGACAAACCATTGTGGAACATCAATGAACAAAAGACTTTGTTGATTGCTTCCCCCACACCCATAAAAAGAAGGGACATGCAGAAACTCTCATTCCATCCCAGCTTGAATTCTGGGGGAAGGGGGACTGAATATTGTGACTTTTGGTGTAAGGGCCCATCTATCACAAAGGCAGGTTTGCGTGGGAGGCATGATAGACTGGAGTGCCCAAGGGGTTAGACTGGTTAGACTGTCCTAGCACTTGAGAAGTTCCCACTTGATGCTTGGTTGGTGAAACCTGAGTACAGAACATACAATGAGTTTGGGGTTTGTGTCCTGGTGTGTAACAAACTGCGGTTGGTACTCATAGTTGTGAGCCACAGTCTAGACAGCCTGAGAGAGACCTCACAAAACTGGGTGACTGGGCAAATGAAAGTCAACACAGATAATTGCAAAGAAGTGCACATTAGGGGGAAAAAAATCTAAATTCTACATATACAATTATTGTTTGTAAACTAGCTGTTACCACCCAAGAAAGAGATCTTGGAGTCTGTGTAGATAGTTCTCTGAAAATTTCCACTCAATGCACAGCAGCAGTCAAAAAAGCTAATAGCATGCTAGAAACTATTAGGAAAGGGTTAGAAAATAAGACAGAAAATATCATAATGCCTCTATATAAATCTATGGTGTGTCCAAACCTTGAATACTGCATGCAGTTCTGGTAGACCCATCTCAAAAAGGATTTAGTGGAACTGGAAAAGGTTCAGAGAGGGGCAACAAAAATGATCAAGGGTATGGAATGGCTCCCATTAGAGGCAATGTTAAAAAGATTAGGGTTGTTCAGCTTAGGAATCATAGAATCTCAGGGCTGGAAGGGACCTCAGGAGGTCATCTAGTCCAACCCCCTGCTCAAAGCAGGACCAACCCCAACTAGATCATCCCAGCCAGGGCTTTGTCAAGCCTGACCTTAAAAACCTCTAAGGAAGGAGATTCCACCACCTCCTTAGGTAACCCATTCCAGTGCTTCACCACCCTACTAGTGAAAAAGGTTTTCCTAATATCCAACCTAAACCTCCCCCTCTGCAACTTGAGACCATTACTCCTTCTTCTGTCATCTTCTACCACTGAGAACAGTCTAGATCCATCCTCTTTGGAACCCCCTTTCAGGTAGTTGAAAGCAGCTATCAAATCCCCCCTCATTCTTCTCTTCTGCAGGTTAAACAATCCCAGTTCCCTCAGCCTCTCCTCATAAGTCATGTGCTCCAGCCCCCTAATCATTTTTGTTGCCCTCCGCTGGACTCTTTCCAATTTATCCACATCCTTCTTGTACTGTGGGGCCCAAAACTGGACACAGTACTCCAAATGAGGCCTCACCAGTGCCGAATAGAGGGGAATAATCACGTCCCTCGATCTGCTGGAAATGCCCCTACTTATACAGCCCAAAATACCGTTAGCCTTCTTGGCAACAAGGGCACACTGTTGCCAAGAAGATGATTAGGGGTGGATAGGACAGAGGTCTATAAAATCATGACTGGTGTAGAAAAGGTGAATAGAGAAATGTTATTTACCCATTTCCTACAATACAAAAACCAGTGGTCGTGCAATCAAGTTAATAGGCAGCAGGTTTAATGCAAAGAGGAGGAGGTACTTTTTGACACAACGCACAAGTAAGCTCTGGCGCTCATTGCCATGGAATGTTGTGAAGGCCAAAAGTATAACTGGGTTCACAAAGGAACTGGATAAGTTCATGGAGAATCGGTCCATCAATGGCTTTTAGCCAAGATGGTCAGATGCAAACCCATGCCAAGGGCAACCCTAGCCCTCTGATTACCAGAAGCTGAGAGTGGAAGATGGTTGGATCACTCGATAATTGCTCTATTCTGTTCACTCCCCCTGAAGCTCAAGTATGGCCCAATGACAGAGACAGGATACTGCACAAGGTGGACCATTGGGCTGATGCTGTATGGTAGCTCTTAGGTTCTTGTGTGTGTTCTTTAGATAGCAAATGCATAGGGATGCAGAAGAACTTCTTTCTGTGTTTAAGGCATTGTATATACATTTCCCTACTATGCTGCTTAGATTTCTCCAAGAGAAAACCGGTACCTAGTATAACAAGAATATTTCCAATTGAGTTCATTGTGTTCATGCTGAGCTGGGACATCCATTCTGAAGTGTCAACAGTACACAGAATGAAGGAAGGAGAAACCCTGTCCCACACAGATAAATAGGCTAAAACCCTGAGACTATCCATTTATCTTTCTAAATATTTATCCTGTGTCGCTTACATTTCTGCCAAAGAGACACTTGAAACCAAATTTGATTGCCAAAACCTGAAACACAACTGGCATTTCACATGTGAGATTTAAAGCTTTTTCAGTCCTCTGACTCGTGCCCAAAATAAAGCTACTCCACTCTGCAGTGTTATCTGTATTTTCCCTCTGCTTGTTCTTTTGTCCCTATCCACAATGCTTTGACTGAATTGCATAATCCCACTGACCTTTCCTCTGCTCTGACTTAATCTGAGTCGTTCCAAATCAGCATATGTAACATCACCTGCCTGGGTGATTCCTCCACCAGGTCACTGCCTCTACTATTTGTATTTGCTTCATCACTTTGATGTTGCAGCCATGAGAGGCAGCAAGGGCGAAAGCAGGAACATGCTTGTGAAAGAAGCACACAAAGGCATGATGGAGACTGGCACTGTTGGTGGAAAGGAGACACAGTAAATACAAACACCGAGACCTAGGAAGAGGCTAAGTTGTGAAGGCCCTTAAAGGTGAAGGCAAAGTGATTGTATCTGATATGGTGAAGAGGGAGCCAATGCAAGGACTTTTACAAGTGGGAGGGCCATGCCCACTGACTTTTTAACATGGGTGTAGTAGCATTGGACAGCTGCGGAGTGGCGGCAGAAGGGGCTGCACTTTGTGGTGGGGGAGCTGGTGATCAACTCTCCCGCCATGAAATGCAGCCCCTGCTGGCGGCATCAGCCTCTTCCTGGTCTGGGGCTGAGGTGGGCCTCAGCCCCCCCTCATGAGGGGCCCCCACCCCGTACTCCTCTTCTCCACCCCCACTAAGGCCCTGTCCCCTGGCCAGGTGGATGGTCCGAGGCTCCCCACAGCAACCTGGACTCCCTCAGCAGTTCTTACTCCAGCTTCCAGCCTGGCGGGGAGGGGGGAGGGTGGGAGGAAGGGAAGAGGAGGAGCGGGGAAGGGCACAGTTCCAGCGCCAGTGCCCCCCTCCCCCACCCTTTTACACAGGTTCCAGAGCTTCCGCCTGGGGATTTAGATGCTGAGATCTTATGCACCACAAACTTCATGACTGTTGAGGTGGTCAGAGTTGAAGTCCCCAGTCACAACTCTGTCGTGTCCTCTGCCTCTTTCTTTGCCTGATCATTGGGTGGGATGTGTTGGCCAATGCTGATCATTATGACCAGAACAAAGCTCTGAGAGAGGTCACCTCTGGGTTTGACGTGAACTGCATGGATTACTGTAGAGGATGCAGCTTGAGCCAGGTGTCCCTGGACTTGCAGATGTTGGAAGAAAAGGCTTGGGCACAGAGCACTTAGCCAGGATGTGGCTCTCCCCTAGATAGAGAAAAAAGCGTCTCTGTATGTTCCTGATGGGGATCGGTCTGTCACAAGACAGGCAGTGTTTGAATCTTGAGGGTTTGTATTCTGCCATGAGGCTTGGTGGTTGGCGTGACGCACCTCACCGCTAGAAGAGGAAGCCGATCAGGTCTCAGAAGAAAGCAGTGGGTCAGACACTGCCTGGATTCCATCCCGCTGCCCTGGCAGTAAGAGGTAACTCAGGGAGGGACAGGACTGTCCCTTATGTCCTTGTTTGGGAGCATGAGCAGACACAGTGAGCCTAGTCAGCTCCAACAGACGCTGCTGTTCTAACACCCTCCAATCTCACACTGGGATACACACGGACACCTTCTCACACAAGAACAAGGAGACAGAGTTGCAGAGAAAAATGGTTCAAGAAAGAAAGTGTGATCAACAGAGACAGAAAGCAGCTGAGAGCTCAAGGAGGATAAGGATGAGGTGAAAGCCCAGGGATCTGGCCAGGAAGAGGGCACTAGAGACTTTGGAGAGAGCAGTTTCAGTGGAGTGGTTGGAGAGTGTTTAAGTTAAACTGGAAGAAAGGTTGGTCCTGCTTTGAGCAGGGGGTTGGACTAGATGACCTCCCGAGGTCCCTTCCAACCCTGAGATTCTATGATTCTATGAACTTGATTTTGTGAAAGGAAGAGGCAGTGGAGTGACAGCTGAGGAGGGAGCTGGATTCAAGGGGAGTTTCTTACGATGGGGCAGACCAAAGCAGACCTGCATTGTGAGGGAAAGGAACTGGAGCAGAGTGAGAGGTTGAGGAGGAGGAGAAAGGATGACAATAGTACAAGTTTGATCAGGTGGTGGAGGAAATGGTCTCGTTGGGACAGGTGGAAGGGCTGACCCACCACTCCTGCCGACAAAACAGCCAGACAGCTGTGGATTTTTGCTTTCTTTGAGCACATTCCTTTTTGAAAGTTACAAATGCCAGTTACAAAGTCTGGTTTAATTTACAACAGAGAAAATCTCTGGCCAGTTAATGTCAATGGCCTGTCTCCAGATTTACACGGCTGCAACACAGCGGACTTTGGCTCACCTACTTTTCAGTAAAGCCTGAATTATGCTTCTTTGGAAATATTGCTTAGACTTTTAATTTGTTACAGCAATGATGTTTGTCACTAGCAAGAGATCATTTGGAGTCTGATTCACATTCAGTGCAGGCAGCATCCTATTTTGTATTTTGTGTGGAGAGCCAGGGAGGAGGGTGTGTAAATTAGGCACATTACAATGAGATATAATGCCCATTGCTGATTTACAGTCTTTTTCCACAGAAAAAATATCAAAATGAAAGTGCAAACACAAAATAGAATCTGGACATACCTGAGATAGGTTCTTCCCCTCCTCGCAGTTTACGCCTCCGATAAAGACCATGTTGGGCATCATGGGTCTGGGATACTCAAACACAAAGTCGTATCTCAGGAGCCATATGGAGCCATTTCTGTAAAGTGTTGGTAAGTGCACATCTCTCTGGAGAAACTTTGAAGCAATGTCTTGGTATTTGGTGTACAATTCTTTAAACAGTGGTGTCTCTAAAGAGCTAACAAGTAGGTTTACCACTCGCTGGGGAAAAGTCATGTGATCTGTGTAGCTGGTATAACATCTTGGGACATAGGAAACAGGGTTTGGAGATTTACAGATTGCATGCTCTAAACTGCATGGAAATCCACGAAAGAGATACACAGAAGGGATGGACAGATATTCTGCAAGAATCACCCCACACGGCAATGCTGGGTCTGTGAAGAGTGCATCAAATTTACTCTCTTCCAAGTATCGTATGATTTCTCTGTTCTGCAGGAGGCTGTCACAGTTGTAGAAAAACAAATTAATGATGTACATGTTGTTCCAGTATTCCGCAAGGGCTGTGTAAAAAAAAGGGACTTCATGAAAGCGATAATTAGAAAACTTGCTAAAACTCTGGTCAAGCACTTCTTGGGTGTAAGGCACAGCATACGTTTTCCTTGTGTAATGCTCTGATTCTTTCAAGAGCAAATTAATTTCTGGAGCAAGCACTACTATTTCATGCCCTTTCTCGCTGAGCTTCTCCACTATTGCACGCATGCTGAGCCAGTGACTTCCTTCTTGAGGTATCACCAACAGCCGGCCACCTTCCACAAACCCCAAGGAGAGTAAGAAAAGAAAAATCCCTGCAGCAAACGAGTAAAAAATGGGAAATAATGGAGCCATCTCAAAGCTGGAAGAGGATGCTTTGTCTCTACAGATGTTGCAAACTTATTTTTATAGCTGAACTAAGACAACTCAGAGTTTACACTGTTTGCAACCTTATTTGAACTTACTCACTCACGAATTTTTAATCTCTACTAAGCTAGCACAACAAAAACTTGGCACCTCTAATCGAATGATTCTACCTTTGGATTTACCAGCACCATTCCCATTCAAGGAACTTATCTTTGTTTTACTCATTAACTTAATGTCCATTTCTCTACACTGAATTGCATCGGGTCACCTCTGACCCCTGGTCCCAGTCTGTGCCAGTCAGTGTGAGTCAGCACATTTCATCAGCCAGAAGTGTCTTTGTGGTTGTCAGTCATTCATAGACTAGATCAGCAAAAGTAGTGATCTGGGTTTGTGCCAGTGCAATGCAATAAAACCCTAATGACCCTGTGTTGGCAGCAATTGCTGTCTTCAAACAGTGGAGATTTTGAATTGGGTTGGATTGCTAGGTTCTTCTGTCCTTCATAAAGAATTGTCCACTTTGTAACAGGAATTGTGTAGGCCATCAGCATCCTCTGTTGTGTTACTAAACTCTTTTGCTGATTGTCTGTTGTTGGCCAGGGCAAATACTAATACAGCCACAAGGCTACACACAACACAATTGCATTCGGCTAGTACTGTGCCTTCAGGTATCAGAGGTCTGACTCTGGCCAGTCTTCATGCCCTTTCATTCTTTGGCATCTCTGCTGGGAGTAACAGACTATTAATGAGACTAACAGAGTGCCAGTCATATTCAGGATGTGGACACCGTAGGAACCGTACTGACCACACGTGACATTTAATAGCCACATAAAGGTAAAATTTTTCCTGCTCAGGCTGTGATTTCCTCAGCTCGTGTAACAACAACAGACCCCAGTCGTTGGCGGGCGGGATCAAATGTGGGGCCTCTCAAGCTTAGTGCATGAGCCTCTACCGAATGAGCTAAAAGCCAACTCGCTCTTAGCTAAGGCTGTAGAGCAGACTCATTTAACTCTCTCTAAGTGGTCTCGGTGCCACTAGATAGGACAGAACAGCACACCCAGAAGGTGTGTGGGTTACACTCGCACAAGCTGATCATGTCAACATTAGAAAAGGGAAGCTCCAAAGAACGCCCAGGTTACTGAAGGAAGAGGTGTTGGTAATTCAGTATGTGCCACTGTGACAGGTACACAGACCTCATGTTGATGGAGAGGGGCTTAATGAGATCCTGTGGGCCTGATCAGTCCCACCCCCAACACCTGTACAAGGTGACAAGACAGCAGAGGAAAACTCCAGCTCAGTGGTTGCTGACTGGGAGAGGGAGAGGCCCTCTTGAGCTACTCCTGGGAAGGAAGGCCTTGCTGGGGCCAGGGCCTAACCAGAGGATGCCTTGAAGCTGCCTGGAAGGAAGTCCCAGCTGGGGCTGGAACCTAACTGGAGACTCCTAAGGGCTGGAGCCTTGAGGAAGGTCAGCCTAGTGAGGGAACTTTTGTGTCTTTGATTCCTCATAACTAGTTTGGCTCCCCTTTCTTCTGGGGCCTGCAGAAGAGTCAGCCAGGAAGAGTCAGCCAGCTGAGGAAGGCCTAGCTGCAGGCCCAGGTAGACAGCAGCCCTGGGATGCAGCAGAGATTCTGAACAAACAGATCTCATTTGCTTCATACAGGGCCTCCGGGCTGCAACCCAGAGGAGAGGGCAGGCCTACCTTCCCCTACTGACCCACCTAGGATTGGATGTGAAAACAGGGGGGTGCACCTGTGCTGAGTAGACTCTTCCATAGCTACTTATCCTTGTTAGTCTGCACCAGTGTCCTAGCATGGGATTAGTGCCATCGTTTCGTTGTGATAGACAGCCAAGGTCCTGGCCAGCCACAGCCATTAAAGTCTGTATTTTTGCAAACCTATTCAAATCCCATTTGGGCTTATTATGTTCTGCTCACTTTAAATTCCCCTTTGTGGTAGCAATAGGCTAACAATAGTCTTGTTTCATTTTCTGCCCCAAACTGGTTTGTGATGTTCTTGGATGCTGTTAAGTCGCTTCCATGCTCCATCACAGAGGTGGCTGCACTGAATTGGTAGGCAAAGTGAATCTTGCCCATACATTGCTATGGAGTTTGCAAAGCACTTAGAGATCCTTTTGTATGAAGGACATTTTTATGTAAAATACTGTATTATTAATGTCTGGAATTTAAATTTCTTGGACTCCAATTCAGACAACACGTGGATCTGTGAAACTTCTAATAAGCTCCAGTGATCAGATCCAGTACCTGCCGTTCGGTCCATGCTGGAGCACTTTTTCGATTCTGGAACTGCATGGTCACCTATGCTGATGAGTTCACCATGGTGGCCAAACAGGAAATGAAATTCAAAAGTTCCCGGGGCTTTTCCTGTGTACCTGACTAGTGCATCTGAGTTGAAAGTGCTGTCCAGGGCAGGCACAATGGTTTCATTGTGTGGACGGGTGCAGGGTTAAATCGACCTAATGCTGCTAAATTTGACCTAAACTCGTAGTGTGGACCAGGGCCTACTGTTTGGTGTTGTGTCTTCTCTTATTTAACAGTTCAATTGCAATGGGACCTAAAAGCCACACTGTGGGGGGGTCAATCTACGATACGCAGCTTCAGCTACGTGAATAACGTAGCTGAAGTCGGCGTATCGTAATCGACTTATCTGGCCGTGAGAACGGCGGCGAGTCGATCGCTGCCGCTCCCATGTCGACTCCGCTTCTGCCTTTCGATGAGGTGGATTTCCAGAGCCGACGGGGAGCGCTTTCGGGGATCGCTTAATCGGGTCTAAACGAGATGCGAAAAATCGATCCCCGATAGATCGATTGCTACCCGCCGATCCGGCGGGTAGTGAAGACAAGCCCTTTAAGATTCAGCCCTACCATGCTAGGAACTGTACAAACAAAATAAATTCCCAGATAAAAACTACATTAAGCTGAAGTTAAAGTTGAAAAAAAAAATATATATATATATATATATGTAAGCAGAGTCAGGATGAGCTCTACCCTGACATCTGGTGGTGAGTTGTGGAAAGGGATGTCAGGGGCTAATCTTGTTTGCATGGACACACCCACCCTGCAAAGCATGATGGACCGCTTGCCCAAATGGTCACCTTGACTGCTGTGGGAGCCCCAGTTTCTCTGTTATTGGGGCAGGAAGAATAAAGTGTTGTTACCCTGATTATGTGAATCAAGGACAGTGGGCTTTTGTTATGATGAAGGGACTCGCCCTTAGCTAAGCAGCACTTGCTAGGCGAGGGACATGGATTCCAAAACCCAGTGAATTGAGAGAGGCTGGGGACAGGTATTTGTATCTGGTGGCATGGGCCTCTTCTGAGGGTCCTAAATGTCAATTACACCTCTCTCTCTCTCCACTGTGGAATATCAGAGCTAATTTTAAGTTCCGTAGGAGTCTAATCACAGGCTGCTGAGTTGGAATTATTCTGGACTAAGTGTGCAAATGAGCATGAAAGCTCCCCTAACTACAAGCTGAAATCACTAAAAAGCTGAAATTGTTATGAGCTGAAATCACTGAGCACCGTGTTAAGTAGTGGGGGAGCCAGAAGATATATTGCTGAGCGGCTGGTGGAGCGGAGCTGCTGACGGAGCAGAGCACTTGGCGGGACAGCCGGAGCGACTTGCAGGCCGGCTGACGGAGCGGAGCTGCTGGTGGAGCGGAGCAGTTGGCGGGACAGCCGGAGCGGCTTGCAGGCCGGCTGACGGAGCGGAGTTGCTGGCGGAGCGGGACAGTTGGCGGGACAGCCGGAGCGGTTTGCGGGACAGCTGAGCAGAGTGACTCGTGGGATGGCTGGCGGAGCCGAGCAGAGCAGAGCAGAGCCGAGCGAAGCCCCACGAAGGGACGGGGCAGTCAGCTTCGAGCCACGTAAGGTGCCCCTTACCTCTCCCCTCCCCATTTCTACCCAGACTGGAGGGGGTGTAACACTCTGCAGATGAACTTTTGAACTCTGGGTCTGGACTTTTGGGTTGTTGGACTTTTGGGACTTTGGGTGATTTTTGGGGTTGCTGGACTCAAGAACCAAAGGGAAAGGACATGGCCAATTTGCTGGGGTGGGTCGTTGCTCACAGTTTGGTTTACAAATCCTAGATGTGGTGTTTCCCCAGCAAAAGGCCGCATTGTTTCTCTCTGTCATTAAAAGGTTTTTCTACACTCAGACTCTGTGCTTGTGAGAGGGGAAGTACTGCCTCTTAGAGGCGCCCAGGGGGGGTGATATATATTTGTCCCAGGTCACTGGGTGGGGGCTCGAGCCGGTTTTGCATTGTGTTATTGGAATGGAACCCCTAGATACGGAACCCGGCCCTTGTTGCTGCCAACTCTGACTGGCAGAAGGGTTACATATATATATATATATATATATATATATATATATATATACACACACACACACACATACATACATATATATACACATACATACATATATATATATATATACACACATACATACATACATACACATACATATACATACATACACATACATACACAAATAAATAACTCTTGGGTAAAATACAAGCATTGCAAACTTCCTTCCACTAAAGGCAGCTTCGCTTCACTCCGATTGGAAAGAATGGGAGGCGGTGGCCATTTTGGAAGATGCCAGTGGAATTGTTTGTATTAGAACATTATTCTTCAGCCTTTCTTGAAGGGGTGAGACCATCCTTCTATTCTGTGTTTGTACAGCACTTAAAACAGTGGGGCCCTGATCATGATTGCTGCCTTTTAGGCGGTGCTGTAATACAAATAAATGATAATAGAAAACTTCCCTACAAGCCTGATCCAAAGCCTGCTGAAGTCTTTATATGATAAGCAAAATTAAAGCCAACACAGAAGCCTTGTGAATGAGGCAAACCAAGGGCCCAATTCTGCAAGGAGCGGAGGACTTTTTAAGAAGTCCTCCCTTACTCCCCTATCTAATTCTGTGAGGTTAGTCAGTGTATCTGTGACAGGCTGAGTGGATCCATTCAAACATATCATGAGGCTTTTTCAGAAATAAAATCAACGTCTCTTAGTTTGGAGAGGCAGACACGTCAGAGTGCCTGAACACAAGGCCCATAGGCAGTCTGGTGAAATGCCTGGGACTTTGAGATAAGGAGTAAATTACAAGAGCGGTGAGAGGAATTGACAAAATCCATTTGATCTTCCTACTCTGCTGTATTTTTCCTGCTGCTAGTTATGATTTTCAATGGATAGAGCTGGCATTTGTACCAGTGAAAACAGATGGCTACAGATAGCAAACAGATATCAGGAGCTTCTGATATTTATCTGTTACTTATCTCTTATAATTTGACCATCTGGTCTTGTAGTAGGGTGAGCACCCTGCTCAGTCCTGAAGGGGTTTGAAAACAGCCCAGGAGAGGGCTGTGCCTATTGGAAAACCTGGGAGGTGGGCGGGCACAAGCCCACCCACTTCTAAAGGCCCCTCCCCCAGCCTAGCGGGAGGGACCACTGGACCCAGGGACCAAGTGAATATGGGGGACAACTAATGGAAAACAGGGATCGGCGTGAAAGTCAGAGGTTCAAAACAAGGATACCGGATGGGGACACCGAGCAGAGAACCTCGGACAGTGCCCACTGCTCCTCAAAGCTGTCGAGGGAGCTAGCGGACACTGCCCAGTGGAACTCTACCCGGATACGTGACACTAGGGAGGAGCGGAAATAGGCCCCACAGTTGCAGAGCACCCCCTCGTCCAGCATCCTCCTCCCGGTATTGTAGATGGACTCTTTGGCTAGAGCCAGGAGGAGGTTGACGAGGAGGTCTCGTGACTTCATGGGACCACGGACGGGGTGTGCATAAAGGAACAAGTGCAGTGAGAAGTGCACCCAGAACCTCAGCAAGAGGTTCTGGAGGAGCTGGAATAGGGGCTCCAACCTGACGCACTCAAGGTAGGCATGGGCCAGGTTCTCCCTCACGCTGCAAAAGGGGCAGGCCTCGGGGATAGGGGTGAACTGCACCAGCTACACACCCGTGCTCACGGCTCCATGAAGGAGCCTCCAACCAATGTCCCCGGCAGGCTGTGGAACCAAGGTGGAATACAGTCTGGCCCACCAGGGCTCCTCACCCTCCTTTGGTGGAAGATAGTCCCGCCATTTGATGTCGAGGCGGGACACGAGGGTGAGGAAATGCAATGTGTGGAGCATGAGCGTGTACAGGTGGTCTCTGGGTGCGGTTCGAAACCGGACCGGCTGCAGGGTATGCAGCCAGCTCGGAGCGTGGAGGCCGGGGGGGCTCGCGGAACAGGGGCCCAAGAAAAATGTCCAGAGAGCCCGGGCTGAGGGGTGGGCAGGGAGCGCCCTCTCGCAGGGCTCACCGCAGGAAGACGAGAGAATCGGGTGACAAGGCGGCCCCCACCTCCCAGAGTACGCACCAGGGGGTCAGAAAGGTGGAGAGCCCCATGCGCTGACCGAGCAGCGGGGATCCACCCAGTCCCCCGTGCCGTAGTCCAGGAGGTCTCCAACTCTGCTGGTTTCTGCCAGGACCAACCTCCGGCACATTGAGGGAGACTCCACCACCTGCACACGAAGATTGGGATTGTGTAGCAGGGGCTCCGCGAGGAGATCCGCGCCCTCGGTGGCCCCAAGGGACCTGGTCGCCGAAAAGAGCTTCCAGGTCCGGAGGAGGTCCTGGTAGAAGACCGGCAGCCCGGAGAGGTCTCGCGGAAGGCCGCTCGGATGGAGAAAAAAGAGCTGCCGGTCGTATCGGAGCCCTCGGAGGCGGCGGAGGAAGGCGTGCGCCAACGTGCTCCACGCCGGACTACCTGCACCATAAAGGAGCCTCTGCAGGGCCTGGAGGCGGAAGACATGGACCTGGCTGCGCAGGCAGACCAGGCCCTGTCCCCCCTCCTCCAGGGGAAGACTCAGGACCCCTGCAGAGACCCAGTGCAGTCCCGGCCAGAAAAACTCCAGGGCGAGCCTCTGGAGACTGGCAAGGAACCCCGGGGCCGGGCTCAGGGTGTTGAGCCGGTGCCAGAGCATGGACAGGACTAATTGATTGAGTACCAGTGCCCTCCCGCGAAGGGAGAGGCACCGGAGTAGTCCTGTCCATTTCCGGAACCGCTCCAACACCCTGCCCTGTAAACCGTGCCAGTTCTCTGGCGGAGACGGATGCGTAGCGGAAAGGTAAACGCCCAGATAGAGCAGCGGACCCGCGCTCCACCTGATGGCCTGAAGCGCGGGTGGGAGGGAGCCGGCCCGCCACCCGTCCCCGACCACCAGGCCAGAGCTCTTGACCCAGTTGACCCGGGCGGAGGAGGCCGCCGAGTACACCGTCTGGCAAGCCTCCACCCGCACCAAGTCGCCCAGGTCCTGGACCACGAGGAGCACATAGTCGGCGTACGCCGACAGGACCAGCCGCAGCCCCGGTTCTCGAAGCACCAACCCAGTCAACCTCCGGCGGAGGAGACAAAGGAAGGGCTCGATGGCCAGAGCGTACAGCTGGCCCGAGAGGGGGCACCCCTGCCACACTCCCCGCCCGAAGCTGACCGGCTAGGTCAGGGTCCAGTTGAGCCTGACCAGACACTCCGCGGCAGCGTACAGCACCTGGAGAAAGCCCACTAACTGGGGTCCGAAGCCAAACGCCCGCAGGGTGCCCAGGAGATACCCGTGGTCCACCCTGTCGAACGCCTTTTCCTGGTCCAGGGACAGGAGGGCGAACGACAGACCATCCCTACGCCCCAGCTCTAAAAGGTCCCGGACCAGATACAAGTTGTCAAGGATGGTCCGGCCCGGGACGGTGTAGGTCTGGTCGGGGTGGACCACGTCCGCCAGCACGGACCCCAGCCGCAGCGAGATGGCCTTCGCTACGACCTTATAGTCCGTGCCGAGGAGCGAGACGGGACGCCAATTCCGTAAATCGCGGAGGTCCCCCTTCTTTGGCAATAAGGCGAGCATGGCTCGCCTGCACGAAAGAGGGAGGACCCCGCTTTGCAAGGACTCGGCCCAGACAGTAACAAGGTCCGGGCCGAGGACGTCCCAGAACACGCGGTAGAACTCCACGGTCAGCCCGTCCATGCCCGGAGACTTGTTGGTGGGCATGCGGCGGAGGGCTTCCGAGAACTCGGCTAGAGAGAGAGGCAGCTCCAGCCGGTCCCGGTCACCCGTGCTGACCGTCGGGAGCTCGGTCCAGAGCATCCGGCAGGCGTTGGCGTCGGTCGGATCTGGGGAGAAAAGACTAGCGTAGAAGGCCCTGGCCCTTCCCCACATCTCTCCCGGATCCGTGAGGGGGGTGCCGTCCTCTGCCAAAAGGCAGGTGACGTGCTGTTTGACCCCCCTCCGTTTCTCCAGGGCGTAGAAGAAGCGGGAGCCGCGATCCATCTCCCGAAGGAGACGGATGCGGGATTGAACAAAGGCGCCCCGGGCCCGGTGGTCCTCCAGGGTCCGGAGCGCCTCCCGCTTCCCCCGGTACGCTTCGCGGAGGGGTGGATCCTCGGGGCCGGAGGCCAGATGCCTCTCTAGCTCCAAGACCTCCCGCTCCAGCTGCCCTATCGCCGCATCCCTCCGCCGGCTGGCGCCCCGGGTGTAGTCGCGGCAGAAGAGCCATGCGCGCACCTTCCCCACATCCCACCATCGCCGCGCCGAGGGAAAGGCACGCCGCTGCTCCCGCCAGGCCAGCCAGAACTCCCGGAAGGACGCCACGAAGCCCACGTCCTCCAGCAAACTGTTGTTGAAATGCCAAAAGGCCGGCCCCGGCCTCTCCGAACTAAGGGAGGCCGTCACGGACACCAGGTGGTGATCCGAGAACGGGGCCGGCCGGACGCTGGAGGCGTGGGCTCGTGCCAGATGGAACCGTGAGAAGTAAATGCGGTCCAACCGGGAGTGGCACGACCTATCGTCCCCGACCCGGACATAGGTGAAGGTGACGTCATCGTCCGGGTGGTGGTCGCGCCAGACGTCCACCAGGGAGTGGTGGTCTACGATCTCCCTGAGGACGCCCGCGGCTGCCGGGGATGCCTCGAGTCCTGCGCGGTCCCGGTCCTCGAGGGTGGTGTTAAAATCCCCGCCCAGGACCAGGCACTCGCGAGGGTCCAGGTTGTCGAGGAAGGCAGCCGCCTGCCGATAGAAACGCACTCGGTCCGAGCCCGCAATCGGGGCGTAGACATTGACCAAATTGAGGGTAAGCCCCTCTACGCGGGCCCGGACATGCAGCAGGCGACCCGGCACGACCTCGGCTACCCCCAGCACCTCGGGCCATAGCTCGGGGGAGAACAGGATGGCCACCCCGGCCGAGCGAGCGCTGAGGTGGCTGAAATAAACCTCGTCCCCCCACTCCAGCCGCCAGCAAGCCTCAACGTCTGGAACCGTATGGGTCTCCTGCAGGAAGATCACAGAGTACCCCCCCTCCCGAAGGAAGGAGAGCACCTGGTTCCTGCGGAGACCCACGCTACAGCCCCTGGTGTTTAAAGATGCAAATTTGGTGCCTGTCATTGGGAGGGCTGGGGTGGATCCTCGCGGGCAGGGAAATCGACGGCCTCCAGCGAGCCCTGCAACAGCCCCCTTTCCACCCCATGGGTGGTCAGGGAGTCGCGGAACTTGCGGGCCCGCCGGTAGGCCACGATGCCCTGCCTCCCGGTCCCCCTCCCCTCCCCCAGAAGGGCCCTCACGGCCCGGAGGACGAGGTGGAAGTCACCCCAGCGCTGGAGGGCGAGCTGCACCTTGTTCTGGGAGCCTCGGGTGTCTTGGAGGAAGCGGCGCAGCTCTTCCCTCAGGCGGAGGGCGACGTGGCAGCCATCGCGCTGCCGTCCTCCGGTGGGGCCCCTGGAAGGTCCTCATGGCCTGTGGGGATGGGCAAACAAGGGGTGGAGCCCCGGCGCAATGGCGCCGGGCAACCCGTCCCCATCCCCGGCACAAATGGAGGCGGCGGAGGGAATAAGGCAGCCCCTAATACATGTGGGAGAGGGGACACGAAACCCGCCCCCGGAAGGTCGGCCGCAGAGAGCGGAAACGAGATGACCTCGGGGGCGGCAGTAACAGGGGAGGTAGAAGGAGAGGGACCAGGCAAGTTGGTAGGGGCGGGAGCGGGGTCAGGGGCCAGGACAGGGACCAGGACAAGGGAAGGGGCGGGAGCAGGGACAGGGGCTGGACCCGGAATTGGTCCTGGAGAGGGATCAGGAGCAGGGGAAGGGGCAGGGGCGGGGGCAAAGGCAGGTTCAAGGTCCCCGGCAGCTAGGTCGCCGGGGTGCGGCTCCTCTCGACCAGGGGGTAGGGCCAAGGGGGTGGGGACCAGAGGGGGGCCTGCACTGACGCCGGGCTTGGGAGCGACATTGAGCAGGTCCCCTGTAGCCATGGCGCCAGGCACGGTGGACACTTCGGCATGGCCCCCCTCTGAGGAAGAAACCACCCGCTCTGGCCAGGTGGTAAAGGGTGCGCCCAAAGGTCCGGGGCCCGGCCGTTCGGCGCCGGCCGCCGCCCCTAGGGGCCCAGCGGCCTCGGACAAAGCGCCATCCTCGACCAGGCAAACAGGGAGGTCTAGGGGCGCTCCAAGGACCAGAGCAGGTGTAACGGGCGGGGGCGAGGGGCAGGAAGAAGGGGGCGGGGGCGCCAGGGGCGAGCTGCCGCCCAGATCGAGGCCCACCGGCAGAGGGTCGTCCTCCCCCTGAGTAACCGGGGTCAGACCCAGGGCCTCGATCTCATCAAAAAAGGAGGTGACGCCAGTCCCCACGGCCTCGGCGGCCTCCCTGCCGGTCGCGGGGGCCAGAAGCGCACCAACAGCAGCGACGGCGGGGGGCGCGGGTGGCATAGGGGCCGCGGGAACCGATGCAGACACCTCCTCAGGCAGGGAAGCAACTGAAGGGACGGGGGCATTACCGTCCGCTGCCATGGCCACAATGGCTAATGTCCCCGGCGGGGCGCCGTCCAGGGGCGCGGCAGAAGATGAAACGACTCTAGCCCCCTGCAGGACCTTCCGGGGGGCCTCCTCTCCCTCCTCATCAGAGGGGAGGGATCGGGTCTGCAACTTGCGGGCGCCGCGCTTCCCCCGGACGAGCGCCCAGCCCTCCGAGGTGGAGGTGGAGGGCCGGTCGACAGGGGCAGGGCCAGGGGGCAAGGGGCCCGGAGCACGAGGTGGCAGGGGAGGGACAGTGGGAGGAGGGGGAACCCCCCCCGGGGCCGGCCCTCTCTCGCAGCTGGCAAAAGTAACATCGCTCTCCCCCCTGCAGATGGGGGGGGGCAGCGGCAGCAGTGGCAGGGCTGCTAGGGCCGCCAGCGACGACAGGGCCTGCACCCTCTTGGGTCCCGGGGGTCCCGGGATCCCCTCCAAGCCGGGCCAGGGGACAGTCCCTCCGGACGTGCCCCGTCGCCCGGCAGAGGAAGCACCGGGCCTCCCCCGTCGAATAATGGACCCGGTAATGGGCCCCCTGGTAGGGCACCAGGAAGGACCCCTCGAGCGCCACTCCACCATGCCCCGCCGGCGGCACTTGGAGCTGTACCTGCCGGCGGAAAGACAGAATGTGGCGGAGGGCGGGGTCCTTGCAGCCCAGCGAGAGAGGGCTGAGGATGGAAATCGGCTTCCCCAGGGTGGAGAGGGCAGGCAAAAGGGCAGCGCTGGGCAGGAAGGGCAGGACGGAGGTTAACACCACCCGTACGCCCAGATCCTCCAAAGGTTCGAGGGGGACATACACGCCCCCCCACTGCTAGGCCCTTCTCCACCGCCTCCTGAGCGGCGGCCTCCGAGGCAAGGAAGAATACCGCCTTGCCGTACATTTTGGAGGCCGCCACAATGGCCGTGGGCCCCACCACCCTCGCTAACGCCCGCACATAAGTCTCGATGTGGGGCGAGGCGGGCACCAGGAGGCAGCGGATGCCATGCCTCCTGGTCAGCGACGGGAAGGGACCCCGGCCTCCAGGGATGCTATCGGAGGCGGCAGTCCGGGCAGATGGAACGGCGGCTCGCGGGGGGGTGGCAGCCACCTGGGCGTACGCTCTGGGGGCCATGGGTGGAGCGCCCCCAGAGCTGGTGGAGGGAACGGCCGGGGAGGAAGGGGCCGCAGCAGATGCCGAAGCCGCGGCAGGAAGGGCAGCCTCGCCGGTGGAAGGTTGTGGCTTCCGGGCTGGGCCTTTGCCCTTCTTGTTCCCCTGGCCCTTTTTGCCCGTGGGGGGGGCAGCCATGGCAGCGGCGGAACCGGGGCCGGTGGTGGCCGAGAGGACAGCCGCTGTGGTGGGCAAGGGCAGTGGCAATGGAGGGGCCACGGGAGCAGCAGAGGGTGGGATAGGGGCAGGAACAGGGCCCCCCTCCATAGCGGCAAGGGACGGGTGGAGGCCCCAAGCCGGGGGGGGGGGGGCAGTACAGTAGGGAACCGCTCCTCCCGGCTAAATGATGCACAGGGGAGGAGGGTCTAGTTGGAAGGGCAGAGGTGGGGTGCGGGAAGGGGCTAACCACTCCTTCCTGGTAAACGGTAGACAGGGAAGGAGGGCGCCCCGAGGAAACGGACGGGGGGGGGTGACCGTTCCTCCCCGCTAGGCTGTAGGCAGGGGAGGAGGGCGGCAGCAGCGGGGGACGGAGGGGCAAATTGGGGCAGGGGCACACAGGGGCTAGGGAGGGCTATGGCTCCTCCGGCTGCACTGGGGAGGGGGGGCTACAACTTCAATAGGGGGGGGCTGTGAACAGTGGCGGGGGGCAACAGAAAAGGGGGGGACACAAGCGCACGGGCATGGGCGCTCAGGTAGGGGACTGAGCTCGGGGGGGGGAACAAGGGGGAACGGGAGGCTGGGCACACACAGGTGGGAACTGCAGGTCCTGGGCGGGGCAGACAACTAGGCCACAAAGTTTGGGGCGGGGCAGGTAACAAACACAACAGGACTGGGGCGGGGCGAGTAAACCAACAGAAGAGGGAACTCTAAAAGGTCAAAGCAAGTGGCGGGCGGGGCAGGCTACTGGGGGGGGGGCAAACTAACACAGGGGGGCTGGGGAGCACAACAGGGAGGGGCCTCCACCAGCTAAACGCTGCTGGGGGGGGGGAAGTCCAAGGCAAGGAGCCACGTATGCCCACGTGCGCTCGTGTAGCTTAGTCCAGTGCTGGCCACTGCTTCTACTTGGCCCCAGATGACAAGGGGTGGGGGGCAGCAGCCACGTCGAGGGGCGAAGAGCAGGTCTAGACGTTGAGCAGGGCGGTGGTGGAGGGGGCGGCAGCAACGGTGGGGGTGGGAGGGGAGCAGATGGACGAGGGGGAGGGCTCTACGCCTCTCCCCCTCGCTCCCCACAGCAGCAAGAAAGTCACCACCACCCCAGAGCAGAGATGGCAAAAGTCACTCAGTCCGAAAACAAACCCCCTCCACAATGTCCCTTAGCAGGGGACCTCCTCTTCCTCCTCGACGACAGCAGCGTCCCCAGTGCAGCAGCAAGCAGCAGGCAGCCGGACGGGCAGGAGGGACCCCAGATGGTGGTGGTGGTAGTGGGGTCCTGGCTCCTCCTCCAGAGGTGGGAGGGGAAGGGGGGGCAGGTCAGCAGAGCCCCCCCTCACTCACTCACACAGTCAGTTGCAGTCCAGGGAAGGAGCACTCCAACCAGCCAGCGGCAGCAGCAGTCCAAGGGTGGGAGAAGGAGCTCCAGCCAGCACGGCAGCTAGAGAGAAGGAAGGCCTCCAGCCAGCAGCAGCCCAAGAAGGGAGAGAGGTCCAGCCAGCAAGGCAGCCTGAGCAGACTGACCAACCTTCCCCTCTCTGTAGCTGGGTGGTACCCTGCTCAGGCTCTGAGGGGCTTGAAACAGCCCAGGAGAGGGCTGGAGCAAGCAGCCCCAGGCTGAGTGGAAAGGAAGGCTCCGCTGGGGCCACGTCCCAATTAAGGCTCAGGTGGCCCTTATAAGAGGGCAGTGGGCCTAGAACAGACAGACTCTCTCTAGCTTCTGAGAGGGAGGGACCTGGCTGTAGGGACCTGGGGGAGTACCTAGTTGGAGCAGGGCTGGGGAAGGCCAGAGGAGCTGGGGCGCGCCGGCCTAGCATAAGACCAATTAGGTACTGGGGTTGCAGGGGGTAGCCTGGGGCAGCAGGTCCAACCCCCCTTGCCTGTGATGAGTGGCTAATACAGACTGCAGTCTGTGCCAGTGCATGGGGCTAGGTGGTGACTGGCAGTAGCCTATACTGAGGCAAGAATCATAGAATCAAAGAATCTCAGGGTTGGAAGGGACCTCAGGAGGTCATCTAGTCCAACCCCCTGCTCAAAGCAGGACCAAACCCAACTAAGTCATCCCAGCCAGGGCTTTGTCAAGCCTGACCTTAAAAACCTCGAAGGAAGGAGATTCCACCACCTCCCTAGGTAACCCATTCCAGTGCTTCACCACCCTACTAGTGAAAAAGTTTTTCCTAATGTCCAACCTAAACCTCCCCCTCTGCAACTTGAGACCATTACTCCTTCTTCTGTCATCTTCTACCACTGAGAACAGTCTAGATCCATCCTCTTTGGAACCCCCTTTCAGGTAGTTGAAAGCAGCTATCAAATCCCCCCTCATTCTTCTCTTCTGCAGGCTAAATAATCCCAGTTCCCTCAGCCTCTCCTCATAAGTCATGTGCTCCAGCCCCCTAATCATTTTTGTTGCCCTCCGCTGGACTCTTTCCAATTTATCCACATCCTTCTTGTAGTGTGGGGCCCAAAACTGGACACAGTACTCCAAATGAGGCCTCACCAGTGCCAAATAGAGGGGAATAATCACGTCCCTCGATCTGCTGGAAATGCCCCTACTTATACAGCCCAAAATGCCGTTAGCCTTCTTGGCAACAAGGGCACACTGTTGACTCATAATTAAATGGAAATATGCCTATCTCCTAGAACTGGAAAGACCTTGAAAGGTCATCGAGTCCAGTCCCCTGCCTTCACTAGCAGGACCAAGTACTGTCCCCTGACAGATTTTTGCCCTAGATCCCCAAGTGGCCCCCTCAAGGATTGAACTCACAACCCTGGGTTTAGTAGGCCAATGCTCAAACCACTGAGCTATCCCTCCTCCTGAGGTGGGGATAGTGGGTGAGGGTCCTCCTGGGAGGGTAGACCCAGACTGAGGGGTTACTGCCAGGGTGCAGCACCCCAGTTAAAGGGGCACTGGGGTCCAGAGGGACTTGGGGACCCAGCAGCAAGCGGGACACCGGCCTGCAGAGGGCACTCTGGAGGCTGTGAGCTAATTCCCTGAGGGACCGGCAAGAGGCAGTGCCGGGTGAGTGCTGCACCATTACAGGTCTGGTTACAGGGACAGTGTGATGGGTTGGTATCACAGAAACCCCCTTGGGGCTGCCACCTGATATGCCAAGACTACTTCTGCCCCTGCTTTCCTGCCTTTTCCAGCTTGGGACTCCAGAATCCTGTCTGGTTTGAGCCAGATCCACTACCCTGAGGAAGATGGAGGCCGCAGAAGCTGTGGATGAGTGCTGAGTGAGGCTGCACAGAGCCAGTACGGGGCCTGCTTCGCCTTCTCTCCCCATCACCTCTATTTGCCACCCCTGCTTCCCTGCTCCTTCCCCACTCAGGTTCAGCAAGGGGAGCAGTGAGACAGAGGCTACTCTACTGCCTGCTCAAACATTGTGATGTTTCAGGTCTTGAACTAATGCCTGAGAGTCCCCAGAGAGCTGCCACATCCTGGCTCCACCCAATGGCTACTGAAACTGGGTGGGCTGAGAAGCAACTAGGGCTATAATCCCAGACAAGGCACCACCCATGGGAGCGCTGATTGGAGGATCATCCAGCTCCATCGATTAGTCCAACTACACTTTGAGCCAGGAGGGGGAACAGGAAGTTTGTCTGAGCAACAAGGCGGTTTTCTGTTGTGGCTACATTGGACCCTGCTTGTGCCTGTCTCCCACAGCTTGCCCTGCTACTGGTTTCCGCTCAGCTCCTGAGTTACCCCTGCCTTCACTCCTGTTCCCATTGTGCTTGATCCTTGCCTCGCCTCCCATCCTCAGGGACCAGTCCTGGCTCCGACCCCAGCTCTGACTTCCGACCCTGACTCCTGTTTGATCCTTGGCTCTGGTGTTTGATATCTGACCTCGGCTCTGACCCTCAGCTTTGATTCCTGGTTCTGACTCTGGCTTGGCCCTGGGCTCTGGTCACTGGCAGTTGACTCTGGTGCTTGGCTTTGTTCCTGAGAACTGGACACCTGCTCCGCCCAATAGACCTGACTCCGGCTCTGACTACTAGGCCAGACCTCTTATGTCCTGGTCCATAACAGCCATAACAGCATCTGATGACCATGACTGGTAATTGCAGGCCATTCCTACAGCCAGGCTAAAACTTGATATTCATCCTTGGCTGGGGAATACAGGCGGTAACAAGATTTATGACACTTGGTGAGTCTGCAAGAGTATGTGATATTTGGCTCTGGTCCAGCAAAGCACATAAGCATGTGAGTTAGTCCCATTTAAGTCATTATATGATGTCTGAAGATAAAACTAGAATCAGCAGAAGTACGGTGAAGTGAAGATAAAATGGCTCAGCTTGGAAGAATGTAAGGGCTTGTCTGCCCTTACAGTCCCGCAGTGGCACAGCTGCACCGATGCAGCGCTTCAGTGAAGACGTTACCTACACTGAGATGAGAGCTTCTCCCATCAGCATAGTTAATCCACTTCCCCGAGAGGCAGTAGCTGTGTGGACAGGAGAAGCCCTCCCATCGACACAGCGCTGTCTGCACCGGCAGTTAGATCGGTACAGCTGTGGGCTTTCCCTGAGTGACATAGTGACACCGATATAAGTTGCTAGTGTAGACCAATCCTAAGAAAAAAATAGAAACTTACCACAGTTTTCCCTCTCACTTCAATAGAGTTACAGTAACTCCTCACTTAAAGTTGTAGTTATGTTCCTGAAAAGTACTACTTTAAGTGAAATGATGTTAAACAAATCCAAATTCCCCATAAGAATTAATGTAAATAGCGGGGTTAGATTCCAGGGAAATTTTTTTCGCCAGACAAAAGACATTTTATATTATATATACATATACACACATACACAGACACACACACAATAGAAGTGTTTTAAACAAAAAATTTAATACTGTACACAGCTATGATGATTGTGAAACTTGGTTGAGGTGGTGGAGTCAGAGGGTGGGATATTTCCCAGGGAATGCCTTGCTGCTAAATGATGAACTAGCACTCGGCTGAGCCCTCAAGGGTTAATCCATTGTTGTTAATGTAGCCTCACACTCTACAAGGCAGTAGGAATGGAGGGAGGAGACACAATAGATGTAAGCAGTGGCTGCAAACATTCCCTGCGGAAAATGAATGTGATGACCCCACGCTATCCCAGTAGAGCACATCACTCCCTCCACTTTCCAGAGTGCCGGGGGGTGAGTGTGTGTGTGTGAGAGAGACACACACACCGTGTGTGTGACAGAGAGAGAGAGAGAGGAGAGAGAGGCGCATTGCCCCTTTAAGTATGCTGACCCCACTGTAAGTACACTGCCTTTTTAAGTAGATCAGCAAGTTGTGACAGCAGCTGCTGACAGCAAGCTCCCTCTGTCGTGAGCCCTGTTGTGTCCTCCCCCCCCCCAGCTCTGTGGAGATGGGGTACATGAAAGGGGGGAGGAGAACACCCTGACATTGGCATCCCTCTTCCCCACCCTTGCACAGCAAGCAGGAGGCTCCCGGGAGCAGCTCCAAGACAGAGGACAGGAGCAGTACACGGCAGTGGGGGAAGGGACAGCTGAATTGCCCGGCAATTGATAGCCTGCTGGGCTGCACAGGGAACTTAGGGGAGCTGATGGGGGGCTGCCGGCCCACCCTGGTTCCAAGCCCCCACCAGCTAGCTCCAACGCGCTGCTCTTCCTGCAAGCAGTGGACAAAGCAGGCGTCTGCCAAACAACGTTATAAGGGAGCATTGCACAACTTTAAATGAGCATGTTCTCTACTAGATCAGTGATGTAACAACTAAATAACGTTAACCAGGACGATGTTAAGTGAGGAGCTACTGTACTCCTCATTCACACACATTCGATTATTAGCTGCCAGGAATTGTCATTCCTTGTTTTATGCTAATTGTACTTGATGTTAGCGATCTCTCTTTCTAAAAACAAGCCTACTGAATCACTGCCATTTACACATCTTATTAAAAGACACCACTGAGCTAGGCATTTTATAGACTGGCAGTAAGACATGGCTACTGTCCTGACTTTACAGTTTATAAATCCTGCTGTGACTATGCCACTGGGACTGTTTCAGGACCGGCCTAAGTGAAAATGGTGCCCTGGACGAACTTGTATTTTGGCGCTCCCCTTCCCCCTCCCACCATCACCCCTGGCTCCTACGGGCTCCCTGGGCTCTTCCCAGCCCCCCATCACCTCCGGGCCATTACCTATACTTCATATGGAATGTCCACAGGAAAGTCCATTCAATGTAGATGGGTGTCTCCCATGGTTCATTGTGAGTTAAGTGTCCCTTTATGATCCATTTACTTTGACTAGCCCCTTCAAGATGTGCTGGCTAACTACCATGTGGGCGTTATGCACATGGTAATACAGGTACAGTATAGAGCCAATACTCATAACTTCAAATACAAAAATGATACATGCATACAAATAGCATAAACATGTTCAGCAAATCATAACCTTTCCATAGACATCTTACATGCTACATTTTGTACAAGATTTGTTGCAAATATATAACAGTGGTTGCAACAATGATGTACATGGTCATGTTTTAATCAGATAATGTCACAATGAGTAACTGCTACAATTAGCAAATCCCTAGGCCACTGTCAGCAGAAGCGCAAAAGTAAGGGTGGCATGGTATATGGTGTATTGCCACCCTTACTTCTGTGCTGCTGCGGTGGCTTGTGGTGCCTGGCGCTTGGCCTGCAGCTCAAGGCAGGCTTCGCGCTGTCATATGGGGGCTGCATCTTGCCAGAGCCCACGGCCTTCCTGCAGTGCCTAGCCACTCCTGGCTCACCACGAGCATTTTGACAGGAAGTACCAAGCAGTAATAACAATAATAATAATACATGTGTGTGTGCGCCTGTGCATGACAAAGTGTGTGTATGTGTGAGAGAGAGAGAGAGAGAGAGAGAGACTGTGTTGGGGAGTGTGAGACTTTGTGTGTGTGACAATCTGTGTTGGGGGACTGTGAGAGGCAGAGTGTATGTGGGTGTGAGAGCCAGTCTGTGTGTGAGAGAGACTGTGTGTGTGTGTGTGTGTGTGTGTGTGTGTGTGTATGTGTGTTGCAGGATTGTGTGAGAGACAATGTGTATGTTGGGGAGTGTCAGACTGTGTGTATGTGAGAGAGAGACAATCTGTAGGGGGACTGTGAGAGACAGAGTGTATGTGAGTGTGAGAGCCTCTGTGTGTGTGTGTGTGTGTGTGTGTGTGTGTGTGTGTGTGTGTGTGTGTGTGTGTGTGTGTGTGTGTTAGGGAAGTTTGAGAGACAGTGAGCGCACTGTCACTTTAAGTCCTCCTCCCACCTCAGCTTGGCCGGGCTCCCCCCCTTCCCTGGAAGTTTTGTTTCTCCTGGCCCCGCCCAGCCGGCCCCCACAGGAGACTGAGCAGTGCAGGCAGGGAGAGACTCGGCTGCGCTCTGGGCAGCGAGTGGTGGGCTGTGCTGCCAGTGACCGGCCCCAGCCGTGCCGCTCTGGGCTGGGGCAGAGCTGGAGCCCTCGGCTGGCCGGCTGAGGGGCCGGGGTCGTGGAGAAGCCTGCTGACCCAGCGTGGAGGAGGGACCGGAGAACAGAGGAGTCCAGCCACAGCCAGCCAGGGGAAGCCCGAGCCCCTTGTGGCGCCCCCTGGCTACGGCACCCTGGGTGCGGGCCCCGTTTGCCCGGACCTGTGGGGGTCAGGGACCACAGGGTGCTTTTGAAACTCCCACAAGAGAACCTAACACCCTAAATCTGCCCTGCCCTCAGGGCCTATGCAGCACCCGCAGCACTCAGGAATAGAGACTTAAACACTGGGCCAGATCCTCAGCTGGTGTAAGATAGTACAGCTCCCATGGAACTATATGACAGTTTTCCCCAGATGAGGATCTGCCCACCTGTTAGAAACCCCCTTGAGTACCCAAAGGGGACACAAACCTTTTATAGTCATCCCAAATGCCACTTCTGGCTATGCAGGCTTTGGAAAAGTTTTGCCGTGGTGTGTACTCCTGACCTAAACAATCCACCTGGAATCTCAACTATCCAGAGTTATTTGAATTCCATTCAATTCCATTTAATTATATTCAAATAAAGTCAGAAATTCTTATCATTTTTTTCAAATGTTCCAGATTATTCTTTGCTACTGATAAGAGTGTTTAATATTATAAAAAAGACATATTAGCCAAATCCTTTTATTCGAGAGCCAAACCCTGAAGTCTTTGTTCCATTTTTACTAGGACAAACTCCACCGGAAGTTTCATCTGGTGAAGGACCTTGGGATTTTTAAGATGTTCACTACAGAAATTCTACAGATGTTTAAAAAACAAGTTCAGTTAGCTAGCTTGAAGGGTCTCCTTAGTTCAACTTCATGATCTTTGCCTTGAAAAAATCATGTTAACTTTGTTCATGGACTGCCTAGAAAGTCAATATTGTATTAATGTTCAGCTAATGATAAACATTGATCAAAGTTGAACTGACTTTGCCTTATGGGGAAGGACGTGCCGTAGCCCTGGTGATGTCTGTAGGTGTTAGGTTAGCAGAGGACAAGATCTGGCATAAAGGATCTGATCCAAAGCCTACTGAGATCACTAAAAAGACACGCATTGGCTTCATTGGGCTTTGGCTCAGACCCTAAATCTCCAAACATGCTGAATAGAGTCTACTCATAGACTGTGTTCCCCTGGGCATAGTTCTGCACTATGGGTGCTGGAACTAAGGGTGCTGGGGGTGCGCCAGCACTCCCTGGTTTGACGTGGTTTCCACCATATCCAGGGTTTACAGTTTGGTTAAATGGCTCTCAGCAACCCCCACTATATAAATTGTTCCAGCGTCCCTGCCTGTAGCTGTTTACATGGTGGGTACAGGATGTCTTATCTAGGCCCCCATTCCCACCTGGATAAGTGCCCTCCAGAACGCTAAGCACTGTTGACAGTGCTAGTGGCTCAGAGGGTGACATTCAAAACAGGGCTAAAGTAGAGTGTAGGCCAGGAGACAAGTGTTCGGTTCCCCACTCTTTCTTGGATTCTGTATGTGACATTGGGCAAGTCACTTACTCTCTCTGTGCCTTAGTTCCCTAGCTGTAATATGGGTACACTTCCCTCCTTCGCAGCGGGGACTGGAAGGATATATTCATACAGGAAAGTAAGATGCTCAGATAGATGGCTCCCCCATCACTGTACTATGTACCTAGACATATAACATTTTTTCCAGGCAATATGCTTCACATATTTGCACCATTTTGTACTGCTCTTACAAAATGACCTTAATTGCTAAGGATTTAAAAAAATAAAATAGAACCTAGAACCTGTGCTTAATGGCAGCACTTAAGGTTAGATGTTAGGTTTTCAAGGTACATGATGGATGGCGCATTGTTACAAGTAAGTCCAGAGATGTCCCCAGTAGAAGGCCATAAAATTGTTAAAGGATAATGAGAGAAAACAGTATGCTGATATAGTTAAAATTGGGAGGGCCAAGTTTTCAATTGTGATACAAGGCACCAAGTCATAGATGCATGCCTACAGATAGAACTGCTCAGGTTTTTCCTGTAAAAAATTTCAAACAAATTTTCATTTGAAATTTTCCTTTTTTTCTTGGAAAATTTCAAAAAAAAATTAAAATTTTATTTTGAATAAGAATTTTCAGTTGGATTCAGTTTTCAGAAACTAAAACTGTTTTGACAATATTTTCCTTCCCCCTGTCTTTTTCCAAACAATGCAATAGAATGAGCTATGTCTAATTTAGTTTTGCTTTTTGGGGGATTGGAGATGGGAGTTTCCCACTTACTTTTTTTCACACTACACCCTTCAAAATGTTTCCAGCTTTGGAAAAGTTACTGAGTAACAAAATTTCATTTTTATCAATAACTTTTCCTATGTTGAGGAAGTTTTGGAAAGTTAGAGTGAAAATAGGAAACAAAGTAAGAGGGGAAAAACTGAAAAAGAAAAAAAAATCCTGGACATCATTTATTTTATTGCACTCAGTGGGGAAGTGGGAGGAGGAAACAAAAATTTCAAATATTTTTTGGTTTCCAAAATCGAAACAAAAATTTCAAATTCAAAATTTCCCATTGAAAAATGGAATAGTTTAGTCAAATAACATTTTCCTGTGGAAAAAAACTGGGTTTGATGAAACCCCATTTTTGTGTGGAAAAAAACTTCACCAGCTTTACCTACAAGTAAAGACACAATACAAAGGTGAAGGTAGTGCTCTCTTTTCAGCAATGGAGTTTTAGGGGTCTGTGGCAAATTGCTGGCACTACTATGATGGGTCCCACACTTTCTCTTCTTGTGGGGGGTTTCAGGGTGCCATTTCATGCCCCTGAACTGGGGTATCAGCTATCCCACTAGTATCCCAGAGAAGGGGAGTGGAGAGGGAGGGACCCGGGTCCCAGCCCTGGGGCCCTAGGATAGCAGGTGAACCACTTGTACTATTAATCTTTTCCCCTGGGCTATTTTCCTCTCCTGAACTTCAGCTTGTGGGGCTTTCTGCCTTCCCTCTGCACAAGCCAGGTGTCCCTTTACCTAGGATCTTGGTCTTCTTAGCCCGCCGCAGCACTTCTCAAAACTCTCCTCCGCTTTCCTCCGAACTGCTCTCTGTTCCACCACCAATCCACTCTGCTTCACTCCTTCAAACTGCTCTCTGCTCCACCACCAAACCACTCTGATTCAACTCCTCCAAACTGCTCTCTGCTCCAACTCCTCTCCACTGTGCTCCAACTCCTCCTAGATCACTCTCCTGCTGCCTTCTGGGCATGCTGTATCACAGGCCAAACTGGGCCAAATTTTGCCATATTTGGATGAATCTGTTTCACAGCTTTCATAACTTTATGTTGAGTGAGGTTCAGCTGTTTCTGAACTTTTAGTAGTTCATGAACTTCCACCAGAGTTTATCTTTAATCACCAGGTAAATGAATGAATGTGAGATGACCTATGCAAAGTCCATGTAGATGCAGAATATTGGTCATGCCGTCTCCTAAACTCAAATGTCCTAGACAAAAATGCACTTAGAACTTTGAACTATAGTAAACTAGCTGAAAGCAGACCTGTGAAACCTTTCATTTGGGTTTTATAATATTATTTTTGGAAACCAGGCAATAAAGAAAGAACATACTGTATGTAAATTAATGAATAATAATCCTGAGCTGGTAAATTAGCAGTTTCATTAAAGCAATGGAGTTACACTGTTGTACCCCAGATGACGATCTGGCCCCATATTTCAAGAACAGAGAGAGCATTAATGTAGTATTGCTAATAATGTAGCGGATTGTGCCATACTCAGGAAACAATGAAAGGGTTGAGAAATACTAGGATTGTCAATTTCTGTAGCTGTTGTCTGTGAGATCACCTTACTTGGGCCCGATAGATCTAACAGGAGTCATGGCCCTCCACATTCAGAGGCGTCCAGAGATCTACATGATTTCTGTGTGCATTTTGCTTGGAGCCCTGGTGTCTATATACAATTCCTCGTGCCAGCCTCCAACCTGGCAACATAGCTCTCACATAGCTTCTTACCAATGGTTGCTACAAGGAAAGGGTATCATAGCTAGGCAGGTCACTTGTTCATTTCTAAGATGGACAGTCCTTCTTTTCTAAGATTTGTCTCCTGTCCAGCGCTGAGACTAAACTAGACATGGGTTTCTCCTGTATCATGAACTGGGGATGCCATTTTGAAGAGCGCACCATCCTCCCCACACCGGTGTGACTCTGTATGCACTGTGGGGAAGGGGTCACATGGTGTGGCAGGCCCACACCATTCCTGGATATACCGGAATGGCTGGTATTCTGGGTGTGCGGCATTGCCACCCTATTCACAGCACAGAGTGGGAAGCAGTGTAACAATGCATACCTTCAGCATTATCATGTACCTGAATATCCCTGCAAGTTTCAAGGAGAATTATGTTCTCTCATCAAGCTCTGCCTGCTCCCTGCCTAGCCATACCACCTCTAGGTCCATGGAGCCCCAGGCCCATGATGCAAGGTTTTAAATGAGATTAGAACTGTTTTCTCCCTGTATCATTTCAGGGAGTTCCCTGGATTTTTTTATCCTCTGTTTGTATTAGGACTGGGCTCATAAGAACCGATATTTGAAGAACTCTGGAGTTCGTGAACAATTATTAAATTATAATCCTATTGCTAACTCACTCACCTTGCTGTAGGCTGGCTCTTTGCAGGCCCACAGTTGAAGACCCAGATCACGTGTTTTCCTACAGAGCCCCCTAGCCTGCAAGCAGGACCAGGAAACCCCTTACATTAACGTGACAGGTTGTAATTTTAACACAGTTTTCAATATATCACACCTATAACCAAATTATAACCCAAACATGAAAAGATTATGCAAAGCTATTTGCATCACATGAGGTCTACAAAATAAGCAGTTCAATAGGTACAAGCAAAAAAGGCACACCTAATGGCCTCTTTAAACCAGGTGTGTGATAACAAGAGGCTCCATGCTGGTTCTAAATAGGGGGGAATAGTGGAATGGGGGGAGCTAGTGGAGTGTCCCTGGTATGGGGAGAGAGATTGGAATGTCCCACGTATGTGGCCATGCTTATGCTAATCCAGTGGCTAGGAAGCACTGTCTGGGGGTGCCAGACTTCTTGAATATACTGAATTTTGCAGAACATTTTTCATTTCAGCAGGAATAGTCTGCCTGTTCTGCTGCACTGCAAAAGCAGGCAATGCTCTTCAGGGAAGGAAAGAAGCTCTTCAGTGCATGGGGATGCACTATGCAGACAGCTCAGAATTCATGAATCCTGCTCTCTGTTGTTCTGACTGCTGTTCATATTTCTGTGCACTTCATAAGCCTTATTTACTGACCAAGACTTCACACCCTAGCCCTAGAAGGTGATTAAGACTTAGCACCTCACTGCACACACAAACATACACCATTTACAAATAAGAGAACTGAGAAGTTGCATACGAGCACTTCTAGCAAAGCTGAGAATAGAAACCCAGGTCCAGGGGTGAAAGTAACTTAGAGGACTTACTGGTATTCCTGAGTCCTGCAGAGCGGGCGGGGCCTCAACCAGAAGAGGCGTAGTCTCTACCGGAAGAGGCGAGGCCTTTAAATCCCCAGGCCCTTTAAATCAGGATTTAAAGGGCCCCGGGCTAGGGCTGTGGTACCAGCAGCTGGGAGCCCTGGGCCCTTTAAATCACCCCCTGAGCTTCTAGCCGCACAGGCGGCTGGGAGCCCTGGGGTTGGAAGTAATTTCAATGGCCCAGGGCTCTAGCTGCCGCTACCACAGCGGAACCCCAGGCCCTTTAAATTGCTGACAGAGGCCCTGGGATAGCGGCGGCAGGGCTCCAGCGGCTATTTAAAGGGTCCGGGGCTCCAGCCACCGCTACAGCCCTTGGCCCTTTAAATCGTCCCTGGAGCTCTGCTGCCAGAGCCCTGGGGTAGCGGTGGCGGAGCTCCGGCGACTATTTAAAGGGCTCGGGGCAGCCGCCGGAGCCCCACCGCCGCTACCCCAGGGCTCCGGCAGCAGGGCTCTGGTGGAAATTTAAAGGGCCTGGGGCTCCAGATGCTGCCCCAGTGTTATACCAATAAAATAAAAACCAGCAGGATCTTTTTAAAGGGGATAAGACAAAATGTCACATTTATTGTGAATACAAAAAGAATCATAGTAAGCAGTCAGTTATAGCTATAACATTTTATTTAGTTTTACATTTATTTACACACACACACAGGTTCTGCATAGATGTTATAGTTACCAGCCTAGAAGTTGCTCATGCCAAGTTACTGGCCAGGTAACCTGGGCATGAGGGTGGAGCCGAGTCCTTGTCAGATTCATCTGATGCTTCTGGAGGGTGGTTGCAGAACCAGACTCAAAGTCCTTAGTATGTAGAAGCCATTCTTATAGGAATTATTTCCTATGTCAGTCTATGGGAATTGCTGTTGCTGAATTAATCAGCAGATGGCACATTCCTGGTGGCATTTCTGGTGGCTTCATGCTGTCTAAAATTTATTATTTTGTTTTTTCCATCCTTTGAGATGGTCGGGTGGGATTCCAGTTTACCCTTCGGGGGTTGTCTGGTTGTTTTTACTTGATGCCGCCTTTAGCCGATGGTCACTGAATTTCTAGGCTGGCACCTTTCTGCTCATTTATTTATGTACACCAAGCATTTATTATTAGACATACTGTTTTTAACACTTTCGGGGTGTGTACTAATTTATTTGAGACTCCCTGCCCTTTAATTAAAGAGGGTGGAGGTCTTTCTATGCTGTTTTTAGGTACAAAGCATGCATAAAGAAAAAGTCAAAGAACTTGTTTGCAAGTTTCTCATAGCAATACAGTATCTTTCTGAGAACAGATACAATCAATGGTTTACACAGACAGTAGCTTGTAAGTTTAACAAGGGATCCAAGAGATTTTTTACTTGGTAATGCTATGAGGTTTAAATTGTGGGGGACAAAGTGACTTTCACTTGGGGAATCACTTTCAGTACCTTCTTTAATATCCCTACACCAGTCCCTTTAAATTGCTGCCTGGGGAAGCTGGTCCGTCCTGGTACGGAGCACCAGCTCTTGCTATCCTATCCTCCTATCCTTGCTCTTGCTATCCTTTGGCTATCCTACCTCTCACCATTAAAGCTAGGAAGAGAAACCAAGTTTCCTGATCTGTAACATTCTATTAATCTCTAGCACATAGCTGCATAACCTACTGCCAAAGTCAACGCCATTCGTGACGCGTCCACATAAAGGAGAATATTAGTTCCTATAGCTCAGGTGGTGTGGAGGTGTATATGAAAGATCCTAAGATCCAGCATTCAAACC
The DNA here is from genome assembly GCA_037349315.1 of Chelydra serpentina. Taxonomy (NCBI): domain Eukaryota; kingdom Metazoa; phylum Chordata; order Testudines; family Chelydridae; genus Chelydra; species Chelydra serpentina. The sequence goes on along the minus strand of JBAIAC010000029.1, from coordinate 48,713,052 downwards.
CAGCTGATGACCCATGCTGGGAGACTTTATGGTTGCATGTGATAGAATTTGTTTTCCAGTTTGCTTTTAACCTATAACTTAATTCAAACAGTGAGACAAAATCCTTTAAAACAAGTTTTATAGTTCAAAACAAAACAAAACCATTATGGTTGTCATAAATATAAAGGGAAGGGGGAGAGGGTCTGATGCAGATAAAATCCTCTTACCAGTAAAGGGTTAAGAAATGCAGGTAACCAGACCGACACCTGACCTGGCCGGCATCTGACCAATAAGGGGACAAGATACTTTCAAATCTTGGGAGGGGGAAGGCTTTGTGTGTGGGTCTTTTGTCAGACTCAGAGTGATCTTGGAGTCAGAAGGAACCAGTCATCTTTTCATCAAATCCTCCCTTTTCTAAAGTAAGTTTAGATAGCATAGCAAGTAGATTTCTGTTTATTTTTGCTTGGTACGTTCCCTGTGTGAGAGGGAGGGGTTATTCCTTTTTTTTTTCTGTAACTTTAAGGGTTTGTCCAGAGGGGGAATCCCTCGGAGTTTGGAAATTGAGTATCCTGTAAAATAGTTACCATCCTGATTTTACAGAGCTGATTTTACCTTCTTTGTTTTAATAAAATCCTTCTTTTAAGAAGCTGACTGTTTTCTATGGTGTTAAAACCCCGGGGGTGGTTTTTTTTAGATCACTGTGTAACCAATTGGTTAGGAGATTATTCTCAAGCTTCCCAGGAAAGGGGGGTACGGGCTTGAGAGGGTATTTTGGGTGGGGTGGAAGGGAACTTCAAGTGGTCTCCTTTCCTGGATTCCTGTTTAAACACTTGATGGTGGCAGTGGAAGAAGCATTTCTCAGGGTGCAGGGAATTTTGTACCTTGGGGGTTTTAACCTAAGCTGGTAAAAATAAGCTTAGGAGCTCTTCATGCGGGTCCCCACATGTTTACCCTAGAGTTTAGAGTGGGGAGGGAACCCTGACAATGGTGGTGCACAAAATGAAGATGCATGGGAGGGAACTGAAACTTGTCATCTTTATTCTTCTTTCTGTGTCTTATAGCTTCACTGTAAGTGTTTGCAGTAATTTTTCAATTTGGCTTTGAACACTAAGCTGTTCCACAAGAACCGTGGTATATTATCATTTCCAAAGTATAAAATATATCTTATACTTTAAGATTTGTCTATTCATGCATCTTAATGTATGGGCCAAATTCTCAGTTGAAGTCAATGGCGCTATGCTGATTTATCCCAGCTGAGGATTTGGCCCTTGTCTTTCTTTTAAACTTCTTCATTGATGTGGGTATGCGAGAGGTAGCAATAGAGATGTTTACTATCTCTAGCCAGACTTTTATTTTACAAACATAGGCCTTGATGCAGGAATTGGACCAGTGTGGACCTGGTATTAATTTCCCAGTTTCATCCAACAGTTTCTTAGCATTTTGAGTTTCTTCCTTCTCAAGTTGCCAAAACAGAAGATTTCCTGTTTTATTGCCTATTCCTTTGTTCTTGCTTTAAGACATTTTAATGTTTTTTTCTGCCTTTTCAAGAGTCATTGACTATATTTGTGTCTACTATTATTTAAAGTAATGATCACTCTTCTCTCCAGCACATACACTGTATATATTTAAATTGGTGAAGAGAATACAATAAACTGATGAAGTTTACAATCTGTTTCTCCTCCTTTTTGTATATGATTTTTATGTGACTATCTTATAATGTGACCCCTTAGGATTGATTTAAGTGGCTCCCAGTAAATTTGTAGTGACTCTACCACATTAGCTTTTGTCTTGTCAGAGTTTAATTTTCCCTTTTATTTATTATATTTGCACTTTGACTGTATTAATCTCTGTGGGTCTTATTCATAAAAATAAATAAACAAACAAACACAAATAAAATGTTGAAAGGCATTTAAAAAAAAGCTGAAGGCTTTCTAAGGTCATGACTGGGGTCATTCAATAAAAAGGAATTATATCCATTCTAAATATGCAAACTCCAAGTTCAAAAATCCCCATACTCTGCCCTAAGAAGGTGAAGCGCCAGAAGTCCAGTAAGATGCATCTCTTATGTGTCTGATTCAAAGGCCCTTAAAGTCAATGGAAAGCGTCTCAATGACTTCAGTGGGCTTTTGCATCAAATCCTAAATGATTAAATATTGCATGTGAAACAAGAAAAGGGTTAGAAAAGTTTAGAGAAACACATTGGCCTCAAAGAGATTGTAATGCAAGGTAATAAATCAGATCACTATTATAAAGTATTTCATGTATGCAGTGTTCTTGTAGCTTTGTTGGTCCCAGAATATTAGAGACAAAAGGTAGGTGAAGTAATATATTTTTTGGACCAATTTCTGTTGGTGAGAAAGACAAGCTTCCGAGAGCTCTTCTTCAGGTCTGGGAAAGGTGCTTATGCAAAACAATCTGTTCTACTTTGTAAGCTTGATAGCTTGTCTCTCTCACCAACAGAAGCTGGGCCAATAAAAGATATTATCTCCCTCACATTGGTAAAGTAAATGAAATACTTTATAGAGACAGACACTGGGACATCTGGAAATGCAATACATTTGCTGTTGCTTTGTGTCAAAGAACAGATGCCCAATTCCACCTACTGTTCTACAAGTTACATAGTAGCATGCAAAAATTATTCAAAGTTTTAAAAAATATTGCAGAACAAACAGAAAAATTGTCTGATAAAGGAAACACAAAAGGATAAAAATGTAATCTTAACTGAACTTTGCTCATCTGTATATCTCTAAAAATCGACTCTTCCAGGCTAATTATCTTCCAACTCAAATTGACATTTGACTTTCATTGTGATCTACAAAGTAACATGGATATTCTATGATGGGAAACATATGATGCATGCATGTGACCAAAATAATGTTACGGTGTTTGAGAACAGAATAAAAACCAGAAGAGATTCTAAGATTTCTTTAAAAACGTTTGTTAAACTGAAGAATTTTAAGCCTGAAATGATACAAATGAAGCTAGAACTATATTTCAGGACTGTCCTGAGGACTATAGTTCAGTCTTAGAGCTTGCAGAAAGACAGTGTCCTTTTTCTCTTTGATATGCTTGGAGAAATCTTAGCAATTTAAATGGAAGTTATGTGTCCATGCCAAGAGAAGTATGAATTCCATATCAATCTGTGGAAAGATTCTGCCAAAGAATAGTTAAATAATTCCCCCAAAGCAGTCAGTGCCACTAAATATTCATATACTATTTACTCATATTTCATTCATGTCACTTAAAAGCAATGCATTTGTCACATCAAACATTAAAGGGAAAAAAAGAACACCATACCTCATGCAGAGCTTTTCTCTCACCGCAGTTTATGCCTCCAATGAAGACCATGTTGGGCATCACTGGTCTGGGATACTCAAACACAAAGTCATATCTCATAAGCCAAATGGATGTAGAACTCAGAAGGTCCAACAGTGTCACATCTCTTTGCAGAACCTCAGAGGCGAAGCTTAGACCTTGTGCATAGACATCATTGCAATAGAAGAATTCTACAGAGTCAACTAAAACATTTTTCAGTCGTTGGGAAAAACTCATGTAGTCTGAGTTCATTGTAAAAAGTCTTGGAATGTAAGAGAGAGGATCTGGACATCGATTTGCTTTGTAATGTAAATTGCATGGTAATCCTCGCATGAAGAACACAGATGGGAGTGAAAAATAATTAGCAATTAGTGCTCCACAAAGAGAAACGGGATCGGTGAGGAGTGCATCAAAGTCACTTTGTTTCAGATATTGCATCAGTTCCTTGTGGTTAAATAAACTCTTACAGTGACTGAATAGAAGACTGAAAACTGCTGTTGAAGAGTTATATATTGATAGAACATTAAATGGAAATGGTTGTCCCGTTAGGTGAGCATCAATATATGTCTGTAAGCTTACATCTAGATCTTCCTTTGTATAAGGTACTGGATATATTTTCACTGTATAGTTCTCTGTTATTCCCAACTGCCAACTTACTTGAGGTATAACAACCACCACTTCATGTCCTCTCTGACTGAGGTTTTCCACTACTTGACGCATGCTGAGCCAGTGGCTTCCATCCATGGGCAGAACCAACAGCTTCCCACCTTCTGAAAAGCCAGCGATCATCAGGAGAAGCATCCATGCAGCATGCTGATAGCAAAGGAGAAGGGCAGTCACCATCTTCTGTTGGAACTCAAAACCTGAATAAACCTTCCTTCTTGAAGAGAAAACAAATTTCAGGAGCAAACACAAAGATTTATAACTGTTGGCTTCTGCTGCATTCTCTGTGTCTTCCAGTTAATGATTATTAGATCTAGTTTGTTTCCAGATAATGATCATCAAAGGAGATTTTAAAGCTGTTAGAGGGAGGGAGGGGGGAGAAGCGAGGACTCCGCGTGCCTCGTGCCTCCCCCCTCCTACCTCCTGCCTGTGGCAATCAGCTGGCTGGCGGCGTTGAGAAGGCAGGGGAGGGAGGGAGGGGGAGCCTGCGCGTCGAGTCCTCGCTCCTCCCCACTCCCTCCTGCCTCCAAAACTGTACCGGATTTACCATGGTGCCAGGCCCACAGTCCAAAGGGGCGCCGGCCCGGCTCGGCCCACTCTTCTCCGCCCGCCCCCCCTGTCGGGGCAGAAGCTTAGTGCTGCCGGCTCCTGCTGCAGCAGGGCTCTCCTGGCAGTCAAGCTCCTCCCCCGCCTCTTTCCCCAGCGTGCTACTTTCCCTCCCGTCCCCCTCTCCCTGCCGATCAGCTGCTTCCCGGCAGGAGGGAGGAGGAGGAGGTGTGGAGCCTCAGCGGGCTCGCCTCTCCGAGGAGGAGGAGAAGAGGCGGAGGCGGGGGCAGGGCCTTGGGGAAGGGGCTGGACTTGGGGCATACCCCCTCCAGCCCCCTGCCGTAAGCACCCCCACGACCTCAGTCCACACCCCCAGCCCTCTGCCCTGACTCCTGCACCCCCCTCACACCTCCCCAGCCCCCCTGCCCTGACTCCTGCACTCCTCACACACACCCAGCCCCCTGATCTGACTCCTGCACCCCCCCACACACACATACTACCAGTATTAAATTGCTTGTTTAAAATTGTTTAAAATGTATATAATGCCTTTTGTCTGGCAAAAATGTTTCCCTGGAACCTAACCCCCCCATCTACATTAACACAAATGCCAGAAGTCTAAATAATAAAATGGGTGAACTAGAGTGCCTGTGTTAAAGGAGGATATTGACATAATAGGCATCACAGAAACCTGGTGGAGTGAGGACAATCAATGGGACACAATCATTCCGGGGTATAAAATATATCCGAAGGACAGAACAGGTCGGGTGTGCGTGTGGGGGGCGGGGGCGGGGAGTGGCACTATATGTGAAAGAAAATGTAGAATCAAATGAAGTAAAAATCTTAAATGAATTCACATGTTCCATAGAATCTCTATGGATAGTAATTCCATGCTCTAATAAGAACATAACAATAGGGATCTATTATCAACCACCTGATCAGGACAGTGATAGTGATGATGAAATGCTAAGGGAGATTAGAGAGGCTATCAAAATAAAGAACTCAATAATAGTGGGAGATTTCAATTATCCCCATATTGACTGGGTATATGTCACCTCAGGACGAAATGCGGAGACAAAATTCCTCGATACTTTAAATGACTGCTTCTTGGAGCAGCTGGTACAGGAACCCACAAGGGGAGAGTCAACTCTTGATTTAGTCCTGTGTGGAGCGCAGGATCTGGTCCAAGAGGTAACTATAACGGGACCGCTTGGAAACAGTGACCATAATATAATAACATTTAACATTCCTGTGGTGCGAAGAACACATCAACAGCCCAACACAGTGGCATTTAATTTCAAAAAGGGCAACTATGCAAAAATGAGGGGGTTAGTTAAGCAGAAATTAAAGGGTAAAGTGACTAAAGTGAATCCCTGCAAGCTGCATGGACACTTTTCAAAGACACCATAATAGAGGCCCAACTTAAATGTATACCCCAAATTAAAAAACAAAGTCAAAGAACTAAAAAAGAGCCACCGTGGCTTAACAACCATGCAAAAGAAGCAGTGAAAGATAAAAAGGCATCTTTTAAAAAGCGGAAGTCAAATCCTAGTGAGGTAACTAGAGAGGAGCATAAACACTGCCAAATTAAGTGTAAAAATGTAATAAGAAAAGCCAAAATGGAGTTTGAAGAACGGCTAGCCAAAAACTCAAAAGGTAATAACAAAAAGTTTTTTAAATATGTCAGAAGCAGGAAGCCTGCTAAACAATCAGTGGGGCCCCTGGATGCTAGAGATACAAAAGGAGCACTTAAAGATGATAAAGTAATTGTGGAGAAACTAAATGAATTCTTTGCTTCGGTCTTCACGGCTGAGGACGTTAGGGAGATTCCCAAACCTGAGCCGTCAATTGTAGGTGACAAATCTGAGGAATTGTCACAGATTGAAGTGTCACTAGAGGAGGTTTTGGAACTAATTGATAAACTTAACTGTAACAAGTCACCGGGACCAGATGGCATTCACCCAAGAGTTCTGAAAGAACTCAAATGTGAAATCGCGGAACTATTAACTAGGGTTTGTAACCTGGTCTTTAAATCGGCTTCTGTAGCTAATGACTGGAAGATAGCTAATGTAACGCCAATATTTAAAAAGGGCTCTAGAGTTGATCCCGGCAATTACAGACCGGTAAGTCTAATATCCATACCAGGCAAATTAGTTGAAACAATAGTAAAGAATAAAATTGTCAGGCACATAGAAGAACATAAATTGTTGGGCAAAAGTCAACATGGTTTCTGTAAAGGGAAATCATGCATTACTAATTTATTAGAGTTCTTTGAAGGGGTCAGCAAACATGTGGGCTAGGGCGATCCAGTGGACATAGTGTACTTAGATTTCCAGAAAGCCTTTGACAAGGTCCCTCACCAAAGGCTCTTACGTAAATTAAGTTGCGATGGGATAAGAGGGAAGATCCTTTCATGGATTGAGAACTGGTTAAAAGATAGGGAACAAAGAGTAGGAATAAAAGGCAAATTTTCGCAATGGAGAGGGGTAACTAGTGGTGTTCCCCAAGGGTCAGTCCTAGGACCAATCCTATTCAACTTATTCATAAATGATTTGGAAGAAGGGGTAAACAGTGAGGTGGCAAAGTTTGCAGATGATACTAAGCTGCTCAAGATAGTTAAGACCAAAGCAGACTGTGAAGAACTTCAAAAAGATCTCACAAAACTAAATGATTGGGCAACAAAATGGCAAATGAAATTAAATGTGGATAAATGTAAAGTAATGCACATTGGAAAAAATAACCCCAACTATACATACAATATGATGGGGGCTAATTTAGCTACAACTAATCAGGAAAAAGATCTTGGAGTCATCATGGATAGTTCTCTGAAGACGTCTATGCAGTGTGCAGCAGCAGTCAAAAAAGCAAACAGGATGTTAGGAATCATTTAAAAAGGGATAGAGAATAAGACGGAGAATATCTTATTGCCCTTATACAAATCCGTAGTGCGCCCACATCTTGAATACTGCGAACAATTGTGGTCTCCTCATCTCAAAAAGGATATACTGGCATTAGAAAAGGCTCAGAGAAGGGCAACTAAAATGATTAGGGGTCTGGAATGGGTCCCATATGAGGACAGATTAAAGAGGCTAGGACTTTTCAGCTTGGAAAAGAGGAGACTAAGGGGGGATATGATAGAGGTATATTAAATTATGAGTGGTGTGGAGGAAGTGAATAAGGAAAAGTTATGTACTTGTTCTCATAATAGAAGAACTAGGGGCCACCCAATGAAATTAGTGGGCAGCAGGTTTAAAACAAATAAAAGGAAGTTCTTCTTCACACCGCGCACAGTCAACCTGTGGAACTCCTTGCCTGAGGAGGCTGTGAAGGCTAGGACTATAACAGGGTTTAAAAGAGAACTGGATACATTCATGGAGATGAAGTCCATTAATGGCTATTAACCAGGATGGGTAAGGAATGGTGTCCTTAGCTTCTGTTTGTCGGGGGGGGGGGGGTGATGGATGGCAGGAGAGAGATCACTTGATCATTACCTGTTAGGTCCACTCACTCCAGGGCACCAGGGATTGGCCACTGTCGGTGGACAGGATACTGGGCTGGATGGACCTTTGGTCTGACCCAGTACGGCCTTTCTTATGTTCTTAATTCTTATGGGGAAATTGGATTCGCTTAACATCATTTCACTTAAAGTCGCATTTTTCAGGAACATAACTACAACGTTAAGTGAGGAGTTACTGTACAGGCTATGAACAGCCAGTAGCTGCTGCCTTCTCCTCCTGAGAAGCTCTGTGCTGGGCTAGGAATCACAGGGAGATGGGCGTAAAGGAGGAGAGAGTCTCTCTGCCCTCAGTACTGCTAGAAACCATTGCAACCCGCTGGATCTCGCGAGGAATCACTGCAGCCATGATGGATGCATGAGGGAAATCGTTGTCGTAACTACAGCAAGCTGGCAGAAAATCTAATGGAAAATCTCAGGCATCCATTTGCATTTTTTCATTTTCAATACTCTAAATAACAAGATGAGAGTTTCAGGCCCCACCTAGATACTCTGCAGGACCTGAACTTAATGCCTTCCGGTTGAAAATTAAATTCTGTTAGTTTGTCAGTCAGCATGGTTCACCCAGCCACAAACCCAGATAGTTTCCCCAAGGCAATAAGAAGAGGTTCTATAAGTACACTGGGAACAAGAGAAAGACAAAGGAAAGTGTAGGTCTTCTACTTAGCAGGGAAGAAGAGCTAATAACCGATGACATCAAGAAGGTTGAGGTGTTTAATGCCTATTTTGCTTCAATCTTCACAAAAAGGTTAATTGTGACCAGATGCTTAACATAATTAATATTAACAAGGGGGAACAAACACAAGCCAGAATAAGGAGAGAACTGGTTACAAATATTTAGTTAGATGTATTCATGTCAGCAGGGCGTGATAAAATTCACCCTTGAGTAATTTAGGGACTAGCTGAAGCTATCTCAGAACCATTAGGATTATCTGCAAAAACTCATGGGGGACAATTAAGATCCTACAGGACTGGAGAAGGGCAAACATGTTACCTATCTTTAAAACAGGGAACAAAGAGGACCTGGGAAATTACAGACCAGTCAGCCTTACTTTGATACCTAGATAGATACTGGAAGAAATTATTAAACAATCAGTTTGTAGGCACCTGAAGGATAATAGGATGATACATAATAGCCAATATGGAATTGTCAAGAACAAATCATGCAGAACAAACTAATTTCCTTCTTTGACAGGATTACTGGCTTAGTGGTTAGGGGAGAAGCTGTAGATGTAATATATCTTGACTTTAGTAACGCTTTTGACACAGCCCCATATGACAGTCTCATAAGGAAATAAACGTGATCTAAATTAAATTAGTACAAGGTAAGTGCAGAACTAGTTGAAAAACAGTATTCAAAGAGTAATTATCTATGGTTTCCTGTCAAACTTGGACAGCGTATCTAGCAGTGTCCTATAAGGGTCTCTTCTGGGTTTGGTATTATTCAATATTTTCTTTAATGACTTGAATAATGGAGTAAAGAGTATGCTTATAAAATTTGCAGATGACACCAAGCTGGGAGAAGTTGCAACCATTTTGGGGAAGAGGATTAGAATTCAAAAGACCTTGACAAATTGGAGAATTGGCCTTTAATCAACAAAATGAAATTCAATTAAGTCAAATGCAAAGTACTACACTTAGGAAGGACAAATCAAATGCACAAATACAAAATGGAAAATAAATGGTTAGATAGTAGTACTGCTGAAAAAGATCTAGGGGTCATAGTGGCTCTCAAATTGAATATGAACCAACAATGTAATACAGTTGTGAAAAAGACTAATATCATTATAGGGCAGGGGTGGGCAAACTACGGCCTGCAGGGCGTATCTGGCCTGCAAACCGTTTTAAGCACTCTGGCACTCCAGCAGGGAGCAGGGGTCGGGGGCCACTCCACGCGGCTTCTGGAAGCTGTGGCATGGCTCTCCGGCTCATACACACTCCAATGGCTCTGCTCCAATAGCTCCATCCAGTGCTCCAATGGGAGCTACAGGGGGGGTGCTTGCGGACGGGGCAGCATGCAGAGCCACCTGGCCGCACCTCCACGTAGGAGCCAGACATACCGCTGCTTCCGGGAGCCACTTGAGGTAAGTGCCGCCTGGAGCCTGCACCCCTGAGCCTCTCCCCATGTCCCAACCTCCTGCCCCAGCCCTGATCCCCCTCCTGCACTCTGAACCCCTTGATCCCATCCCAGAGCACCCCCCTGCACCCCAAGTCCCTCATCCCCAGCCCCACCCCAGAGCCCTCACCCCCCTCCCACACCCCAACCCCAATTTTGTGAGCATTCATGGCCCACCATACAATTTATATTCCCAGATGTGGCACTCAGGCCAAAAAGTTTGCCCACCCGTTCTAGGGTATATTAACAGGACTGTTGTATGTAAGACATGGGAGGAAATTGTCCTACCGCACTTGGCACTGGTGAGGCCTTTGCTGGAGAACTGTGTCTAGTTTAGGGCACCACATTTACGAAAGATGTGGGCAAATTGGAGAAAGTCCAGAGGAGAACAACAAAAATTATAAGAAGGTTTAGAGAAGCAGATCTATGTGAAAGATTAAGAAAATTTGGTATTTTAGTCTTGAGAAAGGAAGACTGAGGGGGGGACCGGACAACAGTCTTCAAATATGTTAAGGGCTGTTATAAAGAGGATGTCAAGTATCAGAGGGGTAGCCGTGTTAGTCTGGATCTGTAGAAGCGACAAAGGGTCCTGTGGCACTTTATAGACTAACAGACGTATTGGAGCATAAGCTTTCGTGGGTGAATATCCACTTTTTCAGATGCAACAGAGGATGGTGATCAATTGTTCTCCATGACCATTGATGGTAGGACAAGAAGTAATGGACTTAATCTGCAGGTAGATTTAGGTTAGATATTAGAAAAGCTTTCTATCTATATGGATAATTAACTCTGAAATAGGCTTCCAAGGGAGGTTGTGAAATCCTTGTCATTGGAGGTTTTTAAGAACATGTTGGACAAACACCTGTCAGGGATGGTCTAGGTACAATTGGTCCTGTCTCTGCATGGGAGAATGGATTAGATGACTTCTCGAGGTCCTTTCCGCCCTACATTTCTATGTTTTTATGAACTTTTGGGTAGTCCGCTCAGAAAATGGAGTTTGTTTCTGTGGAAAATTTACACTTTTCTATGAAAAAAATCTAAAACAAGTATTCTGGCCCAAAACAGAAATATTCCATAGAAGTTTTAATTTTGGTGTATCTGTTAGAGGGGAAAAGACTGAAAGGCAAAGGAGGAGTGTGTGCTTTCTGTCTCCCTAGGTTCGGCCTCCCTGTCCAGCGTCTGTCATCTGGTAGGATCCCTCCCCTGCAGAGAGGATCCCCCCCCACCCTGAATAATGAGGAGTCAATCAGTAAAGGTAAAATCAAATAAAGTGTATTGAAGGGTTTATAACAAAGAGTGGGACAAATAAGAAGGGGAATAAACAGCAAAATTGCGCAATACAGTGATTACCCCCAAACTTAACCCCATAAACAGATATATAAAAACCTTCTACCCAGATCAAAGAGACGACAGGTGCTTCGGACCTCAATCCTTGGGCTAATGGTAAGCCTTTGGAGAGGAGCTCCAAGGAGTCCCTTGATGTTCCTCTGGGATCACAGGGATGTAGCTGATGCGCTCAGGAGAACAGATGACAAAGGTAAGTGTTGTATTGTATCTTCTCCTTCTCCCTTTCTTTGCAGGTGAGGAAGCTGTTGGAGGAAAATCCCTACCCCTTCTATCACTAAGATGGATAGATGCCTGCAGGCATAGGCGCTGACTCCGAGGGTGCTCCAGGGCTGGGGCACCCATGGGGGAAAATCGGTGGGTGCAGAGCACCCACCGGCAGCTCCCTACCCCGCCCCTGCTCACCTCCGCTCTGCCTCCTCACCTGAGCGCGCCACCGCATCCTGCTTCTTCTCCCTCCCAGAGCTTGCCGTGCAAATCAGCTGTTTGGCGCGGCAAGCCTGGGAGGGAGGGAGGAGAAGCGGAGCAGCGGAGCAGCGGAGTGCTGGGGGTAGGAGGTGGAGTGAGGTGAGCTGGGTTTGGCGCGGCAAGCCTGGGAGTGGGGGAGGAGGGGAAACGTGGCGTGCTCAGGGGAGGAGGCGGGGCTGGGGCAGGGATTTAGGGAAGGGGTTGGAATGGGAGCGGGGAAGGGGTGGAGTCGGGGCAGGGCTGGGGGCGGGGGCGCAAGCACCCACCGACACCAGGGAAAGTTGGCACCTATGCCTGCAGGTAAGACCCGTGACCCGTGACCGTCCCTGGCTGCCACTCAGATGGACAACCCTGAGGCTATGTTCAGGGCAGCTTTTATACACTTGCCTGGGAAACCCCTAAGAAAAGGCAGGAAGCCCCTTCTGAGAAACCTCTAGAAAAACTGGTTCTGACTGGAAGTTGTATGCAACTCCAGGAGAACTAAAAGAGCGGGAAACTTAACAAAACTCCATTTTGGAATCATAGAATCATAGAATCTCAGGGTTGGAAGGGACCTCAGGAGGTCATCTAGTCCAACCCCCTGCTCAAAGCAGGACCAACCCCAACTAAATCATCCCAGCCAGGGCTTTGTCAAGCCTGACCTTAAAAACCTCGAAGGAAGGAGATTCCACCACCTCCCTAGGTAACTCATTCCAGTGCTTCACCACCCTACTAGTGAAAAGGTTTTTCCTAATATCCAACCTAAACCTCCCCCTCTGCAACTTGAGACCATTACTCCTTCTTCTGTCATCTTCTACCACTGAGAACAGTCTAGATCCATCCTCTTTGGAACCCCTTTTCAGGTAGTTGAAAGCAGCTATCAAATCCCCCCCTCATTCTTCTCTTCTGCAGGCTAAACAATCCCAGTTCCCTCAGCCTCTCCTCATAAGTCATGTGCTCCAGCCCCCTAATAATTTTTGTTGCCCTCCGCTGGACTCTTTCCAATTTATCCACATCCTTTTTGTAGTGTGGGGCCCAAAACTGGACACAGTACTCCAAATGCGGCCTCACCAGTGCTGAATAGAGGGGAATAATCACGTCACTCAATCTGCTGGAAATGCCCCTACTTATACAGCCCAAAATGCCGTTAGCCATCTTGGCAACAAGGGCACACTGTTGATTCATATTCAGCTTTTCGTCCACTGTAACCCCTAGGTCCTTTTCTGCAGAACCGCTGCCCACCCATTCGGTCCCTAGTCTATAGCAGTGCACTTAGGATCCTTAGAATCCTGCACTTAGGATTCTTCCATCCTAAGTGCAGGACTCTGCACTTGTCCTTGTTGAACCTCATCAGATTTCTTTTGGCCCAATCCTCTAATTTGTCTAGGTCCCTCTGTATCCTGTCCCTATCCTCCAGCGTATCAACCACTCCTCCCAGTTTAGTGTTATCTGCAAACTTGCTAAGGGTGCAGTCCACACCATCCTCCAGATCGTTGATGAAGATATTGAACAAAACCGGCCCCAGCACCGACCCTTGGGGCACTCCACTTGATACCGGCTGCCAACTAGACATGGAGCCATTGATCACTACCCGTTGAGCACGACCATCCAGCCAGTTTTCTATCCACCTTACCGTCCATTCATCCAGCCCATACTTCTTTAACTTGCTGGCAAGAACACTGTGGGAGACTGTATCAAAAGCTTTGCTAAAGTCAAGAAATAGCACATCCACTGCTTTCCCCTCATCCACAGAGCCGGTTATCTCATCATAGAAGGCAATTAGGTTAGTCAGGCATGACTTGCCCTTGGTGAATCCATGCTGACTGTTCCTGATCACTTTCCCCTCCTTTAAGTGGTTCAGAATTGATTCCTTGAGGACCTGTTCCATGATTTTTCCAGGGACTGAGGTGAGACTGACTGGCCTGTAGTTCCCCAGATCTTCCTTCTTCCCTTTTTTAAAGATGGGCACTAGATTAGCTTTTTTCCATTCATCCGGGACCTCCCCCGATTGCCATGATTTTTCAAAGATAATAGCCAATGGCTCTGCAATCACATCGGCCAACTCCTTTAGCACCCTCGGATGCAGTGCATCCCGCCCCATGGACTTGTGTTCGTCCAGCTTTTCTAAATAGTCCCGAACTACTTCTTTCTCCACAGAGGGCTGGTCACCTCCTCCCCATACCGTGCTGCGGAGTGCAGCCGCCTGCGAGCTGACCTTGTCTGTGAAGACAGAGGCAAAAAAAGCATTGAGTACACTAGCTTTCTTCACATCCTCTGTCACTAGGTTCCCTCCCTCATTCAGCAAGGGGCCCACACTTTCCTTGACCACCTTCTTCTTGCTCACATACCTGAAGAAACCCTTCTTGTTACTCCTAACATCTCCGGCTAACTGCAACTCCAAGTGTGATTTGGCCTTCCTAATTTCACTCCTGCATGCCTGAACAATATTTTTATACACCTCCCTAGTCATTTGTCCAATCTTCCACTTCTTGTAAGCTGCTTTTTTGTGTTTAAGACAAGCAAGGATTTCACTGTTAAGCCAAGCTGGTCGCCTGCCATATTTACTTTTCTTTCTACATATCGGGATGGTTTGTTCCTGCAACCTCAATAAGGATTCTTTAAAATACAGCCAGCTTTCCTTGACTCCTTTCCCCCTCATGTTATTCTCCCAGGGGACCTTGCCCATCAGTTCCCTGAGGGAGTCAAAGTCTGCTTTCCTGAAGTCCAGGGTCTCTGTTCTACTGCTCTCCTTTCTTCCTTGTGTCAGGATCCTGAACGCGACCATCTCATGGTCACTGCCTCCCAGGTTCCCATCCACTATTGCTTCCTCTACTATTTCTTCCCTGTTTGTGAGCAGCAGGTCAAGAAGAGCTTTTCCCCTAGTTGGTTCCTCCAGCACTTGCACCAGGAAATTGTCCTCTACACTTTCCAAAAACTTCCTGGATTGTCTGTGCACTGCTGTATTGCTCTCCCAGCAGATATCGGGGTGATTAAAGTCACTCATGAGAACCAGGGCCTGTGATCTACTAACTTCTGTTAGTTGCTGGAAGAAAGCGTCGTCCACCTCATCCCCCTGGTCTGGTGGTCTCTAGCAGACTCCCACCAATACATTACCCTTGTTGCTCACACTTCTCAATTTAATCCAGAGACTCTCAGGTTTTTCTGCAGTTTCATTCTGGAGCTCTGAGCAGTCATACTGTTCTCTTACATACAATGCAACTCCCCCACCTTTTCTGCCCTGCCTATCCTTCCTGAACAGTTTATATCCATCCATGACAGTACTCCAATCATGTGAATTATCCCACCAAGTCTCTGTTATTCCAATTACATCATAATTCCTTGTAATTGTGGCTGGTGGAGAGAGCCAGAGCAGAGCCCTGCAGAGAGGCATGGCAATCGGCCATTGAGGCAACAAATGAGTGCCAGAGCAGCTCGCTCCGGAATATGTAAGGTGCCTCCTTAACATGTAAGGTGCCTTCTACGTAGGGTGGGAGGTGAACTCTGCAGATGAACCTCTGAACTCTGGGGCTACACTGGCCAAGACAGCAACTATGGGTCGGGTGCAGAGAAGGGATGGGCACACTTGGAGTTGCAGCTAGCCCGAGATGTTAGGAGTAACAACATGGATTCCTGTAGTCACAGAACATATGAAAGTGAACCCCACCTAACATATCATGCACCCATTCTCTTTTGTAGGCCAGGCTCTCTTGTCAGACTACATCACCCATAATGCATCAGGGTTCCCTCTTGGAGAGGGGAGCTAGTGCATCTTGAGAGATGTAGTCTGGCTGGAGAGCTCCACCCATAGAGGAAAAAGGGGACACGAGGAAACTCAGCTATAACTCCCATTAGGCACTATGGCTGCAAAGCCAATTTGTCATATTTTGCGTTTTGGATGAAATATTTCTCTTTTCGAGCACTTGGTTTTCTGACAAAATCAAAATTTTCCATGTAAAGTAGACACCACAAATTTGATTTAGCCAAACACCATTTTTTTAATCAACAAAAAAGTTCGAATAGAAGATTTTCACCCATTCTTATACATGGGGTTGCTCTCTTATTACCCTGCCAAACTGTGTTTGCGATGGTACATTCACGGAAGATCTTGCCAGCTATCCTATAGCACCCAAGTTACTGGGAACATGTCTGGGAATTGTGGATGCTGTCATATGGCACCATGCACACTGGGACATCCTTATTCCCTATGGTGACCACAGTTCCAATGTACTGGATTAGTCCTGCTTTACTGAGAATTCCTGTCATCCTTCTTAGTCTAGGTATAACCCTTCTGCCAGGTGGAACCAGCAGCAACAAGGGCCGGGTTCGGTATCTAGGGGTTCCTTTTCAACAATACAACACAGAACCAGGTCAAGCCCCTACCCAGTGACCTGGGACAATTACACACCACCCCCTGGGCACCTCTAAGGGACAATACTTCCCCTCTCGCAAGCACAGAGTCTGAGGCCTGGTCTACACTAGGACTTTATGTCGAATTTAGCAGTGTTAACTCGATTTAACCCTGCACCCGTCCACATTATGAAGCTATTTATTTCGACATAAATGGCTCTTTAATTCGATTTCTGTACTCCTCCCCGACGAGGGGAGTAGCGCTAAATTCGACATGGCCATGTCGAATTCATGTTACTGTGGACGGAATTCGACGCTAATAGCTCCGGGAGCTATCCCACAGTGCACCACTCAGTGGACGCTCTGGACAGCAATCCGAGCTCGGATGCTCTGACCAGCCACTCAGGAAAAGCCCCGGGAAAATTTGAATTCCTTTTCCTGTCTGGCCAGTTTGAATCTCATTTTGTGTTTGGACATCGTGGTGAGCACAGCAGCACTGGCAACGATGCAGAGCTCTGCAGCCGTGGTGACCATGACATTGCAGAATAGGAAGAGAGCACCAGCTTGGACTGATCGGGAAGTCTTGGACCTGATCGCTGTGTGGGGCGATGAGCCCGTGCTTTCGGAGCTGAGATCCAAAAGACGGAATGCGAAAATTTATGAGAAGATTTCCAAGGCAATGGCGGAGAGAGGATATGTCCGGGATGCAACGCAGTGCTGCGTGAAAATCAAGGAGCTGCGACAGGCATACCAAAAAACCAAAGAGTCCAACAGACACTCTGGATCGCAGCCACACACATGCCGTTTTTACGAGGCACTGCATGCTATGCTCGGTGGTGCTGCCACCACTACACCACCAGTGTCCGTGGACTCTGACGACGGGGTCTTATCTACGGCCACGTCGTCTGACATTTTCACAGACGGTGAAGAGGAGGAAGGAGAGGAGGAGGACGAGGCAGTCGACAGCGCTTTAAACGCTGATTTCCCCGACAGCCAGGATCTGTTCATCACCCTCACCGAGCTCCCCAATGAACCCTCCCAAAGCAGCAGCCCAGACCAGGACCCAGGCAAAGGATCCTCAGGTCGGTGTTTTAAATATTTATTTTGAATAGAATAGGCATTGGTTTCTTATCAATGTGTTTTTATTGCTTGCTTTGCAATAGGCACTTCAGTTTTCAATCTTTTGAAAGGCAACTACTCGAATAGTCTGTCAATATGTATGGGGATAGAGGAGAAATCGCCATCGGAGATCTCCGCGAAACTCTCCTGTAGGTACAGTGAAAGCTTTTGCATCAGGTTCCCAGGGAGAGCGGCCTTACTATCTCCTCCATGGTAGGATACTTTTCCGCGCCGTGCAAGCTGCAGGTACTCCGGTATCATTGCCTTGCATAGCATGGCGGCATACGGCCCCGGGGTTTGCTTGCATTCACGCAGCATGCGGTCTTTCTCTGTCTCCGAAATCCTCATCAGAGTGATATCAGTCATGGTGCCCTGGTTTGAATGGGTGTTTTTGTTAGTATAGTGACTCCTTGATTTTTCCTTTAAAGAACGACAAGCGGCGGTTGGCAGACATGCGGGGGGGTGGTAGCAGTGAGGCTAACTGCAGAAACTTTGCGGTGCACCGGCAGTGAGAGTTCCCTGAACCGGCCACGCGGAGGGGGTGGGGAGGCTAGGCGAGCCGTTAACACACAGGCGTGCGCAGGCAGGGAGAGTTCCCGGTACCGGCCCCGCAGAGGGGGAGGGGAGGGTATTTGAGCCGTTACAACACAGTGGAGCGCAGGCAGGCAGAGTTCCCTGGAACGGCCACGCGGAGGGGGTGGGGAAGGTAGGCGAGCAGTTAAACCACGGCGGGTCACGGGCTGGGAGAGTTCCCGGTACCGGCACCGCGGAGGGGGTGGGGAGGTTAGGAGAGCCGTTAGCACACAGCCGTGCGCGGGCAGCCAGAGTTCCCTGGACCGGCCACGCGGAGGGGGAGGGGAGGGTATCTGAGCCGTTACAACACAGTGGAGCGCAGGCAGGCAGAGTTCCCTGGAACGGCCACGCGGAGGGGGTGGGGAAGGTAGGCGAGCAGTAAACCACGGCGGGTCACGGGCTGGGAGAGTTCCCGGTACCGGCACCGCGGAGGGGGTGGGGAGGTTAGGAGAGCCGTTAGCACACAGCCGTGCGCGGGCAGCCAGAGTTCCCTGGACCGGCCACGCGGAGGGGGTGGGGAGGGTATCTGAGCCGTTACAACACAGCGGAGCGCAGGCAGGCAGAGTTCCCTGGAACGGCCACGCGGAGGGGGTGGGAAAGGTAGTTGAGCAGTTAAACCACGGCGGGTCGCGGGCTGGGAGAGTTCCCGGTACCGGCACCGCGGAGGGGGTGGGGGTGGAGGGAAACGTGTGTGCAAGCCCTTGTAGCCGAGCGGTTTTGCCGGCATCAGGAACTGGCCACCGCTAGGACCTGTGCTTGAAACATGGGAGTACCGCACTGCTGTGAAGTTAGGTCACAGCAGTCCAAAGGCACTGGCTTACCATGGTCTCCAGGGAGCAGTTTTGCAGTGTCCAGGTCCGCTTGGGTGATCTGAACACCAGGACCCCTGGCAGTTAATACAAATACATAATATTCGACCTTGTACTGAGTGCACATGTGATAGATAGTATGCATGGTCTTGTTCACAGGGAAAGAGTATAGGCATTGTTCAGGAAAATGTATCTTTCTGAGGAATTCACTCCCTTTCTCCCATCCCACAGCTGCGAGTGTCTCCCTCCCTACCCGTGGATCGCCCTCCCAGAGGCTTGCGCAGATCAGGCGGCGCAAAAAAACCCCCCGGGACAACATGTTTTCGGAACTGATGGTCTGTTCCCGAAATGATGCTGCACAGCGGAGAGAGGACGTCTCAAGGTCTGAGCGAGCAGTCAGCGAACGGGAGCAGAGGGCTGAAGCTCGCGAGGACAGGTAGCGGTTGAAAGATCAGCAGACGACTCAAACGCTGCTTGGACTAATGCGGGAGCAAACTGATACGCTCCGCCGCCTTGTTGACGTTCTGCAGGAACGGAGGATGGAGGAAAGGGCACCTCTGTATGTTCTTTCCAACCGCCCTCCCCTGCCACAAAGTCCTATTTCTCCCTCACCCAAAGTCAGTAGAACGAGGGGAGGCAGGGGCCGAGGAAAAAATCACTCCACCCCTGCGGACTGCTCCAGTAGCAGAAAGCTCTCCTTTCCAAAAATATAGATGGGACCTTGACTTCCCTCCAAACGCACCCCACCCCAGCCCCCGTCCAAGTGTCATCCTAAAATTTTGCTCTCCTTAATAAAAAATTGTGTTCTGAACAGTCCTGATTCCTTGACTGTCTTTCAAAGGGCTGTTGTATTGTGGGGGAGGGGAGGGGTGGTTTGTGATTTGAGACGATAGTCGCAGATAACAGGGTGGGAACAGGGGAAAAGGTTCATCAGAAAGTCACACTCACATTGCATTCACTAGGCACAGTTGCCATTCTAGGAGGGGGTTTTCCTATTCTCTATGGGTGGGGGGCTGTCACTTTCAGGTGGTGGAGGGTGGCTGCGGATCGTTGGCGGCAGGCAATAGCCTGCATGACAGATCCATGCAGCAGGGGATCAGTGGCCGCAATCCCCTGCAAAGAAGTCACACAGCCCCCCCCTCACAGACTTCCGAACAGGAGTGGTTGCAGGCTCCGTTGAAACAAGCAGTACACCATTGCGGACTACTCAGGGAGCAGGAGCCTGTCATTCCCTGAGTTGGGAAGCGCCCTTTCCATCACTCCACCCGCTCCCCAACCGCGGTATTTGTCCCAGTCTCAGCACTTTACCGAGAAATCATTAATAAAGAAGACGGTTTTAATAAACAATGTTTCCTTTATTATACTTTTAAACCGGGGACTGAAGGGGGGGAAAAGGGTGCTGGTAATTGTAGAGGATAGACAACAGTCACCGGGTAAAGAAACGGGGGCTGGTTCACCTTTCGTTTTAACAAGCGAAACAGTCACTGGTTACCCTGCTCGCTCTGGAATCTAGCTTTCAGGGCTTCCCGGATGCGCAGCGCGTCCCGCTGGGATCTTCTAATCGCCCTGGTGTCCAGCTGTGCGTAATCAGCAGCCAGGCGACTGGCCTCAGCCTCCCACCCTACCATAAACGTCTCCCCCTTGCTCTCGCAGAGATTGTGGAGCACACAGCAAGCTGCGATCACAATGGGGATATTTGTTTGGCTGAGATTGGAGCGAGTAAGTAAGCTTCGCCATCTCCCTTTCAGACGGCCAAAGGCACACTCCACCACCATCCTTCACTTGCTCAGCCGGTAGTTGAAGAGCTCCTTTTCAGTGTCCAGGGGCCCGTGTATGGCTTCATGAGCCAGGGCATTAGCGGGTAGGCTGGGTCCCCGAGGATCACTATAGGCATCTCCACATCCCCAAGAGGTATTTTGCAGTCCGGGAAGAAAATACCTTCCTGCAGCCGTCTGAACAGACCAGAGTTCCTGAACACACGAGCGTCATGAACCTTGCCCGGCCATCCAACGTTGATGTTTGTAAAGCGTCCTTTATGGTCCACTAGTGCTTGCAGCACCATAGAAAAATAGCCCTTTCGGTTAATGTACTGGCTGCCCTGGTGGGCCGGTCCAAGGATGGGGATGTGTGTCCCATCAATAGTCCCGCCGCAGTTTGGAAATCCCATAGCAGAAAAGCCATCTATGATCACCTGCACGTCTCCAAGGGTCACTACCTTTGAGAGCAGCAGGTCAACGATTGCATGGGCTACCTGCATCACAGCAACCCCCACGGTAGACTTGCCCACTCCAAATTGATTCGCGACTGACCGGTAGCTGTCAGGAGTTGCAAGCTTCCACAGGGCTATAGCCACTCGCTTCTGGATAGTCAGGGCAGCTCGCATCCGGGTGTCCTGGCGCTTCAGGGCAGGGGACAGCAACTCACAAAGTTCCAGGAAAGTGCCCTTACGCATACGAAAGTTTCTCAGCCACTGGGATTCATCCCAGACCTGCAGCACTATGCGGTCCCACCAGTCAGTGCTTGTTTCCCTGGCCCAGAATCGCCGTTCCACAGGATCAACGTGACCCATTGCCACCATGATGTCCAGGGGCCGGGGTCCCGTGCTTTGCGAGAGGTCTGTGCCCCTCTCAGAGTTCATGTCCTCACGGAGCTTCCGTTGCCTCCTCGCCAGATTTATCTGCATCTGCCTCTGGAAAAGGTGGACGATAAGGCGCGAGGTGTTGACAACGGACAGAACAGCAGCGATGATCGTGGAGGGCTCCATGCTCGCTGTCCTGTGGCGTCCGCGCTGTCAATCACCAGAAAAGGGTGCGATGTAATTTCCCGCCAGCGCTTTCACGTAGGGAGGGCGGGAGTGTGGGTCGAATGACGACAGGTTCCCAAAACCACCCGCGACACATTTTTGGCCCCAGAAGGCACTGGGGGCTAGACCCAGAATTCCAATGGGTAGCGGGGACTGCGGGAACTGTGGGATAGCTACCCACAGTGCACCGCTTGCATTGTCGACGCTTGCCCCGTTAGTGTGGACTCACAAACTCGAATTAATGTCCTTGGTGTGGATACGCACGATCGACTTTGTAAAATCGATTTCACAAGTTCGGTTTAAGATAAATCGAACTATTCCCATAGTGTAGACATACCCTGAGTGTAGCAAAACCTTTTAGTAAAAGGAGGGAAGTAACTCAGCATTAATTTGAGAAAACACCGCAACTAGAGTTCATAAACATAACCCATGAGCAAAATATCCACCCCCAAGTAAGCTGGGCAGTGTCCCTTTCCCTCAGGGTCTTAAGTCCAGCAACCCAAAAGGCCTTTTAAAATGCCCATCCCTTCTCTGCACCCCACCCATAGTTGCTGTCTTGGCCAGTGTAGCCCCATAGTTCAGAGGTTCATCCGCAGAGTTCACCTCCCACCCTGTGTAGAATGGGGGGTGGGTAAGGAGGCACCTTACATGTTCCGGAGCGAGCTGCTCTGGCACTCACTTGTTGCCTCAATGGCCGATTGCCATGCCTCTCTGCAGGGCTCTGCTCTGGCTCTCTCCACCAGCCACCCTGATGGCTGCTTGTCACACCTCTCCACCAGCCACCCACTCACCAAGATATTTTCAGAGCCTCCCCCCCTTTAACACAACTCTCAGCAATTTCAGCTGTGAGTTGGAGAGCCTCACTGCCAGCACATACTAGACAGACTCTTACAATAGAGACACTATCCCAAAGTAAGTCTAATTCTTAGATCTAGGTATCAGTAGCTTCATATCTACAGCATGTAACAAGACTTTCAATTGAGTTTCAACTAACTCTTTTATTATACCACGAACATAGGAAAACTCAAACAATCCCCTTAAAACAAACCCACCCTCTCAACTCATTGGGCTTTGGAACCCATGTCTCCTGCCTAGCGAGTGCCATTCAGTTGAGCATGAGTCCTTCCATCAGGGTATGTCAGGTACAGTTTTGCTGCCCTCGGTTCACACAACAAGGATAACAATGCTTTAACAAGGATAACAAGGAGACTGGGGATCCAACACCAGCCACAAGTGATCATTTGGGCAAGCAATCCCATCATGCTGAGCATCTCGGCAGGGTGGGTTTGTCCATGCAAACAAGATCAGCTCCTGAAGTCTTTCCCACAGCTCACCACTAGATGTCAGGGGAGAGCTCATTCAGACTCTGCTTACATCTGGAATCTGGGGGTTTCACTTGAACCCTGAGATGTCTGGTCATTTCTTTCTCTTGGGCAGTACTGAGTACTGAGTCCAGGGACAACAGTTCCTGCAACACAATAGGAGAGGTAGAACAGCTTTGGGACCTGGCAGTTTTTCAGCAGGCAAAGGAGTCCACTGGCTGGGCCTAGAGGGGCTCAGAGCAACCTCTGAGCTGCTTCTCTTTTAAGGGTCGGGTAGAACAGGCAGGAGCCATGGGGTGGGTGGAGGAGCTGGGAGGCCCAGGGCCCCCTGTGCTAGCAGGAGAGGAACAAATAGGTAGGGGCAGCATGGTTGATAGAAAGAGTAAGCATGATTTTAAGGGAAGGAGAATTGTTTTGCTGTGCAGTATTGTTTAAGGGGACGGGGTCTAATAATGGAAGCAGCATTGCTTGAGGGGAGGTATTTTGATTTTGGGAGGAGAGAGGGTTTTGCAGCAGACAATCATTTTTTGCCTCAGCTGATCATAGTGAAAAATAACACAGGTTCACCAAACTTCCTATCTAGTTATAGCTCATTGAGATCTCATGTATTGGCTGCAGTTGAAGATTTTTTAAAAAGGTTAATAGTCATTTTTGCTGTTATCCTTCATAATTGAAATTTGTCCTTCAGTGGAGGTTGACAAATAATGTTTTTCTATAGAGACTTCCATATGGCTGTCTTGTCCTATTGTTCCCAATCAAATGAGGCTGAAAGTGTCCCATTGCTCCTAACAGGAGTGATGCCATCCAAGCTCTCCTCAGGAAAGCTCTGACCTCACACTTGGTATGGCAACTCCCATCCTTCATATATTTATACCTGCTCCTGTATTTTCCACTCCATGCCTCTGATGAAGTGGGTTCTAGCTCACGAAAACTTATTCCCAAATAAATTTGTTAGTCTCTAGGGTGCCACAAGGACTTGTGGTGTTTAGATGTTGCTTGTAATTATTAGAACTGGGAGCACTGGCTGCTGGGAGTCTGAAAGGACAGGAAACAGGGAGGAGGGAGTTGAGAGGCTGGGAGAGCTACAGAGGGTGCAGCAGCAGCTTGGTAAAGAGGATTCCACTTTAAAATAAAGACCTGTTGCAGTTTGTTATTACCTTGCTTGACTGATACAACATTTTGGCGACGAGGATGGATCTTCTGCCTCTGAACCCACCTGCACCCTTTCTGCAAAGTCCAGGTGAGCCTCCAATTGCTTTTACTGTCTGGATCCATATGTTTGAGACTTATCTGCTTGCAATCAGTGCTACAGAGATTTCTGAAGTAAGAAAGTGTGCTCTGCTAATCCACAGCCTTGGAGCAGAAGGGCAGCGTATATTTTACACTTTTCCCCTTGCAGATGATAAATATGAGACTGCACTCACTGCATTAAAGAATTTGTTGTGTGCCAAAAGTGAATGTAGTAGCTAATCGCTACAGATTTCACCAGCATGAGCAGAAAACAGGGGAGACTATAATGCAGTATATTGCTTACCTGAGGAGTCTGATTGTAACTTGTGACTTTGGGAATATGGCAGATGAGATGATTAGAGACCAGCTCATTGAGAAAACAACCATGCTTTGTGTAAGAGAACACTTACTTCTAGAACCAGAACTTGCACGAGAAAAAGCAATAACCATTGCTACTCAGATTGAGTCAGCAACAGCTGAAGCCAAAATAATGAGCATGGATACCGGAGGCACAGTCCAGGCTGTGACTCCTTTGCAAAAAAGTTCACTATTGCTGCAGACAAAAGATTATAAGAGGAAAACTAATGAAAAACCACTGAATCAGCAAATGCAAAGTACAGTAAAAGCATGCTTTCGCTGTGGATCCTCACAACACCTTGCAAGCTACACAGGATGTCCTGCAAAAGTAGCTCAGTGCAATCATTGCAAAAAGATTGGGCATTTTGCTAAAGTATGTCGCAGCAGCCAGTTCAACCAACAGGTGCATGCAGTTACAATACCAGATGTTACTGTGCTGAGTGTGGACAAAATCACTACTGCACATATTCCAGAACAAATAAAGTGCACTGTAAACATTTCTGTCAAACCTACAGGCATATCACACTCTATTCAGCTAATGTTGGACGCTGGGTAAGCAGTATCTATACTACCTGATTCCATCTATTTGCATTGCTTTAAAGATGTGCCTCTTACTGAACCCAAACTTCACTTCGTGTGCTATTTGAAAAAACATATTCCAGTACATGGCTGCCTGCCAGCAATAGTTACTTTTGGTGACACTGCAGAGTTCTACATTGTCCACAAAGGCACCCCTATCCTTGGCAGAGATTTATTGGCTGTTTTAAATCTCAGGGTAGTTAATGGACGAATTGATCTTCCTCAGCAAGCACTCTTGCAGTACACACACCAGTTTCAGCTGGGACCCAACACCAGGTTGAGGAGAAACTCAGCTGTGCTTATGGGTTTCTGCACAAAGTTAAAATGCGGAATAATGTGATGGCTGTACGACAGAAGTTACGGCGCTTACCATTTTCAGTCAGGGACACTGTCTCAGAGGAACTTAGAAAACTTGTTCAAAAGGACATTATTGAAGAGATTGACTCCTCGGAATGGGTTTCACCTATAGTAGTGACTCAGAAGAAGGGTGGAGGCATTCGCCTTTGTGTGGACTTAAGGGAGCCAAATAAAGCTATTGTGATTGACAGCCATCCTCTCCCTCACATAGAAGAAGTATTTGCAGAACTCCATGGAGCAAAGATGTTTTCTACTCTTGATTTGCAGACTGCATACTACCAGGTTATGTTGCATGAAGATAGCAGAGACCTCACAGCATTTATTACACGAGGGACTATTTCATTTTAAACGTGTTCCATACGGTCTCGCATCTGCCCCAAGTGCCTTTCAAAAAATGATGTAATTGATTCTGAAGAAGAATCTGGAAGCTTACAAGAAGTGGAAGATTGGACAAATGACCAGGGAGGAGTATAAAAGTATTGTTCAGGCATGCAGGAGTGAAATTAGGAAGGCCAAATCACACTTGGAGTTGCAGCTAGCTGGAGATGTTAGGAGTAACAAGAAGGGTTTCTTCAGGTATGTTAGCAACAAGAAGAAAGTCAAGGAACGTGTGGGCCCCTTGCTGAATGAGGGAGGGAACCTTGTGACAGAGGATGTGGAGAAAGCTAGTGTACTCAATGCTTTTTTTGCCTCTGTCTTCACAGACAAGGGCAGCTCCCAGATGGCTGCACTCCGCAGCACGGTATGGGGAGGAGGTGACCAGCCCTCTGTGGAGAAAGAAGTAGTTCGGGACTATTTAGAAAAGCTGGACGAACACAAGTCCATGGGGCCGGATGCACTGCATCCGAGGGTGCTAAAGGAGTTGGCCGATGTGATTGCAGAGCCATTGGCCATTATCTTTGACAAATCATGGCAATCGGGGGAGGTCCCGGATGACTGGAAAAAAGCGAATGTAGTGCCCATCTTTAAAAAAGGGAAGAAGGAAGATCCGGGGAACTACAGGCCAGTCAGTCTCACCTCAATCCCTGGAAAAATCATGGAACAGGTCCTCAAGGAATCAATTTTGAACCACTTAAAGGAGGGGAAAGTGATCAGAAACAGTCAGCATGGATTCACCAAGGGCAAGTCATGCCTGACTAACCTAATTGCCTTCTATGATGAGATAACTGGCTCTGTGGATGAGGGGAAAGCAGTGGATGTGCTATTTCTTGACTTTAGCAAAGCTTTTGATACAGTCTCGCACAGCGTTCTTGCCAGCAAGTTAAAGAAGTATGGGCTGGATGAATGGACGGTAAGGTGGATAGAAAACTGGCTGGATGGTCGTGCTCAACGGGTAGTGATCAATGGCTCCATGTCTAGTTGGCAGCCGGTATCAAGTGGAGTGCCCCAAGGGTCGGTGCTGGGGCCGGTTTTGTTCAATATCTTCATCAACGACCTGGAGGATGGTGTGGACTGCACCCTTAGCAAGTTTGCAGATGACACTAAACTGGGAGGAGTGGTTGATACGCTGGAGGGTAGGGATAGGATACAGAGGGACCTAGACAAATTAGAGGATTGGGCCAAAAGAAATCTGATGAGGTTCAACAAGGACAAGTGCAGAGTCCTGCACTTAGGACGGAAGAATCCCATGCACTGCTACAGACTAGGGACCGAATGGCTGGGCAGCAGTTCTGCAGAAAAGGACCTAGGGGTTACAGTGGACGAAAAGCTGAATATGAGTCAACAGTGTGCCCTTGTTGCCAAGAAGGCTAACGGCATTTTGGGCTGTATAAGTAGTGGCATTTCCAGCAGATCGAGGGACGTGATTATTCCCCTCTATTCGGCACTGGTGAGGCCTCATTTGGAGTACTGTGTCCAGTTTTGGGCCCCACACTACAAGAAGGATGTGGATAATTTGGAAAGAGTCCAACGGAGGGCAACAAAAATGATTAGGGGGCTGGAGCACATGACTTATGAGGAGAGGCTGAGGGAACTGAGATTGTTTAGCCTGCAGAAGAGAAGAGTGAGGGGGGATTTGATAGCTGCTTTCAACTACCTAAAAGGGGGTTCCAAAGAGGATGGATCTAGACTGTTCTCAGTGGTAGAAGATGACAGAACAAGGAGTAATGGTCTCAAGTTGCAGAGGGGGAGGTTTAGGTTGGATATTAGGAAAAACTTTTTCACTAGTAGGGTGGTGAAGCACTGGAATGGGTTACCTAGGGAGGTGGTGGAGTCTCCTTCCTTGGAGGTTTTTAAGGTCAGGCTTGACAAAGCCCTGGCTGGGATGATCTAGTTGGGGTTGGTCCTGCTTTGAGCAGGGGGTTGGACTAGATGACCTCCTGAGGTCCCTTCCAACCCTGAGATTCTATGATTCTATGATTCTATGATTCTATGAACATGGAGTTCAGTGCTATCTGGATGATATTATCATGTCTGGAAATACTTCTGAGGAGCATGACAATAACCTGCAGTCTGTACTAAACTGCATCAGCAAAGCAGACCTCAAACTCAATAGATCCAAATGCAAATTTAGACAAACTGAACTCTCCTTTCTGGGGCATACAATTTCACAGGCTGGACTAAAACCTGATCCAGATCATATCCTGGCAATTTCAAATGCTCCTCCTCCAACAGATTTGCAAACCTTACGTTCCTTCTTGGGTCTTACCTCCTGGTATGCAAAATTCATTCCCAATTATGCTTTTGTCATTGAACCGTTACAAGAATTACTACGGGGAAGTTCAACCTTAGTGTGGACAATGGATGCACAAGCTAGTTTCGAAACGGTGAAAGACTTGATTGTACATAGTCCAGTACTTGCACTATTCAGTCCTGCATTGCCCACAATTGTAACTACTGATGCTTCTGAATATGGACTTGGGGCTGTCCTCTCACAACTTCATGAGTACAACACAGAGAGGACTGTTGTATTTGCTTCACGGACATTAAGTAATGCTGAGAGAAAATATTCTACAGTTGAAAAAGAAGCACTTGCTTGTGTCTGGGCTACTGAAAAATTGAGAACTTACCTGTGGGGCCGCACGTTCAAATTGTGCACAGACCACAGCCCTTTGACGACATTGCTCACCATGAAAGGACTGGGAAGAGCAGGATATCATATTGCTAGATGGTCTGCGAGACTGCTCTCTTTCAATTATGAACTGGAATATAAGCCTGGAAACCAAAATGTGGTAGCTGATTGCCTTTCTCGCCTGCCTTTGCCTTCACCAGATGGTCCACCGGAGGATGAGGAGGTAGTAGAGTTGCGCTTATTACAGGCACTCTTACTGCAGTTAGAAGAGAACAATTTCAAGCTGCTTGTTCAGCATGTCCAATTCAACAAAAACTACGGGAATTTCTGACAAAGAGGTGGCCCAGTAACCCTAAAAACCTTGACCCAGTTTTGCTGCCTTATTTTAGAGTTTGGGATGAACTTTCTTTGCTTCATGGCTGTGTGCTACGAGGTACACACTGGCTCCTTGTGCCAGAAGAATTACAGTCAAAACTCATACACCTGGCACACGATACTCATCAAAAAATTGTCCGAACCAAACAACGACTACGGGATCTGCATTGGTGGCCAGGGATGGACTCTCAAACTGAAGCACTCATAAAATCCTGTGTCACTTGCCAAATGCATGATAAGACAGCAGTGACATGTACCCCTCCATTACAGCCTGTTCCTCTTCCTGATTCTGCATGGGAAAACGTGGCGATTGACATTGTAGGACCCTTTGATACTGCTCCAATTGACTGCCGGTATGCCATCACTTTAATAGACTATTTCAGTAAATGGCCTGAGGTAGCGTTTACATCGCAAATCTCTTCTGCTACAGTAATTAAGTTCCTCTCTTCAGTTTTTAGCAGATAAGGTAACCCCAAAGAACTGGTTTCAGATACTTCCCTGGAGTTTGAAACTTTTCTAGCACAGAGGAACATTTTACACAGAAGGTCATCCCTATATTACCCTCAAGCCAATGGGGAAATCGAACGATTTAACAGAAATTTGAAAGAGAGTTTGCAAACGGCTAAACTGGAAGGGCGATTGTGGATACCCTTCACGACTGATTTCTTGCAAGCATACTGGGCTACATGACATGCCACAACGCAAAGATCAACTGCAGAGTTACTGCATGGGAAACAGATGAATACTAAACTGAACATTGCTGGATTGTTAAAGGCACGACCTGATGCCCCAAATGAGGATGATGTGAGAAAAACAGTTGAACAGAACCAAGTAAAGTCTAAGGCTTTCACAGACAAGCAGCGGGGTGCTAAGGAACCAAAGTTTGAGTGAATACGAAAACCTGGAATTTTACGCAAAGGGGACCATAAATTCACAGCTCCTCTTAAAATCATAGAGAAGAAGGGACCTTACACCTATCGACTTTCTGATGGACAGGTATGGAATGCTTCTTATCTTGAACCTGCCTATGCACCAAGAGGAGATTATGCCAACACTCAGTCTGCATTGGATGACTTCACCATAGCACCAACACAACAAGACATTGCACTGGAACCGGGGCTTGAGAGGCGGCCTGTCAGACCCAGACGACCACCTGTCTGGCCTAGAGACTATATTATGTAGTATCTACAGTGTTTTCAGTGTAATATTTCTGCCAACAGTATAGTGTCTTGTTTTATATTTGTTCCTGTGGTTAGAACAACAATGTTTATTTTAATTGGAAGAGTTTTTTAAGAGAGGAGGGAATGTGGTGTTTAGATGTTGCTTGTAATTATTAGAACTGGGAGCACTGGCTGCTGGGAGTCTGAAAGGACAGGAAACAGGAAGGAGGGAGGAGGGAGTTGAGAGGCTGGGAGAGCTACAGAGGGTGCAGCAGCAGCTTGGTAAAGAGGTTTCCACTTTAAAATAAAGACCTGTTGCAGTTTGTTAGTATCTTGCTTGACTGATACAACAGGACTCCTCGTTGTTTTTGCTGATACAGACTAACTTGGCTACCACTCTGAAACCTATCAGGAAAGATAGTGGCTCCTGACAGCAGAAGGTGACACATTCCACAGGTTTGCTTTTTTAAATTATCTGCCATTAAGCCCAGGTCTACACTAACCCCCCCTGTCGAACTAAGATACGCAACTTCAGCTACGTTAATAATGTAGCTGAAGTCGAAGTACCTTAGTTCGAACTTACCTGTGGTCCAGACGTGGCGCGCAGGCTCCCCCGTCGACTCTGCCTACTCTGCTCGTCGAGCTGGATTACCAGCGTCGACGGCGGAGCACTTCCTGGTTCGATTTATCGCGTCTTGACAAGACGCGATAAATCGAACCCAGAACATCGATCCCGCGCCTCCGACGCGACGGGTAAGTATAGACATACCCTAAGTGGTGCAGTGCTCCATTAATGATCTTCAATTTATTTCATTCCCTCAACAGTAAATTAGTCTCTGGGAAGGATGAGATACTTTTAGATAGGTTTTCACTAATCCCTTTAGCAATGAGAGTGTCTTGCACAGTCCTGTAATAGGGCCTTCTGCTGGCTCAGTTGCAGTGAGTCTGGGTAAGGGAGACTGATCCTATGCAGTATTAAAGAGGCCACTGGCAGGGGCAGCTCTACCAATTCTGCCGCCCCAAGCAGTCGCCGCCGAATTGCCATGGTGGGAACAGCGGCGGAGCTGCCACTGAATTGCCGCCGCGAAACACGGACTGCTGCCCCATGTTGGATGCTGCCCCAAGCACCAGCTTGGAAAGCTGGTGCCTGGAGCCACCCCTGGCCACTGGACCACTTTCAAGGCGCAGGCTCAGAGTTTCTGCCACAGACGCTTGAAGGCTTGTAGGAATAACATCCCAATCCACACTCAAAAAGGTATGAAAATGACAGAGGGAGAGCCCCATTTTGGTTTAACAAAAGTATTTTCCATGCACTGTGTATTGTTTTGGAAGAGACCTTGCTAGTAAATCGAAGATTCTACACCGCAAACTCCTTCAGCATTATAACCTCTTTGGAGCAGGGACCATCTTGTATTGTATTCCTGTATTTTGTACAGCACAGAGCACATTGGCAGCAATTGATTATTGCCAACCACATGCACTGAAAAATTACGAGACAGGTGTCCCAAAATCATGAGATTGGATTAAAAACCATTATTTAAAAATAAATGAACATTGGGTCTTTTTATTTGCCTTCTGGTATATTTACTTCTCACTTTCAAGCTCTGCCTCCAACCTCAGGTGCTAGAAAACTCTCCCACGGGCTTTTTGTTGCGGGGGTGAGATGAGATTCTACTGCAACCTCCGGACTCCAGAAACTGAGTCCTTAAGAAAATCACTAAATATCACAAGACTCACGATAACAGTGCAGGATTTGGCCACACATGTGTTTGATACATACTAGTTTCAACAACTCGGGGAGACACAGATCCAGGGCCTGTGAGAAATTGTTTAGGGAATGTTTATAAGGGCTTTGTATGTTGGGACAGCGTGTGCCTGCCCTCCCCTGTGATGAGAAGGGATGGGTGGCCTTTTATGAGTCTTTGTACCACATTTTTGGAAATTTTAGATTCATGCTCACAGAGAAGCCACCTTTCGCTAGAGAGACTACATCGCCCAGCAGGTATTGCGGTAACTACTCCTAGGTAACCACACCTCCCAGAAGGCCTTGCGCCGGCCGCTTCTGGTTATATGCCGCCAACGACGGTGCTACGGGCCCATCCACAGTTTCCCTAGCAGACGCCGAGGGGTTGGTTTGTGGCCGCTGACTCCGGTGGGCGGGTGGCCTGGTTGTAGCGTAGCGTCGCTTGTGGGAGTTGTGTCCGGGCTGCGGCGGTGCGGGCGCCCAGGGAAAGACTCCAATTCCCATCGCACCCCGCGGGAGCCGGCTGACATCGGAGCCAAAACAACCATGGCGGCGGCGAGCTGGCGGCGGTGCTGGTGTCAGCGCAAGCGTGGCTCCACGTCCCGGCTGTGAGCGGTGAGCGGGGCTGAGGACTTCCCCTCGGAGCCCCCTGCCGTGGGGGAGACTGTGGGGACCCCCCACGCGCGGCCGGGAAGCTGTAACTCAGGGAGGAGCTGAAACGCATCCCCGTCACGTCTCGGGGGGCCTGTGGTGCGCTCAGGCACCGGGATCCCGCCGGGCAGCCCCGCTGGCCCCTGCGTGGCCCGGGGACGAGAGCCCTCTCAGCGAAGCGTTTGTGTCCTACCTGCGCGGCGCGGGGATTGTGGCTGGGCAGGGGAAAGAGGATTTCGCGGGGAAACGTGGGTACCCACGCGGGCTCGCCGTGGAGAGGCGCAGCAGGGAGCAAAGCGCTGCGTGAGATCTCACTGGCCCTCGGGTGAGGGCGATTTACTTTGCCGCGTTGGTCGTGTGCGGGGCGATTTGTGTTTTAAGGGCCGTCCAGCGATAATCTCCGCCTCTCCTGTCATTAGCTGACTATGGTCAGGCCTCCTTCCCC
This sequence comes from Chelydra serpentina, assembly GCA_037349315.1. Classification (NCBI taxonomy): domain Eukaryota; kingdom Metazoa; phylum Chordata; order Testudines; family Chelydridae; genus Chelydra; species Chelydra serpentina. Next base: position 48,680,250 of record JBAIAC010000029.1, on the reverse strand, counting down.
CTACTGCCTCACAACTGTGAATGAACACTTCGCCCTGGAAAACCCCCGGGGGAAGGTGCTTGTTAAAACCCACGATTGTAATAAAAATCAGATTCTGTCAAGCCTAATTACATTGTCTTGACACTGTCTAAGCACACACTGTCAAGTACTACACATACTCCTGCATCCAAGTATCATAGAATCTCAGGGTTGGAAGGGACCTCAGGAGGTCATCTAGTCCAACCCCCTGCTCAAAGCAGGACCAACCCCAACTAAATCATCCCAGCCAGGGCTTTGTCAAGCCTGACCTTAAAAACCTCTAAGGAAGGAGATTCCACCACCTCCCTAGGTAACCCATTCCAGTGCTTCACCACCCTACTAGTGAAAAAGTTTTTCCTAATGTCCAACCTAAACCTCCCCCTCTGCAACTTGAGACCATTACTCCTTGTTCCGTCATCCTCTACCACTGAGAACAGTCTAGATCCATCCTCTTTGGAACCCCCTTTCAGGTAGTTGAAAGCAGCTATCAAATCCCCCCCCTCATTATTCTCTTCTGCAGGCTAAACAATCCCAGTTCCCTCAGCCTCTCCTCATAAGTGATGTGCTCCAGCCCCCTAATCATTTTTGTTGCCCTCCGCTGGACTCTTTCCAATTTATCCACATCCTTCTTGTAGTGTGGGGCCCCAAACTGGACACAGTACTCCAAATGAGGCCTCACCAGTGCCGAATAGAGGGGAATAATCACGTCCCTCGATCTGCTGGAAATGCCCCTACTTATACAGCCCAAAATGCCGTTAGCCATCTTGGCAACAAGGGCACACTGTTGGCTCATATTCAGCTTTTCGTCCACTGTAACCCTTAGGTCCTTTTCTGCAGAACTGCTGCCCAGCCATTCGGTCCCTAGTCTGTAGCAGTGCATGGGATTCTTCCGTCCCAAGTGCAGGACTCTGCACTTGTCCTTGTTGAACCTCATCAGATTTCTTTTGGCCCAATCCTCTAATTTGTCTAGGTCCCTCTGGATCCTATCCCTACCCTCCAGTGTATCAAGCACTCCTCCCAATTTAGTGTCATCTGCAAACTTGCTAAGGGTGCAGTCCACACCATCCTCCAGATCGTTGATGAAGATATTGAACAAAACCGGCCCCAGCACCGACCCTTGGGGCACTCCACTTGATACCAGCTGCCAACTAGACATGGAGCCATTGATCACTACTCGTTGAGCCCGACCATCTAGCCAGTTTTCTATCCACCTTACAGTCCCTTCATCCAGCCCATACTTCTTTAACTTGCTGGCAAGAATACTGTGGGAGACTAGTATCAGAGGGGTAGCCGTGTTAGTCTGGATCTGCAGAAGCGACAAAGGGTCCTGTGGCACCTTATAGACTAACAGAGGTATTGGAGCATAAGCTTTCGTGGGTGAATATCCACTTCTTCGGATGCAAGCAGTGGAAATGTCCAGGGGCAGATATAAATGTGTAGGGAAAACTTAGACTAGAGATAACGAGGTTAGCTCAGTCAGGGAGGGTCAGGCCCTCTTCTAGCAGCTGAGGTGTGAATACCAAGGGAGGAGAAACTGCTTTTGTAGTTGGCTAGCCATTCATAATCTTTGTTTAAACCTGAGTTGATGGTGTCAAATTTGCAAATGAACTGAAGCTCTATTGTTTCTCTTTGGAGTCTGGTCCTGAAGTTTTTTTGCTGCAAGATGGCTACCTGTAAATCTGCTATTGTGTGGCCAGGCAGATTGAAGTGTTTTCCTACAGGCTTTTGTATATTGCCATTCCTTATATCTGATTTGTGTCCCTTTATCCTTTTACATAAGGACTGTCCAGTTTGACCGACGTACATAGCAGAGGGGCATCGCTGACACATTATGGCGTATATTACATTGGTGGATGTGCAGGTGAATGAACCGGTGATGGTGTGGCTGATCTGGTTAGGTCCTGTGATGGTGTCCCTGGTGTAGATATGTGGGCAAAGTTGGCATCGAGGTTTGTTGCATGGCTTGGTTCCTGAGTTAGAGTTATTATGGTGCGGTGTGTAGTTGCTGGTGAGAATATGCATCAGGTTGGCGGGCTGTCTGTGAGCGAGGACTGGCCTGCCTCCCAAGGCCTGTGAAAGTGAGGGGTTGTTGTCCAGGATGGGTTGTAGATCACCGATGATCCGTTGGAGAGGTTTTAGCTGAGGACTGTAAGTGATGGCCAGTGGAGTTCTGTTGGTTTCTTTCTTCGGCTTGTCTTGCAGCAAGAGGCTTCTGGGTACACGTCTGGCCCTGTTGATCTGTTTCCTTATTTCCTCATGCGGGTACCGTAGTTTTGAGAGTGCTTGGTGAAGATCTTGTAGGTGTTGATCTCTGTCTGAGGGGTTGGAGCAAATACGGTTGTACCTCAGTGCTTGGCTGTAGACAATGGATCATGTGGTGTGTCCGGGATGGAAGCTGGAGGCATGTAGGTAGGCATAGCGGTCGGTGGGTTTTCGGTAAAGGGTGGTGTTAATGTGACCATTGCTTACTTGCACCGTGGTGTCTAGGAAGTGGACTTCCCGTGTAGACTGGTCCAGGCTGAGGTTGATGGTGGGGTGGAAGCTGTTGAAGTCGTGGTGGAATTCTTCCAGAGTTTCTTTCCCATGGGTCCAGATGATGAAGATGTCATCGATGTACCGTAGATAGAGAAGGGGCATGAGTGGACGAGAGCTGAGGAAGCGTTGTTCCAGGTCGGCCATAAAAATGTTGGCATATTGTGGGGCCATGCGGGTGCCCATAGCGGTGCCACTGGTCTGGAGGTATATATTGTCACCAAATTTGAAATAATTGTGTGTGAGGATAAAATCACAGAGTTCAGCAACCAATTTTGCTGTGGCATCATCAGGGATACTGTTCCTGACAGCTTGTATTCCATCTGTGTGTGGGATGTTAGTGTAGAGAGCCTCTACATCCATGGTGGCTAGGATGGTGTGTTCTGGAAGATTACCAATGCATTGTAGTTTTCTCAGGAAATCAGTGGTGTCACAGAGATAGCTGGGAGTGCTGGTGGCATAGGGTCTGAGTAGAGAGTCCACATATCCAGACAGTTCTTCAGGAGAGTGCCAATGCCCGAGATGATGGGGTGTCTAGGATTCCCAGGTTTGTGGATCTTGGGTAGTAGGTAGAATAACCCCGGTCGGGGCTCTAAGGGTATGTTGATTTGTTCCTGTGTTAGTGTAGGGAATGTCCTGAGTAGATGGTGCAGTTTCTTAGTGTATTCCTCAGTGGTATCTGAGGAGAGTGGCCTGTAGAATTTGGTATTGGAGAGTTGTCTGGCAGCCTCCTTTTGGTAGTCAGACCTGTTCATGATGACAACAGCACCTCCTTTATCAGCCTCTTTGATTATAATGTCAGGGTTGTTTCTGAGGCTGTGGACGGCATTGCGTTCTGCACGACTTAGGTTATGAGGCAGGCGGCATTGTTGTTCCACAATTTCTGCCTGTGCACGTCGGCGGAAGCATTCTATGTATAGGTCCAGACTGTCATTTCGACCCTCAGGAGGAGTCCATGTGGAGTTCTTCTTGTGCTGTTGGTGGGAGGGTATCTGTGTATCTGTGCGATGTTCAGTGTTATCTTGAAAGTATTCTTTGAGTCGGAGACGGCGAAAGTAGGCTTCCAGGTCACCGCAGAACTGTATCATGTTTGTGGGGGTGGTGGGGCAATAAGAGAGTCCCCGAGATAGGACAGACTCTTCTGCTGGGCTGAGTGTGTGGATGGATAGATTGACGATATTGCTGGGTGAATTGGGGGAACCACTGTTGTGGCCCCATGTGGCAGGTAGGATTTTAGACAGCTTACAGTCCTTTTTCCTTTGTAGAGAGGTGAAGTGTTTAATGTAGATCTCCTGTCTTATTTTAGTAAAGTCCGTTTGTGTGGAAGATTGGTTATTTATGAGAGTCTCCAGGTTGGAGAGCTCTTTTTTAATGTTTTCCTGTTTGCTGTATAGGATGCTGATCAGGTGGTTCCTCAGTTCCTTTGATAGTGTATGGCATAATCTCTCACTGTGGTCTGTGCAGTATGTAGATAGCAATGGATTATTCACCTTCAGTCCATTTGGTATGATGTCCATCCATTTGCATTTGGAGAGAAAGATGATATCTGTCTGTACTTGTGCAAGTTTCTTCATGAGGTTGATGGATTTCCACTCCATACGGCTGAATGCAGTGCCTTGCATGGTCTCAAGTATCAGAGGGGTACTGTATCAAAAGCTTTGCTAAAGTCAAGAAATAGCGCATCCACTGCTTTCCTGTCATCCACAGAGCCAGTTATCTCATCATAGAAGGCAATTAGGTTAGTCAGGCATGACTTGCCCTTGGTGAATCCATGCTGACTGTTCCTGATCACTTTCCTCTCCTTTAAGTGGTTCAGAATTGATTCCTTGAGGACCTGTTCCATGCTTTTTCCAGGGACTGAGGTGAGACTGACTGGCCTGTAGTTCCCTGGATCTTCCTTCTTCCCTTTTTTAAAGATTGGCACTACATTAGCTTTTTTCCAGTCATCCGGAACCTCCCCCGATTGCCATGATTTTTCAAAGATAATGTCCAATGGCTCTGCAGTCACATCAGCCAACTCCTTCAGCACCCTCGGATGCAGTGCATCCGGCCCCATGGACTTGTGCTCGTCCAGCTTTTCTAAATAGTCCCAAACTACTTCTTTCTCCACAGAGGGCTGGTCACCTCCTCCCCATACCGTGCTGCGGAGTGCAGCCGTCTGGGAGCTGACCTTGTCTGTGAAGACAGAGGCAAAAAAAGCATTGAGTACACTAGCTTTCTCCACATCCTCTGTCACTAGGTTCCCTCCCTCATTCAGCAAGGGGCCCACACTTTCCTTGACTTTCTTCTTGTTGCTAACATACCTGAAGAAACCCTTGTTACTCCTAACATCTCCAGCTAGCTGCAACTCCAAGTGTGATTTGGCCTTCCTAATTTCACTCCTGCATGCCTGAACAATATTTTTATACTCCTCCCTAGTCATTTGTCCAATCTTCCACTTCTTGTAAGCTGCTTTTTTGTGTTTAAGACGAGCAAGGATTTCACTGTTAAGCCAAGCTGGTCGCCTGCCATATTTACTTTTCTTTCTACACATCGGGATGGTTTGTTCCTGCAACCTCAATAAGGATTCTTTAAAATACAGCCAGCTTTCCTCGACTCCTTTCCCCCTCATGTTATTCTCCCAGGGGACCTTGCCCATCAGTTCCCTGAGGGAGTCGAAGTCTGCTTTTCTGAAGTCCATGGTCTGTATTCTTCTGCTCTCCTTTCTTCCTTGTGTCAGGATCCTGAACTCGACCATCTCATGGTCACTGCCTCCCAGGTTCCCATCCACTATTGCTTCCTCTACTATTTCTTCCCTGTTTGTGAGCAGCAGGTCAAGAAGAGCTTTTCCCCTAGTTGGTTCCTCCAGCACTTGCACTAGGAAATTGTCCCCTACACTTTCCAAAAACTTCCTGGATTGTCTGTGCACCGCTGTATTGGGGTCATTGAAGTCACCCATGGGAACCAGGGCCTGTGATCTAGTAACTTCTGTTAGTTGCTGGAAGAAAGCCTCGTCCATCTCATCCCCCTGGTCTGGTGGTCTGTAGCAGACTCCCACCAATACATTACCCTTGTTGCTCGCACTTCTAAATTTAATCCAGAGACTCTCGAGTTTTTCTGCAGTTTCATACTGGAGCTCTGAGCAGTCATACTGCTCTCTTACATGCAATGCAACTCCCCCACCTTTTCTGCCCTGCGTATCCTTCCTGAACAGTTTATATCCATCCATGACAGTACGCCAATCATGTGAGTTATCCCACCAAGTCTCTGTTATTGCAATTACATCATAATTCCTTGACAGTGCTAGGACTTCCAGTTCTCCCTGCTTGTTTCCCAGGCTTAAGATAACTCACTGATCGTCCTGCTGTCCCAGTATGGGGCAGGAGCCCTCCCCTCTTGCACTCACCTGCTTGTGCTTCCTCCCGGTATCCCACTTCCCCACTTACCTCGGTGCTTTGGTCTCCTTCCCCTGGTGAACCTAGTTTAAAGCCCTCCTCACTAGGTTAGCGAGCCTGCTTGCAAAGATGCTCTTCCCTCTCTTCGTTAGGTGGAGCCCGTCTCTGCCTAGCACTCCTTCTTCTTGGAACACCATCCCATGGTCAAAGAATCCAAACCCTTCTCTCCGACACCATCTGCGTAGCCATTCGTTGACTTCCACGATTCGACGGTCTCTACCCCGGCCTTTTCCTGCCACAGGGAGTATAGACGAGAAAAGTAACTACATTGGTTTTGATTGATACCGTTTGTTATTTGGTTACAAGTCTGTGCATGGTCCCTCTTGTTTTGGAAGAAGTACCCTGTTTTTATCAAAATAGTGTGTTTTTTATTCCAAAAGAAGTGTCCGTGTACAGACTTGCAACTAAACAGCAAAGGTATCAATAAACGCTGATATTTTGGTGCGAGTTTGTGTATAGACAAGGCTTTGGTCACTTAGATTGGAATAAAATTACAAAACGTCCAGGAACCGAAATCTGTGGACATTAAAAAGTATAAAAACAATAAAAACTTTAAAATTATCTTGATTTATAGCTAAAAGTTGATATCTTTGTGATAGATAGAATGGATGCATCAGTGATTTCAGTGGTGACATAGTTAGGCCAATACTGAGAACTTTTGAAAACACTTTGCTCAAGATTCAATAAGCATGTACTGCATAACCAATTAATATTGCAGTTTTTGTGCTAAATGGTAATTTTTGTTGGATTTCTGAAGGACTATAGTGTGGCTTCACAATGTTTGGAGACTTATTTGAAGAGGACTTTTCCTTTGTGTCAAATAATCAATGTGGAAAAGGAAAGAAGTCGAAGTCCAAAGATACCGAGCCTCCTGCTCAAAGGGAGTTCACCAAATTAAGTGGTATCAAAAATCAGGGTGGGACCTGCTACCTCAATTCCCTTCTCCAGACTTTGCATTTCACGCCAGAATTTAGAGGTACTGTATCTTAAATTTTAACTTTCTAAAGTAACTTTAAAATTAACCATGTTTATTACAGTAGTGCCTAAGGGCCAATCAAGAGTGGGGCCCCATTGTGCCAGCCACTGTACAAACACAGAGAAGAAGACAGTCCTTGCCCACAAACAGCTGTCAAGCTGCATAGACCAGACAGACCCAGGGTGGAGGAAGGAGTAGAACACATCAGCAGAGTGAAAGATGTGATGGCAGCAAACACTGTGTTCCATGCTTTTCTCCCTTCTTTGGCGTGGGGGTTCATTTAAGAAGGGATACACTGAATAAAAGAAATGTTAATACAAATAAACTAAAATATGATGCATATGAATGTAAACCTTCTTTATTTTAAAGTCATGTTTCCTTTTCCATTACAGAAGCACTGTTTTCCCTAGGCCCTGAAGAACTTGGTTTTCTGGAAGATATCAATAAACCTAATGTAAAGGTGTTAAAATCTACTCTTATTATCCTCTGCTGTAGGTTGATTCAGAAAAATGAGGGTTTGAATCAAGAGGGAATACAATTTCTGACCATACTGGGAAATATAACAACTTATGTGAAGCCAAGAATTTGTTTCGTCAATGCATTTTGTTTTGTGCACTGTTGAAAGCCAGTGCAGCAGTTATTTTGCAATAGTATTGTAGATCTTGATCCTACTCCCATTGAATCCAATGGCAAAAATCCTTCTGACTTCAGTCGGAGCAAGAGCAGGCCCAAAACTTGTACAGTAATAGTTAAGGCTCCAATTCTGTGACGTCTTGTTTGTGGGACTACTGCATCCTTCTGGAGCTTCACAGATGTAGTGGTCTACCTATGAACAGGATGGTGCCTAATTTTTATTTTAAAAATGCTTACTAGCATTGGAATACAGATTTTGTTTTCTCTGTTTAAAGTGATAGAAGCAACTTGCTGATGAAGTGAGTTTTCTTTGTAAATCAAAGCTTCAGGTAGCTGTCCTAGCTATGATTTAATTAAATTTCCTAAAGCCATGTTCTTTTGTTTTTTTGAGGTACTAAAATGTGCAAAATACAAAAGAAAGTTACTGTTTATAATATGATAGATTAAATTCAGGTTAATGATTTTTCTTTCTGTATATTAGTTTACCACCATTGAAATAATGAATTTGAATTTCTCAGAGATACTTAACTGAGAAGGATGAACAATTATGTAGATTTTGGAAAGATGTATCCATGTTTATAGAATGGTGAAGTATGCCAAGTTATAATTAGAACATAAGTGCTATGGGGTTGATGGTGGCTTATTCTCACTTCTGTGCTAAATCTTAATTCATTTTATTTAAAGTACTGGTTTTGAAGTTGATTCCTGCAACTTTTTTTTTTAACATTTAGGTTCGAATAATTCCATTACAGTTGCAACGATTATTTGCTCAGCTTTTGCTCTTAGATCAGCAGGCTGCATCTACAACAGACCTCACTGAGAGCTTTGGATGGAACAGCAATGAGGTACAGTATGGTATCGGTAAGGACGCAGCTTGTAAGAGTTTCTTCCAAAAGAGAGAGAGGATGACTCTTGGAGACTTGAAATATTTTGACACGTGAGAAAGTTTCTTAGAATTTTTCAAGCTGGAGAAATATATTTTTAATTTGGCAAATATTCTTTTTATTGTCTGCATCCCCACTGAAAGCACATATTGACTATTTCCTATGGAGAACAAGAAAATGGGTCTCTGCAGATATAAAATATATTTTTTAAATATTTCTGTTTTTCATTTTTTGCAGCAATACCGTTTGCCTGAAGGCTCCAAGTCCTTCAAATAATTAGACACATACTTTACGAAAGGGAATAGTCCCACTGAGTTCAGTGGGAGTAGAGTGTATGACCTGGACTATGTTATGCATGCTTGTAGCAGAAATAATGGAAGTAAATTAAGGCTGGAAAGAAGTGGGGGGAAAAAACAAACTTTTAAGTCAGCACAGTATTCCTCTCTTGGTAGTGGGCAACCCTCACATTGTATCTTGTTTCCTTTTAAGGCCTTTGTTATGTCTCTAATGTAACTTTTGATTATTGCTTTTAGAAAATGCTTTAGTCATCATAATAATCAAAGCAGCCTACTGCACTAATAAACACTTTCTTAAAAAATGTGTCCTATGTTGTCTTGCAGGAAATGAGACAACATGATGTACAGGAGTTAAATCGGATTCTGTTCAGTGCTTTGGAAACTTCGCTTGTGGGGACTTCTGGCCATGACCTTATTAATCGGTTGTACCATGGGACTGTTGTTAACCAGATTGTTTGTAAGGAGTGCAAGAATGTCAGTGAAAGACAGGTAAATTCCTAGGCATGTTCCAGGATAGCTTTGTGTGTGTTTAATAGCATAGCTTGTTGGCAACTTGTTAAGCAGATTATGGTTTATTGAAGATGTTACATTTTCTGTACGTGTAAATGCTTGCTTAACCCCACAAAATATTCCAAGCTAATTAAATATTTTGACCATTCTAATAATCAATTTATTGGAACTATGCAGCTTTTATGGGTTAGGACTCTGCAGACTTCTAAACACATTGAAAATACTCACTGCCTATTTGTTCATACTGAGTCTTGGCTGGTATTTTCTAAGCTATACCTCTAGTGAGGGCATGAGTCATCAGAAGAAAACAGTAGCAATATGGCAATTTCTAACTGAGTTACTGTGTATCACGTACGGTAGATATTCATAGATTCATAGATTCTAGGGCTGGAAGGGATCTCAAGAGGTCATCGAGTCCAGCCCCCTGCCCTCATGGCAGGACCAATTACTGTCTAGACCATCCCTGATAGACATTTATCTAACCTACTCTTAAATATCTCCAGAGATGGAGATTCCACAACCTCCCTGGGCAGTTTATTCCAGTGTTTAACCACCCTGACAGTTAGGAACTTTTTCCTAATGTCCAACCTAAACCTCCTCCCTTGCTGCAGTTTAAGCCCATTGCTTCTTGTTCTATCCCCAGAGGCTAAGATGAACAAGTTTTCTCTCTCCTCCTTATGACACCCTTTTAGATACCTGAAGACCGCTATCATGTCCCCTCTCAGTCTTCTCTTTTCCAAACTAAACAAACCCAATTCCTTCAGCCTTCCTTCATAGGTCATGTTCTCTAACATATGGTTAGAGATGTAAGTAATGATGTTACTACAGTGAAACGCCATTTGTTTCATTCACATTTTACAATCTATTTTTACTTTTTCTAATCTATGTTTTTTACAACCAGGATTTCTTACAAAGCTAAATTATGACAGAAGAATTAAAAAGTTTTTTTTTAAAAAAAATCCTACAAATACTAGTATTGCTGAAATAAAGTGATGAGAGAGATTTCCTTAATCCAGACGCATGACTTACATTAATGTGTTTCTTTATATTTAGCAAATCTGCTATTGTGCCTGCATGCAAATGTGCTTTAATATACCAAATATCAAAATCTGGCCTTGTTTACACTATTTATTGGCTTTCGTTCTCTACTGTACTATTGTATAGGAGGATTTTTTAGATCTAACAGTGGCAGTCAAGGATGTATCTGGCTTGGAAGAAGCCCTGTGGAACATGTATGTGGAAGAGGAATATTTTGAAAATGATAACTTGTACCGATGTGGAGCATGCAACAAACTGGTTGAAGCAGCAAAGGTAATGGGTTACCTGGTCCATAGCATCCAGTTTGACAGCAGTTCAGGAATTTGAATAAGATTAGCATTGGTACTTTACATTAGGGAGGGTTTTGGCATTCTCTGCCAAATTGATTAATATATAAACTCTTAGCAGTCACCTTAAGCAGAGAACATGTGAAAAGGCCTCTCATTGTTTTCCCTCTGGTATGAGAATAGTTAAAGAAATTTTTAAAATATTTTGTCTCGTGTTAACATATACATTGTTGCAGTTTTTTACTAGGTCCTGGATGGATGGGGTAATGTTTGGGTGGTATGAAATATCAATTCATCATCAGTAATAATTTTTCAGTGATTTACAGCACCACTTCAACCCATAATAGTTTAGTTTGAGTTAGCATCCAAGGCTCAGCAAATTATAAGATTTTTCTGAATGAGTCTGTCAGTGTAGAAGAGCAGATCTCTTCACTCATCTCAAAATAATCCCTATTGTGGTTGGAGGCAAAAATGGACAGGACAAGCTGTGGCTAAACAACTTGGAGTAGATCAGAAGGCCACAACTGGCTGGTGCAAACAAGTTTGTTTAAGATTCTTTCATAATCTATTTTTCTTTCTAGCTAAGACTGATGGCTCTGGGCAGGGTTTAACAAATCCTCTCCTCAAAGGCTACTAAAATTTCCCTGGCAAATGGGAGTGTTTCCTAGCACTTTTTACAGAATTAGATTAAACCAGCTGTTAAATGCCTGCTATACATTAGCACTTCCACTCTTGCTGGTGGTGGATCTGCACCAATGCATAAATATACTTCCAAGTTTTCTCAGTGTAGACATACCTTCTGAACCATGAAGATGCTTTTTGACCACTTCTCTGATCTTGGAGCTGGAGTAGACTCTGCTCTTTTCATGCTTCTTCTGGTCCTGATTCTGTGATGGGGGCTGTCTGCACCTCCATGTGGGTAAAATAGATGTAAATGCATTGGCCGAACCTCTTTGAGCCTCCAACGTTTCTATCTTTTGATGTGGGGGAATTCTACATCACTGCACAATGCAGAATTTTGCAGACTTAATGTTGTGCGCGCAGTTTCCTTTCCCCCCCACATAAATGGGCTGCAAAGATGTTGACTGCCACTATGGGCCGCTGGACCTGTCAGAGTCCAGCTCGCAAATAGAAGACAAGGCTGGCAGGAGGGGGAGGGAACTGGAGGGTTCCCAGCAGTTGCAGTTCCCAGAACACCCTAAAGGACGGAGGTGATGGTGCAAGCCTGGGACCCAGCGTCAAGCTGTTGCTCCCTCTGGATCCCTGGGCTCTAGGAGGTAGGGTCTGTCAGTGTCTAGGCCGGGAGGGACCCGCAGCTGGCTGATGGGGGATGTGAGTGTCCGGGGAGGGGGTGTGAGTGTCTGGGCGGAGGAGGCAGAGATGCAGGAACTGGGTTGTTATAACTCTCTACTCATGGGGGAATTTTTGTGTGTGTCTGTATTGTTTTACAGACATACTTGCTGACAGGTATTTTGAAATAAATTACCAAAATTGAAACTGGCATGATTATGTAGTGTTATTTTGTCAAATAAAATTTGCAGAATTTTAAAATACTGTGCAGAAATTTTAATTTTTTGGCACAATTCCCTCAGCAGAAAGAAATGCACTGATCAGCAAAAGGGAAAACAATCTCAAGTTTCCCTATGTTGAGCAGGCAGGTTAACTATTATAAAAGCTGACTTGCTACCCTTATAGGGTGAGAACTATACATGTTTAATGCATCTTGTACACTATATGAAAGCTTCTTTTAACTTTTAAAATATAGAACATATGAAATGGGTTAATTTTGTATCTGACATATATGTAATATATGCCAGTAGATGTATTTTGCAAAATATGTCTAACTTACAAGATAAATATTAATTGAACTTGTTAACAGATATTGTTGTGTTCGGATACTAAAAATATAAAGTGCATGTTGCATATGGTGTATATGTACAATGGTAAATATTGATCTAGATTCATATGTGCATGAATATATTTAGGAATAGTTTCAAATATTTTCTGTATAAGAGAGCCTTCCCCCCCCCCCCCCCCCCCCGAAATAATTACGTTTTCACAGAAATTTAGAGGTGGCTGAGAGCTGCTCTGTAAGCAGCAAGTTCAAACCAGCAATCTTGTCCAAACATTGATGCCAAAAATCAGGGTGTCTTTATTTTTGTTAGGTATGCTTAATTTGCAAATCAGTGTAACTCCACTTGTACAAGATCTAGACAAGCGGAGAATCACCTCACTCTTGAATCTTGGAGTCAGATCATGGTTGGTGGCATTTTACATCAACATCACTTGACTATAAATGTCTCCAAAATGCACAAGATGGGAAATGACCAGTGGATCCATGTGGCAGTGGATCAGTCACCCATGACTCTGAATCCCCACTGCCCAGCATACTGCGCAGGGGAGCCCCTAAAGGACTCTTCAGTGATGTCCAGGAGGTGTGCTTCCTCAGCTTAAGCTCCTTAAACTTTTCCTCACACCCTGTGTGGTTAATTGTACCCTCAACTCCTGCATTGCACTTCTTTCTCTGTGGGGAAAAGGGCAGGATCGCTCACCTCTAAAAGACTGTAAACTGCTTTCATTCATCTCAGCGGGCTGTAAACTCTTTAGGCTGTCTGTATGACCTGTCCCTCAAAAGTGGTATGTCTGAACTCCCTGAAGGAGTCAGAGATTTTTTTCTGATGGACCTCATAACCTGTCAGAGGGAAGGAGAAACATTCAGACTGGTGCAGTGCTGGATGACTTGTCAAGGAGTGGGTCTGAATAAAGGGTGGTATAGCATCTATTACTTATTACTTGGGTCTTCCTTGGAAGTGTCAAAGAATTGACTAGTGATTGTCTTGGCACTTACTAGAACTAGTTCACTAACTGTTCATCTGTCCTATGACACTTAACCATTTCACATAATATGTAATGTGGTGAAATACATCTTTTGATGTGCTATCTAGACTTCTCCCTTGCATAGTTTGCTTTAATTTTTACTTTCTACTGTCATTACCTTTGGGATCTTCTCTTTAATGGATGATATCCTCTTACAAAATCCATAATGGCTGATTGCTTTCTATTGAAACCTTCTGGGCAACTTTTCTCCTGACAGCCTGAGAGAGTTGTGTTTAGAATGGAGGACATGCTGCTTCTTTCCTGTAATAAACTCATATTTAAAACTTTTTTGTTCATTTTACAGTCTGCTAAACTACGTAAGTTGCCTCCCTTTCTTACTGTCTCGCTCCTGAGGTTTAACTTTGACTTTGAGAAGTGTGAACGATACAAGGAAACAAGCTGCTATACATTCCCTATCCGGATTAACCTCAGGCCTTTTTGTGAGCAGGTTTGAACAATTTTGTCTTAATTTGTTCTCTGGCTGAATATGTGGGAAATTTATCTCCAAGATGAACCTTATTTCCTTTTTGCCTTTTTGGTCAAGTCACAGGCTATTTACAGGAGAAACTGTATGGCTTTCCCTCTGTCTGCAATCTGTCCTTGCAAAAGAGATCTCTTTTAATAGTGTTTGGAAACTCTAATGTTTGTGGTGCAAACACAAAGCTTTTATGTGTAGTACTGACAAATGGGAAAAATCAGTAATAGCATAAAACTTAATTGAACATTCTCAGGCAAAAACCTCATTACCTGAAAGTTAGTTGTTGCATTACATTAGTTTTTATGTTGGTATTATCTAATAGCATTATATAGAAATTCAGTTGTATATTGCCAACCTTTATAGTTTATGCATTTTCTTATAAATCTATACAGATGAATAGTCATATTAGACATTCATATAACCAAAACATAGTTATTAACAAAACAAAGCCTTTACATAATTAACTTTAGTCCTTAAACTATGTAAATAATATACTTACTGCAGACACACTTTTTTAAAGTCTGCTTTCCTAAAATCTTAATCACCAAGGTTCTGGTCTTCAAAGTCCTGCAAATTGGCAGTTGAGGAACAATTTTTCAACATTAGCTTTGGTGGAGGAGCGTATTATTATTTTGCTTTTATTTAATTTTTGTAAAAGTTAGGCTACATGTGAGGTTATTTTTGTTAAGCTCCACAAAGTTTCAAGAGTTAACAAAGCCTTTTAGAGGGGTCAGTGAAATTAGGACACCACTCCCCTCCCACCAGCATTTCTCAAGAAGTCACTTTTAACTTAGAACTCCTAAACTATTTACTTGTAACTTTCCAGAAAATTGCAACTATGCCTAGGAGTAAGTGATGTAAACTTGTTTGATAAACATTTTTGTTTTCAAACAAAAGGATTTCAGCAGCATTCAATTGAAATATTTAACACAATATTAGCTAATGGAACTGCTAACTATACTTCAATAAGTATGAATAGTAATTTCAGGGAGAGCTGAGTTTGGCATGTTTCAGCAGTTGAATAAAACATACTTTTATCTTGACCACTGTTACTGAAAATATTTTACTTCTAAAGTAGTTAAATGCATCTTTGGCTTGGTTCAAATGTATTTCTAACTCTGGAATAATGGTGGATAACAGAGAACTGCATTGATTGATCTTTTTCCCCACTAAAACACCTGAATTTTTGTCCACAGTATAAAATCCTCCTTGTAGTTGTGTAAAAGACTTATAGGGTTTATTAATTTCCTCTTGTTTTAGAGTCAGTTGGATTATTCGGAGTACATGTATGAGCTCTTCTCTGTTATTATACACAAAGGTGGCTGCTATGGAGGACATTACCATGTTTATATCAAAGATGTTGATGCATTAGGAAATTGGCAATTGAAAGTAAGTCTAGAATACTCATTTTGTATGGCTTTTCTCCTGCTTGGCGAGTTTCAATTCCTTGAGATGTATTAATATCGACTGTACTAAAACATTAAATACACTTTGTATCAACAAAAATAGTCTAGTGAGGCATTCGCTCAAGCTGTCCTTCATGGTCTTTGTCATGCACTCATCTGATGTGAAGAGACCCTTTATTCAGTCAAGGAATTATTTCTAATCAGAGACTGGAAACTGTATCAAACCTTGTGACTAGATTTGGTTGTCTGTTTGCTAATTTGCTGAGTTAGGTCACAGCATATGATTTAGAGAGGGATTTAGGCTCCAAGGGGCCTACCAAATTTAGAAAGCTAAACTTTCAGCTTTGTCTGTGAGGCTGGCCAGCCCTTCACTAGTAGGGTGGTGAAGCACTGGAATGGGTTACCTAGGGAGGTGGTGGAGTCTCCTTCCTTGGAGGTTTTTAAGGTCAGGCTTGACAAAGCCCTGGCTGGGATGATCTAGTTGGGGTTGGTCCTGCTTTGAGCAGGGGGTTGGACTAGATGACCTCCTGAGGTCCCTTCCAACCCTGAGATTCTATGATTCTATGATTCTATGATTCTATATCAAAAATTGCCAATGACTTCAGCATCTATAAAAGTCAATGTCCTACACAGTATGAGGTTTGATAGTCCTCTTCAAAAATTATTTTGTTACACTGTAAAAGCTCATGGAATTTCTGTTCACTGAACCTTGTCTGCACTGGCAATCTTTGAGTCTAACATTTGACATCTCATCTGATAGGCTGCATCATGAGGGTGGGGGAAGGGTGGAAATTAGGAAGGGCAGTAACTGAGTGATCAGGAGCCTTCTATAGACAACAGTAATAGGGCTAGCTTTGCATACCAAAGTGTTTTGCCATCCAGTGTGGAAATTGTATTTGGTGCCTCTGAGCATCCAAATTTAATTTAAAAAAAGGAGGCGGGGGGAGTGGAGCAGCCAAGCAATAAGATGCCTGCCTCTATGGCCAACCCTGTTGGTGAGTAAGTGTGTGTGGTCTTGGTGAGTAAGTGTGTGTGATCTGATATGACCTCTCAATGACATTTTCTCCACATTTAACTGCTACAGTTACACATGGGTACCCATAATTCTGTAAGAGAAAAGAATCTGTACTAGAAAACAAAAGGAAAAATACACGTCTCTGTTTGAAATAATAGTATTTACTCATCTTTATGTCTATAGCCTTGTAGTAAGGACCCCATCAATGATCTTTTTCAGGAGGAAAGCAAACTGATGACTGAAGAGAAGGTTCAGAAAGATACTGAAAATATCAAAGAAATGGAGAATCCACTGACAATCCTGAAAGGGATTTTATCAGAGGTATGGTATGTAAACAGATCTTTATTGCTCCCTGTTAATTACTGATCTGGAAGAGGGGTGGGAAATACACAGGGCGGGTAAGTGAAAAGAATCTAAACTTGTCTTAGTAATTCAGCAAGGAGCATGAGACTAAAAGTGTGAAGTTGATTTTCAATATAAAAGTAATCATCCACTGGATCTCTCTGAATACTTGTTTGGCCACTCCATTAGTAGCCTTAAGTAGTTTACCCAAGCTGTTGCAAAGGTTAGCAAAACCCATTAGTTTATTATCATTCCTGTTTATTGCATACTTCTTGGTTGGTGTGTTTGAAGTTTTGCCCACCACTTCATCTCAAAGTCTGTTAACTGTGTTCCTTTAGGAAGAATCTAAACAAATTCCTGTGGATCAGTTAGGGCAGAAACTATTGGAGAAAAAAGGAATGTCCTGGAACAAAAAATACAGGAAACAATATGGACCAATACGAAAGGTAACAAAAATAGTAAAACTCTAATAGGTACATTAACTAAATTTTTACTAACAAATCATTTCACATTTTTCAGTTTAAGATAATTTTTTTAACTTGTGTTCTTATAAAATTTCAAATGTTAAGAACAATAATAGAAACAGTGGCTCTCCTTTCCCAGCAGGCAATCTGTAATGTCTAATTTATGAATGAAAATGCATATAGCAATCTATTTAGAAATGTCAATACATATAGAAATATTAATGATGATTTAAAAAATACAGTACACTTTAATTAGCAACTCAGTATCATGATTGTAATGGAACTCTTATTCTGAATCCTACTCATTGGTAGTTTAGAACACCTCCAAAAAATTACCATTTCGGCTAAATTCTCAGGCTTGCCAGCTAAAGAATTGCATTGCAATAGTAAAGGAAACTGCTGCATTTGAATTTTGAGTTTGAACAAATTTTTAACCTTTTCAATGATTCTTCTTAAGAGTTGTGACACACAGGCCCATTGGTGGGTCATCACTCTGTGTAACTCTTGTCAGACCAGACAAATTCACTACACCTACCACTTTGCTGTCATAGGTATTTATCTATAAAGGATGTTGTGTGAGGTAGCAAATGAAAGCTTATATCATGCTGGTCATAAGTATTGCCAGTGGAACATAAGTGTTCCAGGCAGGGTTGAAGAGCAGCTTTTTGCCAGACAGGTGATTTCACACTCCTTTATCCACGCTGTCTCTATTGTAAATTAAACATTGGGAAACCAACACAAAGGAAGCTGCATTTGAGAAAGTCCAACAGGAAAAGTCAGGTTGACCAGGGTTGGAATGTGAAATCAACATGGGAAGACACCAGAAACTAAAACCATAGGGAAGTTGTCTTGTTTCTGGCATCAAAACAATGAATTTGGGGGAAATATAAGGAGAAGCAAAAAATACATTCTATTATCCATTTCACTGAGGAACACCCTTGGCAGAGGGAGGTGGTTCATGAAAAATCTGGATCTAGGTTAAGACTGAAAACTAGCAAGTTCTGTAGAAAAGGTTTCAGATAAGAAACTGCTTTAGATAAGATTAACTCACTAGAGCTAAGTTCTGGTCTTGTAGAAGCATGTTATCTTTTTGTTTTTATTATTCTTACTGAACAGTCACTTTAATTCATGAATCTCTGTTCTTTGTTAATGCACTTATTTTTGGTTTTATTATAAATAGAGTGTGACTCTTTAGCTGACTCAAACAGGCTGGTATGTACAGTGTCTGTATGGAGACAGCAAACTTGGTAATTTCTATGAGTGTCCGGTGTCAGGAGCTGGATTCTACAGCGGAATGCTGTTCAAGAGGGCTCAGGGATTGGGGTGCACCTAAAGTTAATCTGCAAGGCAAAGTAAAGGCTGGCAGAGCTTCTGATGAGATTGTTTTGGTGGCTAACAGACTAGAGTGACAGGGAGCTGACACCAGTGGCATAGCCAGGTTTAGAGCACAGGGGGAGCGGCGGCGCTATAAAAAGGTGCCTCCCCATCCCCCTGTACTCACCCCGGCGGCGCTTTAAAGGGCCCGGGGCTCCAGCTGCTGCGGAGCCCTCGGCCTTTTAAATCCCCACCGGAGCCCGGCTCCAGCAGCGGGGCTGGGGGGGGGGGTGGCGCTTTAAAGGACCGGCGGCTCCCCGCAGCGGCAGGAGCCGCCGGCCTTTTAAAGGCACCCCCTCCCCCCCAGCCTGGGTCTGGCAGCGGGGCTGGGAGGGCACTTTAAAGGGCCGGTGGCTCCCGCAGCGGCAGAAGCTGCCGGCTTTTTAAAGCACCCCTGTCATAAATATAAAGGGAAGGGGGAGAGGGTCTGATGCAGATAAAATCCTCTTACCAGTAAAGGGTTAAGAAATGCAGGTAACCAGACCGACACCTGACCTGGCCAGCATCTGACCAATAAGGGGACAAGATACTTTCAAATCTTGGGAGGGGGAAAGCTTTGTGTGTGGGTCTTTGTCTGACTCAGAGTGATCTTGGAGTCAGAAGGAACCAGTCATCTTTTCATCAAATCCTCCCTTTTCTAAAGTAAGTTTAGATAGCATAGCGAGTAGATTTCTGTTTATTTTTGCTTGGTACGTTCCCTGTGTGAGAGGGAGGGATTATTCCTTTTTTTCCCTGTAACTTTAAGGTTTTGTCCAGAGGGGGAATCCCTCTGAGTTTGGAAATTGAGTACCCTGTAAAATAGTTACCATCCTGATTTTACAGAGCTGATTTTACCTTCTTTGTTTTAATAAAATCCTTCTTTTAAGAAGCTGACTGTTTTCTATGTTTCTATGTTAAAACCCTGGGGGTGGTTTTTTTTAGATCACTGTGTAACCAATTGGTTAGGAGATTATTCTCAAGCTTCCCAGGAAAGGGGGGTACGGGCTTGAGAGGGTATTTTGGGTGGGGGGGAAGGGAACTTCAAGTGGTCTCCTTTCCTGGATTCCTGTTTAAAACACTTGATGGTGGCAGTGGGAGAAGCATTTCTCAGGGTGCAGGGAATTTTGTACCTTGGGGGTTTTAACCTAAGCTGGTAGAAATAAGCTTAGGAGCTCTTCATGCGGGTCCCCACGTCTTTACCCTAGAGTTTAGAGTGGGGAGGGAACCCTGACAACCCCCCCCCCCCCCCAGCCTGGGTCCCGCAGCGGGGCTCCGGAGGCGCCTTAGCGCCGCTTCTTCTCACAGGGGGAGCAGCTGCTCCCCCTGCTCCCCCTCTGGCTACGCTACTGGCTGACACCCAGTTTAGCACTAGCAAGTCTCTCTTGCTGAGCAATGAGTAACCAGGAGAAAGCTTCAATGAACTGCAAAACTATTTTCACATTTTGAATAATTCAAAAATAGTTTAAATTGTGAAATTCAAACAGAGCTATCTTAAAGGAGTAGCTGCTTTGCTGAGGTTGAACGTAAACTGAGAAATAACCTATGAGCAAAAAAGCATACTGAACATACAGAATGTTTTCTGTCATGATTGAATGTCTGTTAACAACTATAATGTGCATGTACATATGCATGGCTTTTCATGTTGTCAGTACATTCAGTGAACAGATCTGTCTGACATGTTCTGATTAATGCATGTGTGTGATAATTTGAATGAGACTATATGAACATACTCTGAAATCAACTCATTTGATACTTCAAGAATGTGCTTTTGTTAGTGATCAGAAATTACACTTATCTGAGGTTTGGATTTACTATATAAAGTGCTTGGATTGTAAACTGTCTGGGGCAGGGAGTGTCTTTATGTGTATTTGTACTTCACTTGGCACAATGAAGATTGGGACCTCTGGATGCTCCTGAAATATAAAGGCCCTGGCCTATGCCAAAAACCACTCATCCTATGAACGAATGACACATTTAAAGTCCATAAACTCTGCTTGGTATGGTGCAGTGGTATAAAGTATTAATTTTCATCCACGGAAAATCCTTGTTCTGGTTTATTGTCTTTTAAAATGGAGATATGCCAATCTCCTAGAACTGGAACAACCTTGAAAGGTCATTGAGTCCAGTCCCCTGCCTTCATTAGCAGGACCAAGTACTGTCCCCTGACAGGTTTTTGCCCCAGATCCCTAAATGGCCCCCTCAAGGATTGAACTCACAACCCTGGGTTTAGCAGACCAATGCTCAAACCACTGAGCTATCTTTCCTCTCCCCGTTGCTGCCCTACTCCCACCCAACATTCCACTTCAATTTGTCTGTTTGGGCTTTATACCAGGGCTCTTTGTCAAGGCTGTGCCATGTTACTTATCTATCCTGTTTGTCTCCAGAGGTGGGCCACTGCAACAGAGAATTCCCTTTTAAATTAAGGAAACAACAAAAATCTTGCAGCATGGGTTTTATTCTGGAGACTTGCTGAGAACACATACAAGATGAAAACAAAATGACATACAATACATAAAAACTAAATAGGGAAAACGCTGGGAGTTTAGGAAACAACCTTGTCCTTTGGTCATTTATATGCAGTTCTACTTTAGCAAAGGTGTTTACTATGTCTATTTGCCAAGTAGCTGTTCTTAGTTTTCTGTATTCACTTTGGGCGCCTGTTTGGGCTGTCAGTCCCCAACCTATCTTTATTATTTCAAACTTTAATTTACTGAAGGGTTTTCTTTTTCCCTGTAGTTCTCATTGTAGACTTTTTGGGGGTCTAAGCGGGGCTATGGCAAAAGCTGAGAGAGACCAGGGTTCAAGTTCTGTGAAAGTTAATGGACCAAGCTGTATTCTGTTTAGGTGAGGGACACTCTCTACATTCTTCTTCAGAAGAGAGGAGCAAAGCACATTTGGAAAAACTGGGGTCCTTATATGGTGTCAAGTTGAGAACCAAATGAATTTAGACCATTTAATATTCCTGACTAGTCTGCTCTCACTCTTGATGCCTTTTTTTTTTTTTCTTTGTTTGTGGTAGTGCTTACAGTGTGGCTGGCACTTTCCAGACAAGAAGGGAAGGTTCCTGCCCTGAGAAGCTTGCAGTCTAAGGATTGACACATGAGAGAGCGAGGGGAGCAACAAAAGGGGTTTTCTATGCAAATCAAGATGAATCACTATAGAAAGCATGGTAGAAGCAGATTTTTCAGAGATACCTAAAAGTGGGTGTTACTTCAGGGAGGTCAAGCCGTGCAAAGAAGGCTTGGAGGTGGCAAATGTAGCTTTGCACATGTAATAGATGTTTCCTTCATTATGACAGTACTGTTTTTCTTTGTTTTTCTTCCTTTTTAGTATTTGCAGACTCATTCTCAGATATTTCAACTTAGTCCTGATGATAATAAGGTTAGTCTAAAGGAGATGTACCATAAGCTCCAATTTGGGTCAGATTCCCAAGGACAAGGTCTGCAAAGCCCTTCTCAGAACAATGATATCCAGTGGACTTCAGAAAGTCTATGTACAGCGCTAAAAGACAGCGCCTCTGGTTCCCATTGGTTTGACTTGAATGATTCGAAAGTCCAGCCCATTAAGGAGAAGGATATTGAGAAGCAATTTCAGGGTAAAGAGAGTGCCTACATGCTGTTTTATCGAAAATCCCAATTGAAAAGACCATCTGAAGGTATGAAAAATACTCACCATGACAGATTCTTCTTCCCTCCACAAAATTACTTTTACTTAAAACAAACAAGCAAACAAAAAAACCAACAACCCAGCAGTGAAGTTCTTGTATATTTTCTGTTCAGAAGGAATAGAAAAATCCTCCAACTACATAATGGAGGAAAGGGTTAGCAGGAGATTTAATGGGGTGGTGCGAATGGTAGTGATAAATTAGGCAGCTAATGGTTTCCAGATGCCAAGATTTTCCAGCATCTTCCACAAACTGGCAAATTAAATCACTATTGTAATGAAAATACAAGCAACAATTTTTATACTGTAACAGTTATGCCTTGTAATTCATTAAGTAACACTTAATAGGAATATAAACAGAAATAAAATGTGCATGTTGTATCTACTTGTAACTTAAGACTGTATTATAAGAGACCCCACCACCTTCTTTATTAAAGACTTTAAAATATTATCATATTGAGAGGCCTGGCCTCGAGCCGCTTGCAAGTCTGTCAGCATGGCTTTATAGAACTAAATCCAAACTAACCAACTTGCTTTGGTCACAGCACAAGCAAATCCAAGATACCGGGTTCCTGGCCATCTCTTGAATGAAATGGATGCTGCCAACATTGAACTGCGGAAGAGAAGGTATGTAATATCATCATCATAATACGTTTTCATTTGTAGATCTCAAAGTGTTTTACAAAAGAAGGAAAGTATCGTTATCCTAATTTTGCTGATGAGAAACACAGAGTCATGTAGGCGAAATGACTAACCCAAGGTCACATAGCAGGTCATTGGTGAATCCAGGAATTAGAATCCAGGATTCCTGACTCTAGTCCACTGCCTTCTCCACTACCTCCCTGTTACATTCCTTTACTGGTCTACTTTTTCAGGCAAACTAATATAACTCTAGAACAAGTTCACTTAAAAAAAAAAAAAAAAACAATGAAAAATTGAGCAACATTAATTTACTTAAGTCTAGCACCTGGGATAGGATGGAAGGAATTTTCTTAGAGCTATCTTTATAGAGACATGGTGGGAAAAAGGAACCACCCCACAATAAAATAGCAGGTGTGTAGCAGAACAGAAACTTTCACTTAAGCTGTGCTATTGGAATTCACTCACTGCAGTCTTAAAACCCAAAGTTCTCCAAATGGGGCCTTAAGTGATGTATAGGCTTTCTGTGGCCCCTTTGCGCAGGGTGAATTTTATTTTTTATAAAAACCTTGTTTTTATTGCCTTATTTGGTATCTTGCAGATTAAAAGTGGATGCAAGTAGCAGAAATCAGGGCTGATGTGCCTTTTTGGTCTTAGCTGTAGATCTCGGGTCTCTGAGCAGCTTCTGCATATTTCTCTCCATTGTGCAGTTGTGTTAGAGTATTGATTTGCCAGTTGGGTATAAAAACTAAGATTAGCGTTATCCTCCTTAAAACAAATTACTTATATTACAAATGGATCTTTTTGAAGGGCCCAGAAGAAATCAGCACTATTTAACAAACATTTTAGCATGTTTTTGGAGGGTTTCTTTATTCTGCACTGCATAATGCATAGATCATTTGCTTCTTTGAGGGTCTATGACACTTTGAGGTTCAACCCATATCAGTAAGGAGTTTTGTCATCACCTGCCCTATAAACTTTGAGTGCCTTAAATGCTATGGTGCTGTGGCTCACCATTCTGATGCCAGCAGCCAAGCATCCAGGTCATACTTTAGCTTCCAGTGGCGATTTAAAGGGCCCCGGGCTCCGCTGCGGTAGCAGTGGCTGGGAGCCCCTGGTCCTTTTAAATCATTGCCAGAGCCCCACCACCGCTAACCCAGGGCTCCGGTAGCAGGGCTCAGGCAGGGATTTAAAGGGCCTGGGGCTCCGGCAGCCGCTACTGCCCCGGCCCTTTAAATCGCAGCTGGAGCCCTGCTGCCGGAGCCCTGGGGTAGCGGCGGTGGGGCTCTGGTGGTGATTTAAAAGGACCAGGGGCTCCCAGCCGCTGCTACCGCCCCAGGGCCCTTTAAATCACTGCTGGAGCCCTGCCACCGCTACCCCAGGGCTGTGTCAGTAGGGCTCTGGCGGCGATTTAAAGGGCCTCGGGGCAGTGGCGGCTGCCGGAGCCCCGGGTCCTTTAAATCCCTGCCTGAGCCCTGTTGCTGGAGCCCTGGAGTAGCGGTGGTGGGGCTCCAGCAGCGATTTAAAGGGCCGGGGCTCCAGCCCCGCTACCAACTGGGGGTAGCAGCGGCAGCTGGGAGCCCCCAGGGCTCCCTCAGTGATTTAAAGGGCTCGGGTTGGGGCAGAGGATTGCGGGTGGCGGGGGGCGGGGAGTGAGGGCTCCGGGTTGGGGCCGGGGATGAGTGGCTCAGGGCTGGGGCAGAGGGTTGGAGTGTGGGGGGGTTGAGAGCTTCGGCTTGGGGTGGGGCTGGGGATGAGGAGTTTGGGGTGCAGGCTGCCCAGGGGCTACAGCGGGAAGAGAGGATTCCCCCCAGCTCTTTCCCCTCCCAGCTCTTCACCCCCCCATCCTCCCTTGCAGCAGCACCTGGGCTGCGGGGATGAGATGCATCCTCCTTGCCAAGGCAGGTCTGGGCTGGAGTAGGGGCGCCTGTCTCCCAGTCGCGGCAAGTCCAGGGTAGTTTTGTGCTGAGGCCGGTAGGGAAAGATGCCTCTTCCCGCCGCAGCCCTGAGCCCCTGCGCGGCCGTGCAGCTTAGAGGAAACTTAGCTCACGAGGCATACTTTGTACACAGTATACCATAATCATATAGCGGGATGAACATGGAGTACAGGGTGTCATATGGGTATAGGGTGTCACAGGATGTAGTCTGTATCCCCTTTTGAAATTAAGTGCTCATCTTTCTCCACTTGCTCTCCTGAGGGCTTTGTTTACCTTGCATATAAATGTGCTTTTCTTTGTCTTTGAGTGATGCCTTGCTTAATTTACATCAGAGACACCTTCAAACAGGCAGAACCTCATTCCATTCTCTGGAACAGGCATGGCTTAGGCCCTGCTTGCCAAATACTTTTTAAGAACATATTTGCAGCACATATCTATGAGGTCCTTTTGTGGGTTTATTTTGCATCCATCATGCAAAAATGTTAATGATCAGTGAGTTACTAGTTTTCCAAATGTATATTGCATATCACTGTTTGGGTCTATATCATGACAACAGTGTGTTGTCTGACATTGGGGTGGGCTTAGGGTCTCTGGGCCTCTGTGTATTCCCACCTGTGGCTCTGTTGCTGATATAAAGCTAATCTGTGAGCTCAGCACCATAGTATGCCAATCCTGTAAGTGTGAATGCACAGAGGCAACTCTAGAACAGTCAGCAGTAAATCTCCTTTCATTTTAGCTTATTGGTATTGATACGTATTTATGATGTGTTTTTTAAAAAAAGGATGGATTGTGACTCTGCAGACAATAATATTGATTTGCACCTCCATTTGGGCTCTCACTACAAACTTTCCAATGGGGCCCTACACCCATCACTTTCTCGGAAGGAAAGTGTGCTGGATCTGACTGTTGATAAAAGAAAAACCCTAGGGGATCTGCGACAATTGATATTTCAGGTATTTACTTTAAGAGCGTTAACCCAAACATTTTTATTTTTACGTGAGTTACAAAGACAATTTTAAAGTTGTGGACGTGACTGTGCTCTGTATGCCAAGAAGAAATATTGTAGTATTTGACATTTTGCTGCCTGAAGCCACAGAAATGATGAAACAAGCACTTTACCGTCATATGAAAATAAACCTTTAAAGTTGACGTACAGACTTGTACACTGTGGAATGGGGATTGAAGTCTTGAAAACCACCTGACTAATGCTTGACACTTTGTGTCTGCAATCTGGGTATTGCTGTTTCAACTACATACTATGAGGGATCTTGCTGACCTGGGCTCGAAAGAGTCAGGAAAATACCCAGCAATTAGAGTTAGCATATACTGAAAAGAAGTCCTAGAATTTTTTTGAAACTGTCAAACTGGAAAGTCTAACTTTTTTCCCCAATAAACCAAAGAAGCATCACAATTCCCAGAGAATGGTCAGCTTCAGTTTGACAAATAGCAAAGGAGTTAGAAATGGCTTTGTTTTAGAACTCAAGTCACTTTTTATTTCTCATTGTAGAGTGCAAACAAAGACAAAATATTTTCAAACTTTGGCACAAATACCTGATCTACACTTTATTGGCTAGGTAATTATTTATGACAGTTGGCTAAAAATATTTGAGTGAAAAACTAAAAAGTGCTCTAGCATACTGTTTATCTGCTTTACTGAGAGAATGTAATTATAATGCATGAAACCTCATTGAAGTAATTAGCAAAACTCCGTTCAACTTCATTTTGGGGGCCAGGGTTTCACCCTTTACAACCAGTTTGAAACTTTGCTGAGGGGTTACAACTTCTGCTTTTTTTTCACAATTGGTTGTTTTATTTATACCCATTAGCTGTTGGAATTTTGGGAAGGAGACATGATTCTCACTACTGCAAAGTCTCTACCAGCAGGACTTCACCTTTACCAAACACTTGATGGTAAGATCTGCATAAAACAAGGCTTCATTTTTTATTTGCATGATCTATCCCTTGTTTAGGGCATTTTGAAGATGTTCCATTTATTAACTTATTGGAGAAATATATTATTAAACTTTAACTTCAATGTTCAGTTTGACCTATTTGCAAATCTACTGCAGTCTCTTCAGTCTTGATCTTATTTATGGCAAACTTAACTTAGGGTTTAAGCTGTGTGGGACAGGGGCTGTTTTTTTAATCTTTAAGTGCCTACGACGGGAGGTGGGGGGTGGACCTGGTCCATGACTCAGACTCCTAGGAACTACGATAATACAAATAATAAATTACATAATATTAAAACATAATAAAGTTTTATGATCCTTACAGTAGCTCTTCTGTGAAAGCTTTGGTGGGAAGCAGGATGAAAGTGTAGGTCTCTTTATGAGAATCAGATTTGCAGATGTGTAAGATTTTACTATGATATCTGTTTGAATGGTTATGATGTCTTCTTAGCATTTATCTAATAGTTAAAAAGGTAGAGGATCTGAGAGGCAGGGATAGTAGCAAACAGAAGTGGACTGGACATTTAAACTGAATGTCTTAGTGGAAGTGAAAACTTGAAGATCAAAGGGTTTTTTTTATATGTAAATAGCACAATACACAGCTCAGTTAAGATATAATCAATTTGGCTTTCATTAGTCTTGACACTTATGACTTTATATGGCTTTGTAATTCTAGATATTAGGACGGACTTTACAAAAAATCTGACTTGTTGAGTGAAATACAATATCTGTTGCTTTAGTTTTTAATTGGATATAAATCCATGGTATGCCCACATCTTGAATACTGCGTGCAGATGTGGTCACTCCATCTCAAAAAGACATACTGGAATTGGAAAAGGTACAGAGAAGGGCAACAAAAATGATTAGGGGTATGGAACAGTTTCCATATGAGGAGAGATTAATAAGACTGGGACTTCTCAGCTTGGAAAAGAGATGACTAAGAGGAGATATGATAGAGGCCTATAAAATCATGACTGGTGTGGAGAAAGTAAATAAGGAAGTGTTATTTACTCGTAAATAAGGAAGTGTTATTTACTTCTCATAACACAAGAACTAGGGGTCACCAAATGACATTAATAGGCAGCAGCAAAACCAACAAAAGGACGTATTTCTTCACAGAATGCGTAGTCAACCTGTTGAACTCTTTGCCAGAGGATGTTGTTGAAGGCCAAGACTATAATAGGATTCAAGAAAACTAAATAAATTCCTGGAGGATGGGTCCATCAATGGTTATTAGCTAGATTGGGCAGGGATGGTGTCCCCAGCCTCTGTTTGCCAGAAGCTGGGAATGGGCGACAGGGGATGGATCACTTGATGATTACCTGTTCTGTTCATTCCCTCTGGGGCACCTGGCATTGGCCACTGTTGGAAGACAGCATACTGGGCTAGATTGACCTTTGGTTTGATCCAGTATGGCCTTTTTTATGTTCTTATGATAGGCCTTGGTCGGTCTGCCTCAGAAAATTAGTTTTTTGCCAAAAATACTCAAGTAATTTTTATAGCATAAATGTCAGAAAACGGAAGCTAAACAAAAAACTCTTGTAAGTGTTCTTGCAAATTTTAATGTAATCCTTGTAGATATAAAGTAAATGCCATTTAATCTGTATTATGGTAAGAAGGTAAAACTAGTTGCATGCAAAAATTAAGCATATAGATGTCAAATACCAGCTCTAAGGATACAGTATGTGACTACTTCAGCATTTAGCATTATTAATTAAATATAAAAATGTACTTTTACATCTCATATAGGAAGTTATTGGCCATACAGATTCGTCAAATAGAGTTTAATGTCATAGCCCTGCAAAAGGATTTGCCTAGGTGGGCCCTTACGTCTGCCAGTAGTCCTGTTGACTTAGCCCAGGGCTACACTAGGGGAGGGGGGTCGATCTACGATACGCAGCTTCAGCTACGTGAATAGCGTAGCTGAAGTCGGCGTATCGTTGATCAACTTACCTGGCCGTGAGGACGGCGGCGTGTCAATCGCTGCCGTTCCCACGTTGACTCCGCTTCCGCCTTTCGATGAGGTGGATTTCCGGAGCCGACGGGGAGCGCTTTCGGGGATCGATTAATCGCGTCTAAATGAGACGTGAAAAATTGATCCCCGATAGATCGATTGCTACCCGCCAATCCGGCGGGTAGTGAAGACAAGCCCTTAATGGGACTCCTCAGAGACATATGGGCCTGGATCACGTTACACAACTGGCCCCTGAATTTAGCCTACTGTATCTGTTCTTCATAGCAACTTTACGTCTAGATAGAACATCCAGATATTAATGAAATCTATTCTGTGTCCAGTTTGCCAGCTGACATTGGTTACCTACTGGGAAAATCTTGATGATTTGATCTTTACAGGAGATGAGATGACATTGGGTGGCACTGGACTTGCCGATGGGGCAGATGTTTTTGTGTGGAACGGCAAGGAGGTAAGACAACAGGAAAATAAATCATATAATACAAATCCTGAGGATCTGATTTTTAATCTTCAAAAAGGTTTCTGGTCATTTTAAATCCCTTATAATACTTTCTTGAGGCGTGCTGGTGATATTTGGCAGCAGTGATGCCACTCCAACCTCCTTCACAGATGGCTCTCTCTATGCTGCTTGTGACTATACCCTTCATGTATCTCAAGGTACATTATTTTCCTGGTAGGATATGGGTGTGTAAACAGACTGTACCACATACAGTGTGTGATAGTCAATCAGATTCCCAGATGATTACTGATTAGATTTTTTAAAAAATTCCATATCAATTAAGCTAAAACAGATTCTTAAATTTGTTGTCTGTTAGGTCAGTTTATGATGCAATAACAAAAGTTTGCTCAGCTGCACAACATCCAGCAGACAGCTACATTTGCATCAATGATTGACACCATATATAAAAGAACAACTCATTCAACACAGCACACTCTCCTTGGATCGTTCTCTTCTTTTGAACATAAAGGCCTCTGCTTTGTTTCAGCATCTAAAATGCAACAGTTATGTAGTAGTAGGAGGTGGCTTGCCCTCAAAAGTATTAATTTCTGTAATCTCTAAATAGTTTATTTTTCTATAATACAGTAAGATACTAGGGAATCTTTTAAACCTTGTTGCAAAATGTCTCCATTTCCAATTAAAATTTCATGTTTTAAAAAAATGGTATATGACGGTTGTATCCAATAACTAATTAAAACAAATTTAATGTTAACAGTCTCAGCTTTTGTTCTTGACATACACGTTTATTTTTGTTCCCTTACTAAATTTCAGGATAGCCCAACCTTACTTTCAAATTACTTTAATTTTTTGGGCTGCCTTGGTCTTATTCTTATATATTTTTGTATTGAATAAAGGTGTGTAGTTCATAAATATCTTGAAGGGGTAAATCAACGAAGATTGACCATGATTATTCATCTGACTGAAGCTTAGATTCAGTATTTTAGTGTTCAGATAGAGGTAATAATCCTGCAGATGTTCTCTGGATTTCTGTGCTAAAAGATTAAATAAAACGAAAATAAGAAAGAAAAACTTGTAGCACCTTAGAGACTAACAAATTTATTTCAGCATAAGCTTTCGTGGGTTAATACCCACTTCATCGGATGCATCATGTAAAGATTAAATGGCTCCATTATCGTCCCAATTTTTTTCCTTTACCACCAGTATTTTCAGGATGAATGCAGAGTTACAGCAATCCCTGGCCTCCCAGCATTATATCCCCTTCTTGACACACCTGATATTCTTTAGCAAGCGGTTCAGGTGGAATTCAGTCCGGGGAGGCTTAATTCTAATGAGGTGGGAAAAAAAGCAAGACTGAATGACTGAGCAACTAGAACCATCAGTACTTCGTAGACCTCTTGCTATTGTTGATTACCCTTCATCTGCAGATATTGCACGCTTCCTACAGGTTGGTGGTATGGAGGTGTTACCAGGTCTTGACCATGAACCCCTGCTCCTAAATGTTCTTCGGTTGGCGGGCTATAATGAAGGAGGAAAAGGTCAGCATTTCATCGAATCCCAGCATGTCGTTCCATGCAGTGCAGAACTGAGCACCCTGTGGAAAGCCTTAGCATCACCAGGAGGGATCATCTTAATGAACAGTTCAGGATCTGACAAAGAGGTGGAGAATTGGAAAGTCGTTCCTGAAGAGGATATGAAGAAGACAGTCAGAAGTGTTGGCCTGACAGATGGAAGCTCAATATTAGTTTTAGATAGCCATGACCAAAGGTAAATGTCATAACTGTGTTTCTTTCCTATTAAGCACTTTGTTTCAAAGTTAGGAGGCAGTTAACAAAGCAGAATTCCTTTGACTAGAATTACATTGTTGCATGTTCTTGTTGCTATTCTTGTTAGTCATTTTGCCACTGCCATTAATGCGATGATCTCAGAGTTGTGAAATGGAGCGCTTAGAAGTTGGGGAAATTCCAAAAAAATTATGATTGCTACAGCAACATGAACTTTGCCATGCTGAACATCCTTTGTGCATTTATGGTGTATGTGAAGAACAGAGGTTTACATTTTAACAAGGGAAAGAGCAATAAAAGCTCTTCATGTATGCAGCAGCATGGCTGAGCTAATGCTTCTGGAATTTCATGGGTATTTAAGTACTTAACGCAACATCAGGAATGGGAGATTAATTAGCATTTGACTTCATAGGATATCTTTAAGGGGCTTGTATGTGGTGGTGGGAGAGGAGAATTGTAACACAATTGTCCTGGGCAGCATACAGTTGGGTTGAATTTGCCAGTAGAGCTTTTAAATTCTCTGAAACAGCCAAATGTGCACTTAAATGGAAGGCTCTGTGCATGAAAATGCAATTAGTTAAGTGCACCCCTGCAGACATAAGGAAATTTTCAACTGCAAGAGCTCATGATGTCGGTTACAGTAAAGTTTTAAAAAACTTAAAATACAAAAAGTGAAGCAACAGGTTCTCCATTGGGGACTATATTCATACCAAGACTTAAATTTCAAGTGGTTTATGGTACTCATCATGATTAGAATATTTTTACAATGCAGAAATTCAGTTGTAAGCACAAAATGGTTTTCTTCTTAGGAAGGAAGTGCAGTTAATCCTAATGCATGTGTACAAACTTACATTTAGTGTATACCCCTCAATTTAAAATATTTATTTGGTTAATTACAAAGACCTTTTTTTTGTGTGGTAATACTGACTGTATTTTACTCATTATTGTCATTGTTATGGTAGTGCCTGGCACCCTTTTGTGCTGGACACTCTATGTGGACAGAGTAAGAGACAGTCCTTGCCTTGAAGAACTTAAATCTTAATAGACAAGACTGGCAAAGGGTTGGAATAAGGAATATTGCCCTCATCATACAGACGGGGAGCTGAATGGTCATGCAGGAAGTCTTTGGAGAGACCCAGGAATTGAACCCAGATATCCTGAGTCCTACGCCAGTGCCTTAAACCACAAGGACAAAAACAACTGGCAAATGGCAAGATCTAACAAAAGTTCTGTCAGGAGCTGAGTACATTTCCACCAGCAGATCAGCTCATTAATCATCCCTTTTAGATGGAATGCTACTGATATTCCAACACTTGCCGTTTTGCTGAGCAAGAAATTCTGATTGTGGAAAAATTGTATGATTCCTATCTAGTAAGATCATGCTGGCTTAATTAAGCCCACCAAATTCATTTCCTTTGTGTATAAAAACAAATAGAAACTTGGGCCTCTGGAGGTCCGTGTAGCTCTTTAGTGCAGGGGCTATGGATAAAATTTTTCAGAATGACTGATGTAGGGTATGTCTACACTAGAAATGTTGCTATTGCAGCTGTGCTGCTGTAGCATAAACACGTACTACAGTGATGAAAAGTGTTCTTCCTAGCACTGTCTACACTGGAGTTAGGTTGGCTTAACTACATCTCTTAGGCATGTGAATTTTTTCATACCTATAAGCGACATTGCTAGGTTGACCTAACTTTCTAGTGTAGACCAGCCCAGAAACTCCTAAGTCCCATTTTTAAAAATAACTTGGCTTTTGGTGAGACTTAGCTCTGCTCTACACTACAGAGTTAGGTCTATGTACAGCAGCTTACATCAACCTAACTGTAAGCAACTACACTAAAATGCCGCTCCTGCCAAGGTAACTTGCCCACTACATCAACTTAATAACTCCACCCTCCATGAGAGGCATAGAATCAATGTTGATTTAGTTAGGTTGACGCAATGTCAGTGTAGATACTGCGTTGCTTTACGTTGACTGTTCGCTGACACAAGGAGCATGGTGTGGACATGCAAAAGTGATTTAATTACTGCGGTGGCTGTACGTCGCTGTAACTTAGGTCAACACAATTTTGTAGTGTAGACATACCTTTAGACTCCCTACTGCTTACATCCCTTTTGAAAATTGAAATTAGGCTCTTTAAATCCCTAAGGCATTTTTGAAAAATTTACCCTATAACTATTTCTGTTTGTACAATACCTACCACAGGAGGATACTGACCGGGGCCTTTGGGTGTCACCATGTTATAAGCAGTAGTAATAAGACTTAGTTCATACATAAACAATAAGACACTGTGGCATTTAGCAGTCTTCCTCAGCATAAGTAATGTGCATTTTCTTTGTATTCTTTGCTTACATATAGTACATAAATCTGCGCTCTAAGTATATCTTGTTTGCAGCTTGGTGAATGTGGCAAGTGGCAATTTGACTGCTTTTATGCATGATATCAGCTGGCTACAAGTTAAAAATTTCTGCCGGTTGGAAGCTGAAGAGAAGCAAGTTAAAATTACTGCAACCGTTGAAACAGTGAGTAAAGGAGTTACAACTGTTCAGGGATATAACAGAATTCTTCCCTTACTCTGCACAGCTTCTTCAGTTCAGTTGGGCTAATCACAGGGGGTAAAATCCTGGCCCTATTGAAATCAATGGCAAAATTCCTATTGACTTCAGTGAGACCCGGATTTCATCTTGGGGAATTTTCAGTTAAGTACACTAGCTTATGTTGACACCCACAACGGAATAAGCTACATTGTTTGTGTAATTGAGACAGGCATATGCATATCTGCTATGAAAAAACTTTTTAAATTACATAATGCATCACAACCTAAAGAAGACTAAAATTCACTGAGGTAGACTGTAGTAAACTTCTACAACAGCTTTTCTATGGGGCCATCATGAAAACAATGTGTTGCATGAGACTGTGCTGGAGAACAAAACTTTAAATATCTCTTTATGAGAAGGGTATGATGGAGAAAAAATGGTGAACTGTGTTTTTTAGTGTGTATTGGCAAGATCTTAACAGTAAAAGAACAGAAGGAATTTGTGCATTTCATCTAAAACTATTTTAATTATTCAACTTAGATTTTGGTTTCTGTGTAATTCCTCTCTTTTTTAACATATTCACATCCGCATCCTTTATTGTTTCTTTTATGAGTATTTTACATGTTAATTACTTTCTGTACAAAATCTCAACTCCCCTATTTTCTGAATCTTTTTCCTATCTCCTCAAACCTTTTTATCTGATTTCATCATCATGTTATTTATACACCTGAGTTGTCGTCATTAATCTCTTTCTAAATTAAATACAACTTTACTTTCCCAAACTTGTCCTAAACTTGTCATAAGATATAAATCCTCTAAGATTTCTCTTTCTCCCATTGTTGTTTAATGCTATAGAAAGAATATTAAACATTATGTGCAGCATAGTGCATCAGTTTCTAGTTCCTTGTTTGGTACATTTTCTTTTGCTCTGTAGTCTGATATTGTACAGGCGAGTCGCATCTTAGGCGCATTTAACATGCGCGAGTTCAGCTTTGCGCGGTCGCCAAAAACAGAAAAAAAAAGAAAAATAACCATTTTAAAACGGCATCGGTATTGCGGGCAATTCTGTCCGCCATTCAACTCAATGGAGTCTCAACATACGCGGTTTTTCGCTTTACGCGCTCAGCGCAGAACTCAACCCCCGCATAAGATGCGACATACCTGTATTTGCTTTTTTGCGGGGGAGGGAGGGACTGATGGTTTTAAAAAACCCAAAATGTGACCATGAAAATTGGTAATATATTAAGGAGATATTTTCTCAGATTTGCAAAATGCTACAGCAAAATGAAAGAGTAATTAATGCACTTTAAATGAAGAGTGATAGTCTTTCTTAGTGCTTGAATGCCATATATATATATACACAGCTTGCATTCTGTTTTTGCATAGTCTATTATATTACATAGTCACTAATATTTCTCTCTTAGGTGATGTCAGATATCAAAATTAAAGCAATACAGGAGCTGCAATTAGGGGAGGAGCTAGGTAAATAACTTCAATAATTATTTTGTTGGTAATATGGTTTTTTCAGTTTGCTGGATGGCTTTTATAGTTTACAAAGGGGAGATTACTTGAGATATGGGAGTTAGTCTTTACTATTAAGACTTTAATAATTTTTCTCTACTGCAGGATGTAAGGGATTTGAGACTACCTCTAGTTGTGAATAAAATGACACATCTTCCTGGCTAAAAATATTACAATGTACCAAACTGACTGCTGTTGAAAAAATACATATTTTAGGAGTACCTTATTTATATCCATCCACTACTTTCCCTAGAAGCCATTTTTGGCAGGTCGAATAACTTTGTCATCTTGTTTAAAAAAACAAAACAAACACATTGCAAATGAAAGCAATTCTGAGACTGGTAAATTGCCTTCCTGTAAGACTTATACTTTCTATCTCTCCCTATAAGACTTATTTCAAGGCATTTTTAAAAATGTGTATCCAAAGTTGGAAACTTTGGCCATTCACAATATTCAAGCCATTATTGCTAAGGTAGATGACTTTATAAAGGGAAAGTAATGTCCAGCAGAGGAGGCAAGGCTAGCAGTGTTTTCTTGACCTCTGGGAAGTGCTACCAAGTTGTGATGTTGGTGCTGCACCTTAGGGACATCAATTTTTCCACTATGAGATGCCTCTAATTAGCTAAACCTGTTAGTTTGTTAATTTTCAGTCCTTGATCACTCCGAGCAGCTGAGCCGATTTTAATCTATTTAGTCCATCTTGTCCTCCTTTTTCCTCCATTGTAGTGAATGATAGCTGTCTCAGACCTATTAATAGAAATGGGAAGCTTCTCTCTCCAGGTAAGCCTCTTTAGTCATCTTTCAAATACAGTTAAGGAGAAGATGCATAGCTGCTATATTTCTCATTTAATAGAACATAAAAGTATAACTGGGTGAATAATGAATTCAGTGTCATTCATAGTGGCAGTTCATAGTCACTCATAATGAATAGTCATTGGGCCAGGGAGAAAGTGAGAGTTGTTCTGTAGCGTGGTGGCTAGGCTGCTCTCTTGAGACATGGGAGACCCAAGTTCCAGTTGCTTCTCTGACTAATTGTTGATACAAAGTGGAGCAGCTAGAGAGAAGAGATGGACAGAGACCGACCCCAGAATACCCCATAGGCCAATGACTAGGACATGCGCCTGCAGTGTGGGACATCAATGTTCAAATCACTTCTCCCTGTCAAGAAGAGGGGGAATTGGACCCTTGCCACTGGGCTAAAAGTTAAAAGGAGGGCTGTGGGGTTGCCACCGCTGCCTCAGGCTGCTTTGTGACTCCAGCCCAAAAACTCGAAATGTTTTGGTAATGTTGAAATGAAACGGTTTTGTTCTTATATTACTGAAATATTTCAATTTTTCAGTAATGTTGAATCTATTCATGAATTCTTATTGTGTTTTCCAAATAGTTTCAAGTTGACCAAATAAGCTATTCATTGTAACAGTTTCACCCAGCTCCTATATACAAGTCTAATATAGTATCACATTAAAGTGATGAATCAGCATTTCATAGTGTTTCCATACTTAATCAAAACAGGAGACTTTTTCCAATAGTAATACTTGTCTGTTAGCATTTCCACTATCAGACAAATAAACCATTTCATTGTGTTTTTTATTACTTGCATCTAAATTCACTAATATTAAATACTGTACTACCAATCGTATTAATTAGGAACTGGGTGCTGGATCACTGCAGAAATGCACAAAAGGTGAACAGCTACCCAATACAATATACTGTATGTAGATGAAAAGAACTATTAATATTCAGTAAGTAAGCCATGTAAATAAATTTATAAAGAAAATAGAGTAATTTGAATCTTGCTAAAAATGTGAGTCCATAGCTCCTTTCGTTTTTAAGGCTGCTTGCTAACAGTTTAGGGAAAAGTAGAGTCCCTCTTTGTGGATTTACACATCTATTCCTATAAACATTACAAACTAAATGTTAATATTGTTAAATAACTAAAGTTTGATACACAATAGCAGGATTTTAGAATGGATTGGATAACTAAGCATGAATAAATATATTAACAATTAAGTGTTTGCATCATCATGTTAATGTCCACACTGGCAGCACTAATATTTTTTGGAAACAAACTTTTATTGTGTTTTCCATATTTTTCTCCTCTCTAAAGTGCCTGAGGATTATACTGTCAAAGAAGCAGAGCTAAAGATGGGAAGCCTGTTGGGACTGTGTCATGGAAAAGCTCCAACTTCCACTCAGGTAAAAGAGTAGGGATACACAGAAAGAGGACTTGGCACAAAAGAGCTTTGATCATGTTTACATTTTCCAGTATTCCTGATTTGTATTTTCTCATCATAACACTTTGTAGAGTTAATAGCTGTATAGGAGAAATGCTCATTCCTTTTACGAAATATGCTAATTGGCTTATTCGCTTTGGAGACTTAGGGGTAGCAGGAACATTGTCATTTACTAGGCTCAGCACCTTCCCTGCCTTATTTCATTTTTAACTGTAAGATGTACATGGACTGCCTATTGTATGTTTTGCCACAGGAGGATTTCAGTGCTGTTTGTTTTGTTAGAGACAACCCCGCTGTAATTAACCAACATGCATATGCAGTGAATACAAAGAAAACTTACCCCTGTTTTCATTCTTAGCTGTATCTTCTGAGAGTTTAGATAAGTAATTATGATGGACTCCCCCATATTTGTACTGCATCTGAAGTAGTCTGTCTTAGCTTTATTCTGGAATTAAAAATCATGTAAATCTATTATATGTATATATAATATCATGCTGCATGATCTCTGAGCTTTAACTTGACATGCTATCCTTTTCTTAGCTCTTCTTGTATTTTATTGTTGGGAGTGATCTGCAGGGAGGCCCAGAGATGGAGATAGTAGTGGAAGAGACTGCATCTGTGATAGAGGTAAGTACAGGAGGTCTACAGAAATCTTTCATTTTTCTTGGATACTTTAGCACTCCAATGCCAGCTCCTCTGCACCTGGATACTCCTTGCTTGCTACTGTGTATTGCTTCGAAGTAGCATCCATGTTACAGCAGGTGCCCTGGGGAACCTAGTGACAGAGGATGTGGAGAAAGCTAGTGTACTGAATGCTTTTTTTGCCTCTGTCTTCACAGACAAGGTCAGCTCCCAGACGGCTGCACTCCGCAGCACGGTATGGGGAGGAGGTGACCAGCCCTCTGTGGAGAAAGAAATAGTTCGGGACTATTTAGAAAGCTGGACGAGAAAACTGGCTAGATGGTCGGGTTCAGCGGGTAGTGATCAATGGTTCCATGTCTAGTTGGCAGCCGGTATCAAGTGGAGTGCCCCAAGGGTCGGTGCTGGGGCCGGTTTTGTTCAATATCTTCATTAACGATCTGGAGAATGGTGTGGACTGCACCCTTAGCAAGTTTGCAGATGACACTAAACTGGGAGGAGTGGTTGATACGCTGGAGGGTAGGGATAGGATCCAGAGGGACCTAGACAAATTAGAGGATTGGGCCAAAAGAAATCTGATGAGGTTCAACAAGGACAAGTGCAGAGTCCTGCACTTAGGACGGAAGAATCCCATGCACTGCTACAGACTAAGGACCGAATGGCTGGGCAGCAGTTCTGCAGAAAAGGACCTAGGGGTTACTGTGGACGAAAAGCTGAATATGAGTCAACAGTGTGCCCTTGTTGCCAAGAAGGCTAACTGCATTTTGGGTTGTATAAGTAGGGGCATTTCCAGCAGATCGAGGGACGTGATCATTCCCCTCTATTCGGCACTGGTGAGGCCTCATTTGAAGTACTGTGTCCAGTTTTGGGCCCCACACTACAAGAAGGATGTGGATAAATTGGAAAGAGTCCAACGGAGGGCAGCAAAAATGATTAGGGGGCTGGAGCACATAACTTATGAGGAGAGGCTGAGGGAACTGGGATTGTTTAGCCTGCAGAAGAGAAGAATGAGAGGGGATTTGATAGCTGCTTTCAACTACCTGAAAGGGGGTTCCAAAGAAGATGGGTCTAGACTGTTCTCAGTGGTAGAAGATGAGAGAACAAGGAGTAATGGTCTCAAGTTGCAGAGGGGGAGGTTTAGGTTGGACATTAGGAAAAACTTTTTCACTAGTAGGGTGGTGAAGCACTGGAATGGGTTACCTAGGGAGGTGGTGGAATCTCCTTCCTTAGAGGTTTTTAAGGTCAGGCTTGACAAAGCCCTGACTGGGATGATTTAGTTGGGGTTGATCTTGCTTTGAGCAGGGGGTTGGACTAGATGACCTCCTGAGGTCCCTTCCAACCCTGAGATTCTATGATTCTATGAAATTGATTTATTGGGGGAAATTTCAAAAGTAGGAAAGGGGAGAGAAATGTCTTGAGTTCCTTAAAGATGATGGGCAGGGCCGTCTCCAGGCACCAGCAAAGGAAGCACGTGCTTGGGGCGGCACATCTGAAGGGGTGGCATTCCGGCCATTCCTGGGGCGGCATATTTCAAGGGCCCTTTCCCCCCCCCCCCCCCCTTTGGCGGCTTAGTGCTTGGGGCGGCAAAAAAAAGCTAGAGGTGGCCCTGATGATGGGGAGAGGATACTGCCTGTGGACTGATCAGAATCCAGCTGGCTTAGACATGGTCATGTGATCATCTTTACAAGTAGTGTCACTTTATTAGTCATATGGGACCATGTATTACTATGACAGGGTTGATCATGATTAAATGGAGTGTAAGCAGCTGGATCTGCAATTTTATTGTAGAATTAGTCTTTTTAAAAACTGAAGAGAGGTCTGTGAGCAGAGCCTATTGTAGAAGAGGTAGAAGACAGCTTTGGTAGTGGTTGACTCTTTTTGCTAGAGTTGGCTTCAGAGCAGCACCTTGCTCCAAACTAGGAAGTGGATACAGGTCTTGATATTAAACAGTGCTTTAAAATATGTTTTAAATCGTGGTGGTTATGAAGCTGTAATATTAAATATCTTTAACTTGTGTTTTGAAGTCAATGTGTCTTTAAAACACGCACATGCTGATCCTGTGGATTTTTAAGGCAAAGTGTTGTTGCTGAACATAAGGACACCTAGGCTAAGGCTACACTTGCAGCTGTACAGCGCTATGAGTTAAACCTGCCTTCGTACAGCTGAGTAGGGAAAGCGCTCCAGTCTGTCCACACTGACAGCTGCCAGCGCACTGGTGTGGCCACATTTGCAGCACTTGCAGCTGTATTGGGAGTGGTGCATTATGGGTAGCTATCCCAGTGTTCAAGTGGCTGCAATGTGCTTTTCAAATGGGGCGGGGGGCGTGGAGTGTGACAGGGAGTGGGGGGAGGGGAGAGAGTGGGTTTTTGGGGTACCTATAGACTGTCAGCTCGCAATCTCCTAAGTTTACAACTCCCTCCCTCCCCCGCCTTTCTCTCACTCGCAGAAAGCAAACAGCAGCTGTTTGGTTTTTTGACCAGATAAGCAGCCGCTCGCCGAAACTGACCCCAACCCCTCCCCCCCGCCGCCTTGTCTTCATTTGCTGTCAGTACTCCAAACTGAGCCCCCCGCCTGCCTCTCACTCATTCAAAGCAAACAGTAGCTGTGTTTGTTTTTTTGATAAGCAGCCCCCAAAATGGAGCTCGAACTCCAGACCCGGAAGTGCCGTTTCAAAACAAAGAGAGCTTCTGGAGGACAGTCAGTGCGTACTCCCCGACTACACTGGAGCTGCAGCGTCCCAGCCAATATGCAACAGCTCTTATTCCTCTCGGGGAGATGGAGTACCAGCAGCGCTGTAGCCATGGAGACAGAGCGCTGTACGTGCCTTGCCCGTGTAGACGGGGAGTGAGCAGTGGCATAGCCAGGTTCTAACACCAGGGGGGGCGAACACATAAAAAAAGGCGCCACCTGACCTGGGTGAAAGAACCCAGGCCAGCAGCGGGACCCCTGCTGGCAGGAGGCCGTGGGCGGGGGGGGCGGGAATCCCAGAGCGGGGCGGGCTGAGCGGCTCAGCCAGCTGCCGCTCTAGGATTCCCCCCGCGGGCTCCTGCCAGCCGGGGTGTCTCAGCCTGCTGCCAGCCTGGGAGAACGTGAAAGAACCCAGGCCAGCAGCGGGACCCCTGCTGGCAGGAGCCCGCGGGGGGGAATCCCAGAGTGGCGGCTGGCTGAGCCGCTCAGCCCGCCCTGCTCTGGGATCATTCCCCCCCCCCCCCCCGCCCGCCCGCGTGGCCTCCTGCCAGCAGGGGTCTCTCAGCCCACTCCCAGCCTGGGTGAAAGAACCCAGGCCAGCAGCGGGCTCTTGGTGGGGCCAGCGGCGGGACCCCTGCGTTATTTTGTCGCTCCACCTTCGTCCACTCGTCTCCACCCTTTCAAAAATTAAAAAGGCGCCACTTTTGGAAAATGTGCTCAGGGGGAGCCCCTGCTCCCCCCCTAGCTACGCTACTGGGAGTGAGGTACAGCGTTCTGGGAGGCTTTATTGCGCTGTAACTCGCAAGTGTAGCCAAGGCCCTATTATGTGGGTTCAAAATCTTTTGGAAGACACTACCACGCACATAGTTAGACTAAAAGTAATTACAGAGGGAGTTGGGCTTTTTAAGATTCTGGCTTTATTTTAAAAAAGGAAACCTGTGGGAGGAAATTGTTGTGTCAAACTCCTACACAACAGATGTCATCTCATAGAAGTGTTAAATTGATAGTACAAGTCTATTTTCTGACAGGCTGTGAAAGCTGCTACTTATAGAATATTAACATTTTATATGTATACATTTATACATGAAAACAATTTTATATTCTGTGGGCGCAGATATGGCTTTCCGACAAGCATCAAGTAAGGGTTTGCGTGCAGTTGTTCTATTCATTAAGATAGTAGCAGATCAGGAACCAGACAGTGACTTGGTCACACGTTGGAAAATCTAGTTTTGTAAATGAAATTATTTTTCAAATTATGTACTGGGGTTAAATATCACCATGTATTTTTCTTTTCTTTCAGTGTCTAAACTTAATGCTGGAGAAATCTGGGTTACCAGGTTAGTTGTAACAGGTAGTTTGTCTAATATGTTCAGTGTTTTCCAGATTCCTTTTTGCACACCCTACAAGCTTT
Source organism: Chelydra serpentina (assembly GCA_037349315.1). Classification (NCBI taxonomy): domain Eukaryota; kingdom Metazoa; phylum Chordata; order Testudines; family Chelydridae; genus Chelydra; species Chelydra serpentina. The sequence goes on along the minus strand of JBAIAC010000029.1, from coordinate 48,638,275 downwards.
AAAAGTAATTGTTTTAAATTAATCTCGTTTGCATCATTGTGAGATACAATGAAAGAGAGAGATGATTTATTGAGGTTGGAGCAACTGAATGAAGGTCTGCAATCTCAGCACAATAAGGTTCATGCCTTGTAGTTTGCCAGTCTAAATTGGGCAAAAACTCACCCTTGACTTCAGTGATCACAATAAATAAAAAGAGATCTTTAAATCACTTTGTCAAAGCAAAGCTGTAAAAGTGAAATTAATGGCAAAATTGCATCTGTGAGCATGTGCTTTGGACCATTCCGTTATTAAAGGTGCTAAATGAAATGAGCATGCAGAAGCTATTTAGTGATTGACTGTCTATATCAGGGGTCGGCAGCCTTTCAGAAGTGGTGTGCCGAGTCTTCATTTGTTCACTCTAATTTAAGATTTCATGTGCCAGTAATACATTTTAACGTTTTTAGAAGGTCTTTAATATATAACTAAACTATTGTTGTATGTAAAGTAAATAAGGTTTTAAAAATGTTTAAGAAGCTTCATTTAAAATTAAATTAAAATGCAGAGCCCCCTGAACCGGTGGCCAGGACCCAGGCAGTGAGAGTGCCACTAAAAATCAGCTCGTGTGCCGCCTTCGGCACACGTGCCATAGGTTTCCTACCCCTGGTCTATATTGATGGTTTTGTCAGCACAGCATTTCTCATTGCTGCTGGTTGAAAAATGGAAACAGCTTGAAAAAAGGAGCGAAAGAGGAGCGTGCTATCATTTCCTCTATCTTGAGCACTGAAATTAATATGCATTAAATGCAACATTCTGTGTTAGCGTAAAGTGAAGGTTGCAAATTTAAACACAAGTCAGATGATAGGAAAGTTCATGTTCAAAAAACATTTTCATCTACATTAATTTACTTGTATTAGGATACACGTTAAGCAGCCAAGCTAAAAACTAAAACTTCTCTGTATGTGTGCGCGCCACCCAGTAGGTAAATTCATGTTTAAAAAACGTTAACCTCATTAATTTCTGTAACTATAGATTTCCCTGCCATGAAAGCAATGGTACTGTGCTCCTTATGTGTTCTCGTTTTATATCACCAACCCTGAAAAGCTGAATTAGGCCTTAATTTGAACTTCATGTGGAACTAGGTGCTCTCTTTCTAATAAAATTTGTGTTTCAAATCACTTGGATTCTTTTTTCCCCCACTTAAAAAGACTGTTAGACATGCTTTTCCCCTGTACTTTCTTAAAATAATTCTGCCTTGATTTAGGGATTTTTGTTTAGGAAGGTCAAATTTTAGACCTTAAAATGCATACAATATATAAATATTTTTATAATACTTTCCTCAGAGGAAAAATTCAAGAACAAATATAACTGCTCTTCTGTAATGCTTTGTACTCACTCTGCTCTTTCTATGACAGTAATTAACCTATTATAATCCCAGAACTAGTGCAAATTAGCCCTGAAATTTTGGAGGTAGTAAAAATACCCTTTTCTTACAGCAACAGTTGTGTTCATTTTTAAGAGGCCATCATCAACTTAAATCGTACATCTGTTTGAAAATATACCTACAAGTAACGCTTAAAATTTTTATAACTCAAAACTAATTTTTCTTAATTTTTTCCATTTTGTTTTCTTTGTATTTGACAGCATTTTTTGAAGCCGACAATTCACTTCCTATCTATATCTTATTAGTTTCCTCTGGTTAGGGGAAGAGAGAGAGAGAGAAATATTTAAAAAATAGGAAAATGTGGTTGCAAAACAACAGATTGTTTTAGGGAGTTGAGCATGTGTGGTATTTATAATTAATTTTAATTTTTCTCTTAAATTTGGCATCCAATTAATCTCTAATGTTTTGTCAAAGTTGAGAAATGTATGAATGAATTACCCTTGGGAAGAGTGTGTTTACATATTCTTTTGTAAGAGTTATATTTTGCTGAATGTTTTCAGTGTTCTGCTTTTTGCAGGTGACAACTGGCATTTGAGGAGAATCGATTGGTGCTATGAAGCTGGAGAGGCATTAAGTGAGGAAGTAAGAGAACCCTATGTTTTACATTAAAAAGCAAATATGTTAAGAGCTCCTAGGTCTGTGGTATATTGCAGGCCACATTCTATTTTATGTTGTTGGTGATTTGGCAAGAGTGAGAATGTACACACACAGAATATGTAACACAGAAAGTGTTTAGTGATTTGCTGTGGCTATTGTTAAAGATTTTCCATAAAATTGTTTCTTGAAGCTTAGGATTTGGTATGTTAGGAGCTTTGATACCTACTGATTAGTGCTAGGTATTATTATTTATTGATAACTTAGGGAGCATCAGAGGAAATGGGAACCAGAGCACATTAGGAGGCCTATTATACTTGCAACACTGACCCATATAAAGGGAAGACTATTGGGGATTGGTCCTGCTTTGAGCAGGGGGTTGGACTAGATGACCTACTAAGGTCCCTTCCAACCCTGATATTCTATGATTCTATGAAGACTTGTACATTGGTGTCAATATTTGGTCAGGTGGTGGCACAACACAGTACTACAAATTCCTGCTCCATCTAGTGCATCAAGTAATCAGCAGCCAGATGAAATTTAAAATGCTCTTGTATGGAAAAACAAGCCCCTGTGGCTTTAAGGCCTGTGCACCCAGAATGATTTTTACAAGTGAAAAAACTCATTCACTTAACAAAATACAGTATGCTTTCTGCTCCCTCAGGGTGCCAGACTGAAGGAGCTTAATGTCTGCAGTGGAGATACTTTGGTCATAACTGAAGGGAAACTGCCACCCAAGGTAAATTTTTCACTTTGTGTCATGCTACAGTTTGGCAGATCCTAAGCCATTTAAAACTTTATAAGTCAAAAACAAAGCCTGAAACGCCACCTGATAACCAACAGGCAGCCTGTCCAGATCTCTGCACAATAAAGTGCACATGGTGAGAGACACTACTTAGCAGGACGCCACATTTTGTATCAGGTTGTTCACAAATGGTTTTAAAATGTGTGGAGCACATTGCAATAGGCTTGAAGTGAAGTGACAAAGAAGTGTGTGATGATAGGTCTGCCTCAGAAAGAAATATTTGCAACCTCCTGGTCAGATGTGGACAGAGAGAGTCATCCTGGTCATTTCCACTTCCTGATCATCTAAGAGCAATTGGGAATCTAACCAGAACCCCATAATGTGAAGCAATGTCACCAAAGGTGGACAAACACCCCTGTCAGAGGGGCAGATGTAATCTTTGTCATTCAGCCTCATGCTTTTCCCCAAACTAGCAATGTCACTTAGGTCTTATGGTAATTAAGCCTCCAGCTAGTTCTTACCATGTCTCACTCTCTACAAGACTCTGAGTAAGGGGTTAATTGCACCTATTTGAGACAACTGGGTGACATCATTATGCTGTAACCAGCTTTGTCACTAACCATCTCCCTGGGCCCTATACAGGTATAACAAGCTGGGATCCGAGCCCCGTGCAGGAGTCCTTTACACAAAACAAGATTAGAAAAAAAATGAAGATGGAAAATTGACATTGCAGATTAATACTCTTTCTTCTCTGATGCAAAAATCAAACTTCACTCACTTTCTGTACTATTACAAGTAAGTTATCAAGTATTTTTCATTCACTGACAGGGATTCTTGAAAGTGCCCATCTGGTGGTACAAGCCTTTGATGCACTTTGGACACCAAGAGAGCGTGCAGGATCAAGTGAACTGCATGACCTGGATGATGGGGGCATTGCAAGTATCTCCAGCAGGAGGTGAGTTGTAGGTGTTCAGAAATAAAGGTTTCCAAGAACTTCTTGAGTAGAGAGAGTTGCCCTTTGCAAAACCAAATGGCCAGCCCATATTTACCAAGTAGGCAACAATATTTGTAGAATATCTTCTTGAAGGGCCTGATGTTTTATGGGTTACGCGGTCTTCTTCTATCCTTGTAGTAGGAAGAGAGCCTAAGACATAAGCCCTTGTATTAGAGCAGTGGTCCCCAACCTTTTTGTGGCCAAGAGCACATTCATGTTTTCAGAAGAGTGTGGCGGGCGCCAACAATTTGACAATACTTATTTTGTATTTGTACATTAAATAATATGAAAACCATCATATTTAATATTACATAATATATGAATCCATAAGATACAAAAGGTAACTTTACATGTAAAAGGTATTAATTAAATTATCTGACAATTATCCTATCACCTTACCATGTGAATGTGCCTCCCCCGTACTCACCCTGGGACGCTTTAAAAGGCCCGGGGCACCAGCCGCTGCGGAGCCCCGGGACCTTTAAAGTGCCGCCGCCGGAGCAGTCGCCTAGGGCGCCAAGATTTGGGGGGCAGCGGGCAGCTGCCCGCTGACTCCCCGCTCATTGGCTGAGCTGCTGAGCGGAGAGACAAGGGGCGGCTTGATGTGGCTGCCCCTTGTCTCCCTGCTAAGCTGCTGAGTGGGGAGACAAGGGGCGGCTTGCCCTGGCTGGCTGCTCCTTGTCTCCCCGCTGAGCTGCTGAGCGGAGAGACAAGGGGCGGCTTCCTGAGGCTGCCGCTTGTCTCCCCGTTGAGCTGCTGAGCGGGGAGACAAGAGGCGGCTCGCCGCGGCTGCCCCTTGTCTCCCTGCTCAGCTGCTGAGTGGGGAGACAAGGGGCGGCTTGCCCTGGCTGGCTGCTCCTTGTCTCTCCGCTCAGCAGCTCAGCGGGGAGACAAGGGGCGGCTCGCCGCGGCTGCCCCTTGTCTCCCCGCTCAGCAGCTCAGCGGGGAGACAAGGGGCGGCTCGCCGCGGCTGCCCCTTGTCTCCCTGCTAAGCTGCTGAGCGGAGAGACAAGGGGCGGCTTGTCGTGGCTGCTCCTTGTCTCCCTGCTAAGCTGCTGAGTGGGGAGACAAGGGGCGGTTTGCCCTGGCTGGCTGCTCCTTGTCTCTCCGCTCAGCAGCTCAGCGGGGAGATAAGGGGTGGCTCGCCGCGGCTGCCCCTTGTCTCCCTGCTAAGCTGCTGAGTGGGGAGACAAGGGGCGGCTTGCCCTGGCTGGCTGCTCCTTGTCTCCCCGCTGAGCTGCTGAACGGTGAGACAAGGGGCGGCTTGCCGGGGCTGCGGGCGCCGGTGTTCTCTGTCCCCGGCAGGCCGGGGCAGCGTGGAGAGAAAAGCCGCAGCCCCGCGCCTGCCAGGGACAGAGATCACCGGCGCCCGCAGCCCCGGAGTTCTCTGTCCCTGGCAGGCCGGGGCAGCATGGAGAGAAGCCGCAGCCCCGCGCCTGCCGGGGACAGAGATCACCGGCGCCCGCAGCCCGTCCTGCCGGGGACAGAGAACTCCGGGGCTGCGGGTGCCTGTGTTCTCTGCCCCCAGCAGGCGCGGGGCTGCGGCTTCTCTCTGCGCTGCCCCGGCCTGCCAGGGACAGAGAACACCGGCGCCCGCAGCCCCGGAGTTCTCTGTCCCCGGCAGGCCAGGGCAGCATGGAGAGAAGCCGCAGCCCCGCGCCTGCCGGGGACAGAGATCACCGGCGCCCGCAGCCCGTCCTGCCGGGGACAGAGAACTCCGGGGCTGTGGGCTCCTGTGTTCTCTGTCCCCGGCAGGCGCGGGGCTGCGGCTTCTCTCCGCTCTGCCCCGGCCTGCCAGGGACAGAGATCACCGGCGCGGGCGCCCATAAATGCCCCGGCGGGCGCCATGGCGCCCACGGGCACCGCGTTGGGGACCACTGTATTAGAGGCTTGGTATGAGGCAGGACCTGCTCACAGAATCTGGCAAGAACAGGGCTAATAATGCAAAAATACACATTCCTAAGAAGTGCTAAACACAAAGTACTTACGAAAATACATTCTGATATTAAGTGGTACCAGAACATACCAATATTAAGGATGGTACATAAACATTTCCCAAGAATAACAGGAACACACTGACCCCTCCTAAAAATAAGGTCAGGATGACCGTACGTAATAAAAATGTTTTAATTGAACCAACATGTACAAGGTGATGGTAATAACTAGCCACCTCGGGGTAGTAACGAACTATGTCAGAGGCAGTACTAAATTGTTTGTATTGGAGTATAAAAATGTATTTCAGAGGGAGAATCTTTGTCCAGCTGAGGGGGGAATGGAAAGTCCCGCCATTCACTGAGCTGCGTCCATTGTCACTGGCATACATGTCTTAGTATCCTCCTAGAGTCTGCCAGGTGCTATTACCATGCTTTGTCGACAATAAACCTGGCCGGACGCCTTCGTACCTTAATGGATCTTGTGGTTATTGGGTGGTTCGCTCCAGTTCTGCTGCGCTGGCTGTTTGCGCAGAGCTGGGGCAGCACAAAAACCCCCTACACAAGCAGCTGAACATTTAACCACAATGCTTAGGCTGTGTACACTGCCCCACAGTTTGGATTACGGGGGTGTGAATAGCAGTGTGCACCAACGTGCTGCGCTGTAACTCCCTCCCATGTGAATGTTACATTACATTAATGTAGTCCTATTTGAAGGGGATTACGTTAATGCGCACTAGGAGCCTTATAGTTTGCACCCACAGCATCCACACTGGGGAGTTACAGCGCAGCACTTCGGTGCTGGTTGCTGTTCACACCCCTATAATCTGAACTGTGGGGTAGTGTAGATGAGCCCAAAGTATTCCTAACATATGTAACTTTTCATAAGCTGTAAAATGATGAGTGAGTAAATAAGGCATAGCTGATAAGGGTGATGCATACATTGCTTTCTTCTAGAAATGTTTGCTCTTTTAAAATTGATAAAATCAAACAAAACCAGTTAAGGTAGGAAGATTAAATGAAGTGGGGAAGGAATAAAATAAGGTGGAGAAATAATGCAAACTGGAAAAAAACAACGGGGTGGGAGGGATAGCTCAGTAGTTTGAGCATTGGCCTGCTAAACCCAGGGTTGTGAGTTCAGTCCTTGAGGGGGCCATTTAGGGATCTGGGGCAAAAATTGGGGGATTGGTCCTGCTTTGAGGAGGGGGTTGGACTAGATGACCTCCTAAGGTCCCTTCCAACCCTGATATTCTATGATTCTATGAAAGCTACTTTCCACCTCCTGCTGCTGCCAAACGAAGAAAAAAATACCTCCTCTTCAGTACAGAGTTCTGTTGAATTACAGAAGAACTTGGCATTATCTATCTTTTCTTGTTACTCTCCTCCCTGCTTCCAAATTAGCATAACTGTTCACTAATTAGTATCTCCCACTCTTGTTCTGTAAGATGTGGAGCTGTACCAAACTTCTTGGAATGCTGTTCAGATAACAGCTTTTATTGGGACTACCTTGTCAAATTCCTGGTACCTGTGTTGTTGAACACCATTTTAACATCTATTGGCAGAGGAGAGAATCATGTTATTTTACACTCTGCCTTGGTTTCTGATCTACATAGTAAGCACATACTTTCTTTCTTTCTAATTAAGAAGTTATTAGGAGGCAGATCTTACGCACCACTCATTTTGAGGTAATTGGTTCAATATTGACTTTGGGGTTTTAAGAATTTCTTCATTTGTGGTTGACAGTAATTAGTCATAAGCTGAAATTTGCAGTATTAAGACAGGCTGAATTCTTCCCAGTTTTGCATCCTACTAAAGATATTAGAGGTTTTATCAAATTATATAATAATGATAGAGGATGGTTAATTAAACAAATGAAAATGAAATCTCACATTTATTGAACACTGAATTGACACTTCATTAACTGTTATGATTTTTAGCAAGATATTGTATAGAACAATACATGTAGTTATATGATGTCAGTTTTCTTTAACTTTATCTACTGATCTCTTTAAAGATTCCCCAGCGTATGTCCAGTCAGACATCGGGCTTTGTTATGCAGGCGATGTGGAAATCTCTGGAGAAGCCTTTCTGGAGGATCTGAAAATTCAGGTTAGATTATTATCCTTTGTATATCACCATGCTACTGTGATTCTATAAGTGAGCTATATTAATATATATATTTTTATTTCCTTTTCCCCTCATCTCCAGTATGTTCTGATATGGCATTTGCTTATATGCCATGTTCAGTGGTAAGTACCAACAGGCAATATGAGCATGTAGCTCAGACATTTTCCTAGTAGCTGTTTCCTGCAGTTGCCATTCTACCTTTCACATCTTCCCAGCTGCTAGAGTCATGCTGCACTTCATCTGAAACTTTACCTTTTATGGTTTGCAGGCCTACTTTTATCTTGTTATTATAAAAGTGATAAATAAGAGAAACACACACCTCTACAAACACTGTAAAAAGAACCACTTTCCATTTCTACATTGTTCCTATATTAGTTTTTTGTGTTTCATATGTTGAATTTAATGATTCAATAAATGTTTTTGGTGCTAAGAAGGCCTGGTTATATCATTTTGGAAGATGTGGATTTGGCCCTGTTGGGTGGAATCTAAGATGCATTTTAGTAATTATTCCTGATGCCTTAGCAATTGTAGCAAGCTTTTGGACAAGAAAACAACTGAATACATTTTTATAAATTCTACTGCAAAGGGCACATTATTCACCCAATTGGTTGTTCCATTTTCACTGCATGGGTGACTATCTTCTTAACGATGCTCCATATTACATATCACTTTTAGGTTAGACTGGAACAGCTTGGTTTCAGCCAAACACGTTTTGTATGACTGACTAATATGAAAGGCCATGTCGAACATTTACATCCTTTATGCACATCAAAGAAACCAACTCAGAATGGAAACAGCAGTGTGCATTTGATATACCTTTTGCAAATGAGTAGGAAAAGCTTACTCGGCACCTGGCTGTGGTGATCATGTCTCATTTCATTCACTTTTAAAACCAAAATATAAACAAGAGTCTGTAAGTATTTTCATAGAATCTCAGAAACTGAATGTTAAACTGAGGAATGTTGGGGAGGGAGTTCACTCAGATTTGTTTTGGGGCTGAAAAGGAAATCTGCCCCTTGTAGGCCTCACTGGATAGTAGTTAAGTGAACAGTAGAGTAGAAGTAGATCTGTGTACATTCATTCTCTAGATTTCTAATTGCTTAAATACTGCACAGAGGATCAGTCAAATGGGCTACATTGTGTGGCATTACTACATCTTTGCAACTAGACTGGCAACTAAAATTACTGAAGAGATGTTTGGTTTTTTCAGGCCATGACCTTGCCATTCTTCCAGGAGCTCAGTGTCCCATCACCCGAGTTTCTCAGAGCCTGGATATTGGAAAGTAGGCGCCCAGGCAAGCTTTTACGAAACAACCAGCAACAACTCAAGTAGGTTTCTAATTGAACACTCAACCTTCAGTCCATGACTGGATTGTGAGATGGATTGGTGGAGAAATATACCAGTTCAGTCAATATTAACAGAAAACCCATTCCTGGTAATTTCAATATTGTTATGTGAGTAACTGTTATAAATTAGATGTATTTCATCTGGTATATCATGTTTTTGTTTTTATTTTTTTAATCGGGTTAAGTTTATTGGTTATGCTATCTATTTTATTTTTTTTCCCGAATTTTTGAAATGCAGTATGTACCTTATTGGATTTTTTTTCCTCGTGTTCCTTTCAAACAGGCTATGACTTTAGTTTTCCAACTCAACATAAGATAGTTTTGCCAGCACTCTAAATTGTAACTTGTCAAATTATAACACATGATTTTTAAATATTAAAAAAACAAAAGCAAGGTGTAATCTTAATAAAACTCATTTGTCTTTCTTTATTAGTGAATATAAACTGGGAGGCAGAGCAGAAATCTGTATAGAGCCGCTACAGAAGGAAGATAATCTGGGGTAAGTACTACAAATACCTATTAGTATTTTTTTGATGTACATTACTAGATGAGACTTAATCTAGCAGTTCTTAATTTACAACTTTCTGTCAAGGTTTCAGCCAGTGCTTTGTTCTAGGATACTTTATTTCACGCACAGATTATTTTACTACTTATTTCCCAGCAGAACTGTTCCTTAGAAGGAGAAGAATTGATCAGTAATGTGCATGGTTCCTGGAAGCTTGATTCACAAGAACTTTGTTACCCCCCCCTTTTTTTTTTTCTGATCACAGCCCCAGTGACTTGTTGCTTCGGGTGCAGATGGGCATACCTGGGGAGAGGGATTACTACCACTCTGTGGATTTGGTGTGGGATATCTCCAAAGAATGCACGGCATGGGCATTGAGGCATAGACTTGCTGCTCACTATTCACTCCCTGTGGAGAAAATCGAAATTGCAAAATACTTCCCTGAGAAGTTTGAGTGGATGACAATCTCCAGCTGGGTAAGATCTGAAATTACAGAGGAACTAATTTGGGACTGGAATGACAGATGCCAACAATTTTACTTTGTGCAGAGACTGTTAATAAAAAAGTAAAGTAGGAAAGTTTAAATACGTTTGAACACACATTTCATTCAGTATTACCCATCAGGTGGATTTGGAAGTGAATGGGCTGGTTATTCTTTAAGGGCCTGATCCAACTCTTATTGAAGTCAGTGGAAGGACAATGAGAGTTCAGTTGCATCCTAAGCCAGTAGAACCAGGGCACCATTTAGGAGCCCCCACCCGATTTCATACCTGAGGTCTGCTAAAAGCACATGCTCTAACCCCAGACGGAGCTCTTAACTGCAACACAGCTTGAGTGTGATATGTGATGAGTTCTGTGCTGCTCACAGCTTCCATTTTTGGGGCAGGGAGTTTGTCTATGAACAGAGGCAGGGTGATTAAGATAACAAAAGGCTTGTCATTAAATTAAATTAAGAATCGTTAGCGGATCCTGAAAGCATTCCCAGGCACTCGAGTTAAAAGATAGGAAACAAAGGGTAGGAAGAAATTATGAGAATGGAGAGAAGTAAACAGTGGTGTCCTCCAGGGGTCTGTACTGGGACCCGTACTGTTTGACATATTCGTAAAAGATCTGGAAAAAGGGGTAAACAGTGAGGTGGCAAAATTGTCAGATGATTCAAAATTACTCAATATAGTTACGTCCAAAGCTGACTGCAAAGAGTTACAAAGGGATCTCACAAAACTGGGTGACTGGGCAACAAAATGGCAGATGAAATTCAGTGTTGACAAATGCAAACTAATGCACATTGCAAAGTATAATCCCAACTATACATACAAAATGATGGGGTCTAAATTAGCTGTTACCCATCAAGAAAGAGATCTTGGAGTCATTGTGGATAGTTCTCTGAAAACATCCGCTCAATATGCAATGGCAATAAAAAAAAAAGCTAACAATGTAGGGAATCATTAGGAAGGGGATCGATAATAAGACAGAAAATATCATTATTGCTTCTATATAAATCCATGGTACCGCCCACATCTTGAATACTGCGGGCAGATTTGGTCACTGCATCTCAAAAAAGATATATTGGAATTGGAAAAGGTACAGAAATGGACAACAGAAATGATTAGGGGTATGGAACGGCTTCCATATAATAAGACTGAGACTTTTCATCTTGGAAAAGAGACGACTAAAGAGGGGATATGATAGAAGTGTATAAAATCATGACTGGTGTGGAGAAATTGAATAAGGAAATGTTATTTACCCCTTCACATAACACGAGAACTAGAACCTATGCAATTAATAGGCAGCAGATTTAACACAAACAAAAGGAAGTATTTCTTCACAGTCAAGCTGGGGATGTTGTGAAGGCCAGAACTATAACAGTGTTCCCATAAGAACTAGATACGTTCATGGAGGATAGGTCCATCAATGGCTATTAGCCAGGGTGGGCAGGGATGGTGTCCCTAGCCTCTGATTGCCAGAAGCTGGGAGTGGACGACGGGATGGATCACTCGATGATTGCCTGTTCCGTTCATTCCCTCTGAAGCACCTGGTATTGGCCACTGTTGGAAGACAGGATACTGGGTTAGATGGACCTTTGGTCTGACCCAGTGTGGCCATTCTGATGTTCTTATATATAACCCAGATGTATCTGCCCCCCCGCTGTAACCCACTAGACCTCATTCCCCTCCCAGAGCTGAGATAGAACCCAGGAGTCCTGATGGGGTCGGTTTCTCTTTGCAGAGTTAGTAACAAAATAAGAATATACATTAACATTTTAAACCTAACCAGTGTCTCTTAAGTGACTTGCCAAAAGATGTCAGAACATGTTAGTATTAGAGCTGAGTGGGTCTAATCATTTTTTTTTCTTTTAGATAGGAATTAAATACAGTGCTCCTGTCAGCTAATTGCTAAGTTATCTTCCAAAAACCTAGAGTTTTCAAGTGCCTAAGTAGCCCCTGAATCACAGTTAAAGTTGCCCCTTCTCCCCCTCCACCCCATAAAAAAATCTGAAATGGCACCCCTGCAGTAGAACTTGCAAGTTCTGCAATGTTAATGAGATAAAAGCCCTTTGGGGTGGATGGAAGTGGCATTGATCACATGATGAAATGCTCCACTCAGCCTCTTTTACTGTGCTTTAGAAATTATTTATGTAGGTTGAAAAGCTTGCTAAGGTTGCAGGCCAGAGATTAAGTATAAAATCAGAAACCATTTTAGTATGTGATGTTTTTGTACGGTAAATGCAGGTTTGGATTTTTGTGTGTGCTGCTTTGTTTTTTCTTTTTGTTTTTTTTCTATGCCCAAAGCTGCTGGAATGAGTTTATGGAAAGAACACTGAGAGTTCTGCTGAAGTAATCAGATCCTCTGATTAAGGACCACAGTTAACTGATTATAAATGCAGTATAATCTAGACCTCCTTTGTCAGAGGGATGTGGGAGATTTAAAGTATGTGTATGGAGAAGAGGAAGGATAAGTGGGAAACCTCATGGTGAATGAGAGTACAGGGACCTCTGTGGAGAAAAACTTGTTGACATAGGTGAATATGCAGTTCTAAGAATAAATAAGACTCTTCAGTTGCTGAAGAGCAGCTGCCCACAGGAGTTTTATACCTTAGAAGGTGAAACCAACAAAAATCAGTTTAAGAATCTCTGAAATCTCTAGGCTTAGGACATGTGAACACTTTGATACTTTGGCTTTATTCAGACCCAGCAAATTTCAAAGAGGAAACGGAAGAAAAAACAGGAGAGTTTGCAGTCAGCACCCTTTCACCTGAAAGATGGAGACATTATCGGTGTAAAGGTAAACTTAAGTATTAACACAGTTGTGAAAATAGCTGGGATTTAACAGCCAGTTGTATTCGTGAACAAGCACGTAGTTTCAACAGTAATAATATCCACTGTGTCCTGATTTCTGCCTCATTCTTCTGTATCCAATTTGCATGGGTATGACAGTGACTGAATATAAACATCTGTCACCACTTTGTGTGAGAGTGGGGACAGGGCACTGTTCCTGTTGCTGCCTCTCCTGATGCTCTTTACCAGCCTAATGGAAGAATGCGGAGGGTACTATGGGGATCCCACCACCCTGTATTATTTCAGATTCAGTAACCCAAGTTGTTTGGTGCAAAGATTGTAAGTTTTAAAAAAATGTTCAGCCAAATGAATTGTATTAAACTGCTAAGAGACTGATGTAATATATTATGAGAACTAAAATCAATAAACTAATGCACTCAATACTTTCTGGCAATAGAATCTCCTACTTGAGGATGGCAAGGACTTCAGTACTGTGAGAGACGATATTGGAAAGGAGACGCAGAGGCAGCTTGCAATGGAAAAAAAGAAAAGGTATTTATTACAGTATTTTTGTGTTTTCAGATATGCAAAAGGGTTTACCAGCTTTCACAGATCTTTAGTGCTGGGATACTTTGTCTGAGGCAGAAGATGTAGCTAAGGATAGTCAACGCCCAGTAACAGTCTTCAGTCCTGACTGTATCAAAGGAGGTGCATTGAATAAAAGTAATTCAAAAACTTCTTCCTTTTAATACTGTCTGCACCATGAACCCATTCAACATGTGGGGCTCAGTTCTTCTTCGAGCGATGGTCCCTATTGTGTTCCACTGAGGGTAATGTGCATGTGGGCAGGTGGGGCTCGTTAGCCTTGGAAGGCAGCCCACCTAGGAGAAGGAAAACTCTGATTTAAAACCTCCGCTGCCTTGTGGCAATACCCACTCATGGGAAAGGCTAAGGGAGTCAACTCTGAAATCAAATGCAGTGTCAGAGTCCCGATGGTGGTCTGACGTTGTCCTCAACGTCATTCCGGCAACTCCTGTGACGCCACTGGTGCCAAGTTGTATCGACATTGACTTTCCCTTGGATCCATCAGTTGCGTGGAGAGGGGGGTTCTGCTGCATGGGCAACAGCTGTTCCTCCATATCATCCTGCCCTGGCTTGCGCCCTGGAGAGGACACTCCAGCTTCGCCTCACAGCGTCGATACAACACGGGAAGCAACAGTTTGCCGGTTATAAGCCTCCTGCTCGATTGGCGTAGAGCTGGCGCCAGAGGTTGCTTCCGACGGTGGGAGGGATCACCACGTCTCACTGGATAACTATCGCCCGCCTTAAGCTGGGCAGCCCCCAGCCAATAAAGTGGTGTCCCGCCACAGTTCACCTGCTTCACTGGGTGCGTGGGGCTTAGTGTACGTGAGTACCTGACAAGTGGACTGCGAACCATGCACCAGGCAACAACAAAAAGAAAACCAACATTTAAGAAACCAGCCCTCAAGTTAGGATGCTGGAACGTACGGACCATGACAACTGGCCTATCACAAGACCTTCAGGCAATCAGCGATGTTCGGAAGACTACAGTCATCAACGATGAACTAGCACAACTCCAAATCGACATAGTCGCTTTGTAGGAGACATGGCTGCCAGACACTGGGACTTTCAGGGAAAAGAACTATACGTTCTTCTGGCAAGGGAAGAGTGCCGAAGAAATCAGAGAGTGTGGTGTTGGATTTGCCGTGAGAAATTCTTTACTGGGGATGGTGGAACCTGGTCAACAAGGAACTGAAAGATTCTTATCACTCTGACTCCACACATCCACTGGACCCGTCAACCTGATCAGCGTGTATGCACCAACACTCGGCGCCACCAGGGATACCAAGGACGAGTTCTACGACCAGTTAGACACGATCATCAGGAGTATCCCTAAAGAAGAGCATTTGATACTACTGGGTGACTTCAACGCCAGAGTGGGCGCTGACCATGACTCTTGGCCAACCTGTCTTGGAAAGTTTGGCGTTGGAGAAATGAACGAGAATGGACAGCGACTTCTGGAACTGTGCTCGTACCATGACCTCAGCATCACCAACTCATTCTTCCAGACAAAGCCTCAACACAAAGTGTCCTGGAGACACCCTCGCTCCGTGCACTGGCACCAACTCGACCTGATCATCATCAGGCGGTCTACCTTGAAGTGCGTCCTGCTTACTCGCACCTTCCACAGTGCTGACTGCGACAGTGATCACTTGCTGGTGTGCAGCAAGATGAGGCTACAGCCAAAGAAGATCCACTGCTCTAGGCCTGAGGGCAAACCCCGCATTGATGTAAGCAAGACCGCACACCAAGACAAGGCAGAGAAATTCACCCATGAGCTCTCCAAGGTGCTGAACTATATGCTCCTGGTGGCTGCACCAAAGAGAGATGGGACCACATCAGAGACGCAGTACACAGCACAGCCATGAAAGGTTTTGGAAGGAAACGAAACATGAACAATGACTGGTTTGAGGCCAACTCCGCCACACTCACTGCAGCCATTGAAGAACGCTGCGCTGTTCACCTGGAGTACAACGTTCCCCCAGTCAGAGGACTCTACAAGAGTATCGATTTGCCAGGAGCAAAGTACAGAGACTAGCTCGACAGTGTGCAAATGATTACTGGCTCCAGCTCTGCCGGAGCATTCAACTATCTGCTGACACTGGAAACATCAGGGGAATGTATGATGGCACCACAAAGAAGTGGAGAGTGTCACTAAAGTCTGCAACAGGCGAAAACATCCAGGATAAGGGCAAGCAGATGGATAGATGGGCGGAGCACTACCCTGAAGTGTACTCCAGGGAAAACACCGTCACCGAAGCTGCCCTCAATACCGTGGATGGTTTTCCCGTTGAAACTGAGCTGGACGAGAAGCCCACCATGGAAGAACTGAAGAAAGTCATTGAGAGCTTGTCCACAGGAAAGGCTCCAGGAAAGGATGGCATTCCACCAGAAGTTATCAAGTGTGGCATCAACGTCCTCCTAGAACACCTCCACGACCTCCTCTGTCAGTGCTGGGACGAAGGTACAGTATCTCAGGATATGAGAGACGCTAACATCGTGACCCTCTACAAGAACAAGGGTGATAGAAGCGACCACAACAACTACAGAGGCATATCGCTCCTGAGTGTTGTGGGTAAAGTCTTTGCATGCGTGATCCTGAACAGACTGCAGAAGCTTGCTGACAGAGTTTGCCCAGAGTCACAGTGCGGGTTCCGAGCAGGGAGATCCACAATCGACATGGTTTTTTCCTTAAGGCAACTGCAAGAGAAATGCAGAGAACAGCACAAGCTCTTATTCCTTGCCTTCATAGACCTGACCAAAGCTTTCGACCTTGTGAACAGAGATGGGCTGTTCAAGATCCTGGCAAAGATTGGCTGTCCACTGAAGCTGCTGAGCGTGATCCAGTCTTTTCACGACAACATGAAAGGCACAGTATTGTATGATGGCTCGTCCTCCGATGCCTTCGACATCCACAGTGGAGTAAAACAAGGCTGCGTTCTTGCTCCCACACTCTTTTGGCATCTTCTTTGCAGCGTTGCTGAAACGTGGCTTTGGAAATTCCACAGAGGGAGTCTATCTCCACACCCAGTCTGACGGGAGACTTTTCAATCTGGCTCGATTAAAGGCCAAAAGCAAGGTACGGGAGGCAACAATCAGAGACATGCTGTTTGCAGACGACGCTGCCCTGGCCACCCACACAGAAACTGATCTCCAGTGTCTGATTGACTGCTTTTCCAGAGCTTGCAAAGAGTTCAGGTTGACAATCAGTCTTCAGAAGACCAATGTTATGGCCCAGGATGCAGAACATCCAAGCATTGCCATCAATGACTATGTGCTAGAGGTGGTCAGTCAGTTCACCTACCTCGGATCTACCATCACGGACAACCTCTCACTGGACCCATCAACCGTAGAATCGGCAAGGTCTTCACAATTTTGGCCAGTTTGTCACAGAGAGTATGGAACAACAACATGCTGACCATCAACACAAAGGTCTCCGTGTACCGCGCATGTATGCTAAACACTCTTCTCTACGCCAGCGAAACTTGGACCCTCTATGCTTCGCAAGAAAAGAGACTGAACGCCTTCCACATGCGCTGCCTCCGTCGCATACTCGGGATCACTTGGAGTGATCGAATGACGAACAACGAGGTGCTGGAACATGCCAAGATCTCTAGCATGTTCACTCTTGTCCCTCAACGCCGCCTCAGATGGCTTGGCCATCTAAGTCGCATGGAAGATGGACGGATCCCCAAAGACCTGTTGTATGCCGAACTTGCCTCCGGAAACAGAGCTACAGGACGGCCCCACTTTCGCTTCAAGGATGTCTGTAAGAGGGACCTGAAGACTGTTCAAATCGACATCAACAGCTGGGAAGAGCTCGCCCAGGACAGATGCAGATGGAGACACGCTCTGACCACTGGATTGAAAACTGGTGAAGACAAGCTGTGGCAGCTTGCCGAGGAAAAGCGGGTTCAACGAAAAAGGAAGCAGCAGCTCCAACCCACAGCTGACACCGCCTTCAAATGCAGCAAATGCAATCGAGACTGCCACTCTCGTGTGGGACTCTACAGCCATAACAGACGCTGCACAACCATCAACTAAACATCCCCCATGGGCGCATATCCATCGTCTCTCGAGACTAACGGACGCCAACACCAACGTGCATGTGCCCAGAGCTTTTCAAAGTAGTAGTGCCTGTTGATCTGTGCATCTGCCCCTGCATTGCCCCGTGGATTCGCCCGAGGTGATAAAGGGCAGGGTGAACCAACCGCATCTTTAGTTCCTTTTCACCACCACATGGTCCAAGTCGGAGCTTCAGCTGTACTCTCATCCTTTCCAAACTTTTCTCAAAAAAACTATTTCTATTCTTTAGTCAGGATTTTGTTGTTCTATGTAGTAGTTTTCTTGTTTTTGAAAGTCCTGCAAGTCTCCGGACTCAGGATGTTGCATTGGTGGTTCCCCGCCAAAATATCCCCTGCCTCCAGAAACCCACCTCTGTGTCATGAAGCATGACAAAGAGGCCAAGATTCCTGCCCTTGTTTGTTCTCCCTCAATGACGAACACCAGTGCTGTCTGTAGTGCTTGGGGGAAGTCCAGGTATAGCATCTGTCTCTCCTTCCCTGCCCATACACAGGAAGGCAGAGCCCTCCGCTTTTAAGAAGTACCTCCTGGAGGTCACCATCGGGCCATAGTCAGACCCTGGCCGGGAAACCCCACCCTCACCCCCAGTACATCACCCTTGAACACTCCAAGAGTACACCTCCTGCCACGGAACCCCAGAGTTATCCACCCACGCCAGAGCATAGCCATGAGTCACAGAAGCACATGCCGCATAAACATGGCAGTAGCTCTTCCTCCAGGTCTAAGAAAGATGCTGTGCTCTCCATGAGCTCCAGCCAAGGAGGGGCACCATGCTCTAAGACCCACAAGAGTGACAAAAGCCTGCATCGCTTGCTAGATCCACCGGTCCTGGTTATGGACCAGCACACCCGGGCACCAGATCCACCAGCATCCAGTGAATATCTGTCTCGGAACCAGTGATTCTTCCTCGAGTGATTGCTCATGTCTATTCCACAGTAGGTGTGCGTGCTCGCCACGTGCATCGGTGCCAGAAGTTTTTCCCTTAGTAGTACCCGTAGGGGGGGAGCGCTGCTGCGACCCCTGGAGTGGCGCCGCTATAGCGCGCTATAAGGGGAGCTGCGTGCTCCCCCCACCCTCAGTTCCTTCTTGCCGCCAGTGTAGGTGCGTCGGAACTTCTGCTCCAGCTTCGTTTGCTGCAGCCTTTCCTAGAACTCTTTGTTCATTGTTCAATTGTTAGTGGTACCTGTAGTTAGTTTGTCAGTTAGTTAAGTAGTTAGTGTCCGGGCCAGGGCATGCCCCGGGCTTTAAATCGTGCGACTCCTGCAGGCGCTCCATGCCCAGAAGCGACCTGCACTCCGATTGTCTCCGCTGCCTGGGTGAGTCCCACATCAGCGTCTGCTGCAAGATCTGCAGGTCCTTTAAGCCCAGAACTAAAAAGGACAGAGACATTGGACTTTGGGCCCTTCTCATGGAGTCACCGTTGGCTCCCACCCCGGTGTGCCGAGCAGAATCGGCACCCGGTACCTTGTCTTCAGTGCGCGGCGATCCCCTGGCACCTTCAGGTGGCCGGCACCGCTCCCCGTTGAGGAAGCAAAGGAAGGCACCGTCGTCTCATCGGCGTCGAGAGAAGGGAAAGGGAGAGGCTAGACCCGCGTCGGGCAGCCCTAAGTCTCCCCCGGGCCCCAGCACTCTGACTCATGTTGAGTGGAGCAGCCCGGTCTCGTCGACGCAGGCCTCTCCGGACACCCGGATGCCTTCGACGCCGGAGGCCTTCCAAGCGGCTAAGGACCTTCTGACGCTCCAGGTGCCGGCCGTTCCAGCCCCGCTCTAGAGGCAAGCCCGCCGCTAGGCTCCAGGCCGTTGACCCCGACCAGGCGCAGATCCAGGTCTGGGGACCACTCCCAGGACCCCTCGCTCCTCTGCACCCGGTCCGGTCACAGCCCACAGCCTCCGCTGTCGTCGCCTGCGAGGCTCTCTGGCAAGGTGCCGTCGGATCAGAGCTCCGAGCACCACTCCAGGCAGAGCAGGGAGTCGCGACACGGCAGGCACCGGCGCCGTAGATGCTCCCGGTTGAGTCGGAGCTACCGCAGCCGTTCCCGCCACGGCCGCCGCCGCTCTCGCTCCAGCTCCCGTTCCTCGAGGCACCGTGCCCACGACTCCCGTAGGGGATCGCCGACTCCATACCGTTGCGGAAATAGGCGTTGCAGTGTCTCAAGGAGCAGTAGCTCAAGACGGTACTGCTCCTCGACGTCGGAGTCCTGGTCCCGAGGTAGACGTCGTCGTCACTGTAGATCTTACCGCTCTCACGGCACCGACAGGTCGACGTTCACGCTGACGGTGAGCCACGCAAGGGCCACCGTGTTCCAACCTGACCAGCTGGTGCCGCTGGTGCCGCAGCAAGGTCAATGGCAAGGGGCTCCATGGCAGGGACAGTGGTGCCAGTGGAGCCCTTGGCCCCCGGGACAGACCCAACTGGATACTCGGTCGGTGGCAGGAGCATCAGAGGCTCCCTCGGCCACACTGTCCAGGGCCCCAAGGGACAGATCTGCAGACCAAGGGTCCTCGGCACCGCGTACAGACACCGCAACAGGGTGTCGACCCCGCGGTGCCAGCAGACGCACAGAGCTCCGTACCGGCGTCCTCCCCTGTGCCGGAGGACAAGGTCGCGGCCCCACCGCCCTCCGCACCACAGGAGGACTTCAGGGCTCACCAGGAGCTATTAAAGCGAGTAGCCTCAAACCTCCAGCTCCAAGCTGAGGAGATGGAAGGGCCTTCAGACTCGCTCTTCAACGTCCTTTCGTCCTCTGCACTGGGCAGAGTGGCACTCGTGCTACACGAAGGGGTTGCCAACATATCAAAAGCCCTTTGGCAAATGCTGGCCTCACTTGTGTCCATATCCAAGAAGGCTGAGCGCAAATACTTCGTTCCCACAAAGGGGCACGAATTCTTGTATACCCACCCGGCGCCTAACTCCCTGGTTGTGGAATCCGTAAACCCTAGGGAGCGACAGGGTCAACCAGGTCCTACACCCTAAAATAAGGACTCAAAAAGGCTGGACTCATTTGGCAGGAAATTTTATTCGTCCTTGAGCTTCCAGCTCCGGGTGGCCAACCACCAGGCCCTCCTCAGTCGCTATGACTTCAACCCGTGGGGGTCGCTGCAAAAATTTGAGCCCTCCCTCCCAGAGTGCGAGTGGAAAGAGTTCAAGGTGCTGGAGGAGGAGGGTGCCACCGCTGCAAAGGCTGCTCTGCAGGCGGCGTCAGATGCAGCCGATATGGCTCCTCCTGTCCGGGCTATCCACGGAGGCGCAGTCGGTGATGCAGGATCTCCCGTTCGATGGTAAGGACCTGTTCGCGGAGCAAACAGACATGAGACTCCATGGCATGAAGGACTCACGTGCTACCCTGCAGACACTCGGACTCCATGTCCCGCCGGCCAAGGAGAAGCCTAAGCTGCAGGCTCCTGCCCATGCGCCCCAGCCACGATATGATCCAGCCTATAAGAGGTCTAGATCACAAAAGAGGCGACCTCAAAGGCAGTCCCGCTCCGCCCTGCAGCCTGGGCCCTCCAGGGGCAAGCAGCAGGACAAGAGGCGGTTTTGACTGGGGCAGGAGGGTATCCGGGTAACCCCCGAGAAAACCCTCCTACAAATAAAGTTGGCCTTCAGCAACCATTTGTGTCCGTTCCTTGTGCAATGGTCCCGTATAACGTCGGACCGTTGGGCCCTGAGTACCATTGCCCTGGGTTACACGCTCCAGTTCGTGTCACCCCCACCCTCCACCCGGGTACGATACGGTAGACCCGTTACATCTACCCCTGCTGCACCAGGAGGTGGGCCGGCTCCTCAGTCTGGGAGCCGTAGAGGTAGTTCCAAGGGAATTTCAAGGGAAGGGATTCTACTCCCGTTATTTCCTTATCCCGAAAGCGAAAGGGGGCCTCAGGCCTATTCTGGATTTGCGCGGTCTCAATCGGTTCATGGTAAAATGCCAATTCCGATGGTTTCCCTAGTAAAAATTATACCCTCCTTGGACCGGGGCGACTGGTATGCGGCCCTGGACCTCCAGGACGCATATTTCCACATTCACATATTCGAAGGACACAGACGCTTCCTTCGCTTCCTGGTGGGTCGGGACCACTACCAGTTTACGGTCCTCCCCTTTGGCCTGTCCACCGCACCAAGGGTATTCACAAACTGTATGGCGGTTGTGGCGGCCTATCTCAGACGCCGAGGGGTCCAGCTATTCCCATACCTCGACGACTGGCTGCTCAAGGGCAACTCGAGGTCGCAGGTACAAAACCACCCGGAGCTGCTCTTGGCTACCTGTGCCAACCTGGGCCTCCTGGTAAACGAGGCCAAGTCGACATTGGTTCCGGTTCAGCGCATAGAGTTCATAGGCGCTCTACTGGACACTTCCAAGGCCACGGCCTCTCTCCCCCCCGGGCAGATTCCAGACCCTCAAAGGGCTCATAAACACGGTCACGGAATTCCCCATGACCACGGCCAGAGGCTGCCTGCAGCTCCTGGGCCACATTGTGGCGTGCACGTACGTGGTACGCCACGCCAGACTTCGAATGAGGCCCCTCCAGCTCTGGCTAGCCTCAGAATTCTCCCAGGCTCGGGACAGCCTGGACAAAGTCCTAACAGTTCCGGGTCAGGTAATAACCTCCCTCCAGTGGTGGACCTCCCCGGTCAATATGCTGCAAGGGATCCCCTTCCGGGACCCGCTTCCGTCGCTGGACCTAGTGTCGGATGCGTCGGACTTGGGCTGGGGGGCCCACATAGGCTACTCTCAAACTCAGGGAATGTGGTCGGCCGCGGAGCTCCCCCTACACATAAATGTCAAGGAGCTCAGAGCAGTACACTTAGCCTGTGCGGCGTTCAGCTCGCGACTACGCAGCAGGGCCGTCAGGGTCCTTACGGACAGCACTGCCGCGATGTTTTACATCAACAAGCAAGGTGGGACAAGGTCCTCGGCTCTCTGCCAGGAAGCTCTCAGCCTATGGGAGTTCTGTATAGCCCACAACATCTCCCTCAAGGCTTTCCACTTGCCAGGCGTCAGCAACTCCCAGGCCGATCGCCTGAGCAGGGTCTTCTCCTCCCAACACGAGTGGTCTCTCTACTCGGAGGTCACGGGTCAGCTCTTCCGAGCCTGGGGCACTCCCCAAGTAGACCTGTTTGCGACCTGGCAGAACCGACGTTGCCACCGGTTCTGCTCGGGGGGGGGGGGGGGGGGGCGGGGGAAGGATGCAATTTCGTATGCCTTCCTCTTGTCATGGTCGGGTCAGTTCCTCTATGCATTTCCCCCCTTTCCCCTCATAGACAAGGTCCTGGAAAAGGTATGGGACAAGGCTCGGATCCTCCTGATCACTCCAGCTTGGGCCAGACAGCATTGGTACGGGACCCTACTGGGATTGCTAGCAGCCCCTCTGCGTCCGTTGCCACTCCGGCCGGACCTCCTGTCCCAGGACCAGGGCCGCCTCCTCCACCCCAACCTAGCCTCCCTACACTTGACAGCGTGACTGCTCAGTGGCTAGACGTGGAGGAAACAATGTGTTCGGAAGGAGGCAGGAGCGTCCTCCTAGAAAGTAGGAAACCTTCCACGCGCTGGGCCTACCTGGCGAAGTGGTCCAGGTTCTCTAGGTGGGCGGGTGAGCGGGGTACCTCCCCGAGGTGTCCCCCGCTCCATCTTATCCTCGAGTACCTCCTTCACCTTAGAATTCAAGGTCTAGCACCCTCCTCCGTCAGGCGGCTATATCGGCATTCCACCCGCCGGTCCAGGGCCACTCGGTCTTCTCTCATGCCATGTCCGGGCGCTTCCTCAAAGGTCTAGACCGGTCCTTCCCGTATGCTAGGACCCCCGTTCCCCAGTGGGATTTGAACTTGGTATTATCTCTCCTCACGGGGCCCCCGTTCGAGCCCCTGGCCACATGCTCCTGGTCTCACCTCTCTTGGAAGGTAGCATTCCTAGTGGCCATTACGTCAGCCCGATGGGTGTTGGAGCTCAGGGCCTTGACCTCAGACCCCCCTTTCACGGTCTTCTACAAGGACAAGGTCCAACTCCGACCACACCCGGCTTTCCTTCCTATAGTGGTCTCCGCTTTTCGCATAAGCCAGGATATCGTCCTACCCGTCCTCTGCCCAAAACCTCATGCCTCGGATGAGGAACGCCGCCTCCACACGTTGGACGTGCGCAGGGCGCTGGCCTTTTACCTGGATCGGACTAAGCCGTTCCGTAGGTCTTCGCAACTGTTTGTTGCCTCAGCCGAGCTCATGAGGGGTCAGCCAGTCTCCACCCAGAGGCTTTCCTGGTGGATCACTTCATGCATCCACACATGCTACGAATTAGCGAAGGTCCCCTCACCGCCTATCGTGAGGGCACACTCAACGAGGGCGCAAGCCTCGTCAGCTGCCTTTGTAACCCATGTCCCTATCCAGGATATCTGTAGGGCCGCTACCTGGTCCTCTGTTCACACGTCCACCTCGCATTATGCGGTCGTGTCCCACGCTAGGGATGACACTGGCTTTGGTAGAGCTGTGCTCCGGCCAGACAGGTTGTGAACTTCTACCCACCTCCAACGGATATAGCTTGGAATCACCTACTCTGGAATAGACGTGAGCAATCACTCGAAGAAGAAAGGACAGTTACCTGTTCCGTAACTGACGTTCTTCGAGATGTGTTGCTCAGGTCTGTTCCACATCCCGCCCTCCTTCCCCTCTGTCGGAGTTGGTCCAGCAGGACTCCAATTCCTCCTCGGAGTCTGAGGGCCCGGACATTACATATGGCCTGCCACTTCCATTCCGAAGACATGACTATCAGAAGGTCCCATGGCAATATTCTCCCTTACCTTAACCCAGGAGCCACTGGTATCTCTGGACTACACAGCGGTAACAATATGGCCAGAATCCACCTGGCTGGCCATATAGGAGCTCGTGGCCCTAATATTTGCCTTCAGAACTGTCCCATTCAATACGGGAGGACTCTCCTGTATCACCAACCTGTCCTTTTCCGAGTAGATGCTCAGAACCAGGATTAGATGATGCCCCGATCAGCCCGTACTGGCGGATCCTGAGGAATGTCCCTCAACATCCCTGGATGAGACTGTGTTGTCAATCTCCCCCAGACAACTATCATCGATTTCAAGAGCCTGCTACATAGGATAGCTCATGCCCTCGAAATACCATGGGAAGAGATGCAGGACAAGCAGTGCCACTTATTAGAAATTTTGCATGCTTCGATACTGGCCAGAGTGGTCCTAGTGATCAACGAGGACATTCTGCAACCTGCATGCACTGTGTGGCAGACCCTGGCCATGTGTGCCCCAACTGCGAAAGGGGCAGACAAAAGGTAATATGTCCCACCCAAGGAGTCCGAGTTCCTGTTCTCTCTTCCTCCACCCAACACCCTGGTGATTCAGGTTGCTACGCAGCT
This sequence comes from Chelydra serpentina, assembly GCA_037349315.1. Classification (NCBI taxonomy): domain Eukaryota; kingdom Metazoa; phylum Chordata; order Testudines; family Chelydridae; genus Chelydra; species Chelydra serpentina. The sequence goes on along the minus strand of JBAIAC010000029.1, from coordinate 48,613,302 downwards.
TCCTAAACAGCAGCACCCATGTTCCACCCCAACTGACCAAGAGGGCAAGAGACTGGACCTTCTTGGCCAGCCTCCAGTTCCGGATCTCAAACCATCTGGTGCTAATTGCCATATACGACTTCTTACACTATGGATAGATGGCAAAATTCACAGATAAGCTACCTCAACAGGATCGTTTTGAATTCCAAGCTAGTCCAGAGGAAGGCAAGTTGGTTACTAAGTCCGTACTTCAGGCTGCAGTTGATTTAGCAGACACATCTTCATGCATTTTGGCAACTGGAATAGTCATGAGTAAGGCTAAGATTTAGTCAGGGGTATTTTTGGTAAAAGTCACGGACAGGTCACGGGCAATAAATAAAAATTCATGGCCCATGACGTGTCCATGACTTTTTTACCAAAAATACCCCTGACTAAATCTCTACGTCTGAGGCCCCTGCTGGGATGGGGACCCTGCTCCAGTGCTGGGGGTTGACTGCCCCCCTGACTGCTGCTTCTGGGGACCGCTCTCCGGATGGTCTCTGGGAACGTCTGGGGCCGCTGCTCCAGCCGCCCCGGGGCCACTGTTCGGATGGCCCTGAAATCAGCCGCTGCGGTGGAGGTCACGGAAAGTCACAGAATCCGTGACTTCTGCGATCTCCATAAAAGAATCGCAGCCTTAGTCATGAGGAGGGAATCCGGTTTACACTTCTCAGGTGGGCTTCAGTAGGGGAAGGGGGCAGAGGGGTGGAGTCTCAAGTGGAAGGGGCGGGCAGGGCCGGGGACTAGCTTTCCTGAGCCCATGGTTCACCCACCACCCATGCCGTTTTGACTTATCACTGCCCCACGAGTCTTCACAAAGGTTTTCTCTATGGTAGCAGGTCACCTCCGGCAACAAGGAGTCCTTGTCTTCCTGTACCTAGATGACTGGCTGCTGGTGTCACGGTCCAGTAAAAAAGCTCAGGAATTGACGTCCCAACTTTTTACTCTTCCCTAAGAATGAGCATCAGTGTAGAAAAATCGACTTTGCACTCTATACAATTCCTAGAATTCATAGGAGCATGCATCAATCTGGTTTCCGCACACACCTATCTGCCAAAAGACAGGTTCCAGCGCTTACTGTACCTGATCATCTTTGGTGACTTCAGTCCCTCAGTCTCAGCCAGAACTTGCCTTTCCCTCCTAGCTCACATTGCAACATGCACGTACGTCACACCCTTTGCTTATTTACACCTCCGCTGTCTACAACTCTGGCTCCAATCTACTGCCCCATGTGCCTGTCCATGGACACCCTTCTCACCATTCCACCGGAAGTCATCTCTTCCCTTTAATGGTGGACAAACCCACTCCAGGTTTGCACTGGGATACCCTTCCTCCCGTCTTCACGAGTGTTACAATTATAATGGATGTATCACTCAAGGGCTGGGGCACCCACATGAGAGATCGCATGACACAAGGCACTTGGATTGCCCAAGAAGTCAGGATGCACATCAAAATCCTCAAACTATGAGCGGTATGCAAGGCATGCCCCACGTTCTTAACAGCTGTCTGTTCTCGTTATGTCCTGGCCACATCGGACAACACCACTGCAGTTTTCTGCATAAACAAGCAAGGTGGCACACGGTCCCTAGCACTGTATGCGGAAGCGGTATGCCTCTGGAAAACACGGTTACTCACCGTAGTGAATGGTGTTCTTCGAGATGTGTTGCTCATATGTATTCCAGTTAGGTGTGCGCGCGCGGCGTGCACGATCGTCGGAAGATTTTTACCCTAGCAACACTCGGTGGGCCGGCTGGCGCCCCCTGGAGTGGCGCCGTTAGGTGCCCCGATATATACTGCAGCCGGCCCATCGCCCCCTCAGTTCCTTCTTGCCGGCTATTCCGACAGTGGGGAAGGAGGGCGGGTTTGGAATACATATGAGCAACACATCTCGAAGAACACCATTCACTACGGTGAGTAACCGTGTTTTCTTCTTCGAGTGCTTGCTCATATGTATTCCAGTTAGGTGACTCCCAAGCCATTCCTAGGAGGCGGGGTCGGATTGTGATACAGCAGAGTTTAGGACCGCCGAACCAAAAGCGGCGGCGTCTCTAGAATGTTGCACTATGGCATAGTGCGAGGCAAAAGTGTGTACTGACGACCATGTCGCGGCCCTACAAATGTCTTGTATAGGTATGTGTGCCAGGAAGGCAGACGACGAGGCCTGAGCTCGAGTAGAGTGGGCCGTAGTGTGCATGGTGGGGACACCTGCCAAGTCATAGCATGTGCGGATGCACGAGGTGATCCATGACGAGATGCGCTGGGAAGAGACGGGAAGGCCTTTCATCCGGTCCGCCACGGCGATGAACAGCTGGGTCGACTTCCGGAAGGGCTTTGTCCTCTCGATGTAGAAGGCGAGGGCTCTCCGGACATCCAGGGAATGGAGTTGCTGCTCCTTCCTGGAGGCATGGGGCTTAGGATAAAAGACAGGTAGAAAAATGTCTTGGTTAATATGGAAAGCCGACACAACCTTGGGCAGGAAGGCCGGGTGTGGCCTGAGCTGTACTTTATCCTTATGGAACACCGTATAAGGTGGTTCCGAAGTAAGCGCTCTGAGCTCAGAGACGCGTCTAGCCGAGGTGATGGCTACTAGAAAGGCCGTTTTCCATGAGAGATACAGCATGGAACAAGTGGCCATGGGCTCGAATGGGGCACCCATGAGCCTGGTAATGACTAGGTTGAGGTCCCATGTAGGGACCGGGCGGCGCACCGGTGGGTGTAGCCGTTCTAACCCCTTAAGGAACCTAGTGACCATGGGGTTGGAGAAAACAGAACCCGCCCCGTCCCGGGGGTGAAAAGCTGAAATTGCCGCTAGGTGGACTTTTAGCGACGAGAGAGCCAGACCCTGCTCCTTTAGTAAGAGGAGGTAGTCCAGTATGGTGTGAACCGGCACCTGCAAGGGGTCAAGGCCCCGAGTGCCACACCACAAGGAAAAACGTTTCCACTTAGCTGAGTAGGTGGACCTGGTGGAGGGTTTCCTACTGCTCAGCAGAACGTGCTGGACCGGGCTGGAACATCGCAGCTCCGACGGGTTCAGCCATGCAGCATCCACGCCGTGAGGTGAAGGGACCGCAGGTCGGGATGCTGGATCCTGCCGTGCTGCTGCGTGATCAGGTCCGGCCATCGCGGAAGAGGGATCGGGTCTGTCACGGACATCTCCAGGAGCGTGGTATACCAGTGTTGCCTGGGCCACGCTGGAGCAATCAGGATCACCCTGGCCTTGTCCCTGCGTAGCTTGAGCAGGACCCTGTGGACCAGTGGAACTGGTGGGAAGGCATAGGCCAGGTTGTCTGTCCAAGGATGGAGAAAAGCGTCTGTCAGGGAGCCTGGGGAGCGACCCTGAAAGGAGCAGAACACGTGGCATTTCCTGTTCTCGCGAGTCGCGAAGAGATCTATCTGGGGAAACCCCCACTTCTGGAAGACAGAGTGGATGACGTCTGGCCGAATGGACCACTCGTGCGTCTGGAAGGACCTGCTCAGGCGGTCCGCCAAGGTGTTCTGGGCTCCTGGGAGAAACGAGGCCACGGGGTGAATGGAACGGGCTATGCAAAAGTCCCAGAGCTGAGTTGCCTCTCGGCAGAGGGGAAGGGAGTGCGCTCCTCCCTGTCTGTTGATGTAGTGCATGGCCGTCGTGTTGTCTGTAAGGATGGAGACACAGCGGCCCTGTAGGTGCTGAGCAAAGGCTTGGCAGGCGAGTCGTACCGCTCGGAGTTCTCTGACATTGATGTGTAACGTCAGCTCGTGCTCCGACCACAGGCCCTGCGTTTGGAAGTTCTGCAGGTGAGCCCCCCAGCCGAGGGATGAGGCATCCGTAGTCACGGTGCGGGAAGGCTGAGGTGGATGAAAGGGAATACCTGACATCACATGTGCGGGGTCCAGCCACCAGTTGAGGGAGGCTAGGACTTGCGGTGGGACCGTCAGAATCATATCGAGGTTGTCCCTGTGTGGTCGGTATGCGGAGGCCAGCCATGCTTGGAGGGGCCGCAGGCGTAACCTGGCGTGGGCTGTCACGAAGGTGCATGATGCCATATGACCCATGAGGCTGAGGCAGCAGCGGGCTGTCGAAGTTGGGAAAGCTTGGAGGCTGCGTATGGCGGCTGCAAGCGTTTGAAAGCGAGCCTCTGGGAGGAAAGCCCTGGCAAGGGTAGAGTCCAGTATAGCCCCTATGAAGTCTATTCTCTGTGTTGGGACCAAAGTGGACTTTTCGATGTTTAGTAGGAGGCCGAGACGGTTGAACATGTCCATGGCCTTGTGAATGTGGGACTGGACCTGGTTGGCGGAGTTGCCACGGAGGAGCCAGTCGTCGAGGTAGGGGAATACCTGAACACCTTGACACCGAAGGGCGGCTGCTACCACTGCCATGCACTTTGTGAAGACTCTCGGTGCTGTTGAGAGGCCGAATGGCAGGACCGCGAACTGGAAATGTCTCTGGCCCACTACGAAGCGCAGGAAGCGTCTGTGAGGTGGGTAGATGGCAATGTGGAAATACGCGTCCTTCATGTCGAGGGCGGCGTACCAGTCTCCCTGATCCATAGAGGGGATAAGGGTGCCCAGGGAGAGCATACGGAATTTCAACTTTACCATAAACTTGTTGAGACCCCGTAGGTCCAGGATAGGACGGAGCCCCCCCTTTGGCTTTGGGATTAGGAAATAACGGGAATAGAATCCCTTGCCTCTGAGATCCCTTGGGACCTCCTCCACCGCTCCCAGAGTAAAGAGTTCGTGCACCTCCTGGATAAGGAGTTGCTCGTGAGAAGGGAGTGGAAGGGTGGGAGGAGGGCAGGGAGACGAATTGCAATCGCTATCCCCCTTGGATGGTATGTAAAACCCAGCGGTCCGTGGTGATATTCGACCACGCCGGGGAGAAGGGGGAGAGGCGGTTCAGAAACAGGAGTGCGGGATCGGAATGGACTGGTACTCCGGCCTCGAGCGCCCCTTCAAAAATTTTGTTTGGGCCCCGACGATGGCTTGTGGGGGCCCTGCCTCTGGCCGGTCTGCCGGCCAGGTTGCTGTCTCCTACCCCCTCGACCACGCGGCCTTCTGTAATAGTCTTGACGTGGCGGGGGGGGGGAAGTAGGTGCGTCTCACGAACGGCCTGAAGGGCCTGCGCTGCGTCGCGGGGGTATGCATTCCCAGCGTGCGAATGATAGTACGACCGTCCTTTAAGGTCTGCAGCTTAGGGTCTGTCTTCTCTGAAAACAGGCCCTGCCCGTCAAAGGGTAGGTCCTGGATAGTGTGCTGGACCTCTGCTGGGAGGGTGGAAGATTGCAGCCAGGAGATGCGCCGCATGGCGACTCCGGAGGCGATGGTTCTGGCAGCGGAGTCGGCGATATCCAAGGAGGCCCGCAGCGACGTCCTGGCCAGTTTTTTGCCCTCCTCCACGAAGGCTTTATACTCCTGTCTGGACTCTGGAGGTATAAGCTCTTTAAACTTGTCCATCGTGACCCAGGTGTTGAAAGCATAGCGGCTCAGGAGTGCCTGTTGGTTCGCCGCACGAAGCTGTAGGCCCCCTCCTGAGTAAATCTTGCGGCCAAACAAGTCTAGGCGCTTGGCGTCCTTTGACTTCGGCGCCGGGGCCTGTTGGCCGTTCCTCTCCCTCTCGTTGACGGATTGGACTACCAACGAACACGGAGGGGGGTGCGTATACAGATATTGAAAATCCCTCGGGGGGGCCATGTACTTTCTCTCTACCCCCCTGGCAGTGGGGGGTATTGAGGCTGGTGTCTGCCAGATGGATGTGGCGTTGGCAAGGATAGTCCGCACAAAAGGTAAGGCAACCCTAGTGGGGGCATCGGTCGTCAGGATGTCCACCACGGGGTCCTCCAGTTCAGGGACCTCTTCTATTTGGAGGTCCATATTCAGGGCCAACCTGCGGAGCAGGGCTTGGTGGTCCCTTAGATCGATGGGAGGTGGACCGGATGATGATGCTCCAGCCACTGCCTCATCAGGGGAGGAGGAGGAGGACAGGCCTTGGGCGAGGGGGTCCTCGACAGGTACTTCTTCGGGGCCCAGGGGTGGGGGCTCCGCTTCAGGCTGCTCTACCTCTGGCGGAGGCCTGGAGACTGTAGCCTCTGGAGGGCGGGAGACTGTAGCCTCTGGCGCTCGACGCTCCAACGTGGTTGAGGTAGGAGCTCTTGCTGGTACCCTCTGGGCTTCATAGTATGCCATGGGGGTCCAAAATGGCCACCGCTCCTGAACCTGCCCGGTCTCTGGCAGGTGACCCTGGTCGCTGACGGTGCGGTCCTCCGCGTAGAGGTCGCTACCAGCTCTGGAAGAGCGGGATCCAGAGCGCGAAGGCCAGGGCGGGGCAGAGTAGCCATGCAGTGACGTCTGCGTGGCCAGGGTCTGCCTCCTCGGTGGGGTCCGGTGCCGGGATGGTATCCGGTACCGGGAGCCTGATCGGTGCCGGGATGGCGTCCGGTGCCGTGAGCCGGATCGGTACCGGGATGGTGTCCGGTGCCGGGAGCCGGATCGGCGTCGAGAGTCGGATCGGCGCCGGGATGGGGAGCGGCGTCGAGAGCCGGATCGAGGGCGGGACCTGGATCGGTACCTGCGATGATCTCGGTACCGTGACACGGATCGGGACCTGGAGCGTCTCGGCGATCTGCGCGTCGACCGGCCGCGGGACCGGGAGCGGCGCCGAGAGTCAGGATACCTCCGTGCGGATGGAGACCTGGAGCGGTACCGCGAGTCGGAACGGCGCCGGGATCGTGATCGGTGCCGGGACTGCGAGCGGTACCTTGGAGACGCACGTGGCTGCTGCTGGCTGGTCTCCGCGTGCGGCACCGGGTGGAAGATGGCCGGTTTGCCGCGTGATGTGATGATCCGCACCGGCGGTACCGTAGACGGGGTCGGTACCGGAGCGGTCATCTGGATCAGGTCCCGTGCCGCTGCGAAGGTGTCCGGCGTGGACGGCAGCGGGAGCTCAACCACGGAGCGTGCCGGGGAGCTGGCGGTTACCGAGCTCAACGGCCCTCGCGGGACCGGAGTCGTCGGTACCGGAGCCTGCGGAGGCTGACCTGCACTCAACGGCCTCTCGGGTGCCGGAGTTGGCAGGACCGGCGCCGGTGTTGACGGCGGCGCCGGACTCAACGGCCTAAGGAGGGCCGGAGTAAGTGGCACGGAGACCACTGGCACCGAACTCAGCGGTCCTTCCGGTACCGGAGTTGGCGGTGCGGGCGCCTCGACAGACCTAGGCTGGTCTGGAGCTGGCTGCGCATGCAGCGGCGCCTTAGTCAGTCCACCCGACTTCTTGGCTCTCGGAGACAGAGAGCGGCTCTGTGAAGTCCCGGGTAGAGAGGGACGGTGCCTGGGTTCTTTACCGGAGGTTGGACGTTCCGGTGCCGCAGACGTTGAGGCCGCCGGGGTCGGTGCCGGGGTACGATGCGGCGCCGACATCGGGCTAAGAGACGCCTCTAACAGGAGCTGCTTCAAACGAAAGTCCCGCTCCTTTTTGGTCCGCGGCTTGAAGGACTTACAAATACGGCACTTGTCCGGAAGATGGGACTCCCCGAGGCACTTGAGACAGGAGGCATGCGGATCTCCTGTAGGTATCGGCTTCTGGCATGCCGAGCAAGGCTTGAATCCCGGTGAGCCAGGCATTGGCCCGGTACCGGGTTGGAGAGAAGGGGAGAAGCCCCTAATCTCCAGCTACAATTGTCACTGAGTCTAATAACAACAATTAACAACTAATTAACGGTACTTTAACGGTACTTAAACTATCTAAAAGATAAACGAGTGCTGTAAAACTAGGGCTGTGGAGGTCAGCGAGCTGCTCTCCACTGTTCCAACGACCGACACGGGCGGTAAGAAGGAACTGAGGGGGCGATGGGCCGGCTGCAGTATATATCGGGGCACCTAACGGCGCCACTCCAGGGGGCGCCAGCCGGCCCACCGAGTGTTGCTAGGGTAAAAATCTTCCGACGATCGTGCACGCCGCGCGCGCACACCTAACTGGAATACATATGAGCAAGCACTCGAAGAAGAAATGGTGCATGTCATACTATATACTCCTGGCTGCAGCCTACCTTGCGGGAACCCAGAATGTGATTGCCAATACCCTTAGCAGAAACTTTGCAATCGACCACAAATGGGTGCCGCACGACGCAGTAGTCACGGATGTTTTCGGCTACTGGGGAACTCTGACCAGAGACTCTTTGCATCTCACACCAACACCAGTTGCATCCAGTACTACTCCGGGGGAGGTCTTGGTACCCACTTGTAGGGGGAACGCACTGATCGTTGACTAGTTGGACTGGAACAACTGTTTTCCCTCCAATGCCATTCCTACCACTCATTTTTCGCTAACTCAGATGAGAGAGGGTGACGGTCATCCTGCTTGCCCCATATTGGCCTTGCCAGTTCTGGTTCCCTCTTCTTCTCTGCATGTCAAAGCATCCTGCACTCCCACTACCAGTGTTCCCCAAGTTACTTATGCAACACAGTGGCAAACTCAGACACCCCGATCCAAGGGCACTCCACCTGACAGCTTGGTTTTTGGATGGACGCCTCTGCTAGCACAGGACTGCTCGCTGACAGTTGGTGTTATCCTCTCTAACAGCAGAAAGGATCGCCTTGTGGAGTTCTATCAGGCCAAGTGGGCTCGTTTCACTGCCTGGGCCCAACATAGAGGTCATACCCCTGAAGCCGTGGGCATCCTTGTGCTATTAGACTACCTTCTGTCTCCAAAGGCCTCGGGGCTTGCCCTCAGCTCCATCAAAGTGCACGTAGCAATCATTGGTGTCTTCTAGCCTCCTGTGGAAGGGCATTCCATCTTCACCAACCCCTTGATTGCCAGATTTTGGAAGGGCGTTCTCCGCAAATACCCACCCATCCAGACTCACTCCTCAGTGGAATCTCAACCTGGTCCTCCCCTCATTAAAGAACCCCAACCCCCTTTCGAATCTCTGCTCTCTTTCTCTTCTGTCTAAGAAAGTAGCTTTCCTAGTTGCGATTACTTCTGCAAGGAGGGTTGGTGACCTGGGGGCTATGATGGCAGATCTCCCTTTCACCACATTCCATAAGGACAAGGTCTCCTTATGCACCTACATCCCAAGTTTCTACCAAAGGTGGTTTCCCACTTCCACCTCAACCAACCCATACACCTACCCACTTTTTTTCCCAAACCGCACACCTCAGATGAGGAATGGCGGCTTCATTCTCTCAATGTCCGTAGGGCCCTGGCCTTTTACCTGAAAGGACAAAACCATTCCAGAAGTCTCCCAGACTGTTTGTTGCCGGAGCAGAGAGAACTAAAGGGCAGGCCATCTCCATCCAGAGAACCTTGAAGTGGGTCTCAGGATGCATTATGTTCTGCTATCAACTATCAGCATGGTTCCCATGGGGTGGATACGGGCCCGTTCCACAAGAGCACAGGCATCTATGGCCGCAGTCCACTATCTACCCCTTGCGGACGTATGTAAGGCAACCACGTGGAGTTCGGTATACACCTTTTCTTTTCATTATGCTCTAGTGAAGGGATCTCAAACTCAAATCACCACTAGGGCCACATGAGGACTAGTACATTGGCCCGAGGGCCGCATCACTGAAACCTTTTCATACAACGATACAAAAGTATAGTCAAAAATGAAAAAAATGAAGAGTGATATAGTATGCTATTAAAAGTCAATTTATTAACTTTTTAAAAACTGTAATGTGAAGAGGGGTTTTAATAAAATATAAACACTTAGTAATGCACCCGCCCCTGGCCCTGCCCATACTCCACCCCTTCCATGAGGCCCCAGCCCCGCCTCTTCCCACCCCTTCCCTGCCCCCATTCCAACCCCTTCCCCAAATCCCAGCCCCGCCTCGTCTCTGTCTCCTCCCCTGAGCGCGCCACGGCCCCGCTCCTCCCCTCTCCCTCCTGGAAAGTCCTATGCACCGCAAAACAGCTGTTTGGTGGTGGGAAGCCCTGGGAGGTAGGCGGAGGAGCGGGGACATGGCGCGCTTGGGAGGGGGCGGGGGGGGGGCTTGGCTGCAGGTGGAGTCGGTGCCTATGGCGGGCCGCAGGAAATGGCCTGCGGGCCTCGTGTTTGAGACGCATAGTGCCTGCTCTAGTGCATGATTCTGCAATGGACACCTTGTTCGGTGCAGTGGTCCTCCACTTCATGGTTCCGTCCTCTTCCTGGCACCCTTCTCGAAACTAGGTACTGCTTGTTAATCACCCTCTGTGGAATACAATAGGAGCCATCACTTGAAGAAGAAGAAGAAGGGGAGGTTTCTTACCTGTAACAGGAGGTTCTTCAAGATGTGTGGCGCCTAGCTGTATTCCAATCCCATCCTCCATCCCCTCTGCTGCGGATATGGTAGGTGAAGGTGGAGAAGGAACTAAAGATGCGGCTGGTCCACCCCATCCTTTATCGCCTTGGGCGAAATCACAAGGCGATGCAGGGGCATGTGCACAGACCACCAGATGCTACCACTTTGAAAAGATCCAGTTCCAGATGCATGGCACATGTGCATTACCCTCAGTGGAATACAGATAGGGACCACACATCTCATTGAACCTCCAGTTACATGTAAGTAACCTCTTCTCCCCTAGATTGCATTTTGTGTGACCATTCTGATTTTGTAGCATGTTAAACCCACTCTGCACAGGTTGACCTCCCAAGATATAGAGCAGTGGAAAATCAGCCCTTTGGTCACCTGGGGCACACTTAAATACACGATTAGCAAGTGTGGGAGTGCAATGTCATCTTTGCCAAAGTAGTAATCAGGTTCCAAATTGATTTACAGCTTCCTAGAAGTACATTGATATTAGCACTACAGCTTAATGCTAATATCACCGTCTGATTTTCTTATAGCCGACAAGCGCAGCGTTTACAGAACAATGTTTTCTCTGTGGGAAAGGTGACTACTAAGCATCGTAAACCGGAAGTGGCTCTTTCCATCAATGTGGGAATCTTCAGATAGCATTGGACAGGTGACTTGCCGAGTGACCTTGCCAATGATGTACTGAATTAGAATGGAGTACCTCAACTGGACTGGCCAGAAGGATGGTCTTCTCAGAAGTGTCCTCCTGACTCTCTGCTGAGACAACTGGCTGTAGGATTCAGGACAGCTCTGGATTTCCTGTAATCTATATTGGTGAAGTGCTTTAGCATTCCTTTATCAATGTGGAACTTACTCTCAGGCTAGATAAATGCACTTTATGAATGAGAAAATGGATGACTATATTGCATAATCTTTCGGTGACTATTTTGTAATAATCATATATGTATTTTTATCTGACATTGCTATCCTATACCATCACTACAAAGCTATTTTTTCATGCAGGCATGTAACTTCTAAAAGGAATTGTTTGACTCTTTTGACTTCAAATTATTAGATTTTAGGTTTTGTTCACATACCTGGTTGGTAAATCTGAGCTTTATAATAGTTTAAATCAAAACTGGGTTCATGCTCACTTCTCTCTGCAGCCATTTTGTTGATTTTTTTTGTTTTTTTTATTTTTTTTTATTTTTGCAGCTCTAGTAATTCTAGCAGCAGCCCAACAGCAAACTGCTAATAGTTTTGCATCTGAGCCCTGCGGAGGTGACTGATTTAAACCGTGTGTGTGACATTTCAGTACTTGCCTCCTCAGTTATGTTAAATCTTTCCATTGTGCAGCAAGTCCAAACTCTACTCCTTGCCGTATAATGAAGCTCTCTCCTATTAATCAGGAACATGAGCAGAAACTGATTTCAGCATTTCCTTACTCTCTGGAACAAATACAGTAAACTGGCCAAAGTAAGGAGCAAATGGGTTCAAAACCTATAAAGCTCTGGAGAGCTGCGTCTGTAAAATAGAAATATATTGTCACTGTGCTGTTTTTCTTCTCTAGATGCCTCATCCTTTTTCAGTATACACTAAGTTATTAAAAGTTGAGAGAAGGAGAGCGTTAGATGGAATACTGAACTTTTTTTTGCTCAGGAAAAGGTTATTGTGTTTATTTTAAGGTAATAAATTACAAAGGTCAATTTAATTTTTGCTTGACTGATTTGATAGCCCTCAATAGGTTAAAAGAAGAAAAAAAGGCAGAAAAATGTTTCTTCTCTGAGTGTTGTACAGCTGGTTGTACATCCCCAATAATCAAAGGGGTATGTATAACCGACACAGGATACATGGTTGCTTCTAATACCAGTTAAACACTTGGCTGTCCAAGGCCGTTATGGGTTATGGTAAATAAAACATTTACTGTATTATTGTAAGACTAGTTCTTGCTCGATGACGAGACTACATCTTTCTACCAATGTGTGTGGTAACTGGGATCATTACAATTAATAAATTCTCAGTATCTTTATGTAAAATATTTTTCAGTACTTACAATTAGTAAACTCTTTTTTTATATGTTCCCTTATAGTACATGCATCATAATTTCATTTGCAATCATGTTCAGTGGTTTCTTTAGAAAGAATTAACAAACATTGAATTAACAAAACACTGGAGCATATATCATTTGTAATAAACTGTACTTTTTAAACATGTATTAGATGATAGGATGAGAATGGGATATATAAATTAAAAATAACCACATATACTTAACTGAGCTACAAAGAAGTGTTCATCACATTCTACAAGTTTGCCTTTCTCTGTTTAGAAGGCTGGGAAAATTAATTATCTGATCAGATACACTGCAAAACCTTGCACTCATGGCTGGAAAACCCCCTGTAAACTACTAAAAGGAAGTGTTCAAACAATTTCTGAAAAAGAAAGTGAAATTTTTTCATTATAATTCAGCTACTGCTGCCAAAGAGACTGGATACAGTACCTATATTGATTTAGAGTATGCTACTAAATCGTGTATCGTTTATTTTGTAAGTATAGTAATCGTAGTAGTAGAAGATCTCATTATGGTGACTATTAAAACTTTGGGAGTGAAGTGGGAAGATCCTGCTATTAAGGTGAGCAGAATTCTACTGTTTTGGACAGAGCTTCAGAGTAACTGAGTCCCCCGCCTTCAGGCTCTGATTCAGCAAAACACTTCAGCATATGCTTAACTTTCAGCATATGAACAGTCCTGACTCACTGTGGCTGCATATGTGCTTCAAATTAAGTAGCTGCTTAGGTCCTTTCTTGAATTGGGGCATTAGTCAGGGGGGAGGGGGTATTTTAATCTCTAATTATTTGGTTTTACTCTTTATTTGAGCCAAGTGCAAATGAATTATATAATGCTAGACTTATGGAAGGATTCTCTCGTAAGACTTGACAGAGGCAGGCAAAGTTGTCTCCCTCAAACTGACCTTGTTCTGCACGGCCTTTTTCCATTTTACATACCTTCTGTTAAGCCACACATTTTTCAGAAGACACTTCACATAATGAGTACCAAGATTAAAATTTGGTAAAAAAGGAAAGAATGTGTGTGTGCTTGGAAGGTATTTCATTACATTACATTTAATTTGCTGACATTTTTATTATTCTGTTCCTCTGTTGGACAGTTCTATCCTTTCTCTTTCCACCTTCCTTTAATAAGTGAAGCTTATATTTTTCAAAAGACATGACACTCAGAGAAATTTAGATACAGATTATGTACATAAGTGGGTATTTTAGTATGTGCCTTTATTGAAATGTAGTGTAGCAACGACTGCACTGAGCCAATATTGAATTATTGTTTTTAATGTTGGCTTGAAAGACTTTAAGAAAAGTCCTTGTGGATCAGTCCACAACGAGAATTTTTGTTAAAGGGGAAAATACCTTTTTAAAATTGAGTTTTCATGATTCCACAATTTGTTACAATTATGTTCCAATGTGAGGAGAAGCTTTGCTCTTTATTTTCCAAGTATGCTTCAGAAACTGAATAAAGAATTGTTTATATATGTATATAACAAATGTTTCACTCATGCTCTTTGTAATATAGCATGCACTTTAGATTAGTTACTAAACAAACAGAATAATACTAACTAATGAACATGGAGAAGGAATAAATGAATGACTATCCAAAATGTCTGAAACACTGAGCTTCTATTTTAAAATTTATTTTCAACCAGTAAAATAAATAGCTTGGATGAATAGGAGGTGAGACTCTGTGAAAAGAACTATTGATTTTGCTAGTTTCCTTAATGCTCTAAGACAGTGGTGTCCAATACGTTCGCCACCAGCCACATGTGGCTAATAGGCTATTGAATTGTGGCTAATGCATGTGGCTTTTTTATAATGTGACAAATAAGAAAAATTCAAACCCACAAGTGTGGCTAGCGATGTGGCTAGCATCGAGTTTCTATTGGACACCGCTGCTCTAAGATGTGTAGTATCTAGGCCTGGCTATTTTATATTCATCCCAATTTTCAAACAGACGTACTTCCTAGTACAGCAGTCTGATCCACACCGGGAGATCCGGGTGCAGCTCCATTGGTTTTTCTCCATTGAGTCTTCCTAGGCACGTTCCATTGCATGATTGAGGCTTTGTGTGTATACTGATAACTGAAACTGTTTGATTTCCCCCATCTTCAAAAAAGACTGCTAACTTATTGCACCATAAATCTAACTTCCCTAGTATATTTATGTTAATCTGTTCATTCTCTCTCTCAAAAGAAATATCACAAACCTTCTGGAGGTCAGTGAACCCATGAATGATTAAAAAAAAAAAAGGCTTTTTAAAGAATCTGTTTTAATCTTTTATCTGCCTGATCTCATTACAGCCCTGACGAGACTGCTTCTGGAATATTGTATTCAGCTCTGGGCACCTCCATTATTGGGAAAATGTCAGTTTTTCTTATAACTTCCTACAGTTTGCCTAAGTGATTAGGGAACTGATGGAACTCACTTGTTCAGAAAGCTTGTGATTTAACTCTTTAATTTTTTCTAAGTGACCATCAAAAAGATGTTAGATTCTACACATATCTGAAGGAGGTAAACTTCAAGAGGAGAGAGGAATTAGGGAAGCACAGTGCGGCAACTTTGGGTATGTCTACACTACGGTACTAGTTCGATTTCTGTGAAACCGAACTTGTGAACCCGATATTTCCAGGTCGATTGTTCGAATCCACACCAGGGATGTTTATTCGAATGTCCGAGTCCACAGTAGGGGGGCAAGCGTCGACATTGCAAGCGGTGCACTGTGGGTAGCTATCCCACAGTTCCCGCAGTCCCGCCTGCCCACTGGAATTCTGGGTGTAGCCCCCAGTGCCTTGTGGGAACGAAATTGTGTCAGGGGTAGGTATACGTACATTTCGTCACTCGACCCACACTTCCGCCTTCCCTACGTGAAAGCGCCAGCGGGGAATGAATTCGCGCCCTTTTCCTGTGGCTGATAGCTCGGACGCCACTGGACAGTGAGCATGGAGCCCTCCGCGATTATCGCAGATGTTCTGTCCGTAGCCAACAACTCGCGCCTTATAGCGCACCTTTTCCAGACTCTGATGCAGAGAAATCGGGAGAGGAGACAACGTAATCTCCGGGAGTACTTAAACTGTGAAAGGGGCATTGATCTCTTGCAAAGCGCTGGACCCCGGACCCTAGACATCATGGTGGCAATGGGTCATGTTGATCCCGTGGAACGGCGATGCTGGGCAAGGGAAACAAGCACTGACTGGTGGGACCGCATAGTGCTGCAGGTATGGGATGAGTCCCAGTGGCTGCGAAACTTTCGGATGCGTAAGTGCACTTTTATGGAACTTTGTGAGTTGCTGTCCCCTGCCCTGAAGCGCCAGGACACCCGGATGCGAGCTGCCCTCACTATCCAGAAGCGAGTGGCCATAGCCCTCTGGAAGCTTGCAACCCCTGACAGCTACCGGTCAGTAGCGAACCAATTTGGAGTGGGCAAGTCTACCGTAGGGGTTGCTGTGATGCAGGTAGCCCGTGCAATCGTTGACCTTCTTCTCCACAAAGTAGTGACCCTGGGAGACGTGCAGGCGATCATAGATGGCTTCGCTGCAATGGGATTCCCAAACTGCGGTGGGGCCATAGATGGGACACACATCCCTATCCTGGGACCGGAGCACCAGGGCGGCCAGTATATTAACCGAAAGGGCTATTTTTCTATGGTTCTGCAAGCACTAGTGGACCACAAAGGATGTTTTACAAACATCAATGTTGGGTGGCCAGGAAAGGTTCATGATGCTCGTGTTTTCAAAAACTCTGGTCTGTTTAGACACCTGCAACAGGGGGTTTATTTCCCCGACCACAAAATCACTGTTGGGGAGGTGGAGATGCCAACAGTGATCCTGGGGGACCCTGCCTACCCGCTAATGCCATGGCTCATGAAGCCATACACGGGAGCCCTGGACACTGAAAAGGAGCTCTTTAATTACCGCCTGAGCAAGTGCAGAATGGTGGTGGAGTGTGCCTTTGGCCGTCTCAAGGCAAGATGGCGAAGCTTACTTACTCGCTCCGACCTCAGCCCTAAAAATATCCCCATTGTGATTGCGGCGTGCTGTGTGCTCCACAATCTCTGTGAGATCAAGGGGGAGACATTTATGCAGGGCTGGGAGGTTGAGGCAAATCGACTATCAGCAGATTACGCTCAGCCAGACACCAGAGCCATTCGAAGATCACAGCGGGAGGCGGTCCGCATCCGGGAAGCTTTGAAAGCTCGCTTCCAGACAGAGCGGGTTAACCAGTGACTGCTACACTTCCGTAAACAGATACTGGACCTTCCCCTGTCCCTTTACACATGTCCCGTTGCCCATCCTCCCATTACCAACCGCCTTCCCCCTCCTTGGATCAACGCTGTAAAGTCACAATAAAGGAAAGATTTTTTTGTTTGAACCTGTTCCTGTACTTCTTCTTGGGTAATGATTATCACTGTGTAGGCATACGGCGGTTGGGGGGCGGTTTGGTTGGGGGACACTTCCCTTCAAAGGGGAAGCTGTTGATCCTGCCCAAAGCGCAGTGCCAAGAGGTGTTCCGCTTGCTTAAAGGGACCATCAACCTCTCCTAATCCCATGTGTGTGTGGTGGTGTCTATGTGCCTTGTACGTATTGAGTATCGCCAACGGATCACACAGTGCATTGATCTATCCAGCAGGCTACTGTCAGCCGCAAAAGATCAGCGACCACCCTCCCCAAACATACAGTGCACCACCCAACCCCCAACCCCACGTTTAGAACGTAGAAACCAGCACAACGAAGGAAAGGTGTGCTTAATGCATGCAATGTGTACTGTGCTTGTCACTTCAGCAGTTAACCTGTCTGCACCCTCGTTTGTGCTCCCATTCTCTGCACTTAAAAACCATGTTAACCACTACCCAGAGATACAAACGGTCCCATTTAAAACACTCAGGGAAACATCGGTGAACCAAAAAACAAGATTTATTCAACAAAACAGTAACTTAACATGGAACCTGGGAAGGGAGGTGCTCAGGGGTGCTGCTAGATGGAGAGGAGGGAAAAGTCTATGGTTTTGGGAATGACAGCCTTCTGCTACTGCAGCGGTCTGCAGGGGTGGATTGAGTATTTCCACGCACCCTGGCTCCCCTTGTCCTAGTGACTTTTGGGGAGGAAGCCACTGGACTTGGTGGCGGGGGAGGGCGGCTTGAAAGAACATACAGAGGCGCTCTTTCGTCATGTCTCCTGTCCTGGAGAATATCCACTAGGCGCCGGAGCGTGTCTGTTTGCTCCCTCATTATTCCCAGCATTGTTTGGGTCGCCTGCTGATCCTCCTGCCGCCACCTGTCCTCGCGCGCTTCAGCCCTCTGCTCCCGTTCCCTGGCTGCTCGCTCGTACCGTGCGAAGTCCTCTCTGCGCTGTGCCGCCTCCCTCTGTGACAGCATCACTAATTCCGAGAACATGTCGTCCCTGGTTCTCTTTTTGCGCCGCCTTATCTGGACTAGGCCATGGGTGGGAGAAGCACTGGTAGGGCGGGAGACAGTCACAGCTGTGGGATAAATGAAAGGGAGTGAATTCCTCAGAATGATACTTTTTCAAGAACAATGACCATACTCTTTCACCGTGAATAGGACCAAAGACAGTGCCTATCACATGTACACGTACTACAAGGTCAAATACTATGCCTTAAGGCTGAGTGAGTGTCTGGGGTCCCGGTATACGGATCCCAGAAGCCTTGCCGTACACAGAAAATCACCTCTCTGAAAACCATGGTAAGGTGCTTACTTTGGACTGCTGCGAGATTGCTTCACAGCACTGCTCTACTCCCATGTCTCCCTCAGTGTTCCTGGCGGCGGTCAGTAACTGCTGCTGGCCAAACCGATAATCTACGGCGGCTGTCCTAACCCCCCCCCCCCCATCCGCGTTGCCGCTCCAGGGAACCAAAAATGCCCGCGAACCGCTCTGCGTGAACGGCTCGCCTACCCTTCCCCCCCCTCAGCGTGTCCGCTCCAGGGAACCAAAAATGCCCGCGAACCGCTCAGCGTGAACGGCTCGCCTACCCTCCCACCCCTCCGCGTGGCTGCTCTAGGGAATCAAAAATGCCCGCGAACCGCTCTGCGTGAACGGCTCGCCTACCCTTCCCCCCCCTCAGCGTGGCAGCTCCAGGGAACCAAAAATGCCCGCGAACCGCTCAGCGTGAACGGCTCGCCTACCCTTCCCCCCCCTCAGCGTGGCCGCTCCAGGGAACCAAAAATGCCCGCGAACCGCTCAGCGTGAACGGCTCGCCTACCCTCCCCCCCCCCCCCGCGTGGCTGCTCTAGGGAATCAAAAATGCCCGCGAACCGCTCAGCGTGAACGGCTCGCCTACCCTCCCCCCCCTCAGCGTGGCCGCTCCAGGGAACCAAATATGCCCGCGAACCGCTCAGCGTGAACGGCTCGCCTACCCTCCCCCCCCTCCACGTGGCTGCTCTAGGGAATCAAAAATGCCCGCGAACCGCTCAGCGTGAACGGCTCGCCTATCCTATCCCCGGTTTAGCGTTGCCGGTCCCCGGGACTGTCCCTACCCGCGCACCGATATGTACTACTGGTTTTGCTCCCGACACACTACCACCACGCGTTAACGTAAACAGCCGGGTGTCTGTCTGTAAGGGGAAAAGGAAGCATGCAGTATACTAATTATACCACTCATTCGAACCAGGACCCCATGACTGATATCACTCTGATGAGGATTACGGAGACAGAGAAAATCTGCATGCTGAGTCAATGCAAGCAAACCCCGGGGCCGTATGCTGCCATGCTATGCAAGGCAATGATACCAGAGTACCTGCTGCTCGCATGGCGCGGGAAAGTATCCTACCATGGAGGAGACAATAAGGCAGCTCTCCCAGTGAACGTGCTAAACAAGCTATCGCTGTACCTTCAAGACAGCTTCTCTGAGATCTCTGCTGGTGATTACACCTCTATCCCCATACATATTGACAGACTTTTCGAATAGTTGCACGGGAAAGCGACTCCAAGGTGAAGCGCATAAGGCCAATGAAGCCACAGTTACAGAGCGCTAACACACCATAACTATTGTATTGAAAATAAATGTCTAAAACACTGACCTGATGATCCCTCTCCTGATTCCTGGTCAGGAATGCTGCCTTGGGAGTGTTCGAAGGGCAGCGCAGTCAGGGTCAGGAATAGTTCCTGGCTGTCGGGGAAATCTCCAGGGTGACCGCTTTCGATTGCCTCGTCCCCCTGCCCTCCTTCCTCTTCTTCGCCGTCAGCGAAAACCTCCTCCGATGTGTCCGTAGAATGGACCCCATCATCGGTGTCCACGGACACTGGTGGGGTAGTTGTTGCCGCACCACCGAGCATGGCGTGCAGTGCCTCGTAAAATCGGCAAGTCTGAGGCGCTGAGCCGGAGCGTCCGTTGGACTCTTTGGTCTTTTGGTACGCCTGACGTAGCTCCTTGATTTTGACACGGCACTGCGTAGCATCCCGGCTGTACCCTCTCTCCGTCATAGCCTGTGAAATCTTCTCGTAAATTTTGGCATTCCATCTTTTTGAACGGAGCTCGGCTAGGATCGATTCATCGCCCCACACAGCGATGAGATCCAAAACCTCACGATCACTCCATGTTGGAGCTCTCTTTCTTTTCAGTGATGGCATCGAAACCACCGCTGTAGAGCTTTGCATCATTGCCAGTGCTGCTGAGCTCGCCACTATGTCCAAAGAGGCAATGGGATTCAAAATGGCCACAGAGGAAAAAGCATTCAAATTTTCGCGGGGATTTCTCTGAGTGGCAGGTCAGAGCATCCGAGTACACAATACTGCCCTGAGCGTCCACCGAGTGGTGCACTGTGGGATAGCTCCCGGAGCTATTAGTGTCGAATTCCGTCCACAGTACCTCGCATTCGACATGCCCATTTCGAATTTGGCGCTACTCCCCTCGTCAGGGTGGAGTACCGAAATCGATTCAAGGAGCCCTTAATGTCGAAATAAACTGCTTCCTAATGTGGACGGGTGAGGGATTAAATCGAATTAACGCTGATAAATTCGACATAAAGTCCTAGTGTAGACCTGGCCTTTGAGAGAACAAATTTGGGCTCGATTCAGAAGAAACTTCTTGACACTATACACAATGTAGCAGTGAAGTCCTGAATAGGGGGTGGATGGATTTTAGAACGGGTTGAATGGGTCTGGCTTCCAGTGGCTCAGTGAGCCAATAATTTTTGGAGGCTGCCATCATACTCCCCTCCTGCACCGCCCCCCGAAGCCTCTAGGCTTTCAGTTAAAATTTATTCCAGCCTTTATAGTAGCAAATACACAGTTCACAATCTGAAGGTTTTTTAACGTAGTGGTGTCTGCTTGAGTCTGCAGACAGCCGTAAAGAAGCTCAGAGATGTAAACTGCTCCCATTTACCTCCAGTGGAGAGTTGATGCTGAACCAGAACATTAACGGGATAACATTC
Organism: Chelydra serpentina; assembly: GCA_037349315.1. Lineage (NCBI taxonomy): Eukaryota > Metazoa > Chordata > Testudines > Chelydridae > Chelydra > Chelydra serpentina. The sequence continues at coordinate 48,592,586 of JBAIAC010000029.1, read as the reverse complement.
ACTTTCCCTCTTGATCAAAGCAGGCAAGAAAGAAGGATGGCAATCTGTCATCAGAATACACATGAAAGAAAAGGAATAACGATAACGATCCATATGAAGATTTGCAGCACACAAAGTGGTATCTTGTTCTGGTATCTTTTGGGTGGATCTTATGCATACCACTGCTTTTTCCCCCTGCATTTGACCCATGGATTAGGTAACTTTAATTTCATGTTACCTAATCTGTGGATCCAGTGCAGAAAAAAGTAGTGGTACTCACGAGCTCCACCCACAAACAGAGCTCCACCAAAGAGTGGTCCATCTTTTTCTGTGTTCCTTTTTTTTAAGGAGTTCTGACCATTTCAGAAAGGAAGAGTTGCTGGGATACTGAGTTTGTTGCCAAGGAAGACACCTCAGGCTCTCATCACTAGCAAATCTATAAACCTTTACACCATATAGCTCTTGTTGTAAGTTTTAACTGACCCCCTCAAAAAACCTGATTTTGGTAATCAGTAGGGGTTAAATACATAGGTTTGCTAAAATTCCCTTTCTGATCATCTAGGAGAATTTATATCGGGTGAAAATAAAAATTGGCCTCTAGCCATCATGCTTGCTTCATCACTGACGCAGAAAAAAGTTTGTTTGAAATAAGTGAACATTGGTTATCCCACTGATGAACCATTTTCTGTCTGCTTTTATTCTGCTACAGTAGCCAAATCTTGGCCATTCTTTCTCCCAGCTGTTGTGAAGTTCCAACCCTTCCTTTCTATACCTGCAGCTAGATATCACATCTGTGCCCTGATCATCTCCTGTCTTCCTCCCAGCTAAAATAATCTTCCTTACCCATCGATCTGATGGTCATCCATTTCTTTGACTCCTCCACTGCATCAAAAGTAACATCTTCTCCTTGCCCTCTATAACTCCACCTCCATCTTTGTATTCAACCTATAATCTGAGTGTTGCTCTCGGACACCCCCCCCCCCCTCCGGCAATTATGCCATTTTTTATGTCCTCTTCTGCAACTATCTCCAGGTGGTTTTCCCTCATTGGCTGCCATGCATGGCCCACCCAGCCTCCACCCTTTTGACTTCCAATCCCTCCTTAATTCACTTCCTCTGTGATACCCAAAGGACGTTTCAGTGGTCACAGGGTGTAACTAAGTGTGTTAAATACATTTGTTAAAAAAACCCCATAAACCTGGCTAGTCTAAGCCAGCAAGTTACCATGTGATTGTGCTGCTGAAATGTTGACCTTCCTTATAGATGTTTACACTCACTCATCACGTTGCATCTAAATGTAGATTGTCAACTCTCCAGCGCAGGCGCACCATCTCTGTTTGTGTGGATGCTGTAAAAAATATTTCAATAAACCTAGATTTTTATTCTCATCCCACAGCTCCCTAGAAATGCTAATGTAATTTAGAGAAGGTTCTTAATGCCAAAAAAGAAAAAAAAGTTTAATTCTTAAAGAGATTTCATAGGCCTTGTGTTTTCCTCTCAGATGCTTATCGCAGGATCAGGTTCTGTTTTTCTCCTTGAGCATAAGTGTGGGTTTGGTTGAAAAGTGATCATGTAAACATGACTGCGATGGTTTGAGACATTTGGAGTCTATTCTGCCTCTGGGATGGTGAATAAAGTCGTTAAAGATTCAGCAATCAGAACTTGGTCATGTGTGACCCAAAAATAATCTCTGATTTTCAGATCCTAAACTCAGGTTGCAGGACTGGCAGTTAAATTAAATTGTTATGAATGGAGAAATTTTGATGGGAATCATAAGCATGGAACTCCACAGTTATTCCCAGTCACTTTTCTGAGTGTAGCCATGCTTATATCAAGCCATGTAAAGGTTTTTTTTTTTTAAAAAAGTTTGACTGGAAAGAAAATAAATTTTAAGATGCTTTTGTGGTGTTGTTGTTTGAATGATAGTAAAGACTACCTGTTTTTTAAAAAACAGTGTTTCTGAGACCTACATTACATTGTGAATTGCCACCATGACTAATGTGATACCTTGCTCTTACCTAGTGCTTTTCATCAGTAGATCTCAAAGCACTTTACAGAGGAGGTCAGCATCATTATTGTCATTTAATGGAGGGGGAAACTGAGGCACAGGAAGTGATTTTACCCAAGGTCACCCAGTAGGCTAGTAGGTAAGGGGTAAGTACAAAACTTGGAAAATGTATACAGTTTGCCCTTGTGTGCATTTTAATCTGGTTAGAATTACACATTTTAATTTTTGCTACACAACTATGAGAGAGTATATTTAACCATGGCTACCTTCTGTGTCCAGGACGTAAGCAAGATGACCTGAAAAAGGTAAAGCAGACTTACAGCTTATAAAAGACTCATATGGTGGATGTGTCCAATCAGAGTACTGGGATGTGATTCATAACCAACTATTAGACTGTTGGATGTTTTATTACCAAAGAAAACATTAGTTAATCTTCTCTTGGGGCTTTCTACCTGAAATGGTCACGTGCAAAGAAGTGAAGAATTACTCATTTGCGAGATTTGTTAGCAACTTCTCATAGGAAGAAAAAACCAATAGCCCATAATTAGAGAGAAATGGTTAAAATATAGGTTTATGTTTTGGAAAAATTAATGGAAGTATATACCCTGCAAAATACAGAGCAGAAACGGATACTTAGATATTTGGTTACCATTTATTCAATAATTAAAGTAAACTGGCCCACAAAAAAACATTGCATTTGACACTTTTTTAAATATTAACTTTGAAAGACATCGGTTTGTAAACATGAGTAAAAACAGAATCCTGATGCTTGTATAGTGATTTGTAAACCTGCTAGCTTCCTAAATAAACAGTTATTTACAAGAAAGAAGTGTACTGTTCAGATGTTCCCCATACAACACACAGGGTTCACATAAGTATGACTTTGCCATAGAGTTATTTCAGAGAAGACTGAATGTATTCTAGTCTAATCCATCAGTACCACCACTTCTTCTATAGTATGCTTTTTTGAAAAAGCCACTATGTACAGAACATTTGAAAATACACTACTGCCACGAAACTTCCATATTTGTATTTTCATGTTTTCTGCACTATCAGGGTTGTTGAGCCCTGGCTTTTGCAGTACAATCTGTCCACTTTCCTGGCATGTGTAGATATGGTCAGGCCCGTTGTTTATAGCTCTGTGTGGAGAAGTGTCTTTGCTCTTCTCATGTTTTCAATCACTGTAGGAAACACTTGAGTTACTGAAAGCACTGACATGGTGTTGCTGTGTGCATTTGTTAATGTATAGTACAAATCATATAGCTACTGTGACAGACCCAGACAAGTGGGATACAGAAATCTCATAGAAGGCAAATATACTGGCCATTGGATTAATAGTTTTCTGTTCCCTGAGTGACCAGAGCAGGGGCTGCACTAGAACAAGCAGGAACTTTCTGGAATCATTTTAAGGCAGGCAGGCTAATTAGGACACCTGGAGCCAATTAAGAAGAACCTGCTAGAATCAATTAAGACAGGCAGGCTAATCAGGCCACCTGGGTTTAAAAAGGCGCTCACTTTAGTTTGTGGTGTGGCATGCGAGGAGCAAGAGGCACACAAGGAGTTGAGAGGGAGAAGAGTTGAAGGACTGAGGAGTACAAGCATCAGCAGACCATCAGGAGGAAGGTCCTGCAGTAAGCATAAAGAAGGTGTTGGGAGGAGGCCATGGGGAAGTAGCCCAGGGAGTTGTAGCTGTTACGCAGCTACTTACAGGAAACCCTATAAACAACTGCAATCCACAGGGCCCTGGGTTGGAACCCGGAGTAGAGGGCAGGCCCGGGTTCCCCCCAAACCTCCCAACTCCTGATCAGACACAGGAGGAATTTGACTGTGGGTTCTACCAGAGGGGAAGATCTCTGAGGCGATCAAAATCCGCCAATAAGCGCAGGAGTCACCAAGGTAGAGGAGGAACTTTGTCACAACTGGTGTCAGGGGTGGGATCGTGGTGTGCACAGTGCGGCGGAAGAAGAGGGGTGTTTAAAAACAAAACCAAAAAAACAAAAACAAAACCAAAAAAAAGGGAGCAGGTTTAATTTTATCCACCACAATGGAAGACGTAGTGCAGGCACTGATACAAGCCACAGCTGCCCAGCAGGAGGCTACCTGTGTCCAGGCAGCTGCCCAACAGGAGGCAGTGCGGCTGCAGCAGGAGACCAATCGCCTGTTGATGGACCAGGCTGCTCAAGACCGTACTATGTTGCAGGAATTAGTAAACCACGTGAAGGCCCTTACGGAGATGAACCATGGCCATGATGGGACGCGGAAGATACGGACCAGCAATTGCCTGCAGAAAATGACGGGGAAGGATGACATAGAGGCATATCTCCTGGCCTTTGAGAGGACAGCCCTACGGGAGGCCTAGCCTCGAGATCAGTGGTCTGGCATCCTCGCCCCATTCCTGTGCGGGGAGGCCCAGAAGGCCTACTATGATCTGCCTGAAGAAGCTGCAGCATAGAATCATAGAATCTCAGGGTTGGAAGGGACCTCAGGAGGTCATCTAGTCCAACCCCCTGCTCAAAGCAGGACCAACCCCAACTAGATCATCCCAGCCAGGGCTTTGTCAAGCCTGACCTTAAAAACCTCGAAGGAAAGAGAATCCACCACCTCCCTAGGTAACCCATTCCAGTGCTTCACCACCCTACTAGTGAAAAAGTTTTTCCTAATATCCAACCTAAACCTCCCCCTCTGCAACTTGAGACCATTACTCCTTGTTCTGTCATCTTCTACCACTGAGAACAGCTGTGATCCATCTAGATCCATCCTCTTTGGAACCCCCTTTTAGGTAGTTGAAAGCAGCTATCAAATCACCCCTCACTCTTCTCTTCTGCAGGCTAAACAATCCCAGTTCCCTCAGCCTCTCCTCATAAGTCATGTGCTCCAGCCCCCTAATCATTTTTGTTGCTCTCCGTTGGACTTTTTCCAATTTATCCACATCCTTCTTGTAGTGTGGGGCCCAAAACTGGACACAGTACTCCAAATGAGGCCTCACCAGTGCCGAATAGAGGGGAATAATCACGTCCCTCGATCTGCTGGAAATGCCCCTACTTATACAGCCCAAAATGCCATTAGCCTTCTTGGCAACAAGGGCACACTTGACTCATATTCAGCTTTTCGTCCACTGTAACCCCTAGGTCCTTTTCTGCAGAACTGCTGCCCAGCCATTCGGTCCCTAGTGTGTAGCAGTGCATGGGATTCTTCCGTCCTAAGTGCAGGACTCTGCACTTGTCCTTGTTGAACCTCATCAGATTTCTTTTGGCCCAATCCTCTAATTTGTCTAGGTCCCTCTGTATCCTGTCCCTTCCCTCCAGCGTATCAACCACTCCTCCCAGTTTAGTGTCATCTGCAAACTTGCTAAGGGTGCAGTCCACACCATCCTCCAGATCGTTAATGAAGATATTGAACAAAACCGGCCCCAGCACCGACCCTTGGGGCACTCCACTTGATACCAGGTGCCAACTAGACATGGAGCCATTGATCACTACCCGTTGAGCACGACCATCCAGCCAGTTTTCTATCCACCTTAGTGTCCATTCATCCAGCCCATACTTCTTTAACTTTGCTGGCAAGAACACTGTGGGAGACTGTATCAAAAGCTTTGCTAAAGTCAAGAAATAGCACATCCACTGCTTTCCCCTCATCCACAGAGCCAGTGGATCATCATAGAAGGCAATTAGGCTAATCAGGCATGACTTGCCCTTGGTGAATCCATGCTGACTGTTCCTGATCACTTTCCCCTCCTTTAAGTGGTTCAGAATTGATTCCTTGAGGACCTGTTCCATGATTTTTCCAGGGACTGAGGTGAGACTGACTGGCCTCTAGTTCCCCGGATCTTCCTTCTTCCCTTTTTTAAAGATGGGCACTACATTAGCTTTTTTCCAGTCATCCGGGACCTCCCCCGATTGCCATGATTTGTCAAAGATAATGGCCAATGGCTCTGCAATCACATCGGCCAACTCCTTTAGCACCCTCGGATGCAGTGCATCCGACCCCATGGACTTTTGTTCGTCCAGCTTTTCTAAATAGTCCCGAACTACTTCTTTCTCCACAGAGGGCTGGTCACCTCCTCCCCATAGCGTGCTGCCGAGTGCAGCCGCCTGGGAGCTGACCTTGTCTGTGAAGACAGAGGCAAAAAAAGCATTGAGTACACTAGCTTTCTCCGCATCCTCTGTCACTAGGTTCCCTCCCTCATTCAGCAAGGGGCCCACACTTTCCTTGACTTTCTTCTTGTTGTTCACATACTTGAAGAAACCCTTCTTGTTACTCCTAACATCTCCGGCTAGCTGCAACTCCAAGTGTGATTTGGCCTTCCTAATTTCACTCCTGCATGCCTGAACAATATTTTTATACTCCTCCCTAGTCATTTGTCCAATCTTCCACTTCTTGTAAGCTGCTTTTTTGTGTTTAAGACGACCAAGGATTTCACTGTTAAGCCAAGCTGGTCGCCTGCCATATTTACTTTTCTTTCTACACATCAGGATGGTTTGTTCCTGCAACCTCAATAAGGATTCTTTAGAATACAGCCAGCTTTCCTCGACTCCTTTCCCCCTCATGTTATTCTCCCAGGGGACCTTGCCCATCAGTTCCCTGAGGGAGTCGAAGTCTGCTTTTCTGAAGTCCAGGCTCTGTATTCTACTGCTCTCCTTTCTTCCTTGTGTCAGGATCCTGAACTCGACCATCTCATGGTCACTGCCTCCCAGGTTCCCATCCACTATTTCTTCCTCTACTATTTCCTCCCTGTTTGTGAGCAGCAGGTCAAGAAGAGCTTTTCCCCTAGTTGGTTCCTCCAGCAATTGCACCAGGAAATTGTCCCCTACACTTTCCAAAAACTTCCTGGATTGTCTGTGGACCGCTGTATTGCTCTCCCAGCAGATATCGGGGTGATTAAAGTCACCCATGAGAACCAGGGCCTGTGATCTAGTAACTTCTGTTAGTTGCTGGAAGAAAGCCTCGTCCACCTCATGCCCCTGGTCTGGTGATCTGTAGCAGACTCCCACCACGACATTATCCTTGTTGCTCACACTTCTAAATTTAATCCAGAGACTCTCAGGTTTCTCTGCAGTTTCATACTGGAGCTCTGAGCAGTCATACTGCTCTCTTACATTCAACGCAACTCCCCCACCTTTTCTGCCCTGCCTATCCTTCCTGAACAGTTTATATCCATCTATGACAGTACTCCAATCATGTGAGTTATCCCACCAAATCTTTGTTATTCCAATTACATCATAATTCCTTGACTGTGCCAGGACTTCCAGTTCTCCCTGCTTGTTCCCCAGGCTTCTTGCATTTGTGTATAGGCATTTAAGATAACTCACCGATTGTCCTGCTGTCCCAGTATGGGGCAGGAGCCCTCCCCTCTTGCACTCACCTACTTGTGCTTCCTCCTGGTATCCCACTTCCCCACTTACCTCGGGGCTTTGGTCTCCTTCCCCCGGTGAACCTAGTTTAAAGCCCTCCTCACTAGGTTAGCCAGCCTGCTTCCCTCTCTTCGTCAGGTGGAGCCCATCTCTGCGTAGCACTCCTTCTTCTTGGAACACCATCCCATGGTCAAAGAATCCGAACCCTTCTCTCCGACACCATCTGCGTAGCCATTCGTTGACTTCCACGATTCGACGGTCTCTACCCCGGCCTTTTCCTGCCACAGGGAGAATTGACGAGAACACCACTTGCTCCTCAAACTCCTTTATCCTTCTTCCCAGAGCCACGTAGTCTGCAGTAATACGCTCAAGGTCATTCTTGGCAGTATCATTTGTGCCCACGTGGAGAAGCAGGAAGGGGTAGCGATCTGAGGGCTTGATGAGTTTCAGGGGGGGGCAGTCTCTCCGTCACATCATGAATCCTAGCCCCTGGCAAGCAGCACACCTCTCGGTTTTCCCGGTCAGTGCGGCAGATAGATGACTCAGTCCCTCTGAGGAGAGAGTCCCCGACCACCACCAACCTCCTCCTCCTCTTGGGAGTGGTGGTCGTGGAACCCCCATCCCTAGGACTGTGCATCTCATGCCTTCCAGTCAGTGGAGTCTCCTTCTGCTCTGTTCCCTCAGATGTATCATTCACTCCACTCTCTGCACTAGTACCTGTGGAGAGAACATGAAAACGGTTGCTCATCTGAATATGCGTTTCTGGTACATGGACTTGTCTCATACTCTTTCCTCTTCTGGAGGTCACATGCCGCCAATTATCCTCACAGGCCTTCTGTCCCCGCTGCTGCTCTGAATCCCGCAGACTACCCACAGCTGAAAACAGAGATCCTGGCTAGATCTGGGGTAACGACCGCAGTGTGGGCCCAGCGGTATCACGAGTGGAGGTACCAGGAAGACAAAACCCCGCGGTCCCAATTGTATGACCTCATCCATCTCGCACGAAAGTGGTTGCGAACTGAGTCCCGGGGTCCAGAAGACATACTAGAGGTTCTGGTCATTGGGGACTACCGCCAGACCTTCGCAGATGCGTAAGCCAGAATGAACACTTCACCTATGATGAGATTGTTTCACTGGTAGAGAGGCGAAGGACGGCAAGGGAGCTGACTCGACCAGTTAAGGAAGCGGAACCCCGAGTCAAACTAGTAGCACCAAACCCAAGAGCTCGAGTGACTGGGCCACCAGGAGAGCCCAGGTGGAAAAAGAGAGGGGCTGAAGGCCCATCAGAGGCCATAAAGAGTCGCAGCACTGAGGGGGAAGAAGATCGGGAGGTTAGACTGCCCAAACCAAGAGACCGGGGAATGCCTAGGGTTCCATACAGATGTTATGCCTGCAGAGAGTGGGGACACATACCTGCACAGTGTCCCAATGCCGAGGAGCCTATGCAGTGTAACCTGGGAAATTGGGAAGACCCATGCTCCCTAATCCACCTTGTGGGCGTCTCACTAACCCCACATATGTACACCAGACCAGTGAAACTAAATGGGGTAGAGACCACAGCACTGGTTGATTCAGGGAGTGCTATCACACTCATCTCAGGGAGGCTCGTGAATCGTAGTCAGCTGCTGCAGGCTAAATGTACGGGGATAACCTGTGTCCATGGGGCAGTTAGTTACTACCCCACCATCCCAGTAAAAATTGAAATCCAAGGAAACACTACTGAGGTAGCAGCAGGTGTAGTCCCTAAACTCCCATACCCAGTGCTCATAGGGAGAGACTTCCCAGGGTTTGGAGACTTACTCCCAGTAGGGGGATTGGAGAAAGAAGGGAACCCTGATTCTATACACCTGGACCATCATGTTTCTCTGACTGTATAAATATCTGTCTGAAGTATAATTTCATTCCATGCATCCGATGAAGTGGGTACTAACCCACGAAAGCTTATGCTGAAATAAATTTGTTAGTCTCTAAGGTGCTACAAGTTTTTCTTTCTGAAATTCGTGAGGCATCCACAGTAGACTGTCAACCCCCAATCTTCTCTGAAATATCCCCAGATTTGTTCTCCACTCCCAGACAAGGTAGAAAGACGAAAAGGGAAAGAAGGACCGCTAAGGCCTTGGGAACCCGAATACTGACCCAAAGCCAGAGGGTCGCTCTCATAGGGAGGCAGACCCGTGCAGCTGAACAAGAGGCCACCCAGGAGGGAGAAGCACCCGAGTCTGACCCCCACCCTAACGCCTCTGAACCAGCAGAGGCAACAGAGACTGGCCCCCTAGATCTTGGGCAGATTAGCCCCGGGAGAGGAAATTTTGGACGGGACCAGGCTGAAGACCCAAGATACGACAACATTAGGAAAGAGGTGACTGAAATAGATGGTGTTCCTGTGGAAGGGACAATCCAGGGACCAGGACCCTACTTCATAATGAAGAAGGATCTCTTATACCGGGTTGCACCAGTACAGGGGCAGAAGGTACAGCAGATCCTAGTACCTCAAAAATACCAGAATGCTGTATTAAGTCTTGCCCACAGTCATCTTTTTGGGGGGCATTTGGGGGTAGAGAAGACCCTGGCAAGGGTTCTACGATGATTATTCTGGCCCGGAGTACGTGAAGAAGTGCGGAGGTACTGTGTGTCCTGTCCAGAGTGTCAGCTGCACAGTCCCCGTCCCCATTTGAGGGCACCTTTAGTACCCCTTCCCATCATAGAAGTCCCCTTCGAGTGAATAGCCATGGACCTTGTGGGACCCCTGGAGAAGACGGCTCGGGGCCACCAATATATGCTGGTTGTTTTGGATTATGCTACTCGCTACCCAGAAGCCGTCCCCCTGCGGAACACAGCCTCTAAAACGATAGCCAAAGAGCTGGTGGGGATCTTTGCCCGAGTGGGGCTACCGAAGGAGATATTAACAGACCAAGGAACTCCATTTATGTCAAAGCTAATGAAGGATCTCTGTACGCTGCTCCACATACATGCCCTGAGAACTTCAGTCTATCACCCCCAGACTGATGGGCTGGTAGAAAGGTTTAACCGAACCCTCAAGGCTATGATAAGGAAGGTGGTAAGTCGGGACGGGAAGGACTGGGACACCCTACTACCTTACCTTATGTTTGCTATCCGGGAGGTACCTCAGGCCTCAACTGGGTTTTCCCCCTTCGAGTTATTATACGGGCGCCACCCCCGGGGCATACTAGATATCGCCAAAGAGATCTGGGAGGAGGAACCCAATGAGGGGAGAAATATAATAGAACATGTATTGCAGATGCGAGACCGGATAGCCCGGGTTACCCCTATTGTACGGGAACATTTAGAAAAGGCACAGGAGGCCCAGCGAACCCATTACAATCGCCAGGCAAAAGTCCGACAGTTCCAACCATGGGATCGGGTGATGGTGTTGGTACCCACAGCAGAAAGCAAGCTTCTGGCCCAATGGCAGGGGCCCTATGAGGTGATTGAACCTGTGGGAGAAGTAACCTACAAGGTGTGGCAGCCAGGACGCTGGAAACAAGAACAGATTTATCACATCAACCTTCTGAAACCCTGGCATGTGCAAGAGGCATGCGCAGCTGTCCGAAAAGACCTACCCCAGGAAAATAAACCTCCCAAACAGGTGAGAGTGTCTCCCGATTTAACACCAGACCAGAAGAATGAGGTGTCTGAGATGATCTTCCGGAACCAAGATGTGTTTTCGACAAAACCGGGTCGAACAACCGAGACATATCACCACATCGTCACAAACCCTGGGGCCAGAGTAACAATGAGGCCCTACAGGGTGCCAGCAGCCAAAAGGGAAGAAATAAAAGCACAAGTAAAAAAAAATGCTGGAGTTGGGGATCATTGAAGAATCCCACAGTCAGTGGTCCAGCCCAATCGTGCTGGTGCCCAAACCTGATGGCACCACAAGATTTTGCAACGACTTCCGGCGACTAAATGAGGTATCCCAGTTTGATGCGTACCCCATACCTCACATAGATGAACTAGTGGACCGTCTGGGCAATGCCCGGTACTTGACTACCCTAGACTTGACAAAGGGGTACTGGCAAATTCCCCTTGCCAAAGACGCAAAGGAAAAGACTGCGTTCTCTACACCAGAGGGTCTTTTCCAATATACTGTCCTCCCTTTGGACTACATGGGGCCCCAGCTACCTTCCAGCGCCTCATGGACAAGCTATTACGCTCCCATAATCATTATGCTCCTGCCTACCTGGACGATGTGGTCATTCATACCCCAGACTGGGAAACCCACCTAGAGAAGGTGGAAGCAGTCCTCGATACCTTTAGGCGAGCTGGCCTTACAGCAAACCCTGCCAAGTGTGTTGTGGGGTTTACAGAGGCCAAATATCTTGGCTACATTGTGGGGAAAGGTCTCGTAAGACCCCAACTGAACAAGTTAGAGGCCATCCAAAATTGGCCCCGACCACGTCGCAAGAAACAAGTCCGGGCATTCCTAGGGGTGGTGGGGTATTACCGGCAATTTATCCCCCACTTTGCCACAAGGGCAAGCCCCCTGACAGACCTAGTGAAAGCCCGTGGACCTGATCTGGTGAGATGGTCTGAGCAGAGAGAGCGTTCACAGACCTACGGACTGCCCTCTGCAGTAACCCCATACTGATAGCCCCAGATTTCACCAAGGAATTTATTCTACAGATGGATGCATCGGAAGTAGGGTTAGGGGCCGTTCTATCACAGATGGTGGGGAGGAGGATCATCCAATTCTCTACCTCAGTAGGAAACTCCTTCCGAGGGAACAAAAATATGCCGTGCTGGAGAGAGAGTGCCTCGCCGTAAAATGGGCCATGGAAACGTTGCGCTAGTACCTGCTTGGGTGCAGATTTGTCCTCATGACCGACCATGCCCCTCTTCAATGGATGCAGCGGAACAAGGAGAAGAACACAAGGGTGACCAGGTGGTTCTTATCCCTCCAACCTTTCCAGTTCCGTGTGCAACACAGAGCAGGGAGCCGTCATGGCAATGCTGATGGCTTGTCACGTGTCCACTGTCTGGCGTCCCAAGCTGCCCAAACCCTTGGTGTTGAGCAGGGGGGAGGGATATGTGACAGACCCAGACAAGTGAGATACAGAAATCTCATAGAAGGCAAATATACTGGCCATTGGATTAATAGTTTTCTGTTCCCTGAGTGACCAGAGCAGGGGCTGCACTAGAACAAGCAGGAACTTTCTGGAACCAATTTAAGGCAGGCAGGCTAATTAGGACACCTGGAGCCAATTAAGAAGAACCTGCTAGAATCAATTAAGACAGGCAGGCTAATCAGGGCACCTGGGTTTAAAAAGGAGCTCACTTTAGTTTGTGGTGTGGCGTGCGAGGAGCAAGAGGCACACAAGGAGTTGAGAGGGAGAAAAGTTGAAGGACTGAAGAGTACAAGCATCAGCAGACCATCAGGAGGAAGGTCCTGCAGTAAGCATAAAGAAGGTGTTGGGAGGAGGCCGTGGGGAAGTAGCCCAGGGAGTTGTAGCTGTCACGCAGCTGTTACAGGAAACCCTATAAACAACTGCAATCCACAGGGCCCTGGGCTGGAACCCGGAGTAGAGGGCAGGCCCGGGTTCCCCCCAAACCTCCCAACTCCTGATCAGACACAGGAGGAATTTGACTGTGGGTTCTACCAGAGGGGAAGATCTCTGAGGCGATCAAAATCCGCCAATAAGCGCAGGACTCACCAAGGTAGAGGAGGAACTTTGTCACGCTACATTATGTGGGAGTGAGAAATAAAACTATACTATACTTTGAATCTCCTGACTTTTAAATGGTTTGTTTTTCCAAATAACTACATCTTTCCAGAAATGTTTAAATTGATAACTATTCATAACCTTAACTGTACCTTAGCGAAGCTTTTTTTGCATGGGGATTTTTCTGTAGAAAATATTTTAAAACACTGATTGATTTGTAAACTTCTTGTAGATTTTATACTTTTTCTAATGGGACTATATTTTAACTATGGATTCAGTGTAAACTCACATTTAGAGTAACACACATGCTTCTGTTTTAATCAGTATTTCAGTAGAAACAGAGCAACTCAATTAACATATTAGTGACCTGCGCAAGTGCACTGTTGCCAATGCTTGTGATTTTTTTTTATCACAGGTTTTAAAATGTTTTTTTTTCCTTAGTTACAGCTCCTTGAGTCATGTGACTGTGACAATCTCATCTTTCATTTTACAGAATAAGTTTCTAGCCCTCATGGTTTCAGAGAAAAGCTTGAAAATGATCTGCCAGGTACCATAAAGCTTCCAAAACCAGAAATCCGAGAGAACCCAAAATACAGTTTTAAAGACGTTGTGGTTTTTTAAGGGGCGGTCTCATTATATTAACACTCAGAACTGGTAATATTGCAAGTGGGAATCATCCACTTTAGTGATTTAGCTGATGGAAATTTCAAACTGAGTCAATTTCAAACTAATACTGAAGTTTGCAAAAACCTTGAACGCAAGCAGGTCAGCTGCTGTGGCCCACACAGACTATCACACCTCTACAACCAGCTTCCTGAGGAAGTTTTCAGAGGTTCAGATATTGTCAGGGAAGTTGTCAGAAATAAACAGCTCAGCTTTCCAGCAATACTCAAAGGCACTTGTTCCCATTGAGGGCTAATGAACAAAGCAAACATAATATTTCGAAAACAAGCTGTTTGAGAGGATGTTCCACTAAAATAGGTCCCTTTTCAAAAATTAAACTCTCAAATCCTTATTTCTTTATAAATACCATGTCTTGTTATAAGCTTGAGATGAAACTAACACCGTTTCATGTAAAACATTGCTTATTTCACTCTCAGTTTGAAATATCTTCTAGTTTATATGCATACATTCTGTTCTTATACTTTCCTGTCAGATCGGCTCGAACTGTCATAGAGGGATCTTTAGGATGAGAAAAGTCCAAAATGTTAGCAATGGAGGTCCTTCGGAAGGAGCAGTGCTGCTTAATTTTGGGGGGCGTGGTGAGGGTGGAGGGAGGAGTGGGGAGAGATTCAAGCCTTTTAAAATGGTGTTCATGAGCACAGCACTCTGACACTGTGTTTAGGCCAGGGGTTCTCAGGACAAAATTTTTGGTGGCCTCAGAGTGCAATCACCAACTCTTGCTGGTGGCCACACTCAAATTTTTTCCTAAAATACTTAATTAGCTTTAGAAAAAACAAATATGCACACGTTTGCGTCCAAATGATTGTAATTTATTTATTGCTAGCTAGTATGTGTTGTGAAAAGTGATACTTGTATGTTTGTTAAGATCACTTTTCACAGCAGACTAAGGGTACGTCTATACTCACGCGTCCTGTCGGAGGCGCTGGATCGATCTTCTGGTTTCGATTTATCGCGTCTTGTCTAGACACGATAAATCGAACCAGGAAGTGCTCCGCCGTCAACGCTGGTAATCCAGCTCGACGAACGGAGTAGGCGGAGTCGACGGGGGAGCCTGCGTGCCACGTGTGGACCCCGGGTAAGTGTTTTTTCATTCGAACTAAGATAGTTCGACTTCAGCTACGTTATTCATGTAGCTGAAGTTGCGTATCTTAGTTCGAATTGGGGGGTTAGTGTAGACCAGCCCTTAATCAGCCCTGGCAAGTCTGGGGACAACTTAAGCCCTGGTTAGAGAGTTGTGGGAGGCAGTGGGGGACAGAACCCTGAAGTCCTGAGCCCAAAGCCCCATGGCCAGAGGATGGGGTCCAGGGACAGAGCCTGAAGCTGTGTGGCCAGAGTCTGGGGCCTGCCACTGCGCAGTCAGAGCCCAGGGCTGGAGCCTGAAGCCTTGCGGCCAGAGCTTGCTGCCCTGCCACCCCAGGGCTGAAACCCAAAGCCTGAGAAGGTGGGGAACTCACTGGTTGCTTGCTTCTACAACGTTGTGCTCCCAGGTGACTCCACAGGGGGACAGGGCCCAACCCTGCTGCTGGCCCCAGCAACCAACACCAACGTGGTACATCCAGGAGCAACAGGGAGGGGGAGGGGGCTCTACTTTACCCTCCCCCTCCCCCCCATCACAGTCCAGGAAGCTGTGGCTGCAAGTAAAGCCTCTGGTAGCTGCATTTGAGAAATGCTTTAGGCTAACAACCCTGTGGATCTCAGAGCTTGGTCTCTGCTTTAGACTGGCTCTTGGACAATAAACGGGTTAGATGCATCTGAACTGCCATTCTGAAATTGTTAATGACGCCAGGTAGGTGTGGTCATTAAAAAGGGTCGGTCTTTGTCCCGTTCATGCCCAACAATCTCACACTGGGTTTCCTTTGGAACTATTGCTTATGTCCCTGGGAAGCCCAATGAATCATTAATAAATATTCAGATATAGGCAAGGAGTCTAATTCTTATCTATTTTCACACACCTCAGCATGGTGTCATGTTGGGTCTGTATCATGTGTGTATGTAGGACTTGTCATAACCATACAGCTAAGGGTAGCCTAGAATTCCTCCTTACCTGTAAGGGGTTAAGAAGCTCAAACAAGCTGGGGGGAACCTTGACATGGTGGCAGAGCGGTGGGATAATTTTGAACCAGAAGCACAGAGGGTTTGAACGGATTTTTTTTTCTCTCTCTCCTTTTGGCTGCTTGGAAGCAGGGAGGGGTTAAGCTGAGAGCAGCTGGAGTTTTTTTCTCTCTGCCTGAGGGCAGGGTAGTTAACCTCCTGCAGGGGAATTCACAAGTGTTTGTTTTTCTTTCTAGCTCTCAGGTTAGGCTAGATTAAACACATAAAGGCTAAAATGACTAACAGTAAAGTCCAACAAAAATTAGGATTAGCCAGTTTGGAAGCTGAAGAGAGACAAAAAGAACATGAAAGACAGATGGCCTTAAAACGCTTGGAGTTGGAAATGGAGAAAGAGAGAGGAAGCATGCTATGGAGGAGAGGGAAAGAGAGAGAAAGCATGCACTGGAGTTAGAGATGGCAAGGTCTAAGCAGAATATACCAGACAACTCTAGCAATTCTTCTCCAGGTACCGCTTCCCATCCCAGAAAGTTTCCCATCTACAAGGCAGGCAATGATACTGAGGCCTTCTTAGAAAATTTCGAAAGGGCCTGCCTTGGGTACAGCATCTCTACTGACCAGTACATGGTAGAGCTGAGGCTGCACCTCAGTGGACCCTTAGGCATTTCAGCTGCCACCTCTGCTAAGGAACACATGAACAGTTATGAACTTTTTTAAAAAAAGGCCAGAATCAGAATGGGGCTAACACCTGAGCATGCCTGTCAGCGGTTCAGAAACTGGACGTGGCCTTTTCCTGACACGCCTACCACATTGTAAAAAAATTGGGATGCCTGGATATCAGGAGCAGGGGTTAAATCTCCAGAAGATCTGCCTTTCCTAATGCAAATGGAGCAGTTCTTAGAGGGTGTTCCGGAGGAAATCGAAAGGTACATTCTAGATGGGAAGCCCAAAACGGTAATCGAGGCGGGGGAGATTGGAACCAAATGGGTGGAGGTGGCAGAAAAGAAAAAAAATAATAGCAGTTGGAGCGGCTATCAGAAGGGGCAACCTGAGACAACGCACTATCACCGGGGGCAGCCCAAGGCCCCACCTGCAGCTCAAGGAAAACCCCAAATACCTTATCGTCCCAGCACACCCGTCTCCAGCAACCCACCTCGCCCCAGTGACCAGTTAACTGGGAGATGTTTTAAATGTAATGAGCTGTGGCATGTGAAGGCCAACTGCCCCAAGAACCCCAACACACTGCAGTTCATTACACCAGAGTCGCACCAAAAGTCCTCAGGCCCAGATGCCTCCCAGGTACCCTCAGAGTGAAGGGAAACTGTGAGTGTGGGCGGGAAGAAGGTTACAGCATGGAGGGACACAGGAACACAGGTGTCAGCTATCAACCAATCCTTAGTGGACCCCAAATTCATCAACCCAGAGGCCCAAGTGACAATTCAACCCTCCATGTCAAAATCTTTAAACTTGCCTACAGCCGAGTTGCCTGTCCAGTACAAGGGCTGGTCAGGAATGTGGACTTTTGCAGTCTATGATGATTATCCCATTCCCATGCTGCTGGAGGAAGACTTGGCCAACCATGTGAAGCTAGCCAAGAGGGTGGGTATGGTCACCCGCAGCAAGGCTAAGCAAGCTTTCACACCTATCCCTGTTCCTGAGCCTTCCACCAGAGCCCCGTCTGTGTTACCAGAGACCCAGATGGAGGTGGTGGAACCGGATCCCCTGCCAACGACTGCAACAGCCGTAGTTGATCCAATCACAGAAACCCAACCAAAGCCAGTCCCAGAACTGGCCAAGCAACCAAAACCATTGCCAGCACTGAGTCCAGCACTTGCAACCCCATCTACAGCGCTAACACCAGAGGGCACCACTGAGCCTGCACTGGCAGCAGCAGCAGATAACCCTACACAAGAGGCTCAGCCAGAGCCTGAAATACCACATAGTGCACCAGCGGAGAGCGGTTCACAGTCAACGGAAAAAGCCCCATCACCTGCATCGTTTCCAGAGGGACCAAGCCCAGGTCCACAATCCAGTAAGGAACTGATGTCTCCAGCATCAAGGGAACAGTTCCAGGCCGAAAACAATGCAGATGAAAGCCTCCAGGGAGCTTGGACGGCGGCACAGAGCAACCCACCACCTCTCAGCTCTTCTAATCGATCCTGGTTTGTTGTAGAAAGAGGATTTTCATACAAGGAAACTCTTTTTGGTGGGCACCAGGAAGACTGGCATAGAATCATAGAATATCAGGGTTGGAAGGGACCTTAGGAGGTCATCTAGTCCAACCCCCTGCTCAAAGCAGGACCAATCCCCAATTTTTGCCCCATATCCCCAAATGGCCCCCTCAAGGATTGAACTCACAACCCTGGGTTTAGCAGGCCAATGCTCAAACCACTGAGCTATCCCTCCTCCCCCCCCCCCCCCCGAGACAGTTGGTAG
The DNA here is from genome assembly GCA_037349315.1 of Chelydra serpentina. NCBI lineage: Eukaryota > Metazoa > Chordata > Testudines > Chelydridae > Chelydra > Chelydra serpentina. The sequence goes on along the minus strand of JBAIAC010000029.1, from coordinate 48,574,399 downwards.
TTCCAACTAAGTACCAGGTAAAGCTCTTGAGCTTAGCCCACGATCATCCTAGTGGCCATGCTGGGGTGAACAGGACCAAAGACTGTTTGGGGAGGTCATTCCACTGGGAGGGAATGGGCAAGGATGTTTCTACCTATGTCTGGTCTTGTGAGGTGTGCCAAAGAGTGGGAAAACCCCAAGACCAGGTCAAAGCCCCTCTCCAGCCACTTTCCATAATTGAGGTTCCATTTCAGCGAGTAGCTGTGGATATTCTGGGTCCTTTCCTGAAAAAGACACGCAGAGGAAAGCAGTATGTACTGACTTTCATGGATTTTGCCACCCGATGGCCAGAAGCAGTAGCTCTAAGCAACACCAGGGCTAAAAGTGTGTGCTGGGCATTAACAGACATTTTTGCCAGGGTAGGTTGGCCCTCTGATATCCTTACAGATTCGGGAACTAATTTCCTGGCAGGGACCATGAAAAGCCTTTGGGAAGCTCATGGGGTGAACCACTTGGTTGCCATCCCTTACCACCATCAAACAAATGGCCTGGTGGAGAGGTTTAATGGAACTTTGGGAGCCATGATACGTAAATTCGTAAATGAGCACTCCAACGATTGGGACCTAGTGTTACAGCAGTTGTTCTTTGCCTACAGATCTGTACCACATCCCAGTTTAGGGTTTTCACCATTTGAACTTGTGTATGGCCATGAGGTTAAGGGGCCATTTCAGCTGGTAAAGCAGTAATCGGAGGGGTTTACGCCTGCTCCAGGAACTAACATTCTAGACTTTCTGAACAACCTCCAGAACACCCTCCGAACCTCTTTATTCCTTTATATCTTAAAGATGCTCAGGAAGAGCAAAAGGCCTGGTATGATAAACATGCCAGAGATCGTTCCTTTAAAGTAGGGGACCAGGTCATGGTCTTGAAGGCGCTTCAGGCCCATAAGATGGGAGCGTCATGGGAAGGGCCATTTATGGTCCAAGAGCGCTTGGGAGCTGTTAACTATCTCATAGCATCCCCCACCTCAACCATAAAGCCTAAAGTGTACCATGTTAATTCTCTAAAGCCCTTTTATTCCAGAGAATTAAAGATTTGTCAGTTTACCGCCCAGGGAGGAGATGACACTGAGTGGCCTGAAGGTGTCTACTACGAAGGGAAAAGTGACGGTGGCGTGGAAGAGGTGAACCTCTCCATGACCCTTGGGCATATGCAGCGACAGCAGATCAAGGAGCTGTGCACTAGCTTTGCGCCCATGTTCTCAGCCACCCCAGGATGGACTGAACCGGCATACCACTCCATTGACACAGGTAATGCTTGCCTAATTAGAGCCCAACCATACCGGGTGGCTCCTCAAGCCAAAACTGCTATAGAACGGGAGATCCAGGACATGCTACAGATGGGTGTAATCCGCCCCTCTAACAGTGCATGGGCATCTCCAGTGGTTCTAGTCCCCAAGCCAGATGGGGAAATACGCTTTTGCGTGGACTAAGCTAAATGCTGTGACTTGCCCAGACAACTATCCAATGCCTCGCACAGATGAGCTATTTGAGAAACTAGAATGTGCCCAGTTCATTTCTACCTTAGACTTAACCATGGGGTACTGGCAAGTACCACTAGATGAATCCGCCAAGGAAAGATCAGCCTTCATCACCCATGTAGGGCAGTATGAATTTAATGTGCTCCCTTTCGGGCTGCAGAATGCACCCGCCACCTTCCAGAAACTTGTAGATAGTCTTCTAGCGGGATTGGGAGAATCTGCAGTTGCCTATCTTGACGATGTGGCCATATTTTCTGACTCATGGGCAGAACACCTGGAGCATCTCCGGGAGGTCTTCGAGCGCATACGAGAGGCAGGACTAACTGTTAAGGCTAAAAAGTGTCAAATAGGCCTAAACAGAGTGACTTACCTTGGACACCAGGTGAGTCAAGGAACTATCAATCACCTACAGGCCAAAGTGAATGCTATCCAAAAGTGGCCTATCCCAAAGTCAAAGAAACAGGTCCAATCCTTCTTGGGCTGGGCCGGATATTACCGGCGATTTGTACCGCACTACAGCCAAATCGCCGCCCCACTGACAGACCTAACCAGAAAGAACCAGCCAAATGCAGATCAGTGGACTGAGGAGTGTCAGAAGGCCTTTAACCAGCTTAAAGCGACACTCATTTCTGACCCTGTGCTCAGGGCCCCAGGCTTTGACAAACCTTTCCTAGTAACCACAGATGCGTCCGAGCATGTTGTGGGAGCAGTTTTAATGCAGGAAGGACCGGATCAAGAATTCCATCCTGTCGTGTTTCTCAGCAAAAAAACTGAGAGGGAAAGCCTGGTCAATCAGCTAAAAGGAATGTTATGCCATTGTGTACGCTCTGGAAAAGCTACGTCCATACGTTTGGGGACGGCGTTTCCACCTGCAAACTGACCATGCTGCGCTGAAGTGGCTTCATACCGTCAAGGACAATAACAATAAACTTCTTCGGTGGAGTTTAGCTCTCCAAGATTTTGATTTTGAAATACAACACATTTCAGGAGTTTCTAACAAAGTGGCTGATGCACTCTCCCGTGAAAGTTTCCCAGAATCAACTGGTTAAAATCGTCCTTGAAATGTGGAAAAAATATTGTGAGTTTTTATATAATTAGTAGTATATCTAGAGGTGCATGTGTCTTATTAATTCTGTTTTTTCCTAGAGCTTCAGGAAGAAATCACAATCAGTGTGCTACAGGCTGTCCAGCACCATCTGTGATTTGGAGGGGCATGTCATAACCTTACAGCTAAGGGTAGCCTAGAATTCCTCCTTACCTGTAAGGGGTTAAGAAGCTTTGGTATAAGTTGGTATGTTGATGTTAGTGGCACTACTCTGATTTATACCAACTGAGGATTTGGCCCATGGTGGCCAACATTTAAATAAGGTGACTACTGATTTTTTGGTGCCCGACTTTAAAGGAGCCCAATTTTCAGATAGTGCTGAGCAACCATCCTCTGAAAAGCAAATCTCTTTTAAAATGTCTCAGGTTAGGCAAGAAAAATCACTAGCCACTTTTGCAAGTCTTGGTCATAATGTCCTGCAGCTTTAAAAAGCAAACCCTAGTGCCCAAGCAAGGAATCTGTGCTACACATCACACAAGGCAATTGTTTTTGTTTTGACTATCACAAAGAATTGGGAAGCTCACCAACAAAGAGGATCCTAGGGACATAGTGGCCATCAGGGGGCATGTTGTCATCCGTGCTTAAATGCTGAAAGAAAGTTAAATAACTTTTTTGTGATAGGTCATTATCAGAGCAGCTGTCACATCAGTCAAAGCACTAGAAATGGAACAAACTAATCAGCCTTCCTTATTTCACTTCAAATACAATTTGTGGGGTGGTGCTGTGGAGTCTCCCTCCTCTGCCTGAATATATTATCACTATTACACTGCCCCAATAGTTAGTTACATGGGGCTTGCCGTATTGGATCAGAACAAGGTCCCACTCAATTCAGTGTCCTGTTACTGACCATAGCCTGCCGATAGAGGTCCTAAGAAACCTAAGAAAACTATTTGAGACTGGATTACATAAATATATCTGGATTTGAGAGTAGTAATGTCTCTGTCTCCTCCTCCTCCTAAAAAAGGAATTTTTAGCAAACCCTGTTGTGGGTTTCCAGCAATTCTTTTGCATAGAGACTGTCCGGTTTGGCCAATGTACATGGCAGAGGGGCATTGCTGGCACATTATGGCATATATCACGTTGGTAGATGTGCAGGTGAACGAGCCCCTGATGGCGTGGCTGATGTGATTAGGTCCTATGATGGTGTCATTTGAATAGATATGTGGATAGAGTTGGCATTGGGCTTTGTTGCAAGGATAGGTTCCTGGGTTAGTGTTTTTGTTGTATGGTGTGTGGTTGCTGGTGAGTATTTGCTTCAGGTTGGGGGGCTGTCTGTAAGCGAGGACTGGTCTGTCTCCCAAGATCTGTGAGAGTGAAGGATCCTTCAGGATAGGTTGTAGATCTTTGATGATGCGCTGGAGAGGTTTTAGTTGGGGGCTGAAGGTGATGGCTAGTGGCGCTCTGTTATTTTCTTTGTTGGGCCTGTCCTGTAGTAGGTGACTTCTGGGTACTCTTCTGGCTCTGTCAATCTGTTGGCCAAACCGGACAGTCTCTACGCAAAACAATAAATGGACACAAATCTGACATCAGGAATCATAACATTCAAAAACCAGTAGGAGAACACTTCAACCTCTCTAATCACTCAGTGACAGACTTAAAGGTGGCAATTTAGCAACAGAAAAGCTTCAAAAACAGACTCCAACGAGAAGCTGCTGAACTTGAATTAATATGCAAACTAGATACCATTAACTTAGGTTTGAACAGAGACTGGGAGTGGCTCGGTCATTACGTTAATTGAATCTATTTCCCCTAGCTTAGTATCCTCGTTAAGTACCCTCACACCTTTGTGTCAACTGTCCGTAATGGGCCATCTTGATTATCACTTCAAAAGGTTTTTTCTCCCTGCTGATAATAGTTCCTCTCAATTAATTAGCCTCTTACAGTTGGTATGGTTACTTCCACCTTTTCATGTTTCTCTTAATGTATACATATACTCTTACTGTATGTTCTATTCTATGCATCCGAAGAAGTGGATTGTAGTCCACGAAAGCTTATTGCTGAAATAAATTTGTTAGTCTCTAGGGAGCCACAAATATTCCTTTTCTTTTTGCTGACACAGACTAACACAACTGCTACTCTAAAGGTACTCTTTAGTTATTCTTATTTTGCTGCATCATAAAAGGGTTTACAGAGGGACACTGGTGATAATTCTACAAGAAGCTATTGTTTAAATAGGCAAAATGTGCTAATATGATGCTAAAACCATGGACTATGATTGTGTTATGATTAATTTGTAGTCCAGCAGTGAGTGAGGCCCTACTCAGAACTGATACTCCATTGAAGCTAGGCACTGTATCAATCTATTGTAAAAAGCAACCCCTGCCCACAACGGTTTTGGAAAAACTAATATGAACATTGTAGGAACTACAGTTCCACTTATGTCATTTGACACCCTGACAGAGACTCATTTTTGTTTTCCTTGTACGAACCTGATTCTCCAAGATGACAAGTGCCTTTCAATCCTGTTGATTTAAAGAGCAGCTGAATAGGACTTCGGTGGGAGGTGACCTCCCAGGAGATGAGCAGCTTGCAGGATTCACTCACTGCTGGACTACAAATCAATCATAACACAATCATAGTCCATGGTTTTAGCATCATATTAGCACATTTTGCCTATTTAAACAATAGCTTCTTGCAGAATTATCACCAGTGTCCCTCTGTAAACCCTTTTATGATGCAGCAAAATAAGAATAACTAAAGATTACCTTTTTGCTGGAAACCCACAACAGGGTTTGCTAAAGATTCCTTTTTTAGGAGGAGGAGGAGACAGAGACATTACTACTCAAATCCAGATATATTTATGTAATCCAGTCTCAAATAGTTTTCTTAGGTTTCTTAGGACCTCTATCGGCAGGCTATGGTCAGTAACAGGACACTGAATTGAGTGGGACCTTGTTCTGATCCAATTGTTGGTGAGCTTCCAAATTCTTTGTGATAGTCAAAACAAAAACAATTGCCTTGTGTGATGTGTAGCACAGATTCCTTGCTTGGGCACTAGGGTTTGCTTTTTAAAGCTGCAGGACATTATGACCAAGACTTGCAAAAGTGGCTAGTGATTTTTCTTGCCTAACCTGAGACATTTTAAAAGAGATTTGCTTTTCAGAGGATGGTTGCTCAGCACTATCTGAAAATTGGGCTCCTTTAAAGTCGGGCACCAAAAAATCAGTAGTCACCTTATTTAAATGTTGGCCACCATGGGCCAAATCCTCAGTTGGTATAAATCAGAGTAGTGCCACTAACATCAACATACCAACTTATACCAAAGCTTCTTAACCCCTTACAGGTAAGGAGGAATTCTAGGCTACCCTTAGCTGTAAGGTTATGACATGCCCCTCCAAATCACAGACGGTGCTGGACAGCCTGTAGCACACTGATTGTGATTTCTTCCTGAAGCTCTAGGAAAAAACAGAATTAATAAGACACATGCACCTCTAGATATACTACTAATTATATAAAAACTCACAATATTTTTTCCACATTTCAAGGACGATTTTAACCAGTTGATTCTGGGAAACTTTCACGGGAGAGTGCATCAGCCACTTTGTTAGAAACTCCTGAAATGTGTTGTATTTCAAAATCAAAATCTTGGAGAGCTAAACTCCACCGAAGAAGTTTATTGTTATTGTCCTTGACGGTATGAAGCCACTTCAGCGCAGCATGGTCAGTTTGCAGGTGGAAACGCCGTCCCCAAACGTATGGACGTAGCTTTTCCAGAGCGTACACAATGGCATAACATTCCTTTTAGCTGATTGACCAGGCTTTCCCTCTCAGTTTTTTTGCTGAGAAACACGACAGGATGGAATTCTTGATCCGGTCCTTCCTGCATTAAAACTGCTCCCACAACATGCTCGGACGCATCTGTGGTTACTAGGAAAGGTTTGTCAAAGCCTGGGGCCCTGAGCACAGGGTCAGAAATGAGTGTCGCTTTAAGCTGGTTAAAGGCCTTCCGACACTCATCAGTCCACTGATCTGCATTTGGCTGGTTCTTTCTGGTTAGGTCTGTCAGTGGGGCGGCGATTTGGCTGTAGTGCGGTACAAATCGCCGGTAATATCCGGCCAAGCCCAAGAAGGATTGGACCTGTTTCTTTGACTTTGGGATAGGCCACTTTTGGATAGCATTCACTTTGGCCTGTAGGTGATTGATAGTTCCTTGACTCACCTGGTGTCCAAGGTAAGTCACTCTGTTTAGGCCTATTTGACACTTTTTAGCCTTAACAGTTAGTCCTGCCTCTCGTATGCGCTCGAAGACCTTCCGGAGATGCTCCAGGTGTTCTGCCACTCACATGCTTCACTAACACACATGCTTTTGTTCTTCTAGATGATACCCCCGGGTATCTGTACCCCCTTTTCACAAGCACTAAACTACCCCATTATCCCTTCATTTAAAACACCTCCTTTCATAGAGGATGGCCCCACTCCATACATCTTTTTCCTCTATGGTCTAACTTTATCCACACTACAATAATTAACCCATTTACTTAGCTTACAATGGCTATAGGAACAAGAGTTGCCACAATTCATAAATGCCTTCCAATCTCATACATGTCTCCCTTTTTGTAATAATCTTTTTTTCCCTCTGTGTGTGTCTATGTGAAGACTGGGACCTTTGTGGTCCTACTCATTTTCTTGATAAGACCACTGAGGTGTATTTCTTTGATCAGTTATATGATAATTACACAAATATACATTATTTCAATATTTCCAAACGACTACATTTTACAGGACAGTTGTGCTTTAGTGATTAGATACACACCCAACTTTGAAGAACATTTAAGAAATCTAACAGAAGCAGGTTATCAAAAATCAACACAATACTTTTCAAAACTTGGGATTTTCCACATTCTATATGTAGGCCCAGACTCACAGCTAGCGCAAAACAAGTTAGCCCACCTGGAGTCAATGGAGCTACATCAGTTTAGGACAGCTGAGGATCAAACCCATAAACATTGGGGACTGGATACTAAAACTCCTGTGATTTCACTCTACAAATATTGCTGTCCTCCCCCTGGTCCCCGACCTTGTGCCTGGCCCCTAAGAAGGAAAGATGCTGCCCTGACTCTCAGCAGAGGAGCAGCTCAGGGAAGAAAGAGTGGAGCTGGCTGCAGTCAGGAGCCATAGCTGCAGATGTCTGCCTGTCAAGGAGGGGATGGCACAGCTGAACCTGCTGGCAGAATGCTACATTTACTTCCTGCTTCCTGCCCACATTGAGCTTAACCTCTAAGTAGCTGATTGGCAGCCAGCAGGATGGGACAGGGTGAGCAACTTCAGACTCCACTCCCTACCCTTCACAACCCATCCAAATTTGGGTCTGGAAGCATTGTACAGTAACTCCCCACTTAACAGCCTCTTGCTTAACGTTGTTTCGCTCTTACGTCCCTGCTCGATTACAGAACATGCTCCATTTAAAGTTGTGCAATGCTCCATTATTACGTTGTTTGGCTGCCTGCTTTGTCCACAGCTGGCAGCTCCCCTAAACCCCACCTCCCACAGCGCCTCCCGCCGGCTGGCAGACCCCGCGGATCAGTGCCTTCCTCCTCCTCCTCCCGCCTCCTGCCCACGGCAATCAGCTGGCTTGCAGCGTTTGGGCGGGGGGAGCAAGGACTCGGTGCGCAGGCTCCCCTCTCCCTCCCATGCCTCCTGAACACTGCAAACCAGCTGATTGCCACGGGCAGGAGGGAGAGGGGAGGAGCGAGGACGCGGCACGCAGGTTTCCCGCTCCCTTCCCTGCCTCCTGCCGGTGGCAATCAGCTGGCTTGTGGCGTTCAGAAGGCAGAGAGGGGAGGAGCGAGGACATGGTGTGCGAAGTAAAGGGGGAGGAGGTGAGGGGGAGAAGAGGCGGGTCAAGGATGGGGGCTTGGGGAAATGGGTGGAGTGGGTGGGCTAACGGTTGAGCCACCCGCCCCTGGTGCTTGCAGAGTAGGGGAAGCTGCCACTGCCGCTGTGCAATGTGCTTCTCCTAGCCTACAGCACCTTCAGCTTCCTTGCCTGCCTCATTGTCTGCAGTGCCAGTAGGCTATGCCTGTGTGAGGTAAGGCGGGGGAACCTCCCAACTATAGTACTGTACTGTATGGCAAAAAAAAAAATTCCCTGGAACCTAACCCCCCCCCCCCATTTACATTCATTCTTATGGGGAAATTGGATTCACTTAACATCATTTCACTTAAAGTCACATTTTTCAGGAACATAACTACAATGTTAAGTGAGGAGTTGCTGTAGTCCCGTGCAAGCTGAAATCTGGGGAAGATGTCTCAACCTCCCCAAGGGCCAGAGGCAGGGTTTACTGGCCTTCAGGGCCCAATCAAAGTGCACCTTTTCAAGTAATGGTTTGGGACTATATTTCTGAATGGCAGTTAGGGAACGTCTCCCAGCCAGACTGTAACTACTGGGAAGCAAAAGAAGTCATTTGACTACCTGGGTGCATGGGTGATATTCATGTTTGTACATTATTTTTGTGAAGATAAGATGCTCCGAAGTTATGTGGATGGGCATCACATGGAAATGTTAATACCGAGAAATGCTTTGCTCACAGACTTCACCATCTCACCTCGGGAGAGAGTTTGAGGCATCCTTATCCGCATGACGTTCTCCTCCTGCTCAGGGACCTTCTGTAGTTTTCTCTGGGCAGCTACTACCAGGGCATTGCAGAGGAGGAGAGAACACAGGGACTGAAAGGAGTGCATGTTTTCTGGAAAGTAAATTCAGAAGTGTCTAGCGTTAAGAGAGAAAATCTTAGACAGCTTCCGCGTAAGACGACAGAACTTTGAAATGCCTATAAGCCATGTCTCATGGACACCTCACTTCAGCAGAAGTTATTCAGGAAGCATTGTTTCTGGTCAAAGCACCTTATTTGCTTATTGTTGGAGCAAATGATTATGAATAATCCAACAGGATCTTGGGTCTCCATCTATACTGAGCCACTGGATCTTGGACTTTAGCAATCCACACCTCAAGAAAACTAGAGGAGCTTTCCTGCATTGACAAACATTTCTATGTATCTTATTACAACCAAACCTCTGAATTTTTTCTTTAACTCGGAGGTCAAAAGTTTCCAACCTCATTGCCTAAAAATAGGCTTCCAAGTCCACTTTAATCAAAGTGGCCTGATTTTCAAAGGTGTGCTGGTCACTTGCAGCTCCCGCTGGCTTCAGTGGGAGCCGGGGTTGCTCAGCAGTTCTGAAAATGAGACTCTCTATATGCTTGTAGCCAAAAATGAATCAGCTACATTTGATAATGTTGGTTTGACATTGCTTCATGGATCAGTGTGTGATGTTAAATATGCCAGCAACAATCCTTTACAGCTCTTGACATAACTTTTTGACAGATTTTTACTTATTTTAATTTATTTGTTACAGTTTTTAACCTACAGAATAGTAATGACAGCTGTAGGAACTGCAGCAAGGAGCAAGCGTACACTTTGGAAAGGAAATGCATATCCTTTTCAGGAAAAAGACAGTCCTATAAAAATGCATTTTCTTAGAATGATTTTCTCACCTGGAACCTTAGGCTGAGGTCTCTGAGCAGAGAGTGAAAATGCACCTGTTCTAGTTACTCATCTGCAGTAGGAATAAGTAAGCTAACAGCTATTTATACCCCTGTATTTGCTCAGTTAGTGAGGATGGACGTCAACTGAAATTCCGGGATATCCTGCTCCTGGCAAAGTGCTGAACAAGCTTTCTACAATAGCTTTCTTTTAATCGACACAGCCGTGTGCTTGGTTTTAATAATGGGATATTGATTAATGAAACTATTCACTATAGTGTTTATACTAGACACACCTTCTTCTATCATATTTGCTTCCCTAAGTATGGGCTATATGTCTCTAAGCCACAAGCTGGTCTAAGATTTTGGTCTAAATTCATATGAAAAGTTTATTAAGAGGATCAGAGGGGTAGCCGTGTTAGTCTGGATCTGCAGAAGCGACAAAGGGTCCTGTGGCACCTTATAGACTAACAGAGGTATTGAAGCATAAGCTTTCGTGGGTCAATACCCACTTCTTCGGATGCAAGCAGTGCATTTCCACTGCTTGCATCCGAAGAAGTGGGTATTGACCCACGAAAGCTTATGCTTCAATACCTCTGTTAGTCTATAAGGTGCCACAGGACCCTTTGTCGCTTTTATTAAGAGGAAATCACATATGTAATTTTTTTTTAGTTTCTTAAATTCTTCAAAAGAGTTAGTGTCATTTCTGTTCAAAACCACTTGAAGAACTTTTTCAGTGGATATTGTTTGTTAGCATTCAGCAGCATCTCAAAGGTGCCTTATAATGTAATCAATTCTTTTTTTAATTTTTGCATATTATTATAGCTTCAGCTACGCAGGACTGAATTACGGTAGAATGGCTAACTCCCTGCATCAGCCTGGTTGGCTGTCAGTAAACTCTCGCAACTACTGTAGATTGTAAGGATAGTGCGTGGAAAGCATGTGGCCTCTCTCTTGACATCCAGTGTAACCCGTTACACCAGCTGTCCATGCCCACAATGTACTTGCATTTACAAAAGGCTTTCGTTTAAAGTGCGTTAGAAGAGATTAATTATTAAGGAAAATAAGCTACCACAATATAAAGGGCAATATCCTGTTGTGAACTGAACCATGTTGAAGCCATAGAAAACTGGTATAATAAAAGAGCTGATCCAGGGGAAGAGCAGTAAATGAATGGGATAATCGAGGTGGTAGCATGAAGATTAGTGTTAAAATACAAACTGGGGGTCCTGGATTGTCATAATCAGAGGTGGCTAAACTTAACTGACCCTCTGAGCTGCATACGATAATCTTCAGAAGTTCGAGAGCTGCAAGACATGCCCAACCTGCCCTGCAGGGTGGCGCCTGCCACGATGTGGGGCTAAAGCCCTTAGACTCCCCCTTCCGTGCAGGGCAGAAAACCATAGTCCCACCACCCTGCTGCAGGGCAGAAGCCCCGAGCTTCTCCCCCCTGCTTGCAGGCTCAGTCTGGTGGGGGAGAAGGTGGGGCGGGGGAGGAGGAGGGCTCCGTAAGGCGCACTTTAACTGTAAAAGAGCCACATGTGGCTCACGAGCTACAGTTTGGCCATGCCTGTCATAAACCATGGCCAAAGGAGAATTCCAACCCCCCACAGGGGATTGTAGCCTTGTTCTTTAAAACAATATTTTTAATATATTTTACCCGAAATACTACATTAAAATAAAATTATTGAGGTTGCAAAGTCAAGCACTCAAAAGTTAGGAAATGTCAGATTTACAGTTGCCTGTGTAACCCTAATTTGGCCTCCTTGTGTATCCATCCTGTGCACTGACTGAGGAAAAATAATAGCATGTGAGCATGTAATTAAAGACTGTTTCACAATACATATGCACACAGTGCTGAATTAAGGTTGCACAGGCAACTGTATATCTGGCATTTCCTAACTTTCAAGTGCTTGATTTAGCAGCTGAAATAATGGTCTTTTAACAGTTTCTCTCTGTGTGTAGTTTCCTAAGTGTGTGTGTGTTTTAAGCAAAACATTCTCCTTTGTGCTTGAATCTTCTGTAGAGTTTGAACCCAGAGCCTTCAGCACAGATTGCTGCCTAAGCTACAGGTAGCAGTAGGAGGAGGCTATTTTTCCAGATGGGATGGTGGGGGCATGGTTCCTGCCCATCTCTCTCTTTCTGCCCAGGAGCTGGAGGAGCTCCTGGTTAGGTGATGCTGCTGGGGGCAGTATCAATGGCCACTGGGGCCATGCAGGCGGGTATGCAGATGTAGGGGGGAGTCCAGCTAACCTCTTCTCCTCCCCTCTCCCTACTATAGCCGCTTGCTGGTGTTCCCAGTCTGGTGTGTGATGCTGCTGCTTGGCGTGAGCCTGGTTTCCAAAATGTTCAGCGATTGTGAAGTGCTGCCAACATTTCCCTGGGGAAAGAGAGAAGAGAAAGGAAATGGTGATAACCAATTTATAGCTCAGCAAAAGCTGAATGGCATTTCATGGGACTATGAAAGGACACTTCTCAAGACCCCAGGGATTATCAAAGGCCTGCTGCAAATGAGGGAGATGGGAGAGCTTCTCAATGGAAAAGTCACAAACATCCTTTATAACTGAAATTGTTAGGCAGCCCGAATGATAGAACCATAGAATGTAGAACTGGAAGAGACCTTGAGAGGTCATCGAGTCCAGTCCCCTGCACTCATGGCAGGACCTGACTATGTCTACACTATGGACTTTACAGTGGCACAGCTGTACCAATACAGCTGTGCCGCTGTAAGGTCTCGCATGTAGCCGCTCTTTGCCGGCAAGAGAGAGCTCTCCGGCTGGCATAATTAAACCACCCCCAACAAGCGGTGTTAGCTGTGTTGGCATGAGAGCCTCTTCTGCTGACGTAGTGTTGTCCATACCAGCACTTTTGTTGGTGAAACGTATCTTGGTCAGGGGTGCTTTTTCACACCCCTGGCCCTGACCGACAAAAGTTTTATCGACAAAAGTGCTAGTGTAGACAAAGCCCATTACTTAGACCAGGGATCTCAAACTCAAATCACCACGAGGGCCACATGAGAACTAATAAATTGGCCCAAGGGCCGCATCACTGAAAACTTTTCATACAATGATACAAAAGTATAGTCAAAAATGAAAAAAATGAAGAGTAATATAGTATTCTATTAAAAGTCAACGTATTAACTTTTTAAAAACTGTAATGCAAACGGGTTTTAATAAAATATAAACACTCGTAATGTTTGGAGCTTGGCTGCCAGTGGAGTCGGTGCCTATGGCTGGCTGCAGGAAATAACTCCGCGGGCCGCATGTGGCCCACGGGCCATGTGTTTGAGACCCCTGACTTAGACCATCCCTGACAGGTGTTTGTCTAACTTGCTCTTAAAAATCTCCAATGATGGAGATTCCACAACCTCCCTAGGCAATTTATTCCAGTGCTTAACCACCCTGACAGGAAGTTTTTCACTATGTCCAACATAAACCGCCCTTGCTGCAATTTAAGCCCATTGCTTTTTGTCCTATCCTCAGAGATTGAGAACAATTTACCTCTCTCCTCCTTGTAACAAACTTTTATGTACTTGAAAACTGGTATCCTGTTCCCCCTCAGTCTTCTCTTTTCCAGACTAAACAAACCCAATTTTTTCAATCTTCCCTCAGGTCATGTTTTCTAGACCTTTAATCATTTCTGTTGCTCTTGTCTGGACTTTCTCCAATTTGTCCACATCTTTCCTGAAATGTGGTGCTCAGATCTGGACACAATACTCCAGTTGAGGCCTAATCAGCACAGAGTAGAGTTGAAGAATTACTTCTTGTGTCTTGCTTACAACACTCCTGCTAATACATCCCAGAATGATGGTCGCTTTTTTGGCAACAGTGTTACACTGTTGACTCATATTTAGCTTGTGGTGCACTATGACCCCCAAATCCCTTTCTGCAGTACTCCTTCGTAGGCAGTCATTTCCCATTTTTGTATGTGTGCAACTGATTGTTCCTTCCTAATTGGAGTACTTTGTATTTGTCCATATTGAATTTCATCCTATTTACTTCAAATCATTTCTCCCATTTGTCCAGATCATTTTGAAATATAATCCTATCCTCCAAGGCACTTGCAACCCCTCCCTGCTTGGTATTGTCTGCAAACTTTAAAAGTGTACTCTCTATGCCATTAGCTAAATCATTGATGAAGATACTGAACAGAACTGGACCCAGAACTGATCCCTATGGGCATACGCACTGATTCTGTGGGTGCTCCAGCCACAGCTGTTCGCGGCGCTGCCGATCAGCTGTTTGGTGGCTGCCCCGATCAGCTAATTGGCAGCATTGCCAAACAGCTGGGGGGGGTGGCTCAGGGGAGGGCAGAGAGCAGTGAGTGGAGGGCGGGGGCCTTGGGGAAGGGGTGGGAAGAAGGGGAGTGAGGGTGGGGCCTTGGGGAGGGGGTGGAATGAGGATCAGGCCTCGGGTGGGGGCGGAGCAGGGTAGGAAGAAGCAGGGGGAGGCCTTGGGGAAAGAAGCAGTGTGGGGGTGGGGCCTCGGAGCAGAGCGGGGCTCGAGTACTCCTGGGGAAAAATAAAAGTCAACAGACCTTACTTAATATGCCCTTCTAGCATGATTGTGAACCACTGATAACTACTCTCTGGGAACAATTTCCAATGTGGCAAATTGCCGGCACTACTATGATGGGTCCCGCACTTTCTCTTCTTGTGGGGGGGTTTCAGGGTGCCATTTCTTGCCTCTGAACTGGGGTAACAGCTATCCTACTAGTATCCTAGGGAAGGGGAGTGGAGAGGGAGGGACCCGGGCCCGCTCTCTACTCCGGGTCCCAGCCCAGGGGCCCTATGATAGCAGGTGAACCACTTGTACCAGTGATTCTTTCCCCTGGGCTACTTCCCTCTCCTGACCTTCAGCTTGTGGGGCTTCCTGCCTTCCCTCTGCACAAGCCAGGTGTCCCTTTACCTAGGATCTTGGTCTTCTTAGCCCGCTGCAGCACTTCTCAAAACTCTCCTCCGCTTTCCTCCGAACTGCTCTTTGTTCCACCACCAATCCACTCTGCTTCACTCCTCCAAACTGCTCTCTGCTCCACCACCAAACCACTGTGCTCCAACTCCTCCTCACTCTGCTCCAACTCCTCCTCTGGCTGATTGAAGCAGGGGGATTTTATCAGGTGACTGGCTTCAGGTGCTCTAATTGGTTTCAGGTGCTTTTAATTAATCTACAGGGAATAAGGCTTCTCCTCATCCTAGATCACTCCCCTGCTGCCTTCTGGCCATGCTGTATCACACCAACCAGTTATGTTCCATCTAGGTTGTATTTCCTAGTTTGTTTATGAGGTCATGCGAGACTATACCAAAAGCCTTACTAAAGTGAAGATATACCACGTCTACCGCTTCCCCACCCCCATCCCCAAGGCTTGTTACCCTGTCAAAAGAAAGCTATTAAGTTGATTTGACACAATTTGTTTATAAATCCATGCTGACTGTTACTTATCACCTTATTATCTTCTTCTAAGGGCATGTCTACACTTACGTCCGGCGCGATCGATCCAGCGGGGGGGTCGATTTATTGCATCTAGTGAAGATGTGATAAATCGACTGCCGAGCGCTCTCCTGTCGACACCAGAGCGAGAAGTGCAGGCGGAGTCGAGGGGGGAGCGTCAGCAGTTGACCTACAGCAGTGAAGACTCTGTGGTAAGTAGATCTAAGTACATTGACTTCAGCTAGGTTATTCACACAGCTGAAGTTACATAACTTAGATCGGTTCCCCCCACCCCCACCCAGTGTAGACCAGGCCTAAGTGTGTACAAACTGATTTCTTAATTATTTGCTCCATTATCTTTCTGGGTATGGAAGTGAAGCTGACTGGTCTGTAATTCCCCGGGTTGTCCTTATTTCCCTTTTTATATATTGGCACTATATTTGCCCTTTTCCAGTCCTCTGGAATCTCTCTCGTCTTCCATGACTTTTCAAAGATAATTGCTAATGGCTCAGATATCTCCTTAGTCAGCCCCTTGAGTATTTTAGGAGGTATTTCAGCAGGCCCTGGTGACTTGAAGACACCTAACTTGTCTAAGTAATTTTTAACTTGTTCTTTTCCTATTTTAGCCTCTGATCCTACCTCATTTTCACTGGCATTCACTATGTTAGATGTCCAATCGCTATTAGCCTTTTTGGTGACACAAAACAAACAGAAAATACAGGGGTCACTACCACAAGGAGTGAAGCAAAGTCCTGCATCCATGATCTTCACAGGTGACCTCTCTCATTTTTGATCCTCTCCTCCATTCCCCTCTACTGCTCTCTTCTCTTTCAGATACCCAGCAGTGGTGTCCCCAACCTCCTCCAGCTCTTTCCCTTGCCAGTGTCACTGATTGGGTGAAATGTAGTAACTGACAGGTGTGGTGTCTTCTATATTTTTGCAGTGTATTTAATCTTACACTCCACTACATCCAAAGATCTTAAATATATTAATGACTTGGGGTGAGGTTCAAGATAGATAGCAAGTTGTTGAAGTGTGCAGATATCACGTTTTGGTTAGGAAAAATGAAGGTGAAATTCCAGCTGGATTTTTAAACATCTTGGAGGAGTTGAGCCAGAGGATGAATGGTAAAATGGAATAAATAATCCAAAGAATTAAATTACACTAGAGCAAGTGCCCACTCTTAGGTAGATTGCTGTGTCCAATTTCAGCTACTTCACCTCAACAGAGAGAGTTTGCAGTGTTGTTGTAGCCGTGTTGGTGCTAGGATATGGGAGAGACAAGGGGGGCGAGGGAATATTTTTTATGGGACCAAATTCTGTTGGTGAAAGAGAGACACTTTCGAGTTTACACAGAGCTCTTCATCAGTTCTGGAAAATGTACTCAGAGTGCCACAGCTAAATACAAGGTGGAACAGATTGTAAAGCATAAAGAGTTAACACATGTTGCAAGAGACTACTCAGGGTTTCAAAAGGTATGTGGTGTACCTCATCCAGTGCACTAAATGCCCCAATAACAATTATGTGGGTGAAACGAGACAACCACTATGCTCTCGAATGAACTCACACAGAACAATGATGAAAGACAAAAATACCATATTACCCGTGGGAGAATGCTTTTCACAAAGCGATCACTCCATATCTGACTTTTTAATCCTCATTCTTCAAAGGAAACCTGCACGACACCTTCAAAAGATGAGCCAAGGAACTTGAATTTATAACTTGGCTGGACACTAAAAATAATCAACTCAGTAAAGACACCGGATCTATGGTTCATTACAACAATCAGTAACCCACTAACCCTCCTTTGTCCTGTGACTGCAGAGGCATTAACTGCCCACATCAGCTTGAATGGTCTCTTGCAATAAGCTCGAAAGCATGTCTCTTCCACCAATAAAAAATATTACCTTGCCCATCTTGTCTCAATGGAGAGAGAACAAATTCAGAGAATGACAATACCCGGAGGCTTGTTGTAACATGTTCCTTCACTAGACACGATGGGAACCGTTTCTCCTGATTGTGCAAGCAGGTTTGTTTCATCTATACCCATTAGTTACAAAGTCCATTTTATTTGATTCAATAGAATAAAACAAACAAGATTTTCTATTAACATTCAATGGTGTATACGTGTTACAATATGAAGGCTGGTTTAATCATAGTTTGGGTCTTATTCAGAGCAACCAAACACAGATAAGCCAGCCAGATTGGTACTAGGGATCAGACTGGTCCCTCTAATTAATAGCTTGAGCAGATAAATGTAAAAGAGAAACAAAATGCTTTTAAATGTTTGGTACAGAAATTGAATGTAAGTGATCAAAAGGGAACAGGAAGTGTTTATCCTGGAAACCAAAAAGCCCTACACTTCTAAGCATTATCTCTGAACACAGTGTATTTTCTACCATACAATACACTGAACCAGTATATTTTTCTACCGCTATGGGCACCCGCATGGCCCCACAATATGCCAACATTTTTATGGCTGACCTGGAACAACGCTTCCTCAGTTCTCGTCCACTCATGCCCCTTCTCTATCTACGCTACATTGATGACATCTTCATCATCTGGACCCATGGGAAAGAAACTCTGGAAGAATTCCACCACGATTTCAACAGCTTCCACCCCACCATCAACCTCAGCCCGGACCAGTCTACACGGGAAGTCCACTTCCTAGACACCACGGTGCAAATAAGCGATGGTCACATTAACACCACCCTATACCGAAAACCCACTGACTGCTATGCCTACGTACATGCCTCCAGCTTCCATCCCGGACACACCACACGATCCATTGTCTACAGCCAAGCACTGAGGTACAACTGTATTTGCTCCAACCCCTCTGACAGAGACCAACACTGTAGCAGGGTGCTGCTGCAAAGCACCTAATTAGCCCCTGCTCAGCCAGCTCCAATCAAGGGGAATAGATTGGGGCTGGTGGGACAGGCCTGATGCCTGGCCTGGGGATTGGCTCCACCTGTGGGCCTGGCAAGCCAGCATAAAGGGAGCAGCCAGGGGAAAGATCAGGGCTGCTGCTGACTGAGGTTCCTGACTGAGGGCTGGCTGCCTGACAAAGAGGGAACAAACCCTGTAAGCCTTGTGTGGATGTATATAGCTCAATATTGGTGGTGGGACAAGGTGTGTAAATAAAACCACGGGTGCAGCATAACAGGAAGCCTCCCTGCGCTTTATTGGGCCACCCTGCAGTGGCCTGCCGGAAGAGGGGGCAGACGAACCTGTTACACGTGGGGGCTTGTCCGGGATCTAAAGCCAGCGATACAGTTTGGCAACCCGGTCATGGAAGGCACCCTGCAGTGGCTCACGGAACAGAATGGAGAGGTGCAGAAGGCCCTACGTGAGTTCCAGCAGTCCCACCAGGCGGAGAGGCAAGCTCTACTCGCGTGGCAGGTGGAGCAGCAGCGGGCGTTACAGGACTTTATTACGGAGCAGTCAAGGGTGCAGCAGCAGCTCCTGCAGAAGCTGGTGAGTCCTGCATGGGGAGAGGGCACCCGGGCCCCGGGCCTCAGCCTTTGTAAGATGGCCCCGGTGGATGACCCCGACGCCTTTTTGGGCACCTTCGAGCGGGTGGCCCTCGGCGTGGGATGGGACCGGGCAACCTGGGCCCTGAGGCTGGGCCCCTATCTGACTGGGGAGGCGCAGGCAGCGTACATGGCCCTGACGGAGGTACAAGCTAGGGACTACGCTGCAGTGAAGGCAGCGATCCTGGACCGCCTCGGACTGTCAGCCGAGAAGTATCGGCAGAAGTTTCGGGCAGCACGGTGGGCCGGGGGCGTGCGGCCCCGGGCCTTTGCCCAAAAGTTAACGGACTGGGCAACACGGTGGTTGAGGCCCGATGCCCACACCGTGGCACAGTTAATGGATCAAGTAATCCTTGAACAATTTGTACAGTGTCTACCTGATAGCGTACGGGTTTGGGCGCGCCGACATCAGCCGGCCACCCTGGAAGCGGCCGTACAAAGAACGGAGGAATATGCAGAGGCCGACTTCCTGCCGAGGGTGCATCGGACCCCGCGAGACCTAGAGGGGGCCCGGAAACCCCGTGAGCACCCCGGGGTGAAGCCGGTAGACAAGCGGCGGGAGGAGCCCAAGGGGACCCCTAGCCGCCCAGGGCAGCTCATATGCTGGCGGTGTGGACAGCCAGGACATAGAAGCCGGGACTGCCCAGTGATGGAATGTGGGGCAGCTGACTTTTGTGGTTGGACAAAGATTGGGGGGCAGAAAAAGAGGAGCGGGTTGGCCACTATCCCAGTGCGGGTGGGAAAACGGCCCCTGAGGGGTTTAGTGGACACGGCCTCCACTTGCTCCCTTGTCCAGAGGCGCTTTGTGAAGCCGCATTGGCTTATCCCTGGGGAGAGGATGCTAATGGATTGCATCCACGGGGATAGGGAATATTGTCCCGTGGCCCAGGTACCCCTGGAGGTGCAGGGGAAGTTTGCCTGGAAGCGGGTGGGGGTAATAGAGGGGCTGGCCTACCCTGTGGTCCTGGGGGTGGACTGGAACCCATCCCCAAAGAAGCGGGGAAAGAGGCGAACCCCAAAACAGGGAAGAGAGAGAGACCCGGAGACCGGGGACGGGGCCCGTACCGAGGTGGACCCTGGGAGGGCGGAGTCCCCACAATCTCCCGGGGAAGAAACGGAGACTCCTAGACAAGAAAGCCAAGGTAGGGATCCCGTGGGTGTGACCCAGGAGGAGGTGGAGCCTCCCAGGCAGGACCCATCAAGGGAGGGGATCCTGCAGAGTGAGATAATGAGGAAGGTACAGAAGGACCTGAGGGTGGAAGCCCAAAGTGGGGAGAAGCAAACCCCAAAGAGCAGAGGACCCGGTCCTGAGATCGGAGCCAGACTCGGGGAAGGGGGCTCGGACCCGTCTCCCCCAGTGGGGAACAAAGGGGAGCCTCTGGGGTGACCGGCCCAACCGTGTGACTGGTGTGAAGACCTCTGGGTAAGCGTGGACCTGTGGGGTGCCCCACCCCCAACCCAGTGTGCCTTTTGTGGATGGGGCATGCCAAAACCCCACGAGTCAGAGCCCAGGGAGCACCCCGCTGGGCAGGGTGCTGCCACCCAGAGTAAAACCCCCGGCCGAGGGAAGCGGGGCCGAGGAAGACCAGGCCTGGCATCGGCTTAAGGGGGGAGGTATGTAGCAGGGTGCTGCTGCAAAGCACCTAATTAGCCCCTGCTCAGCCAGCTCCAATCAAGGGGAATAGATTGGGGCTGGTGGGACCGGCCTGATGCCTGGCCTGGGGATTGGCTCCACCTGTGGGCCTGGCAAGCCAGCATAAAGGGAGCAGCCAGGGGAAAGATCAGGGCTGCTGCTGACTGAGGTTCCTGACTGAGGGCTGGCTGCCTGACAAAGAGGGAACAAACCCTGTAAGCCTTGTGTGGATGTATATAGCTCAATATTGGTGGTGGGACAAGGTGTGTAAATAAAACCACGGGTGCAGCATAACAGGAAGCCTCCCTGCGCTTTATTGGGCCACCCTGCAGTGGCCTCCCGGAAGAGGGGGCAGACGAACCTGTTACAAACACCTACAAGATCTTCACCAAGCATTCTCAAAACTACGCTACCCACATGAGGAAATAAGAAAACAGATCAACAGGGCCAGACGTGTACCCAGAAGCCTCCTGCTGCAAGACAAACCAAAGAAAGAAACCAACAGAACTCCTCTGGCCATCACTTACAGTCCTCAGCTAAAACCTCTCCAACGGATCATCAGTGATCTACAACCCATCCTGAACAACAATCCCTCACTTTCACAGGCCTTGGGAGACAGGCCAGTCCTTGCCCACAGACAACCCGCCAACCTGAAGCATATTCTCACCAGCAACTACACACCGCACCATAATAACTCTAACTCAGGAACCAATCCATGCAACAAACCTCGATGCCAACTTTGCCCACATATCTACACCAGGGACACCATCACAGGACCTAACCAGATCAGCCACACCATCACCGGTTCATTCACCTGCACATCCACCAATGTAATATATGCCAGCAATGCCCCTCTGCTATGTACATCGGTCAAACTGGACAGTCCTTACGCAAAAGGATAAATGGACACAAATCAGATATAAGGAATGGCAATATACAAAAGCCTGTAGGAGAACACTTCAACCTCCCTGGACACACAATAGCAGATTTAAAGGTAGCCATCCTGCAGCAAAAAAACTTCAGGACCAGACTCCAAAGAGAAACTGTAGAGCTTCAGTTCATTTGCAAATTTGACACCATCAGCTCAGGACTAAACAAAGACTATGAATGGCTAGCCAACTACAAAAGCAGTTTCTCCTCCCTTGGTGTTCACACCTCAACTGCTAGAAGAGGGCCTCACCCTCCCTGATTAAGCTTACCTCGTTATCTCTAGCCTGAATCTTCCCTGCATATTTATATCTGCCCCTGGACATTTCCACTGCTTGCATCCGAAGAAGTGGGTATTCACCCATGAAAGCTTATGCTTCAATACCTCTGTTAGTCTATAAGGTGCCACAGGACCCTTTGTCGCTTCTACAGATCCAGACTAACATGGCTACCCCTCTGATACTTTTCTACCATAGTATTTTAAGGTGTATTTGCAGGGTGACTAATTAGGAGCTTTCATATCTGAAAAACAACCCATACAGGCAACTCAATCTCTTTCTTGGTTTCCACCCAGAGCAAAACAGAGGCAATAGCTTTTTTAAAATCATGCTTGGGGGAGAAGAGGAGGGAAAAATGAGCTTTGCCTTTAAGTGGAATAAGCCAAAGAAGCAGTTGTGGTTCTGGGACACGTTTCACTAGCCAGATCATTGCTGGGTGCAGCAGTTGAGAAATGGAGCCATTGTGGAGCTGAAATCCTACAGGAACTGCCAATAGCCAAAAAAGAAACAAAATAGTGTCAAAGCAGTGTTGATAAATCTCCAAGTCCCGTATAGGTCTCATGATAGATATGGAAGGTCACTTCTGATGACACTAATTAAGCATTGTGGGCCAGATCCTCAACTGATATACGCAGCTCCATTGAATCTGGCCCCTTCTTTAAATACTAAAGCCAGTTTTAAACTGTACTTACAACTGCTTGTTGCATCCATTCACTGAAATGCTTACAACTAAATCACTTATTCTTTCTAGCTGTCTTCCTGCAATGTGTTTTACCCTAATCCATACGGGCCAGATTTTCAAATGTGCTTGGCCCACAACACCTTATTGTTTTCATCCAGGCTGCTGAGCACTTCATTTGAGGTGCCCAAATTGGAGCAGAACAGCCACCAGTATTTATGGCTATTTCTACACTGCAGCTGGGTGCGAGCCTCCAAACCCAGGTAGACAGATTCAAGCTAGTGGGGCTCAAGCTAGCACACTATGGGCAGATTTTGACCCTTGAGGAGTAAATTATTTTTAAAACATTGAATATAAGGGGTGGAAAGTTCAAAAGAATGTTCTGAGAAAGTCTGTTCCCTAGCACATGGCAATTCTCTCCTAGTTCTAAGTTTTCTGGTTACATCTCTTGATTTTGACTTGCGTGGCATTGTGTGGTTGTTTCGAAGGCAAATGATATTTAGTGTAAGCTTTTTATAAATTTCACACAGTAGGGCAGGGGTTGGCAACCTGCGGCACGCGAGCTGATTTTTAGTGGCACTCTGCTGCCAGCCGGGGTCCCAGCCGCCCGCCCCACTCAGTCCGCTGCCAGTCTGGGGTTCCGTCCGCCAGCCGGGGTGCCAGATGCTGGCCCTGCTCAGCCCGCTGCCGGCCTCAATGGACGGAACCCCAGGCCAGCAGCGGGCTGAGCGGGGCCGGCGGCGGGACCCCGGCTGGCAGGGGCTGGCGGATGGAACCCCAGACCGGCAGCGGGCTGAGTGGCTCAGCCCGCTGCCAGTCTGGGGTTCTGTGTGCCGCCTGCCCTGCCAGTTTGGGGTTCTGTCCGCTGGCCCCGCTCAGCCCGCTGCCAGTCTGGGGTTCTGTCCGCTGGCCCCTGTAAATGTAAAATGTATTACTGGCACAAATTAATGAAGACTTGGCTCACCACTTCTCAAAGGTTGCCGACCCCACAGTCTGAAACCCCACACTATATTGTGCACAGCTATAACTGCTTGTTTTCTGTTTTTCAATATATGCTGTAAACAGAATGCGCCACTGTTTGTCCTGGTCTACGCTAGGAGTTTATGTCAAATTTAGCAGCGTTAACTCAAATTAACCCTGCACCCGTCCACACAACGAAGCTATTTATTTCGACATAAAGGGCTCTTTAAATCAATTTCTGTACTCCTCCCCGACGAGGGGAGTAGCGCTAAATTCGACATGGCCATGTCGAATTAGGGTTAGTGTGGACTGAATTTGACGCTAATAGCTCCGGGAGCTATCCCAGAGTGCACCACTCCGTGGACGCTCTGGACAGCAGTCCGAGTTCGGATACTCTGAACAGCCAGACAGGAAAAGCCCCAGGAAAATTTGAATTCCTTTTCCTGTCTGGGCAGTTTGAATCTCATTTCCTGTTTGGACATCGTGGCGAGCTCAGCAGCACTGGCAACAATGCAGAGCTCTCCAGCAAAGGTGACTGTGACGGGTTGGGGCCACAGAGACCTGCTTGGTGCTGCCACGTGGTGTGCCAAGGCTGCTTCTGCCCCTGCTTCCAGGCCTTTTCCAGCTTGGGACTCCCAAATCCTGTCTGTTTTGAGCCAGATTCCACTGATCTGCTGCAAACACAGACCCAGGTCCGAACCAAGTCCACTCACCACTGTAAGGCCCCTGGAAGCGCTCTTGCCTTTGACACCCAGTTGCTCAACTCCAAGGAGGCTCAAACCCTTAATGAATCCGTTTTACCCTGTATAAAGGTTATACAGGGTAAACTCATAAATAGTTCGCTTTCTATTTCAAAGATAGAAAGGTATGCACACCTGTTCACTTTCCCAAGGCACTAACGCGTACACAAGGAAACTTAATAAGTAAAAAGTGATTTTAATAAGTACAGAAAATAGGATTTAAGTGAGTTCAATTAGTGACAGACAGAACAAAGTGAATTACTGAATAAAATAAAATAGAACACGCAGTTCTATGTCTAATCACCCTGTGTACAGATAAACCCCTCACTAGGTCCAGTAAACAGGCTATCTTCCTTCTAGCCCGGGTCCAGCAATCACTCACCCCCCTAATGTCTTTGTCCTTTGTTCAGTCTCTTTCAGGTCTCCTTGGGGGGTGGAGAGTTTCTTCCTTTAGCCAGCTGAAGACAAAATGGAAGGGTCTTGCAAGGGCTTTTATAGCCTCTCTTCCTCTCCCTGCGTAGGATCCAGTTGCCCTGGAGTTTTGGGATCACATGGGCAAGTCACCTGCCCATGCGCCCTAACCAGTCTAACCAGTTGCATTCCAGACCTGGCCCCAATGTGGATTGGGGTCTGCAAAGTCTTTTGTCTGTCAAGTGCTCGCATTTAACAGGCATTCTTTGCTCCAAAGATGATCCCATGCACTTACAAAGGCTATGTACAAAACCAGCAAATATAAAACCAATCTTCATAACTCCCACTACGACAATGATACATGCATACAAACAGGAGGAGTAAATTCAGTAGGTCATAACTTTCACAGAGATATGTTACATGGCACATGTAGCATAAAACATATTTTAGTTACATATATACATTTATAAGCATCTCCCCATAAAGTTTTATGGGGAACACCGTCACACCCTCCCCCTGAACTTACTGCCAGAGACTTGGACACTGTCCATGGCGGAGGCAGTACACATAAAGCCCCTGTTTGTCTTTGGTCACACCCCTTTTCAGTACTGGCACACCACATGGTGTCGTTCGTAATGGTTTTAGCAAAATGCGAGGTTCCTGGTCCCCGGGCGCCTGAAAATGGGTTGGGGTGTAGTATTGCTAACAGGATACAGATAGCAATACCTGTTAAGGCGTAGGAACCTCGGCATTTAGCTCTCAGTGCCATGAGGCGGCGTGCCTCAGTTTCCCCTTTCACACAGCAGCCTGGGCCTGTTATGCTTTTGCTGTTCTGCCAAGCTTCCAGCCGGTTACCCGATATAGGCCGACAGGTAACATGTTTGTACGACCGTGAGGTCACCATCCCAAGCATGTACAACAGTTTTTCCCACCAATCAGGTATGTTCCCCATCTTGAAAGGGTTGACCCTCAGTGTTAACTCCTTTGTTATAACCCACAGATGAAGTAGGGAAAGACACAGGATTACCCACCCGTCTGTGTATCCTGGTAGGCACTCTGATGTAGATTCTTCTGCCTCTTTGGAGCAGGCTCCTGAATCAGGCATGCGTTTGAGGCTCTGGCAAGGAAAGGGTGTACTGCAACCCGGCCTGCCCTCGGCCCCTCCCTCTGGAATTTCTCTGGGCTGGTTCCCATCCCCTTGTGTGGCTTCACCCATGCAGAGACTTGCTCCCTTCTTTGAAGAGAGAGGTTTACCTCCTACCCGTGTAGCAAGAACAACCTCTTTCTTGGACACCCCAGTATCTGTTCCCAACAGGTCAGCTGGATGGACTCCCCCGTCCGGGAGGTCTGACCCCCAGCTTTCCCTTCTAACCTGATCCACAGGAGAGGGGTCTGGCATCTGAAATGCAGACTTTTCACCCTCCTCCTGGGCAAGATCCTCCTGACAAAAGGTTGGCGGGGTCTCTGGCCCCCCCTCACCTTCCCTCCCTGGGCCTCCCTCTGGGCCAGACACTCCCGTGTCCCCCCCGAAGAGAAGGTGACCCTGGTCCAGCTGTGGGCTCCCAGCTGCAAGCTAAGATAGACCCTTCAGTGGCCCGCAAAATTCCCCCCTTGCTATGAGGTAGAACATTCCCCTCCCCCGGGGAGATGATTACAGGACAGGAACTGGCCACAGCCACCCCTGCCGCCACAGCTGCAGTCCCTGTGACTTCGCGCCCCCCCTCTGGGGTTTTCAGCACTAGGTTCCTGCTTGCTGCCACCCAGCCCTGGGACAGATTCTGCCACAGCAAAGAAATCATTTCCCAGTAGAAACGGTGCAAAATTGTGTGACACTGTTGCCACAGTTAGCTTAGCCTGCAAGTTTTCTGTTTGCATGTGTACTTTTGCCAGAGGTGCAATGACTTTGTAGCCACCCACCAGCTCCAATTCTGCCACTTTACCTGGCAACCAATCCTTCTCTTGGATCAGGTCCCTCCTGACTATAGAAATTTCAGCACCTGTATCTCTCAACCCAGTGATTAACTTCCCATTCAGTCTAACAGCATGCACATGCTCACTGCTTGGTGGTGTAGAAGTCAACTTCACAAACCCTGTGTGGAAAGAGGCAGCAGCTTCATGGGCCGCTTGATGCCTGTTTTCACTCAGCAGGGGACACTTATCTCTCAGGTGCTCGGTGGACTTACATTGATAGCACCTCCTGGGCTCCTCTGATTGTACAGGGAATTTGGGACGAGTACTAGGGGAATGGGGAGGTGAGCGCCCAGCCTCCTTTTTCCCAGGGGTAACACGGTGACTCTGTTTTCCTTCAACCCTGTACCCCTCTGCCAGTGGTTTATGCTTAATTGCAGCTTGCGCCTGCTCATAAGAGTCTGCAAACCCAGCTAATTCACTAACTGCTTTTACCTGTTTGTCCCACAAGTACTGTTTTACATCATCACTGCACATATTCAGGAATTGTTCCTGAGCAACCAAATCACACATCCCTTCAAAGCTTGTAATGTCTTTTCCCCTCACCCACAGTGCACCGCTTGCAATGTCGACGCTTGCCCCGTTACTGTGGACTCACAAAGTCGAATTACTGTCCTTAGTGTGGATACACATGTTCGACTTTGTAATATCGGTTCCACAAATTCAGTTTAAGTAAAATCGAACTACTCTCGTAGTGTAGACATACCCTTAGTGTCTGGGGAACAGTGTTGCACTGGGAACTCATCCTCAGCTGATTATCCATCATGACCCCCACATCTTTTCCAGAGTCACTGCTTCCCAGGATAGAGGCCCCCGTCCTTCTGGCCTACATTTTTTGTTCCTAGACATATTAAAATGCATATGTGTCTGCTTGTCTTGTGCCCAGCTTAGCAAACAATCTAGATTCTAGATCACTCTGTATCAGTGACTTGTCCTCTTCATTATTTACCACTCCCCTAGTTAGAATCATAGAATATCAGGGTTGGAAGGGACCTTAGGACGTCATCTAGTCCAACCCCCTGCTCAAAGCAGGACTAAATCCCCAATTTTTGCCCCAATCCCCAAATGGCCCCCTCAAGGATTGAACTCACAACCCTGGGTTTAGCAGGCCAATGCTCAAACCACTAAGCTATCCCTCCTCCTGAGTTGTTGTGTTCTATTTCCACATTTTCTGCTTCCATTGGGCTTGCTCCGAGAAACTGAACAGAAACACTTCACTCAGCTCTCTATCCCACCGATAAGAGCTCTCTAGCCTTCATATTTCTCCCTTTTTCACAGATCCCACACCTGACATCATGTAGTGAGGCGGTGTGGCTCCCCGCCGCACCGGAGCAGGTCGAGCCCCTCCGGACACCAGAGTGGGTGGAGCCAGGAAGCTCTGAGCCCGCCCCCCAGCGGGACAGGTGGCGACCTGAAAGTAGAAGGGTGCGACCTGGAAGTATAAAGGAGGGCCCTCAGCATTCACTAGGAGACCAGCCACCAGGGAGGCCGGATGCAGCCAGCCTAGCCCGTGACTGGGAGAACCCTGCAGCTCCAGGTGCACCCCAGGACTGGCCAGACCTGCCCTGCGCCCGCTCTCCTGAGGAGTTGCCGGACCTGCCGCTTGCCCACTACCCCGAGGAATGCATGGTATTGGACCCCCCCAGAGGGCACCACCATGAACCAGGTACCAGAAAGGGGGGAGTTAGAAAGTGGCCCGGGGACAGCCGACCCTAGTCTGGCTGTAACTTGGCCAGAACCCATGTCAGTGTGTTGCGGCCAGGATCCCCACTGACAGCAGCGGGTCGTCTGCCGCTGCTAGGGCCCTGGGCCGGGACGCAGTGGAGTGGGTGAGCCTGCATCCCCTCTGCCACCCAATTTGTGGGTGGCAGTCTCCCCCTCTTCTAGGCCCCTGGAGGCCTGGGCCTATTTGTAGACCCTGTTTTGCTCAGCCCCTGCCTGAGGGCCTGAGCTATTGACATTGTTGCCCCGCCCTGATCCAGGGCCCGGCGCACACCGTGTGTTTCAGTTACCTCAGTTACCGCAAAGGCCTCCAAGAGGAAGAGACCCTGCGGCCAGACTAATTCCCCTGAATACCCTCTGTGGGTAGTGAGCCGATGTGGCTCCCCACCACACCAGAGCGGGTCGAGACCCGGCTAACCCCTTTACATGTGGTGGAGAATGTAGGCACGGTCCCTGGGCCCCTGTGAGAAGGGGTCTGAGGGGGAGAGTTGCCCCGAGACAGCTATGGAGATTGATTGACTGATTAAGCTCCTGACCGAGAGCCAGGAGCAGCAGCAGGCCGCCCAGCTCCAGCAACAACAGCATGCGGCTCAGCTCCAGCAGCAGCAGCAGTTCATTCAGCAGCTAGGGGCCCAGCTGCAGCAGCTGGTGGCAATGTTACCACGCCCCATGGAGCCTCAGCCGGGGGACGCGGCCAGGTCATCACGCCTCACCACGCCGGTGCGGCTAACGAAGATGGGCCCTGACAATGACCCCGAGGCTTTCTTGGTAATGTTTGAACAGGTGGCGCTCGTCGCTGGGTGGGCCCCTGACCAATGGGCCATGCCTTTGGCCCCATACTTGACTGGGACTGCCCAAACGACGTATCGGAGGCTGGCTATGGAAGAGGCAAGAGATTATAACCAGGTAAAGGCAGCGATCCTGGGCGTCCTGGAGGTCAGCCCCGACACCTTTCGGCAGCGGTTCCGAAGCCATACCCCACAGGCACCCAACCCCGGCTGGTGGCCCAAGCCCTGAAGGAAACATGCAAGCGGTGGCTACAGCCTGAGATGAGGACTGTGGAAGAGGTCACGGAGCAGGTCACTCTAGAACAGTTCGTGCACATCCTCCCGGCCCGGGGACGGGCCTGGGTGCTCCGTCGTTAGCAGCCGCCGTCATGCTGATGGAAGACTTCCTGGTGGCCGAAGCCAACCCCCCGGGCCCGAACGCCCTAACCCCCCGGGCCCGACCCCCCGGGCCCGAACGCCCTATCCGAGCCCAACCCCCCGGGCCCGAACGCCCTAACACCGAGAAGAAAGGCGGCACCCCACCCGAGCTATGGAGCCTTCCCCGCAGACAAGAGGCTCACTCAGGGCTTCGGGCCCCGAACACCCCCCTTGACAAGGGGCTGCCGCCCCCGTGTTGCATGTCCCTGGGACCAATCGGAGTACACCCAGAAGCCCACCGGGAGACCACACCCGTGGCGGCCACCCTGAGCTCGGGCCCTGCTTTTAATGTGGGAAACATGAACATCTGCAGCGAGATTGCACGGAGATGGACAGCAGCTTCGGCCATGTCTTCGTGGGGGAAACCAGGGCCCGGCTACCCCAGGCTCCTAAGATCACGGTTCTGGTAGTTGTTGGAGGTCATCCTACCCAGGCCCTGATAGACTCCGGCTGCGGCCAGACACTGATTCGCCAGGCTGACCCCCACTTGGGAACAATTCGGCTGCAATGCATCCACTGCGATGTGCGGCCTTACCCCAGTGCCTGGATCCCGTTAATAGTGGCCGGGGTCACCTGACAAATCGTTGTTGGCCTGGCCCCTCGATTAGCATACCCCATGATCCTGGGCTGGGACTGGCCTGCCTTTGAGGAGGTCCTCTGCTCAACCCCGGCGCTGGAAGGAGAGTCTCCCGTGACCCTACCGGAGAAGGACGGAGGGACCCCAGAACCCGAGGAAGGGACCGAGGACAGAGACGGCCCCCTGCCGGAGCCCTCTGTTGAACCCCAACTCCATACCGATTTTTGCCGAGACCAAAAAGCTGACCCCAGCCTTAGCTGGGCCTACGAACAGTTAGCGGCGGTCGATGGGACCATGGTCAACCCCCAGCGCGCAATCCAGTGGCCCCACTTTGAGCTACGCTGGGACCGTCTTTACCGGATCGACTGTGACCCCCGCATGAAGGAACCCTGAATGCAGCTGCTGGTACCGCGGTGTCACCGACGGGCCGTGATGAAGCTCATGCACGATATTCCTGCTGCCAGGCACTTAGGCCAGGAAAAGACCCTCGCCCGGATCCTGGCGCGGTTCTTCTGGCCCGGGGTTCACCAGGAGTGAAGAACTATTGTAGCTCCTGCCCAGAGTGCCAGTTAGCCGCTCCCCCGCGAGTACCCAGGGCCCCGCTAGTCCCCATGCCCATAGTGGAGATGCCATTTAAACGGGTGGCCATGGACCTGGTGAGCCCGCTCCCGAAACGTGCCTCAGGATTCCAGTATGTCTTGGTCATCGTCGACTACGCCACCCATTTCCCGGAGGCCGTGCCATTATGGAGCACCACCGTCCGGACCATCACCGGCGAATTGGTAAAGGTCTTTGCTCGAGTGGGCCTGCCCCGGGAAATCTTAACAGACCAAGGCACCAATTTCACCTCGTGGCTGCTGCAGCAGGTATGCGAGCTCCTAGGGGTTAAACAACTACGCACTTCCGTCTATCACCCACAGACGGACGGGTTGGTGGAATGGTTCAATTGGACCCTAAAGGAGATGTTGCGGAAATTCCCCCCAGAGGAGCTACGCCGGTGGGACCAACTGCTCCCTCCCTTGCTGCTGGCCATCCGCGAGGTACCCCGGTCGTCGACAAAGTTCTCTCCGTTTGAGCTGCTATATGGACGTCGTCCACTGGGCCTGTTGGACTTAATGCGGGAAACATGGGAGCAGTCCCCCTCTCCGACCCAAGGCCTCCGGAAGTATGTCCTCCAGCTGCAGAAGTACCTCGCTCAGGCTGGAGCCCTAGCTCACGAGAACTTATAGGGCGCACAGAAGACACAGGAACAAATTTATAACCAGGAAGCGCAGGTGCGTGCCTTTGAACCAGGGGATTGGGTCCTGCTCCTCCTGCCATCAAGTGTGTCGAAGCTGCTGTCCCATTGGCAGGGACCCTATGAGGTGGCCCGGAAGGTCGGGCCCGTCACCTATGAGATCCATCAGCCCGACTGGCGCAAGAAGACCCAATGCTACCATGTGAATTTGTTGAAACCATGGCGGGAGCGGGAGGGTCTGCTGATTAACCCGTACCCACCAGAGCCAGAGTTGGGTCCCCGAGTGCCCCTGACCAAGGACCCCGAAGACCCGCAGCTGGGCAGCACCCTCATGGAGGAACAACACAAGCAGGCCCAATGTCTCCTACAGGCTTTCCGGAAAACCTTTACGGCCCTACCCGGTTATACGACCTTGGTCCATCACTCCATCCAGACAGAGCCGGGGAAGGTAATCCGGGAAACAACCAGGCTGCTACCATACCGAATGCGGCAGGAGGTGGAAGAAGAAGTACAGGCCATGCTAGCCTTAGGAGTCATCGAGCCCTTGCAGAGCTAGTGGCGCAGTCCAGTGGTCTTGGTGCCCAAGCCTGACGGCACTCGGCATTTTTGTATAGACTTCCGGCGGGTTAACGCCATCTCACGGTTTGATGCTTATCCTATGCCCTGTGTTGATGAACTGCTTGGCTGCCTAGGGGAGGCCCGGTTCATTACCACCCTCGACCTCAGTAAAGGGTACTGGCAGATCCCGCTTGATTACACCTCTAGGGAGAAGACGGCATTCACTACCCCAATGGGGCTCTACCAGTTCACTCGAATGCCTTTCGGCCTCCACGGGGCCCCGGCGACATTCCAACGATCGTCTGTTGCGACCTCACCTGGACTATGCTCAGCCCCTGCCTGAGCTACTGACTCTGGTGCCCCACCCTGACCCAGGGCCTGGGCCTGCTAACTGTAAAACTATTTTGCTCAGCTCCTTGCTGAGGGCCTGAGCTATTGACGTTGCCCTGCCCTGATCCAGGGCCTGGCGCACGCCGTGTGTTTCAGTTACTGCCAAGGCCGCCGAGAGGGAGAGATCCTGCGGCCAGACTAATTCCCCTGAATACCCTCTGTGGGTAGTGAGCCGGTGTGGCTCCCTGCCGCACCGGAGTGGGTCGAGCCCCGGCTAACCCCTTTACACACAACATCACAAGTTCCCACCTTAATATGGTGGGATTGAATGGAGCTCCCAACCAGCGGCAGTTCTAGCCATGGGCCCCAAAAAGGAAATAGAGACCAAGTCCAAGCCTTAAGCCTTCTCTGTGTCATTGCTCCAGGACACGGCCTTCAATTCCAAGTGCTTCTCTTTGGGTTCAGAGGGATTTTCACAGTCTTTGTGGCTTGGTTAGCCTCTGACTCTCCAGCTAAACCAACCCACCCTTTCTCAGGGTACTACCTCGCCATCCAAATAAACACTGAAGTTCACGTTTTACAGAACCCGGAGGACTTTTCCTCCCAGTTCTTCTCAGGCATTGCAGACACTCCATGGAGAGCCAGTGGCAGAAGTCCAAATGAACCAGACAGTTCCAAAATAAACACAGTTCCTCCTCCCCAGTTTCTTCTTCCCACTCTTCTGGATTCCTACGAGACTCCTTCCAAAACCCTTGGATGTAGGAAACTGTCAGCACCTCCTACTTTTCCCAGGCACGTGAGGTCCTCTGAGGCAGAGTTGGTCTGGGAATCTCATCAGTTTCAGATAGTTTCAAACTGAGAAAAAAGAGACAAACCACTTCCCTCCAAGCTCTTTGTGCTGAAGTACCTGCTCTCATGAGCTCAGCAGCAAACTCTCCTTCTGCTTGGCACCCTCCCTTGCCTGAACTAATGTGAATTTGTCGTCACCCCATCTCCTATTTTTGCTCCTGAAGCAGATTCTGAGAGTCCTATTCAGTCACATTCTCACTCAGCCTCTCCATTACTCCGCAGCACTTGAATTTGAGTTTGTCTGAGGGAATACGCTAGTTTCGGAAAGGAAAGTTGAGAGGGATAAGTGAACCTATAACAATTCCTACTTTATTGTTGATCAAAGGTGTTCTTTAGCAGAGCAGCTGAGCTGGGAGGTTGGGCTGATAAAGGTGTATGCAGTCATAATGCACCACAAGAAACCTGATTTTTCATAGGTATATCAACATTTCAATTCCAGACATTATTGGCAATGTGAGTAAAATGGGACCAGATCTTCCTTTAGGACACACATGTGACAGCTGCAGTGGGGAGTGCCTTGAACTGGCAGCAGGGAATCATTGGAAGGGCTGTGATGAGGGTAGCAACGGGGCAGGTGTAACCCCTGCACAGATAGAGGGAATAGTGTGGTGCATGGTGGGATGTTCACACCTGACTTCATGCAGTGCTGAGTTCTGGTGCCTCTTTTTTTCCCCTTAGGGCTTTGTTCTGGCTCCTATCGGGAAAGTGCAAATGGGATCAGGGATTGCTCCAAAGACTTTTGAAGAGTCTAGATCTTCCTGCAACAGAAGTTTTTGGGCTTTGTGTCCCCTTGCCATCTCTGGGGGTCTGAGCCAGGGTTTGGGGTCAGTGTCTGGGAAGCCATAAGTGCTGGGATCAGAATATCCCAGAATGGGAAATCCCAAGGCTTCACCAGTCTCTGTCATATGGGATCCACACAGACTGCAAGACTCCCAGCCTCTCATTAAGTCACCAGCCTAGTGGGAACTGCAGGGAACCACTGCGAGGCCTGCTGGAATGGGAGCCAGACCAACTTAGGCCCCTAGGGAGAGAGGGCTTGGGGGAGGAGTCCCTTGTATAGGGGTGTGTAACAGGGTGCTGGCCAGGAGGTCCTGAGCCAGGCCCCTGTTAGCCCAGCACCAATTAAGAAGCATTAATTGGGGCTGGCTGAGTATGCCACACCTAATTGCTAAAAGAGAAGCACCTGCGGGCCTTATTAGCCAGGGGGTTATATAAGGCTGGCAGGCGGGAAGGAAGGAAATGAAGGGAAGAGCCAAAGGCTGTGCATCCCTGCTGGCTGGAGAAGCTAGCTGTCCCCCAGGTTGCTGGTTTGGAACAGACTGTACATAGAAGGTAGTGGGACCTGACACTGAAAATAAAAAGCACTGGTGATTGCACTCAGAAGGGGTCTCTGGCTGATTAGTTGTGAGGGCAAGTGAACGCCTTGTTACACGTGGGGGCTTGTCTGGGATCCAAGAGCCAGCGAACGTGGTTGGCAGCCCAGATATGGAGGAGACCCTACAATGGCTGGTCAAAGAGCAGGAGCAGATGCAGCAGACCCTGCAAAGTTTTCAGCGGTTCCACCAGGCCGAGAGACCGGCCTTACTGACCTGGCAAGCTGAGCAACAGCGGAATCTGCAAGAATTCATACGGGAGCAGACCGGTGTGCAACAGCAGCTCCGGCAATGAGTGGCGAGTCCTGCGGGAGGGAATGGCACCTGGTCTTTGGGCTGGGGACTTTGTAAAACGAGTCCGGCAGATGATCCGGATGCCTTTCTCGGGACCTTCGAGCAGGTAGCCATGAGCGTCGAGTGGTAGAGGACAACCTGGGCCCTCCGACTGGCTCTGTACTTGACAGGAGAAGCTCAAGCAACCTATATGGCTTTGAGTGATGAGCAAGCCCAGAACTATGAGGCGGTGAGGGCGGCCATTTTAGACCGGGTGGGCCTGTCGACGGAGCGGTATTGCCAAAAGTTCTGGATGGCCCGATGGATGGCGGTGGTCTGGCCCCGGGCATACGCCCAGAGACTAATGGACTGGGCCACACGCTGGCTGAGGCCAGAGACGTGCATGGTGGGAGAAATGATGGACACATTGGTCGTAGAACAATTACTGCAGAGCCTCCCTGAGAACATACGCGTCTGGGTGAGGCGTCACCAGCCTGTCACCATCGAGGCAGCTGTCAGGCTGACCAAAGAATATATCAGAGGGTTCCCGGAGGGAGGACCAACCCCAGAAAGACAAGGAGTTGGGGAAGAAACTGGTGGAACCTTTTCCGGGAAAGGCCAGAACAGAAGGGGGGAGCCCTGAGGAGCACCCGAGAGGCCCGACAAGCTTGTTTGCTGGCAGTGTGGAAGACCTGGACACACAAAACGTGACTGCCCTGATATGGAGTGTGGGTGGGATGAGTTTTGTGGCTGGACTCAAGTTGGGGGGGGGGGGGGGCGAAAAGGGGGCAGAAACTGTCCACTATCCCAGTGAGGATTGGGAGGAACCCCCAAACAGGCCTGATAGATACTGTGTCAGTCTGTTCGCTTGTACAGAGGGGGCTGGTGAAGTTGCACTGGCTGATCGCAGGGGCAAGGATGGCCCTTGAGTGTATCCATGGGGACAAGAGGTCCTGCCTAGTGGCCCAGGTGCCCCTCAAAGTGAGGGGCCGCTTCAAATGGAAGCAGGTTGGGGTGCTAGAGGGGCTACCATACCCGGTGGTGTTAGGTAGGAACTGGGGCCCACTACCTAGAAGAAAGCAGAGGGGGGCCCCGAAGGAGGGGCAGATATCCCTAAACTGAGGATCCCAAGTGAGGAAGATGAGCAAGGTCCCAGAAAGAACAAAGAAGAGAACCCTAGACAATAGGACCCAGAGCAAGCAGTCCTGTGGGAAGGGTGTACGAGTGAGCTGGCTAGCCTGAGCCCCTTGGAATGGGAGTGGGGGCAGTTGGAGCACCCTACAACACCGCTCCCCAGAGAGGGGACCCCTTGGGGTAAGTGGCTGTCTGTAGTGTGTGTTTGGGGGTACTTGTGTCTGTCTGTGTGTTCATTCATTTGTTTGTTTGCAGGACCGTGTGCTGTGGCTGGCAGTTGGAAGCTGTGAGCTTCTACACCAGGGGGCAGGGCTAATCAATCAGGCAGGCCAGGGCTTTATAAAGCAGTGAGCAAGCGACCAGGGAGCTGCAAACAGGGGAGTTAGAGAGGGAGTTGCAAAGGGGGCAAGCTATCCTTGCCATTCCTAACTCTTTTTACCCAAACTAGAGGCAGAGCAACCAGGTGGCTGCAGACGGGGGAGTGAGTATCTGTTGAGGGGACAGTTTGGCAGTTTGACCGTGTGCTTGATTGTTTGATTTCCTGTTTGAATAGTGTGAATTGGGATCGCTTCGTTCCAGGCTCTTCTAAAAAGACAGTCAGTCAGCTGCGAACCAGCTGAGCGGCGCATAGCAGAGAAGCAAACAGGTGGAGTTAGCCTGGGAGTTCGCCTGGAGAGAGCCTACTGCGGCATCCCCCTTGCAGGTTTCCCTGAGTAGCTTCTGCCGCAAGTGAGGAAACTCTTCGAAGGAAGGGACTATGGATGCTGAGCGATCCGCTGTCGTGACCTGCACAGGATGTGCCATGTTTGTCTTTCTTCCACAGGAAAGAAGCGACTTTGTCTGTACAAAGTGCAAGCTGATCTCCATATTAGAGGAGAAGATTCAAGGTCTGGAGAAACGAGTATCAACCCTGCGTTCCATAAAAGAAAATGAGGAGTTCCTGGATAGACGTCAGGATAGGCTTCAGCGGGCACAGTGTTGTGAGGATTCAGAGCAGGCTGCGCAGCGGGGACAGAAGGCCAGTGAGGATAATTGGTGGCATGTGACCTCCAGAAGAGGAAAGAGTATGAGACAAGTCCATGTACAAGAAACGCATATTCAGATGAGCAACCGTTTTCATGTTCTCTCCACAGGTACTAGTGCAGAGAGTGGAGTGAATGATACATCTGAGGGAACAGAGCAGAAGGAGACTCCACTGATTGGAAGGCATGAGATGCACAGTCCTAGGGATGGGGGTTCCACGACCACCACTCCCAAGAGGAGGAGGAGGGTGGTGGTGGTGGTCGGGGACTCTCTCCTCAGGGGGCCTGAGTCATCTATCTGCCGCCCTGACCGGGAAAACCGAGAGGTGTGCTGCTTGCCAGGGGCTAGGATTCGTGATGTGACGGAGAGACTGCCGAGACTCATCAAGCCCTCAGATCGCTACCCCTTCCTGCTTCTCCACGTGGGCACCAATGATACTGCCAAGAATGACCTTGAGCATATTACTGCAGACTACGTGGCTCTGGGACGAAGGATAAAGGCGTTTGAGTCGCAAGTGGTGTTCTCGTCCATTCTCCCTGTGGCAGGAAAAGGCCGGGGTAGAGACCGTCGAATCGTGGAAGTCAACGAATGGCTACGCAGATGGTGTCGGAGAGAAGGGTTTGGATTCTTTGACCATGGGATGGTGTTCCAAGAAGAAGGAGTGCTAGGCAGAGATGGGCTCCACCTGACGAAGAGAGGGAAGAGCATCTTTGGAAGCAGGCTGGCCAACCTAGTGAGGAGGGCTTTAAACTAGGTTCACCAGGGGAAGGAGACCAAAGCCCCGAGGTAAGTGGGATACCGGGAGGAAGCACAAGTAGGTGAGTGCAAGAGGGGAGGGCTCCTGCCCCATACTGGGACAGCAGGACGATCAGTGAGTTATCTTAAATGCCTATACACAAATGCAAGAAGCCTGGGGAACAAGCAGGGAGAACTGGAAGTCCTGGCACAGTCAAGGAATTATGATGTAATTGGAATAACAGAGACTTGATGGGATAACTCACAAGATTGGAGTACTGTCATGGATGGATATAAACTGTTCAGGAAGGATAGGCAGGGCAGAAAAGGTGGGGGAGTTGCGTTGTATGTAAGAGAGCAGTATGACTGCTCAGAGCTCCAGTATGAAACTGCAGAAAAACCTGAGAGTCTCTGGATTAAATTTAGAAGTGTGAGCAACAAGGGTAATGTCGTGGTGGAAGTCTGCTACAGACCACCAGACCAGGGGGATGAGGTGGACGAGGCTTTCTTCCAGCAACTAACAGAAGTTACTAGATCACAGGCCCTGGTTCTCATGGGTGACTTTAATCACCCCGATATCTGCTGGGAGAGCAATACAGCGGTCCACAGACAATCCTGGAAGTTTTTGGAAAGTGTAGGGGACAATTTCCTGGTGCAAGCGCTGGAGGAACCAACTAGGGGAAAAGCTTTTCTTGACCTGCTGCTCACAAACAGGGAAGAAATAGTAGAGGAAGCAATAGTGGATGGGAACCTGGGAGGCAGTGACCATGAGATGGTCGAGTTCAGGATCCTGACACAAGGAAGAAAGGAGAGCAGTAGAATACAGAGACTGGACTTCAGAAAAGCAGACTTTGACTCCCTCAGGGAACTGATGGGCAAGGTCCCCTGGGAGAATAACATGACGGGGAAAGGAGTCGAGGAAAGCTGGCTGTATTTTAAAGAATCCTTATTGAGGTTGCAGGAACAAACCATCCCGATGTGTAGAAAGAAAAGTAAATATGGCAGGTGACCAGCTTGGCTTAACAGTGAAATCCTTGCTCGTCTTAAACACAAAAAAGCAGCTTACAAGAAGTGGAAGATTGGACAAATGACCAGGGAGGAGTATAAAAATATTGTTCAGGCATGCAGGAGTGAAATTAGGAAGGCCAAATCACACTTGGAGTTGCAGCTAACCGGAGATGTTAGGAGTAACAAGAAGGGTTTCTTCAGGTATGTTAGCAACAAGAAGAAAGTCAAGGAAAGTGTGGGCCCCTTGCTGAATGAGGGAGGGAACCTAGTGACAGAGGATGTGGAGAAAGCTAGTGTACTCAATGCTTTTTTTGCCTCTGTCTTCACAGACAAGGTCAGCTCCCAGGCGGCTGCACTCCGCAGCACGGTATGGGGAGGAGGTGACCAGCCCTCTGTGGAGAAAGAAGTAGTTCGGGACTATTTAGAAAAGCTGGACGAACACAAGTCCATGGGGCCGGATGCACTGCATCCGAGGGTGCTAAAGACGTTGGCCGATGTGATTGCAGAGCCATTGGCCATTATCTTTGACAAATCATGGCAATCGGGGGAGGTCCCGGATGACTAGGAAAAAGCTAATGTAGTGCCCATCTTTAAAAAAGGGAAGAAGGAAGATCCGGGAAACTACAGGCCAGTCAGTCTCACCTCAGTCCCTGGAAAAATCATGGAACAGGTCCTCAAGGAATCAATTCTGAACCACTTAAAGGAGGGGAAAGTGATCAGGAACAGTCAGCATGGATTCACCAAGGGCAAGTCATGCCTGACTAACCTAATTGCCTTCTATGATGAGATAACTGGCTCTGTGGATGAGGGGAAAGCAGTGGATGTGCTATTTCTTGACTTTAGCAAAGCTTTTGATACAGTCTCCCACAGTGTTCTTGCCAGCAAGTTAAAGAAGTATGGGCTGGATGAATGGACGGTAAGGTGGATAGAAAACTGGCTGGATGGTCGTGCTCAACGGGTAGTGATCAATGGCTCCATGTCTAGTTGGCAGCCGGTATCAAGTGGAGTGCCCCAAGGGTCGGTGCTGGGGCCGGTTTTGTTGAATATCTTCATCAACGACCTGGAGGATGGTGTGGACTGCACCCTTAGCAAGTTTGCAGATGACACTAAACTGGGAGGAGTGGTTGATATGCTGGAGGGTAGGGACAGGATACAGAGGGACCTAGACAAATTAGAGGATTGGGCCAAAAGAAATCTGATGAGGTTCAACAAGGACTATAAAAGTCTATAAAGTCTATAAGGACAAGTGCAGAGTCCTGCACTTAGGACGGAAGAATCCCATGCACTGCTACAGACTAGGGACCGAATGGCTGGGCAGCAGTTCTGCAGAAAAGGACCTAGGGTTACGGTGGACGAAAAGCTGAATATGAGTCAACAGTGTGCCCTTGTTGCCAAGAAGGCTAACGTCATTTTGGGCTGTATAAGTAGGGGAATTTCCAGCAGATCGAGGGACGTGATTATTCCCCTCTATTCGGCACTGGTGAGGCCTCATTTGGAGTACTGTGTCCAGTTTTGGGCCCCACACTACAAGAAGGATGTGGATAAATTGGAAAGAGTGCAACGGAGGGCAACAAAAATGATTAGGGGGCTGGAGCACATGACTTATGAGGAGAGGCTGAGGGAACTGGGATTGTTTAGCCCGCAGAAGAGAAGAGTGAGGGGGGATTTGATAGCTGCTTTCAACTACCTAAAAGGGGGTTCCAAAGAGGATGGATCTAGACTGTTCTCAGTGGTAGAAGATGACAGAAGAAGGAGTAATGGTCTCAAGTTGCAGAGGGAGAGGTTTAGGTTGGATATTAGGAAAAACTTTTTCACTAGTAGGGTGGTGAAGCACTGGAATGGGTTACCTAGGGAGGTGGTGGAATCTCCTTCCTTAGAGGTTTTTAAGGTCAGGCTTGACAAAGCCCTGGCTGGGATGATTTAGTTGGGGTTGGTCCTGCTTTGAGCAGGGGGTTGGACTAGATGACCTCCTGAGGTCCCTTCCAACCCTGAGATTCCATGATTCTATGAGAACTTGCTGGGTAATGCAGTGGAAACTGAGGCACAGAGGGCCCCTCAGGACAGTGGGATGGATCCTGACCCCCTACCAAAAGTAAAGGGGGAACAGGATGGGACGCCTGCCAGGGTGTGACTGGTGTGACGATCTGCGGGCAGAAGCAGAACTATGAGGGCAGCCA
The DNA here is from genome assembly GCA_037349315.1 of Chelydra serpentina. Taxonomy (NCBI): domain Eukaryota; kingdom Metazoa; phylum Chordata; order Testudines; family Chelydridae; genus Chelydra; species Chelydra serpentina. The sequence goes on along the minus strand of JBAIAC010000029.1, from coordinate 48,533,541 downwards.
CTCCCTGAGCAGTGTACGTTTGGCGGGAGGGGGATGGAGAAAACCCCAGGAGAGGATGCTGAGGATCGCCTGGCCAAGAGCAGGAAACTTCCCTGGAGGAGCCCCGCCGGGCAGAGGGCGAAGGGGCAGATGTCAGCCGGACCTTGCGGCTCTTAAGTGGGGAGGCATGCAACAGGGTGCTGGCCAGGTCCTGAGCCAGGCCCCTGTTAGCCCAGCTCCAATTAAGAAGCATTAATTGTGGCTGGCTGAGTATGCCACACCTAATTGCTAAAAGAGAAGCACCTGTGGGCCTTATTAGCCAGGGGGCTGTATAAGGCAGTCAGGGAGGGTGAAGCAGGCAAAGGCTGTGCATCCTTGCTGGCTGGAAAAGCTAGCTGTCCCCCCGGTTGCTGGTTTGGAGCAGACTGTACATAGAAGGTGGTGGGAGCTGACACTGAAAATAAAAAGCACGTGTGATTGCACTCAGAAGGTCGTCTCTGGCTGATTTGTTGGGAGGGCAAGCGAATGCCTCGTTACAGGGTGGCACAGCATGCAGAGGCTGCACTCACAGGCACCTTAATGTTTGTACCACTGTGGTGAGATCAAGGGTGGGAGGGGGCTGGTTTTAGGGGCTTATGGGTGAGGAAAACTGCACTGGTGGTTTCACATAGGGGGACCAGGGTGTTCGGTTTTTGACAGGAACACCTGGTCGAAAAGGGACCCTGGGCTGGCGGCTCTGGTTAGCACCGCTGACTAGGCGGTTAAAAGTCCGGTCGATGGTGCTGCGGCGCTAAGGCAGACTAGTCCCTACCTGTCTTGGCTGGCACCACGCTGTCCCCTGGAAGTGGCCAGCAGGTCTGGCTCCTAGGCGGGGGGCCCACAGGGCTCCACGCACTGCCCCGAGCACCGGCTCCGCACTCCCATTGGCCAGGAATGTGAGCTGCGGGGGAGCAGTGCCTGCAGGCGAGAGTGGCACGTGGTGCTTCCTGGCCCACCCGTGCCTAAGGCCTGGACCTGCTAGGTGTTTCTGGGGTATGTGCAGTGTGGTGCCAGGACAGGCACGCAGCCTGTCATAGCCCCCGTGCTGCGCTGCTGAGCGGGAGCCGCCCAAGGTAAGCTCACGCCTCAACCCCCTGTCCTATCCCTGAACCCGCCAAACCTCGAGCCCCCTCCTGCACCCTGAGCCCTCATCCCCAGAGCCTGCAAATCTGGCAGAGCCCTCATCCCCTCTTGCACCCCAACCCCTGCCTCAATCCACAGCCCCCTCCTGCACTCGGAATCCTGTGGCCCCAGCCAAGAGCCCCCTCCAGCACCCCAAACCCCTCATGCCCATCCCAGAGCCTGTGCCCCCAGCTTGAGCACTCACCCCCCCCCCTCGCCACACACACATCCCAACTCCCTGCCCCAGCCTGGAGACCCCTTCCGCACCCTGAACCCCTCATTTCTAGCCCCATCCTGGAGCCAGTTAAAGCCTTTACTCCCTTCCCACACCCCAGCCCCAACCCCCTGCTCCAGCCCAGTGAAAGTGAGTGAGAGCCAGTCACGGGGAGACATGGGAATGCAGTGAGCGGGGGCAGGGCCTTGGGGGCTAAGGTGTTCGGTTTTGTGTGACTAGGAAGTTGGTAACCCTAGTTTCACATTCCCCCCACCCTTGCTGACACCATCTATGCCCCTCTTCCCTATTGGTGCCCCTATCGTCCCATTGATGCTCCTCTGCTCCCCCAGTGATGCCCGAATCGGGCCCGGAGGGGGCGGGGCCGCTCTAAGAGCGGGGGGAGTCGATGGGGGCGGGGCCCAAACAAGGCTGTTCCGGCCTGTTGCTAGGGCCGCGATGTGGGTAGTAACAGCTGTGTCGGCAGCTGCGCCTGCGTAGTCGAGGGCGGCGCGGTGCATCCCGGGAGGGGTCGGATCCCGAGCCGGCCCGGCCGGTGCTGAGGGGCTGCCATGAACGGGGCTGTCGTGCGGCGCACGCAGGAGTCGCTGGGGCAGGTGATCCGCAAACCGCCCCTCACCGACCGGCTGCTCAGCAAGCCCCCCTTCCGCTACCTGCACGACGTGATCGGCGAGGTGAGGCGGGGACGGGCTCGGCCCCCGGGAGGCGGCGGCACCGGGCTCCGCGTCACCCCGTTGCTAGGCGTCGCGGGGCGAAGACCCCCGTTAGCCCGGCTGGAGGCAGTGCCGGAGGGAGGCTCCCCCCGAGTGTGGGCTGCTCCCTCACACCGCCTCCCCTATCTGCCCCCTCAGCCCCAGCGCATCACCGCGAGAGCCCTGGCGCCCGGGCATGGCGGGAGGGCGGGCCTGGGAAGCCTCCTGTCCCAAAGCCGGGGGCAGGCGCTGGGAGTAGCGGGTCGGGTCGGAGCTGCCCCCTCCCCGGTACAGTTCTCTAAGCTGCTGTCTTGAGAGTCTGGCTCCAGGCTGCTGAGGCCGAGGAAGGGGTCGTGTGACTAGAGCCCAGCCCCCTGAGTGGAGAGCCCTACAACTGAGGGGAGGCCTCCTTACCTGGTGGCTAAATGTGGGGCTGCTCCGTGTAGGAGGCCTGGGTTTAGTTCCGGTACTTCCATTGGCCTGCAGTGTGGCCACTGGCCAGTCACCTAGGCCTGGTCTAAGACACCTAAGGGCAACCTAGCTACATGGCTCAGTGCTGTGAACTATTTCACACCCTGTGCATCATAGATAGGGCGACCTAAGCCCTCCTGTGGACACAGCTAGGTTGACATAAGAATTGCGAGAAACCTCCTCCGTCCCTGCAGTAAGTATCTGTCCCACGCTTTTGCCTCCCCTTTCTAATGTGTGGAGGTAAGAGTTTTTGCCCATCTTCATCAAACTTATTAACAGCCACAGATGAAAGATAATACCACAGTAGAAAGTATTTTTGATCTTTAGAATTCCAGTTGACCTTTAGTACTACAGGAGATGCTTGTTTTCAGCAAACCTTTTAAGAGCAACCACTGCTTATGAGTAAGGCTGCGAGTTTGTCATGGAAGTCAGGGATTCTGTGGCTTCTACAGTGGCTGGTGCAGCTGGCCTGGGGGCAGCTTGCAGGGCTTGGGCAGCTGCTGGGCCAGCCATTGCTGGGGCAGTCTCTGGCCCCCTACCCCCTTCCCAGCAGCAGCAGAAGTTTGGGTGCAGGTTGTGAGGGCTCTGGGTGGTGCCTACCTTGGGAGACTCCCCAGAAGCGGTGACAGCTGCTGCCTGTAGGCACTGCCCCTGCAGCTCCCATTGGCCACAGTTCCCAGCCAATGGGAGCTGCGGAGCCAGTGCTTGGGGTGTGGGCAGCACAAGGGGCTAGGAGTTGAGGGAGGAACATGTCACGGCTTCTGGGGAGCTGCAAGGAGCTGGATAGGGAGCCTGCCAGCTCCGCCAGCACCAGCGGGGGTCCTGGGCCATGCACTGCCCCCCCAAGCATTCACGGTCCCCTCTCGGCTCTCCCGCGCCCGCCCCCCCCCCACCAGCCCCTCTAGGCCGCCTCCCCACCAGATCTGGTCAGGGGTATTTAGTACAAGTTATTGGTCCTGCTTTGAGCAGGAGGTTGGACTATATGACCTCCTGAGGTCCCTTCCAACCCTGATATTCTATGATTCTATGGACAGGTTACTGGCCATGAATTTTTGTTTACTGCCTGTGATCTGTCCATGACATTTACTAAAAAATACGTGTGACTAAAACGTAGCCTTACTTATGAGCAACTTTCTCCTGGGAACACTTTCACTACTGTGAATTGTCGGCAACAGCTTCTTAGGAGCAACGTAGTGAAAGGCACTGATATGTTGCTACTAATGAATTTCTACTGTATTATCTTCTGACAGATTTAATAAAAGGAGGTAAGCACTCCTACAATCTGGAAGATGTTCACAGAGCTTATGTTTTTTTACCTTCCTATTAAAAAAAAAAATGTGGATGCACGAATCTTTTGTACTGCAGAGATGTAATAATTGACAAGATTTTAAATGGCTTATTGAAACACATTACAAAAGTGATTATCACAATATGGAAGATCTTTAAAACTGCCCCCAAAATAGTTCAGCATGAAGTAGCATCTCTCCAAATGGTTGCACGAAGCTCATAAAAGGTTTTTTTCAGAAGCTTTCCAGTATTTTTTAGTAATTTACTGCGTTTCCTTTGTTTTTAAGGTAATTAGAGTGACTGGTTTTATGAATGGGCTTTACACAGATTTTGAGATGAAATCTGATAATGTTAAGGTGAGTATGAAATTTCCTTATTTCATGTTGGAATTCTTTATAACTTGCCACCAGGTACTGTCACTTATTCATGTATCAGAGGGGTAGCCGTGTTAGTCTGGATCTGTAGAAGCAACAAAGGGTCCTATGGCACCTTATAGACTAACAGAGGTATTGGAGCATAAGCTTTTGTGGGTGAATACCCACTTCGTTGGATGCCACTTTGTCACTTATTCATGTGTCACTGAATTCTATTTACTATGACAAACCTACACTCTTCTAAAGCTAATGTTGTCAAGGACTGGTCTCAAAAACTGCCTTTTTTTAAAGTGTTGTGATGGTGTTTGTATTGTGGTAGTGCCCAGTCACTGATCAAAACTCCACTGTGCCAGGCACTGTACAGATACAAAACAAAATTATTTGAAAGATACTTATCTATATATATTTTTAATTAATCTGTTTAATATGTAGCTCAAGAAAATAGAACTCAGTCTCCGCACGTCTTATAACGTATGTGAGATGAACAGTGATTTGCAGTGTTGCTGTAGCTGTGTTAGTCCCAGGATAAGAGAGAGAAAATGGGTGAGGTAGTATCTTTTATTGGATCAAATTCTGTTGGTGGAAGGCACAAACTTTTGAGCTTCCTCAAGTCAGGAGAAGGTAGCTAGAGTGTCCAGGCTAAACTGCCCTCTTCATTTTAATCAATCTCCTGCAATTTGTGTGAACATTTTATGCTTAATAATCTGCTCCACTTTGTTAGCTGTGACACTCTGTTTACTTTCTCCAGATCCGAGGAAGAGCTCTGTGAAGCTCAAAAGCTTCTCCCTTCAACCAAGTGAAGTTGGTCCAATAAAATGTATTACTTCACTCACCTTGTCTCTCTCATAAAAAGTGATTGTAATTTAAAAAAAATTGGAACTTCATATTTTAATTTTAATTTTGGATTACAACTACCATTACCAAAATGCCTATTTCTAAAATGAAAATGCTTTATAATAATGAATAATTTCATATAGGAAAGTTTCTGTAAACATGCTTGAAATTAGAGGTTAAACAGACTTTTAATAATTTATAACATTAATTTTTTTCCCAGGATAAAGATGCCAAAATCAGCTTTCTCCAGAAGGCTATTGATGTTGTCATAATGGTAACAGGCGAGCCATTGTCAGTGAAGCCAGCACGTATTGTAGCTGGACATGAACCTGAAAGAACCAATGAGTTTCTCCAAGCAATTGGAAAATGCTGTCTCAATAAGGTATGATCATACTGTCAGTGGTTTACATAAATGGTTCCCAACCTTTTCAGTCTTGTGCGTGTCTCTTGTTAAACATAACCAATATGTGATTCATAGACTTCAAGACCAGAAGGGACCATCATGGTGACTCGTGAGTTAAAATGAGGCTCCCTGAGCCTCCCACAACCCTCTATTATTTGCCTACCAGACTGTTGAGGGGAGCTCAGGGCTTCTGCCCTGTGATGGGGCTAGGGCTTCTGCCAGAGACAACTGGTGCCTGCTGAGAGTGGGGGCACACAATTTAAAGGTCCCCCCCCCCCCCAACAGCTCAAGTCATACCCCCCCAGGCACACCCTCTCTCTTCCCCTCCTTGGAGTGGCTCTCCCTGCAGCTCTCAGCTGCTGGCTGCTGCCTCTACTTAAGGCGCAACTCCCAGCTTGCCAGCTCCGGCAGCTACCGTGTAGGGAGGGGGCCTGGTGGCACCATGTGACTGAGCGGGGCCAGCAACCCCTGGCAAAAATTGGGAGGAGGAGGGGGAGGATGTGTCCCCCTCCCACATTGTCTCTGGCTTCTGCCTAGTGGGTCGGTCTTAGCGCTTCAGCCCCATGGGAGGTGCCTGCTGGGGGTTCAGCCCCATCATAGAATCTCAGGGTTGGAAGGGACCTCAGGAGGTCATCTAGTCCAACCCCCTGCTCAAAGCAGGACCAACCCCAACTAAATCATCCCAGCCAGGGCTTTGTCAAGTCTGACCTTAAAAACCTCTAAGGAAGGAGATTCCACCACCTCCCTAGGTAACCCATTCCAGTGCTTCACCACCCTACTAGTGAAAAAGTTTTTCCTAATGTCCAACCTAAACTTCCCCCTCTGCAACTTGAGACCATTACTCCTTGTTCTGTCATCTTCTACCACTGAGAACAGTCTAGATCCATCCTCTTTGGAACCCCCTTTCAGGTAGTTGAAAGCAGCTATCAAATCCCCCCTCATTCTTCTCTTCTGCAGGCTAAACAATCCCAGTTCCCTCAGCCTCTCCTCATAAGTCATGTGCTCCAGCCCCCTAATCATTTTTGTTGCCCTCCGTTGGACTCTTTCCAATTTATCCACATCCTTCTTGTAGTGTGGGGCCCAAAACTGGACACAGTACTCCAAATGAGGCCTCACCAGTGCCGAATAGAGGGGAATGATCACGTCCCTCAATCTGCTGGAAATGCCCCTACTTATACAACCCAAAATGCCATTAGTCTTCTTGGCAACAAGGGCACACTGTTGACTCATATTCAGCTTTTCGTCCCCCATAACCCCTAGGTCCTTTTCTGCAGAACTGCTGCCCAGCCATTCGGTCCCTAGTCTGTAGCAGTGCATAGGATTCTTCCGTCCCAAGTGCAGGACTCTGCACTTGTCCTTGTTGAACCTCATCAGATTTCTTTTGGCCCAATCCTCTAATTTGTCCAGGTCCCTCTGTATCCTATCCCTACCCTCCAGCGTATCAACCACTCCTCCCAGTTTAGTGTCATCTGCAAACTTGCTAAGGGTGCAGTCCACACCATCCTCCAGATCGTTAATGAAGATATTGAACAAAACCGGCCCCAGCACCGACCCTTGGGGCACTCCACTTGATACCGGGTGCCAACTAGACATGGAGCCATTGATCACTACCCGTTGAGCCCGACCATCTAGCCAGTTTTCTATCCACCTTACCGTCCATTCATCCAGCCCATACTACTTTAACTTGCTGGCAAGAATACTGTGGGAGACTGTATCAAAAGCTTTGCTAAAGTCAAGAAATAGCACATCCACTGCTTTCCCCTCATCCACAGAGCCAGTTATCTCACCATAGAAGGCAATTAGGTTAGTCAGGCATGACTTGCCCTTGGTGAATCCATGCTGACTGTTCCTGATCACTTTCCCCTCCTTTAAGTGGTTCAGAATTGATTCCTTGAGGACCTGTTCCATGATTTTTCCAGGGACTGAGGTGAGACTGACTGGCCTGTAGTTTCCCGGATCTTCCTTCTTCCCTTTTTTAAAGATGGGCACTACATTAGCTTTTTCCCAGTCATCCGGGACCTCCCCCGATTGCCATGATTTGTCAAAGATAATGGCCAATGGCTCTGCAATCACATCGGCCAACTCCTTTAGCACCCTCGGATGCAGTGCATCCGGCCCCATGGACTTGTGCTCGTCCAGCTTTTCTAAATAGTCCCAAACTACTTTCTCCACAGAGGGCTGGTCACCTCCTCCCCATACCGTGCTGCGGAGTGCAGCCGCCTGGGAGCGCAGCCGCCTGGGAGCGGACCTTGTCTATGAAGACAGAGGCAAAAAAAGCATTCACTACACTAGCTCTCTCCACATCCTCTGTCACTAGGTTCCCTCCCTCATTCAGCAAGGGGCCCACACTTTCCTTGACTTTCTTCTTGTTGCTAACATACCTGAAGAAACCCTTCTTGTTACTCCTAACATCTCCGGGTAGCTGCAACTCCAAGTGTGATTTGGCCTTCCTAATTTCACTCCTGCATGCCTGAGCAATATTTTTATACTCCTCCCTGGTCATTTGTCCAATCTTCCACTTCTTGTAAGCTGTTTTTTTGTGTTTAAGACGAGCAAGGATTTCACTGTTAAGCCAAGCTGGTCGCCTGCCATATTTACTTTTCTTTCTACACATCGGGATGGTTTGTTCCTGCAACCTCAATAAGGATTCTTTAAAATACAGCCAGCTTTCCTCGACTCCTTTCCCCGTCATGTTATTCTCCCAGGGGACCTTGCCCATCAGTTCCCTGAGGGAGTCGAAGTCTGCTTTTCTGAAGTCCATTGGGTGTACGTGCCATGGCTCAGAGCTTCAGCAGGAGTGGGAGAGGCTCCTTCTGTGGGGCTGAACCTCCGAGACCCCTCTCTCTGCAGGGCTGAACCCCTGAGCTTGGCCAGGTGCCTCCTGCATGGCTGAAGCTCTGAGACCCCCTTCCCAGTAGGGCTGAAGCCCCAAGCCTCAGCAGGTGCCTCCCGTGGGGCTGAAGCCCTGAGCCCCAGCAGGCACTCCCCAGCTCTCGAACTTCTGAAGATTATTGTATGTGGGTTGGAAGTTTAATATGTTTGGCCACCCCTGATCTAGTCTGGCCTGCACAGCACAGGCCACCGAACCTCACCTACTCACTTCTGTAAAAGACCCTTAACTTGTGGCTGAGTTACTGACATCCTCAAATCATGGTTTAAAGACTTAAAAATACAGAGAATCCACCATTTATTCTAGTTCACACCAGCCAGTGACCCATGCTGCACAGGAAGGCCAAAAAAACCTGGGTCTCTGCCAATCTGCCCTGGGAGAAAATTCATTCCCAACCCCAAATATGGTGATCAGTTAGAGACACTGAGCATATTGGCGAGACCCACGAACCAGACTCCTGGAAAGAATTATCTCTAGTAACTCAGAGCCCTCCCTATCTAGTGTTCCATCTCTGGCTGTAGGAGATAAATGCTAATAGCAGTCATGGACAGGCCAGATGCCATTGTAGGCAATCTCATCATACCATTTCCTCTGTAAACTTACTAAGCTCAGCCTTGAAACAAATTGTTTTTTATCCCCCACTATTTCCCTTGGAAGGCTGTTCCAGAACTTCACTCCTCTGATGGTTAGAAACCTTCGTATAATTTCAAGCCTAAACTTGTTGGTAGCCAGTTTATATCCATTTGTTCTTATCTCAGCATTGTCCCTTAATTTAAATAACTCCTCTCCCTCCCTGGTATTTAACCCTCTGATGTATTTATAGAGAACAATCATATCTCACCTCAGCCTTCGTTTGGTTAGGGTAAACCAGTCCAAGGTCCTTAAGTCTCCTCTCGTAAGGTAGGTTTTCCATTCCTCCGATCATCCTAGTAGCCCTTCTCTGCACCTGGTCCAGTTTGAATTCATCCTTCTTAAACACGGGAGACCAGAATTGCACACAGTATTCCAAAAGAGGTCTCACCAATGCCTTGTGTAATGTCAGTGACGCTTCTCTATCTCTACTGGAAATACCCTGCCATGTGCATCCTAGGATTGCATTAGCGTTTTTCACAGCTGCATCATATTGGCAGCTCATAGTTCTCCTGTGATTGACTAATACACCTGGGTCTTTCTCCTCTTTTGTTCCTTCCAACTGATAAATCCCCAGCTTATAGCAAAAATTCTGCTTATTAGTCCCTAAGTGCATGACCTTTCACTTTGCACTATTAAATTTCATCCCATTTCTATTACTCCAGTTTTCAAGGTCCTCCAGGTCTTCTTGTCTGATATTCTAGTCCTCCTCTTTATTGGCAATACCTCCCAACTTTGTGTCATCTGCAGATTTTATTAGCATACTCCTACTTGTTGTGTTAAGGTCATTAATACAAATGTTAAATAAGATTGGTCCCAAGACTGATCCCTGAGGGACTCTACTAGTAACCTCCCTCCAGTCTGACAGTTTATCTTTCAGGATGACCGGTTATAGTCTCCTATTAACCAGTTTGATACCTGTATTAATCCCCACCTTCTCTAATTAAACTAATTTCTCATGTGGAACTGTATCAATACCTTACCGAAATTCAGGTAGATTAGATCTACTGCATTTCCTTTGTATAGAGAATCAGTTATCTTCTCAAAGAAAGAGATCAGGTTGGTCTGGCAAGTTCAATCTTTTGTAAAACCATGTTATATTTTATCCCAATTACCACTTACCTGTATGCCCTTAACTACTTTCTCTTTCAAAATCTGTTCTAAGATCTTGCATACAATTGAGATCAAACTAATGGTTTGTAATTTCTTGGATTGCCTTTTTCCCCCTTTCTTAAATATAAGTACTATATTAGCAATTCTTCAGTCATAGCGTACGACCCCTGAGTTTACGGATTCATTAAAAATCCTTGCTATTGGGCTTGCAATTTCATGTGCCCATTCCTTTAAAAATCTTGGATGGAGATTATTCAGGCCATCTGGATTTGGTCCCGTTAAGATGTTTGAATTTAACTTCCACCTCGGATATGGTGATTTCTACTTTCACATCCTCATTTCTATTACTGATCCTGCTACTCTCCCCAAGCTCCTCATTGGTCTTATCAAAAACTCAGGCAACGTGTTCATTTGTGTGTTAGGCCATTCCTAGATTGGCTGTAATCTCCACCCCATCCCTCAGTGTTAAGCAGTCGCACTTCTTCTTTCCTTGTTTTCTTTTTCTTTATATAGCTAAAAAACCTTTTACTATTGGTTTTAATTTCCCTTGCAAGTTCCAATTCTGCTTGGCTTTTGGCAATTCTTACTTTTCCCCCTACACTTTCTGACTTCCAAGAGGTATCTTTCCTTGTGGATCCATCCCTTCTATTCTGCATAGACAGGCTGTCTGCTTTCTCTTAATAACCGGTTTGAGATGCTTGTCCATCCAGTTTGGTCTGCAACCCTTCCTATGATTTCCCCCCCTCCCTTTGCTCAGGAGGTGGGCTCCAAATAGTTCCTGCAACTTTGAGTTAAAGTGATTCCAAGCCTTTTCTGTATTCAGATCCTTGGGTTAGTCAGTGTAGTAGTCCTCTTCTTTAAGTAAGTCCCTTCTTTTTTTTTTTTCTTTTTTTTTTCCAGTTTGCCCTTTTGAAATCAAGGACCCTAGTTGTTTATCCTTCCATTTAGTTTTAACTGATTCATGGATATGACAAACTATATGGAAACTCATCCACTATTTGTATTTACTCAATATATGAATTGTATTGTTGTGTTAACTGCAGTATAACATAACTAAAAGTACAGATGGCCTGATCCTTAACTGATGTAAAGCAGTGTAACTCCATGGAAATCAGTTGAGCTGTTTACATAAATTGAGGATCTGGCCCATAAACTTTGGCTGTATCATCACCATATTAGGTGAACATGGAATACTCTTTGGTTTAATTACAACAGAATCCACAAGCTTTTTTCTCAATAGGAATTTCCAGATTTTCAGTGTACTTGAATATTGGGCTATTTATACACCTAAATGAGTTGATGAGCGTATCTTTAGGCACCTATTTTTCAAAATCTTTCAGCCTTTTAAAATCACAAATGGAGGTTCTTACTGTAAAGAAGCCACTCTTTCCTCCAAGTGTACAAAAAAGTGGCAATGGAGGCATTAGATCCTTTGTCTTAGTAACCTTGGAAACTCATAGATTTTAAAACAGCTGTTGTCTTTAATATAGCCTGTTGTATTCCTGTTTTTTGCTTATAGTCACTGTGGAGCTTTTGAAACAAGACTCATCTTCTTGAGCTCTTTATTCACTGATGCCCTCCTTGATCATAACCTCAGTCTGATCAGTGATCTGAACAAGAACAGATGGACAGGCTCTATTCTCCTGCAGATTCCTTCCCTTTCATAAAAGAAAATACTATATTAATGGTCCAGAACACCTGTGGTTATGATAGTGCATGTGAGCCCTTCCCATAGCTTTTCAATAAATCAGATGTGTTAGCTTCTTTCTGGTTTGAAATTAGGGAGGGAGAATCTAGGAAACAGGCTTTGGATTGCTTAGATAATGTTCTTGACCCCGAATTTCCTTGGGAATTTTTGACAAGATCCAGTATCCAGAAAGTAGTCTCAGTCGACTGGATATGGGGTTGAGATAATTATCCTATTGATTTGTATGATTGTGAAAATATCAGACTTGGTCTATTGTGTGCAAAGGATCCTCTGGTCTCAGGACTGTTTAAGACTTTTAGTGCCAATCTGATGCTGTTTACTGTTTCTGTAAATGAGGCAAATGTCAACTAATGTTGTTCAGATGCTAGTGACTGAATGTGAAAACCCACAAAAATTCATCCTTCTGCAATTGTATACCAAGAGAGAATCAGAGTAGCCCAGGTGCCTGACTTCTCTGTACTGAGTTATCATGAGGGGCAAAATCAGTTCCAGTGATCTTAACAATCCTGTTCTCTTTCAGGAAGACAAGGTTGAGTAGAAAAATTCCTAAGGGTATGGTAACCTCAGTATGTATACCCCGATCTTGGTATAATATAATTCATGGTAATCGTTGGGCAGAAACTGAGACCAGACTTTAGCTGCCACCCAAATGGACTGGTAAAAATTATTTGCTTAGTAGTTTTTCAAAGCTGAATCCAATTGAACTGGACACTTGAGGGCTTCTTTTAACATGGTCGCTAAATTCTGTTGGAAGTGCTCCTCAGCATAGGTTTCCTAGCATTTTTTTAAAAATGCATCTTTAAAATAAAAGTTTGTTGATTAAAATGGAGCCACATCAGAGTATATCTAAATGCAGCATTGTAGGGTTCGGGATGTTTAGTGTAGCAGTCATAATATGGTAGATACTTTCAAAATAATCCACGTTACTATTACAGATAAAAGGTAAAAGACATAGTAATGAGAATCATTAGCATTGGAAACATGTAATATTAATAGAAAAAATCACAGCATATATGGATAGCTTTGGTGGATACGGTCAAATTTATTAAAAAGAGGCACAAGAAAGCAGTGGACTTAAATTGATGTATTGTCTTTGAATGAAAGGAGTAGCATAAAACATATATGATTTCATAAAAATCATCCTGGGAACTGCAGAATTAGAAATGCAGATTGCATTTAATAAAGTAAACAAGCTAATTTTCATTGGATATAATCTTCTCTACAGTTGTCCAGTGATGATGCTGTGAAGAGGGTGCTTGCTGGGGAGAAAGCTGATATCAAAGGAAAGCCTCCATCTACTTCTAAATCTCAAGATAAAGAAAACAGAGAATCTAGGGCAGAAGAACAAAAAAGCCATAAGGATAAAGAGGTGGGCTTTGCTGCATATCTGGGGGGGAAATGGACAACAACTAGAAATATTGAGGTGAAAAATACTGTGTAATGGAACTGGCTTGTGCTATAGTTTAATATTACTTTCTACTCTCTTTTTAGGGTAGAGGGGACAATGAAATAAAAGATAGAAGTACAAGCCGAGACAGAAAACCTAGAGAAGAGCTGGAAGAAGAAGAGAAGAAGCAAAGAGAAAAGGAAAGAGACAAGCATAAAGATAATGAGGACAGGCACAAAGACCTTGAAGGGGACAATTTTAGAGAAGGTGAAAAACATGAAAGAGAGAAAAGCAAGAATAGAACATCCAAACAAGGGAGAGAAACAGAAAAAAGCAGAGACAAAGACAAAGGAGATATTGAACGAGAAAAAGATCTGGAACGTGATAAAGGACGGGAGAAGGAAAGAAAAAATGAAGGAGGAAAAGAAAAGGAAAAGTTGAAAGACAGGGACAAAGAGAAGGGCAGGGATAAAGACTGTGAGAAAGACAGAGATAGGGGAAAAGACAGAGAGAGAGACAGACGAAGGGAACGAGGCAAAGTCAGGGAACGCTCGAAAGAACAAGGAACGGATAAAGCAGAAAAAAAGGTAAAACAAACACTCCTTTTGGAAAAAGGTCCCTTACTAACTAACCAACGTGTGCTCTCAGCCCTGTGGTATTGATGTTGAGTCTGTCTTTATATCACGTTTGCACATATCTTCATCTGGCATTCTTGGTTGTCTGTGATTAATGATTCTTAAGTGCCTTTGTTTGCACTAAGCAAACACCTGCTTGCTTCATTAATTTAAAAGTAATGGAGACTCTTATCTTCAAAATCCCTTTCCCCTCTCCCTTCTTTTTTTGTAGCACTTAACATGGACTGCGATTGCATGCACACATACACACACTATACCTCCAGCTGAAGGCTGCTTTGCAGAGGCAGCTCCAGGAGCTGTAGTGTGCTCCAGGATCCTGTTTATTGATGCTGTGTCCTTTGTACTAGCTTTTTCACAGCTTTTGTAAATGGCATCCAGCAAAGAGAATCGTGGAGCATATCAAAACCTTGAAGGTAGTGGAACCCCTTGCATCTCATTTGAAGCATTGTGTGCTCTAGCTAAGAGGGTCTTGGGCATCTGAGTCCTGGAAGCAACCACATAACCAGCATCCTCCTTACAAATGGCAGCTGTTGAAAATATTCTTGTGGTATAGTGGAGTCCTTGTAGGCAGTAGCAGCAGAGTCTCAGTAAAGAAACAGTCCTGCAACAGTTCAGATATGCAGAAGGAGGGGACTACTTTCCCTTTTATGTAAAATGATTGCTGAGGGGGAAGGGCTCTCATTATTAAACCGCAAAACACACACCAGTAGCTGCTGCCTCTGATTTATAACAATTTTTCTCTGGGAAGCTATTGCCCATTCTAGGTAGTCTACTTCTAGTCTTCAGTTAAGAAATCTTTCAGCTGCTACTACTGTGTCAGGGACAAGAATGTACTCCAGGTTGCTTCTATGCAGGATCTGACAATGGTGACTGTCTTCACAGGCCTGACTCTCTTGAGCTGAGGAACTCTTCTCACCAATAAATCAGTCCATGTAATTGCTAGTGGTAGATATCCTGATGTCTTCTGTGAAAAAACAATTTATTAAGAGAGTGGAGTAATGGTGTAATAATTTAAAATCTCCAATTACACACCAACACCCTCTTTGAGTGCCATTGGAGGAAATGTTCCCTCTGAAGTTTTTCTCCAGGAGGAATAACACATGGCAATGATTCTCAAACTTTTTACTGATGTGACCCATCAACTGCATTTTGTCTTTTGCCATCCACCATTACATATATGCACCTTCCATCCCAGCACTGCAACCCTGATCCCGGACAGGTATGGAGGGATGCCCTGGAGGAGGTGGGGGATGGATAATGAGCCTACCCTGCACTCAGCCTGCAGAGGGGGCTCCTATCTCATGGGGCTGGCTCCATCATCCAATGGTTACGCATTTCAGGTTGCAGTGCTTGGAGCGGGGAGAAGTGTACATTTACCTAGGACCCTGTGACTCATCTACAACCTTCCCACGACTCACTTATGGGTAGAGACCCCTTGTTTGAGAAACACTCACATATGGGACTGTTAGCACTTAAATCATACAATCATAGAATCTCAGGGTTGGAATGGACCTCAGGAGGTCATCTAGTCCAACCCCCTGCTCAAAGCAGGACCAAACCCAACTAAATCATCCCAGCCAGGGCTTTGTCAAGTCTGACCTTTAAAAACCTCTAAGGAAGGAGATTCTACCACCTCCCTAGGTAACCCATTTCAGTTCTTCACCAACCTACTAGTGAAAAAGTTTTTCCTAATATCCAACCTAAACCTCCCCCTCTGCAACTTGAGACCATTACTCCTTCTTCTGTCATCTTCTACCACTTCTACCTCTTTCGAACCCCCTTTCAGGTAGTTGAAAGCAGCTATCAAATCCCCCTCATTCTTCTCTTCTGCAGGCTAAACAATCCCAGTTCCCTCAGCCTCTCCTCATAAGTCATGTGCTCCAGCCCCCTAATCATTTTTGTTGCCCTCCGCTGGACTCTTTCCAATTTATCCACATCCTTCTTGTAGTGTGGGGCCCAAAATTGGACACAGTACTCCAAATGAGGCCTCACCAGTGCCAAATAGAGGGGAATGATCACGTCCCTCGATCTGCTGGAAATGCCCCTACTTATACAGCCCAAAATGCCATTAGCCTTCTTGGCAACAAGGGCACACCGTTGACTCATATTCATCTTTTCGTCCACCGTAACCCCTAGGTCCTTTTCTGCAGAACTGCTGCCCAGCCATTCGGTCCCTAGTCCGTAGCAGTGCATGGGATTCTTCCGTCCCAAGGGCAGGACTCTGCACTTGTCCTTGTTGAACCTCATCATATTTCTTTTGGCCCAATCCTCTAATTTGTCTAGGTCCCTCTGTATCCTATCCCTGCCCTCCAGCGTATCAACCACTCCTCCCAGTTTAGTGTCATCTGCAAACTTGCTAAGGGTGCAGTCCACACCATCCTCCAGATCATTAATGAAGATATTGAACAAAACCGGCCCCAGCACCGACCCTTGGGGCACTACACTTGATGCCGGCTGCCAACTAGACATGGAACCATTGATCACTACCCGTTGAGCCCGACCAGCTAGCCAGTTTTCTATCCACTTTACTGTCCATTCATCCAGCCCATACTTCTTTAACTTGCTGGCAAGAATACTGTGGGAGACTGTATCAAAAGCTTTGCTAAAGTCAAGAAATAGCACATCCACTGCTTTCCCCTCATCCACAGAGCCAGTTATCTCATCATAGAAGGCAATTAGGTTGGTCAGGCATGACTTGCCCTTGGTGAATCCATGCTGACTGTTCCTGATCACTTTCCCCTCCTTTAAGTGGTTCAGAATTGATTCCTTGAGGACCTGTTCCATGATTTTTCCAGGGACTGAGGTGAGACTGACTGGCCTGTAGTTCCCCGGATCTTCCTTCTTCCCTTTTTTAAAGATGGGCACTACATTAGCTTTTTCCCAGTCATCCGGGACCTCCCCTGATTGCCATGATTTGTCAAAGATAATGGCCAATGGCTCTGCAATCTCATCGGCCAACTCCTTTAGCACCCTCGGATGCAGTGCATCCGGCCCCATGGACTTGTGCTCATCCAGCTTTTCTAAATAGTCCCAAACTACTTCTTTCTCCACAGAGGGCTGGTCACCTCCTCCCCATACCGTGCTGCGGAGTGCAGCCGTCTGGGAGCTGACCTTGTCTGTGAAGACAGAGGCAAAAAAAGCATTGAGTACACTAGCTTTCTCCACATCCTCTGTCACTAGGTTCCCTCCCTCATTCAGCAAGGGGCCCACACTTTCCTTGACTTTCTTCTTGTTGCTAACATACCTGAAGAAACCCTTCTTGTTACTCCTAACATCTCCGGCTAGCTGCAACTCCAAGTGTGATTTGGCCTTCCTAATTTCACTCCTGCATGCCTGAACAATATTTTTATACTCCTCCCTGGTTATTTGTCCAATCTTCCACTTCTTGTAAGCTGTTTTTTTGTGTTTAAGACGAGCAAGGATTTCACTGTTAAGCCAAGCTGGTCGCCTGCCATATTTACTTTTCTTCCTACACATCGGGATGGTTTGTTCCTGCAACCTCAATAAGGATTCTTTAAAATACAGCCAGCTTTCCTCGACTCCTTTCCCCGTCATGTTATTCTCCCAGGGGACCTTGCCCATCAGTTCCCTGAGGGAGTCGAAGTCTGCTTTTCTGAAGTCCAGGGTCTCTGTTCTACTGCTCTCCTTTCTTCCTTGTGTCAGGATCCTGAACTTGACCATCTCATGGTCACTGCCTCGCAGGTTCCCATCCACTATTGCTTCCTCTACTATTTCTTCTCTGTTTGTGAGCAGCAGGTCAAGAAGAGCTTTTCCCCTAGTTGGTTCCTCCAGCACTTGCACCAGGAAATTGTCCCCTGCACTTTCCAGAAACTTCCAGGATTGTCTGTGCACCGCTGTATTGCTCTCCCAGCACATATTGGGGTGATTAAAGTCACGCATGAGAACCAGGACCTGTGATCTAGCAACTTCTGTTAGTTGCTGGGAGAAAGCCTTGTCCACCTCAATCCCCTAGTGGTAAAATCAGCTGAATACTACTAGGTGCTAGAAAGCCTTGTTAACATCAGGACTTTGTGGAAATCCCACCTCCCTCCATGATACCTTAATTTGAGCCGTTAGGTTCTGTATTTTACTTCCTAATCATCAAGTTGTGTGACAAAGTTCCTCCTCTACCTCGGTGGGTCCTGCGCTTATTGGCGGATTTTTGTTTGCCTCAGAGATCTTCCCCTCTGGTAGAACCTACAGTCCAGATCAACTCCTCCTGTGACAGGAGTTGGGAGGTTTGGTGGGAACCCGGGTCCGCCCTCTACGCCAGGTTCCAGCCCAGGGCCCTGTGGACTGCAGCTGTTTAGAGTCCCTCCTGGAACAACTGCACGACAGCTTCAACTCCCTGGGCTACTTCCCCATGGACTCCTCCCAACACCTTCTTTATCCTCACCACAGGATCTTCCAGCAGTATGCCTTCTCATTCTCAGCGCCTAGTGCCTCTTGCTCCCAGCTCCTCACACGCAACCCCCTTCCACAGCTCCTGACATGCGCACTTCACTGACTCACTGGGAGGCTTTTGACTAGTTTCAGCCAGCCCCTGATTGGCTGCAGGTGTCTCAATCAACCTCCCTGCCTTCTGGAAAGTTCTTAATTGGTCCCAGGTGTCTAAATTGACCTGGAGCAGCTTCCATTTACTTATTCTGGTACCATGGATTTGTTTTTCCTGGGGCTAATAGATCTGTCTCCCACTACTTTCCTATAGCCATCTGGCCTTGCCCCGTCACAGTTGGCATTGTTTTTCTGAATGGCAGTAGGGCAGTCAGTGTACAAGCTTGGCCTATTTGGCCTTTCTTGTAGCTGGCTGTTTTTAGACTTGTTCTCTTGGTTCCAGCTTTGTTCTTGCTGGGAGGGCTGAAAGGAAGCCCACCAGCATCAAGCCATTTCCCTCCTGTGGGGGTATGATGTCCAGCAAGACGTAAGGAACAAAAGGGCACGAAAATAAATTATTTAATTGCCTATATACCAATGAATATAAATACAGGAATTGTGGAAAATTTATATGGGGTGCAAATAGATACAAGGAGAAATCTATGGTCAGCAGAGTTAAGGACAATAAGGAGTTTTTAAAAGTATGTTAGGAACAAAAAGAATCCTAACAATAGTATTGATCCTTTACTATATGCCAATCAACATGGGTTTATGGAAAACAGATCCTGTCAAGATAACTTGATCTTTTTGATCAGATTACGAGTATGGTTGATGAAAAGTAATAGTGTTGATGTAATAGACTTCCGTAAGTCATCTGACTTGTGTCGCATGATATTTTGATTTAAAAACTAGAACGACGTAAAGTCAACATGGTACACATTAAATTGCTTAAAAGCTGACTGATAGGTCTCAAAATGGGGAATCATCATCCAATATGTGCATTTCTAGTGGGGTTCCAGAGGAATTGGTTCTCAGCGCTATGATATTTTATATCTGTATTGAATCATCACTGATAAAGTTTGCAGATGACACAAAAATTGAGGAGTGGTAAATAATCGTGAGGAGGGGTCACTGATATGGATTGATCTGGATCTCTTGGTAACTTGGGTGCAAACAAACAATATGGCATTTTAATATGGCTACGTGAATGTATACATCTAGGAACAAAGAATGCAGGCCGTGCTAACAAAACGAGGGACTCTATTCTGGGAAGCACTGACTCTGGAAAAAAAAAGATTTGGGCATGATGGTTGATGATGAGCTCCCAGTCTGATGCTGTGTCCAAAAGGGTTAGTGCAATCCTTGGATGCATAAACAGAGGAATCTCGATCAGGGGTAGAAAGGTTATTTTACCGCTATATTGGCAGTGGTGGTGCTGCTGCTGGAATACTGTGTCCAGTTCTGACATCCACAATTCAAGAAGGATGTTGATAAATGTAAGGTTCAGAGAAGGGCCACAAGAATGATTAAAGTAGGGCTGTCGATTAATCGCAGTTACCTCATGCCATTAACTCAAAAAAATTAATTGTGATTAATCGCAGTTTTAATCACACTGTTAAACAATAGAATACCAATTGAAATGTATTAAATGTTTTGGATGTTTTTCTACATTTTCATATATATTCAATTCTGTGTTGTAATTGAAATCAAAGTGTATATTCTTTTTTATTCTAAATATTTGCACTGTAAAAATTATAAATAAAATAATTAATATTTTTCAATTCACCTCATACAAGTAGTGTAGTGTGCAGTCTTTGTTGTGAAAGTGCAGTTTACAAATGTAAAATTTATTTTGTTACATAACTGCACTCATAAACAAAACAATGTTTAAAACTTCAGAGCCTACAAGTCCACTCAGTCCTACTTCTTGTTAATCCAATTGCTAAGACAAACAAGTTTGTTCACATTTACAGGCGATAATGCTGCCCTCTTCTTATTTACAATGTCACCAGAAAGTGAGAACAGGCATTTGCATGGCACTTGTCTATCTGGCATTGCAAGGTATTTACGTGCCAGATATGCTAAACATTTGTATGCCCCTTCATGCTTCAGCCACCATTCCAGAGGACATGCTTCCATGCTGGTGATGCTCATTAAAAAAATGCGTTAATTAAATTTGTGATACAATTCTCCCCCAAGGAATTCAATGTCCCCTGCTCTGTTTTACTCGCATTCTGCCATATATATCATGTTATAGCAGTCTCAGATGATGACTCAGCACATGTTGTTCATTTTAAGAACACTTTCACTACAGATTTCACAAAATGCAAAGAAGGTAGCAATGTGAGATTTCTAAAGATAGCTACAATGCTTGACCCAAGGTATAGGAATATGAAGTGCCTTCCAAAATCTGAGAGGCATGAGGTGTAGAGCATGCTCTCAGAAGTCTTAAAAGAGCAACACTCCGATGCGGAAACTACAGAACTCAAACCACCAAAAAAGAAAGCTGGTTTGTATTGTTATTGAGCAGAACTGGGACATATGAATCTTTAGCGCATCTGGCACGTAAATACCTTGCGACACCAACTACAACAGTGCCATGAGAATGCCTGTTCTCACTTTCAAGTGACCTTGTAAACAAGCATACAGCATTTTCTCCTGCAAATGTAAACAAAGTTGTTTGTCTGAGTGATTGAACAAGAAGTAGGACTGAGTGGACTTGCAGGCTCTAAAATTTTACACTGTTTTATTTTTGAATGCCGTTTTTTTGGTACATAATTCTACATTTGTAAGTTCAACTTTCATGATAAAGAGATTGCACTTGTATTAGGTGAATTAAAGAAATACTATTTCTTTTGTTTTTTACAGTGCAAATACTTGTAATCAAAAATAAATGAACTCTATAAATTGCTGTACACTTTGTATTCTGTGTTGTAATTGAAATCAATATATTTGAAAACGTAGAAAACATCCAAAAATATTTAAATAAATGATATTCTGTTATTGTTTAAACAGTTTGATTAATCGCGATTAATTTTTTTAATCGCTTGACAGCCCTAATTAAAAGATTAGAAAACATGCCTTATAGTGATAAATAAATTGAACTCCATGAGTTTAGCACTTAACAAAGAGAAGGTTAAGAGGTGACTTGATTACAGTCTAGAAGTACCTACATGGGAACAAATATTTAATAATGGGCTCTTCAGTCTAGCAGAGAAAGGTATAATATGATCCAGTGAATGGAAGTTGAAGCTAGACAAATCAGACTGGAAATAAGGTGCACATATTTAACAGTGAGGGTAACTAACCATTGGAACAATTTACCAAGGGTCGTGGTGGATTCTCCCTCAATGGCAACTTTTAAATCAAGATTAGGGTTTTTTTCTAAAAAATCTGCTCTAGGAATTAATTTGGGGAAATCCTCTGGCCTGTCTTCTATAAGAGCTCAGGTGATCACAGTGGTCCTATTTGGCCTTGGAATCTATGAATCTGTAATGGATCACACACTTGCTACTTCTCTCTCAGGCAAGGGACAAATTCCCAGTCATTACTCCCTGTATGTGGTCTTCTCTTGTCTAGAACTCGTAACTGTCTTAAGATCCATCTCTTCATTGTCTTTCACTTCATCACTCAAGCTGTGTCTTTCTGGATGCTGGGTCCTGCTAACTGTCTCTAAATCTTTCCTAGCTTCTGTTTCTCTTTCACTGCTTGCCATTTTCCAATAGTGACTCCAGATTAGGGGACATCTGGAGTGTGAGGACAGGTTAATTTTTGTGTGTGAGAAGATAATTTACGGATACATGTCCCCCCAATCTGGAGGATTCTTTTCCCTCTGGGATTGCTCAGAAAAGGTGACATTTTAAAAGTTTTAGATGTTTATCGGTGGACGCATACTTGGGTGTGTGGTACCATCTGGGTTTTTATACAGGCACTGCACTCCACCAAAACCTCCATCAGAGAACTCCCTTTGTCCTAAGGGTGACCCTCACACCAGTAATTGCTATGGGATATCTGTTAAAAGAAGACAGATAAGAAGAAACTTGCCTCACTCAGCATTACTGTACATTGATTTTTATCATCAAGGTTTTTCCTTAGGTGGCTTAATGTAGGTCATTCGTTGATATTAAGTATCTCAGTGGTTGTGTGTATATATAGCAGCTGTCTCTCTTTAGTCCACAGGAGCTGAGAATACTTTAGCTAAGAAAACAGAGAGGTCTTCTAAAGACACCAAGACTGAGCCAGATAAAGAGGTAAGTATTGCAAAGCGATGCAAAAGCTCTATCAAGCCGGCTATTTAAAGTGTCACGTTTTAGAATATATTAACTCATACTGAGCTCTGGGAGTCTGCAGTTGAGCTGGAACAATTTTTATAGTGTGGGGGCTGAGAGCCATTGAATCAAAGTGTAAACTCTTTATATACTGGAAACCACTTTAAGCCAGGGTGCAGCAGTACCCCAAGTTCCAGCACCTATGGGAGTCTGTCACCTGAGGATTGCTGTGTTGTTTTTAAAAAAAATTGTTTTAGATTAATATAAAGTTGTGGGATGCTAAAGCAGGTGTATTAAAGCAGTGTTTTTCAAACCGTGGGTTGCCACCCAGTACTGGGTCGCGGCATATAAGGCACTGGGTTGCCTTGCTCTGGTCAGCAGTGCCGACCGGGTCATTAAAAGTCCCATCGGCGGTGCTGCCCAGCTAAGGCAGGCTAGTGCCTACCTATTCTGATACTGCACTGCGCCCCGGTCTTCGCCACCACACCCCTGGCTCATCGTCCCAATCTCTTTGCCCAGCCAGTCCCCATTTTCTCTCCCAACACTCCAGATCTGTTTCCACTCCTGGCTCCCAGTCATTTTCTCTCTCCCCTCCCACCTTTAGTCCGAGTTTTACCAGGCTTCTTGTCCCAATCTACTCCTTTCCCTTTATGTGGTCTGGCTCCTGTCCCCTTTGCATTCAAGTCAAGCACCTTCCTGTTCCTTTCTGACTGGGCACCAGCAGAGGGGATATTGAAAGTGCAGGAGAGACAAGCTCCCTGCTCTCAGTTCTGATGCCTGCAGTGTTTCAAGCTGAATGGTTTGAATACTACATTTAAGAGAGACTTCTAAATGAACAAATCTTTCTTAACACTTTTAATGTGTAATAAAGCTGTCACTTTAGATCTCAATTTGCTAACCATGCTTGTCTGAGATTAGAGTTCTAGACTAGATTTTGTGTGTGCGTCTCTCTTCTCAGAATTTTAATATTCCTCTTGCTATTTATCCCCAGAAGTCTGAGCACTAGGCAAATTCCTTCAAATTCTTGCGTATTCTTTATTAGAGAAAATCTGTTCTGTCGCCAGCAAGTGGTGATGTCCTGGTATCCATAATACATTTTCTAAAATGAAAGTAAAGGTAGACTGAGCAGAAACGAACAGGAAGCATTTGGATAATATCTGGCAGGCAGTCTTCAGCATCTGAAAGATGGATGCCTTCTGGTTATTGCCACCTTGCTTGTGATCAGAGAAAGTAAAATTGTGCCACCTTGCTTGTGATCAGAGACATTATGCCACCTTGCTTGTGATCAGAGAAAGTAAAATTGTGTTTTGTATGCTCTTGGTCCAGATTAAGTGAGTAGTTTTGTTCTCAAGTGGGCATTTCCATAGCATGACTGACTTTTTAGATCATAATCATAGAATCTCAGGGTTGGAAGGTACCTTAGGAGGTCATCTAGTCCAACCCCCTGCTCAAAGCAGGACCAATCCCCCTAAAGATAACTTGGAGACTTGTGACAAAAGCGGGGGCCTTAGGCGGACCGTCTGAAGCACATGGTGCTGTTTATGGGGAAAGTGGCTACAGAAGATGGATAGGTATGTTAGTTAACCCTAAGGCAAAACACATTGAAAAGGTCTGTCCTGTTTTACAGATGACTGTTGAAACTTTTGGCTGTAGCGTTTTCTAATATCCTGTCATTTTTGGCCACATCTATAGTGTCTGTTTATTGCTACACAAGCTATGTTGCTCTGAAACTGGTCATTTTGGATCATCCTTTAAGTCTCCTCTGAAAGAACATCATTAGATGTGAATTTCTACTGGGAAATGATCTGGAATATATATTAAAACAGTTTTACTGAATCAAAGAAAGCATAGCTGCTCTGAGAGAGACAAAGGCAGTAGTTCCATAGAGCTTTGTATGGGAGTTTTCCATAAATATTAAAGTTCCAAATGACTATCTTTTGATGGTGTCACTTATTCACACTCCATTCATATAATGGAAGTCGTACATTAAAGTATACAGTTTACCAGCCAAAATTCTCTGTCCTAGGACATTCCTTTATGGCTGACGGGGTTAACTAACATTAGCTGAAGTTGGTGGGACATTTCTTTACAGCCTACAGACCTCCTGTTACCAGGAAAAAATAAGAGATTAATATTTCCAAGTAAGTCATATCATCAAAATCACACAAGTTGTAAGGACCTTGACAAATATAGATCTTTGTCTGTTGCTGTCATGCATCTCAAATGGTCAGTAAATGGTGGCTGTTGTTAAACAAAACTTTGATTCAGAATAATGACAGCTGTTTTAGAAGCAAATAATGGGAATATAAAAGGTTGGAGAAAGATTCAGAGAACTCTCCAAAGGAGATAGTAGCTCTCAGTGCATTGGAAATGAGCTGTATTTCAAGTGTTTACTGTTCACTTAACACAGAGATACATTCATTCAGAGAATGTGCTAATTGGTTTATATTGATATGCAGACATGAGCAAAGCCTAGGTCTATATTTAAAAAACAAGCATAGCAATGTTGTTCTAATTAGGGTAGCAGTACCCTTTGGAGGATTCTGGGGTAATGGGTGAATTAAAATTACTCCCGAGAATAGGAATGCTGAAGGGTTGTTTTTTTAATGTAGTGCCCAGTCTGTCAGACTTGACGATTTATATGGGGAGAAGGGGGTATAACAAACTGCTAATATCTTACAATACATGTATGAGTTGTATACCCTTTCTGTTGAGTGGGAGATACATTTTACCACAATGGCCAGTGAGTAATATGAGAAGTCCAGTAAGTAGACATTGGTCCAAGTTATATCCCCATGAGACCCTGAATACTAGGGTGCAAAGACTAACTTCTTTTCCTCCCAGGTTATAAAGGCATATTTTCAGTGTATTACTTTTGTCCTTGAGTTCCCAGTTAACTACTTAGCCTTCAGACCACCTAGGAGTATAAAATCACTGAGCCAATGATTGAATCCTGAACAGATCTTGTGCCCAGCAGTGTTCTAACCTCTGCCATGTCGTTACACAAAAGACTCATGCCAAAAGTATCATGGTGACTTGTGAGGGCAGTGGAGCTCAGTGGAAAGGCTGAGGTCATTGACAAAGAATTTTCATAATGTCCCTGCATTAACGATCTCGTTAATGTAGTGGTTGAACAGCATTGTCCATGTGGATCAGAAGAGGGATTTAAAAGCAAAAGTAGCGGTGTATCTCTCCGGAGCATATTCTCCTCTTGATGTGCTAGGTTTCCAACAATCAGCATTACTTTTGTGCCTCTTACCACATAAATACAGCTATTGAAGGGGTGTAGCTGCTAATACTGGAGGCCTGAGTAGCAGATTTAGATGTAGCACAGACTTTTTTAACCTTCCCAAACAAATACAAGTAAGACCTCACATATTTTGCAAGTATTTGTACTTATTACTTGGGCTAAGTCTTAAATTAATTTTTCCAGACTAGTTTGAAATTGACTGTAAAGTAAAAACTGTTGTAATGATTCTATTACTGACTGCTCTTTAAAGTCTCAGAGCCTCTGAATTTGTAAGAGAACAGAATTAATATACTTTTTTTTATCTCCCTTTGGAAAAAGTCAGATTGTAAACATGGTCTTTCTGTTTTTGTACATTACCATAGTGATAAAAATTAGCTATTTTCACCTGTTGCCATGGTGCACGTGTTGTACAAAAATGTAAAACCATGCTTTTACTCCCTACCTGACACAAATAAATCACTAAACCAGCTCTGTTAGAACCCTCTCCACCTATTCTCAACTTCTTCCCCACCTGTGCTAATAATTGCATCACCAAAAGTCATGAGAACGCTTGACCAAACCAGATGTGCCCCAAAGGCTCTCAACCCAGATTTTGCTGGAATGCTAGGTTTTATTTTGCCTCTTGCATAATGTTATTAATGTAAAAAGATGATAGTAATTAAAATAAACCACTTCATTATTACCTTCACTTTTGTTTGTAGTAGTTTTATTTTGCAGTAAATTTCAATACTTCCTAAAGAGTGAAACCAGAACATTTCCTATCTTGCTATAGGTAAAATAACTGCAAAAATCTAATTGAATAAATGTTTATCAAAACTAGTTGCTTTATTCAATATCACCTGTTGTTCATTTTGTGTAGTGGCTTTTCTGACTGTAATATCTGTATGTTCTTGTTTTGTTTCAAGCCTTCTGAAATTCTGAAGGCAGAGGTATGCGCCTTACTATTTTTGAGTGGCTCAAACTAGTTGTTAAATCTGACTTGCTCATAGATTGCTTGCTTGCCCATAGGATGCCTGTAGTGATTAATGGCTCCTGCAAAGAGTTGAAACAATCACATAATTGCAACCACTATTTAAAAATAATTATTTTTCAGTTTTGTGTTAGGACAAAATCAGTAAGTTCTCTCTACTGTCTGCATTCTTAATTCCCATTGTGCTCATGAACATTACTAGCATGGGGAAAATATGCCCTCTAAATGTAAATTTGCAGACCCTCCTCTAGCATGTAATCTTCACCTTCTTAATGTTAACAGTGTCTCAAATTATTATCAAAGGGGTACACTGTCTCCGTGCTTTTCCTTACTGTATAGAAATATACAGTAGTTTGGTAAGCATACTTTTCCTTTCTTTCTCCTATATTTCATTTTACTTCATATATGTCTTTTATGGTAAGCGTTTTCCTTAATGCATGGGTAGGAGTTCTATAGCCATATATTTCAGTTATCACGATGTAAGAAATATTATTGCGTGCTGTTTAGCTTAGAGCATTGTTCAGATTTGAGAGCGTATTGAAGATTTTTTTAATAACCATATAGAAATGATCAAGATATGAGTCTCATTCATATCATGAGAATATGCATTATCAGTAGAGTTGGCATATATTCTTGGATGTAAAACACATGGGTTATTTAATTCATAGAAGCATTCAAAAGTCAGATGAGGGGGAAATCCTGAGAGGTGCTAAACATATTTCAGGATTTGGACCAAGATGCTGAGATATATAAAGGGAGAGTGAATTTCAATGGTTCTCAAACTTTTGTACTGATGACCCCTTTCACATAGCAAGCTTCTGAGTGCAACCCCCCTCATAAATTAAAAATACTTGTAAATATAGTTAACACCATTATAAATGCTGGAGGCGAAGCATGGTTTGGGGTGGAGGCTGACAGCTCGCAACCCCCCCCCATGTAATAACCTCACGACCCCCTGAAGGGTCCCGACCCCCAGTTTGAGAACCCCTGGAATATGGGAAAAATAAAACTGCATTCTGTAAATCACTGGTATGCTCTCACCTCATACTGTTCAGTTTTGGTCACTACATCTTAAAAATTATGTAGACAAAATAGGAAAGTTCTGTAAAAGGGCAGTGAAACTGATTAGAGGTATGGTGGATGACATTAATAATGAATGGTTTAGTGAAAGCTACTGGGTGTTCTGTTCCCTCTGTGCCATGCTATAAGAATGGGAGCCATGGTTAAATGACGAGCTAATCTCCATCATTGGGCTCATCATTCAACCTGCAAGTGAGCAGAAGTCTTCACAGCAAATTCAGAGACACCTTTTTTTTGAGCAGGGGGATATGACAAAATAGTACTTGTCTGAAGATCTATCTTTTTCCATTCTGCCCCACATTTGGCTTTGGAGTAAAGTTTTTGTATGGTATGATCTCCCCTCCCTGCCTGAATCTTCTGCTAGAGTGGAAGGAAACCACCTTATACCCCATGTACAGAGACCTTCTTTGGGGGCAGTTGAGCCCCATCTAGTGTGTGTGCTGCAGCAGTGGGAGTGACAGGCCCCTAGGGCACCCACTCCTACAGTGTCTCACTTCCCCCAGGTTGCCTTAATGGTGGTGACAATCAGTGCCCCTATCACAGACCAGCAGTGGGACTGGAACAGTCTTTCTGCAGACTGGGAAATCATCTCTGCGTTGGGTATGCTTAGTTCACATTTGTGAGGTTATCTCTTGAAACCGTGAAGGCTAAAAACTTCAGTTGCTTTAAAACAAAAAAGGTAAGAAATTGCACTAATCTAGGAAAGTTTCCAGCTTGCTAGCCCTGATTTTATTAATATATGTATGTGAATCTGTCCCTATGAATGAAATCTAACTTATATTAACATGTGGGTTGGGGTTTTTTTTAAGAGTAAAAGTCCTGCAAGAATACCAAGGCAGTCTTCAACAAAGGGACCCAGGCAACGAGTCAAACCTGGAGCAGAAGGTAACTGGAAAGCATTTTTCTTTGTCTATTAAATATGCTTGAGAGATGAATAGGAATGTCATAAATGTATAAAGTATATATGTTTACTATTTTATGCACAAAACGTGTATTTATAAATCCAAATGGCAATTTTTTGCATAGATTGTGAGAGTAGATATATCTACCCAATTTAGCATGCAAAACAAAAACAATGACAACCAAAAAAAAAAAAACTCCAGAAAAGCTATGCATGCTAAATTGAAGGCACAAACTTAGAGGCTGATGTTGAAAATTTGTTACGGTGTATTAGATCATGACCTATGATATCTAGAAAGTCTGGAAACTTTTTTTATTTTTTTTCTCTCACAAAGGATGCTTCTTGATGCTTCATAAACTATCAGGACTAGACAAATATTTTCTGTAAAACTCTGTATAAGTGTATGTGTGTGGTTGTGCAAATGCTATGGACAGCTTGTGTATAGCGAAGTATCTAGAATTTCCCTTTCAATATGAAATTCTTGAGGGCAAAAGATTTTGAAAGATTTAAACTTGAAATACTTATTATAGGATGCCATTCACCATGGTATCTGGGTGCCTTTGCAAAGATCTCAATAATGATGCTGCCCTGCGACTTTTAAACTGATCACTTGACTAGGAACCCAGCATTTCATAATTTTATCAGTTGGTAAGACCTAGGCATAGACATGTATCTTAAAACTCTTTCTGAGAGCAGCCAGGGTCATATTTACATTTACTTTGGGAGAGAGAGAATTCCAGAAGTGTGGGCATGCAGTTAAGAATGTCCTTTCTCCAATACCTAAAAGTCTTTGTTTCCGGAACATGGAGTTCCAGATTTGTGCATGAAAATCGGTTAGGTGCTTTTTTGGCAATGACAAGGTAGTTCATAAGATGAATTGAGCATAATAACCAATAACCATAGTAACCTATAACTTAATTTCACCTTGCAGTAATTTGATAGACAGCCCAGAAAGTAGAAGACAGGTTTGATATGCTTTTGAGTTCACCACATTCAGAAGATGGTTGGATGAATTCTTGACTAGATAGGATTTTTGGGGTAGCTTTTGCTTACAGTTTCAGTCCTGAGAGGTGCAGAAGCATTGGTGACTGTAACACAACCCATATGTGACAGGATGGGACAATGTCTCTTGTGTGATCAATGTAATCTGCAAGTCTAGCAATATTGAGCAGTCAAGTAGGATCGCTAGACTGCAGACCATGTTGATGATTAGGAAGATGGCCCCAATTATTGGAACAGATATCTTTTGATAGATTCTCTAAGTGCTTTCCTCAAACACGCTGCATAAGATCAGGCTTGTCCAGATTGAGTTTCAGCTATCTTTTTTTCATCCTGGTCTGTTTCTGCCTTGGGGCTTGTCTAGGAGGTCTGGATTAGAGAAGGATAGGGAGCTAGGTGTCATCAGTACACTGCTGACTTTGTAGACCCTATTGTTTCCCACAATGGCTTCACCTAGAAGTTGAGGAATAAAAGGGGGGATGGTACTGAACGTTGTGGGATTCCACTTCTGCGAACCTCTGATTCCTCGCTTATTTGCTCTCTGGAAACAATCAGAAAGGAATGAGCAGGGTCAATCTGAGGCCATTCTGTGCCTGGCAGCTGTCCATTTCCCTGAGAAGATGGGAAGGAGTGAGGGGAGTGTAGCAGCAACGGGATGTGGTTTGGAATTGTGGCAGAATTATGGAGGATTCTGTTGCACCATTGACTGCACCTTGGGCTTTCCTTGGTTTTAATATCTCTGCATGCATTCTGCTCAGAAGCAAGGTGCACTCTGGAGTTTCCCAGTTTTAGTGGAATTGAAATAGAGCTTCAATGGATACCATCATATTTTTGACATTTGTGTATTATTTTGTCATTTGATTAAATACAAATACTGGCAAATGGCCAGTATTCAGACACACATCTAATCTGAATCAAAGAATTTTCACATTGCTAGCGTGGATACGCCGTGCTGTTGTGACATATGCAGGAAGAAGCTAGATCTCTGCGTCACAGATGTTTGACCTATACTAAACCAGTTTAAACCAAAGTTTAGAAAGTCATGTGTTTCTTGTTTCTGTTCCTTTTCTCATTTTTGCTGGTTCACAAAGTGGCTGTTGTCATGGATGTCAAATGTCTTCTCTGTCAGAACTTTTGTGCTCTGAAACCACAGTATTCAATGATTAGTTTAATGCTGTGATCATAGAAAAACCTAAGAAATACTCTGTAAATAAATCACATTGTTTAAGGCACTTCCCTTACTGCAGAAGCGGGCACCAGCATTAGGAAAGAGTATTAGTACACCATCAGATTCTTAGCCTACATACTTGAATGGTTGCATTCACATTGTCATCTTCTGGGTGTTGCATGGAAAGTCACAGTGCTGTGAAGGAAAGGAAGCTGTAGCAAACAACTGTATGCTTATTGAGACATTTGATATTCCACCTTTCTCTCATTTCAAACTTGATTTTTAAGTGAAATGTAGTACCATAGTGAGTGAAAATTAACTGTGTATACCAAGGTGAATCATATGGAAAAAAGAAAACTAGGTTCCTAGCAATATTAGAAAATTACTTCTATGCCATCTCCAAAAACCCCAAAAGCCCCATGGATAAATCAAGAAGAAAATCTTCCAAGAGACACTCCTGGGTTTCCTGCTTTAGTGTAATGTTGGGATCAAGTGTAGCTAATCAAACTTTTGCTATGATTTGGGTTCATACCTAACTCCTTAACAAGAAAAAAAATGAGTACATGTGAAAAGTGCCTACTTTGACAGCATGCAAATTGAAGTCATCTGTAGGACAGATACAGATGGGACAAGCAGCAACGTAAGCCTTTCCCTTGCCACCCTGCCAACATACCACGACTGTGTTTGAAAAGATCACTGAGTAAAGATGTAGTTGTCTCCAAGTTTCAGTCCTTGGCCTCTATCCTGAGACCGTCCAAGTTATCAGTTGTGGCAATGGTTCTGTGATGGCCACACTTGCCCATTAGGAAGTCAACTAAGACCACCAATCCATTCATATGAATAGGCAATTTAAGTTATTGGATGGGGATTCCTTTGAATCCCTACAGACCATAGCAGATTTGAGCCTGATACCAACTCTCCGTCTCTGTTGCCACATTCTCCTTCTAAAATTTCTCTTTATCTCCTTAGACCATGTTTAAGTGAAGATTTTAGTCTTTTTAGTTAATTCTAAAATACAGCTAATACAGCTGTCCTGTACTTTGCAAAAATGTAACCTATCTTGTTTATCTTTTAAGGTTCTTCATTCCAGCTGATTAGGTCACCACCTGTAGTTAGTAAGTGCATTAGATATGGTATTTGTACACCAATTGACTCTATAACATTTCTTTTAAAATATCCTAAATGCTTATCTCATAACTTTCATGTCAGGAAGAAAGGAATCTAAAAACAGTGCAGCTAGTGTCTCAACTGAAAAAATGCTTAGCCCTTCATATATGAAAGCCAGGAAGGACACTATAGTGAAACAGCTAGGTAAGAAGCAAACCTGTCCATTAACCATGTCTCATGTTTTGGTACTTTAGTTGGCATTTCCATATTCTATGCTTTTTTTCCCCCCTAACTTCATTGATTTTAACTGTTTAATATGGATTGTACTTTTCTCACCATTTTTGAACACTTTAAAGATTTAACACCATTCATCTTGGTCGCAGCAGCAATAATTCAGATTTTTACATTAATTTAGACACTTGCATTGATTTTAAAAGATGAATTTTCACTTTCTTCCTCTACCTGGTTTTTAAAAAGGTAAGAAATACTGCTGAGAAACTCACAGTTTAGGCAAATGAGATGTTTAGTTCTCCACATCCGTTAGTCTTGGCCTGGAACATTCCTGCTATTCCAGCTTTTGTGCAGATTGATAATCATGGTGTACCATTCAAACCACTTTGTGTATTGGACTCAAATCCCCTATGTTCAGAAACTGATCCCAAGCTAGTTTGGTTCCAAGGTGTGTCAGGTGAAGGTGAAAAGCTAACATGTTACATCAGATCATGGGTACAATATAGAAAAGTACTTAGGCACCTGGTAGGATTTCCGAAAGTGCCCATGAGCCTTAGACTCATTCATTTCCTGTGTTAATGCCTGTTGCAAATTATTTGGTGGTTGTTGGAAGTTTGTCAGCTCAGAGCTTTGCATGTTCTTTTTAATGTTAAATCTGAAAGAAATAAGGCCAGGAAGAAAAGAGTCTTGCACTACAAATAGACCTGCAAATGCAGCCATTGTGTTAATAAAACTGAAATGGAAACTACAGGAACCTTTCCATCTTAATGAATACTCGCTAATTATAACCGATGATGCCATATTTTGCCCATCCTTATTCTTAAAATTTAATTATCCTGTGTAGTTAAACATTAAATCTACCGTCATTCAAGTTACCAGTGATGAACTATTTTCACTGTTGTTTGTCTTTAGTAAAACTAATTATATAGTAATGCAAATATTAAGTTAATCTATAAATTATATGTTGCAATTGTCAGTGATTTTTAAATAACTCCTTCCATTAAATCAGTTGTGATTTTTGGTCTATAATTGTCTTTAACAGAGCATGTGAACAGTCTTCCTTTTAAAATAATGAGTATTTTTGTTTCATAACATTGTTTCACCAAAGCATTTAGTCCTTATGTAAAGAAAATACTAGATTTTGTGCAAGTGTTAGGAGTAGATCATTTACAAGATTTAAAGCCTCTTTGCCTGTGTACC
Source organism: Chelydra serpentina (assembly GCA_037349315.1). Classification (NCBI taxonomy): domain Eukaryota; kingdom Metazoa; phylum Chordata; order Testudines; family Chelydridae; genus Chelydra; species Chelydra serpentina. The sequence continues at coordinate 48,500,197 of JBAIAC010000029.1, read as the reverse complement.
CATGTTAAAAATAAGATTTTTATAAAGTGATATAGAAACGCATGCTTTATATTGGGAGAGCAGGAAAGAGGAAAGCTTGTGAATTTTACATTAAAAACATTTGTGAAATGTCAGTGGATCCACAGCCATATCTGCATGATCATCAAGAGTGTCATCTTGCCTACCGAGAAGGCAGCAAAAGCGCTCCACCGTCGTGGTTTGAAAATCTGAAGAATAAACATATGATAGGATGCTCTTGACAACTGAGATGTATGCTGTTGCTTGTGAACACATTACATAATGCAGCAACTGATTCTGAAATGTCTGGGAGTTATGTCCCTCATGTGTATAGTACATATCTCATTGTAAACTATTTTATGTCAGGAAGAAAGGAAGCTAGTAAAACTGCCACTAGTATCTTGGTTAAGAAAGCAGCTAGTATATTAAAAGAGAAAGCTGAGTCAGTCACTACAGTGCAAGAGCCAGGTAAGAGAAAACAATGCTTGGTATGTCATAGCTGAATAGGGTTTAATAATGTTTTATTAAACACTCCTGCAATAGCAGTGTCTTCATTGTTTACCTTTTTAGCTAGCTGATATAATATAGGAATTACTCTACCAGACTAGCTCAGTGGTCCATATAGTCCAGTATTCTGTCTCTGACAGTTGTTACTAGCAGATGCTTCAAAGGAATGTGCTAGAAATCCTCTAGTGGACAATTATGAAATAACCTGTCAACAAGATATATTTATTCCTAAAACCATTAGTGGTTGGCTTATGCTCTGATGTGTGAGTGTTCATATCCCTTATTCATGTAAATATTCTTTTCTAATATACCTGGATGTTTTCACCATCCATACAAATGTCTATTCCTTTTTTGATTCCTACTAAGCTCTGGCCTCGTGGATATCTTATGGCAGAGTTGTATAGATTGATTGTGTGGTGTTCCAAATTTGTAACAGTTTTAAATTTGTTTCCTTTCATTTTCTGTGAATGTCCCTGTGTTCTTTTCCTATGAGCAAAGCTAAATAAGAGCACCTGATTTACCTTCTCTGTACTATTCATTACATTGTGTACCTCTATCATGTCCTCTTTTGTTTCTCCTCTAAACAATCCTAGTCTTTCCAATCTCTCCTTACACTAGTCTTTCCATGTTTGTAATCTTTTTCATCACCTATCTCTGGACCCATTCTACTTCTGCTGTAGTTTTTGGGGCAAGGGTGACAACTGAACACATTATTCCGGCGAAGGCATACCATTGATTTATATAATGGTATTATACTTCTAGTAGTATTTTCTGTCCCATTCTTTATATGTTCTAACAGTTTGTTTGCTTTTTTGACCATGGATGCTCAGTGCACAGAGGTTTTAATTGAGCTGGCCACAGTGATACTCTACATCATTTTTCAGAGTGGTTGCAGTTAATTTAGCACCCAGCAATGTGCATGAGTAGTTCATATTATTCTTTCTAATATGAATTATCTTGCATTTGTTAGGTGTCCTTTCAGTATACATACACCTGGGAAAGTGGTTTAAGATAGTGGGGATATGAAATCTCTTCCATCGTTTTAGCATGGACTGCACCAAAAATAATTGTATTTCTACGTAGCATTAAAAAGTTGGACAATAACCATGGATTAGGCATTTTGTTATGTGATTAATTTCAAATTGTACAGTGCACATATTGCGTATTTTGAAAGTAGTTACTTGATAACACTTCACAATTTTATTACTGAATACCATGTAATGGCAAGTTATTGGAACTGAATCAATCAGTTATTTGCCATATAATCCAGAAGGCATACTTTAGTAACTGCTTAGGTTTTACTAGGTAAATACAGTATCATTTAACTACTTACCCTGCTAGTAAATGATAGTTTATTCTATTCAGGAGCAGTTTACAAATATATACTTTCTTGTGTTTGTAACTTATGTAGTTCAGTCTTTTGCTTCTTGGGATGAAAAACTTCCTGTGGTGGGTGTTTTTTTGTGGTTTTTTTGGTACTTCAATAATTATGTGAAAAACCATTGTAAATTTAGGTTACAGTGTAGTAGCCGTGTTAGTCTGTGTCAGCAAAAAGAAAATAAGAAAGAAAGAAATACTTGTGGCACCTTAGAGACTAACACATTTATTTCAGCATAAGCTTTCATGGGTTAGAACCCACTTCATCGGATCCATGGAATGGAACATACAGTGGACAGATAGTTATACAGTCAGAGAAACATGATAAGGTGGAAGTGCCTATACCAACCTTAAAAGGCTAATTAATTGAGAGGAACCATAACCCTGCTGTTATGGTTCCTCTCAATTAATTAGCCTCTTAAGGTTGGTATAGGCACTTCCACCTTATCATGTTTCTCTGACTGTATAAATATCTGTCCACTGTATGTTCCATTCCATGCATTGTAAATTTGTAACTTTCCTTATTTGCACTCAAGATACTTCATTAAACCAGAGTAATCCTTAAACAGGTAGTTTGGTGGACTAAATATTTAGCACAGCAATTTATTCTAAACTTTTATTATATCACTAATTTCTTCCTCTTGTAAATTCTTTTATGCTAGGAATAGTGGAAATGAATAGTCCTGCAGATAGCGTTTCAGATGAAAAAACAGCTAGCATATTGCATGCAAAAGCTGAACCCAGACCTGCAATAAAACACCAAGGTAAGAAGAATAAAACCTTGGTCAGTACCTTGGAATTCCTTATTTGGGTCCATGCTCCTAAGTACATGTAAGAAGTTAAGCTGTGTTCTTTTCTGCCTAATTCAGATGCTCCCCTATAATTTAATCTCATCCTGTAACTATTAGTGAATTTCGTAGTTCAGAAATCATATCTTTCCTAGTAAGGTCTTTACTCCCTACTGAAGCACAATGCCTTTCAAGTCAAAACTTGAAGATAGGTGGTGGTACTCTAATATATGCTAATGAGTGGCAGAGATGAGCCACTCCACATCTGTTATCAAGTTGTATTCATGAATAATGCGATAATAGATTTGAGACCCTTGTTAGACATCCTAAAGCTTCTATTTTCTGGTCTATTTTTATGATGTGTGTCTTTCCTATGGTGACCAATGAACTATTGTTTTTCTCCCCACAAACTGTACTTTGTTGATGGCATGCTGTGAGGGGGATACAAACAATGCTGAAAGGGAGAGGGAAGTGTGGTAACAGACTACATTGTTGTTGCACTTGCACTCTAATGCAGGCAGAACTATCAAAAGAAGCAATCAGCATGTGCCCTTATGTCCGAGGAGAGAGAGGCCAGCTGCACCCTGTCTTGATGACTGTTCCCATCCCAGAATTGAGTGACTTGCAGGATGTCCCCATTTGTTCAAATGGTTGGGTTTCCCCCTGCATATCTACAGACTGTTGCAGCCTGCTAACGCTGTACAACATTTTAGAGGAAATTCCATCTCCTCATCCTTATTTCACTATTTTAAAAACCCACGTAGTTCCTGAGGATTACAACATAAGAATACCTAATTAAAAGGGTAAGTAGATACTGTAACCAAATTAAAATTTAGAAACAAATCAAGAATGCAGGCTAAAAGCCTGTAGATACGCAGGGGGAAACCATACCTCATCGTCCCCAGAGATGTCAACAAGCTTTATTGCCCATGTATGATTTCCTTAATTGATCAGCCATGGCTAAATTTGAGGAGCAGGTGCCCGAGGCCTCATGTGAGGAGTTCTGGGCATTTTTTGGTTGCCACAACATCTCTGCAATCTGCCATTGATGTTGCAGTTACTGGGGTCAGGGCCATGGCCTTAGCAGTAATCATGAGGAGGGCTTCCTGGTTGCAAAACTCTGGGATCACTCTCGATGTCCAGCAAGCCATAAAAGACTAGCCCTTTGATAGTTGAGTCTTGTTTTCAGACAGGACGGATGACACTTTGCAGTCCTTCAAGGGTTCCAGGGCTACTTTGTGGTCCTTGGGAGTGTTCATGCTGTCTGCACAAAGATGCCCCAAGGGGTGGTGCAGCAGCAGCAATGTCGCCTGCAGCATTCCTTTGCACAGCCTTTCCCCCTGAAACAATGGGACTGGCCTAGAAAGAGGAATAGATCCCACAAGAGAAAGCAGTCGGGGTTGGGCCTCCCTCAGTGCAGGCTAAGTGGCCACTGGACTTCTTTGTCCAGAGCACTGGTCCAGTTGTTCCTTTGTCCCTTTGGGGACAGGTTGGTCCGCTTTTACAATGCTTGGGACTCTATTACCTCCAAAAGCTATCAGATCAGACTTTGCATACCAGTTTCTCTCCACACCCTCTTCCTACCCCACCTTCTCCATCCCTATTCAGGGACCCCTTTCGTGAGACACTGCTCATCAAGCAGGTTAGCTCTCTGTTGAAGTTGGGAGTGGTGGAGGAAGTTCCGTCAAAACAGCTGGGCCACAGTTTTTACTCCCGGTACTTCCTAATACCAAAATGCAAAGGTGGAATAAAACCAGGTCTTGACCTTCGCGGCCTCAACAAATTCATCAAGTACATGAGATTCCACATGGTCACTCTATCAGCTGTCCTCCCTGCGCTAGTCTCAGAATGACTAGTTCGTTGCTCTGGACTTTCAGAATGGGTACTTTCATGTGGGCATTCTGTTGAGCCACAGGAAGTTTCTGTGTTTCGTAGTAGGAGTATGCCACTTTCAATATACGGGTCTCCTGTTCAGCCTTTCTTTTGCCATGCTAAGTCTTTACCAAATGTATGATGGTGGTCATCAGGAGGAAGGGAGTCCACATCTTTCTGTATCTCAACAACTGGTGGTTGAAGGGGTGACTTCAGAGAGGATGTTCTTACCCACGTCAACATCATGTTACATTTTCTTGACCGTCTGGGACTAATTTTAAACACCGCAGAGTCAATCTTGGCTCCCACTCAAAAAGTCAAGTTTATTATGATCATGTTAGACTCCACGAGGTTGAGAGCATTCCTGCTGACTGACCTCTTCCAGGCAGTTCAACATCTGCCTCTGTCTGCAATCCCAGCCTACAACAGTTTGCGTGTGCCTGAGCTTGTTGCGCCACATGTCTGCCTGCAAACAGGTGGCCCAGTTTGCCAAGTTGTACCTTCTGCCCCTTTCAGATATGGCTCAGGAAAGTTTGCTACCCTGTCCTGCATCCTCTGGACAGGTTGGTTCACCTCCCTCCACCAGTCCTAGATTCCCAATGTGTGTCAGGGGTCCCCTTTGCTTAGCCCTCTGACCAAGTCAGTGGTTACTGACACTTCCTTTCTGGGTTGGGGTGCGCATCAGGACTCATTGAGGGTGTAGGGCCTGCGATCGGAACAGGAAGCCTTCATCCATATCAATGTGCTGGAACTTTGGGCTTTCCAGAAAGCATGTTGTGCCTTCCAGAACTGCATCAGACATTCAGTGGTTCACATACTCTCAGACCATACCACCACGATGTACTATGTGAATAAGCAAGGGGGGAGTAATTCCAGTTTACTCTATCCAAGGCTTTGGAGCTGTGCTCCGGCTATGCTCCAGCTCCAGGCAAAAACGTGCTGCTCCACTGCTCCGGAGCTGCTCTGCGGGCTCTGCTCCAAAGCCCTGACTCTATCTGGAGGCAATCAATCTGTGGCAGCTTTGCAACAAGGAAAACATCACTAGAGCAGCAGTCCAGTTGTCGGGGGTGAAAAATAGTCTTGAGGACCGTCTCAGTAGGATTTTTTCCCTGAGCCACGAGTGGTCGTTGGAGGAGAGTGTCCTTCAGGTCATCTTCGCAACATGTGGCACCCCTGTGATCGACCTGTTTGCAATGAGGGCAAAACAGAAAGTGTCGCCTATTCTGCTCCCATTGCTGTCTCAGTCCAGGTTCCCTCTCTGATGCCTTCCACTGCAGCTGACAGTCGGGTCTTTATGCTTCTCTCCCCCTCCACCCCCACCCCATTCTGGTCATCCAACAGGCTATCCTCAAACTCGAGGTGGATCAGGCCAAGCTCATACTCATTGCTCCAGCATGGCTGAGACAGTGCTGGTTCTCGGACCTCCTTGCTCTGTCAGTTGAGCTTCCCATATCACTTGTTCTTTGTCCTGATATGCTTGCTCATGACCATGGCCGCACTTTTCATCATGTGATCAGCTCCCTGCACCTTAGTCGTGCTGCTACATGGCTGAATGAAGAGGAGGAGCAACGCTCTGCGGCCGTCCAAGAAGTCCTACTCAATCATAGGAAGTTCTCCACTAGGACTGCCTACTTAGCCAGTATCTAATAGGAAATCTTACTTGAGCTCTACTGAGAGAAATTTCTGTTGTTCTAAAGGGAGTTTAGATTAAATGATTTCCATCCCTTTGCTGGGAATGGTTAGTTTTTTAAATTTTACTAATTAGTGATAGATCAGTTTAGCTGTATGGTCACATTGGGTATTCAGTACCTTTTTAGTTCACTTTAGGAGTTATCATTCAGAGATTATTAATCTATTGCACTCAGATAATCACCGTGGAATTCAAGGCAGCTGTCTGACTGCATTAGGCTCCCTTCAGATTTCCATACAGTGTCTTTGCAGGCATTCACATTTTCAGCAACAGTTTATAAGAACAGAACATAGCTTTCCTTATAATATACCTAGTGCTTTAAAGGGTTTATAGGGTGCTCGTGATGACTGCTTCTAAATATTCTAATCTGATTTTTTTCTCTACACCTTTCATTTGTTAGCGTAATTGTGGATTATGCTAAATTTACATTGAAGTGGGACAGCTCCCTATGGTCTGGTCAGCTGGAAGCTTCAGGAGTTTCTTGTCTTTTATTAAAATTGTTTCAGCCCATGATTAAGACACTAATCTGTGTTTTGCATAATAACTACAGCATTATAGAACAGACTGTGATTCTATACCTGGAGTGTTCCACTAAATTATTTGCTCTTTATAGTAATGTTTCAATCCCTTTGTGGGTTGTAGTTTTCTGTAGTTCTGTTCTAGTGCTAGGTGTCTAACTTGATCATTATTTTCTTTAGCAAGATTTAGAATCTCTTATCTGAAGACTGATAAATGTTTTATTTTTTCAGGAGAATCTGCCAGTGATGCAGGTATAGTAAGGATTACATTGAAATATAAATACTTATCAGCAGTTAAAATTAAATTCGTCGTAGTAGTATTAAATCATTTTTATAGTTTTAATAGTGTATTTTTCACACTTACATCAGTATACATTAAAGAATGTTTAATTTATAAACAAAAAGAAATGTAAATGACTTTTGTTTTCACACCTTTTAATAATTTTTTATTCAAGTAGTTGTAAGTTAAAAAATAATAAAAAGCTACCCTAGGAGTTGGTCTGTATTTAGGGTTAAGTGGTGTTTCTGTATGGTGGTTTTTTCTTTTTTTTTAATTACAACTGCTTTATATATTTTTATTTTGAGAATAAGCAGACGCTGCATGGAACTTGCCTTGCAAAATACTGTAGGTAGTTATTTCACCATCTACTTCAATGGCATTTCCATCTTCCACTTTCCTAATGTCAGTACAAGTTTAGAAAGACATTAGTCTCTTCTCTCCCCCGCCCCCCCCCCCCCATTTATGTGTTTATGGCTTCAATTTATGTTAAAGGTGATCTGCAAAATTTACTTCCCCAAATAGCATGGGATGGATAATTCTGTTAGTAACTGACTGTAAATATGCCTTTTAGAAAAATGAAACTCTTTAAGGTCATTGGTATTTTGCTGTGATGTTGCACAATCTGTTATGTTGTGATGTTGCAGCTACCATTTCCCCCTGTTGCACTTAGGAGCCCAGAAGAGTTCACTAAAGTGAAGTTTTATATGTAGTATGGCTTTCATCTCAAGGTTAAATAATATTTTTTAAAGACTATGTAACTGCTCCATATAATAGCCATGCCATTTTCCTGTCTACTTTTAGGCCAACTCTGTTCTCCAGCAGAGTTTATTGGTAGCTGTTATATCAAAGAAGGATGCATTTTGAGATATCTCATTTCCCTCTGTTGCTAACTTGAGTACAGCTGATTTTGTTTTAAAGGCTAAATTCAGTTTGCAGCCTGCACTCCTCATGTAATTTTAAAGTCTTGCAGGGAACCTTTTAATGTGAGTTGGGTGTGCATGGAGGCCAGGAAAGACCATGCACACACTTCCCCCAAAGTTAGAAGAAAACCATGATGCCAAGTGATGGCTTTACAGTGTGAATAGTAAAACTGTGCCATTAATAAACCAAATAGAACACATGAAAAAGAAAAAGGCCTGACCTTCACACTAATCATAACAAAGCACTCTCAGTTAAGGCTGCCAAATAGTCCTTAATTCAATCTCATTTAGTCTAAATCTTCTCTAAAGCTCCATCACTGTAGTATCTTGGGGCTAGTCTACACTTAACCCGCTGCGTCGGAGGCTTCGGATCGATCTTCTGGGTTCGATTTATCGCGTCTTGTCTAGACGTGATAAATCGAACCAGGAAGTGCTCCCCCATCGACGCCGGTAATCCTGCTCTGCGAACGGAGCAGGCGGAGTCGACGGGGGAGCCTGCGCGCTGCCGTGTGGACCAGGGGTAAGTACGTTTAAGTTCAAAATAAGACACTTCGACTTCAGCTACGTTATTCAAGTAGCTGAAGTCGCGTATCTTACTTCGAACTTGGGGGCTAGTGTAGACCAGCCCTAAGTGACTTAGTATTGTGCAAATGTGCAGTGTCTCAAACAGTGGATTTTAATGCATACTGTCATGTGCTTTACTAAGAAATTACTTCCTACTTTTATAAGCAATCTTGGTGTTCACCAAAATATGAGTGGCTTACATCATTCGTGTGGGATAGAGAAATATTATGCCTATTTTATATATTAGGAAACTGAGAAACCGGAAAGCTTACATGATTTGCAAGGGCCACACAAAGCCCGTCACAGTCAGCAATAAGAACCAGGTTTTCTGATTCTCAGTTCAGTGACTTAATATCTAGGCTATCTGTCCTCCCTTGCTTAAGGGCGATATGGCTTGTTAACTCCTAATTTCCGTACTCATTAGTTGGTACCATCAACTTTTTTTTGTACATTAAATGTGTTCATGCCTGTTCTTTTACTCTAACGAAGTAAATTATGTACAGACCTAGTAGATTATGTATTCAAAATGCCTGGGTGCTGCATTTAGTTAAAATTAACTTTAAAAAATCCTTACTATCTCATTTGTCAATTAACAAAGAAAGGGGATGTCTTACTGAGAATAAATGAATTGTTCAGGGCTCAGAGTAAAAATAAACAAGTTAAGAAAACTGAACAAATGAGATCCCAGTCAGCAAAGAACTTAAACATGTGAGTAGACCCATTTAGTGCAGTGGTGGCACACATGCTCAAAGTTAGGCACATGCATAAATATCTTGATGACCCAGAACCTGGCTTACTGCGATGGGGCCATTCTTCAGAGGTGTCAGAACTAAAGTTTATGGGGGCAGAAGACAAACTTCTTATAGAGGGTTAGTCTTCTCTTGGAGCACTATCTGAACAAATCAGTACTAAATAGGAATAGTAATTAAATATCTGTTTGTACAAATTTTTAAGATTGGTTGTAAGGGTATTGAATGTTTCTGCCGCTAATATTGTGTTTTTCCCAATATTTGTTTACTTATAAAAGGTGTCCACAGAAATACTGTTGCAAAGCCTGAGGAACTGGTTATATCCTGCTAACCTGCAGTTACCAAATATTCAAAATAAGTGTCATTTATTCATCAGAGAGAATAGAAAAAGAACTAGATAAATTCATGAAGGATAGGTCAATCAATGGCTATTAGCCAGGACTGGCAGGGATGGAGTCCCTAGCCTCTGTTTGCCAGAAGCTGGGAATGGGCGACAGGGGATGGACCACCTGATGATTACCTGTTCTGCTCATTCCATCTGAGGCACCTGGCATTGGCCACTTTCAGAAGACAGGATACTGGGCTAGCTGGACCTTTGGTCTGACCCAGTATGGCTGTTCTTATGTTCTTATTTAAACTCAGCATGAAGAGAGAGATTCAGAAGACAATCTTCATAGGTTTAGCATGAGGGAATGTTGAGATTCCCTTTGACCAGACTAGTTTTGTATTCCATTCGGGGACGCTGTGCAGGGAATTAGTTGTATTTTATTAGAATAATCTTTATAATAAGTGGCGTCAACTGTACTGAAATCATAATTATGTAAATATAAGTAAACAAGAATTGGAAAAACTGTTAGAGGGGAAACAGCAAATGTAAATATTTAATGGAATGAAATAGAAGCTTGTAACTGTAATAGATGTTAAGTCCTAATATATGAAGCGTGATCTTTTTTTATGAACTTCATGTTCTCTCGCATATGTACCTTGCATAATAAACAAATATGAAGTTAAGAGGAAAAAGTTGCCCTGTCACTTTTGAAGAACTGGAGGAGAGAGTGAAATCTTTGTTCATGTGGTTGCAACTGTCTGAGCATGCCCAGCACATCAAAGCTGGAGAATTTTGTCTTGCAGTACCTTTAGGGATAGAGCTTGCAACCTTTTCCCTCATAGCCCCTCCTGTGGCTATATAAGGGCAGCACTGCCCTCACCCCCTTCAGTTCCTTCTCACTTCCTACAGCAAGAGTCCGAGTATTCAGGGAGATTTTTTTTTTTTTTACCTCACACATGCCTTCAGTTTTTTTCGGTATATAGTTATAGTTGGTTAGTAGTACTTGTAAGTCATAGAATCATAGAATCTCAGGGTTGGAAGGGACCTCAGGAGGTCATCTAGTCCAACCGCCTACTCAAAGCAGGACCAGCCCCAACTAAATCATCCCAGCCAAGGCTTTGTCAAGCCTGACCTTAAAAACCTCTAAGGAAGGAGATTCCACCACCTCCCTAGGTAACCCATTCCAGTTCTTCACCACCCTACTAGTGAAAAAGTTTTTCCTAATGTCCAACCTAAACCTCCCCCTCTGCAACTTGAGACCATTACTCCTTGTTCTGTCTTCTTCTACCACTGAGAACAGTCTAGATCCAGCCTCTTTGGAACCCCCTTTCAGGTAGTTGAAAGCAGCTATCAAATCCCCCCTCATTCTTCTCTTCTGCAGGCTAAACAATCCCAGTTCCCTCAGCCTCTCCTCATAAGTCATGTGCTCCAGTCCCCTAATCATTTTTGTTGCCCTCCGCTGGACTCTTCCCAATTTATCCACATCCTTCTTGTAGTGTGGGGCCCAAAACTGGACACAGTACTCCAAATGAGGCCTCACCAGTGCCGAATAGAGGGGAATGATCACGTCCCTCGATCTGCTGGAAATGCCCCTACTTATACAACCCAAAATGCCATTAGCCTTCTTGGCAACAAGGGCACACTGTTGACTCATATTCAGCTTTTCGTCCACTGTAACCCCTAGGTCCTTTTCTGCAGGACTGCTGCCCAGCCATTCGGTCCCTAGTCTTTAGCAGTGCATGGGATTCTTCTGTCCTAAGTGCAGGACTCTGCACTTGTCCTTGTTGAACCTCATCATATTTCTTTTGGCCCAATCCTCTAGTTTGTCTAGGTCCCTCTGTATCCTATCCCTACCCTCCAGCGTATCAACCACTCCTCCCAGTTTAGTGTCATCTGCAAACTTGCTAAGGGTGCAGTCCACACCATCCTCCAGATCGTTAATGAAGATATTGAACAAAACCGGCCCCAGCACCGACCCTTGGGGCACTCCACTTGATACTGGCTGCCAACTAGACATGGAACCATTAATCACTACCCGTTGAGCCTAACCATCTAGCCAGTTTTCTATCCACTTTACAGTCCCTTCATCCAGCCCATACTTCTTTAACTTGCTGGCAAGAATACTGTGGGAGACTGTATCAAAAGCTTTGCTAAAGTCAAGAAATAGCACATCCACTGCTTTCCCCTCATCCACAGAGCCGGTTATCTCATCATAGGAGGCAATTAGGTTAGTCAGGCATGACTTGCCCTTGGTGAATCCATGCTGACTGTTCCTGATCACTTTCCCCTCCTTTAAGTGGTTCAGAATTGATTCCTTGAGGATCTGTTCCATGATTTTTCCAGGGACTGAAGTGAGACTGACTGGCCTGTAGTTCCCTGGATCTTCCTTCTTCCCTTTTTTAAAGATGGGGACTACATTAGCTTTTTCCCAGTCATCCGGGACCTCCCCCGATTGCCATGATTTGTCAAAGATAATGGCCAATGGCTCTGCAATCACATTGGCTAACTCCTTTAGCACCCTCGGATGCAGTGCATCCAGCCTCATGGACTTGTGCTCGTCCAGCTTTTCTAAATAGTCCCAAACTACTTCTTTCTCCACAGAGGGCTGGTCACCTCCTCCCCATACCGTGCTGCAGAGTGCCGCCATCTGGGAGCTGACCTTGTCTGTGAAGACAGAGGCAAAAAAAGCATTGAGTACACTAGCTTTCTCCACATCCTCTGTCACTAGGTTCCCTCCCTCATTCAGCAAGGGGCCCACACTTTCCTTGACTTTCTTCTTGTTGCTAACATACCTGAAGAAACTCTTCTTGTTACTCCTAACATCTCCGGCTAGCTGCAACTCCAAGTGTGATTTGGCCTTCCTAATTTCACTCCTGCATGCCTGAGCAATATTTTTATACTCCTCCCTGGTCATTTGTCCACTTCTTGTAAGCTGCTTTTTTGTGTTTAAGCCGAGCAAGGATTTCACTGTTAAGCCAACCTGGTCGCCTGCCATATTTACTTTTCTTTCTACACATCAGGATGGTTTGTACCTGCAACCTCAATAAGGATTCTTTAAAATACAGCCAGCTTTCCTCGACTCCTTTCCCCCTCATGTTATTCTCCCAGGGGACCTTGCCCATTAGTTTCCTGAGGGAGTCGAAGTCTGCTTTTCTGAAGTCCAGGGTCTCTGTTCTACTGCTGTCCTTTCTTCTTTGTGTCAGGATCCTGAACTCGACCATCTCAAGGTCATTGCCTCCCAGGTTCCCATCCACTATTGCTTCCTCTACTATTTCTTCCCTGTTTGTGAGCAGCAGGTCAAGAAGAGCTTTTCCCCTAGTTGGTTCCTCCAGCGCTTGCACCAGGAAATTGTCCCCTACACTTTCCAAAAACTTCCAGGATTGTCTGTGCACCGCTGTATTGCTCTCCCAGCAGATATCGGGGTGATTATAGTCACCCATGAAAACCAGGGCCTGTGATCTAGTAACTTCTGTTAGTTGCAGGAAGAAAGCCTCGTCCACCTCATCCCCCTGGTCTGGTGGTCTGTAGCATACTCCCACCACGATATTACCCTTGTTGCTCGCACTTCTAAATTTAATCCAGACTCTCGGGTTTTTCTGCAGTGTCATACTGGAGCTCTGAGCAGTCATACTGCTCTCTTACATACAATGCCAACTCCTCCACCTTTTCTGCCCTGCCTATCCTTCCTGAACAGTTTATATCTATCCATGACAGTACTCCAATCATGTGAGTTATCCCACCAAGTCTCTGTTATTCCAATTACATCATAATTCCTTGACTGTGCCAGGACTTCCAGTTCTCCCTGCTTGTTCCCCAGGCTTCTTGCATTTGTGTATAGGCACTTAAGATAACTCCCTGATGGTCCTGCTGTCCCAGTATGGGGCAGGAGCCCTCCCCTCTTGCACTCACCTACTTGTGCTTCCTCCCGGTATCCCACTTCTCCACTTACCTCGGGGCTTTGGTCTCCTTCCTCCGGTGAAGTTATAAGAGTTAGTAGTGGTAGTAGTAATTAATTAGGAAGCTTTTCCCAGTGGAATGCCCTCAGCAAAGTTTAAAGTTTGTCATTGGTGTACAGTAGCTATCCCCACTAACGTTACCCCAGACATCATAAACGTCAAGTGTGGGGAAGGGCACATTAGAGAAAGGTGATCTATCTGTAAGCTTTTTTAAAAAGAGGACACGGGTGTCTTGAGATTTAGGATTAAAGCCGCATCTTCTCAAGCAGGCCCTGAGCTCTGCCTTGGTACCGGGGACCACTGTGGAGCCAGAGGTACTGAGGGTGCTGAACTAATACAGGCTGGATCATCTCAGCTGAGCTGTTTCCTCGCCAGAAGGAAGAGGGATCTCTCTTTTTCATGAGGTCCCCCATGCAGATGTGTTTTGCCAACCAGCACGTGTTATTGCAGGCCTGCACAACTCGTAAAGCGTCGAGGGCCATATTACTCCAAAGAAAACAGCTGAGGGCCGAAACCCCCAGACCCCGCGGAAATACACCCCCCCCCCCCCAGCGCCGCCCGCCCTGTGGAAACAACCCCTCCTTCCCCAGCGCTGGGGTGTGGAAGCCTGTACAGGGGAAAGAAACAGCTCATCATCTCCCCCCCCCCCCCCCCCCCCCCGGCTCACCTCCTCAGCACCCCCCACCGCCTGCTTGCCTCCTCAGCCCCCCTCCTCCCCGCCACCGCTGGCTCACCTGCCGCCCTGCCACTGCCCGCCCACTCGGCTCGTCATGCCCCACCCCGCCCGGCTCGCCTACTCAGCCCTCCTGCCGCGCCGCCAGCTCACCTGCCTGCCCGCTGCTGGCCTCTTACCTTCTGCTGCTGCCCTCGCCGCCTGCCGCTGGCTCACCCTCACTCCCCAGGTTGCCACTGGCCTCTTCACCAGCCCACCCACCCGCCGGTCGGCCAGCTATTGGCTTGCCCCACCCCACTGCTTGCCTACTTACCCCCCCCACGGGCCGCACAGTGAGCCCACGCGTGCTGCTTGCGGCCCCCGGGCCGCATGTTGTTCAGGCCTGTGCTATTGTATAAAAATGACTTTGTGAACTGGGACCCCATGTCCAAATTTGTGGATAAGTTACCAGAATCCTTCAGGGAGGAGTTCAAGGCTTTTGTTGCAGAAGGCCGATTAGTGGCCAAGACATCATTACAGTCCGCTCTGGATATAGTGAATGCTTCATCCAGGCTAATGGCTTCAGTCTTTACAATGAGGAGGATCTTATATGGTTGCAAAACCCTGTCATAGCTTGTGAGATTTAGCAGAGCATAGAGGACTTGCTGTTTTTGGTCACCTCCTCATTACTGAGAGAAATGAAGAGACATTACATTCCTTTAAAGACCTCCAACCTCCCTGTGCTCCTTGAGGATTTATGTTCAGGCCCTAAAGAGACATGGCTTTGGTAGCCATCAGCAGCAGCAGCAGCAATATCACCCTCAGCGACATTTCCATCAGTCCCCCTACTCTGAGGTAGCAGTATTTCTCCAGAAAGGGGCACAAATTGCAGAGAAGACTTTTTGGGTCTAATTCTAGCCAAACGGCCCATCCTCTTGGACTTGACAGCCTATTTGACTTGAGTCTCAAGAGCAGCACTCCAGCTTGGAACATCACTGTCTCATCCCTTCTGTTCCCGGACAGGTTGTCCCGCTTCTGTAGTACTTGGGAGGCTATAATTACAGACAGGTAGGTCCTTAGCACTATGTGATCGGATTATCCTATTCAGTTCATATCCAGTCTCCCTCCTAACCCCATACTCTTGTCACTGGATGGACCACTGTGATGTCACTGTTTACCCAGCAGGTGCAAACCCTGTGTGCTATGGGGGCCATAGAGGAGCTTCCATCTCATCTTCATGGAAAAGGATTCTACTCCCAGTACTTCCTGATCCCCAAGTCCAAGGGAGGAGAGAGACCTATCCTTGATCTCTGTGATTACCATGACTACTATTCTTCTTGCACTAAATCATAATGTCTGGTTTGCTGATGTCTATCTCCAATATGCGTAATTTCACATGGGGAATCTACCCAGGCCACACACAGTTTCTGAGATTTCTTGTTGCTGGCCAACATTACCGGTACACAGTTCTCCCCTTTGGCCTATCTTCAGCCACATGGGTCTTTACCAAATTGGGTGACAGTGATGATGGTGGTGGTGACCTTTCTCAGAAGGAGAGGGGTTCGTGTCTCTCCGTACTTGGACAATTGGCTGGTGAAAGGCACATCCAGGGAGCAGGTCCTCATTCATGTCCGGTTCACTTGGACCTTTTCGGTTAGCTGGGTTTGATCCCGAGCAAAGGAAAATAAACTAATCCCAACTCAGAAATTTGAGTTCATTGGGGCCCTATTAGACTTTACAAAGTCGAGGGTCTTTCTCCGGTAAGAACGATTCCAGACAATTTGGTGCCTGTGTCTGGCTCTCCAGTTGCATCCTTCAACCATGGTCTGTGTATGCCTGAGATTACTGGGCATATGGCCTCATGTATTTACAGGGCACAGCAAGAGATGCTCTTTGTCCTCTTGAGTTGTGGCTGAGGTTGATCCGTCATCCAAGTTGCCAGTCATTGGACACCCTTATCTGAGTGTCCCCATAGCTACCGGACTCACTACAATAGTGGATAGAGCACAGCAGTGTGTTTCAAAGGGTCCCTTTTGCCTTTCTTCCACCAACCAGAACATTAATCACAAATGCTTCCACAATAGCCCAACAGACTGCCAATGAAAATCTCTGCTCAAAGGTGCATCTGCACCTGAAGTGGAGCACCCCATAGGGGGACACAACTTGAAGAATTACAGTTACAGGGTGAGTAAACGTTCCTTCTTTTCATCCCCTCTGCATCAGAGTTTCCAGCCTCAGTTTTGGTGCAAAGGAACTAAGGGAGACTCGGGGTGGTGCTGCCTTTATATAGCCACGGTAGGGCCTACGAGGGAAAGGGCACTAGCTCCGCCCTTACACGTATTACTAGGCAAAGTTCTTCGGCTTTGGTGGCTGGGCCTGCGCACACCTGAGTGGAATACATGTCTGCACCCACGTCTCAAAGAACAACAATTATGTTACAGGTAAGTAGCCATCTTTTTCCAAATGGAAAAGGTCTCATTATTGTGAACGAATGTGAAAAAGTTCGAGTATAGAATTATTTCTCAATGTCCATTTGAACTGTAAGTTCACTATTTAAATAGTTTTAAATATTTCCAGCTTAAAAGGCTTTGGTTACAAATTAAATTTTTTTAAAAAATCAGTGTTTCTGTTGTAGTGGATTTAGTTAACTGGCACACACTGATGAGCTTTGATAAAATGTAAAATAATGCAGTACAAAATCTTAGATTTACATTTCAAACTTGTAATTGTGAGTAAACTGTGGTGGTGTTTCCTTTTAATAGAAGGAGAAGCTGGAAATCGTGCCTCTGAGAAGCCAATGGTGTCCGAGAATGGTGAACTATCTAATGATCTTCCACCTCATGTCACCCAAAGGTCCATTCCTATTTCTCTGTTCCTTTCTAACCTAACTGTAACAGGTCTGAAGAAGGCAATTAACTTGAGAGCAGATAAGGACACTTTTAGCAATAAATTGCTGCTAATGATACATCTTCTTAATGCAGAGTATCAGATGATTCAGCCCAGTACTCCTAGATATGGTTGACTTCATTGTCTTAATGAACAGTTATTTCCAGTTTGTAATTTTTGTTGAATTCAATGTTATCATTTTAGTTCATAGCGTGCTTTGATGTAAATGGTGCTATTTTAAATTACAGTGCACAGATTGAGAATGAAATAATGAGATGTACATTACATTAATGCATTTCCCAAGTTCTATACTACTGAGGTGGAGAACTCCCCTTTTCAATTGCCTTATTTTGTCAATCTTTTCAAATCCAAATTTACATTTCCTCTGTATGTCCAGGAAAGAGAGCAAAAGTAGTTCTTTGAATGATTGCACATGTGGGTTCCGCTCTTGGTGGGTGCATACCCCAGGCATAGTTGTTGGAAATTTTTTCCTCAGTGGTCCCCGTCGGGGCAGCTTGAGCGCCCTCTGCTACCGCGTGCCATTGCATGCAGATAGGGCCAAGCTGCTCTTGAAACCTCCCTCGCCTCAGTTTCTTCTTACTGCCCACGATGGTTGTTCAAATCTGTTGGTCTTGCATTAACAAGTGCTCTCAGCATGTTTTTTCTTGTATAAAGTTACATGTTTGTATAGTTATTAGGGATGGTTGGTGTTTGTTGAGTTAGTTTAGTGTCTGTTAGTTCTTACTCGGTTCCCCAAGTTTGGGGATCTGTTATAAGTACTGAGGAATGCTTCAGTCACTGGGCTTCAAGCCTTGCCTGGCATGACTGAAGCCTTTGCCTGTGGGTGGCCCTCACTTTAATTGTTTGAAATGCTTGAGTGAGTTTCATATTAAGAATCGATACCAGATTTGCAAAGGACTTCAAGCCTAGAACCAAGAAAGATTTACAGACCAGACTGAAGTTTCTTTTGATAGAGACTGTTCTGAGACTACCTTCAGAGCCGTCTTGATTGGAGATGGTACTGAGCACTTTAGCATCTGAAGAAGTGTGTCTCCGATGCTGACTGAATCCTGGTGGCACTGCTCTCCCTTGCCGGGGCCCAGGAAGAAGCAGAAGGCTTCCAAGGACACTGCTGGGAGATGCAGATCCTCGGTCCCTAAGTCAGCCAAGAAAGGGGACAGTGTAGAGTCGAGTGCAATCAAAACTGAAGCACTCCTCCACTCATCATCAGCTAAATCAGCACCGTTGACTCCAGCGCCGGGGCAGGGACTGTCGAGTCTGGGGCCTGAAGAAGCATCGTCATCAGTTCCAACGCTGTCTCTTGTATGTCAGTCAAATACTATCCCAGTACATCTACTCCAGATATGTTCCAAGCTGCAATGTACTTGCTGAGCTTATCAGCGCTGCTTTCCCAGCAGTGCAGATTGCTTATATGGTATCAGTTGACCGCTTGGTGCCAGCTCCTCAGTGCAGTTCCCAGCACTGAGTCAATCTCCTGCGTCTTGGAGCTCTTATCCTTCACTCTTCCCTGGACTCGTGGCACCAGTCCCTGGCAGTGACTGGATTGGCCCCTCCTTGGTCAGGAGAAGGTGACTCTTCTTCTGACTCAGACCTTTGCTCTCATGTTTCCCAGCTGCAGTGTGTCTCTTGCTGTTCCATCCCCCTCCTAGACCTTACCACCCAGGGTATGCTTGCGAGACCCTGAGAGTGGTGCTGGCATGGACATGTGGCCTGCAAGGCTTTGGGGTTCCTTTTCAGCGCCTTTTCAATTGCTCTTCTGGAACCCCTGGGGGTTCCTCCTGTTTCCAGATCAGTTTCCTTCAGTTTCCTCAGCTAAATATAAGTCAGCTCATCAAGCCCATTATTGGGTCCAATACCGAGCAGGAAGAAGGTGTTCATGAACATTTGGCAGGACAATGAACAGAGGACGCACAGCCTCCGCTTGTGCTGGGTTTATCTTTCTCCTCACCAGGTGAGGCAATTTCCTCAGGGTTGCCTTTGCCCCCTTCTGATGACTAGAGGGTCCACCAGGAACTCTTAAAAAGGGTGGCCTTGGACATTCAAGTAGAGGTGGTCAGGGAATCTTTTCCCTGTCTCATTGATATTCTGGCTTCTGCTGCTCCATCTTGGGTGGGACTGCCAATTTAATGAGGCAATTTTAGAACCTATCAAGTCTCTCTGGCAAACTTCCTCCTCACTCCTTCCCACATCTAAATGAGTGGAGTATAAATATTATGAACCTTCCAGGTTTTGAGCATTTTTATTCCCATCACCCTCTGGGGTCACTAGTCTCAGCTGATGATGAGAGGGAGCTCCAGAGGCAACTGACATCTACCTCTAAATCAAGGGGTGCTAAAAAGCAGGATTTGTTCGGTAGAAGAAATTATTCTATGGCAGGGTTACAGCTTAGAATCACTAACTAGAAGGCTTTATTAGAGCGATATGACTTTAATATCATTCTAAAATGTAAGGACAAGTTGTGAGGCCTCATGGATCTAGAACCCGGGCCTGTAGAACTACCAGGCAGCTGACATCTCCAGGCTACCACCCTGTGGCAGCTGCAATCAACTTGAGCTCCGCTTCCCATGACCCACCGTGGACACAGACCATGGGAAGTTCCGCCTCAAAGGTTTGACAGACGGCATCCCCATGGCTCCCGATTGGCTCCCTGTCCTATATAAACCCAAGGGGAGTTTCAGGAAATGTCCAGGCAACAGCATGGATCTTCTGTAGCTACCACGACTATTCCGGCTCCTTGAATTCCTGGCTTAACCTTGGCTTGATACGAACTTTGCCTTCTGATTCAGACTCTGACCCTTGTTATCGACCCTGGCCTGGCCCTGACTCTGAACTTCTCTGCTACTCCTAGCCTCAGGTTTGCCCCTGCTCTGACCCTAGGCCCTCACTTCCCTTATTGGGATCCTGAAACAAGTTGGCTGAGGATGCTAAGCAGGAGATCCTTTCACTGGTAGATGAAGGGAAGTGAATGGCAAGAACGTCACTTCAGGCTGGTTTGGACATGGCTGATTCAGCTGCTAGGACCATGGCCTCTGCCATCA
The DNA here is from genome assembly GCA_037349315.1 of Chelydra serpentina. Taxonomy (NCBI): domain Eukaryota; kingdom Metazoa; phylum Chordata; order Testudines; family Chelydridae; genus Chelydra; species Chelydra serpentina. The sequence goes on along the minus strand of JBAIAC010000029.1, from coordinate 48,480,054 downwards.
CCATACACAGGTGCTCATGTCTAGTCTTTGGAGTTGCCCCAGAAGGTTCAGCAGACTCTGTAGGACCTGTTATTTGAAGGTCATCCCTCTTTTCATCTCAGACTGATGATAAACTTCACAGCTTAAAGGACTCTAAGATAACTCTGAAGTCTAGGAAGCACTTTCGTCCTCAGCTGTCCCACAGGTACCCACTTCTGCACCTTGTCAGATTATATAGAGGAAAATGAATAGGAGTTATAGACGCAAACTGGCTCTTGCTGCTGCTTCAGCATTTCCTGGTCCATCTAAGCGCTCTGGGGTTGCTAAGCAACCATTTTGGTGGTGCAATCGAGGACGCCATACTAGTCTCTGAAACAGCAAGGTTTATTCTGTTAGCTGCTAAGTAGACCTTGATGGAGCTATCTTAGCCTTCCACCCTCAGGTGGATAACTGCTCTGTCTTTTCTAATAGAATGTCAGGATGTTTGAAAGACCTGGAAAGATGTATCCTCAGGAACAAGATCCTGTTCCTTAATAGGATCTAAACTCGAAATTGTCCTTTTGAGCCTTTAGCTACCTGCTCTTTACTGCATATTTCAATGAAGGTAGCATTTTTTGGTGGCCGTGACTTCTGCTAGGTAGGAGGGTAGATGAGCTGCAGGCCCTGTCTGATGTCTGGCTCTCCTTATACTGTTTTCTTTAAAGACTAAATGTACCTGCATTCTCACCAAAGTTTGTCTCAACCGTAGTATCTAGCTTCCATATCAACCAAGCGATTCACCTACCTTTGTTTTTTTCCCCAGACCACACTTGAATATAGATGGGGAAAAGGCTCCATGCTTTGGATGTCTGGAGAGCATTAGCATTCTCCCTTGACAGGCCCAAACAGTTCTATCTGTATTCCCAGCTCTTTGTGGTGATCGCAGAGAGAATGAAGGGGCTCCCAATTTCTTCTTAGAGCATATCGTCTTGGATAGCCTTGTGTATGCTCTTGTGCTACAGTTTGGCTAATGTTATCCCCCAAGCAGAGCAGCAGCACGTTTGACAAGATTGCAAGAGGCTTCTGCGACTTTCTTGGCTATCCTAGACATTTGTAGACAGCATCTTGGTCTTCGTTGCACATGTGTATTTCCCATTATGCCGTCACCCAGCAATCAAGAGACGAAGCCTGGCCTTCAGTTGTTCAGATATGCTCTGATCCCACAATCTGTTTTTATGGCTTATGAGCCACCAAGACTGGAATGCACTTTTGCAGTCAGTCGAAGAAGGAAAAACGGTTACTTACCTGTTCCATAACTGTTCTTCAAGATGTGTTGCAAATGTCTATTCCATGACCCATCCTTTTACTCCTCTCCATTGGAGTTTTTATGGCAAGAAGGAACTGAAAAGGATCAGGGCAGCTCTGCCATTTATCAGTATCACATGCAGTGGCACGCAGCAGCAGAGGGCCCTTGAGCTTCCCTAATGTACCACTGAGGGAAAAATTTCCGACTGCTGTGCTTGGGGCATGCACACACCAAGAATGGAATGGACATGCGCAACACATCTTGAAGAACAACAATTGTGGAATAAGTTAGTAACTCTTTTCTTGTAGTTGGAGCCAAAACCAAACTTTCCCGTTTACATTAAGATTTCTATTGTTAATGCTGAACTTGATGCAGCTGCTGCAGTTCAAAGTCAAGCTAAACATAGAGCAGCAGATCATAGCTATATTATTGACAGGGTGTGCCAGACGTTCAGCTGGTGCAAAAGATTTGGATTGCCTTTAGATGCAAAAGGTTACTGTGCAAAAGATCACTGTGTATTGATTTATGGAATGCATTGCCTATGTTGCTTCATAGTCTGATCACAATACTTACAATTGTGGTGATATCAGGAGATAAGTGTTGTGCCTATAAAACAACTTAAGATTTGTAAAGTTCAGTTTGTGTTTTCCTATAAACTAGGGCTGTCAAGCGATTTAAAAAAAATTATCACAGTTAATCACACTGTTAAAACAATAATAGAATACCATTTATTTAAATATTTTTGAATGTTTTCTACATTTTCAAATATATTCAATTACAACACAGAATACAAAGTGTACAGTGCTCACTTCATATTTATTTTTGATTATAAGTATTTGCACTGTAAAAAAACAAAAGAAATAGTATTTTTCAATTAACCTAAAACAAGTACTGTAGTGCAATCTCTTTATTATGAAAGTTGAACTTACAAAAGTAGAATTATGTACAAAAAACCTGGTTTTAAAAACAAAACAATGTAAAATTTTAGAGCCTGCAAGTCCACTCAGTCCTACTTCTTGTTTAGTCAATCACTCAGACAAACAAGTTTGTTTATATTTGCAGGAGATAATGCTTCCCGCTTCTTGTTTACAATGACACCTGAAAGCGAGATTCTTAAATCGTGGGTAAAGTGTGTAGCTATCTTTAGAAATCTCACATTCGTACCTTCTTTGTGTTTTGTCAAATCTGCAGTGAAAGTGTTCTTAAAACGAACATCATTTGGTAGGTCATCATCCGAGACTGCTATAACATGATATATATGGAAGAATGCAGGTAAAATCGAGCACGAGGTATACAATTCTCCCCCAAGGAGTTAGTCACAAATTTAATGAACCTTTTTTTTTTTTTTTTAAAGGAGTGTCATTAGCATGGAAGCATGTCTCCTGGAATTGTGGCCGAAGCATGAAAGGGCATACGAATATTTAGTATACCTGGCATGTAAATACCGTGCAATGCTGGCTACAAAAGTGCCATGCAAATGCCTGTTCTCCCATTCTGGTGACGTTATAAATAAGAATGCAGCATTATCTCCTGTAAATGTAAACAAACTTGTTTGTCTTAGCTATTGGCTGAACAAGAAGTAGGACTGAGTGGACTTGTAGGCTCTGAAATTTTACATTGTTTTGTTTTTGAGTGCAGTTATGTAACAAAAAAAATCTACATTTGTAAGTTTCACTTTCATGACAAAGAGATTGCATTACAGTACTTGTATGCGATGAACTGAAAAAATACTATTTCTTTTGTTTATTATTTTTACAATGCAAATATTAGTAATGAAAAATAATATACACTTTGATTTCAATTACAACATAATACAATATATATGAAAAAGTAGACAAACATCCAAAATATTTAATACATTTCAATTGGTATTCTATTGTTTAACAGTGCGATTAAAATTGCGATTAATCATGATTAATTTTTTAAATCACGATTAATTTTTTTGCATTAATCACGTGAGTTAACTGTGATTAATCGACAGCCCTACTATAAACTACTAACTTCCATGGACATGTATTAGTTTGTGTTGCAGCTATAAATGAAAAATCTTTTGTTTATTGTAGAAGACCACCACGTCCCAATAGTGCAAGGCCAGCTCCCCCCCGGATAAAACGACCAGAAAGTACAGAGGTTTTACTTCCAGAGAGGTAAGGGAAGAGGGGTGTGTGTGTGTGTGTGTGATGCAGAATAAACATTCCTAGTTATCCCAACGCATCATTCTGTAGTGTGCCATGTGACACCCGTAACAACAATACTAAACTATACACGCTGCACATGGCCTCAGCTTAGAATATTTAAAGATTTGGTATGCTGGTTTTATTGTTTCTGCAGAACCAGTATATTGTCAGAACAAAGTGAAACTGAACTGTGGTATCAGAAGCTTTGAAAAGCAGATAAAATGGTCAGTTATTGCAAACTCTGGAACAATAAATCTTATAATGCCTAATCTAAGATAGGCCTAGAAAAGATTTGTCATGTATGCACTGAATTAGACCGTTGTTTTTTCTGATTACCTAATTCCTAATTTTGAAACTATTCCTAATTACCAAAATGATAAACATCTGATAACTGCTAACTTCCTCTAATCCAGAAAAGCAAATTGGTGGCTAAAAGAAAAAAAAAATATTTCTGTGGCCAAATAAAAGATTATCGTATCGTAACTGTTGTTCTTTGAGATGTGAGTGCGGACATGTATTCCACTCAGGGGTGTGTGTGTCTAGCACTACCTGTAGAAGTGCCACTCATGGCCTTTTCCTTCATGGTCCCTCCCATGGCTATATTGCAGTGCCGCCCCGACCCACCTTCCCTTTCTTTGCACTGAAACCCCAGGCTCGAGACTACAGTGCTGAGGGATCAAATGGTGGGCTGTGGAATATATGTCTGCACTCACATCTCGAAGAACAGTTACGATACCGGGTAAGTAACCGTCTTTTCTTCTTCAAGTGGTTGCAGACATATATTCCATTCAGGTGACACTCAAGCAGTTTGAGCAGGAGGTGGGGATCAGAGTCTATGTAAACAGTGACTGCAGAACTGTCGTTCCAAAATTTTCATCTGATCTCAACGCCGTAGTGATAGCATGATGTTTAGCAAAAGTATGCACAGAAGACCATGTCACTGGCCTGCAGATATCCAGTATTGAGATATCGCTAAGGAATCCAATTGATGTCACTTGATCTCTCATTGAATGAGCCCATAATGACTGGCAGGATGTCATCTGAGCAACTTCATGAGTTTAGGTAATACAAGCAGTTATCCACTTGGAAATGGTCTGAGTGGAAACCAGTTGTCCTTTCATCTGCTCACATACTGTACGAATAGTTGAGATGATGTATAAAACTGTTTAGTCCTTTCTAAATAGAATTGTAAGCACCACCTGACATTTAAGGTATATAGATGTTGCTCATCCGCACTTGAATGTGGTTTGGAAAAAAAAATAGGTAAGTAAATAACCTGATTAAAGTGAAATGGAGATACCACTTTGGACGAAAATTTTGGGTGTGGTCTTAAAGCCACCTTGTTCTTGAAGAATTGAGTGTACAAGGATCTACCATTAGGCTTGTATCTTGCTCTCTCATCTTGCGGATGTGAGAAGAGAGCCAATAAACATGTTGCTATCGGCTTGAGCTGCAGGCCCTTTAGCACCGCCAGCCCCCTATTCAGGTCCCACAGAGGCACTGTTTCCTTCACTGGTAGAAAAAGGAGAACAGTACCCTTTAAATTTTTTTTTAAAAAATCACTGTCATGGGGTTTGAGAATACCGACTTTCCTTGGATGGGAGGATGGAAAACTGAGATCACAGCCAAATGAGCATTCAGGGAGCTAAAAGCTAGACCCAAAGATGTCAAATGCAGCAAATAGTCCAAAAATATCCTGAATCCAAGCTGATGTGGGCTGAATTTGCTTGGATGTTGCCCAAATCAAAAATTGTTTCTATTTAGACAAATAGGTGGACCACGTGGCTGGTTTTCTACTACTAAGCAGAATTTCCCTAACTGCTTCCAGGAATTGCCCCATCTCATTTAGCCCTGCATCATCCATGCAGTGAGTTGTTGTTCATCTGGAAGTGAGCAGTCTACCTGTCTGTGATGTTGAGTCAGCAGGTTGTGAAGAAGAAGATAGAGTAGAGGCTTGTGAGTTCGAGCTGATAGAGTGGTCGGAAAATCAACATTGCTTTGGCCATGTTGGTGTGATCAGAATCAGTTTGGTATGTTCCAGTGTGAGCTTGAGGAAAAATCTGAGGGATAGGAGGAAAGGCATACATCATGTCCCTTCTGGAATTCACTTGTAACGTTTTGGTAAGGGATCCCAGGCCGAGTACTACTTGGAAACGGAACTGACATTTCCTGTTGTCCTTCTGTCACATATAGGTCAACTGAATGGACCTCAGCACACTGTTCTTTAGGGACAACTCGTGGTTGTCTGAGAAAGCCCTGTTGAGCTAGTTGGCTAACTGGTTCTGAGAGCGTGGCAAGTAAGCTGCTGTAGGTATAATACCTTCCTTGATGCAGAGGTGTCAGAACTTTGTTGCTGCTTGATAAAGCTGGATGGAGCTGGCTCCCACCTGCTTGCTCATCATTGCAGTGGTATTGTCTGTGAGAATATGTATCACTGCCCCCAGGAAGTGGTTCCGAGAACCCCAACAGGCATTGTATGTTGCTTTAAGTTCCAGCATGTTGATATAACAGAAAGGTTCCTGTTCTTACCACAAACCATGAACTTGTAACATTCCTAGATGTGTTCCCCAACCTATTGTGGAGGCGTTGGCAAATACTGTTCTGGTTGGTGGAAGGTGGGCAAAGGGGACTTCCTGACACGTTGAATTCTGTCTACCATTGTAATGAGTCACGTATCTCTGGCGGCACTCAGACAGTAGTGTCCAGTGGCTGGCAACTCAGGTGATAGTCCTCTTCAGTGGTAGCTGAAGTTAGTCTAAGGTGCAGTCTTGCATGTTGCACCACATACATGTAGGCTGCTGTATGGGTCCAGTAACCTCAGGGGTACCCGGATCATATTTGAAGAATGCGATTGGTGATCCCAATGAAGATGCCGAATTGTCTGGAACCACTGGCATGGGAAAAATGTACTAGATGAATTTGTTGTGACCAAGGATATCAAAGATAGATCTCATTCCGCCTTTGGACTTGGGGGTCAGGAAGTATAGGGACTAAAATCCTTTGCTGCCAAGATGATGAGGAACCTGCTCTATAGCCCCCCGCACACAGAGTTTGTACCTGCCACAAAAGCAACGACTTGTGAGAGGGGTCCCTGAAAAAGTGCAGAGTAGGGCAATACGATTTTAATGGCATAACCCAATCCCACAATGGTTAGGACCCACCTGTCCATAGTTATTGTCTCCTGAGCAGTGTAGAACCTGTTCCTGAATAGATGGGACTGGGATATGATGATCACAACTGGAGCCACACTCTCAAAACTCAAGTCAAATAGATTGTCTACTTGAAGATGGGAGAGGATGGGTGGTTTGGCTAAAATTAGATCCAGAAACTAACTGTAAGGATGTATCGGCCACTAACAGGCCTTCTGTAACAAAGGCTTTGAACTCTGCTTTGGAGGATTCTGGTAATTTATCCTCAACTTTGGACATAGTGTCCCAGTTCACAAAAATCATACCTTGGCCACAGAGCTTGCTGGTTGGCATTATGCATTTGCAAGAATGAAGTCCAATAGATCTCCCTCCCCATCAAATCTAACCTTTTCTGTTGTCTGTCTTTAGGCATAGACTTATATCTCCCCTGTCTGTCTCACTTCTTTGTTGCCATCACAACAAGGGAATTTGGAGCTGGGTGAGAGAAAAAACATTCAAAACCCTGCATAGACACATAGTAGCTATTAGTGAGTTTGTTGTGAGTATTAACAAAACCAGGATATTCCATGCGATTTAGCAGGCTGTAATATCACTTTGTTTATAGAGAGTGCTTCTCTCCCAGGAGCCATGGCTGGAGGATATCCAGCAGTTTATGGGTGTTTTTCTGAACAAACTTGGCATGAATACCTAAGGCCGATGCTATGCTTCTGAGCAGATATTATAATGACCTTCAATCCTCCAGTACTAAAGATGAGGACTCTGGTACCATTACATCCTCGGGTAACAAGGAGTAAGATAGAGGTCGGAGAAACAGAATTCCGTGGGGGATAGCATCCGACAGATTCAGGAAGCTCCAGTGCAGATGGAACCACCCCAGCCAGTGGCTGCAGAACCGGTGGTTCCTGGAGGGACACTACCATCGGTACAGGTGATCATGCTCTAGAGTCTAGAATGAGCAGATGGTTGGGACTTAGCCAACTGAGGGATTTCCAACAGATTCCATGAAGTCCATTGCAGGTAAGGATATGGCATCGGCAGCCTTTAGGAACTAGGCCAGGGGCACTTGTCTCATTACTGACCATGATTCCCATTGTCTCGATGACCTTCAAGATCGAAAGCGATAGGAGGAAGATGCCTCCAAACTCCACTTTGAGGATGCTTCCAGATAATCTGATGATGGCAGGGGAGTTGCTCCTGATGGGGCCACCAAATGCTCTGCATCATCTGTGTTCCAACCTGACGTTGTCATTGGTGCAGGAGGAACAGCAAATGGATTCTTGACTCCTGGTATCAGCCTCGCACTCGTATTTGGCCCTGGAGCAGGCATTAAAGCTGGTCTCAGGCCTGCCAGATGTAGACTACATTGTAATCAATGTCTGTACCAAAGATTCTGTCCCCATTAGCGACACCTTCTGCACCAGTGAGGAAGACGGCTGCATGCCTGGATCATAGGTAAACTGCAGGGTGGAGGACATTGTTGTAAATAACAATAATTCTGCCCCCGGTCCAGGTGAAACTGAGGACACCACAGATAATACTACTGCAGTCAATTGTTCCTGAATAATCAGCACGTCAGGACAGGCAAGCACAGCAGATCTGCTGCCTGGTACGCAATTGGTGTGGAAACAGATAATGCTCCTTGGTACTGGATTCCTCAGATGTCCCCAAGGCAGTACCAGAATCGACAGTATGGAGTACCCCTGGTCCTGCAATGAAACTGTTGAGAGGGTTGATAGCCAAGCTCTATCCCACGTACCCCCAGACTTATGGTGCTAGTTGGTACTTTCCCTACACAGAGAAGATGAATCTCCTTGTACTCTGGAATGCTCCCAGTCCATTTTCTGGGTTCATTTTCTTGGGGGACCTGATGAAGGAGAGCATTCCCTCTTTCTGGGCAAGGAATCAGCTCAGTTAAGAAGTGTGGTGCTTTTTTAGGAGCTGGACACTCCTTGATTGTTCCTGTTACTGAGGCAAGCTTCATGGCCTGCTCAAGAAGCTGCTGCTTTAATCTGAAGTCTCTAGCCACCTGAGTTCTCTTCTTAAAGGAGTTACAGGTGAAGCACCTTTCCTTAATGTGCCCTTCTCTGAGGTACATAAGTGTGGATGTTGCTGTTGGGGATGGCTACCACACAAAAAGAACAATGTTTAAACTCCGGGAGAGCATCCCACCAGGAAAAACTACCTACCTAACTGCTATAAACTAAAAGGTACTACTACTAACCACAGTAAATCCTGCCAACTTGTGGGAGTTAGCAAAAATGGTCGTTTGTTAGAGGTGGTTTCTCTTCAAAGGTTTGCATACCAGAGAGTGGCAGCTGTCGGAAGTAAGGAAGATTGGTTTCTTCTACAGGTTTGTTTTTATAGATAGGAATAAGATAATGGGGTCGCTGGTTGCTGATGACAGGTTGTCGTTCTTCACATTTTCTTCACAGTTAAATTATAGGGGGGGAACCATTCTGTGGTCTCTGCAAGTAGTCGCTTGTGACAGGTGGTCTCTCTTCAGAGGTGGTGGCTAAGGCAGGTTTTCCTATATATACAAAAAAATCACAGAAAACAATGAAGGCAAGTGTGAGGTAATGTCACACTAAGTGCTAGCTGCTGGCGGTAGGAAGGAACTAAGGAGGGGTATCGCTGCCCTTACATAGTCATGGGAGGGGCACTGACAAAAGGAGTGTAAGTGCCACTCCTACAGTTACTGCTAGGCAAAATTCTTTAACTTTGGTGAGCTGTGCATGCGCACGCCTGAAAGGAATGTCTTTAATCACTCGAAGAAGAACCTGAATGCCTGGCCAGTACCTCTGTCTGTCTTCATAGATTCATGTATTCCAAGGCTCTGAGTAAGTTTCCCAAACCTGAGGAAGAGCTCTCTGTAAATTGGAGAACTTGTGTCTCTCACAAACAGAAGTAGGTCCAATAAAAAATATTACTTCACCCACCTTGTCTCTCTGATATCCTGGGACCAACACGGCTACCACAACACTGTATATAAAACAGGCCCTAAAACGTACCAAAAAATTCTTAGAGCATATCTTTTAGAAAAATATCCAGTCCTGATTTAAAAATTGTCAGTGATGGAGAATCCACCACAACTCTTGGTCAATTGTTCCAGTGGTTAATTACTCTCACCATTAAGAATTTTCACCTTAATACTGCCAATTTATATTTATCTAACTTCAGCTTCCAGCTATTGGGTCTTTCTCTGCTAGATTGAAGAGCCTGGTATTAAATATTTGTTCCCTGTGGAGGTACTTATAGACTGCAAATTAAAGTTGGGTTACAATTGACAATGGCATAAATTAGTTTAGGAAGTGATTCTCCTATACGGTAGAACCTCAGAATTACAAACACCAGAATTATGAACTGACCAATCAACCACACACCTCATTTGGAACTGGAAGTACACAATCAGGCAACAGCAGAGACCAAAAAAAGCAAATACAGTATAGTACTGTGCTAAACATAAACTACTAAAAGAATAACGTTGTTTTTTTTAATTGACTAGCCAAGGAAACTGTTTCTGTGCATGCTTCATTTAAATTAAGATTGTTAAAATCAGTGTTTTCCTTCTGCATAGCAAAGTTTCAAAACTGTACTAAGTCAATGTTCAGTTGTAAACGTTTGAAAGAACAACCCTAACGTTTTGTTCAGAGTTGTGAACATTTCAGAGTTATGAACAATCTCCATGGAATCATAGAATCCCAGGGTTGGAAGGGACCTCAGGAGGTCATCTAGTCCAACCCCCTGCTCAAAGCAGGACCAACCCCAACTAAATCATCCCAGCCAGGGCTTTGTCAAGCCTGACCTTAAAAACCTCTAAGGAAGGAGATTCCACCACCTCCCTAGGTAACCCATTCCAGTGCTTCACCACCCTACTAGTGAAAAAGTTTTTCCTAATATCCAACCTAAACCTCCCCCTCAAAAATTATTACTGGAGAATGCGGGCATTGATCCCGCTACCTCTCACATGCTAAGCGAGCACTCTACCATTTAAGCTAATTCCCCTCATCCATTCCCGAGGGGTTCGTAACTCTGAGGTTCTGCTGTATTAGAGAGAGAGGTGTGTGCTTTCTTCAGTTATGGACAACATTTGGTCAACATTTCTGTGTGGTTTAAATTTCCATTGTCTTTCTTTTAGGAATGGCAGCGGTAAAGCCGTCTCAAATGTGATCATAGACAAACAGAATTCTGACGATGAGGATGTTCAGTTTGTGGTGGAGGCAGCACCACAGCTACCTGAAATGCCAGAAATGGAAATGGTCTGTTAATATAATGAAACCCCAGCATTTTTGTTCAAATGCGTGTTCAGAGTTCCCTTAATGCTGTCCAATTTTTTTTTATTTGCCCAGTTTCTTATCTGAGATGTGTGCATGCTTTATATCACAGCAATGTAAGCTTCCTTATAACTAAAAGCTTCTACTTTTTCTTATGTAGGAGCCAATAGTGGAGCTGGATGATGATGAGAAGCATGGTAAGTTTCTCTGGCTCTTCTCTACACAGGATGTAAAAGAATCTTAAATAGATAATGGCAGTGTTTGCTGCCAAGTTTTAAAGAAGGTCAAACCATTGAACTGGCGGAAGTCACTGACTAAGCACCTTGAACCAAAGTTTGTTGACGTGCTCAACCAGCTTTTTACAGCAATAGCCTCAGGTGCAGAAAGACTATTTTCTTCATTTCAGTTCAGCTGGTTCAATTCGGTGACTAGTTCATTCATAGCTGAGAAACTGGTTATGAGTTGAAAAAGCAGGGAAGTTTGTTTTCGTTCCCTAATCTATGAATAAAAACTACGATGAGAGGATAAGATCTACTAGTTCTAAAATCTTGAAGGACATGATGACCAGAAACCATTAGTTCTCTTCATTAATTACAGATAATACTTCCCTTTGTTTATTAAATTAGTTTTAAATGCAAAACGTCTTTGATAAACATTTTTTCTTACATATCAGCACATTTAAAGTAGTTTTATTTAAATAAATAAAATGCTGTTTTTGTAAATTTTTAATTGAATTTGCATTTCTATCCAAATAGAGATTGACACACATTGCAAGTAAATTATTCATCATCTAGCAAATAAGAAATGCATCATTCACAATCACCATTTTCTAACTTAATAAAATATAAAACTTAAGAATCGAAATACATATATGTTAAACTATATAATTGCTTAAATAAATGTGTATAACATTGTGTAGCCTCCTGGTTAGCAAAATAAGCACCGAAGTTAGAATAATGGCTATATTTAGTTGCAAATCAACGTGTTTTAATGGTTACCGACCAATGAGAATCAACCTTTCTCTTTAGGAAGATCACTAAAAAGTACAAATGCAAAACAGTATTAAAATCGAAGATTTAAAGCATGATTTCCTATTTTTATTATTTAAATTCTAATTAAAATTGGTGATTTAAAACAATCCACCAGGCAGCTAGGCTTAATTAGTTTTGTGGTGGTGACTGAGTTATCGGTAAAGCAAAGCCCTAGAAGGAGCTAAGTTTGGTATTATTATACAACCCATGTTGACTTTCTTTTGAGTGCGGTCAGAACTGTCAGGTCACACTTACATAATAAGCAGCACATGTTATCAGGAACTAAGCTTGTTGTCTTTTTAAATTATAATAATGCTGAATAGAAATTTAACTTCTGAGAAGTGTCTCCTGAAAAACAGTTATCTAGATATGAGTTCTAATCTGAGCTCTACCACTGACCCATTTTGCGGCCTTGAGCAAGTCACTTAACTTCTCTCTGCCTCTGCCTATCAGGGACTGTGGTTTTGTGATTGCGGTAAGCCACCAAGGGGTAAATTCCCATTTTACATTGAGACAGTGCATCTACACTGAAGTTTTGTATCAGTGTAGCTACTCCAGTACAAATATCTCTGTATAGACAGAGGGATTGGAATAAGGATTGCCTAGTTTATAAGAACTCCAGTTCAGCAAAGCGCTTAAGCTTTTGAAAATTTTACCTCACATACTTAAGTGCCTAAGGGCTTGTCCATACTTAAAACGCTATAGCTGCACTGCTGTAATTCTTCAATGTAGAGACTACCTACTCCGACAGGAGGGACTGCATGGCAGAGGTAATCCACCTCCCTGAGAGGCGGTAGCTAGGTTGACCTAGCAATGTCTACATGGGGACTTAGGCTTGGTCTGCACTACAGAGTTAAAAGAAAAGGAATACTTGTGGCACCTTAGGGTACATCCACACTACCCGCCCGATTCGGCGGGTAGCGATCGATGTTCTGGGATCGATTTATCGCGTCTCATGTAGACGCGATAAATCGATCCCAGAAGCGCTCCCCGTCGACTCCGGAACTCCAGCTCGGCGCGAGGAGTAAGCGGAGTCGACGGGGGAGCCTGCCTACGCTGCGTGGATCCGAGGTAAGTAGTTTGTAATTCGATCTAAGATACTTCGACTTCAGGTACGCTATTCACATAGCTGAAGTTGTGTATCTTAGATCGATCCCGCCCCCTAGTGTGGACCAGCCCTTAGAGACTAACAAAGTTATTTCAGCATAAGCTTTCGTGGACTACAGTCCACTTCTTCAGATGCATAGAATGGAACATACAGTAAGAGGATATTTATACATTCAGAGAAACATGAAAAGATGGAAGTAACCATACCAAATGTAAGAGGCTAATTAATTGAGAGGAACTATAATCAGCAGGGGGAAAAAAACTTTTGAAGTGATAATCAAGATGGCCCATTACGGACAGTTGGTGTGAGGGTACTTAACTAGTTTAGTATCCTAGTAAAGTACCCTCACTCCGTTCAAGCAGATTTGGACTGACCTTGGTATGTGTCTCAGGAAGATGAACGAAGCCCAGTAGGCCTCTGTTATGATTCTATGACCTGACTTGATTTCTTTCCTCTCCCCAATCTCCTCTCTGGTTGTGCTGTGTAATGTACTTGTCACTACACCATCATGATATCGTATAGAGATGGGATAGACTAATTTACTAGAATACAGTTAAAGTCGGTCTAAAATCAGTTTTCATTGAACAAAATTAAGTGATCAGGTTTTAGATTAGTTTTCAGATTATTTACAACAGTGTTTTAGTGTCAGTAGCTAGCACTAAGAGAAACATTGATCTTCAACAGGTGGTCTTGTAAAAAGAATCTTGGAAACAAAGAGAGATTATGAGACATCGCAACAGTCAAAGTCTACAGAGAAGGTAATGTGATAATGGGCTCCAAAGATTTGTGAATGATAAGTGTTTCAGTAGTGACCTCTCTTTCGTCTGTGTATTGTTTTTTTCCCCCATTTTCTTTTCCTTACTTATCTAATTATTATCCTTGATTTCTTAAATTCATCTTTGTGCTTCTCAAATTATGTCAAGCTTTCTCTGCCTTTCTCCCTTTTTTCATTCTGTTTTTGTATTTGTTACCGTACTCCTTTTTCATGTCCTTTATTTTCATCATTAGCTGGAAAATGCAAAAAAGACAGGACAGAGAATGAGGAAAATAAGTGAGTCTCAGAAGATAGTGACATCTCTCATTTTGTTACTTATCAAATGTAACTGATGTACTCTGTTCCAAGCTTTATAATTGAAATAGCTTGAATTTATCAAGAAAGCATCTTTGCAGCAACAGAAGCCAATGAGTTTTATTATTTTCACACTGCTGTAGTTGTAATACTGCTTCAGTTGGGAACTATATGAGGCATGCTCTGTGTGTTTGCATAGCTGTAAAGTTTTGATTCCAGTCTTTGTTGTCCTTTGGGCATTTGTAGAGCAGCATCCTGTTGCTCAGCAACAGTTTTCATGGGCTGCTAACCAAAATAGGATCTTAGGATACTATTAACCTTATAAAGTATAATCAGGTGTTGGTTCTCTGATATTGCTTCATGTCTCCAAAGCTATCTTGATTGCAGCCAGTACCGAAGTGTAATTAATGTAGTCTGTGTCTTTAGTCTTTATACTGAAAATCCTGTTTGAGCCTTGTCAAGATCTTGTTGCAAATGCCCATCAGACTGCATGGTAACATTTTAGATTGATTTTCCTGATCAACCAGCCATTGAGAAGGCTAGTAAATTGCTGGGCCAACTTGATGAGCTGGAGAAAGACCTTGGGAGTCACTAAATATATATGTTGGCGAGTGCCAATATAAAAACCTAGACAGTAGACTTTCATGTGCATACAAGTAGGCACTTGTAACTCCCAATTCTCATCAAATCTCACCTGGAAAGTCCACAAACCTATTTTTACTTCAGTTTATCCTTCATCTTTATTCATAACTGTTTTCATTGGGCAAGAACTTCAGTAGTGACCTGGGATTTTGTGTGCCTCAAATATTGGGTGCCCAACTTGAAAGAGGGTGCAAATATAGGGTGCCCAACTTGAAAGACAAGTACATTACACATCTTCTGAAAATCTTGCCCCTATTAAGATCTCAGGTTGGGCACCCAAAATCACTAGTCAGTTTTGAGGACCTTGGTCATTGGGTTTCTTTTGTCATATCAGAGTTAATAATTTCACACTTAGTGGCAAAGTGTATAGCTATAGTTTTAATATAAATCCCAAAGATACCTTGAGTCATGAAGGCTGTCTGATGACTTTGTGATTGATTCATTGTTGTGGGCAAGTATCTTGGGAAGCTTTTGAACACTATAGTCCCATTCTAGTCACATATCTCTCTTTTAGTTTGATTCAACAAGGCTGTCTGCTGGCATCTTGGTGGATCAGGAACAAAATTCATTGGAGTATAAATATCTCCAGATGACTAAAAACAGTACACGCCTGAAGAACTGACCTTATGGAGAGCTATAATGGCTCAATAGTGGCCTCTAGTTTTTGTGCCAAAAGTGGTAGTGTAATCTTCATTAGTCCATAGTTAAGACCTGAGATTGGTATATCTATGCTTAAAAAATAAACAGTTTGCCTTGCTCTCTGGAGGCAATAGATTGTTGTCAGAAAGGCCTGGATCCACAAATAGACATAGAGGTTGCAGTGCCTAACTTGTAGGTGCCTAAAAATCACTGAAATCCATAAATCCTCCATTAGGCCATGTTCTCCCTATACAATGAATGAGGAGAGGCAAGCAGTTTAGGCGCCTAAATCCCTTTATGGATCTAGGGCAGAGGAATCAGGATTTACTTTCCTTCCTCCCCATGTTGGGACTGCCAAGGAGGAGTGCAGTTCCTCAGAGGGAAGGAGCATTTTTCTGACTGATGCGTGGGGCTGTGTGCAGCCAGCCTTCCTTGGCCAGGGGAGAATCCCAAAATGCAGCAGGGGAAAAATGAGGTCAAACAGTGCAATGAATGCCTCCTCAAACAAGAAAAGCCATTAGATTTTTCCAAATGGCAACCCATTGTCAGCAGACTTTGCTGTGTCAAACTCCTCTTCTACTTTAAAATACCTTGCATTACAAATCATAGAGCATAGAAGTGTAGGACAGGAAGGGACCTCAAGAGGTCTTCTAGTCCAGTGGTTTCCAAACTTTTTTGATTGCGCACCCCTATCAGTAAAAAAAGATTTGAGCACGCACCTCTGGCCGCCCTTTTACCTCCCACCCCCCCCCCCCACCCGCCGCCACTCCACCCTTTTTTTTTCTTTTTTCCTTTCTCTCCCCCCCCCCACCCCCCTCCGGCAGCACTCCTGCCGCGCCGCCCTTTTTTTCTTTTTTCTTTTTTTTTCCCCCCTCCAGCGGTGCTCCTACTGCTTCACCGGCCTTTCTTTCTTTTTTTTTCCTCTGGCGGCGCTCCTGCCACGCCCCCCAATGGATCGTCTTGCACCCCACTTTGGAGACCACTGTTCTAGTCCAGTCCCCTGCACTCAAGGCAGGACTAAGTATTATCTAGACCGGGATAGTCAAAAGGTGGACTGCGGGCCAAATCTGGACCAAAAGACGTGTTTTAACAGACTGCGGAATCTTTTTATTTACTTATTATCATTATTATTTTTTTTATTATTTTTACCCTCTCATTCTCTCATAATGCAATCTCCAATACATTGTACTGTGAATTAATGATTGACTGGTTCTCCTTAATTCCTTATTTGCTTAGTTTGAGCTATCATCATTTCCGCCAGTAAACCGTGTGTTCCTTTTAAAAAAATTACTTTATGCTCATAGGCTCATTTACACTGTTGAAAGCTGTAGTCCTGCCTCTAGTTCTTTCGATGTTTAATGGCTTTGTGTTTAAATATGGCACCAAAAAAAGTAAAGTTGATCCCAAAAACCGTTCATTTCAGGAAGAGTGGACCAATGCTTACTGTTTTATTTTGCACAACATCCATAGGCTTGAGCCCTACGTTTAATTTATACAGCAGTTTGATTTTATTTTTCATGTTATGCATTAAAAATATAAGCAATGGGATATATTACTAATGCACAGCTTGTATGAGTTTGTTGAACAGGGGCACTTGCGGTGTGAAAAATGTCTCTCTAGAGTCTGGACCTTGACTACACCTTGACCAAGAAATTTGGACCTTGACAAAAAATAGACTACCCCGATCTAGCCCAATACTAAGTGTACAGAAATACTAGCCCTCTCTGGTTCTTACAGTAAAATCTATTGTTAACAACAAATTTTAGTGAAAGTTCTTCTATACAAAGTATATAGGTCATCTTGAACTAATAAGGCTGTTAATTAAATTTCCACTGGCAGGAATGAGCTCTGTCTGTATACAAATGCTTAGAGAATGGAAGGGGTGAGTGAGTGACATTCTGCTCTGCAATACTGTGTAATTAGTTACCAGCAGTTTACACTGAACTTGTATTGGATTTTTTTCTGTGCACGTTACCATTCCTAGATCTGTAACTAGATGGTGCTGTTCAATCATCAAATCTGATAAACTAGATTTGGGAGAAACTATCAGGTCATTTAGTTCATTCCTCTTCCTGGGCGGGATTGTTCTGTAGAGTATTTTGTCCTGACATGGTAAGCAGTGGGACTTTATCCATATCCTGTGAGAAGCTGTATAACACCTAATAGATTTCACTGTCAGGAGACCTTTTTTTGGTAATCAGCCTATATCTCCTTTTGAATCATTTCATTCCATTTCTCCTAATTAAATCTCCTTAAACTATAGCAAACAAATCTGCTCCCTTCTGCCCATTCACATTTTTCAAATGCACATGGTAGTTGTATCCCTCTTCAGTGATCATTTAGTCATACTATATACATCTTTATATCATATGACCTCTAAATAGCTGCCTGCTATTGTACTGGGTCTTTATCGCTACTGCTTTTCAGATTATATCAGACATATCTTTATGATCCAGAGAGAAGCTGTTATTTTTCCAGCAATAGAGCAGAACCGTTTGAGGGGGAGATTAAAGGTGCTTGGTAGCAATGATAATTGAGAAGGTATTGGATTTCAGGAAAGCATTTGCCTTAATTTGAGGGATTAAGAAACTGAAGTGTGGTACAAAAAGAAATAGTATTAAAAATAACTTCACTCAGGCACTGTAGTAAGAGTATATATCTTCCCTGATGTTGCTAAAACTACTCCTGCTGACAGAAGAATGTTTCTTCTTTCCGTCTTCAATTCTTTAGACTTTAAAGCCTAAAGCTGTTACTTAGCAAAGATCAGAAAAATTGTCTCTGTATTTTGAGTGCTGTTTATGTGCATTAATTTATTATTAGATATTGTTTGATTTTTAAAACCAAACATCTATAAAGTGGGTAAAGATGGTAAATTAATGCTTAGGATTCAGCAGTGTTATGTTTTGACTAGAGGATATTACATACCATAACTTTTAACTTCTGATTGCAATGTAGCATTTATTTATTCATAGCTTCATATGAAATACTTTCCATGCCCACCCTCACAAACATACCTATGCTTTCTTGAAACACTGGTGTTAGAAAACGAAGGTTAAATCTACAAATGCAAAAGCTATGTAGTGAAAGTACTTAAAATAATATACACATTTTTCAGGTCAAACAAAGAGGTCACCTTGGAAATACACAAGGTTTTTGCTGTCTTGATTAGCTGCATTCAGCCTAACAAATTCCTGAAAAGATTTCCTAAATATATTTGGTTAGAACCTGACCCCAATGTTAAACAGTCAGAGAAAGAAACAGATGTTATGTTTTGTATTCCACCTCATTTATTTGATGCGTGGCAAAAGTAGACAGGTTATGAAATAGTTTTTGCTACGTGGGATCACTTACTAAAAACTCCCATCTTTGTACTACCAAAAAAGAAGCAATTCTTCAAGGTTTTTGCTAGAAACAAATGTATTAAATAGTTCCATAACCTGGATAAAGTTACCTGTTATCACAAATGGTGTAAAAACAAAAAATCTTATCACTTTAACAAAAAAAATATCAGCAATCATCATGATTGGTTTGGTCTTAAAGTTCTTCAGAATAGCATGGACTCTGCACTATGATATGGTGGATCCCCCATAAATGCAATTAGTAATTTATGCATGCAGTGGTGTAGTCATGTCAGTCCCTGGATATTAGAGACACAAGGTGAGGTAATATTTTTATAGCTGAAGAAGCATTCTGTGTAGCTCAAAAGCTTGTCTTTCTCACCAACAGAAGTTGGTTCAATAAAAGATGTTACCTCATTAGTAATTTATGACAGTTAAATTAGCTGTTATTTAAACCATCCTCAGATCAAGTGTTGTGACACAGTCTGTTCTTTGGGAGCCCAAGCTTCTCTGTATCCTTCTAGTTTGTGTCACAAGGAAATGCTTACAGTGGGATTTAGCTATTAGAATACAGCTACGCTAGGGCCATAGTGAAGGCCAATTGTACTATCAGGGCTTTGTCATGATGTAGTGATTATTTAAAGCTGCAATAAAATACAGTGAGAAACTTTTGATATTAGCATAATGAATACGTTTCTGCATGTGGACAACCATACTATTTCAGGGCTCCTACAGTAGAGCCTGGATATGGCTGATTAACCTTTCATTTAACGTCACTGAGAGAAAATTAGCATAGGCTAATGGAATGCTCAAATCCATCTGGTCTTTTATCCTAGTCCCAGGTTCAGATCACTGTGAGTACAGCTCTCAGGAATACCCTGAGGTCACCAAAAGATGGTTGCATGTAGTGAACACGAGAACAGGATTTTGTGAATATTTATTATTTGAGTTGCAGTAGTACCTGGAGTCTCCAATTAGGAATTGGGGCCTGTTGTGCAAGACACTGCATGTGTACACCTTGCATCCAAAAAAAAGATGATCCCTGCACTGAAGAGCTTACAGTGTAAATGTAAGATGAAACAACAGGTGGATACAGCAAGCAGATGGGGAGCGGAATGTATGCACAAGGTCACAGTGAGACAGTTATGATTATTGTAATTACCAGGAGTCACAGCACATCTGCTGCCTAATTAAGTATTTTGTAGGTGTCATGGCAGAAGCCGGTTTCAAGAAGGAATTTGAAAGAGGACAATGAAATGTCATGGTGGAGTTATGTGGGGAGCCCTTCCCATGCATGACCTGAAAGAAAGCATGAAGTTGTCTGAAGGAAAATTAGGGTATGTCTGCACTAAAATGTAAGTCCAGGATTTGAGCTCAGGCTCAAGTCTATCCCCTTCCATCTACACACAAATTGTGCTAACCCAGGGCGCAGTCCCAGGACCCCATGGGGGTGCAGGGTCCAAGCCCGAATCAAGCTGGAACACAGGGTTCAAGCCCTATTGCTTAGCAATGTTGATGCAGCCTCACCAGACTTGGGCTCTGGAAGTCCACCAAAAGTATCCCACAGGCAGACTTTCTTTGTTCTTTGGACAGTCAAGTTTAGTTTACAATCAAGTTTTCCTACACTGTACCACCACCAAAGGGCTAGAGCGGCTACATGTGGGAGGGTGCTAGTTATTCTGGCATATGGGTGGTTTGGACTTGGGCCTACATAATGTAGTGTAGACACTGAAGCCCTAGGTTGGGACCCTGGATTCAACAATTCCTAATCTGGGGTACAAATGAGTGTAGACTCTCAAGCCCTCGGTTAGCAATCCCGGTCTGCTAACTCATGGTTTACTGACCTTGGGCTTACATTGCAGCTTAGATTAATGGCTGATGAAGGCTGATACCATTGTCAAAGAGATGGAGATTCAATAGCTTAACAGTCTACGGGCTAGCCTACACTTACCAGCTCTGTCGGACGCGTCGGATCGATCTTTTGGGTTCGATTTATCGCGTCTTGTCTAGACGCGATAAATCGAACCAGGAAGTGCTCCCCCGTCGACGCTGGTAATCCTGCTCCACGAACGGGGGAGCCTGCGCGCCGCGGTGTGGACCAGGGGTGAGTACTTTGAAGTTCGAAATAAGATACTTCAACTTCAGCTACGTTATTTACATAGCTGAAGTCGCGTATCTTACTTCGAACTTCGGGGCTAGTGTAGACCAGCCCTGAGAGATGATAGGTAGGGAGAGCTAAGCCATGAAGGGCCTTAAATATGAAGACAAGTTATTTGTGTTGCAATGGGTGAGGCATGGAAATTACCAGTGAAGGGATGCAAGAGAGTGGTCATGCAGTAAATGACAAGCCAGGAAGATGATTTTTTCAGTATCATTTTGAATGGATATAAATACAGGGGCGGCAGGGCGAAGCAACTGCGAAGGCAAAGAAAGGAGAGATTGTAGTAGGCAAGGTTGAAGATAATGAGGACATAAACATGAGCTTTAGCAGAATGGACAGAAAGCAAATACTGGATCTTAGAGATGTCATTCAGAAAGAACTGTCTGTATAGAACTACTGCCCTCTTCAAATCAGTGCTGAGTTAATATTTTCCACTTAACTTCCTGTATGTATAAAAATTAATCATTAGATTTGTTTGTGGATGTGTTTGGGTTTCAAACCCACCTAGGACTTTGCTTAAACAAACCCTTGCTAAGTATTTAGATTTGATGCTTCTCCAGAACATTCATTGATCTTGAGTGAGATGATCACCAGGAGCTGAGCTGGGCTGGGTGGCTTTTCTTGTTTGTTTCAGCATTTCTATTCTTCTGTATAAATATGAACCTTAATTTTTATTTATAAAACACAATTTAATATCCCTGCTCTTTTTGAAAACAGTTTTTTTTTCTTTGTGGGTTCCAGTTCAGAAGCTGATAACACTAACTTTCATAATTTGCATGGCAAAGAACATTGTGTCCTTGTTTCTTGGCCTCCTGCTGAACTTCATACCTGATATAAGCAGAAAAAGCATCCTGTTAATTGAGAAATGATTTGTTTTACTGTTTTCCTGTGGTTACTGTGAAAATGTTTCTCTTGGTGATCCCTAGTATATAGTTTCTGCATTTTAAATAGACTATGCTATTTATGATCACACAATATCTTGTATAATAAAAAATCCAAACTATTTTGGAATCAAATGGATTAAAAAAACCAAAACTTGTCCAAAATGAGTTTTCTGCCATTTCTGTGCTGTAGAAAAAAGGGGGAAATGGTGTAGCTCAATAAGTGTGACGGTTTTGTTCTATTTTGATAGCATGACGTACGATTTCAGTAAAAGGGCATGTAGAAATTGTTAACCTCTTATAGTGTGCATGTTTTGTAATTTAATCCATATTTTACTTCCATTCATTTTAAAATAACAAGCACTGTACGTGATAATAAACATAGAATGAAAAACTATTATCAAATAATTCATTGAAATATTGACTCTAGAAATACCCTTTCCAAATGGTGAACAATTACATCGCCTCTTTCCTAATTTTTTTAGCATGTCGGGCATTTCAAATTTACTGAACAAAGTGAATATTAGAACTGGGTGTTCTGCGATAAAACCATCTGCAGAGCTATGCACACCATAACCTGGTGCTAGTTTCTTAAGAAAGGCAGAATGAAATGAAAGTAAATCCTTGGGGTTGGTGGCTTATTTTGGGTTCCCATCCCTCCCCTTCTCCCCCCCCCCCCCCCCCAATCAATGTTAGTTTTTTCACTCATTGATTTAAAAAACAGAATGCTCCTACTTTTTAATGTGGCAAATCCCGTGTGCAGTTCCACATTGCAGTCTGTTCTGAACAAGATAAGGGAAAGGAAGACCTTTTTCCTGGGCATCCAAAACAAACATTTATCTTGGTGTCATAAAAAAGCATGAAGAAAAGGAGGCCCACTGGGCCTATAGAATGAAATAGTCCTTTTATATGGTGACAATTTATTGATTCTTGGATTTTATTGAGAGTGGGTTGTTTGAGGTGTATGACCAACTTAAATGATTCTGGCGTTTTTCTTAAAATGGAATATATCCTGTTATATATTTGTACAAAATGAGCAAAGGTGACATGCAGGATTTTACCACCCACATTGCTTGTTGTAATGCACCATCTGCCACAATTCTTAGGGATTTAAAGAGAAATGATCCAAGCAAATTTTAACCCATAAATGTAGCTATGATATCAGGAACTCTTCATTTTTATTAACTGCCTTTCTCACTGGGCATTCTTGCAAAGTTTTACTTATTTACTCTGTAGAAATAGTAGCTCTCCTTCAAGTAGTTTCCCTATGGGTGCTCTGCTACACATTTGTCTGCATCCCTACGCCTCTGATCGATAGTAGTGTCCGTTCAGCCCGCACATGCAGTCTCCCTCCCTTGTGCTCTTTTTTGAAGCTAGCTAGCCCTGTGCGGGTGAACCACCCTCAGTTCTTTCTCAGCTGCCCCTGGCCTGAGACAGAGTGAATAGCAGTCTGCTTTTCTCTTTACCTCAGAGCTTGAGAGTTCACTTTCTTAGCTCCTGCTAGAGTTTCCATTTGTTTTTTCTTAGCTTTATAGAATTTTCTTTAGTCTCCCCCATGTTTAAAAAAAAAATTCCTTCTCCCTGTTCCCCCCCTCCCCTTTTCCACCCCTGTCTGGGGATCGCCCCAGTAAGGAGCATACCTGGCTCCCCCAGGTTTAAATGGTGCCTCTCCTGCAGGAAGGCAATACCAATTACAGACAGACACTCTTGCTGCATCTGGTGCCTTGGAGAGGCTCACAGTCTGCAGAAGAGTATCTTGTGCCAACAATTGAAGGCTAGATCCCAAAAGAACCAGGAGTTAAAGTAGAAAGTAGTTCTGATGGAAGGTGCTCTGAAACAGTCGTCTGACCCCCCATACTGAATCCCCTCCACGGCGAAGATAGTCCCCAGAGCCTTCAACTTCTAAGGAGAGAGACCTGAGCAGGAAATCTTCAGACTCTCCTTGCATTCTCCAAAAAGAGGGCTGCAAGCCCTCAAACTGAGCTCCTGACCAGCCAGAGGAGATCCACAGCAGAATGGGTCACCTAGGCATCGACGGCCACGAAACACGGTATCCGAAGGACACACGAGTCCTCGGGTGCAGACATTACCTATAAGCCTAAAGACTTGAAGGGCACAGGCTCTGAAGGGGCAGCACCCGCCTGCTAAAGGCAAGAGCAAAGACCGTACCATCTCTGCGAAGGCAGTACCAATGCGGAAACTTACGGTACCAACTACTTCCAAATAACCCTCGTTGGACTGATCATTTCTCAAAGATCTCCACCGGTTTCCTCTGTACCAGCGAGTCAGAACCAACAAGCCCCGATGGTACTGATCACCGTGGTACTGCAGTCATTTAGTTTTTCTAGAGACCTCATGATGGCTGAGACTCCAGAGTTCCCGCTCTACATCTCTATCCCCAGAATCACCACTGGTACTGGGGCGTTCGCCTCCAGTCTCCTTGTCGACTCCACCGCTGTCCACTGAGGACTCAGTGACAGGATGATATCCTCTCACTACCCTGACACCATGGCCCATCTCTATTTCAACCAGGGCCCTCCCAGTTACACTCTCGGTCCGAGCCTCAACCCTCTGGGTATGGCCACTCATGGGTACCACCACCTTTCCCCACCCCAGTGGCCATACTGGGATCTGTGGGCAGCCTACAGACACCTACATACTTTTCCGGCATTTAGCGTCTCTTACCGAGAATCCATAAGATGGTCTCCTTCAGCCTCTGTATCCAGAGCCCCAGAACCGCAAGAGGAAACTTTTGAAAAGCAAGAGGCCAGACTAGAAGAGGAGGTTACACCACATAGGAATATCTCCTTCTCCTCCTCCTCCTCCTCCTCCCCAGATGAGGCAGTGATGCCCCCACCACCATCCATAGCGAATGATTTTAAACTGTTTCAGGCTCTCACAAAAAGAATGGCAGACACTACAAATTCCCCCAAAGGAGGTGAAAGATACCCAGCACAAGTTACTAGATATACTGCACATCTCCTCCTCCTCGAGCTTCTAGCGCACCAACATGTAAAAGGGCCGATTAAAAAGTACTCTGTGCCCTCCAAGGATGCAGAATCCCCCCATCCCCGCTTTTTTTTTTTTTTTTTAAATCCTCCACCTAATTCTATAGTTGTGGACACTGTGAATTCCCGTGGCCGACAGCATCATACTCAATCCATTCCTTATGAGAGAGACTGGAAAAGACTTGATTTATTTGGTAGGAAGGTATACTCCTCAGCAACCTTGCAATTCAGGATTGCAAATTACCAAGCCTTAATGGCAAAGTATGACCACATGAACTATGCTAAACGTAATGCATTTATTGACCACTTACCAGAAGCACAATGAGAACTGTTTCGAGCAATCATACATGAGGGTCAGTTAGTAGTGAGAGTGGCACTTCAGACCACACTAGATGCCATGGGTACAGCAGCCCGCTTGGTATTGATGGCGGTGGTGATGTGACAGACCTCATGATTAAATTTTTCAGGACTGCTAAAGGAGGTACAGATGGCAGTTGAGGGCATACAAGACCGATGCATCGGTCCATACTCTAAAGGACTCCAAAGCCACACAACACTTGCTAGGGATCTACACACCAGGACAGAAAAGGAAATTCAGTTCTTAGCCATCCCACAGATCCTGACCACTCCAGTACCTGCCACCACAGCGTTACTATAAGCTGCAGTGAAAGGGGCCTAGGCAGGGCTGGTGCAAGGATATTTTGCGCCCTAGGCGAAACTTCCACCTTGCGCCCCCCCTGGCCCAGGGAGCCCTGTGGCAGCTCCCTGCCCCCCCTCCTGGGGAGCCCCCCCTGCGGCAGCTCCCCACCCCAGCTCACCTCCGCTCCGCCTCCTTCCCTGAGTACGCTGGCGCCGCAACACTTCTCCCATCTCCCAGTCTTGCGGC
This sequence comes from Chelydra serpentina, assembly GCA_037349315.1. Lineage (NCBI taxonomy): Eukaryota > Metazoa > Chordata > Testudines > Chelydridae > Chelydra > Chelydra serpentina. Next base: position 48,454,430 of record JBAIAC010000029.1, on the reverse strand, counting down.
GCCAATCAGCTGTTTAGCACGGCAAGCCTGGGAGGGGAGGAGAATTAGAACAGAGGCGGCGTGCTCAGGGGAGGAGGCGGAGTGGAGATGAGCTGGGGCGGGGAGCGGTTCCCCTGCGCGCCCCTCCCTATTGCTGCAGGTGACCCTTCCCGCACCCCCCTGCTCCAGCTCACCTTCACTCCACCTCCTCCCCGGAGCGTGCTTTTTGGCGCCCCCAACCACTTGGCGCCCTAGGCAGCTGCCTAGTTCCCCTAGTGGTTGCACTGGGCCTGGGCCTAGGATTCAAAGGCATAAACCATCAGCCACTGAATCCTCAGCATCTTAGCCCTCAACCTCAAAACACCAGTTTTGACGCCTTGGTCAACTGGGGTGTTACTTTGGGCGAGATTATGCCCTCCACTGTGAAGGAATTAAAAAATAAAATGTGGGCGAGCATAAGATGCTGAGATACTGTGGTGATAGGTTCAGTACAAGACCCAAAGTAGAATGGAAAAATTGAATAGAAAAATCTGAGTCTGTCCATGAAGTTTGCCATGATACCTCCAGTGGATATGGTGTGGTGGATGGCAGTGTGAAAGAGGTTGTGGCCCTCCAAGCCAAAGGGTGTCTTGATATCCAGGGGGAAGTTCTATGGATCTCAGGAGAGAAATGGTGTGTCGTGATAAATGTATGGAGAGTGTTGTGTGTTGCAGAACAAATGGGAATTATTACTGACATAATCAGCATTAATTTGGTTATCTCCCCAAGAGATTGCCAAGGAGGTGAAGCATCATGGAGTAGCTTTCTGTGGAACACTCCCTTTAAAAAGCTTGGCATTCTGGGAGTGTAAATGCTTACCAGACCACAAAAGACAAAACTGGTCAAGAAAGACATGCTTTGAAGTTTGTATTACAAAAGAGAGCAAAAGACCTGAGTAATGTCCTCTTTAATCGATACAGTGGTGCAGTATAATGAAACGCCTGCTTTGGAGAAAGAAGTAATGGGCAAGGAACAGGAATTAAAATGAGTATTTCTTTTAACCATCAAACCATAAGCCCACAACACTCAAGAACTGACTTTGGAAGCCAAGGTCACAAAGTTCACCTGTGTTCATTGCCTCACCTGATTCCTAATTAAACAAAACTGACCTTCTAAAATCCCTGAAAACTCAGAAGTCCCATAGTTTTCATACACAGTGTGTGTGTGTGGTAAAATACAAGCGTCAGGAGTAAGTAAATCTGCCTTAAAATCTTAGAAGTATTTTTCTAAAATATATATCTGAGTTCATCAGTAAGCCAAAGGCTGTTGAAATGTGGTTGGTATTCGTCCTTGCTGCCTGCAGATGCAGCTGAGCAAACAATCCACAGCTTGTGTAGGGAAAAAGGCCAATCAGGTAGGGGGGCAATAGGAGACAGTATAGTAGATTGTGGCCCAGTGAGGCACACCCAGGCTGCCAACTCTGGATTTATATAGCCTGTAGGAACTGCTTTTAGTAACTGATCAATCCTGGGGCTATGATGTTAAATAAAGACCTTTCTAGTTTTCCTGCATCCATTAAATAGCTGAAAGGAATTTACATCAACTTCAACATGCACAAACTTTGCACTAAAGGAAAACTCAATTTTGGAACCCAAGCTCTCTGGCTGCTGGCTTTTTTTTAATAGAAAAAAAAAAAGAATCCAGAAAGGAGGGTCTTGGGGGGTGAGGTGGATATGGAAATTTCTGTTTCAGCAAATGGTGCATTGAAGGAAAGCTCACTGGAATAGGTTTGTTACAGAATGTTAATATGATATGTCAGCTAAGGTCAGATTGGTCATTGTAATTTAGTCACTTTTGGCAAATATCGGTCCAAGTTAAATGCTGTGGGCTAGGAGTTTCCAAGATGCCTAAGGGATGCTTTGAAAATCCCACCCATTGTCCTTTTAATTTTTTGTTAAATCTTGTCTTCCCCAGTTACTGTACTTGGATCACCAAGGGGGGAAATTTGAAAGACAGAAATGCCCAACTCCTATCAAAAGTCAGTCTTAGTTGGACACCTAAACTGCCATCTGTGCCTGTGAAAATCTTATCCAAAAATCAGCATGTTGTGTTAGTGACACATTGGGCACACTGACTTGCCAATGCCAATCCATCTGAACCACACTGACTAACCATGTTGTTGTACCCGATGGAGTCTCATTACGGTATTCAGTAGACATGACACTCAGCAGTCAATCTACCCACCAACACATTTAATGATCAGCTTTCATGTTCTAGAGATCTTCCTGGAGCACTGTATCCTCTTTTGTAAACCTCTTTAGAATATTATTAATGCTTTCACATGGTAAATGTTCAGCCTTCTCCTGCTATGGTTTTATAGTTCACCTCTTTGATAGTTTTTCATAATGCTTTGGAAAGTGTCTTCTCCAATTTGTTTGGCTGGCAACTATCAGTATTTTTAAGAGTTGATTATTTTTAAGAATTGATTATCATAAGATGAGCTAGAACTAGTGTCAGGAAGACAATATTACTGTTCCAATTTCCTCTCATATTCTGCACTTCAGACTTACTACAGCCTATTAGTTGTTCAAGTCCTGTGTCCGTCTTGAGCAGGATGTTTATCATAACACACTGCAATTATTTGGAATGATCCTTCTCGGGAGGGCAGCCTCCACTTTGAAGGAACAAGTTACACCTGCATTCCTGGAGTTAAGGTATAGCATAATGTATAACTGCAGCTGCTGTAATGAGGACAGAGTGAGCAATCAGGTGGAGAGGGCTGTTAGTTGGACCAGGATGAGCTGAATAATTCTTCTGATGCCACATACGTTTCCACCAGAACAGTTATTTAGTGATTCCATGGAGAGGAATCTACCTTTCCTCAGTTCTTACAGAACTTGTCCAAGTCAGCTGATTTTGGGTTGAAGCTGGTCCAGGAACCTACAAGGACAGAGCTGATAAGTTCCTGGGCCAGCAACTCTTGTCCAGTAAAGGATGCCATGGCCGTGCACCTATTTTGGACCCACTGGTTAAGGAGCTGTGGCAGACTCCTCACACAGCTTCTTTGTCTTAAGGCAGTCAAGTTTATCCTTCCCAAGAATGCCACTTACACGAACACCCTACCCATGAGAAGCTGGTGGTGAGAGGGTCCTAGCTAAAGAGAAGACTAGCCACATGGATCCTGGAGATACCATTTTGTAGAGATACCATCACTCACCTCCTGTCAGAATTTGACACTAGCCTTTTTATAGATTTTTCTCTCGAACACTTTTGATATTCCACTGATCCTTTTGAATGGGCTTTTCTTTCTGGGAAAATGGCCACCCATGCAGTTGAAGGAACAGATTGGAATGTTTGGGCAACAATTACACTCTGCAGTGAGGTGCCTGGTTTGTACTCACCCTGTTACCATTGCCCTCAAGGATTACGAAACAAATCTTGATGAATTAGGGGAGCTGTGCCAGGAGTGAGAATCCTGGGGCGATGGTGTCTTCAGTAGTTCAGTTTGGGCAACAGCGATGTTGCCTCTTTACAGATAGATTAAAGATTCAGATTAAACGAGGCCTTCTTTTTTTCCTTTGATCGATCTTCATCTTTCTTTGATGTTACGTAAACTATGCATTGCCAGAAGTGAATTTGCACTTGTAATTTAACTTTCCCTTTTTTCTTGAATGATCTGGAAATCATTCTGTTTTAATGTGGCTACTACTGTTACTACATGGTTCTGTGACGAGCACTTTTCAATGAAATGGTTGTTACCGAAATATCGGGTCCACCTAGCTGAGACCCAATAACAGCCAGACAGGGATAAAGAAAGAAAAGGTTGCTTTATTCTGCCAGAGTAAAGGAGAGCTTTGCAGTATGCAAAAAACTCTAACTCTTACAGGAACTTACACAGTCTTTTATACACACTTAGACAGAGGCTCTGGTCGTGTTAACACTTGATTGGTGGTTGCCAGACCCCGGACTTCTGCTGTCTGCTCAGTGAAAACCAGTTCCCTCTGTCTCAAGGCAGAGGAGAGAAGACAGTTCAAAAGTTCAGGGTACTGTGTACACGAGGCATCTACTTCCCCCTAGTGGCCGCTGGTTGCCATAGCTGCTGGTGGTTGGGGGGGGGGCGGTCATTGTACCTTATGACTTTCACATGTTGATACTGCTGACCTTTTCTAGAATACTGCTTTGGCTTTATAGCTTCATTGCAGTCGGTCTTAAACATCCCCTTTACAATGCACAACTTCTTGTTTTTAAAATTCTTTTTAGTTCAGCTCTTAAAAATGTTCAGGGCCTTTCTTGACTTCATGTTCTCCCCCCCTCCTTTTTTTTTAAATCAATTAAATTAGGAGAAGCCGCTTTTGTCAGAAGCAGCCAGGAGAAAGGAGAAGGACCTAGTATCAAAAGAAATAGAGAAGTTTCGTGCATCTATTCAGACGCTGTGTCGGAGTGCACTTCCTCTTGGGAAAATCATGGACTACATTCAGGAGGACATGGACTCCATGAAGAACGAACTGCAAATGTGGCAGCATGAGAACAAACAGCATGCAGAGGCTCTCCAGAAGGAGCAGAGGTAAGGAGACCTAAAGAAGAGTGTCCTCAGGACAAGGCTGGTTTGCCACCTGGGACAGGCTGAATTACAAATTGCTGTCTCTACAATTTTAATTACCTTTTTGTTTTTTAAAAAAAAAAGTAAAAGTTTCAGGCATTCTATCAAGGTTTTGGTTTAACCCATTTTTAAAGTCTTTTCAGCTCTTCTATTATGTGAATAAATGATGCTTAATGAGTTACATGGCAGATAGAGGTACCTCTGAAATACTGACCATTTTACAAACCCTTTCCAAGAACCTACATGAATATCCATGTAATGCAAACAAATGTTATGTGGTGTAAATTAGATGTTATTTTGGGTTAAGAAGTCTATAAAGCAGTTATTTTAATAAGTACTTCATAGTCTGCAGAGCAATTTCAACTATAAAACCCAAACCCTCACTCGTCTGCTTGAGCTTGAAACCTCAACACTACATTAAAACTGGATTTTCTTTTCCACTTAATAAATACTTAGTGGGGAAAAGGGTTTAAATGGAGTGAAACTTTTAAATACATAAGAATAATTTAATAGAAAAAACAACCTTAACGGTGTAGTTTTTAAAAAAAAGTTGGAAAAACAGGAGAGTAAAGTTCTGTTTACAATTAACTAAAGCAAATTATGAAAATGCAGGATTAAGGAAGCTAAAATGGTCTGCCTTCAGTGACTCACCACTAAGTGTATTCCTGTGTTAGAATAATAGAAATGTGGGGCTAGAAGGGACCTCTGGAGGTCAGCTAGTCCAGCTCCCTGCACTGATCAGGACCAAATAAACCTAGACCATTCCTGACAGGTGTTTGTCCAACTTGTTCTTAAAAATCTCCAGTGATGGGGATTCTACCTCCTTTGGAAGCCTGTTCCAGAGTTTAGTTAGAAACTCTGGAACCCTTTTAGTTAGAAAGTTTTTCCCGACTATCTAATCTAAATCTCCCTTGCCGCAGATGAAGCCCATTGCTGCTTATGCTTGATATGGTTTAAGTCAAGTAACAGATATGTATCTTCCTGGTATTGCCATAAACCTGGATAGCTGGGGACGTTTTAAACCCTTGTACTTGCATTGTTTTATCTACAGCTGCTGCCTTCAGGACATGCACGATAGTTTACATGGCACTATATATGTAGGCTAAGTGGAAGGCTTGATTTTAGGATGTTCTGGAGTACAAGAAGCCCCATCACACTATGTAGTAGACGGTTAAAACTATAAATTTCTAACATCTGGCATAGGAGTTTAATGGTTGAGATGGGAATAAGTTAGGGCTTTGGTTTGTATGTGAAGTATAATGATGTTAGTATCTTGCATTTACATAGCCCCTTCTATCCAAGAATCTCAGCACACTTTTCAACGTCACACAACACTCCTGTAAAGAGTAGGGAAATGGTGTTAACGATATTTTATGAATCGAGAAACTGAGGCCCAGAGGTTGAGACTCACTTCAACTTACATAGAATGTTAGACAGAGCTAGCAATGGAACTCAGGGCTCAGGACTCCCCAAGTCTGTGCTTAGCTAGTGGAAGAATATTGCTCATGCCATGCCTCTCATCTGCCTTCATTGTGCTCTCACAGGACACTGTACATGCCTTGCTGGTCTCTTATATGCCTCTTAACTTTCCAGACAAAGTATACTCTGGACAAGACTATGCGTTTACATTTTGGGTGGATTGATTTTGTTGCGGTGGATTTGTGTCCAAACTGGGCATTATAATGAAAAGCTTGTTTTCAGGATGAATAAAAATAAATGATTTTTAAAAAATGAAATTTTAAATTTAATGTAAATACAGATTTATATTCTTAAAACTAGGGCTGTCGATTAATCACAGTTAACTCACGTGATTAACAAAAAAATGAACTGCAATTTAAAAAATCACGATTAATTGCACTGTTAAACAATAGATTACCAATTGAAATTTATTAAATATTTTGGATGTTTTTCTACATTTTCAAATATATTGATTTCTATTACAACACAGAATACAAAGTGTACAGCACTGACTTTATATTAGATTTTATTACAAATATTTGCACTGTAAAAATGATTAACAAAATAAATAGTATTTTTCAATTCACCTCATACAAGTACTGTAGTGCAATCTCTATTGTGAAAGTGTAACTTACAAATGTAGATTTTTTTGTTGTTGCATGACTGCACTCAAAAACAAAACAATGTAAAACTTCAGAGCCTACAAGTCCACTCAGTCCTACTTCTTGTTCAGCCAATCGCTAAGAGAAACAAGTTTGTTTACATTTATGGGAGATAACTGCTGCCTGCTTCTTATTTACAATCTCACCTGAAAGTGAGAACAGGCATTTGCATTGCACTTCCGTAGCTTGCATTGCAAGGTATTTATATGCCAGATATGCTACACATTCATGTGCCCCTTCATGCTTCAGCCACCATTCCGGAGGACAAGCTTCCATGCTGATATTAGTTAAAAATTCATTAAAAAAAAAGTGTGTTAATTAAATTTCTGACTGAATTCCTTGGGGTAGAATTGTATGTCTCCTTTTCTGTTTTACCCGCATTCTGCCATACATTTCATATTATAGCAGTTTCAGATGATGACCCAGCACATGTTGTTTGATTTACAAACACTGTCACTGCAGATGTGAGACAACACAACGAAAGTACCAATGTGAGATTTCTAAAAATAGCTACAGCACTCGACCCAAGGTTTAAGAATCTGAAGTGCTGTCCAAAATCTGAGGGACGAGGTGTGGAGCATGCTTTCAGATGTCTTAAAAGAGCAACATTTCGATGCAGAAACTACAGAACCCGAACCACCAAAAAAGAAAATCAACCTACTGCTGGTGGCATCTGACTCAGATGATGAAAATGAACATGCATCAGTCCGCTCTGCTTTGGATCATTATCAAGCAGAACCCATCATCAGCATGGACGCATGTCCTCTGGAATGGTGGTTAAAAGGGGCACATGAATCTTTAGCGCATCTGGCACATAAATATCTTGCAACACCGGTTGCAACAGTGCCATGCGAACGCCTGTTCTCACTTTCAGGTGACGACGTAAACAAGAAGCAGGCAGCATTATCTCCTGCAAATATAACCAAACTTGTTTGTTTGAGTGATTGGCTGAAGTAGGACTGAGTGGACTTGTAGGCTCTAAAGCAGGCCTGCACAACATGCGGCCCGCATGGGCTCACTGTGCGGCCCACGGGGGGGGTGAGTAGGCAAGCGGCGGGGTGGGGCAAGCCAACGGCCGGCTGGTCGGCCGGCGGGTGGGCGGGCTGGGGAGTGAGGGTGAGCCAGCGGCAGGTGGTAGGGGCAGCAGCAGAAGGTAAGAGGCCAGCAGTAGGCAGGCAGGTGAGCCGGCGGCGAGGAGAGCCGGCGGCGGCAGCAGGGGGGCTGAGGAGGCGAGTGGGCGGCGGGGGGTGAGGAGGCGAGCCAGGCGGGGTGGGGGATGATGAGCTGAGTGGGTGGGCAGTGGCAGGGCAGCAGATGAGCCAGCGGTGGTGGGGGGAGGCTGAGGAGGCGAGCCAGGGGGGTGGAGGGATGATGAGGGGGCGGGCAGTGGTGGCGAGGCTTTATACTGGGGCAGGGGAGTTCGTTTGAGCGGCGAGTCGGTGGCTGGAGGGGGGCAAATCTCCCACATTCAAAATTTGGGACTGTGTCCGTTGGTCCTTTTTGCTGCCAACTAGACATGGAACCGTTGATCACTACCCATTGAGCCCGACCATCTAGCCACCTTACCGTCGATTCATCCAGCCCATACTTCTTTAACTTGCTGGCAAGAATACTGTGGGCAGACTGTATCAAAAGCTTTGCTAAAGTCAAGAAATAGCACATCCACTGCTTTCCCCTCATCCACAGAGCCGGTTATCTCATCATAGAAGGCAATTAGGTTAGTCAGGCATGACTTGCCCTTGGTGAATCCATGCTGACTGTTCCTGATCACTTTCCCCTCCTTTAAGTGGTTCAGAATTGATTCCTTGAGGACCTGTTCCATGATTTTTCCAGGGACTGAGGTGAGACTGACTGGCCTGTAGTTCCCCGGATCTTCCTTCTTCCCTTTTTTAAAGATGGGCACTACATTAGCTTTTTTCCAGTCATCCGGGACCTCCCCCGATTGCCATGATTTGTCAAAGATAATGGCCAATGGCTCTGCAATCTCATCGGCCAACTCCTTTAGCACCCTCGGATGAAGTGCATCCGGCCCCATGGACTTGTGCTCGTCCAGCTTTTCTAAATAGTCCCGAACTATTTCTTTCTCCACAGAGGGCTGGTCACCTCCTCCCCATACCGTGCTGCAGAGTGCAGCTGTCTGGGAGCTGACCTTGTCTGTGAAGACAGAGGCAAAAAAAGCATTGAGTACACTAGCTTTCTCCACATCCTCTGTCACTAGGTTACCTCCCTCATTCAGCAAGGGGCCCACACTTTCCTTGACTTTCTTCTTGTTGCTAACATACCTGAAGAAACCCTTCTTGTTACTCCTAACATCTCCAGCTAGCTGCAACTCCAAGTGTGATTTGGCCTTCCTAATTTCACTCCTGCATGCCTGAGCAATACTTTTATACTCGTCCCTGGTCATTAGTCCAATCTTCCACTTCTTGTAAGCTGCTTTTTTGTGTTTAAGACAAGCAAGGATTTCACTGTTAAACCAAGCTGGTCGCCTGCCATATTTGCTTTTCTTCCTACACATCGGGATGGTTTGTTCCTGCAACCTCAATAAGGATTCTTTAAAATACGGCCAGCTTTCCTCGACTCCTTTCCCCCTCATGTTATTCTCCCAGGGGACCTTGCCCATCAGTTCCCTGAGGGAGTCAAAGTCTGCTTTTCTGAAGTCCAGGGTCTCTGTTCTACTGCTCTCCTTTCTTCCTTGTGTCAGGATCTCATGGTCACTGCCTCCCAGGTTCCCATCCACTATTGCTTCCTCTACTATTTCTTCCCTGTTTGTGAGCAGCAGGTCAAGAAGAGCTTTTCCCCTAGTTGGTTCCTCCAGCACTTGCACCAGGAAATTGTCCCCTACACTTTCCAAAAACTTCCTGGATTGTCTGTGCACCACTGTATTGCTCTCCCAGTAGATATCGGGGTGATTAAAGTCACCCATGAGAACCAGGGCCCGTGATCTAGCAACTTCTGTTAGTTGCTGGAAGAAAGCCTCGTCCACCTCATCCCCCTGGTCTGGTGGTCTGTAGCAGACTCCCACCACGACATTACCCTTGTTGCTCACACTTCTAACTTTAATCCAGAGACTCAGGTTTTTCTGAGGTTTCATACTGGAGCTCTGAGCAGTCATACTGCTCTCTTACATACAACGCAACTCCCCCACCTTTTCTGCCCTGCCTATCCTTCCTGAACAGTTTATATCCATCCATGACAGTACTCCAATCATGTGAGTTATCCCACCAAGTCTCTGTTATTCCAATTACATCATAATTCCTTGACTGTGCCAGGACTTCCAGTTCTCCCTGCTTGTTCTCCAGGCTTCTTGCATTTGTGTACAGGCATTTAAGATAACTCACCGATCGTCCTGCTGTCCCAGCGTGGGGCAGGAGCCCACCCCTCTTGCACTCACCTACTTGTGCTTCCTCCCGGTATCCCACTTTTCCACTTACCTTGGGGCTTTGGTCTCCTTCCCCCGGTGAGCCTAGTTTAAAGCCCTCCTCACTAGGTTAGCCAGCCTGCTTCCAAAGATGCTCTTCCCTCTCTTCGTCAGGTGGAGCCCGTCTCTGCCTAGCACTCCTTCTTCTTGGAACACCATCCCATGGTCAAAGAATCCAAACCCTTCTCTCCGACACCATCTGCGTAGCCATTTGTTGACTTCCACGATTCGACAGTATCTACCCCGGCCTTTTCCTGCCACAGGGAGGATAGACGAGAACACCACTTGCGCCTCAAACTCCTTTATCCTTCTTCCCAGAGCCACGTAGTCCGCAGTGATACGCTCAAGGTCATTCTTGGCAGTATCATTGGTGCCCACGTGGAGAAGCAGGAAGGGATAGCGGTCTGAGGGCTTAATGAGTCTCGGCAGTCTCTCCGTCACATCACGAATCCTAGCCCCTGGCAAGCAGCACACCTCTCGGTTTTCCCGGTCAGGGCGGCAGATAGATGACTCAGTCCCCCTGAGGAGAGAGTCCCCGACCACCAGCACCCTCCTCCTCCTTTTGGGAGTGGTGGTCGTGGAACCCCCATCCCTAGGACGGTGCATCTCATGCCTTCCAATCGGTGGAGTCTCCTTCTGCTCTATTCCCTCAGATGTATCATCCACGCCACTCTCTGCATTAGTACCTGCGGAGAGAACATGAAAACGGTTGCTCGCCTGAATCTGTGTTTCTAGTACATGGTCTTTTCTGGTACTCTTTCCTCTTCTGGAAGTCACATGCCGCCAATTATCCTCGCTGGCCTTCTGTCCCCGCTGCGTAGCCTGCTCTGAATCTTCAGAACATTGTGCCTGCTGAAGCCGATCCTGACGTCTATCCAGGAAATCCTCATTTTCTTTTATGGAACGCAGGGTTGATACTCGTTTCTCCAGCCCTTGAATCTTTTCTTCCAATACGGAGATCAGCTTGCACTTTGTACAGACAAAGTCGCTTCTATCCTGTGGAAGAAAGACAAACATGGCACATCCTGTGCAGGTCACAACAGCGGATCGCTCAGCATCCATAGTCTCTTCCTTCTAAGAGCTTCCTTACTTATGGCAGAAGCTACTCAGAGAAATCTGCAAGAGGGATGCTACAGCAGGCTCACTCCAGGTGAACTTCTCCTGTTCGCTGCTCAGCTGGTTCGCAGCTGACTGCCTTCTCCTTCTTATAACAGTCAGGCCCAGCTGGAACAAAGCACTCCCAATTCACACTGTTCAAACAAGCAATCTATCAATCAAGCACACGGTCCAACTGCCAAACTGTCCCCTCAACAGACACTCAGATACTCACCAGCGCAGTCCCCCTAATGCAGCACTTAGCGTACCTCTGCTCAGGCAGATCCCAGGCAAACTCCTCCTGTTTGCTTCTCAGCTGTTCGCTGCTCAGCTGGTTCGCAGCATTCACACCTCATTCATTCAACAGGGCAATTCCCCCCCACAAAGTGGGGGGGGGGGGAGATCTTATTCTACTTCTAGCAAAAAGACATTTTGCTTTTACCTTAATTATACTACCTTGGGGGCCCGCTAGAACATATATTACCAAGGTTCAGTACAAAGTCATATAAAAGTTATACAAAAATGCATAATGCAGAGACTTATCTACAACTCCATTGATTGACTGTTGTGTTCAGTAATATAGTGACCCCTGGGGGGGTGAAGAGGGGTGTGATGGTGAGGCCGAGCGGGGAGGGGGAGGGTCCTATTTTGCTGCTGTGATCTGGTCACCCTATGCGCGCTGTTTCTTTCCCCCTCTACAGGCTTCCACACCCCAGCGCTGGGGAAGGAGGGGTTGTTTCCACAGGGCAGGTGGTGCTGGGGGAGGGGTGTTTCCGTGGGGCTGGGGGGTTTCGGCCCTCAGCTGTTTTCTTTGGAGTAATATGGCCCTCGCCGCTTTACGAGTTGTGCAGGCCTGCTCTAAAGTTTTACATTGTTTTGTTTTTGAATGCAGGTTTTTTTTGTACATAATTCTACATTTGTAAGTTCAGCTTTCATGATAAAGAGATTGCAATACAGTACTTATATTAGGTGAATTGAAATATACTACAGGGGAGTCACATCATACGTGGATTCAACTTACACAATTTTAACTACAAGTGCTCGGCAAAAAAAAAAAGAGAGAAATAATTTAAATACTGTACCTGTAGTGCGGGCGATTCTGCTCGCCATTCCACTCAATGAGAGTTTGACTATACGCAATTTTCACCTATCCTAACCCCCGCGTAAGATGTGACTCCCCTATATTTCTTTTGGTTTTTACAATGCAAATAATTGTAATAAAAAATAAATATAAAGTGAGCACTGTACTCTGTATTCTGTGTTGTAATTGAAGTCAATATATTGAAAATGTAGAAAACATCCAAAAATGTTTAAATAAATGGTATTCTTTTATTGTTTAACAGTGCGATTAATCACGTGATTAATTTTTTTTAATCGCGTGACAGCCCTATTTAAAACATAAACCTGTTTTAAAATTAAATTAGAACATGTCTGTCTATGTTAAGGCCTAAACTTATTGTCATCTATTAAAATCATTTACATTACATTTAAAAAATACTAAATAGTGCATGTTTTAAAGAAAGTTCCTCCAGTTTTAGTGATTTGAGTTACTGGCTAAGCATCTGGAACCAGAGTTTGTATAAATGCTAAACCAGCTTTTGACAGAGGTAGCCTCTTCTGAAGGTGAAGGGAGAATATTTTCTTCATTTCACTTTATTCAGCTAGCTCAGTTCAATGACTGGTTCATTCAAAGTTAAGAAACCAATTGGGTATTGAAAAAGCAGGAAAGTTTGTTTTCCTCTCACAATCTGTGAATAAAAATTAAGTGAGAGAGGATGAAATCTGTTAGTTCTAAAATCCTGAAGGACATGGTGACTAGAAACAATCAGTTCACTTCGCTAACTACAGATAATACTTTCTTTGTTTAACAAACCCATTAGTTTAAAATGCAAAACGTGATCTAAAACTTTTTGATAAACCTTTTTCTTATGTATTCAGCACATTTAAAATAGGTTTATTTATATATATAATGCTGTTTTTGTGCATTTTAAATTGAATTTAAATTTCCATCCTAATACAGCTTGATGAAATCACAAGTAAAACATTAATCATCTAGTAAATAAGAAATGCATCATTACCCATTTCCTAGCATAATCAAAACGTAGAAATTAGGAATTTTGAATAAATGTAAATTAAGCTGTAAAATTGCTTAAATATAATATAATATATCTTCCTGGTTAACAAAAAGAAGCACCAAATTTAGTGTATAGGTTATATTTAGTTGTAAATCATCATGTTTTAATGGCACCTTGGAGACTAATAAATCTATTTGGGCATAAGCTTTTGTGGGCTAAAACCCACTTCATCAGATGCATGGAGTGGAAAATACGGTAGGAAGATAGATATACACACACAGATAACATGAAAAGTCCCAATTTTTTCATATTCTCTGTGTGTGTGTCTGTGTCTGTGTGTATATCTTCCTACTATATTTTCCACTCCATGCATCTGATGAAGTGGGTTTTAGCCCACGATAGCTTATGCCCAAATAAATGTGTTGGTCTCTAAGGTGCCAGAAGTATAGGGGGAGGGATAGCTCAGTGGTTTGAGCATTGGCCTGCTAAACCCAGGGTTGTGAGTTCAATCCTTGAGGGGGCCATTTGGGCATCTAGGGCAAAAATTGGGGATTGGTCCTGCTTTGAGCAGGGGGTTGGACTAGATGACTTCCTAAGGTCCCTTCCAACCCTGATATTCTATGATTCTAAGTACTCCTCATTCTTTTTGCTGATACAGACTAACACAGCTACCACTCTGAAATACGTTTTAATGGTTACCAGCTAATGAGAATCAACTTTTTTCTTTACGAAAATAAATAAAAAGCACAAATGCAAAACACAATTAAAATTGAAGATTTCAATCAAAGTTTTCTGCTTGCTGATTTAAATCATGATTAAAATTGGTGACTTAAATTGCTTATGTTTAAATCAATCCACCCTCCTGGCTTCTTCTTTAATAATGGAGAGACTAACTAACATCTCCTCATAATAGCCATTCAGTTTTCACATAAAGAAGAAATAAAAAATCGAAAACTCTGCAACAATACTTTTTTTTGCCAAATTCATTGTGAAATCATAATAAGATCATCATAACTTTGTGCCAGTTCACATGTTTCAGGAAAAAATTACTCCATATCAGACATGAAGAAGACAATGTTTCCCATATGTAATATAACTGGATGCACAGTGTTGTTTTCTTTACTTCTGTGGAAGACAATTAATGGGTCCCATTGTTGAAATCTAAGTGCAATTTTCATTGATAATTTTTTGTGATTTGTGGCAGGGAAGGAGAATTCAAAGGTTTTGAAATATGGACTTCTAAATGACCACTCATTTAGTGGGGGAGGGGATAGCTCAGTGGTTTGAGCATTGGCCTGCTAAACCCAGGGTTGTGAGTTCAATCCTTGAGGGGGCCGTTTGGGGATCTGGGGCAAAAAAAAAAAAAATTGGGGATTGGTCCTGCTTTGAGCAGGGGGTTGGACTAGATGACCTACTAAGGTCCCTTCCAACCCTGATATTCTATGATTCACTCCAGGGAGTGCGTGTATAATTCTGAACTGCTACTGGGCACTTCAGTCCAGCTCTGCCTTAACTGTAGGACCTTAAGTCAGGCATTAAGGAAGGGTGCATATTTGTTTTAAAATAAAACATCTCCATTCATGCAAACAAACAATCAAACCCCACCATTACTTATGAGTTAGTTTATTAATAGAGAACTCCCTTTGCAACGTGCGATCTCTGCCCGGGTTTGCAGCTAATAGTTTACAATTCTTTGAGCCTCATGGCAGCATATTCCCATTTATGGTATGTATGATCTGGTGCCACTGAACTTCAGGAGCCTTCTCGGAAATGGGTCTGGGGCTGTGCAAATGACCCCTTGTAGCACCGAACATTCAGGGCTAAGGCTACAAAGAGGCCATATGGTCCCCAACTGCCTGAGTTCTTTCCTTTCCAAGGTTAGTGGCCGGTGGAAAAACTGTCAGTCCTTGCCAGGAGAACTTTCCTTTCCTGTCACTGAACTATGTCTGAGTCTCTGGCATAGCTTCAACTTCCCCATCTTCTTGTCTGTGCAAACCGGCTTCTCCCCCTGGGACGTTCATTATGTGGGGGGTGATCATTATGCATTATTTGTATTGTGGTAGTGCCTAGGAACCACAGCCGAGGATCGGAGTCCCTTTGTGCTAGGCACCACAATCCCAACCCCTGAGAGTTCTCCGTCTACATGTCAGACAAGATGCAAGAGGTGATGAAATAGACAAACAGGGTAGGGTGGGCTAGGAGGATGAAATAACTATAAAGTAAAGCTTAGCAGGAGAGCAGTTTTAGCTATGAAACCACCATTAGCCAGTGAATTGTGCAGTAAAACATCAGGGTAACTCTTCGACAATCTAGTTCTCTGTCTGTGTTTCTTTTCCCTTCAGCTGTCTCACTAATTCTCTCTGTTTCAGGAAGGGTGGGTTTGATTTTAAAAAATGTTTGCAAATTCCAAGTATTTCATGTACTGTCTCAGAAGCATAAATAATGCAAAACGGTGTAATATTCCCCTAAAATGTAGCGTGCTGCTTGTCTCTTTCAGCATCACAGACAGCGCTGTGGAGCCCTTAAAAGCAGAGCTAGCTGAGTTGGAACAGTTGATCAAAGACCAGCAAGACAAGATTTGTGCTGTAAAGGCTAATATTTTAAAGAAGGAAGAAAAAATCCGGAAGATGGTTCTTAACATTAACTTATCTACTAGAAGGTGAAAAGACGGATGAACTTATATTCTTACCAAATAAAGACAGAAAAGGGAAAAGAATGAAGAGAAACTGTACAAATAAAGCGCCTAAGAACAATGGCCTATAAAATTTCATATTAGTTTATACACATTACATTCAATTTACTTGTGAGGTTGGTAGTATCCACATACAAGTATATGAATACAGAGATCTTCTAGAGCTTTTAAAGTCTCTCTTTTAAGTGTCTTTAGACATAGGCTGCTATGATACAGTTATTTGCTATTTATAACCTACTTGCCCTCCCTGACTCCTTTTTATAACTATCTGCTGCTCAGGCTTGCCCCTTTTTTCCTACTGTGTACCCATTTTGGTTACTTTTGGGCAAAAATGGACTACCCTGATGTCATGAAAAATGGTACTAAGTACCTTTTTAGCCGAAGGTTCTGAAATCCCTACAGATCAGAATGGTCTGCAATACCTTCCATGATTTATAAGTCCTGAAAAGAAATCTGTAAATGCTTTTACAGGTCCAGAAATAAAACATTGTTTATCATATGGCTCCTTATATCGTCACAAGGATGATGTCATATTTCCATAGTTCTCAATGAATTTTATTAGGGGGCCTATAAAATGTAGTACAAGCATCACCATGGAAGGATCTAAAGTATTTTATATGCACAGGTGTTAATTCCATTTTTATTGCATACGTTCATTTGGAAAGGATTAATTGAAGTACCCATTTCCTCCCAAATGCATGTTCATCTATGTTTTTTGTACATGAATAATTCCAATGATTTTAGTTAACTGTTGACCTCTCCAGCGTACTGTGTGTAAGGGTCCAACCTTGAATGTTCATGTATTTGAAAAGCATATTCAAATGTGGCACAAATTAGAGCCCTGCAACCTGGTCGGGACACAACTACAAGTGTCAGGTCAGGGTTGGGTGGGAAAACACCCACACCTCCTGGGCTCAGGTCTGCTCTCCACCACCCCTGCTCATGGGTGCAGTGTTGGCTACGTACCACCACCTTGATGCAGTCCAGAGTGAGTGTGCCTGCTGAGGAGTGGCAGGACCTCTCGCTCCACAGCACGCACACAACAGTAGGGTTGGCGGATGGCAAGAGTAGGGCATGTGCTGCTGTTGCACTGACCCCAAGCAGGAAGAGCAGTGCCGACCCCAGAAGCAGGAGGCGGCAGTGGCAACTCGGGTTCAGGGGCAAGGGCTGGAGTGGGGTCAGATTGGAAAACAAATCAACCCTCATGGGCTTGGGTTCTGCTAAAAATTAGGCCTGATCAGACCTCTAGCACAAGTACATTGAGCTAAACTTAATGTGAAATGCAGAGAATTCTAGCTTCCTCCAAAGTTTAGGCCATTCTTTCAAGGTTTTATAATGTACAAGTACCTCTTCTGTTCCATTTTTTTATTGCGTGTAAACTAGAAAACATTGGTCTGTTTGTTAGCAAATATGCACTGTGTGGCATCTTGACCTTTTCACACACGTTTCTCAAAAGCTACAAAATGTGACATTTTTGATGCTCTTTATAGGAGAGAGATGAATGGATGAATCTCCATTTTCAACCTTGGTATGTCACTGTTGATAGGAATGTTAAAGAAGGACTTAAAATTGGGGACTTAAAACTGGTTCAATGCAGCATTTCAGTTAGCTCTGGACTAGAGTGTAACTGAATTGATCAATCTAAATTGTCTGTAGAACAAGGTTTATACCGTGTGAGCATGCACTTGCTGGCTTTAAATGATTGATTCTTTACTAATTTTTTCTAGATAGGTTCCTCACTAATGAGAGTTTTGGGGTGACGTCTTAGCACAGCTCAGTTTTCTGAGAAGAATATTCATTCTTTAAGGAATATTACAAATATCACTTCAAATATGTTTGTGTGTGGAATAAGCAAAATAATCCCTTTGAGTAGGATGCCATGTTACTTTCCCTGGAAAGGCTCTATGAAAAAACTACCAAGACCTGTGATACACTGAAGTTAAGGCTTTTCTTTGTAATGGGTCAAAAATGTTAAGCTAAAAGATTAGGTACAAGTCTTTGTTTATGCTAGAACTAAGCCACCAGTGTTGATTGGCACTTGGAAGTTAGTCTTAATTATACACTCTCAACATGATGCACCATCAGAAGTTCTGTTGATCTTCAGGGTCGTGTGTAAGCCTTGCATAAATCTGTAAATACGACTAGGACTGTTTGTGTAGAAAAACTTAAATATACTGCGTGTGAGCAAAAATTTGTACAAAGTAGAATATCAAATTGTATCATAAAATTATTTTTCTTTTATATAAAAATCATTAAAAATGATCACCTATTTTTTTATGAAGTGGAGTGTTTGGATTGTGACGTTCACGTTTGAAATAGTAGTTGAATTACCTTTTTGAAAATATAAGTGACTGTTTGTTTTTTAAATCCACTTGTTCGGAAAAAGTGTGTTGTAAATTCTTACTAGTGTGATAACACTGCCTCCGGGCTGAGCCCCTGAGAGGACTTTTCAGTAAACGTCCACGCAACAGAGGTGTGACTGCAGCACATATAAACATACCCAAGCTACCTTTGATCTACGCAATCTGAATAAGAGCAGCAGTGAAGCCGTGGGAGCGTGGGCTGTGTGGCCTTGTGTATGTATTGGAGCAGCTAGCCCATGTTGTCACCTCTGCTGCCGTGGCTTTGTTGCTATTGTTGTTTGAGCTAGTTACATCTAAGTTAGCAAAGGTATGTCTATAAATGCTAAAGTTAATGAGGTTTGAGAGCATTATACATGATAAATGTGGACATTTTATTAAAATATATATATTTTAAGTAGCTGATGGATCTGGTGAGAATTGTTCCATGCAGGCATCTGAGTTTGGGACTGAAGCTTCTGCAGTTGGGACCACAACAGAGGCCACTTTCTTAGCCCCAGGGGAAATTGAATGACTCGTTCCCTAGGCCAGATAGAAAAGTGTACTGCCTTTAGGCCTCTATCCAACCCTCCATCACCATAATAGCAGGCTGCAGTGATGTGGGACTTTTGTGGGAGTGGGGAGGTGTAACCAGGCCCTTCGCTGGCCCTTTTACACATTCAGTCGGAGACCAACCACAATGCCTGCACCAGTGCTCTTTTATTGTTTGTGCCAGTTCCCACCACCTGCTATATACATATTCTACAGACCAACACCCTGGGGGACCGCTAGCTTCCCCAGCCAGCGGAATCTAGATCCACATGCTCCTCCCTTTCCTGTACTCCCCCCCCCCCCCCCCTTCCTTCCTGCCTGCCTGCCTGCCTGCCAGCTTTATATAGCTAGCTGGCTGGCTAATCAGCCTGCAGGTGCTTTTCCTCCTGCAATTTGGGTATGGCATCCCCAGCCAGCCCCAATTAATCCCCTTAATTGGAGCTGGGCTAACAGGGGCCTGAGCAGGATCTCCTGCCCAGCACCCTGTTACACGCCTCCCCCCTTAAGAGCCGCAAGGCCTGGCTGCCTTCGGCCCCTTTGCCCTCCATCCACCTACCGCAGAACGTACACTGCGCTGGTAGTGGCTTCCCCCATAACTGCATCAACAAGGGGCCTGCTGCTCAGAATTCTCCCACCCTTCAAGGGGTTTACAGTTCTGATCTTTTCTTTCAGACCTGTTTTCCTCAGACCTCCTGATCTTCCATGTTAGCCTTTTAACATCCAAGATTATTCCAGTGAGTTTATCTGGGCAGCAGGAGGGAGCTGGTCTCTGGTCTGTGTTTGTACAGCACCTAGCCTAAAGAGGTCCTGGTCCTTGGCTGGGAGCCTGGGCACTACCACAATACAAATTCATAACAATACTAATGTGATTTCCCGATATTTTAATTCCTTGGTCACTGCATCAAATGTACTTCTAATCAAAAGGATCAGAGTTAGATATCAAGCATAGTAAATCCTAGCACCAGTATTTTCATTTGGTTCCTTTACAAGGAGGGAACAAAATAGTGGTTTGGAGCCAAGGTTTTATGAATTTAAAACCATAGTCTGGACACTGCCTTTCAAACAAACAAAGCCAAAATGCATGAAAGGGAAAGATCACCCCTGTGCAAAAGAAGGGGCGTATTTTTGATATGTTCTCACGCAACGCTTGGTCCATGTAGCTAGGAGCTTGGATTTTAACAGGGGGTGGTTCTTTAACAAGGGAAATTCACCAGCTTGGTGGTTTGAGGTTTGAAAACCTTGAATTGGCAGGCCCCTTTGGAATTAACAGAACCTGGTGGTTCTGGGAAGCGTTTGTTTGCTTTTCATAAAGTGCATCAAATTCTTGTAACTTGTGCAACTGGGGAGGGTGTGCTGCCAACCCAGGCTTTAGGAGTTCTGAATATTTCTAGAACTGAAATGTACAGCTGTTAGAAGGGCAGTGGACCAACCCCCATTCAAATGATTCTTTGTACTTGGCTCACACCTTCTAGCTGGGGATCTCAATCTGTGTGTCAAACATTTCAACCTTACCACACCCAGGGTGTGAAGTATGCTGAGTACTATTCCCCATCTGCCAGAGGAGGAAGCTGAGGCGTGAAGGTTAAATGACTTGCTCAGTGTCCTACAAGAAACCAGGAGTAAGAGCCAGATGAAGAACCCAGTTTTAGGAACCCAAATCCCACTGAAAAATACCAGCGGCTGACTCCTCTCTCTTGTGGTTTAACCACAGTATAACACTTCTTTCTTCCATCCACAGGAGACTACCTGACAATGGGTTTCTTGTTCTGCTAAACAACGAAATCAATGACACAGCTGCTTTGGGTGATCTTGGGGCCAGGCCCCACCTTTAAAACCCACTCCCAGAATTCTTGGCCTCCCCTGCTTCGCAGGTCACTGATGGGCAGAGTTGATTTTAATTTGGCCTTAATCTGGCATTCGCGTAGAACAGGGATAGGCAACCTATGGCACGGGTGCCAAAGGTGGCACACGAGCTGATTTTCAGTGGCACTCACACTGCCTGGGGAGCTTTCCATTTTAATTTAATTTAAAGTGAAGCTTCTTAAACATTTAAAAAAACCTTACTTACTTTACATACAACAATAGTTTAGTTATATATTAAAGACCTATACAAAGACCTTCTTAAAAGGTTAAAATGTATTACTGGCACGCGAAACCTTAAATTAGAGTGAATAAATGAATATTCGGCACACCACTTCTGAAAGGTTGCCGACCCCTGGTGTAGAACAAAGGGTTTGGAGGCAGCTAGGGATAATGGAATCAGCGCTTTAGTAGAGAGGGGTAGCCGTGTTAGTCTGGATCTGTAAAAGTGGCAAAGAGTCCTGTGGCACCTTATAGGCTAACAGACGTATTAGAGCATAAGCAGGGCCGGGGCGCCCACTAGGCAGGGCCGGCTCTAGGATTTTTGCCGCCCCAGGCAAAAACAAATTTGGCCGCCGCCCCCCCCGTCCCGTTTTTTTCTTACCCCACCCCCGCCTCAACTCCGCCCCTTCCCAAATCCCCAGCCCTGCCTCCTCCCCCCAGGCTCTCAAGCCTAGGAAGGAGGGAGGAGAGGGGGGGGGGAGAAGCGGCGTGCGTACCACAGCCGCTCAGGATCTCCTCTTCCTTCCCGGGCTCTCAAGCCCAGGAGGGAGGAAGAGAAGTGGCGCGTGAATCAGCTGTTTCGCGCGCCGCAGCCACTCGGGATCTCCCCCTCCCTCCCGGGCTCTCAAGCCCAGGAGGGAGGGGGAGAAGCGGCGCGCGCGCGCCGCAGCCGCTCAGAATCTCCCCCTCCCTCCTAGGCTCTCAAGCCTGGGAGGGAGGGGGAGCAGCGGCGCAAATCAGCTGTTTCGCGCGCTGCGGCCGCTCAGGATCTCCCCCTCCAGCAGTGGCGTGCGAATCAGCTGTTTCGCGCGCGAGCCAGCAGCGGCAGCGGAGGTGAGCTAGGGCGGCCGGGGCACATTTTTAGGGGCGGCATGGCTGGCGCCAGAATGCCGCCCCTAGAAACGTGCCGCCCCAAGCACCAGCTTGTTTTGCTGGTGCCTGGAGCCGGCCCTGCCACTAGGCGACCCTAGGCGGTCGCCTCGAGCACCAGCAGTTGGGGGGCGGAGACTCCCGGCGGCGGCTTCCCCTGAGCTGCCGCCCCTGCCCCCGCCCCCGGCTGAGGTGAGCTGCCGGGGGCTGGCCGCCGTGGGGTGGCGCTGGCAGGAGGCCGTGGGGGAGAGGGCGTGGGGAGCCGAGCCCCACCTCGGCCCAGCTGGCGGTGCAGGGACCCGAGCCCAGCGCCCCCGCCGCAGGGAGCCTAGCCGAGCCCAGCCCGCCATGGGCCACGCGGGGAGCCGAGCCCTGCGCCGTGGGGGAGCTGAGCCCAGCCCCCCTGTGTTGCGGGGGGGCGGGGAGCCCAGCCCGGGCTGCAGGTCGGGTGGGGAGCCCAGCCCAGCCCGGGCTGTGGAGGGTGGGGGAGCCCAGCCCAGGCTGCGGGAGGGGGTGGGGGTGGGGAGCTGAGCCCAGCCCAGGCTTGGGGGTGGAGGCTGCCGCGGGTGGCTTGCCACTGAGGGGGCTGGGGGCGCAGGGCCCATGCAAGGAAGTTTTGCCTAGGGCGCAAAACTTCCTTGCACCGGCCCTGAGCATAAGCCTTCGTGGGTGAATACCCACTTATTCAGAAAGCTTATGCTCCAATATGTCTGTTAGTCCATAAGGTACCACAGGACTCTTTGCCGCTTTTAGTTGAGTGCTGCTGCTAAAATGAGCCGCTATGAACCTGTTGCCCTTAGACAAGCTTTAGAGATGAATGGTGGAGTTCATATCTTTGAGCCATCGTCTCAGGCTGTTTGCAGACTCAGGAAATCAACTCTGCATCTATCTCCAGGGGACTACCCTTATTTATTCTGGAGCACAACAGTGCACAAGCCATAGTATATTGCCTACTGCAAAACTGAGATATATGGGGCCCTGCAGATGGCATATCCTTTGTATAGACAGACAATACCACTTCTTTCAGGTGCTGGACTTTGTAACAGTCATCAAGGCCTTTCAGTCAGTGATATTAGATTGGCGATCTGAAGACCATGTGGAAACTTTAGCTTGTGCAGAATGTTTACTACAGGGGTTGGCAACCTGCGGCACATGTGCTAAAGGCGGCACGGGGTTCCATCTACTGCCCGTGCTGCTGGTCTGGGGTTCCGTCTGCCACCCGCACTGCTGGTCTAGGGTCCTGGTTGCTGGCCCTGCTCAGCCCGCTGCCAGTCTGGGGTTCCATCCGCCGGCCCCTGTAAATGTAAAATGTTTTACTGGCATGCAAAACCTTAAATTAATGAAGACTTGGCACACCACTTCTCAAAAGTTGCCGACCCCTGGTTTACTGAGTAAGGGGGACTTAGCGGAGAGGAGCATGTTACACCTGTGCTTCATGCTCTGTTCTGGCTTTCACTTGGATTTCAGGTGCAATCTGGGGACCTAGAGACTGCCTTCTTATTCGGGCCTACCTCCTTGCAGCAAATCTCCTTGTAATGCGGCGCTTTGAATGGCGGGGGATGCCAGAAATTACTTCAAACCACAGTATAATTGTAGAACTGGAGCAATATTTTACCTACCGTAGACAAAAGATGTCAAAAAGATTAAGCTTGTGATTTTTAAAGGGCCTGTTGGAGCTAGGTGCCCACACCCCAATAGGTAAAATTTTCAAAAGTGCCTAAATGCTATAGGCTTCTAAAGCCAATTGAAAATAAATGGTATTTTGCCTCCTAAAGCACTTAGGCACCTAAACACTTTACCCAATGACTTTCAAAGGGTGTTAGGCACCTTACTGCTATTATCACCCTCATCCCCTAGGTTCCATTGATGGTAATCAGCCTCATTCTCCATCATTTTCTCCAACCCCTCCTATAGACTGATAAACAGCCCTTGAAATCCGTGGGAGTCTGTCTATGAACATCTATGGTCTTTGGATAAGGCCCTTCAGTACTCCTATCTAATTAAAGGAGGGAGGAGGAGCAGGATTGGAAAGTTCTTCCCTATTTTCTCTGGCTGCCAGAGAACAACCAAACGTGCATCAATCAAAGTTAGTTGGCTATGCGGCTGCCAGGTGCTGATTTCAGAAATGCTTTCTGCCATATTGTCCCAGAAAATATTAGGAAACGATTATTTCCTTCTCCCGTGTGTAATGTAATTAAAATAATTAAAATTATAGTTTAATTTAAAGTGATGAAAAAACACCAGTCTGGAATTGAACCTGACAACCACAGAAGAAAAATGCTTTAAAAAGCCCAAACAAGCCAGATTTATGACTTGCTAAGCAAAGGCAGTATGAGTTAGAATTATTTTAGGCCGGGCTGTGGTCCACAGACTTGACGTTGTTGTGTGGCTTAGTCTGGGTTTAAGATGTGATTTTTGTTGGCACCTCTAGCAGATCATTGGTATGCTCAGGTGCTTGCTTTTATAGTCCAGTTATCCACTCATTTATGAATAAATATGAAATATATAGGACATTGTGTGTGTGTGTAAATATAGGCAGTGTACAGCTATAGCCCCAAGCTGAGGTGGTGCCCTATTTCCCATTCTGTTGTGGTTTATTGGGACACCAATCAAGGGCTAGTGTTAAGCACATGGATACCCAGGAAAAGGAGCCCTCCCTATCCCAGCCTGCTTACAGTCAAGTTTGTGACCAATGGATGAACCAATTATTGAGGAGAGTAGATAATGTGTCAGTAGAGCAAGCAAGTTATCCTGCCTGCACAATCTCTCTGCTGCAGCCACTATAGAACATTTGACAACTCTGCCACTGAAACTGGCACAAAGTCATTGCGGAACTCATAGATTCCCAGGGACCACTGTGACCATCTCATCTGACCACTTATACAACGCAGAACAGAGAACTTCCCCAGACTAATTCCTAGAGCACAGCTTTTAGAAAAACACCCAGTCTGGCTTTTTTGCTGCCTTAAAAACCACAAAAAAGGCCGCCCCACTGCCCCGGCTGGGGCGGCGGTGGGGAGCGCAGCATGCCTGCGGCCCCGCTCCCCTGGCCGGAGTGCCTGCAGGGAGGGCGGCATGCCCGCTGCCCCGGCCGGGGCGCCAGCAGAAAGGGCGGCATGCCCACGGCCCCGCGGCTGGCACCTGTGGGGAGCGCAGCATGACCGCAGCCCTGCTCCCCCGGCCGGAGCGCCGGCGGGGAAGAGTGCTTAAAAGGAATAAAAACCCCTGAGCGCCGCCCCGCCCGGAGGTGCCGCTCCAAGCACGTACTTGGTTGACTGGTGCCTGGAGCTGGCCCTGAACACACCACTTGGTAAATCATTCCAGTGGTTAGTTATCCTCATAGTTACAAAATTTACACCTCATTTGCAGTCTGAAGTTGTCTAGCTTTAACTTCAAGCCATTGGATCATGTTAAACCTTTCTCTGCTAGACTGAAAAGCCCATTATTAAATACTTGTTCCCCATTCTGTTCCCCATTTTGATTCTATGATTCTATGTTGGGTTTGGTCCTGCTTTGAGCAGGGGGTTGGACTAGATGACCTCTTGAGGTCCCTTCCAACCCTGAGATTCCAAGATTCTATTCTATGTAGATACTTATAGACTGGAATCAAGTCACCCCTTAACTTGGTCTTTGTTAAGCTCATTAGAATCATAGAATAATAGAATCTCAGGGTTGGAAGGGACCTCAGGAGGTCATCTAGTCCAACCCCCTGCTCAAAGCAGGACCAACCCCAACTAAATCATCCCAGCCAGGGCTTTGTCAAGCCTGACCTTAAGAACCTCTAAGGAAGGAGATTCCACCACCTCCCTAGGTAACCCATTCCAGTGCTTCACCATCCTACTAGTGAAAAAGTTTTTCCTAATATCCAACCTAAACCTCCCCCTCTGCAACTTGAGACCATTACTCCTTCTTCTGTCATCTTCTACCACTAAGAACAGTCCAGATCCATCCTCTTTGGAACCCCCTTTCAGGTAGTTGAAAGCAGCTATCAAATCCCCCCTCATTCTTCTCTTCTGCAGGCTAAACAATCCCAGTTCCCTCAGCCTCTCCTCATAAGTCATGTGCTCCAGCCCCCTAATCATTTATACTCCTCCCTGGTCATTTGTCCAATCTTCCACTTCTTGTAAGCTGCTTTTTTTTGTTTAAGACGAGCAAGGATTTCACTGTTAAGCCAAGCTGGTCGCCTGCCATACTTACTTTTCTTTCTACACATCGGGATGGTTTGTTCCTGCAACCTCAATAAGGTTTCTTTAAAATACAGCCAGCTTTCCTCGACTCCTTTCCCCCTCATGTTATTCTCCCAGGGGACCTTGCCCATCAGTTCCCTGAGGGAGTCAAAGTCTGCTTTTCTGAAGTCCAGGCTCTGTATTCTACTGCTCTCCTTTCTTCCTTGTGTCAGGATCCTGAACTCGACCATCTCATAGTCACTGCCTCCCAGGTTCCCATCCACTATTGCTTCCTCTACTATTTCTTCCCTGTTTGTGAGCAGCAGGTCAAGAAGAGCTTTTCCCCTAGTTGGTTCCTCCAGCACTTGCACCAGGAAATTGTCCCCTACACTTTCCAAAAACTTCCTGGATTGTCTGTGGACCGCTGTATTGCTCTCCCAGCAGATGTTGGGGTGATTAAAGTCACCCATGAGAACCAGGGCCTGTGATCTAGTAACTTCTGTTAGTTGCTGGAAGAAAGCCTCGTCCACCTCATCCCCCTGGTCTGGTGGTCTGTAGCAGACTCCCACCACGACATTACCCTTGTTGCTCACACTTCTCAATTTAATCCAGAGACTCTCAGGTTTTTCTGCAGTTTCATACTGGAGCTCTGAGCAGTCATACTGCCCTCTTACATACAACGCAACTCCCCCCACCTTTTCTGCCCTGCCTATCCTTCCTGAACAGTTTATATCCATCCATGACAGTACTCCAATCGTGTGAGTTATCCCACCAAGTCTCTGTTATTTCAATTACGTCATAATTCCTTGACTGTGCCAGGACTTCCAGTTCTCCCTGCTTGTTCCCCAGGCTTCTTGCATTTGTGTATAGGCATTTAAGATAACTCACCGATCGTCCTGCTGTCCCAGTATGGGGCAGGAGCCCTCCCCTCTTGCACTCACTTACTTGTGCTTCCTCCCGGTATCCCACTTCCCCACTTACCTCGGGGCTTTGGTCTCCTTCCCCCGGTGAACCTAGTTTAAAGCCCTCCTCACTAGGTTGGCCAGCCTGCTTCCAAAGATGCTCTTCCCTCTCTTCGTCAGGTGGAGCCCGTCTCTGCCTAGCACTCCTTCTTCTTGGAACACCATCCCATGGTCAAAGAATCCAAACCCTTCTCTCCGACACCATCTGCGTAGCCATTCGTTGACTTCCACGATTCGACGGTCTCTACCCCGGCCTTTTCCTGCCACAGGGAGAATGGACGAGAACACCACTTGCGCCTCAAACGCCTTTATCCTTCTTCCCAGAGCCACGTAGTCTGCAGTAATATGCTCAAGGTCATTCTTGGCAGTATCATTGGTGCCCACGTGGAGAAGCAGGAAGGGGTAGCGATCTGAGGGCTTGATGAGTCTCGGCAGTCTCTCCGTCACATCACGAATCCTAGCCCCTGGCAAGCAGCACACCTCTCAGTTTTCCCGGTGTCAGCAATCAAATCATCCTATCTGCAGTCTACCTTCCAGAGAAACAAAATATGCTTGGAGACTCCCTCAGCAGATGTTTTGCAGTTGACCATGAATGGGAGCTCCATGACTCAGTACTGCGCAACATTTCTGCACTATTGGGAACCCCAACCAGGGATCTGTTCGCCTCGCAAACTAACAGGAAACGCAGCACATACTGCTCCAGAGGAGCCCTAAGCTGAAACCTCCAAGGCAACGCTCTACTTCTTCCTTGGCCAGACCATTTGAACTATGCTTTCCCTACACTACTGCTCCTGCCACAAGTCCTTTGCAAAATCTGTCAGGACAGGCCATGGGTTATTCTGGTCACCCCATACTGGCCCATACAGTTTTGGTTTCTGAGCCTCCTACATGTCATCTCGAGTGCCAATCATCCTCCCAACATTTCCCACCCTCCTGACCCAGTGGAAAGGCAAGATCAAGCACCCCAATCCATGTCCGCTTCACTTCAGGGCTTGGTTTTTGGGTGGGCATTGTCCTTAGAATGTTCATGTTCCACAGCTGTATGAAACATCATGTCTAGTAATAGGGAGGACTCTGCTAGAAGATATTATCTAGCTAAAAGAAGAAGCTTTTCGTCTTGGGGACATCAAAGGCACATTCTCCCAGAAACTGCAGATATTCCTCTCATCATACGCTATATCTTTTTCTCTGAAGACATCAGGCCTATCTATCAGCTCCTTATGAGTCCATTTGGCAGCTATCAGTGCATAACATCCACTTTCTCGGGGCTGCTCAGTCCCCTTGGCCACCAGATTCTGGAAAGGCCTAATGAGAACCTTTCTGCTTATTCAGAAACCTGCTCCTCAGTGGGACCTGAATCTTGTTCTCTCAGCACTCACAACTCTCCGCTTTGAACCTTTAGCTTCTTGGTGTATGTCTCTCTGTCAGGGTTCCCTCCCCACTCTGAACTCTAGGGTACAGTCATGGGGACCCGCATGAAAGACCCCCTCAGCTTATTTCTACCAGCTTAGGTTAAAAACTCCCCAAAGTACAAAATAATATATAGAGATATGCCTATCTCATAGAGATGGCCATTTAGGGATCTGGGGCAAAAATTGGGGATTGGTCCTGCTTTGAGCAGGGGGTTGGACTAGATTACCTCCTAAGGTCCCTTCCAACTCTGATATTCTATGATTCTATGGAAGGACCTTGAAAGGTCATTGAGTCCAGTCCCCTGCCTTCACTAGCAGGACCAAGTACTGTCCCCTGACAGATTTTTTCCCCAGATCCCTGAATGGCCCCCTCAAGGATTGAACTAACAATCCTAGGTTTAGCAGACCAATGAGCTATCCCTCCCCCCAAAGCTCCCCTGTACCCTGAGAAAAGGTAATCGCTGCCATCACCAAGTGATTTAAACAAGAACCAGGAAAAAGGGACCACTTGGAGTTCCCCTTCCGCCCAAAATATCCCCTGAAGACCTTACACCCCCTTTTCCTGGGGAGGCTTAAGAATAATCTCCTAATCAATTGGTACAAAGTGATCAAAGACCCAACCCCTGGGTCTTGGAACAATGGAAAAATCAGTCAGGTTCTTAAAAGAAGGATTTTATTAAAAAAGCAAGGTAAAAATCATCTCTGTAAAATCAGGATGGTAAATATCTTTACAGGGTACTCAAATTCAAAATGTAGAGGATCCCCTCTCTGGACAAAACCTTAAAGTTACAGAAAAACAGGAATAACACCTTCCTCTAACACAGGGAAAGTTCAAGCTACGGAAAACAGGAATAAACCTCCCTTTTAACACAGGGAAACCTCCACAAGCAAAACAAAAGAAAATCTAATACGCAATGTCTACCTTACTTGTTGTAATATTGGAGATTTGGTTGAGGATGGGTTGGAGAAGATGATTTCTTGCCTGGTCCCTCTCTTAGCCCCAGAGAGAGAACACAGACTCAAACAAAGAGCACACACAAAACCTTCCCCCCTCCCAAGATTTGAAAGTATCTTGTCCCCTTATTGGTCCTCTTGGTCAGATGCCAGCCAGGTTACCTGAGCTTCTTAACCCTTTACAGGTAAGGAGGAATCTTAACCCCTTAACTGTATGTTTATGACACTCTCCTTTCCATGAAGGTTGCATTGCTCATAGCCAACGCCTCAGCCAGAAGGGTTGGTGAGTATGGAGCAATGATTGTGGATCCTCCTTACACTATACAGTAACTCCTCACTTAACGTTGTAGTTATGTTCCTGAAAAATGTGACTTTAAGCGAAATGATGTTAAACAAATCCAATTTCCCCATAAGAATTAATGTAAATAAGGGCGTTAGGTTCCAGGGAAATTTTTTCAGGGAATGCCTTACTAAATGAACTAGCACTCCATGGATCCCTCAAGGGTTAACTCTCACACTCTATAAGCCAGCAGGAAAGACGTGTTTCAGAGATAGAGATGCGCATTTCCAATTAGGTATCAAGAGTGGGGTCAGAGGTACACTGCCTTGTTAATTAGATCAGCAAGCCCCGCAGCTGCAGCTTCTGCCTAAGGCAGAAGCTCCCTCCCTCGTGTGTCCCCTGCTCTATGGAAGATGGGGTAAGCAAGGTGCAGGGGGACATTAGCGCCCCTCTTCTTCCCCTCCCCTCCACACAGCAAGCAGGCAGGAGTCTTGGAGAGCAGCACATGGCAGTGGGGGAAGGGACAGCTGAACTGCCATTGATAGCCTGCAAACGACGTTATAAGGGAGTGTAGCGAGGCGGGCTGGGGCCCCACCACCCCGCAGAGTGAAGAACCGGCCCAGTGGCCAGAGCGGGCGGAGCCAGGAGGCTCGGGGCCTGCCCCACAGAGAGACAGGCTCTACCTGGAAGTAGACCAGTGCAACCCGGAAGTATAAAGGCGGGCCCTCAGAGCTCACTTGAGGAGCAGCCACCGGGGAGACCAGACGCCGCCGGCCTAGCTCGCGACTGGGAAATCCCTGCGGCCCCAGGTACCCGCCAAGACTGGCCGGACCTGCCGAGCGGCCACTATCCGGAGGAGTTGCCGGACCTGCCGAGCGGCCACTATCTGGAGGAGTGGCCAGACCTGCTGAGCGGCCACTATCCAGAGGAGTTGCCGGACCTGCCGAGCAACTGCGATTCGGAGGAGGAACCCATGGGGCTGGGACCTGCCAAAGACACCCCCTGGACTCAGGTACCTCTCGAGGGGGAGTCCGGAAGTAGCCTGGGGGCAGCGGACCCTAGTCTAGCTGCAGCATTGCCAGAACCAATGTCAGTGTGTTGCGGCCAGGATCCCCACTGACACAGCGGTGGATCCTTTGCCGCTGTTAGGGTCCCGGGCTGGGACGCAGTGGAGTGGGTGGGCCTGCGTTCCCCCTGCCACCCAACGTGTGGGTGGCAGTCTCCCCCTCTTCCTGGTTACCCAGAGCCAGGAGCCTAGTGCCCTTTTGAACTCGGTGCTCAGCCCCTGCCTGAGGAGCTGAGCCTCAGACTATTTACTTGCTGCCCCGCCCTGATCCAGGGCCTGGGCCTATTGAACTCGGTGCTCAGCCCCAGCGTGAGGAGCTGAGCCCCACATTATTGCTTTTTGCCTGCCCTGACTCAGGGCCAGGACTTAGCCTCTAAGGCTTGCAGGACCCGACTGGAGGTGTTCAGGCCAAAGACTGAGGATTCCCCAACCTAGCCGAGCATGTACAGCGAGGCGAGGTGGTGCCCCACCACCCCGCACCCCGCAACAGGCAAAGACAGGGAGCATTTCACAACTGTAAATAAGCATGTTTCCTAATTGATCAACAACTTAAGAATGAAACAACGTTAACCGGGACGACTTTAAGTGAGGAGTTACTGTGTTTCATAAGGATATGGTTTAATTGCATTTACACCCAAACTCACCTCCAAAGTCGTTTCAGAATTTCACCTAAACCAATCAATACATTTACCTGTGTTCTTTCCAAAACCACATGCTTCCTCGAGGGAATTGGATGGGCCTTGGCCTTTTAGCTACAAAGAACAAAGCCAGTTAGGAAGTCCCTGAGACTATTCGTCACTACAGCAGAAAGAATCAGAGTGCATGCCATCTCCACCCAGAGAATCTCCAAATGGATCGCTGGCTGGGTTCTACTCTATCAGCTATCACACTTTCCCACTCCCCATGGGGTAAGAGCTCATTCCACAAGAGCACAAGCAGTGATTATGGCATCACACATTTGTGAGACATTATGCCCTGGTGCAGGAGTCTGGTGATGTCTCCTTTGGGATGGTGCTCCTTTGCTCAGCTCTACCATCTATATTCTCACACCTCTTCCTACTTAGGTACTGCTTGTCAATCACCCACAGTGGAATACAATAGAGACATCACTCAAAGAAGAGGAGGAGGTTACTCAGGGCCGGCTCCAGGCACCAGCAAAACAAGCTGGTGCTTGGGGCGGCAAGTTTCTAGGGGCGGCATTCTGGCGCCAGCCATGCCGCCCCTAAAAATGTGCCCCGGCCGCCCTAGCTCACCTCCGCTGCCGCTGCTGGCTCGCGTGCCACGGTGTGCAAAACAGCTGATTCGCGCGCCACCACTGCTGGAGGGGGAGATCCCGAGCGGCCGCAGCGCGCGAATCAGCTGATTTGCACGCCGCTGCTCCCCCTCCCTCCCAGGCTCTCAAGCCTGGGAGGGAGGGGGAGCTCCTGAGCGGCTGCGGCGCGCGCGCCGCTTCTCCCCTTCCCTCCTAGGCTTGAGAACCCGGGAGGGAGGGGAAGATTCTGAGCGGCTGTGGCGCGCGCGCCGCTTCTCCCCTTCCCTCCTAGGCTTGAGAGCCTGGGAGGGAGGGGGAGATCCCGAGCGACCGCGGTGCGCGAATCAGCTGATTTGCGCGCCGCTGCTCCCCCTCCCTCCCAGGCTCTCAAGCCTGGGAGGGAGGGGGAGCTCCTGAGCGGCTGCGGCGCGTGCGCCGCTTCTCCCCTTCCCTCCTAGGCTTGAGAGCCTGGGAGGGAGGGAGGGGGAGATCCCGAGCGGTCGCGGCGCGCGAAACAGCTGATTCGCGCGCCGCTGCTGGAGGGGGAGATCCCGAGCGGCCGCAGCAGCACGCGAACCAGCTGTTTCGCGTGCCGCTGCTCCCCCTCCCTCCTAGGCTTGAGAGCCTGGGGGGAGGAGGCAGGGCTGGGGATTTGGGGAAGGGGCGGAGTTGAGGGGGGGGCAACCAAATTTGTTTTTGCTTGGGGCGGCAAAAATCCTAGAGCCGGCCCTGAGGTTACTTACCTGCAATTGGAGGTTCTTTGAGATGTGTGGTTGCTATCTGTAGTCCACTACCCGCCCTCCTTCTCCTCGGCTTCAGATCGTTTATGATTCACAGTAGAGAAGGAACTGGAGAGGCGATCGGTCTGCCCACCCACCCACCCAAATCTTTATCCCCTCAGTCGGAGGCACAAGGTGAGCCAGGGCACATGCGCGGACCAATGGACACTACTTTGACATTCTCTGGCTCTGGGCACATTGTGCACATGGGTAACCCACAGTGGACTACAGATAGGACCACACATCTCAAAGAACCTCTAATTACAGGTAAGTAACCTCCTCTTATCCCTTCACATAACACAAGAACTAGGGTCACTCAATGGTTAGGATTGATATTATCATTAAAGCTGGTCAAAAATGTCTGCAGATTTTTTTTTAATGGAAAATGGTGGAAATTGTCATGGGGAGTAAATTCAGGTTTTTTGTTGAAAATGTAAGTTGCAATTTCTTTCGCATAAAAACGTTGATGAAAATTGTTTATCTTGGCCAAAACTTTTCATAGGTTAAAAAAGGAAAAATCATTCCCCATCCACCCCTAATTATCACAGGGCCTGAGTGTGGCCGGTCTAACACTCCTGTGCAAGGAACTAGGAGGTGTTGAGCCCCCCTTGCTCCCAGCATTGGCTATTCAGAGTAGGTAGTAGCACATATGGAGGGAGAATAGCTTCCAGAGCCGCTACTGCCCCTCCTGCATGGGTAGGTGGGGAGGAAGTGGGCAATGTCTTGGTTCCACCCCATATGTGCCAGTGTGCCAGGGGAAGTGACCTGAGGCATGGATAGGGCTGACAGAAAGGATCACTGACTTAGGCAGTAGAGCTGGGAGCAATTGAAGAGCTAGAGAGAAACATGCGAATGCCTAAGATTTACCTCCTCTACGGGGTATGCTGTTGGGTCTGTCCCTTGCCTTCCCTTCCCCCCTGCTCCAAATGAAATGTTCTGCAGTGACCAGTTTCACTGCAGGGTCTACTGAAGGCTGAGAACATTAATAATGTACAGCAGGAAATTCATACCACAAAAAGAACTTAAAAAATTAGATAAGCGCAAAGAAGTTCATTTTCTTCAGACCCTGGTCATAACTGGGCTCCCCACAGCTGCTTTCTTTATGTGCCCCATAGTACTCACTTTGCAGGAGACTTAGACCCCATTGCAATCAAGTAAGCTCCCTGCTACTATTGTTTGCTGTCACATGTAACATTCTTTCCCACTGAGTGACTAAGTAGTGTATGTAAATTCCTTGCAGCAGGGAAGGACTGCAAGAATGATCGTCGACTCCAACCTGCCTGACATAAATGGAAAGGGCTTCTACGCAATGAATTGGAAAGATGCACTTTAATGCAATATTTCTTGTTTTAGAACATAGATTTGGCAGCACAGAGAATGGACAGGAAATCAGGTGCATAAGCAGTATGAATTCAAGAAGCTTGAGGCTGGATTCTAACCAATGGATGTTTGAGAGGAAGGTTTTGGATACACAGCACTGGAAAGCCACCTGTGAGGAGGAGACTGTTTGGATAAGACTGCTTAAGCAGGAGGCGTATCAACTTTATAGGTTCCAAAATTATCATGGCTCTAAAATAGGTAGGTGGAGGAAGAGTTTTCATCCAACTCAAATAATCTGACCTGTAGGGGGCGTAGCTAAAACAGCAAATGAGATGGTGGCTTAATCTAGATCTCTGCAATAAAGGGAGATTAAATTAAAGCAATTGAAGATGATGAAAAGAACCAAGCCATCCTGAATCGACAGATCTGTGCCATAGATATGAATTACCACCAATGGAGCCAGTTTTGAAAAGGCAAAAAAAAAAAAGAAGGCTGAAGAGAGCTGGTAAAGCCCAGTCCTAGAGCACAGCCTTGACAGTGAGG
The DNA here is from genome assembly GCA_037349315.1 of Chelydra serpentina. Classification (NCBI taxonomy): domain Eukaryota; kingdom Metazoa; phylum Chordata; order Testudines; family Chelydridae; genus Chelydra; species Chelydra serpentina. Next base: position 48,419,895 of record JBAIAC010000029.1, on the reverse strand, counting down.
GGGCAAATCCATCAACAGAATCCAGCACCATCAGCCTGCAGAACACATTAAAAATGACAATGCAAGCTTGATGTTGAAACTGGTCCCTCGTTATCCAAGAAGAAAGTCAAGGAAAGTGTGGGCCCCTTGCTGAATGAGGGAGGGAACCTAGTGACAAAGGATGTGGAGAAAGCTAGTGTGCTCAATGCTTTTTTTGCCTCTGTCTTCACAGACAAGGTCAGCTCCCAGACGGCTGCACTCCGCAGCACGATATGGGGAGGAGGTGACCAGCACTCTGTGGAGAAAGAAGTAGTTTGGGACTATTTAGAAAAGCTGGACGAGCACAAGTCCATGGGGCCGGATGCACTGCATCCGAGGGTGCTAAAGGAGTTGGCCGATGATATTGCAGAGCCATTGGCCATTATCTTTGACAAATCATGGCAATCGGGGGAGGTCCCGGATGACTGGGAAAAAGCTAATGTAGTGCCCATCTTTAAAAAAGGGAAGAAGGAAGATCTGGGGAACTACAGGCCAGTCAGTCTCACCTCAGTCCCTGGAAAAAATCATGGAACAGATCCTAAAGGAATCAATTCTGAACCACTTAAAGGAGAGAAAAGTGATCAGGAACAATCAGCATGGATTCACCAAGGGCAAGTCATGCCTGACTAACCTAATTGCCTTCTATGATGAGATAACTGGCTCTGTGGATGAGGGGAAAGCAGTGGATGCGCTATTTCTTGACTTTAGCAAAGCTTTTGATACAGTCTCCCACAGTATTCTTGCCAGCAAGTTAAAGAAGTATGGACTGGATGAAGGGACTGTAAGGTGGATAGAAAACTGGCTAGATGGTCGGGCTCAACGGGTAGTGATCAATGGTTCCATGTGTAGTTGGCAGCCGGTATCAAGTGGAGTGCCCCAAGTGTCGGTGCTGGGGCCGGTTTTGTTCAATATCTTCATCAATGATCTGGAGGCTGGTGTGGACTGCACCCTTAGCAAGTTTGCAGATGACACTAAACTGGGAGGAGTGGTTGATATGCTGGAGGGTAGGGATAGGATACAGAGGGACCTAGACAAATTAGAGGATTGGGCCAAAAGAAATCTGATGAGGTTCAACAAGGACAAGTGCAGAATCCTGCACTTAGGACGGAAGAACCCCATGCACTGCTACAGACTAGGGACCGAATGGCTGGGCAGCAGTTCTGCAGAAAAGGACCTGGGGGTTACGGTGGACGAAAAGCTGAATATGAGTCAACAGTGTGCCCTTGTTGCCAAGAAGACTAATGGCATTTTGGGTTGTATAAGTAGGGGCATTTCCAGCAGATCGAGGGACGTGATCATTCCCCTCTATTGGGCACTGGTGAGGCCTCATTTGGAGTACTGTGTCCAGTTTTGGGCCCCACACTACAAGAAGGATGTGGATAAATTGGAAAGAGTCCAGCGAAGGGCAACAAAAATGATTAGGGGACTGGAGCACATGACTTATGAAGAGAGGCTGAGGGAACTGGGATTGTTTAGCCTGCAGAAGAGAAGAATGAGGGGGGATTTGATAGCTGCTTTCAACTACCTGAAAGGGGGTTCCAAAGAGGATGGACCTAGACTGTTCTCAGTGGTAGAAGATGACAGAAGAAAGAGTAATGGTGTCAAGTTGCAGAGGGGGAGGTTTAGGTTGGATATTAGGAAATCTTTTTCACTAGTAGGGTGGTGAAGCACTGGAATGGGTTACCTAGGGAGGTGGTGGAATCTCCTTCCTTAGAGGTTTTTAAGGTCAGGCTTGACAAAGCCGTGGCTGGGATGATTTAGTTGGGTTTGGTCCTGCTTTGAGCAGGGGGTTGGACTAGATGACCTCCTGAGGTCCCTTCCAACAATGAGATTCTATGATTCTAAGGTCAATAAAAATGGTTAGTGGTATGGAAACACTTCCAGATGAGTAGAATCATAGAATATCAGGGTTGGGAGGGACCTTAGAAGGTCCTCTAATCCAATCCCTGCTCAAAGCTGGACCAATCCCCAATTTTTGCCCCAGATCCCTAAATGGCCCCTTCAAGGATTGAACTCACAATTCTGGGTTTAGTAGGTCAATGCTCAAACCACTGAGCTATCCCTCCCCCTTTATTAGAGATTAATAAGACTTGGACTGTTCATCTTAGAAAAGAGACAACTAAGGGGGGATATGGTAGAAATCTATAAAATCATAAATGCTGTGGAGAAAGTGAATAAGGAAGTGTTATTTAGCCCTTCACAGAACAAAAGAACCAAGGGTCACCTGATGAAATTAATAGGCAGCAGGTTTAAAACAAACAAAAGAAAGTATTTCTTCACAAAACGCACACTCAACCTGTGGAACTCGTTGATGGGGATGCTGTAAAGGCCAAAACTGTAACAGGGTTGAAAAAAGAATTAGGTAAGTCGATGGAGGATAGGTCCATCAATGGCTGTTAGCCAAGATGGTCAGGGATGCAAACCAAGCTCTGGGTGTCCTTAAACCTCCGACTGCCAGAAGCTGGGACTGGATGAAAGGGATGACTCATTCAATAACTGCCCTGCTTTGTTCATTCCCTCTGACGCTGGCACTGGTCACTATTGGAAGACTGGGTACTGGGCTAGATGGACCATTGGTTTGACACAGTATGGCCGTTATGTTCTTAGTTAAGGCAAAACTCCAGGGAGCAACAGCTATGAGAAGTGACCCTGTGACGGGCAGGCTCTGGTAAGGGAAGAGCTCCCTGTGGATGGCAGTAGAGCCAGAGTTAAGTATGAACCTTTGGATTGTCATGATGGACTTTACTGGAGGGTGGTAGGACTAGGAAAGGGTGTCTGTAAGGGGCTCTGAAGAGGGAGAACAGAGAAAGGCTATAGTGAAGGGAACTCTGGCCGTGAGGGACCACTCAGGAAGTGACAGCCCTGTTACAGCTAGAGAATGGAATGTTGAAATGTTTAATCATTTTTTAAATGAAAAATTCTGGTTTTCTGGTTTGAAATATTTTTTTATTTCAAAATTTAAGCTAATTATAGTAAAATATAATAAAAATGATCAAAATTGAAACAATCTGTTTCAAAATTATAAAAATGAAACCTTTTGATTGACCTGAATCAATTTTTTTTCCCAGGTTTTCGGTTTGTGAAAAATTTCAAGATTTTGACTTTTTGTCCTGATTTGGAATGGGAATATGTTTTGACACCTCAATCCCTGGAAAAATCATGGAACAGGTCCTCAAGGAATCAATTTTGAACCACTTAAAGGAGGGGAAAGTGATCAGGAACAGTCAGCATGGATTCACCAAGGGCAAGTCATGCCTGACTAACCTAATTGCCTTCTATGATGAGATAACTGGCTCTGTGGATGAGGGGAAAGCAGTGGATGTGCTATTTCTTGACTTTAGCAAAGCTTTTGATACAGTCTCGCACAGCGTTCTTGCCAGCAAGTTAAAGAAGTATGGGCTGGATGAATGGACGGTACGGTGGATAGAAAACTGGCTGGATGGTCGTGCTCAACGGGTAGTGATCAATGGCTCCATGTCTAGTTGGCAGCCGGTATCAAGTGGAGTGCCCCAAGGGTCGGTGCTGGGGCCAGTTTTGTTCAATATCTTCATCAACGACCTGGAGGATGGTGTGGACTGCACCCTTAGCAAGTTTGCAGATGACACTAAACTGGGAGGAGTGGTTGATACGCTGGAGGGTAGGGATAGGATACAGAGGGACCTAGACAAATTAGAGGATTGGGCCAAAAGAAATCTGATGAGGTTCAACAAGGACAAGTGCAGAATCCTGCACTTAGGACGGAAGAATCCCAAGCACTGCTACAGACTAGGGACCGAATGGCTGGGCAGCAGTTCTGCAGAAAAGGACCTAGGGGTTACAGTGGACGAAAAGCTGAATATGAGTCAACAGTGTGCCCTTGTTGCCAAGAAGGCTAACGGCATTTTGGGCTGTATAAGTAGGGGCATTTCCAGCAGATCGAGGGACGTAATTATTCCCCTCTATTCGGCACTGGTGAGGCCTCATTTGGAGTACTGTGTCCAGTTTTGGGCCCCACACTACAAAAAGGATGTGGATAAATTGGAAAGAGTCCAACGGAGGGCAACAAAAATGATTAGGGGGCTGGAGCACATGACTTATGAGGAGAGGCTGAGGGAACTGGGATTGTTTAGCCTGCAGAAGAGAAGAGTGAGGGGGGATTTGATAGCTGCTTTCAACTACCTAAAAGGGGGTTCCAAAGAGGATGGATCTAGACTGTTCTCAGTGGTAGAAGATGTCAGAACAAGGAGTAATGGTCTCAAGTTGCAGAGGGGGAGGTTTAGGTTGGATATTAGGAAAAACTTTTTCACTAGTAGGGTGGTGAAGCACTGGAATGGGTTACCTAGGGAGGTGGTGGAATCTCCTTCCTTAGAGGTTTTTAAGGTCAGGCTTGACAAAACCCTGGCTGGGATGATCTAGTTGGGGTTGGTCCTGCTTTGAGCAGGGGGTTGGACTAGATGACCTCCTGAGGTCCCTTCCAACCCTGAGATTCTATGATTCTATGATTCTATGATATCTCGAAAATGTTCAAAGGGTCAGAAAATTGCTTCCTTCAGTGTTGAAGCAATTAGCTAAATAATTTATCAATTTAGCAATTATCTTTGAAGGGTCCCGTAGAGGTACCAAGAGATTGGAGCAAAGCAAATGTGAGGGGGGAGATTTCTGATTTAAAAAATAAATAAAGATGAAGGAAGAGTGATCCTGGCAAGCTCTGGCTGCCATATCTAACCCCGATTGCTAGTAAATTGTTGAAACAAAGAACATTCCTAACGTTCCCCGCTCACACTGGTTTACATCAGCGCAACTCCATGGGCTTCAATGGTTTAGTGCCTCCTTATTTCATTGCTTGATGCTGCATGTGGACTACCACAAAGCCCATTGGCCTTTTTGGCTACTGTACTGAATTGCAAATTCATGTTTAACTCATTGTCTATTATCAATTCCAAAGCCTTTTAGGGGGAATTGCGCCTTCCTCTGAATATCTGCATGTGGTAAATGATTTTTCCCCTCAACTTTTCCCCTTGTATTTTCCCAAGCTGAACCTCACTGTGTTGTCCTTCATCCCACAATTGTAGCTTTCTTTGGTTTCTTGTGTAGTATTTCTCAGTCCTTATTGGTGTTTTCCAGCACCTCTGTATTTAAGATCATCTGCACATTTCATTACCGTGTTGCTCACTCTCTCTGCCCAGCTCATTACTAATGTTTTCAGTGGGACTTCACATCTTATGTGGAAGAGAATAGGGATGCAAGGAGGGAAAGGAATTATTTAGTGGGGCCTAAGAGGCATAACAAGAAGTAATGGAATTAAATGAACAGGGGGTAAATTACTGAGGCTAAATGTTGGGGAAAAAAGTTCCTGTCAACGGCACTATTGGGTTGTAGAATAGTTCCTCCATGAAAGTCGTGGCTCTCACAAACCTTGGGCCATGTGAAACTAGGCAGGACAAAACAAGGGGCCAGGCCTCCAACTGGTGTAAATCAATGTAACTCTATTGGAGTCAATGGACCAGATACTCAGCATGTGTAAATCAACATAACTCCTTCGGCATCCATGGACCAGATGCCCTATGGGTATAATTGAGGGTATCTCCAATGTTTTATGCCATCTGAGAATCTGGCTGTAGGTATGCTGATTAGGTTAACCTTCATGCCATATCTCCTAATAGTGAGAGCAAATCAATGCAAAGGATGGCGCTTTCATGCACAGAGTTACACAAGAGCTTTGCAGTGGAATGTACGGCGCATGGTATCCCAGAGAACTCAAGTTACCCATAGGACTGGTTTTTGTTCAGGTTTGGTGGTTACCGAATTTTAGCTTTCCATTGCTGTTCCACAAAAGTGTCAACCAAGGGCTGTTTTTATGTTTTAATCTTGGGCGGAGGACTGAAAACTCAGACTGTGTTAATGGGATATTGCCTTTAAGAGCCAGAGCATAAGTGAAAGGCCCCGTTGACTCCTGTAGCTACATACTGTTCTATTGTACTGAATTTTATATCTACTGTTATGAATGATCAGAAGCTGTGTCGGAATGTGTATTAAATGTGTTATTAAGTTAGAATGTCACTTTCTCAGGTATCATGTACTTTATTTGTACGGGCTTGCGGGTACTCGATACGCTACTTTGGAGAGCGACTTAAGTGTTAGACCACCCTAAAGCATCCAGCTGGTTCCAATGTATATTGCTTAGGTGAGATAGCACAGCAACAATGGAGCACAATAAAAAGTACAAGAGAGCTTCCACTGTTGTCTAGGCCCTTCTCCCTGCTGTTTTGCTGCTGTCTGGATTGGCTTAGTTGACTGCTGGGCTTAATCTGATATGGGAAAGGCAATTTCTCCCCATTGGAAGGAGAGCAGGGTTGGAACATGGCCTGTGTGCAAGTGAGGAAAAGTTTGGGGGGCAGGGGAAGCGGGTTAAGTATGGCCCCAGTTTATGCAGGCAGTATTGTTTTCTGCTGCACAGGCCACATCTCCATCACCTGCTATTGCTTCTGTGTGGAAAGGGGTAGAGGAAGGGGGAGCTTCTCCACTCAGCTAAAATGCACCATCATCTCAGAGAGGTCGTCTGTCCATTAATTGCAGGTTTCAGTGTGACGGGCAGACGGTATGTTAAGGTGGAGATTTTCACTGGACCTAAGGGAGTTAGGTGCCTATCAAATTTCAATGGGATTTGGGGACCAGACTCCTGTACACTGCTTTGAAAATCCCACTCTAAATTATTTCTGGCAGGCTCAGCAGATCCTGTTTTAGGCCCTGCAGTGGGGTATAGACCCCATGCTGCGACAGCCAGGAAAGAGGTAATAGACAGACCAATTATCCCTCCGGCTGCAACTCAAGGGCCAATTAGCAATGTCTGGGATAAAAGGCTGCAGCTCAGTCAGAAATGGGTTGCTGCCAGAGAAGCTGGGAGTGGCCTCGAGGAAGCTCGTCAGTAGCGGGCTGGGAAGAAGCTGCATGAGGAGACAGGACTCCAGAGCGGGAGTAGCGGCATCCCGTCTGTGGCCCTGCAAGAGACGCAGACAAGCAGGGGAAAGGTAGGAGCAGCCCAGTCAAGCCGTGATGGCCTGGAAGGAGAGGTGCTTATCTGCCTAACCCAAGGTCCCTGGGCTGGAACCCAGAGGAGATGGTGGGCCTGAGTTCTCCTCCCTTCCCCAAGTCCTGAGGCTTGTCATTCCCATCATGCCAAGAGGCAGAGACTGACAAGTCCACAGATGGGGTCAGAAAGACTGGCATAAAGGCTATTAGACTTCGGGTTTTCTGTTACCCCATCTCTACCCCTAGGGGGGAGGGATAGCTCAGTGGTTTGAGCATTAGCCTGCTAAACCCAGGGTTGTGAGTTCAATCCTTGAGGGGGCCATTTGGGGATCTGGGGCAAAAATTGGGGATTGGTCCTGCTTTGAGCAGGGGGTTGGACTAGATGACCTACTAAGGTCCCTTCCAACCCTGATATTCTATGATTCTATGATTTTAAGGGGACTGAACTGGAAGGTGACCTGGCCAAGGATCCTAGGGTTGCCAGGTGTCCGGTTTTCAACTGGAACGCCCGGTCAAAAAGGGACCCGTTAAGAATCCAGTTGGCAGCACAGCAGGGCTAAGGCAGGCTCCCTGCCTGGCCTGACTCCGTGTGGCTCCCAGTAGCAGCAACACATCCCTTTGGCCCCTAGGCGCAGGGGCTGCCAGGGAGGATCCGAGTGCCAGGGCACCACCTGTGGGCAAGGGCAGCATGTGGAGCCTCCCTGGTTGCTCCTAGACCTAAGAGCCAGAGGACATGTCGCCGTTTCAGGGAGCTGCCTCAGCTAAGTGCTGCCCGGAGCCTGCCCCGAGCCCCCTGCCCAAGCCCTGAGCCCTCTTCTACACCCACAATCCCTCCCAGAGCCTGCACCCCACACCCCCTCCTGCACTCCAACCCCAAGCCCACTCCCACACCCTAACTACCTCCCAGAATCCGCACCCCCTCCCACACCCCAACTGCCTGTCCTAGCCCTGAGTCCCCTTCCACACACCAAATTCCTCATCTCTGGCCCGCACCCCCACTCCAGAGCCCGCACCCCCAGTCAGAGAACTCACCCCCTCCTGCACCCCTGCCCCAGCCCAGTGAAAATGAGTGAGTGAGAGAGGATGGGGGAGAGCGATTGACGGAGGGAGGGGGAATAGAGTGAGTGGGGGTGGGGACTTGGAGAAGGGGCGGGGCCTCGGGGCAGGGCAGGTGGCGGGGCAAGGATGTTCAGTTTTCTTCAATCAGAAAGCTGACAACCCTAATCAGGCCATGGGAGCTGTAGACCTTTATAGCACCAGATGACAGACCCAGGGGGCACTAGAGCAGAAGAAACCTTGCAATGCTACATCTTGGCATGTGAGGATGCACTTGTAATGGCTTCACACAGTCACAGAGTACTATATTTCTCCCTCCACACTTATAACCTAGGTTCCACACCTCTAGGTATCAAAAAGGCTTGTCCTGACCACCTTCTGCATCTCTCTTCAGGCTCTCAGCTCTCTCCTCACACACACCTGTTTGCAAGACTCTGCAAAGCTTTGAACCCCAGGAAACAATAACTATATACAAACTATGCACTAGGGTAGGGTGAAAGCTCAAATAGTCTATTTGCAGACTGAGACGGCATCCTCCACATGGGAAATAGCCAGCAGCCCACCCAGGAAAGGGCAGGTGTGTGGGGTGGGGGTGGAGAGAGAGGTGCAGAGTGACATGAAGAGAAAGATCAAGAAGGAACATTAGCCCGAAAAAACCTTGTGACCAAAGGCAACATCTAGTGAAGATGCTGTATCTGCACTACCTTGAATGAGAAGAAACACTTTTGAGTTCTCAGGGATGCTAGCTGCTACCCATTTGTACTTAAACTCTACTAAAAATTCACCTTGATGTCCAGACCACACTGGGAGAGCATCAGCCTGGAAGGGGGAATGTATCAGACAGGTGTGAATGATAGTGTGTGAAAGGTGGTAATGGAAACTATTTAGCAACCTTAAGTACAGCTGTTTGCAAATGGTGCGCCATTGGGCATAACAGAATAAAGTACAACCCCCCCACCCAAAGTCCTCCCTCCTGCTCCCAAAGAACCCCCAATCTCCCCCAGTAGTTTGCACAGCACTCAGAATGTGCCAGGTGCTTTACACATATACAAGACACAGGGCCAAATTCTGCACTGACTCAAGCCACCCTGTTGACTAGAAAGAGTAGAAGGGGGTTTAAATCAGGGCAGAATTTGGCTTCCAAAGGAACATAAAATCTATATCCCTGCCTTGAGAACCATATGATGCAACTGTTTATGCATTGTAAAGCTTCTGAGTTTAAACATTTGAAGCAAATAAAGTTAGCTCTGCCACACTGCACATCAGATGTGCCCTTTTAGAGGAAAGCTGGTCTTGTGGCTAAGGCACAAGACTCACATTTAGGAGATTTGAGTTCAGTGTTACGGTCTGCCACAGTGTTTGTGTGTGATGTTGGAAAAATCTCTTACTCTCTCTGCCCCTCATTTCCCCATCTATAAAATGGGAACAATAGGTCATCCTTTGCCTGTCTTGTCTACTGTTGGCTCTTTGGGGGCAGGGGACTGCTTTTCTTACACTGTGTTTTGTACAGCATCCAGTAACAATAGGTCCTTGTTTGGTGCTTTTAAGTTCAGCTGTAATGCAACTAGTACAGGACAGGTTAATAGCAAAGAGTAACACATTACCATTTACATTAACACAGGGAAAAACTGAAAATGGCTCAATGAAGCTGAGATAATATTGCCAGAGCAATCTTAACTTTTACAATTTCCTGACCATTCTGAATGCTTGATCTTGCAGCCTCCATGTTGCCCTAGTGTTATTTCTTTGCATTTCATTTCCTAAGGCGCCCTAAAGAACAGGGAGAAAAAACCAGGAGGTAATTCACTGGCACATTTTACAAGCTGTGCTGGCTTCTCCAACAGACCTTGTCAGTCCTTTAAACCAGCAGCTGTGCTCATAGAGCCTGACCCAATACACACCAAAGTCAATGGAAAGACTCCTAGTGACTTCAGTGGGCTTTGGACCAGGCTTAGGCCTTGGCTACACTCACGAGTTACAGAGCAATAAAACTGCCTGCAACGCTATAACTCACTAACTGGCTACACTTGCAAGGCATGTGCAGTGCTGCATCTCCTCAGTTACAGCGCTGCTTGTACTTTTGCTCTCCGAGAGGAATAACAGTTCTTGTGTAGTGGCGGCAATGCTGTTGCTTCAGTGTAGCCAGGGAATTCGTAGTAACTGCCCTCCGGAAGCTCCCTTTGTTTTGAAACGGCACTTCCAGGTTGGAGTTCAGAGCTCCGTTCTGTGGCTGCTTTACAAAAAAAAGCAAACACAGCTACTGTTTGCAGGCGGGGGGGCTCCGTTAGGAATGCCGGCAGCAAAGTTGGCTTGGAGAGAGATTGGGGGGAGTAGGGGGGGTCGGGAAAGAACGGCGGGGGGAGGGGGAGGAGGAGGGCTCCGTTTCCCCGAGTTCTCTTTTATCTGCTCTTTAAAAACAAACAAAGCCCCTGCTGTTTGCTTTCAGTGATTGAGAGAGAGGCGGGGGATGTGGAGGTGTGTAAACTTAGGAGATAATGAGCTGACACTCTGTGGATACCCCAAAAATCCACTCTCTCTCCCAACACGCTCCCTGTCACACTCCCGCTCACCCCCCCCATTTGAAAAGCACGTTGCAGCCACTTGAACGCCCATAATGCGCCGCTCCCAATACAGCTGCAAATGCCTCAAATGTAGCCACATTAGTGTGCTGGCAGCTGCCAGTGTGGACAGGCTGCAGCGCTTTCCCTACTCAGCTGTACGAAGATGGGTTTAACTCACAGCGCTGTACATCTGCAAGTGTAGACAAGGCCTTAGTAGCTGTGCACCTGGAGTCTGAGCCAAAGGCCATTTAAGTGGAAGGACTTTCTCTGGCTTCAGTGGGCTTTGGATCAGACCCATAGAGCTCAACAGCATACTCATGCAGGGGAGTAATGGAGCATATGGAGCAGTCTTCAGTAGTGAGAACCCACAGTTTAAAAACTCCTGGGTCATACTTCCCAAAAATCATGAGATTGGCCCCCCAAATTCTGAGATTCTCCCCCCCCCCCCATTATATTTTTCTGTTTGGTCACTTCTGCTGTTTTATGTGAGCTCCCCCACTCCAGTGTGTGTAACGGCCGCAGTGCTGCCAGCTTAATCATAGAATCATAGAATCTCAGGGTTGGAAGGGACCTCAGGAGGTCATCTAGTCCAACCCCCTGCTCAAAGCAGGACCAGCCCCAACTAGATCATCCCAGCCAGGGCTTTGTCAAGCCTGACCTTAAAAACCTCTAAGGAAGGAGATTCCACCACCTCCCTAGGTAACCCATTCCAGTGCTTCACCACCCTACTAGTGAAAAAGATTTCCTAATATCCAACCTAAACCTCCCCCTCTGCAACTTGACACCATTACTCTTTCTTCTGTCATCTTCTACCACTGAGAACAGTCTAGATCCATCCTCTTTGGAACCCCCTTTCAGGTAGTTGAAAGCAGCTATCAAATCCCCCCTCATTCTTCTCTTCTGCAGGCTAAACAATCCCAGTTCCCTCAGCCTCTCCTCATAAGTCATGTGCTCCAGCCCCCTAATCATTTTTGTTGCCCTCCGCTGGACTCTTTCCAATTTATCCACATCCTTCTTGTAGTGTGGGGCCCAAAACTGGACACAGTACTCCAAATGAGGCCTCACCAGTGCCCAATAGAGGGGAATGATCACGTCCCTCGATCTGCTGGAAATGCCCCTACTTATACAACCCAAAATGCCATTAGTCTTCTTGGCAACAAGGGCACACTGTTGACTCATATTCAGCTTTTCGTCCACCGTAACCCCCAGGTCCTTTTCTGCAGAACTGCTGCCCAGCCATTCGGTCCCTAGTCTGTAGCAGTGCATGGGGTTCTTCCGTCCTAAGTGCAGGACTCTGCACTTGTCCTTGTTGAACCTCATCAGATTTCTTTTGGCCCAAACCTCTAATTTGTCCAGGTCCCTCTGGATCCTATCCCTACCCTCCAGCGTATCAACCACTCCTCCCAGTTTAGTGTCATCTGCAAACTTGCTAAGGGTGCAGTCCACACCAGCCTCCAGATCGTTAATGAAGATATTGAACAAAACCGGCCCCAGCACCGACCCTTGGGGCACTCCACTTGATACCGGCTGCCAACTACACATGGAACCATTGATCACTACCCGTTGAGCCCGACCATCTAGCCAGTTTTCTATCCACCTTACCGTCCCTTCATCCAGCCCATACTTCTTTAACTTGCTGGCAAGAATACTGTGGGAGACTGTATCAAAAGCTTTGCTAAAGTCAAGAAATAGCACATCCTCTGCTTTCCCCTCATCCACAGAGCCGGTTATCTCATCATAGAAGGCAATTAGGTTAGTCAGGCATAACTTGCTCTTGGTGAATCCATGCTGACTGTTCCTGATCATTTTCCCCTCCTTTAAGTGGTTCAGAATTGATTCCTTGAGGATCTGTTCCATGATTTTTCCAGGGACTGAGGTGAGACTGACTGGCCTGTAGTTCCCCGGATCTTCCTTCTTCCCTTTTTTAAAGATGAGCACTACATTAGCTTTTTCCCAGTCATCCGGGACCTCCCCCGATTGCCATGATTTGTCAAAGATAATGGCCAATGGCTCTGCAATCTCATCGGCCAACTCCTTTAGCACCCTCGGATGCAGTGCATCCGGCCCCATGGACTTGTGCTCATCCAGCTTTTCTAAATAGTCCCGAACTATTTCTTTCTCCACAGAGTGCTGGTCACCTCCTCCCCATACTGTGCTGTGGAGTGCAGCTGTCTGGGAGCTGACCTTGTCTGTGATCCTATGATTCTATGATTCTAAGACAGAGGCAAAAAAAAGCATTGAGTACACTAGCTTTCTCCACATCCTCTGTCACTAGGTTCCCTCCCTCATTCAGCAAGGGGCCCACACTTTGCTTGACTTCCTTGACAGCTTCCCCAGCTGTAGAGAGGAATTTGGGCCCCCGAGGCATGAGCTCTGCTGGAAGGACCGAGCAGGGTTCACATGATGGAGATGTGTATAAAATGCTGCCTGATGAAGCAGAGCTTCCAGCCTCCTTCTAAATTCCAGTTAGTTAATTCTGTGCCCCCTCCCTGCTGCTCTGCTCCTTCTGCAGCTGGGGGGGCTCTTTGCAGCTTCCCAGGCTGGGGGTGGGGCAGCTCCAGGGGCTCTTCACCCCCCCCCCATGCCCCTATGCTCCTTCCCCAGGATGGAGAGGGGATTTGGGGGGGGGGGGGAGCAGGAAACAGACTGACCCATTGCTCATGGAGGAGGGGCAGGGAGTAGGCTCATCCATTGCTTGGGCGGGGAGGGGGCAGTGGGGCTAAGCCACCCCAAGTTGCTGGGCTCTCTCTGCTCCCTCCTCCCCCACCCCAAGGTCCTGTGTGCTCTCTGTATGCGGGGATAGAACTCTGCCTGCTGCTGCTACAGCTCGGATTGGCTGCTGTGGCCCGAAGGCAGGGAAGCAGCCTGTGACGGTGTACCCCATAAGGCTTTATGGGGAGATGCTTATAAATGTATATATGATATAACTGGAATATGTTTTATGCTACATGTGCCATGTAACATATCTCTGTACAAGTTATGATCTACTGAATCTATTCCTCCTGTTTGTATGCATGTATCATTTTTGTAGTTGAAGTTATGAATATTGGTTATATATTTGCTGGTTTTATACATAGCCTTAGTAAGAGCATTTGCTTAGTGTCTGGAGAAAGGAATGTGAAGGTTAAGTGCCCAATCAAGAAACACTTAACAGACAAAAGAACTTGCAGACACCAATCCAGACCTGAGCTTGGCCAGGAATGTGGCTTGGCTCCTAAGGAACTGAGTTGTGCATGGACATGTGACTTGCTCATGTGACCCCAAAACTCCGTTTTGTAACTGTATGCTACACAGGGAGAGGGAGGGGTGTCCACCCAGAGGAGAAAGTCTATTTAAACCCCTGGGAGACCCCTCCATCTTGTCTTCAGCTGGCTAAAGAGAGAGCCTCTCCACCCCCTAATGACATACCTGAAAGAAACTGGAACAAAGGACAATAACAAGGGGGTGTGAGTGATTGCTGGACCCAGGCTAGGAGGACCATAGCCTGTAAAAGGAAGTTTACTGGAACTGGTGAGGTTTTTATCTGTATTCAGTGTGATTAGACATAGACTTGCGTGTTTTATTTTATTTTACTTGGTAATTTACTTTGTTCTGTCTGTTACTACTTGGAACCACTTAAATCCTACTTTCTGTACTTATTAAAATAATGTTTTACTTATTAATTAACCTGGAGTACGTGTTCGTGCCTGGAGGGGGGCAAACAGCTGTGCATCTCTCTCTATCTCTGATATAGAGGGCGAACTATTTATGAGTTTACCCCGTATAAGCTTTATACAGGGTAAACAGATTTATTCAGGGTTTGAACCCCATTGGGAGTTGGGCACCTGGGTGTCAAAGGCAAGAACACTTCCTAAGCTGCTTCCAGGCAAGCCTACAGCTGTTGGGGGACGTGCCTCAGACCTGGGTCTGGGTTTGCAGCAGGCTAGCGGATCTGGCTCAAACCAGTCAGGATTCTGGAGTCCCAAGCTGGAAAAGGCAGGAAAGCAGGGGCAGGAGTAGTCTTGGCACACCAGGTGGCATTTCCAAGGGGGTTTCTGTGATACCAACCTGTCACACAGCCAATCATTGGGGTGTTCTCAAGGAGGGCTGAAATGATGTGGGTGGGCAGCCCTGGGCCGGGGCTAGCGCTGCGCGAGTGGGGCTTGCATCTGAGTGATGGCCACGCTGCCCCATGGCTGCAGGCTGAAACGGCAGCACTTTGGGGTCATCAGGTTTTTTGCACTAAGCACTTTCACCCTAGTGAAAGCCTGACCTGTGCCACGGTTCAGCCTCCAAGCACCAGCCTTTTCCCTCTCTGTAGCTCTACTCCTAAAAACAAAAAGTGTGCTGGGAATTTTTTTGAACGGGAAAAGTTTCTTACCCTTGCCAAGCTCAGAAGTGGTGGAACAGATCGGTATCAAACTCTTGCCCATACAAAAAAAAAAGTCCTTCTTCAGGCAAGAGCCCAAGCATGGAAAATGTTACCCTGAAAAGTGAATGCCTTGCAACGTGATGAGCGTATGGAAAGAAGTGATTAAAGTTGAAATGGTTTTACAGACTTAAATCCAGCAGGTACTACCAGGAACCTGTTATAAATTCTGGATTGCACCCCGCTGAAAAGGCTGTGCTACGAGCAAATGCCATCAACCAGGAATCTGAACCAATACCAAACCAACAGGCAGTTCCAGAGGCGAAAAGCAACCAAACAAAATGAGAGGAGGCTTTCCAAAAGGTCAGCCAGGGAGACAGATACGGACCCAGACTCCCTTTAAAAATGACACCCCAGTGACTTGTATGTGGCTGGGGCAAATCCCACAGCTAGGGTCTGCTCCACTTAATGGATTTCATTCTAATGACTCCAGTAGGCTGTGGACAATGTCCTTAATGTGAAGCCAGAACAAAAGACTGACCCTTTGCTACAGAAAGGCAGAGGAAGAGTCAGTACAAAGCGAGAGCAAGGATCACATGGGCCAATTGCCCTTTGAAGGCAAAAATATTCTATTGGGGAAAGCAGAGTTGTGCATAGTTAGAAGTGTGCAACTGTAAAAATGCTGGGGATTAACGTATGATAAGTTCACACACTGATAGAGTCATAGATTCCAAGGCCAGAAGGGGCCAATAAGGCATAAACTGAACTGGACACAATATTCCAGTAGTGGTCACATCAGAGCCAAATGCAGATTTAAAATAACCTCTTTGCTCCTACTCAAGCTTCCCCTGTTAATGCATCCCACGATTGCACTACCCCTTTTGGATACAACATCACACAGGGAGCGCATATTCAGCTGATCATGACCCCCAAATCACTGCTTCCCAGGACAGAGTCTCCCATCCTGTAAGTTTGGCCTATATTCTTTGTTCCTGGGTGTATACATTTACATGTAGCTGTATTAAAATGCATATTGTTTGTTTGAGCCCATCTTACCAAGCAAACAAGATCGTTCTGAATTACTGACCTGTCCTTTTCATTATTTACCACTCCCCCGATGTTTGTGTCATCTGCAAACTTTATCAGTGATTTCATGTTTTCTTCCAGGTAACTGATAAAAATGTTAAATAGCACAGGGCCAAGAACCAATCCCTGCAGGACCCACTAGAAACACACCCTTCAATAATGTTTCCCCATTTACAAATAAATTTGGAGACCTGTTTTTAATCCAGTTAATATATGCCGTGTTAATTGTATATCTTTCCAGTTTTTTAATCAAAATGTCATGCAGTACCAAGTACCTTTATCAACCAAACTTATAATATCATTACAACATATATCAATTAGTTCGACAGGATCTATTTTCCACAAAACCATGTTAATTAGCATTAATTACATTACCCTCCTTTAATTCTTTATTAATAGAGTCCAATATCAGCTACGTCATTATTTTCCGAGGATCAATGTCAGACTGACAGACCTATAATTACCCTGGTCATCCATTTACCCTTTTTAAATATTGGCACAACATTAAAAATCAGCATTAACAATACAGTGAGTTCCTCAGCCAGTTTCTTAAAAACTCTTGGATGCAGATTATCTAGACCGTTGATTTTAAAATGTCTAACTTTAGTATCTCCTGTTTAACATTCTCCTGAGATACTAGTGAAATGGAAAGGCTCTTATCATGCGATATGACTACATCATCTGGTTTTTCTCACCCACAGAACAGAAATATTTATTGAACACATTTTCTACATTGTTATTGATAATTCTACCATTTCCATCTAATAAAGGACCAATACCTTTGTTAGAACTCTTTTTGTTCCTAATATACTTTAAAAACTCCTTGTCGTCCTTAATTCTGCTGGCCATAGAATTCTTCTTGTGTCCCTTTGCTTCCATTATCAGTTTCCTACAATTTCTAGCTTCTACAGCCTATCCCTTTCTGGACTGCCACTATTATAACTGCAGTAGTGCCTGGTAGTCCCAACTGAGGTCATGTCTGCATTGTGCAAGGCAGTGTACAAACACATCATAAGAGGCAGTCTCTGTTCCAAACAGCTTTACAGTCTAAGGGCTGGTCTACACTAACCCCCCAATTCGAACTAAGATACGCAACTTCAGCTACGTGAATAACTTAGCTGAAGTCGAACTATCTTAGTTCGAATGAAAAGGTACTTACCCGGGGTCCACACGTGGCGCGCAGGCTCCCCCGTCGACTCCGCCTACTCCATTCGTGGAGCAGGATTACAAGCGTCGACGGGGGAGCACTTCCTGGTTCGATTTATTGCGTCTAGACAAGACGCGATAAATCGAACCCAGAAGATCGATTGGACTCCTCCGACGGGACGCATAAGTATAGACGTACCCTAAGACAGACAATGGGTTTTCTTGTCAACTGGCTGTTTTATGATGTGTGGAATAGGCCATTGTCTTGTTGTTTCATTATTAGGAATTGTAACCTTGAGAGATCCCAGGACATCTGAGGTTGAGAAATGCTTCTTTTATTGAGGATTAAATCAAACTAAAGAAAATAACTAACTAAATAAGAAAAACGTATTAGCCCATTTATTTAGCCTAGGTAGTAAAATGAGTCCTAGGCTAAACACCCTGTTCTGTGGACTCACCTCTTGCTATTCTAAAGGGGAGAGTATGGAATAACGTAAGAATCTTTTAAACTAAAAACACTTGCATGCTCAAATCAGGTATGCATATAATTCTAAAAGAGCCTGGATCTAAGAACAATCAGTTGTAATTGATCCCAATTCTCACTATAAGAGAGAGCATAGCTGATGGGGGTTTTCTGTACACATAATAGAAATGGAAATGCACAAATATACAGTACCAGTGTACACCTATTCAAATCTATCCTCAAAACACAAGTCCTCCACAAAGCCTACCAACAATAATCCACCAGCAAAAATTAACAACAACAAAAAAAGGCAATGCATAGAGATTGGATATTCCCTTCCATAACTCATTTGTCAGGCCACTTCTGATTATAAATTCTTTGGGGTATGTACCCTGTCTACCTTTGTGTAGTGTACAGCTCCAAGCCCCTCGTTAGAATTCATCAAATAATAAATAATGTTCAGAACTGTGAAAAATACATTTAAGAGCAAAAGTGGCACCCTAAGACAACGTGCTTTGCGTCAATAAGAGGCCTTGTTTGATATCTGTCTATCACTACCTCTCTGGATTACACAGAGGATCTGGATAACATGAACAAACAGGCCCTATGATATGTGTTCTTTTTACTGATCGGATAGATATTTTTACACAACTGTAGCTAGATGGGGCGTGGAAAGTTCTAGAAGGAGCTCTGCAGTGAAAGAGTAACTTCAAGGGTTACCTTATTGTAATAATGTTCCTTGTTCAGTGTTGATGGAAAGCAATTCTTTCTCTGTCTTTTTTTTTTTTTTTTTACTCCTTTCTCTCTTACTAACTACCACAGGTTACGTTAAAATATCTTAAACTAGTAAGAAAGAAGTGGGTCCCTCGAGGGAGTCTGTCATTTTTCCAACATACTCACAGAGTGTAGAGAACCATTCTCACCCTGTCTCCGAGATCCACAGTAACTCCCTCCTTATTCCCCTGCGATTCAGGATGTGCTGTTGGAGTTTCTCAAGAATTGTCTCCAATCAGGGCCTGATTCTGTGTCCTGGTTTCAGGACAGAGATATTTCTCTCAATCTAAGCCCATTTAGAGGTAGTGTCATTTCTTTCCCAGTTTGGCAAATAACCACTCATCAGTTGTAGTTTCCAATTGTGACTGTAAGCCCTACAAAATGTTCCCAGAAAACTATAAACCTATAGCATCTCTCTGAGCTCAGTGAGAAATGCACTATGGGAGGGAGGGAACTTGGTTGTTCAGGTCCAAGAGAATGAATCGAAGGTTCCATTTGCATTTCAGCACTGGACTTCGCACCCCTCTGAGTCTCTGGTGAGTTCCAGCCCGTTTATTCATGCCTTGGCCTCATGATCAGATTTTCCTTCTAACGAGTCCAATTGGAAAGTTTTTAAGAACCGATTGCCTTTCTGTTCTCCATTCCCTTTGTTCAGTGTGGTATATTCCATCCCCTCTTGCTATGAGGAGCTCCTGGGGTAAATTGATACTCTTTGGTCTTGGACATAACCTCAGCATATTAGTTAGGTAAGGGAGTATGCAGTCTTATGAGGTGGCTTTGAGTTTACATCCCCTTTTTCTTTGACTCACTAGAAGTGGAGGAGACCTTTTATGCTGAGCTGCTCAGTTGAGCAGTTGATATATACAGCACCATCTAGGTCAGTCTGAAATTCAGCTAAATTGTTTGCTCAGGCCTCAAATCCTGCTAAAGCCCTATAGATCAAAGCAATATAAATACTGGCTTGAGAATGCAGTAATTTTCAAAAGCTGTGTGGTTCAACAGATAGGGCCCTGGACTGGGATTCATAAGAGCTGGGTTCTGTTCCTATTTCTCCCACTAACATACTATGTCATCTAGCGCAAGAATTTTTGTGTCCTGTGGGGCTGTTTGTCCTCTCACTCTTTGTCTTATCTTTTCAGAGTGTAAGTACTTCAGTGCAGGGACTGGCTCTCCCTGTGTGTTTACAGCACCCTGAACAATGGGGCTCCAGTCTCAGTTGCGTCCTCTCAATACAAAGAACCGATAATACTAACCTTACTGTTCACTCCACATGGCAAAAACTTGCTTCCTCATATGACAAAGGACTTCACAGGTCAGTTCCCCCCTGCCTTTTCTCTATCAGCTTCCAGAACCTTCCAAAGATTTTGTAACCATGTTTCATAACAACCTGCAGTACTTACCGTGAAATGCCGCTCAGCATTTTAAGACAACTGCAGACTCACTCCACTGAAAGGAGTAGTAAATGCAGGATAATTTGTGGTGACACCAATGCATTATCTAATGCTAACATTGTAAATAACTGGTCACCACAGGACGGCTTGCATAGTGAAGAACTGCATGTTACTGCTTTTTATGCCTAATAAAAACTTCCCCCTACTGAGTGGGGAAGGCCTCCAAGAATCTGGGAGAAACAAATTGCCTCCTCCAGGATGTCCTTTATAGAATATGATGTGGATTGAAAACACTATAGTTAGCGCTTATTATGATATGCATTACAGCATCACTTAGAGGCCCTAGGTGATATCAGGAGAACCTGACTGTGCTTGGTGCTGTACACGCACATAGTGAGAGACAGCCCTTGCCCCAAAGAGCTGTCTGTCTAATCTGACAAATGAAGTATTTTTATCCACATTTTACAGATTTGGACTAGAACCCAGGTGTCCTGACTCTCATTAGAGTGCTGACCAGATCATGGGTGCTCTGGCGCACCATCTGAATGATCTGTGAGCAGATTAACGGTCGGGAGAGGATTCTGACTTTAGACTGGAACTTCTGGCTCTTTGAGTTGCTAAACTCCTAAGCTAAACCGAACATCTCCCAAGAGGAACACGTTTCCTGGGAACTCTGTGGCTTTGATAGCTCTGAAATCCATAATGTTTTACTTATTGTAGCTGGGAAAGAAGTGTAAAGTACCCAGGGGGGCTGCCTGGGTTAAATAAACAAAATTAAAAATAACTAGCAGACAAAGCTGTAACACGTGGACGTCAATCTGCTCCTGGAGCTTCCTCGTGTAGTGAATCAATGGAAGATGGATCACGTTTTCTGTTGTGGAGGGGAGGCGGGAGCCTTCCAAGCAAAAGAAAGGACGTGAGGTCCCACCAAGATCTGCCTCACAAATCCATCAACAATTTAATTTCAGAAGAGATACTGGGGCTTTATACAGCTGTCAGCAGCATTCTTCAGGTTACATTGCTGCATAAAAGGGAGTGTTAGAACCTGGGACTTAAACTAAACAGATTTCCTATAGGAAACACACACAAAATTACATTGCTTCTAAAGTTACTTTTATAGACATTTTCCCTGAGAAATATTTCTCCCTGGAAAAATAAATTCACAGGATGCAATTAAAACAGTTATATGTGTGTGTTGGAATGGCCCCCTCTTAAGTGCTTCACCAAATGCACCACTAAATAAAGGAATGAAAGCTAGCTTTGTTTAAATCTGCTAATAACAATGTTTATTAATTATAAAATGGGGCATTGTTCTGTTAGTTTACGGGTACAAAAATAGCCTTTAATAAGACTCAGGCTGGAGGTATTCAGCACTGCAGTTGTCTGCAGTACTAAATGACTTTGAAAGTCCACAAGCAAAAGCAGTAGGTAGTGCTAGGATGTTGACTTGATAAGTGAAGTGTATATCAAATTCCATACACCGTGGATTCGATTAATAAACTGGGTGCTTAAGTCTGCCTTTCTTGCTTTTTTTCCTTATTTTTAATTTTTTTTGTAATTAGAGCTGTACTAATTTTGGCTTTACACGTTGGGAAGAAAAGTGATTGGTTTTTAAGTTAGTCCCTGCACTATGTAGGGCACATTCTGATTCACCAAGTATGCTTTAACATGATGTGAAGAAAAATAGAAACCACACAAAAAACCAACATAAATGCAAAATCTACTCACTGTTTTCACCAGCGGTTGGAAAACTGGTTGGCATAAAATAAGAACTTTGTGCCCATAAAACTTTTACTCGAGGTTTTGAAAAACTTGGTGAAAGATGCCAACTTATCATCCATGACTTTCGGGTTTTGAGATGAGAAGCACTGAAACAGCAAAAGAGTAAGCTCTGTATTTATAGCCCTGACAAAATATCCCTAAGAGGCTGTTCTTTTTTCCTTCCCTCGTCTCACTCCGTAAGAATATGCAATATGATGCTTCTGACCAATGGAAGGGATGTCACTGATATTAAACATGGGGGCTGAGATATTGCCATTTGTAAAGCTGCTTTTTGCATCACTGTGTATTATGATGTTTCACTGCGTGGGCAGGTACTCTTGTGGATTTGGCATCACTTAACTGAAGAAAAATACTCTGTCATCCATGCAGGAATCTATACGGAACTGAGCTGGAGAGCCTAAGAAAAATGTGCGATAGTCTCATTTTAGAGTGAATGACAGTATCAACTGTAAAGCACAGCTGAGCCAAACTATAACTTGTCCCACAGCCCTGCCACTCAGACAAGCTCTCTCTCATCTCTCTGTTTATGCATGCACCAAAGTCTAAATAACTCTAACCTGGGTTACCCCTGTTCTCTTTACCTGAGTGATGAATGTGGCCTGCATGTTGATACTAGGTGGGATTTTTAAAAGCACCTTTGAATTGGGAGCACAACATTGACTTTCAATGGGACTCATGTGGCTGACTAACTTAGGGCCTTCTGGAAATCCCAGGCACTGAATCCCTTTGTGTAGTCCCAGGAGAGGATCCAGTTACTTCCACTGAATGTGAACACTCTGGAATGTGACTCTCCATAGCCTGGACTGGCATTCTGCCTGTTTCCATTTAAACTGATTCCCCCCCATCAGGTGTGAAAACCAAAGAGCTGGAAGATGCTGCAGAACATTGAATCATAGAATATCAGGGTTGGAAGAGACCTTAGGAGGTCATAGAATCATAGAATCTCAGGGTTGGAAGGGACCTCAGGAGGTCATCTAGTCCAACCCCCTGCTCAAAGCAGGACCAACCCCAACTAGATCATCCCAGCCAGGGCTTTGTCAAGCCTGACCTTAAAAACCTCTAAGGAAGGAGATTCCACCACCTCCCTAGGTAACCCATTCCAGTGCTTCACCACCCTACTAGTGAAAAAGTTTTTCCTAATATCCAACCTAAACCTCCCCCTCTGCAACTTGAGACCATTACTCCTTGTTCTGTCATCTTCTACCACTGAGAACAGTCTAGATCCATCCTCTTTGGAACCCCCTTTTAGGTAGTTGAAAGCAGCTATCAAATCCCCCCTCACTGGAACCATGTTGACATCCACATGCATCACTGGCAGGGTTGGAACCTTAGATCCACAGCGCAGACCTCCACCACTTGAGCTCGACAAGTAACTGGTAGCAGTAGAAGGATGTCTGTGTGGATCTTCCACTAGAGGGAGATGGAGACACACAGTGGGCTTGCCAGTGGGTTTCACAGCTTTTTTCTAGACAGCAAAGAATGGATGGGTTTGAGAGAGAGCCTGGGAGAATGGGAATTGAAACCCACTGGCACAGTGTGTGTGTCTCTATCACCCTCTAGAGGCAGTTCCACACAGATGATCATAACCTTCTACTGCTACCAATAGAAGGCTCTGGCTACATTAAAGTTTTTAAACAATGTGATGTTGCCTCAATCTTTCAGATACACAGGCTGTTTCTCTCTCTCTCTCCCCACCTTCACATGTATTCACCCTCTCTGCAATGCCTGTATGCAACTCCTATTAATAGGACTCAGGTGCATGCACCTATTGGAAAATACCCCTTTCAAAATGCATGAGAGAGAGAGAGAGAGATCTTGGCCTAAGTCAGTGGTAAATCCCCCACTGACTTCAATGAGAGCAGAGTAAGGTCACCACTGAGTGCTTTTGAAGATGCCACCCTAAGTCTAACGAGCTGTGCATGAGCCAACAGCAGCATTTGAAGCCAGGACCTAGGAAGCTAAAAGCATAAACCTCTCTTGCCTGAGCTAAAGGATTATGTTCCTTTTAGCTGGAAACAGTAGCTGACTCGTACATCTTAGGTGGAGCAGCCACTAGAGGGAGACAAAGACCCAGCCTCTCCTAGAGTCACCTCCGGAAAAGCTGGCTGGCTTGAAATGAATCATTATTCTGGGCAGGTCCATATCACAAGGGACAGAACTTCCTCAACTGATGTATCAGCACATGGGGATCAATGGGAAAGAGGTGGAAGCCCCTTTGCATGGGTCATGTAGAACTAGACTGGACATGGCACTGCGGATCAGACTGTAGGGAACAGCCCAGCATTGGCAGGGGATGGCCAGGTGATTTAATAGGATGTTTCCCTTTCTAATGTCCATGACCCCACGAATTAATGTGTGGTAGGGCTGAGTTTTGCTCCACATGTTCAGAAGCACGGGGATTATTAAACTCTGCACTGCCCGTAAAATGCCCACAGTTGGACGTTACTTGAATTAGCAACACTTTTGCCTGAGCTCTCATTGGCAGAGCCTCATCAACAGCCACTGGGACAGTTCAGATACTCGAGGCGGCACGTCTGAGATTCTGCCAGCAAGTATTTCCTGCTCAGCTTCAGTGGCCAGAGGCAGGGAAAATGTTATTTGTGGCGATCTCCTACCTTTGCATTCAAAAATAAAGCTTGAAAACAGTTCTGGGCCTAGTGGTATTTGGTGGTGGTGGCGAGTGTTTAAAGGGAAGTCAGATGTAATTGCATTGCAGTAGCTCCAAGAGATTCCCACTGTGCGAGGAGCAGTACATACACCTGTGTGAGTGGGTATGTATCCCAAACAGGCTCTGAAAGCATGAATGCAGTCACTCTCGGGGGTTAGAGAGATGGAAGCCTGAAGGATACCAAGCTCTGGGGTCCTCACCTGAGTGGGGGAGACTGGCAAGTGGCCAGGAGTGACATGGAGTGCGCTCTGGCAGGAAGCCCTGGCCAAAGGGCAAGAAGTGGGCTTCTACAGAGGGAGCCCTGAGGGAAATTTAATTGAGAAGGAGGAGAGGGCAGAATCAGGCTTTTGTTTATACTTTTAGGCTTGGATTTTGTTAGGAGATTCCTAGAGAGGGCCTGAGAGTCCTGGCCCTGAAATGAGGGTGAACCCAGAGAGGTTGTGGGGTAGAAGACCTCTGAAGGTGGGGTAGGAAGAAGCCTAGGGAAGCAGCAGCAAGGAGTGGGACCGAGCAGACCTTGACTGCTGGTTATGGGGTCCCTGGGCTGCAACCTGGTGTAGAGTGAAGGCCTCGGTTCCCTTATGGCCAATTGAGAAGGTGGTGTGAAGCCCCTGAGAAGTGGCTAAGGGCCACAGGAGAGATCTGAGAGAAAGATGTGATGGCTTCAGGACCTGGAGTTGGGGCTGAAGGCCTTTTGGTGAGGACAGTTAGATTGTTTATTTGTTGGTCTCTGTGATCCCGGAAGGGGTGGATTAAATTGTGACCTGCCTGGCGGGCCGAGTTATGGACTGGGAGATCATCATAGTGCTGAAGCAACTGTTGGCAGGGAGTGGCATGGGGGGAGAGCTGCTTTGCCATACATGACCAGAAAGAGGTGCCCGTGAGGTGAGTGACTTCTTCATAACAGTGTAAAGACAGTCCCTGCCCCAAAGAGCTTTGGTCAAAACAGACAAGACCGAGAAAAGCAGTATTATTACAATATTTCAACCCCAAGCATCCATAAAGGTCCTCCCCACCCCCCTAAAATCATAAGATTGACTTAAAAATAATGAGTGGAAAAAAAGGACAATATACGTTGGGTTCCTCTTATTTTCTTTTTGGTTTCTGAGCCTTTAGGGTTCACACACTAAAGGCTCAAAAACCCTGGGGGTTCTGTGTGCCCATCCCGAGCAGCAGGTGCCCTGGGCCCAGAGGCAGAACTCCAGCTGGTTGGGGCCATGTTATTTGCCTCACCTTGTTCAGTGAGTCAGTGTTCATCCTGCCCCCAGGGACTGTCTCCATAGAATGGTCCCTTCATCTAACTCCCTAGGACTTAGGGTCTCTGGCCTGATCCCTTAGGGTGTGCCAGCTCTGAGAATGGCCTATTCCCCCACAGGCAGCTGTTGGGGACACCGGATGCTGAATGCTCCAGAGGGCTTCTCACCAGGATGATGGTGTCTCTTGTGGGCCAGAGAGCTCTGCTCTGTGTGAAACAGCTCCGTAGCGCCCGGTTCTCTGTGTGCTCAGGGATCCACAAGCAGCCAAAATGGTGGCACGTCTTGGGCTGCAGGACTCCTTTCCCACCCAGGCCCTCAGCACCCAGGGCCTGTCCATGCTGGCTGCCAGTCCCTGGAAGGGGAGGGATGTCCAGCAAAGGAAAACCCAGGGGACCAGAGCAGGAACGTCATTGACTCCAAAGCCAATCGAGGGCCTGTCTGTCTGAGCTGAGGGGCTGCCCCTGGTGGCACCTCTGCCAGGGCCGACCCATGAGCACTGGACTGGTCGGGGCACAGGGTGCAGAACCTGGAACTGGTCTCTTTGCTGGGAGGAAAAGGAGCCTGTGTCTGTAGCACAGCCTACCCTGGCTGAGAGGGGGCTCAGTGCATGCTAGGATGGGGATTATCTAGGTGGGGGGCAACTAATGATTCCCAGGGAATCTTTTGTGCCACCAGCAAAGCCCCTCTTGCGGCACATGGCCCTGGTACTGAGTGGCATGGATGAGAGGCTGACAATGGATCTTAACTAGCCCTGAGTTAGGGCCTCAGTGCAGAGCTCGATGGCCTGACCTGTGCAGCCTTTCCCGAGAGCCTGCTGCCCCCTTCTGACTGGGGAAGTGAACACGGTGAGGGAGACTAGAGACTGTGTGTTCCCTCACAGGCCTTCTGGGATGTGTGGACGTGTGTGCACATGTAGACCCACCTGCCTGCACCCTCTGCCTCTCCCTGGCCATCAGCCCCTCTGTCCCTGAGCTCAGCAGCTGATTTCATCCCCCGCGGGGAGGCTGGGTGGGTGGGAAGCCCTGTTATGTTGAAAAGGCTGGGGCTTAGGAAGATCTCACTGGAGCAGGGAGCTTGACAGTGTCTATTCTTCAACAAGGGCCCTGAGCCTGCAGGTTCCAAAGTCAGATGCCATGGGAAGGAGTGGAGGAAACCTGGGAAGGTAAGCCTCTCCCCTCGATGTTGGTGAGGTGGGGCTGGTAGTGGGCACCCAGGGGTAGTTTCCCCTCCCTGCAGGAATGGGGATGGGACAGGACACTGGGGTAGTAACAGCACTAAAGGGGTTCTCCTCTGCTCCACACCCAGGCATTCTCTTTGGCTCATCCTTCTCTCCATCCTCGCATCCCGGCTGCGTCTAACTCTTGCTGCTTCTCCCTGTATCCCGTCACTAAATTCGGCCTTTGCTGCCCATTAGTCCAGCTAGAATGCTTGTCAGGGCCCTTGTCACCTCATGTCTCTGCACTATCCTCCCCACCTTGACCAAGCCCATCTCACCCCCTTGGTCCATTCCGAACCCTGCTGCGAAGGGCATTTCTCCAGCTCAGCACTTTGAGGGCATCCCCCATCTCCGTGCGTCCCTCTTCTGGCTCTTCCTTCACCGTTGCTGCAAACACAACTGCTCATAGAAATTTGAAAATCAAGATGGGATGTTTTTCTAAAAGACAGTTTAGTTCAGAAAGGAATTCATGCAGGGATGTTCTCTGGCCTGGGCTACACAGGAGGTCAAACGAGATGATCACAATGGTCCCCTCTGGCCTTGGAAGCTATGAATCCTTGCTTTCACAGCCTGTCCCCATCCCACCTAGCACCACCTCTAGAGGTAAATGACTCCTGCTCTGTGCTGCGACCATGACCTCCTCCATCGCCTCTTTGTGTTGTGAGTTTGTACTGTACCCAGCACAATGGGACCCAAGTCCATGACTGGGGCTCCTAGGCCCTACTGCAATATGAACAATAATAATAGGATTGAATTCTGGGGTTGGTGCTACCATTGTGAGCCCATGGGAGGGAGTCAAGGGTACTGAGCTGTCAAGGAGAAGGAAGAGGCAGGACACAGCGGGGTGTCTTGGGTATGAGGTGTTGGCGGTGTGAAGGATGCCGGTAGCTGGATGTGGTGGGGAGATAAAAGTGTAGCAAAGCGAGGACTCACCGGTGCGGCGCCTCCTGCTGGTCATCTTGGAATTAGCTCTTTTTCCAGCACAGAGCACCCTCAGCTGGCCGGTGTCTCGCCTGCCGCTGGCCCCGTGTCCCTCCCAGACCCTCTTTACTTCGGGTTTCTACCCCCAGCAGTACCCCACTTACTCTGGGGAGGAGAAGCAGAGCAGCAGTGCCTCGGGGGAGGAGGCGGAGCAGAGGTGAGCTGGGGCAGTGGTGGGGGCATGGGAGGGCTGTAGGAAGCGGAGAAGAGCTGGGGTGTATGTGCAGAGGAACCGCTCCCTTCCTCAGCTCACCTACGCTCTGCCTCCCTACCCCCAGGTGCCGCTGCTCTGCTTCTCCCCCTCCCTCCCTGGCTTGCAGTGAATCAGCTGTTTGGCATGTGGCAAGCCTGGGAGGGAGAGGGGAGAAGCGGAGCAGCAGCACCTCGGGGGAGGAGGCGGAGCGGAGGTAGGCTGGGGGGCCGGCAGGGGGCTGCTGGTGGTGCTCTGCACCCACCAATTTTTCCCCATGGGTGCTCCAGCCCCAGAGCA
This sequence comes from Chelydra serpentina, assembly GCA_037349315.1. Classification (NCBI taxonomy): domain Eukaryota; kingdom Metazoa; phylum Chordata; order Testudines; family Chelydridae; genus Chelydra; species Chelydra serpentina. The sequence continues at coordinate 48,391,651 of JBAIAC010000029.1, read as the reverse complement.
CCCACGGAGTAGGCACCTGTACTCCCAACGCTCTATCCCCACCTTGCCTCAGTGGCTACTGCCAGTCAGCATTGAGCCCCCACTCACTGGGGCAGACTGCAGTCTGTAAACCGCTCATCACTGGCAAGGGGGGTTTGGACCTGCTGTCTCTGCCTAACCCCGGGCTGCACCTTTGAAACCCCAGTACCTATTTTAGGTCCTGCACAAGGCCTGCAGCCTGGGGAGTTGCCAGGCTGGAGCTCCCCAGCTCCTCTTGCCCTATTCCCCAGCACTGCCCTACTTTAGATGTCTTGAGCAGCTAGGCCTTCTCTCTCTACAGTTAGAGAGATACTCCTCCAGCTCCTGGCCCACAGCCCTCTTATAAGGGCTAGCTGTGGCCTGATTGGGGCATGGCCCCAGCTGTGGCTACTTCCCCCAATCAGCCTTTCCCAGCCACAGCCCTCTCCAGGGCTGCTTTTAACCCCTTCAGGGCCAGAGCGGGATGATCACCCCGCTACACATAGGTATTGACGGGACCTGCTGTAACTTGCACTCGGGTCTGTGATCTACCCCATCCCTCTGTCTCAGGGTACTGGGTCCAGGTGTATCAACGTTCCCATCTGCAATACACACTGAAGGCCTGGGGATGCAGAGGAGCTCCCCAACCCTGTGTGATCAAAGGAGCCCTCCGACCAACAGTGTCTGAGGCAGCTGGGTGACATCGCTGCTGGCCCTGCAGGAATGTCCCCGCAGCAGTCGGGGCAAGTCCCCCAGTTTTGTTATTTTGGCAGCACTGAGGGCCCTGACTCCTCAAGGCCTCTTGATTGGGACTTGGAAAGACTCTTCTCCATCCCCTGTTTCCTTTCCGAGGCCATTTTCTGCTGAGAACTGGAGACACTATATGTCCCACCCTGCCCCACTCACCCCACAATGGCCCCTCATGGCACTTACATGAGTAAATCCCAATGGTCTCCTTTGGAAGGGGCAGAGGGGGCTTAGAGACCAGGACTAGGCTCTATGGCCCAGTAAGGCCTTGTCTCCGCAAATGGAAGACAGGACCTGGAGGCACCAAGTGGCTCAGCTGGAGTGTGGAGGCCCTGAGCATTCGGGGAACCCAGCTGGGTCAGGCCCTGTCCTTGATCCTCACGGAAGAGGATTAAAAATTGCCCATCGTTTCCCAGCTCTGTTAATTGTGGGTTTCCCATGGAGGGGGGGGTTCCCCATCATAATTGTGGGTTCCCCATCAGAGTATCCACACCCCTGCATGGCCATGGCCATGGCCATGCTCAGTGATGAGGCCCCTAAACTGGCATCCTCAGGGCGTTCTTACCATACACAAATACCACTCCTGGTATGTGACCTGTGGGGGTTTCCTTCTCTCCTAGCCACGCCTGCGGATATGGAGGGAGACGTGTGAAGGGTGACATAGGGCAGCCCCATTATTAGGCTTAAGGATCTCATGCCGGATCATTCAACCCACCCCCATTAGCTGTACCAGGGTGGGTTTGAGGTGCAGTACAGTGTACCTCCCCACCCTTTCTCAAGTTTTGGGAAGTGATGGCTAATCAGTCCATACTCATGCTCAGCTGCACTGCTAGCAAATCTTTTGTAGTAGCAGGTACCATGCCTATAGGTCCACAGCTGTGGTAGTATGCATATGGGCAGTGCATGGCAGGACATGAATTTGTCTGCCGGTAAAATTTTTAATTAGAATGTGTGTGTGTGGGGCGGGTGAGGGGTGTGTGTGTGTGGGGCGGGTGAGAGGGGTATGTGTGTGTGTGTGGCTTCCCCACACACACTTTTGGCAAAAATTTCTTTTGCAAATTTTCTGACTTGTGCTGAAAAAACCCCCAAAAGTTTTTTCCCCCCTCCAAAACCCAGAAAATGTTCCATGAAAAGTGACAATGTCCCCTTTTTTGGCTAAAAAGCCATTTACCCTTGAAAAAATAGCTTGGCTGAAAGGGTTGACTCACTTTCATTTGTGACCTGTCTTCGGACAGATCTTTACTGTCAATGAGAACTTGTGCTCAGCGGACTTAGCCGGCTTACAAGAAGGCGGTTGGTTGCTTGACTGAGGGGGAGGAAGCACCTGCCTCTTTTTTGATAGCTCCAGGTGTGCCAGCAGGGGAATGGTGCAGATGGTGATTTTGGCTGGAGGGCGGCAGTAAAAGCCCTCAGAACATTTGCTTTCAGCTGGCTCTAATTGTCAGGGATGTCCCTCACTATGCCTATGGCTGGTGCTGATCATGGATGATTTATGGAACGTATGTCCTAGGCAGTAAGTACCCGTAAGTACAGTCACTGCATTGGCTGAGGCAATTCTCATGGAAGCATGAGGTTGACATATAGACTGCAACCTCTCTCCGACACTTGAGGCACGCTCAGCGCTTGTGCGCCGGTTATATCCCACCTGTTCTATGACAGCAGGTCTGGTTAGCGTCTGAGAAGGTGAAAGGCAGGCTCTGTAACGTGCCGGTGAACACAAAAGAGACAGAAAAGGCCGGCTGCAGCGCCTCAGCAGCGTCTGATTCTTGTCTGTAGCTCACTTCTTTTAAAACGCGAAGTGAGAGCGGTTCCCTCTGGCAAGTGCAGCCCTCGTTGTAATCTGCTGCTCCACTGTAGGTGGTGCTGTGGTGCAAACAGTAGTCATGGCCCATGGGAAGATGCTTGAATCCTGCCAGTCATACTCTGTTCCCTTCCATTGCATGTGAACAGGCACAAGCGGGTCCACTGCTCTGAATGCTGTGTGTGTCGTAGACCTGCACAGTCGGCTTAGGCTTCCCTTCCCACCTCCCCTTTCCTTCCTCCTTTGAGTTCAGGCTCCCACGGCTGGACCCTTGACTGCTGGGAGATGACTTCCAAGGCAGAAATGTCATGGTAGCACATCTGCAAACTCAGCTGGATCTAGGACACTTTGGTGGCTCGCTAGGAGGGTCTGCCCAGAACAGTGGGTGACATCCATTCTAAGAAATAGAACTGAGAACTAGCTTTTCCCCCTCATACGCGGGCAGCCACTACTTTGGACATTTGTCTCTGGCTGCCCACCATTCAGCACAGCTGTGCCAGTTTGGACTTTGAAGATTCTATGGCAGGGGAATATGATAACTCTTGTCAGCATCTTGTATTAATGTCACACAAGCATGAATATCAAGCAAAATGCTGGCTCTGTTGAAGCCAGTGATTAAACTCCCATTGATTCTTGCACTGAGCCCTCTGATTTGTCCATGTTGATCCTTTTGGTTCTTGGTTTATTTTTGCCCCTCTGTTTCTTCACTGGCAGTATCTAGGATGGGATGTGTGAGTCTAACTGTCTCTGGACCAGTATATCCAAATTGCTTAGTTCATTTCATTGACTGGCTCATTTTGTTCTCCAGTACAGATGAAAGAAGGTTGTGAGTTCCCTATCTGGTGCAAGTCTCTATATCTTTCACTTGTTTTATGGTGTAATCACCCATTGATCTTTTGCTACTGTTTGGGTGTTTGAGATGAATGGACACACCTGTTTGTTGAAAGTGAGGTTGAAGAACTGCTGGAGCAGTGGCATCACGGACTTTAATTACCATCCCAGCTACGTTTCAATGAAGACAATGGCATTGAAGTGCATTCTGAGATTGACAGTGTTCCGCTCTTCTAGTTCAACGGGCAAAGCTTCATTCAATGAGCTTGTTGGGTCTGAAGATTTCTGCCTTCTTCGAGAGGACCACAAACCCTATTGACGAGCCGGTATGTCAGAGTTAAGCATTCCTCACATCTCCTCTTCTTCCCATTTTTTCATACCTACTTTTGCTCCTGCACATGTTCTGCAGTTTCCACTTGAAGGTGGGCATATTCTCCTGACTGCCAATCAGTATACAAATCTCATGATCCGCAGTAAAATGGTAGGGATTCCCCCCCGCCGCCCCCCACCCTCCCATGAAGGAATTAATCCCCACAGAGCAACTTGAATTTTTAGTGAACTTTAAAATTAAGTCTTTGGCCCAGAGCCAGGAAGAAAAAAGTTTTATAGACTGAGCTAAGTGTGAATTACAGTTATGGCTACAATCTTGGGTTTTTTCCCTTTTTTAAAGAGCAGTTTGATTGTGACTCCAATGCCGAAGCAGATACAGTTGCTAAGTACCTCATAATACAGCTTGCTTTTGCTACTTGGCAGGTCTGGTTGGAACCTTTGGGGAAGTGGAGGGTGGCTGCTTTTGGAAAGGGTGTTGAAGGTGGTGGTGGGGCTTAATCTTCATTTCAGCAGCAATAGTAAATAACTGCCCTTATAAGTCAAGGAACAGAGTGTCCAGAGTGTGGGACATATAATTATGTGGGGCTCTCGTTAAGCCAAAAATGAGAGAGAGGTACGTTTCCATCCTCTTCCTTCTACTACACTAAATGCAAATGCTGGCGTACTTCCAGGAAGTAAAAGCAGAGGGAAACGCTTATGACCCTTTTCCTTTGCTCTAGTGCTGGAGTTCTCTGGTGTCATAGAGTAACATTTTAGCCTTTGGGATTTATTTAGCATATGTATTGTGTCACCTTTCCACGGGGTTAAGCTGGAAATCTCCAGTTTGCAGCCACTCTGGCAGCAATGTGCGAAACCATTGTCCTTGTCTCCAGGGTTTCTCAACCTGTGGGTTGGGACTCAAAATTGGGTCTCCAGAATATTTCAAAGGGTGGTGTGGCTGCTCCTGCAGCTCCTGTCCCACGAGGCTGGCTGGGCTCGCCTCCCTGCTCCAGGCACCGTGACCTCTGCAGTCCCAGCTCCCCTCAGGTGTGGCCCAGCCGTCATGATGATGGGAGTCCGGGTAGGCCAAATGTGAGTGAGTGGCACTGCAACCCTAAGAGCCAGGTCACTGCTCCACTCACAAACATTGGGTCCAATTGGGGGTGGGGGGGGGACAAACCTGAGCATTGCTGCAGCCCCAGAGATCACTCCTGGAGCGGAGAGCCATGCCCCGCCAGCCCCACAGCACAGCACAGCCCGCATGAGGAGTGGCCAGTGCCAGCCGGGCCGAGCCGAGGGCAAGCAGGGGCCTCCTCCTGGCCCCGGAGCGCAGCCCCGGCTACCGCTCCTGGGGTGGTGCCGCGCGGCAGGACCAGGACAGGCCGGCCTGGGCCAGGAGGTGGCCCCCGCTTGCCCTCGGCTCGGCCCAACCGGCGCTGGCCACTCTTCATGCGGGCTGTGCTCCGCAGGCCGTGCTAGGCGCTGCGCAGGCAGGGGGGAGAGAGTCCAGCAGAGGGCAACAAAAATGATCAGGGGGCTGGGGCACATGACTTATGAGGAGAGGCTGAGGGAACTGGGCTTGTTTAGTCTACAGAAGAGAAGAGTGAGGGGGGATTTGATAGCAGCCTTCAACTACCTTAATGGGGGTTCCAAAGAGGATGGAGCTCGGCTGTTCTCAGTGGTGGCAGATGACAGAACAAGAAGCAATGGTCTCAAGTTATAGTGGGGGAGGTTTAGGTTGGATATTAGGAAACACTATTTCACTAGGAGGGTGGTGAAGTACTGGAATGTGGTACCTAGGGAGATGGTGGAATCTCCATCCTTAGAGATTTTTAAGGCCTGGCTTGACAAAGCCCTGGGCTGGGATGATTTAGTTGGATTTGGTCCTGCTTTGAGCAGGAGGTTGGACTAGAGGTCTCTTCCAACCCTAATCTTCTATGATTCTATGAACACTGCAAACATTGATTTTAATGGAAGTTCCGAGCCTAAATACCTTTGAAGAGCTGGGCCCAAGCTATTAGTAGGATAACATCAAATAGCTGGTCTACGCCTTGTGAACTTCATACCTCTACTACGCCATTCCCTTGAGTGACATTGTGACCTGGTGTGTAGAGTGCTGGTCTGTAAGTCAGGAGACCTGGATTCCATTAACAGCTCTGCTGCTGACCTGCTGGGTGACCGTGGGCTTGTATCTTCTCTGCTCTGTGCCTCGGTTTCCCCTCTCATTGTTTGTCTGCTGGTGTATTTACACTGTAAGTTCTTTAGTGGCAGGGACTGTCATGTTCAAAGTACTTGTGCAGCTCCTGGCACAATGGGGCCCTGCCTTGGTAAAGCCTTAGGATGACCAGATGTCCCGATTTTATAGGGACAGTCCTGATTTTTGGGTCTTTTTCTTTTATAGGCTCCTATTACCCCCCACCCTGTACCGATTTTTCACATTTGCTGTCTGGTTACCCTATAAAGCCTCCATGTACTACCAGGATATGAATAATAAATCACAATAATAATGTTGAGGAGGGAACTAGCAAAGGCAGAAGGTCCTATCTGTTGCCTTTTATAATGATTACATTTCACTTTCACTGGGCCAAATCTGCACAAATGTATTTTTCAAGTGTAAGACGGAGTCAACGTGTAAGCAAAGTCAGCTGCCCCTGATTGAATCTCTTGTAATGCTAGCCATGTAGTAGCAATACAGTCTAATCATGTATCACTTTGCTTCATTACAGGCAGCAAGAGATGCTGCTGATGCCAGATGTTAATTCTCAAAATGGAGTGGCATGATATGCTAAAGAATGGCTGTTAGTGAGATGCCAGGCTGGTTGCCAGCACTGTAATGTACAGCACCCGCTGCTCATAATGGATATGTATAATGGGCAGACCTCAAGGTGTTTCCTAAGCTAGACACATGCAAGCTATTTGGGGGGAGGGATAGCTCAGTGGTTTGAGCATTGGCCTGCTAAACCCAGGGTTATGAGTTCAATCCTTGAGGGGGCCATTTGGGGATCTGGGGCAAAAATGGGGGATTGGTCCTGCTTTGAGCAGGGGGTTGGACTAGATGACTTCCTAAGGTCCCTTCCAACCTTGATATTCTATGATTCTATTGGGCCAGATGCTTGCTGGTGTAAATCAACCCACCTCTGTTGGGGTTATTCTCACCACTGTCCTGTTGTAGCAGCTTCCCAACAGAAAAAAACTACAGCAGTCTGCCTTGCCTGTAGGAGAACTAACTAGATTCATGATTTGGTTTTGTGTGTGTGAAGCCCTGAGTGAAGGAAAGCCAAGCCAAAGAGATAAAGCCCTGCTGTAAGACATGCTGGTCTCTGGTCTCGGAGTAGATATGTCCTTTTCCTGATAACATTGCTGCTTACTGAGGGCTCCAGGAAGCTGAAATGCCACCCCTGCTGGGAACCAGGAAGCTGAGCCCCTGAAGCTGGCTACCAGCTCCCCAATTCCCTGGCACGCTTGGCGGAGAAGATGATGATAAACTGGACTTCCTGGAGAATATTGCAGGAGCCAAGGCCGAGCCCCATGACAACACAGCAGAAAAGGAGCAACCAAAGTCTAAGGCAGTGTCTTTAAGGGTCTTGTGACCAGTTCTGTATTAGTGAAATTCCAGGGAGCACAGGGCCTGGGCATGAAGAGGACCTGTGAGCTCAGCACAATGGTGAATAAAACAGCAGTAATAAGTTGTCGGGGCCAGAGGTGTCCAGACCTCAGACAGCTGAGCTGGGCTAAAGAGTGCTTGAACCTGTATCATCTCTGTGAGGGTCTGCTGCAGACAAGGGTAAGCACAGTAACTTAAAAGTATGGAACATAAACTCAGGACCGGCTCTAGGCACCAGCAAAGCAAGCAGGTGCTTAGGGTGGCACATTTTCAGGGGCAGCATTCCGGCCATCCTTTTTTTTTTTGCTTGGGGTCCAGCAGCAGCGCCCACACCTTGTGGCCAGGCGGGCTCCGACACGTAGAATGCGGGACACTCAGGCTGGAGGCCGCCTTGTGGGGCGCACGGAGTTGCCTGAAGGTGCCCAGGGGCTGTGGCAGGGCAGCCAGGAGCAGGAGCAGCAGTGGGGCCATAGAGGGGACTGGTGCCTGGGGCGCTGCCATGCGGGGCCCGCGTCCCACCCTCCGGGGCTCCACTCCCTACTGGCCGTTCCCTCTGGGGCTGCCCTGCCTCAGCTCATCAGCCCCCTGCAGGGGCGGTCCCCCCGGCCCTGCCCTCCCGGGTCCCGGCCCATCCTGGAGGTGGGAGCTCCAGCTGGAGGGACCCTGGACTGAGGCATGGCCCGGGAGCCCCGCTGCTTACCCCGACCCTGCCAGCACCGGACCAGCTGAAGGCGAGGAAGGAGTGGGCTAAGTCAGGGCCCCCCTGGGCGCCGGGGAGTAGTTGGGTGGATGCAGCCTCCATCCTTGCTAGTGTCATGAGCAGGATGCTGATGACACGCCCTGGGAGCGAGTTACCAGTGACCCAGGGCTGGGGTGGCAGAGGGCTGCGGATGGGGGGAGGGAGAACCCAGCGCTGTGGCGGCGGCGGGGGGGTGCGGGTGGGGAATTGCATTGGTGGTGGGGGGGGGGTGAGAGCCCAGGGCTGGGGTGGCAGGAGGGTGCGGGCGGGGGGGGGGGTCAGGGGGGGGGAAGCCAAATTTTTTTTTTGCTTGGGGCGGCAAAAAACCTAGAGCCGGCCCTGCATAAACTAAAGCACTATTGTCTGATTTCTACAGCTTGTCCTTGGAGGGCCAAACAAACATCAAATCAGATTTTTAAACTGCCAGTCACCTCGTTACAGGAGATGTGTTTTGGCCTCATGGAGCTGCTGTCTAGCTGAGGGATGTCTGGTGTAAGGATAATGCTGGAAGAAGGGGACACTGGGACAAGATGGTATGAACTGAGTCTGGAAATCCTCTCTTCCTGTTTGACCCTTACCAGGTAGGAGAAATAGGTTTGGTTTTCAAGCTGTATAGCTCTCCTATGGATCAGTCAATCTAAAACCATAAGGTATAGGAAACCACATATGCAGCCCAAGTCGGGAGTCTGTGCACTGATCGTGTGTGGCTGAGCAGCAGGAGTGGAACTGCAGGAGAGCCATGTGGCTTACAACCATTCCTTTCCATTTGGCAGTGGGGACCCAAATTTGCATGCATGAGACCGGGTGTGTTTAAAATACTTTCCAGACCGTCAACAAAATGCACAGTGAGGGCTGTGTATGGAGATGATGTGGGATGTATTTGAAATCAGCCATGCCAAGTATGCCTTCAGCAGTTGGTGCATCTGTTTGTATGCACAATCTCAGTCACTTGCACACACAACATGCTTTGCATGTGTAATTATCTCTCTTGTGTAGGTTTTGCATTTGCAGATAGAGGCCCCTGGAAATTTTGTAAGTGTAGTCGGAGAGTCCACACAAAACTATGCTCTATCGATCAAATGTAGTAAACTATCTCTACCCAGGCCACAAAACTAGTTTTGCATGCTCAAATTTCTTCTTACCCACTTTTTCATGGCCCTGTTTTTGTTTGTGCAAAACAGAAAGCTACTTACCCTATTTTAGAAATGATACAAAACGGGTCTGATTTTCCTCTGACTTGCACTAATTTTTACACTGGTGCAACTCCATAAACTTTAATGAATGCATGCCAATATAAGTGAAAGGAACATCAGCACTCTTGCACACAATATGGTGTATTTCTCCAAGTGAAACCCTGTGTGTGCAAAGCTGCACCCCCTAAAAAATGTGAGTGCACACATAATTGTACCCATAATTTTAGCATCTGCAGTGGGGAAAAATTTATATAACTCATTTCATAAAAATTAAGGGAACCTGTGCTATGAGTGGAAAGTCAATGCAAACTTAACAGTGCAGCTGATAATGACACATCCATAGTATACTGTATGTATAGCACAAGTACCGTTCTATCTGAAATCTTCACACTACTATGGCTATTTCACTAAGCTGGTAGTTTATAACAGCTTCCCAATTCTGAGCATTTCTCTTTCTAGCTCTTTGCGTCCTGCAAAAGTGCAGCTGAAGCTACTAGGCTGTTTTAAAAAGCAAGGGTGGTACTGCAAATTTCATGGCAACACCCTCCCTCTTTTTCTACCACTTGCTGGAAGAAGAGCTCAGTGCATATAGATCTGTTCTTAGCTTTTACATTTGCTGCTCTAGTCCTACTAGCATCCCCAGGGCTTGGCTTGACAGTTTAATGGTGAATGAACCCAGAGCAGTTTGGCTTCTGCTGTTGATCACATTTCTATGAGCTTGCAGAAACCAAACCTTCGCCTTGCACTGCAAAGGTGGACTCTCCTTAGCCAGCTGCTTCCTCTTTCAGACTGCTGCGCTGGCCAAGTGCACAGGATTCCCCTTGAAACCGATGTGGCCTCGTGCATCAGGCCTCATGCTCCCTGTCCTGGTGCTCTGGGGACAGAATGCAGGGATTTTCTTGGCAAGTTGGCCCTCCCAGCAGGCCTTCCACCCTTCAGGGATGGGCTTTTGGCATACAGAGCTGATCAGGCCTGGGTCAGGATAGCAGCCATTTCTCTCCTTCTCCACGTGATGGCCCAGCTGGCTCCTGCCAGCATTCAACGGGGTGAGTAAGCCTTCGCCAAATGTTAAGTCCCGATGTTCCATGTTGGTTGGATTCCTAGCCAAACTACACCCGGCTCCCTCCACAAGAGGCGGACAGGGGATCTAAAGAGAGTCAGCCGGAGCGATTTGAATGCTGGCTGCCTGAAGCTCATATGGAAGGGATCGAGATGTGGTTAGCTGGAAAGTTGGGGCTGCAGAAAAAAGAACCAACACACCACTAAGCCTTGGGCTATTGTGTTTTGATTGACTGACTCAGGGACCGACTTGCCTTATGGCTGTTGTGATCATTTGGACAGTGCTATAGACTGTGGATCATTATCACAACCCTGCACTTTCACTCTTTCTTCTGTCCTCCTCTCTGCAGACTCCTCTGTTTGGGATGAGGGCATGCTCCTGAGAATAGGGTGACCACATAGCATATGTGAAAAATCGGGACATGGGGTGGGAGGTAATAGGCGCCTATATAAGAAAAAGCTCTGAATATCGGGATTGTCCCTATAAAATAGGGACATCTGGTCATCCTACCTGAGAATGACAGGCTATTTCAACTTCTGGAGGTCTGCCCTTTTGGGGGAGAGAAGCCAGCCTGTTTCCCTTGCAAAGGAGGAATTGCTTCCCTGCTCTGGTTCAGTGTTGACAGCCCAAACCACCTTAACTAGAAGCAGGAAGCAGAGAGCCATGGCCCTCACCAATCGGATCCAGGGAGGGTGGGACAGTATGCAGCTCACACTGTTCCCAGGCCAGGCCAGGGAAATGACATGCCAGCTTCAGCCTGTGTGTGGTTCCTGTGCCAGGGGCAACTCAGCATAGGGAGTGCCCTGGGGAGCCCCAGGGCGGGCCAGGGAGCGGCTGGGGGGCTGCGGTGTAGAAGAGTGGGCCAGATGGCTGAAGGAAGCTACCCCAACAGTTCTGGTTCCCTGCAAAGAGAAACCGGGGCTGGCCTGCAGGCCCAGAGCAGTGACAGTCACGGTGCCACCCTCGGTGCCACCGATGGAAATGCAGGTAACGTAAGGAAAGCCAAGCCAGGAGAATCAGCAGAGGGACTGTAGCCACTAGAGCAGTCTCAAGCTGCAGCATCTCTCCTTTCCTGTGGTGCTGCCTGGGGGGGGGGGGGGGGGGGGGGGAGGAGACGTTCTTTACAAGGCTCTGCTTCCCTGGCAATGAACTGGTGGGGCGGGGAACACACACTCTGGAATGCCCCCTGGTCTTTTTCTGGGGGCAGGGAGGTGCATTCTCTCACTGTAAGCTAGGGGATGTTCAAGTACGCGGGCCATTCAGGGGGCTCTGGGATTTGTGCAGGGTTTTCCAGAGGGATGTGTGAGCAGCGCCACAAAAGGGACTTTGCAAACCCCGTGATTTGTTTCTCTGTTCTGCTCCCATGCAGTTGTCATCATTCTCTTAAGGAAGTACAAGTCCACATTGCTGGATGAGAAGCAGGCGGCTTATGCCTCTAGTCTAGTGTGTGCGGGTGTGATCTCTGTGTGTGCAAGGATATGAAATAGTGCTTAATTTGTAATGAAAGAGGTGCCGTGGTTCAAGCAATTTTTTTACATTCATAACAGATGAAGCAAGCCCAGAGGTGCAGGGGCTATGAACTGCCAGGCCTAAAGGTGCCGAGGCTCAGCCCTGGCACAAATTAAGCACTGATATTAAATCACTCTGTTGTTTTCCCTTTTTGAGCTGCCATTTTAAGCCTACCAGTTGCCTCTCAAATTAAATGTACTTAGTGTCTGCAGCTCTCTCCCCAAGGGCTGGTTGGCCACATGATTAAAGATACCTCATGTAACAGTCATGGTTTTCTAACATAGAGAGATACTCGGCTATCATCAGAGCCCTGATAGCGTCGTCCATCTCACATGTTTATTGTATGCTTGCTACAAAGGGCATCAAATAGTGCCAGAAGCTGGGAGTGAGCGACAGGGATGGATCACTTGATGATGACCTGTTCTGTTCGTTCCCTCTGGAGCACCTGGCCCTGGCCACTGTCGGAAGACGGATACTGGGCTAGATGGACCATTGGTCTGACCCAGTATGACCTTCTTATGTTCACATGTATTTGAAAAATATAGGCTGAGCCACCTCAAGTTGCATTTCCAAGCACTCACCAGCACCCACAACTGGGGCCAAGCTGTCAAAAGAGCCCAGCAGCTCCCATTTACCCACCAGATTTTCCAAAGTGTTCTCCAGCACCCAGCGCCTGCCCTTGTGACACCTCTGGCTGCATTTTTCAGGAGACCTCGGCACCCAGTGTGCTGAGGTGTTGGCAAAAACTGACTGTGTGTATTTCTGCATAAACAGTAGCCGAGCTCTTCTGAAAATTCTGGTGTATGTGACAGTACAGCATAGTTAAGGTTGTAACTAGATGTTTCTCTTTTAGTTTTTCTGGAGGTAATATTTACTGACACGTGAACCACAGATGTTTCAGAGAACTCCCTAGTGCTTTGGCTGCTTCAGCTAAACCACTTCAAATGATGCGACCCTCCCAAGTCTGCTAAATTGCTCTACAAATCTGGGGAGAACGGCATCTTGCACCATCGTTGGGTACTTTACACTTCCAGTCCTGGCTGGAGCTAGGACGTGCAGTGTTTGTGAGGACAAAACGCCAACCCGTTATTGGAATATTTTTGGCTTGGGCAAAGGCTTGTTTCAGTTGTGGGCAGAGGGTTAGGCCAATTCTTGTTTATTCCAAACCTTTTCACCCATTCTTAGTGACCAGCCTGGCTGGTTGCCTCATGTGTTGTCAGTGATTGTTGCTGTCCACGTCTGCTAGGCTGGGCACTTGGCACATGCGCTGAAGAAAGGAGGAATCGCTGTGGGAGGGGCAGCTGGGAGGCTTGGATGGCCGGGTGAAAGGTCAAGGGGAAATCAGGATCATGTGATGCAGGAAGGGGCACAGTTTGGTCTCTGGGGTAGGGTGACCAGAAGCCCATGAAAAGCAGGAATCTTTTGGTTTTCCAGGCCCTGATTTGAGCTTCCATTTGGTTTTCCAAAGCCAGGGACTTCCTCGGGATGCTCAAGTCTCCTAGTGTTGTAACACAGCAGCACACACAGCCGCCAGCCTGGCTCGCCCGGCTGCCCATGGCACCACCTCTCTGCTCACCTGGCTTCCCTAACTCGCCAGCAAAGAGCTGGCTCCTCTTCAGGCCCTTGGCATCTCCCCACCTCATCGCAGGAAAAGGGCTGGCTGGGCAGGCCCAGGGGAGGGAGGGGAAGAGAAACGGGAGTGGGACAAGGGTGAAGGGGAGAGGGAAAGGAGGAGGAGGAGCGGACAGATGACATCACCAGGGAAATGGGAAGGAGAGCTGGGGGCCAGTGCAGAGAGACGCTTATTCCTAGCACAGCAGGGCCTGAAGGCTCCAGCCACAGGCGTGCCCCATTGTGCTGGGTACTGGACGCACCCAGAATGTCCCTGCTCTACACACTGGTCCCCTCCCTCATTCCTGCTGTGCCAGTGCTCCTGTCAACGTGCGGCAGCTCTGTGGAGACAGGGTGCCCACCCTGCCTTCCCCTGTGCACTCCCTGTTGCATTGTCTCTCCCCAGAAGACAGCCCCCTCATGCCCCTAGAGCATGGCTGGCTCTGGCTAGTGAAGCCTCTAGCGTTCAGTGTCTGCTGTGTGCAGAGGCAGCTGCTGTATGTCACCTCAGATCCTCACACTGCCAGGGGATGTGCAAGTGTAACCCACCAGGGAGAATATTACAAAGCCCCCCGTAGGCCGCACCACAGAGGACGGGAGATTTTATAGCCCCAAGTTAGCATCCTGGCTCTGGACAGCTCAAGCTGTAGCAAGTTCTCCTTTGAGCTCCCTGGTGCGTTGGTCAAGGTAGCGGCCATGGGGTAGGTGTTGAATCCAGGCGTCTCCAGGATTAACACAGCGACCTCTCTTCAGCGCAGGTCGCAATTTGAAGGAGTGGCTGAGGGAGCAGTTCTGCGACCACCCCCTCGAGCACTGCGAAGACACAAGGCTGCACGATGCTGCCTATGTCGGGGACCTGGAGACGCTCCGGAGCTTGCTGCAGGAGGAGAGCTTCCAAAGGTGACCCTCACTTTCCCTGCTGCTCTTGCAGCTGGGTATTGGGAACACCCGCTACTCAGTGACGCTTGGATGGGGAGTCTGACACAAGCTTCCTTTTGGCAGGGTTTGGGATAGAGAGAAATGGAGCTGGATCCCTAGTGGTGTAAATCAGCACAGACACATTGCCTTCAGTGGAGCCATGTCGACTTGCGCCAGCTGGGCATCTGGCCCATCATACTGCCAGCTGACGCTGCAGCTCTTAACCTACCCGATGTCACCTGACATATGTCCGAGTGGTTTTCGGTTCTCACACTGTCTGCAGGCCTTGGTTTGTTAATAGAGCATGTGCAATGTGGCCTGTCACACCCTCGCAGTCTGAGCTGAAGGGATTGTTTGGAGGGATGAGAGAGTGGTGTTATTCTCTTGGCTTCTCAGCAGAGGCTGCTGTCCAGTTTGCCACCTGTGGGAGTGTTTTCCTCGGTGGGGATGCTGCATAGACATCACTGGCCTGTTCCGTGTATGGCAGGTCACGAGATGACCATGGCCATGAGTGGGCTTCGGGGGCTGGGGTGAACAGGCTTAGAAAAATCTAGCATCCCCCCCACCACCCTCCCCTGCCTTGTCCATCCTCAGCAAGCTGGTTCTGAAATGGTGACGGACTTGTGCATTGACAGATCTTCTTGTGTAGAAAGTGTGTGTGGGGGGGTGAAGCCTGGGGTTGGATCTCCCCCTCCAGTGTCAGGCCTTCTCCTAAGGAGGGGTGACAGGAAATCTTCTCCGCAATGCTAGCAGGCATGTGTCTTCAGGGATGTGGGTCTGGCACATTTCCTACAGTCGGGAGTTCACAGATCGATCAGCTGACTTGGCCCGCTTCCCTGGTTCAGCAGATACCCTGATCCCAGCACTAGGCACCACTGAGTTCCTCATTCCTTTAACGCACTAAGGGTATCTTTGAACATACAGCTCCAGAGGCCACTGTCAGACCCTCCTGGGAATGCATGGGGGAAGGGAAGATGACTGCCTCTTCCTGTGTTTCCCAGTAATCAGCAGTTCCCACAGGGCACAGTGAGCTCAGCACTTCCCCAGCTTTAACAGAGCAGCGTGGCAGGACCCAGCGGGCTCTTTGTAGTGCTGGTCAGAGGCTGCTCGGGTAATACCTGAATTTACCCAGGCTAATCCCACGCCATGCAAATTTCAACTGAGTAACGTACGGTTATAAATATCCAACCTCTGCTTGTGAATACGCTTCAGCTCAGCCTGGAAATAAAATAATAGGGAAACAGAAGACCATGTGTAATGGCAAAACCATGCAGAGGGGATTACAATCACATATAAAACTGAAATGCCCTATGTTAAAAATTTGGCCCAGCCTATGTCTGTGGCCATTGGGATATTTAATTAATTTTCCTTCATTGCTGAGTAAACTGCAGAATGACAACTCTAGCCTGAAATTGCCCTTTCAGCAAGAGTCAGAATGATCCAGCCCTCCTAAGAATGAGCTGCTTTGTCCCTAGCAAATTTCCGGGGCATTCCTTTTGTCACTCAGCCCACCGAGTTTTATAAAGTTTCCACCTGTCACCTATTTGTGCCCATCAGCCTCACTTGATTATTATTTATATTCCAGCCGGGCTTAGAGGCCCTGTTTTGCCAAGCACCATGCAAACCCCTATCGAGAGACACTCCCTGCCCCTGAAGAATTTACAATATAAACAGACAACAGACAATCCTGGATTAAGGATGGGAAATAACAAGTGTGTGGGTGAGGGTGGGGGGATGAAGTGCTATTACCCCATTGCACAGATGCAAGCACTGATGCCTGGAGTGGTGTAGTGACTCACTCAAGCAGCGTGTGAGAGGCAGAGCTGAGAACACCCAGGTCGCCTAACATCCAAGGGCTGGTCCACACTAGGGGTGTGTGTCGAACTAAGATACGCAACTTCAGCTACGTGAATAACATAGCTGAAGTCGAAGTATCTTAGTTCGAACTAAAAAGCACTTACGGGGCAGGCTCCCCCGTCGACTCCGCTTACTCTTCGCGGGGAGCAGGAGTACCGGTGTCGACGGCGAGCACTTCCGGGATTGATTTATCGCGTCTAGATGAGACGCGATAAATCGATCCCAGAAGATCGATTGCTACCCGCCGAATCAGGCGGGTAGTATAGACGTACCCTTAGTGAATGGCCAAGCCACTGGGCTGCGCTGCCTGCCCACTGAGGACATTGCTGTGTCTGTGCTCTCTTGTGCTCTGAGGCCTAGCCTAGGCCAGAAAAGTTTAGCTTTATGGTTTATATAGTGTCCCTTTCCTGGGATCGCTTATGCCACTTCAGTGAGTGAAATAGGCACTTTTATGCCAGGATAACTGTGTCTACAGTAGGGTTTTTGCCTGTAAAGAACTGTTGCAAAAAATCAGCCCCTAACTGACATAAGAAGGATTAAAGGGTTGGAAAACATGCTTTATAGCAATAGACTCAAGGAGCTCAATCTATTTAGCTTCATTAAGGGGCGACTTGATCACATTCTCTAAGGACCCATGAGGGGAACAAATATTTGATAATGGGCTCTTCAGTTTTTCAGGCAAAAGTATAGTCTGGTCCAACGGTTGGAAGGTGAAGCTAAGACAAATTCAGACTAGAAATAAGGTGCATAGTTTTAACAGGCAGGGTAATGAACCATTGGAACAACTTACCAACGGGCGTGGGGGATGCTCCATCACTGACGATTTTTAAATCAAGACTGGATGATATTCCAAAAGCTCTGCCCTAGTTCATCCAGGCAAGTCCTGTGGCCTGTGTTATGCAGGAGATCAGAGGAGATGATCACAGTTGTCCCATCTGGCCTTGGAATCTTTGCATCCATGACATGGCCATACAAGCAAACGTTTCTTGGGGAGACCTGGCCTCACTCACTAACTCTTCCCTGCCTTCCTCCACACCCCTTCTCCCTCCCTTTCTCTTCTGGCACAGTCATAGGGTCCTTGTTGCAGCTCACAGCTTCTTTTGCTTCTTGCCTGGCAGTGGGGAAAAAAACCTACTTAGGTTGTGATGGTGCTAGCAAAGTTGGTTTGTAAATGACAGCTTTGCTAGTGGAATCACATTTCGGTTTCACCCTGGAACATAGAATATCACACCACAAGCAGACATGCAACATCCACTTTGTCAAAACAGATCACCCTGGGGCCGGTTTTGTTCAATATCTTTTTTAACGATCTGGATGATGGGATGAATTGCACACTCAGCAAGTTCTCAGATGACACTAAGCTGGGGGGAGAGGTAGATATGCTGGAGGGTAGGGATAGGGTCCAGAGTGACCTAGACAAATTGGAGGATTGGGCCAAAAGAAATCTGATGGAAATTCTGAAAGAAATCAACAAGGACAAGTGCATAGTCCTGCACTTAGGATGGAAGAATGGATATTCTATCTTTGCTCTTTCTTCAAGCGGGAGGGTGCTCTTGTGGTTAAAACACTAAATTGGGACCGCGGTGAGCTGTCTTCAGCTCCCAGCTCTGCGCTGTCTGCCCGCTTCGCCGCTCTGTGCTTCACCTCCCCATCAGTACAACGAGGCTAATAATCCTTTCTTTGCCCTGATATTGGTGGACACTTCTAGGTGGTAACGTAATAAAGGTTCTAGATGAGACTTCAAGAGACCGTAAGAGGCAGGGCTGTATCCTGGCAGAAGCCATGCGCGTTGACAGATAACTCTGCTCTGTTGTCCCCCCCCACTCAGCCGAATCAACGAGAAGTCCGTGTGGTGCTGTGGCTGGCTGCCCTGCACCCCGCTGCGCATAGCTGCCACCGCCGGCCATGGCAACTGCGTGGATTTCCTCCTCCAGAGAGGGGCGGAGATTGACCTGGTGGATGTGAAGGGTCAGACAGCCCTCTACGTGGCTGTGGTGAACGGGCACCTGAAATGCGCCCAAATCCTGCTGGAAGCTGGCGCAGACCCCAACGGGAGCCGTCACCATCGCAGCACCCCTGTGTACCACACCTCCCGCGTGGGCAGGGCTGACATCCTGAGAGAGCTGATAAGGCAAGTACAGTTGGTCCCCTTACCTTCCCAGCTCAGGGTCAGTCTGTGGGGTGCCATGGATTTGATACAGCATCCAGAGCCAGGGAGGAAAGAGAGTGTCCTGTATGTCTCCTAACCTCCATTGGTCTCCTTCTTTTCCCCTGGCTCCTTCCCCTCACAATAGAAAAGTATCCTGCTCTCCTCTATCTTCACAAACTCTCCTTTAGTCCTGCCTTCTGTCTCCCTCCCTGCATTTATCTTCAAACTCACAGAGTGCACAGATGGTGCACTCCCCTCATCTGCTCCATGGCTGGTCCTTCCAGTCCAGCTTACAACATCTCCCCTCTGGTGCAACTGCTCTTACTCAGTCGCTCCCCTTCGGATCCCTCCACCACCTCCCCATCTGTCATCACGTTAGACTGAAACCTCATCTCCCCACCTTCAAAGCGCTACCCCTCCCTTCTTAGGCTTGCCACAGGCCTCCAGCTCCACCAATGCTCAGTGGTTTGGTCACACACCTGGGATCTAGGAGACCCCTAGTTCAAGTCCCGTCTGTGTCTGAGAAGGGATTTCAACAGGCGATTTGAACAGAATGCTCAGCGCAGGTGTGCAGCTGAGTGTTTTCCCCAAATGTTTTCCAACAGAATGCTGTTTTGACTTCTAGTTTGTGGCCAGCTCTAATGCAAAGTGTTGGTACAGAAAGTTACAAAGCAGCAAATCAGCTGAGAAATTAGGTGCCTACAACTATTTTTGCAGGGAGCTTGACGTTTCTTTTGTAAGGTCAATAAAACCAAAATAAATCCCAGCAAAGACTTCTGGTCCGTGTGCAAAGCACTTCAATAAGATACGACATTTAAGGGTAAGAATGATGGATGATGACCTTTGATTTCTCTATACAATTCTTGTTTTATGTTCCTAGAAATTGTGCACAGTGCCCTAGGCCCAAACTGGCCACAACCAGGTGCCCACATTTAGGCTCCTAAACCTGTATTTAGATACCTGGATAAGTGGTCTGATTCTCAAAGGAGCCCCCAGGAGCTCCCACAGACTTTAGTGGGATTGTAGGTGCTCATCACTTATGAAAATCAGCCTGCTTATTGAAATGACTTGGGGTCTGTCGCCGCCGCAGAGTTAAGTGGGATGAGCAGCACCAGGGTTGGCCTCACCTGGATGTGAGCAGCCACACCCGACTTACTGGGTCTTCACTGGTGCTGCTCTCTCCGTGAGCGTAACAAAGATTTCTGGGACCTGGCCCATGGTTCTTTGTGCTGCTGTCACCTGAGCCGCTTTGATTCTTTCCCAGGGAATTGAGAAAACTTTTTTCTATTCTTCTGGCTATAGGAAAGGAATTGTGGGAAGGCATTGGAGGACTATCAGCACCCATGTGACGTACCCTGCGTCCTCACTACAAAGTGGGTGGGATACAAACCCAAGGGAAAGCCTCACTTTAGCCAATAGCTGCAGGACAAGACAGCTAGTCTGTGCTGAAAGCACCACCAGTGTTAGCTGGGAGGGATCTGTATGTGTCAGGAAAGAGGGATTGTGGCAATCCCAGAGTAAAAGCCCAAGTTAACTCTGCAGCAAAGGTGGATTTGGAAGCCCAGCTTTTTGAAAATCATGGTCCTAGCTCATTATGGGCCCACTGAAGTCACAGGGCCATAAGATCAGACCTATGGACTATCTTGACCAGTATCCTCCAGGAGTGGCCAGTCCCAGCTGCTTCCAAGCAAGGTGCAGGAAACCCTAGGGTAGGCTGCTTTGGGAGAACCCCCTGCGAAGTTTCCTCCTACCCCCAGAACTTTGAGGTTGGCTTAAACCCTGAAGCATGAGGGTTGATAGCCTCTGAATGCGCTTTGCACTGGGCCCTATAAACTTGAATTTTCTCCTCTTTTGCATGTGTACGCATCAGTATGAGCCCACTAGCTACATTCCTAAGAATCTCCCCCAGTATATTTGCTAGCACAGTACAAAACATAGCAAATGGTATTTCAGCACATGGAATTGATGTATTGATTTATACGTCTGCCTCTAAAGATGCCTTGCCAGCAATATTTAAAGCATGATTCTGGAAAACTTTCAGGATTAAAAATTAACTGGAGTTTGTCCAATATCTTTTTATTAGGCAATGTTTCTCCCAAGGCTGCTAAGTTAATACCAAATTGTCATATTGCCCAACATTTTCAAGTATCTTGGAATAGGGATTTCATAGATCTATTCAGAATTGCTTACTTTAAAACACAATCTTGACTTACAGAGCTCTGTAGAAGGTTAAAAATATTGATCTAAGTTACTCTTTCCTTGATAGAGTAAATGTAATAAAGTGACATTTTTTACCAAGATGTAATTATACATTTCCATATTCTTCAAAAAACCCTATTCCCAGTTAATTATCAGTCAATGTGAGTCTTCCTGTTAACATACAAACTCCACAGTTGCTATTGATTCTGCTGGATTTGGTTCATTAAATCATATGGTAGCGCAATTACAATTCCTGAAGTCCTGTGACCTGCTACAATTGCTGAACCAGAATACCAGGCAAAAAATAGGATCTGGTAGGATATTATATGTAAATGTTATCCACTAATAGTAAATACACACATAGCTATGGAATGGCAATCCATTTTTTATAGTAAGACTGGTGGAAATATTTACTATTATATGGCTGGCATATAGATTACTTTTCTAACAGCCTGTTACATAATCATCCTATGATGGGATATTGCATCATACTTCTAGTCTAATTGAGGGCAGAGCCAGGATATTAGGAGATATATGTTCTGCTTATTCCATTAAGGGCAGTGTAAAACTGACAATGTCATGGGGAATTGTATCAGTACTTACAAACTTTTAAAAAGTTTGACTAATTTTGTTTTAAAAAGCATAACTTAGCAGAGCTGGTCCGAAAATGGCTTTTTTCATGAAAAAAATTTGCCCTCCCTAAAGGATGGTGCATTATGGGAGTCACTGGCCATGGTGCATCATGGAGATGTAGTCAGGCAGGGAATCCGGCCCATCGAAGAAAACGGGGCATGAGAAAACCGAACTACAGCTGCAATGAGGCACTGTGGCAGTAAATCCAAATAGAAATATTTCCAGTTTTGACCAGAAGATTTTGGTTTTCAGTCATTTGGGTTTTTGATGAAAAAATCAAACATTTCTGTGGGACGCAGAGATTTTTTTTAAAAAAATCATTTAATTGAAAACCCAATTTTCTGCTGAGAAGCAGTTTCAAGAGAGAATTTTTGACCAGCTAGTTGCAAAGGAAACCAATCCTGCAGGCCTTACTCACGGGAGAAGTCCCATTGCTTGGCTCCGAGCCTTTGCCATTTTCCTAGAAACCCGATTTAAATGTACACTTTCTAGGACGAAACCGTTATATGCAGTATGGCCTCGATTCAGCGCAGAACGTTGAAAACCTCTTTGAGAGGGGAACAGTTCTTCAGAGAGCTGCTGTTCCCGGGCTACTTTCTCCCATCTCTTAGCTTAAGCTTTGGCTAAGTAAAGCTGAGCTGTTGTGTTGTGACTATGGAGGAGACAGAGACCACTTTGCAGTGTGCATTTTGGGGATGTTACCACATAATGTCCTGTCCTCTCCACTCATGCCCGCAGCCATCTCTCTATCATCCTCTGAGGTCTCAGTCTCTGTGCTATGCCGTGGAGAGGAGCGCGGATAAATATGCACAAAGTGCCAAATTCTGCTCTTGGATGTGCTTGAATGGCCCCTGATCTTGCAACTAGTTCTGCACATGCTTGACTTTAGTGGGACTATTCATATCTTCAAAGTTAAAGCACATGGATAAGCATTTGCAGCAGCAGGGCCTCTGATTTCAGTGAGAGGTTCATAAAGATCTAGACAGAATTTGGCCCAGAATGTTTTATTAACCGGAAAGAGGAATCCTACAATAGCCAGGAAAGCAGAAAAGCCGCATTCTCTGAATGCTCGGATTACGAACCCAAGAGAGTTATTCTTGATTGAAAGAGCATTGTATTACTCTGAAGGGAAAGCACAATACTTCTCCTCTATCCAGAATCTATCCTTGGCTGTTGCAAAGGAGCAATTAAAAATGGCTAAAAGAGGCTGGATTGTTCTTCCCCCATCCTGACTTTTTTTAACATTTACGATATGTAAAATAGGTGCAATTGCAGCATTTCGGAAGCATGTGCTCTGTACTAGATGGGTACAATACTGCATATATCACACATTATTATTTTTCAGTCAAATGCAGTATTACAGTGTTTCAAATTAAATATTTTTAAAGGAAGCAAATATTCTTTGTGCTATTCTCCAGCAGTCTTTTCAAAAAAGGGAAAAAAACCCTCCCATTTTCTGTTCATTCAGTGTTTGATCCATTCAGTTGCACATGCTACACATGTAAAATATATAGTTTCATGCCTTGTACAATCAAAGTAGCATCTATAGCATAACAACATAGATTCTAAACACTTAGGGTGATATTTTCAAAAGCACTCTATATTGGATTATCTGCTCTCTTTGAAATCCATTTTGTTCAGAGCTAGACCAAAGCAGAACGCTTTTGAGAATCAGCCTCTTAAACTGTATTGGGTTGTTCCATTGTACCTAGAGGTGGATGAAAGTTTTTGGACAAAACCTTCTTTTGCTGAAAAATGCAGATTTGATACATTTTGCAAATTTGTGTCAAATTCACCATATTTTTCAGTCAAAAACAAACAGGAAAAAAATCCGAAACAATCAAAATGTTCTGACATTTCTAAACAAATCATTTTGATTCAAAACAACTTCGTTTTTTAAATTGTACGTCTATTTTATTTTTAAAAAGGTTTAAAAAACCCATAAACTAAACAAAAGATTTTTAAATTATTATTATTTGGTTTGCTGAAAAATTGAAAACATTTAATCAAAATGATCTTTTAAATTTTTTTTGCGTGTGTTGCTGGTGAACTGAAAAATCAGTTATTTGCATAGCTCTAACTGTAACCCCTGGGTGAAAGTATTCTACAGTTCCCACTCTGTTCCTGGCCCACAGTATATGAGTCTGTTCCAGCCGTCCCGAGAAAGCGTTGATAGTTTATCTCATGCAATAGCAGCTTGTACTTTTGGCTCTGAAGATCCATGGTTCATCTCTAGTGCATTGGCCAAGATGGCAGCTGTCAACCATAATAAAAAAACTCAGCTACCTGAATATATGTTAAAAGTGATCTATAATGCCGTATCTCATAATATTTAATTCTAGGGTAATACAATACAGTTCTCAGGGGATGGCTAACTAACTGACATAATTATTTTATATGTTCCCAATTTGCTACAACCCTGGAATTTGGTACATCTATTTAGCATAAACTGTTGCGTACAGGGGAAAACTCCTGCATTTGACATGATCATTAGGTTTCCACTATTCGAGTTCCCATTGAAGTGAGAATCTTGAAATTTGTTACACTCCTCCGTTTAGCACAGATTTATGTTTCAGTTTCCTTCATTGATTGAAACAGTTGGAGCGATTGCGCTAACACAGTAACCACTCATCTCCTCCCAGGTGGGGAAGTTGTTTTAGTGCCTATCTGGCACCCATTCATTGAAGAGCTGAGTTATTTACATATTTTCTAGCCAAACCATTAATGGTGGATTTTACACACCGGTCACTCAGGGCAGAGTATTTAGCTGCACAAAGGCAATGCTCAGCACAGCCATTATGACGGGGAGAGGAAAGTGTCTCTAAGTCTCCGCTTTCCTGATCCTGGGGACCAACAACCACTGGAGTGGCCATAGCCACCACTGGGCTAGTTGTGGAGTGGACAGCGCAACATACACTGTTCTCACCTCCTCAACGCAGTCTGCTGCTCTATGTGGGGGAGGGAAGGGGCAGGAGTAGGGTGTGTGTGTGTTTTTTTTCTTCTTCTTTTTTTGTTAACAGGGACAGGAGTGTGGTCAAAGGGTCAAATGAAGGGAACCAGATGGGGACACCGAGCAGAGAACCCTAGACAGAGCCCACTGCTTCTCGAAGGCATCAAGGGAGTCAGTGGATGCTGCCCAGAGGAACTCTGCCCGGATACATGAACGGACGGAGGATCGGAAATAGGCCCCACAGTCACAGGAGACTCCATCGGCCAACCTCCTCACCCTGGTTTTATAGATGGCCAGTTTTGCCAGGGCCAGGAGGAGGTTGACCAGGAGGTCCCGTGACTTTGTGGGGCCACGGATAGGGAGTGCATAAATGAAAAGGTGAGGGGAAAAGTGTAACCAAAACCTCAACAAAATATCGGAGGAGCCGGAACAGGGGCTGCAGCCTGGCGCACTCCAGATAGATGTGCGCCAGGGTCTCCCTCATGCCACAAAAGGGGCAGGTGTCTGGGATGGGGTGAACAAGTACACGCCCATGCTCATGCGCCAAGTACACACCTGTGCTCACGGCTCCATGACGGAGCCGCCAACTGACACCCCCGGCGGGCCTTGGAACCAAGGTGGAATATAGGCTGGCCCACCGGGGCACCTCACCCTCTAAAGGTGGTAGAAGGTCCCGCCACTTTGTGTCGGGGCGAGACGCGAGGGTGAGGAGATGAAGGGTATGGAGCACGAGCATGTATAGATGTTTCCTTGGCGCGGTCTGGAAGCGGACCGGCTGCAAATCGTGCAGCCGGCTCACGGTGAAGGGGCAGGGGGACCGGTTGGGTCCATGGGGCAGTGGCCCAATAAAAAGATCCGGAGGGCCTGGGGTGGAGGGTGGGCGGGGTGCGCCCTCTCGCAGGACCCGGTCGAGGTAAGCCCGAGCAGTGGGCGGCAAAGCGGCCTTCACCTCCTGAAGTACGCGCCGGGGAGTATGAGATCTGGAGAACCCCATGCGTTGAGCGAGCGTCAGGGGATCCAGCCAGGAGTAGGGTGTGTTGGCAGGCGATCTAGAATGCCCCAACTTTCAGGAGCCTAAATTTATCCCCGTGGAATGTGAGCCTGTAATTTAAGTCAATGTTTAAACATGCGCTCTGGTTTGTCCCTGCAATTCATGAATACTTCACAGGGCTGTTTAAGTAGTGGGCCATATTCCGGACTCTACTGCTGCTGCTTTGTGCTGCTTGGGTGTCAAGAAAACCCTTGTGCATGGAAAAGGGGTAAAGCTGGCAGAGCCATTTCTAGTCCACCCACTCTCGCAAGGAGTCTCTCAGTTCCCACCTGTACAGTGGGGATAATCACACTGCCCCCTCGCCCCATAATGAGTGTGAGCCTAATGCACATATACTGTGAGGCTGGCGGCCAGCTAAGTATCCTAGCTGTATGCCCTGGATGGCTAGTGATGGTGGGGCTCTCCTGCCTTCTCAGTGATTTCCAGCTTCTCCACACACCCGAGCTGCAGTCGTGTTATTGCTTTCAAGCATTTCCCTCTGGAAGCCCTATGCGCCCACATCCACCTGCCTCGGTACCAAGATGGCTTTTGTTTTTTCATGCTCAGGTATGGCGCTGACGTGGACGTCAACCACCACTTGCCTTCACGGCTCCCCAGCCCCTCCTCTCGCCCGCTCACTTCCTTGGTGGTCTGCCCTCTGTACATCAGTGCTGCCTATCACAACCTCCAGTGCTTCAAGCTGCTGCTTCAGGCCGGAGCCAACCCCGATTTTAACTGCTGCGGCCCCGTCAACATCCAGGGTTTCTCCAGGGGCTCCCCAGTCTGCGTGATGGATGCTGTCTTGAGACATGGCTGCGAGCCGGCCTTCATCAACCTCTTGATTGACTTTGGAGCCAACTTGAACCTGGTGACGGCAGAGGCCCTGGCTGCTGAATCGACTGGAAGGGTCAAAGTCAACCCAGAAGCCTTGCAGGTGTTCAAAGAAGCCAGGAGTAAGTGGCTGGCGAGTCCTCGGCATTGACTTGCTAGTGCTGCCAAGAGAGAAGCACAGCAAACAGTTTCCCTTTGGCTGTGGTGCTTGTAGCTAGGGCTGACTGAAGGCAGTTTAGAGCCCTAGGCACACCCCACATGGGTCCCTCCTTACCCCACCCCTATGTTGTGGCTCTGCCGCTGGAGCATGGTGCCAGCCCTCCTTGGGCTGGCAGCAGGTTTCAGAGGTAAGATCAACAGGGCAGTCTGCACCTCTTGGGGCTCTTGTTTCAGGCTGTCTGAAAACTCAGGCAGGCCTCAGTTACACTCAAGTGATGTTTCTAGCTTTATTGAGTCCACCAGGGCTAGAAACTTAACTTTGAAAACATCAGAGCTGAGATTCTGAACCCATTGTCCAAGTCCTGGTGCCGGAACCCTAGGCCTGAACCTATAGTACCTATCTGGCTCTGAATATATGGGCCAGCTGGCCTAGTGTCACCATCTGCAGCATGCTGGCTGGGAAGCAAAGCAGCAGAGGAACAGTAGTGGCAAGAAGCAGGAGCAGGGGTGGGAGGAGCAAACGTGTGGCCATGGGGGAAGAGCTGAAGACAGTCCTCTTGAAAAGTAGCAACTAAAGGGTTAAGGAAGAAGTGAGAGGAACCCCCAGGTGCACCTTGTTAGAGTTTGGCTTTCTAGTGTTGGAAAGACCCCAGGTGTTTTGCGAGGTGGAAGTGAGTTTTCCATCCTGGATTCAGGCTCTGAGAAAGCTTTTCAGGTCTGTACGTTCCTCCCCGTAAACTACTACTGAAGCTGAGCCGCCTACAGGTGAGAGATTAGAATAACAGCTCCCTGCCCGGTGTGATGTCCATCCAACCCCTGCTTAGCTGGCAAAGAGGGCAGTGCACCCTGCACATCTCACGTGAAATAGAGAGGCCAGGGAAGGGGAGTAGGTTTGCAGGGCATCGTTGCGGAAAGGTCATGAGAAGATGTCCCAGCTGTACCCAGTGTTAATTGTTTTTATGTGCTGGGGGATGCTTAATTCAAAAAGAAAATGTGTGTAACTTAAAACCAAAATGACTCGACTGGCGCTAAGCATTCAGGGGAGCTGGAAATTTCCCCTAGTAAACAGAGAGCCAGGTGTAAATTGGCATAGCTCCACTGACTTCATTAGAGTCATGCCGCTTTATCGCCGCTGAGGATCTCATCCAGAGGCCTTAGCAGCAGACACGCTCCTGCCCGTCTTGGGTACTGAGCTTTTGCAAAGTGCATTGTCTGATCTTTACAAGAATTAAAAGTGAATTTCTATTATGGTATAGGACAAGGGCGTGGGGAGGAAGCCAATCTCCATTGAAGTTGTTAGCGGTATGGCAATTTACACCAGAGGGAGATCTGGCCCAGTGAAATTTACATCTGCTCTTTTATTCCTTTCTCTCTTCCCCTTTGTTATTTTGATTGCAGGTTGCCCCAGGAGCTTATTGTCTTTGTGCCGTGTGGCCCTGCGGAGGATACTTGGCAAATACCATCTGCATCTGATACATGCTCTTCCAGTTCCAGACCCTATCAAACAATTTTTACTTCATGAACAGAGCTAGAATGCAATCAGCTACTTTGGAGACAGTTTGCTGTAAGAAATGAGTGAGCTAATGAAAACAGGTGCCAATCACCCCCTCCCCCAGTGCTGTTTTGAAATATATCCTGTGGTTATTTGCTGCTACTTGTAATTTGTATTGGGTTTTAGCAACACTTCTGTATGTTGAACTTGTACATACTCAAGCGGTGGGCTTTTATCTGCCTATAATATGCAAAAGACAGTCCCTGACCTCATCAATACTGGGCGTGTACAAAAGTACCGGTCCATTATCTTCTCATGCTTCAGCTGTTCTTACTTCGACCTTGCTCCCTTGAGGAGCTGACAATTGCTACTGTGCATATGGCAAGTTGATGTATTTTGGCCTACTGTATGTCTCATTCTGGGGTTTGTTTTCTGGTGCTGTGTGTTCGCTGGAGAATATGAAATTGCTTGTGTGTGCCTAGCTGTTGCAAGGTAGCAGCAGCATCCCAAGCCACATCACTTGGCTTTTGTTTAGAAATCCCGAGATGGGACTACTAAAAGGCTAGGAAATAGCCAACTGGTCTGAGTAACTGCAGGTGTCCTCAAAACACTCTCAGGTGTGATATGTTGTCCTGATGTACCTGCTACCAAAAATATGTAGGTTATGGAGGGCTACCAGAAAAATAGGTCTCCAATTACATGAGTGCCTGGGAGTGGACCAACTATAGCAATCACTGCCATGGCATGAAGAGGAAAACCCGTAAGAGAGAAGAAAAGCATGTGGTTTCTTAATGGGACTGTGGAGAAAGCACATAGCAGCCTGGTCTGCACTCACCATGGCAGTGTGGCTTACCAGGCAGCACACTTGGCTACGAGCTGTGAAGGCGTCAGTCTGAGATTGTGCTTAGATGCTCTATTCCACTCCTTAGTAAATGTGGTGCCTCTCAGCCTTCTAATGAGGTGTTAAGCTAATGTTTCTAATGTCCATGGGCCACCGAAAAACTCCCACGGCACTTCTCAAAAAGACAATGTCCTGCTTAACAGCTCCATGCACGGTAATGCTGGTTGAAATATCCGAGGATGAACAGGAGCTATTGTTCAGTGAATAACTTGGTAAATGTATCTGTAGTGTCCCTCTGCTCCCGGTAATTAACTCCATGCTTGTAAATTGCTGTGGGGTTACTCTATGCAACAAATTCCACCAAACCAAATACTAGTCTGCTTTCATTGCTTAGAAACACGCTGCCCCCACTAAAATGTTATCAGTGTTCCAACAACCATGTAGGCAGTTATGGATGGGGAGGTTTCAGCAATTTGCAAAGCCTGGCACATGCATATAGACATTACTACCACCCTTCCCTGCCCATCCTGTGTTGGCATCATTGTCAGATAAAATGTTCCCCAATCGTCAAGTGTTTCCTACTTCTGCTGTGAACAGGACAATTTCTTGGGGTGTCCATGTGACTGAGCTGCTTGGTTTTATCTTGAATAGTCTTAGGGTATGTCTATACTTACCCGCTGCTTCGGCGGCAAGCAATCGATCTTCTGGGATCGATTTATCGCGTCTTGTCTAGATGCGATAAATCGAACCAGGAAGTGCTCGCCGGCGACGCCGGTAATCCTACTCCGCGAACGGAGTAGGCGGAGTCGACGGGGGAGCCTGCGCGCCGCGTGTGGACCCCCGGTAAGTACCTTTTCATTCGAACTAAGATACTTCGACTTCAGCTACGTTATTCACGTAGCTGAAGTTGCGTATCTTAGTTCGAATTGGGGGGTTAGTGTAGACCAGCCCTTAGTAACGCTGCACCCAATAGAAGAATGCTGGGCAGCTCCGCCAAAGCGCCCTTTGTTTCTAGTGTCTCCATTAATTATTATTGTTTTTGTGGCAGTAATGACTAACGGGCTCCGATCACAAACCGGGGCCACACTGTACTAGGCCCAGTACAATCAGTACAAGAGACTCCCTGTCCCAAGGAGACCACCTAGAGTGCTTTCCTCTCCTATGCTCTGTGTAGGGATGTTTTAAAAACAAATAGGAGGGCCCTGTCCCACTGAGCCCTGCAGTATGTGCGCCGCGGTGTTCCCAGCAGTGGAGTGTCAAGGTTTGCAATGAGGCGACCCCATAGCTGAAGAGAGGTTCCCCCTCCCTTTTACTCATTTGTTTAGCTGTTGATTTCTATGTACTATATTTATGTATATGCTTTGGGTGAGATGCTGTGCTGCACCTCTGAGGGCGCAGCATCAAACTTGAAGCCCAAAGGGAGGGGAAGCTATGGTCGCTTTTTTGCCCTCCCAATCCTGGGACGTTGCAGGGGCTGTGGGAGGCCCCCGGTATCATGTATTCAGTCCCAGGAGCCTAAATTACAGCAGTCTCTCAGGGCTCCAGCATTATACAGGGAATTGCCTGGAAACTGGGGCATGCGCCATCCCCCACAACAACTCCCAGCCCCACCCTCTGCACACCAACTACACCAGGTGTTTTGAGGGGTCCTTGAAATGCAGCCTTGAGGCTGTCTTCTGCAGTGCCTGAGCCAGAGAAAGCCACCCGTGGGTGGTTACAGTGCTTTTACTCTGATCCAGCCTGTTTACCCAGCGTAAAGGGGCTGAAGAGAACATTCTTTGTCTTGAGTGCCTGTAGTTCAGTAGTTGTGGAGAGTTGGATGAGGAGTGTGAAAGACAGAGAGAGGCAGAGGTCTTGGTGCTAATTTAAATAGCGTTCCTTCTCCATAACTAGTCCAGTAATTGATGCAGATCAGTTGCTCAACTCCTACTCATTCATAGAATCATAGAATCTCAGGGTTGGAAGGGACCTCAGGAGGTCGTCTAGTCCAACCCCTTGCTCAAAGCAGGACCAGCCCCAACTAAATCATCCCAGCCAGGGCTTTGTCAAGCCTGACCTTAAAAACCTCTAAGGAAGGAGATTCCACCACCTCCCTAGGTAACCAATTCCAGTGCTTCACCACCCTAGTGAAAAAGTTTTTCCTAATATCCAACCTAAACCTCCCCCTCTGCAACTTGAGACCATTACTCCTTCTTCTGTCATCTTCTACCACTGACAACAGTCTAGATCCATCCTCTTTGGAACCCCCTTTCAGGTAGTTGAAAGCAGCTATCAAATCCCCCCTCATTCTTCTCTTCTGCAGGCTAAACAATCCCAGTTCCCTCAGCCTCTCCTCATAAGTCATGTGCTACAGCCCCCTAATCATTTTTGTTGCCCTCCGCTGGACTCTTTCCAATTTATCCACATCCTTCTTGTAGTGTGGGACCCAAAACTGGACACAGTACTCCAAATGAGGCCTCACCAGTGCCAAATAGAGGGGAATTATCACGTCCCTCAATCTGCTGGAAATACCCCTACTTATGCAGCCCAAGATGGCGTTAGCCTTCTTGGCAACAAGGGCACACTGTTGACTCATATTCAGCTTTTTGTCCACTGTAACCCCTAGGTCCTTTTCTGCAGAACCGCTGCCCAGCCATTCGGTCCCTAGTCTACAGCAGTGCATGGGATTCTTCCGTCCTAAGTGCAGGACTCTGCACTTGTCCTTGTTGAACCTCATCATATTTCTTTTGGCCCAATCCTCTAATTTGTCTAGGTCCCTCTGTATCCTATCCCTACCCTCCGGCGTATCAACCACTCCTCCCAGTTTAGTGTCATCTGCAAACTTGCTAAGGGTGCAGTCCACACCATCCTCCAGATCGTTGATGAAGATACTGAACAAAACCGGCCCCAGCACCGACCCTTGGGGCACTCCACTTGATACCGGCCACTTCTCATCAACCAGGATCTAGAATCACAGGACTGGAAGGGATCTCGAGAGGTCATCTAGTCCAATCCCCTGCACTCATAGCAGGACTAAGTGTTATCTAGACCAGGAGTTCTCAACCTTTTTCTCTCTGAGGTCCCCCCAACATGTTAGAAAAACTCCATGCACCACCTCTGCCACACCAACTTTTTTTCTGCATATAAAAGCCAGGGCAGCATTAGGGGGTAGCAAGCACGGCAATTACCCGTGGTCCCTCACCACAGGGGGCTCTGTAAAGCTAAGTTACTCAGGCTTTAGCTTCAGCCCTGGGCTTGAATCCCATGCAGTGGGGCTTCAGCTTTCTGCCCTGGGCCCCAGCAAATCTAATGCTGGCCCTGCTTGGCGACCTCCCCTGGACACCTGGTTGAGAACCACTGATCTAGACCATCCCTGACAGGTGTTTGTCTAACCTGCTCTTAAAAATATCCAATGACAGAGATTCCACATCCTCCCTAGACAATTTATTCCCGTGCTTAACCACCCTGACAGGAAGTTTTTCCTAATGTCCAACCTTGCTGCAATTTAAGCCCCTTGCTTCTTGTCTTATCCTCAGTGGTTAAGAACAACAATTTTTCTCCTTCCTCCTCATAACAACCTTTTATGTACTTGAAAACTGTTATCATGTCCCCTTCTCATTCTTCTCTTCTCCAAACCCAATTTTTTCAGTCTTCCCTCATAGCTCATGTTTTCTAGACCTTTAATTATTTCTGTTGCTCTTCTCTAGATTTCTCTGGAATTTGTTCTCATCTTTCCTGAAATGTGGTGCCCAGAACTGGATACAGTTGAGGCCTTATCAGCATAGAGTAGAGCAGAAGAATTACTTCTTATGTCTTGCTTACAACCCTCCTGCTAATACATGCCGGAATGTTGTTTTCTTTTTTTGCAACAGTGTTACACTGTTGACTCATATTTAGGGTGTGATCCACTATGACTAGGACTATGATTTAGTCACCGTTATTTTTAGTAAAAGTCACAGACAAGTCATGGGCAATAAACAAAAAGTCACGGCCAGTGACCTGCCTGTGACTTTTACTAAAAATACCGGTGACTAAATCTTAGGTGCTGGGGGCGGAGCAGGGAGAATGCTCCAGCAGACACTGCTGCTGCAGGGGGTGTGCTCCCTCGGTCACTGATGCTCCTGGGGTGGGGCACTGCTGCTGCTCCTAGACTGCTGCTCTGGGGCAGCACCCAGGACAAGTTGCCTGGGGCCACCGGAGCAGCAACCAGGGTTGCTGGCCATGGGGCTGCCCCAGCTGCTCAGCCAGCCCTGGGGTCAGTCGCTGCAGCTGCAGAAGTCACGTGACTTTCCGTGACCTCTGTGAAAGACTCGCAGCCTTAACTATGACCACCATATCCCATTCCACAGTATTCCTTCCTAAGCAGTCATTTCCCATTTTGTATGTGTGCCACTGATTGTTCCTTCCTAAATTGAGTACTTTGCATTTGTCGTTATGAATTTCATCCTATGAATGTTTGTGTTCAAATTTGGTAAGCAATGGTGGATATTCTTACTTTGTATTAACTGCTCCGCATTAGCGGTTCATTCCGGTGAGGAGGTAGATTAGAAGAAAGGGGAGCAATGGACAGAGAGTCTTCAGTGTTCCTTATCATTAGCCTTTTGATTTCAGATTAGCAGCCGTGCAGACTGGCCTAAGGTGGCAGTAGATGGCACGTATATAAAGCTGGCTTCCTGAATTGCCTCCGCTCGCTGTTTCGTTGCAAACAAATATCTGAATATGTAAGATGAAAAGGAAAAACACATTTCTTTTTATTAAGTTTTGATGAATTTTGGGTGGCTTTAGTGATGAGTAGGTTCTCAGACACCAGAGCGATGGGTGTTTTAAAAACCATAGATAGGGAGGGAGGAAATAAGGGAAAGCAGATGGATAGACCGACATGCTTTTGGAAAGTTAGAGCAGTGACAACCTGTATTGTAGATACTATAGGTTCTTTAGGCTCTACCCCTTGGAGGCCTCTGCAGCAGATTGGTAGATCCTACTAGAATGCTGGGAATGGGTGACAGGGGATGGATCACTTGATGATTACATGTTCTGTTCATTCCCTCTGGGGCATTTGGCATTGGTCACTGTCTAGGGTGATCAGATGTCCCGATTTTATAGGGACAGTGCCGATTTTTGGGTCTTTTTCTTATATAGGCTCCTATTATCCCCCACCCCTGTCCTGATTTTTCACATTTGCTGTCTGGTCACCCAACTACTGTCAGAAGACAGGATACTGGGCTAGATGGACCTTGGTCTGACCCAGTATGGCCGTTCTTATGTAGAATCCTATTTGCATCTTTAGTCTGAGATGGAACATCATTATGATATAGAAAGAACAAAAACTCAAAACAGTCCTAAATTCAACTGATATAACTTTGTAGGGTTGAATTTGGCTCATGACTGAAACGATCGGATAGCTAAGATGGTTGATGGCTGGATGTATGATCAAATACAGCAATTGAACTTACTTGTTGTAGAGTGTGATTAAATCTGAGCCCAGTGTGCCTTGACAGCATAATTAGTGCTAAGACATAAGTGTATGACTTCTAAGTCATACAGCACCATGTTATTGTATTTCATTATTTCCTTCCTAACAGGTCAGTAGTTGAGCCATTGACCAGTGTGTACTCAGCTATGACAGTCACACACAACATGTTTGTGAGCAACCTACTAAGGGTGCACTACTAGCTTATACAATTTTAACCACACAAACCCTCACATCTGCCCTCTCCTCAGAAACATTACTCCTATCCATAAAAACAACACATCAAGCAGTGTCCTCCCCCATACAATATTTATGTGAAAGGATCAATAGGATGTTCAGGGTGTGCAGGACACATTGGCCACACGTTGCTTACAAAAGTCTATTTATATCTATCGTAAGCTGTTTCTCTCCCTGGTAACTTCACCTACCTGTTCTGACTGCTAAAAGGACAACCTGCATTATGGGTGATCAAATCTTACCTGTATTTCTCTTTCTAAAGAAAGTCTGTACTTGAAGGCCCTGATCCCACAAACACTTGGGTCTATGCTTAATTTGATGCATGAGTAGTTCCATTGAAACCAAACATGTTTAAAGTTAACCAGGTGTTTGCAGGATCAAAACTATAATGTGCAGGAGGCATTTCTGACTTGGGTAGCTGAAGGCGCCCAATTCCCATTGGAAGTCAGAGATTCTTGCCTCTCTGAAAATGCCAACCTTTCTCATCTCTCCTCGTGGAGAGACAGCCAGATAAGAGCTGAAGTCAGTGGGACTGCTCATGTTCAGAATGTTAAGCACAAGCATGTTTGCAGGATAGATGCCAAAGTGGTTTCCCATGGAGGTTTGCTACCAAGAGTGCCAAACCTCACTTAAAAGTGCAATGTTAAGCATACGTATATCCTGGAATTTTTAGAGAAAACTATTGAGTTGTGAATTGAAAAAGTGACATTCAGGGGTCAACGATATTCTCAGCCTGTGGCTTCAGGCATTAGATCTACCTGCTGACCTTTTTTTTTTTCAACCGAAGGAACAATAATTTTCCACTATGAAATCTGAGTAATAACATGTATACATTTACTCAAAACCTATTGTCCAAACCTCCACATTATCCAAATCCCTTCTTTTCTCCCCTGCATGAGATACATGCTGCACAGGGTGTGTATCTCATGCTGATGGACAAGGAATGGGTTTGGATAATGGAACAGAACTTCCTGGCCAGGACGGTGAGGAGGAGGAGGAGTGTTGGCCACGGAGAAGGACACCCCCCTGCTGAATGGCTCCTACCCTCTGAATTATCCGAGCTCCCAATTACCAGAGTAAAATCTGTGTCCCCATGCTATTCTGCTAATTGGGAGTGAGCTGTATATTGTATAGCTGTATTACAGTATATTTATATATAACTATATATAGAGAGAGATTTTCGCCTTAACTCATATTTCACTATTTTCTCATAAGTAGAAAAATACCTCTTTTGCAAAGGCATTTGTTCCATAGAGTCCTACACTAATGGCTGAATAGCATGAATAATTCATAACAAACACGTATCTTCTGCCCTACCCAGAAATCATTCTAAGTGGGAAATCACAGTATATATTGCATATATAGATGCATGCATATTATGTATCAATTAGTGTGTGTTGTGTGGCCTTGCTATGAATGCAGCTTGTGATACGGTAATGAGATTGTAAAATTGGCTAATGAACCTAGACACATTTTGAACAATCACAACCATTAAAAAAAGAATTATTTCATCTTTGCTTTCTTCTTTACTTTGCTGCCTTGTCTGGATTTTGCTGTCGATAAATGCTGTCTGGGATGTTGTCCCTAAGTGTGCCTCCCCACCATTTCCAAAGACAACAGCAAGGCTGGGTTCAAGTCATTTCACCATGGTCTAAGTTGGGTCAACTATTTCCAATTCCATTTTGAAACCCTCATGTGTAGGGAGGGATATTTTGGAATGGAAATATTTGCTTCCAACTCAAATGGGAATGTGGCAGAAATCTCTGAAAGGGGTTGTAGTACCTTCTTTAACCCCTTCTTTTCAGTGACTGCTATAAGAACACACAGATGCTCCATGAAATGCCTGCAGGTGCTTTTGCTGCTTTTTCCAAGGACAAACTACAGCTTCTAAAGAGAGTCAGGTTGGAACGAGGAGCTGACAGGAGACATCTGCAGTGAAACTAGCGACGTGGTAACCAAATGAAGATGTTTAAAAGAAAAAGGCCATCTCACAGCATGCTCATTTATGAACCAAAGGGTGACACTGCATTCTTGAGATGGTGCTGGCAGTGGGTATTGAACCTTGGACTTCTGGTTCTAAAAATCACAAGTCTCTACTGCCTGAGCTAAAAACTGTTCAGCTGCCTCACAAACTTCTGTTCTAACCATCAGAGGGGGAAAGAGAGCTGTGCTGTTTGAGCCTGGGTCACAGAAGCTAATAGTGAGAAAGCGCACCGCCTCACCAGGTCACCCACAACACTGTCGTTTCACATGCAGATTAAACTGGGTGGGGGATGGAAGCTAGTGACAGGCAAGTGCAGAGGGCTGAATAAGCCTCCAACCTTCAGCTTTTCACTAGAGACATACACAAGCCTTGTCAGGTTTTGTCTCCCTGTCTTCTCTGGAACCCCATGCCCTGTCTCCCCCTGCTGGCTAGATCACAGAGAGAGGTTTATGAATCTGCTAAAGTCTTTGCACTACAGTGCCTGGTTCTCATGCTTTTAGATCCAGCGGTCCCAGGGTTACAGCTGCGTCTCCTCCCTCCTCCTCTGAAATAACTGCAGTAGATCAGTCCCTATCTTCCGACCCTAGTTCTTTCTCCTAATCCCCAACAGAGACTCCTGGTACCCAACTTGTTCTCTTTGAACCCCTAACACAACCCTGCTCCACTCCCCAACAAGACTGATATTACGCCCATTTGGTGAGGTCTTAGCAGTTCTACCTGCAGGTAGCTGCTTGACTCATAGCTTGCATGTAGGCCTTCAGTTCAAAGGTGCCCCATACTGCAGTGTATAGTTCTTGATGCCAGAAGCAGCAGGCCAGGTCTGCTGAGGACTCTCTGCATCTATGGATTTTATGAGAGTTCAGGATTGATAGGATATTGTAGCAGGTGGGGGGCAGGTCTAGGAGAGGTATGTTATCTCTGAACTGAGCTTATTTATGGAGAGGATGAGCTAAGGTTGCAACCATCTTCCATCGATAAAACCTCATGGCTCTTTGTCCCCACCTAGTGGCTAGCCCATGTATAGAAGTTGATGAGTCTGCTATGGCCTTTGAGTGGTGAAAGTTTGGGTTCTCTCAGACAGTAGCAACAGGTGCTTTTAGATCCTGGGGTTCGGTCCTGGCAGACAATCACAGGCTGGGGCTTTAAAACCCTGTTTTAGCACCCCCTAAACTTTAGCTTAGAACATTGATTTGGCCTGACATTTGCCAGAATTTACTGTGAAGGCAAAGGAGAGTGTTTCTACTACACTTGAAGAAATGTATCAAACTGATTTTGAGTTGGCTAATTGAAAAACAATTGTGATTTGAAATTTTGACTTATGTCTATTTGTTTGTCTCCTTTCCACACAGAAATGGCCTGTGACTTCCCCTTCATACTTTCCAGACAGTAAAGTCTGTGGAAAAACGTGTGCATTTGATATATCTGAGGAAAAGAGATTATAATTAAATACAATTATTATTAACCATTTTTGTTGAAGATTGGTTGGGGCTCAGTTCCATTCCCACTGGTGTCAGTAAAAATTGTGTGCCATTAACCTTAGTGAGGATAGAATCAGTCACAGGATGTCTATATTGCAGGTTAGAAAGAACATGATATTGTGTGGCAAAGGCTGTGTGGGTGGGGGCAGTTTGTTATGAAGAGCAAATAGACTCTTAGCAAACTTGAACAGCTTAATGGGAGTAAATCGGGGGGGGGGGGGGGAGATAATCTTCATCCAAGAATATTAAAGGAACTGGCACATGAAATTGCAAGCCCATTAGCAAATTTTTTTAATGAATCTCTAAACTCAGGGGTTGTACCATTTGACTGGAGAATTGCTAATATAGTTCCTATTTTTAAGAAAGGGAAAAAAAGTGACCCGGGTAACTACAGGCCTATTAGTTTGACATCTGTAGCATGCAAGGTCTTGGAAAAGTTTGGGAAGGAGAAAGTAGTTAAGGACATTGAGATCAATGGCAATTGGGACAAATTACAACATGGTTTTACAAAAGATAGATCGTGCCAAACCAACCTGATCTCCTTTGAGAAAGTAACAGATTTTTTTAGACAAAGGAAACGCAGTGGATCTAATCTACCTCGATTTCAGTAAGGCATTTGATACAGTACCACATGGGGAATTATTGGTTACACTGGAAAAGATGGGGATCAATATGAAAATTGAGAGGTGGATAAGGAACTGGTTAAAGGGGAGACTACAGCAGGTCATACTGAAAGGTGAACTGTCAGGCTGGAGCGAGGTTACTAGTGGAGTTCCTCAAGGTTCAGTTCTGGGACCAATTTTATTTAATCTTTTTATTACTGACCTCGGCACCAAAAGTGGGAGTGTGCTAATGTAAGCGGGGGAATAGTCCCGCTATTGTGGGGAACTTTCCTCGTCTCTGCACTACCCCGGTGAAATGGGCTAGCGGAAGGATCTCAGTCCTCGCTCCCACCTCCTTTACCCCAGAGGCCTCCCTGCCCTCGAGGACTCCCCTTGTACTCTCCTGTCTGGCAGAGTCCTCGTAACCCCAACAAGGCTGGGCCCAGGATTCCTGGGGGGCTCGACCCCCAACCTTGCTGTGGTCACCTAGGTCAGGGGCTAGGGTATCCCCACTCCGGGGTACTCTCTCTGTACAGGATGCTTCCCTGACCCACTGATCACTGCATACAATTCAAAGCAAATGCAAATTATTTAATTAACAATTAATTTGTAACAGGAATAAGGAAAAATGGGAAAGGCTAATGGAAACACTTCACCCCGCTCTGTGGCAGGGAACATCACAACAGTGTCTCTAAAATGTCAGGGCAGTTCAGTCTGTTCCTGTGCAAGTCCCAGGCTCCTTCTCAGGCCCTGGCTGTGCTGCAGGGACGCTGTGGCTTGGACACTTGTTCTGGCGGTGGCCACACGCTCGCAGGCTCTGGGTGGCAGGACCCTTCTTCCCAGCGTTGCCCCAGCCCTGTCAGGGTTTAGATCCCCCTGCAAGTCTGGCCTGCAGGGCCCCTTGGCTGAGGCCTCTCCCTGTGCTGGGCCCACTGCCCAGGGTTCCCCTCGCTCTCCCCAGCTGCTCACCGCACCCGGCTCCGGACTGCTCCAGCCCCAGCTCCACAGCTCTGCCTCAGCTCCAGCTCCTCTGCACGGCTGCTGCTGCTCTGCCTCCAGCTCCCTGGGCTGCTGCCCTGGCCTCTCTGGCTCTGGCTGCTGCAGCTTCTCCCCCCAGGGCAGGTCTGTGTCTCTGGGCTGCACCTCTGCTCCCAGAGCAGGTCTGTGTCTCTGGGCTGCACCTCTGCTCCCAGGGCAGGTCTGTCTCACTGGGCTGCACCTCTGCTCCCAGGGCAGGTCTGTCTCACTGGGCTGCACCTCTGCTCCCAGGGCAGGTCTGTCTCACTGGGCTGCTTTTCTGGCCCCTCCAGATCTGGCCCAGCTCAGCTCAGCTCTGGCCTCTGGCTTCTGCCCTCTCCTCAGCTCGGCCCCACTCACTCTCACTCAGGCAACTTCAGCTCACACGGAGGACGGGATCCACCCTGACCTCCTGACTCCCTGATTCGCCTGCCCGCCCTGTCAATCAGGCTGACCTGGAGCATTGGCCTCTCCCCATTGCCCCTGGGGACTGTCAGTCCCATCGACCCTTCCCCTTTTGGTACTGGGAGCTCTGAATGTTAGTAAGGGGATAACAGTCCCCTTACACTAATAAAGTTTGCGGATGACACAAAGTTGGGAGGTATTGCCAATTCAGAAAAGGATCGGGATATCCTACAGGAAGATCTGGATGACCTTGTAAACTGGAGTAATAGTAATAGGATGAAATTGAATAGTGAGAGTGTAAGGTTATGCATTTAGGGATTAATAATAAGAATTTTAGTTATAAGTTGGGGATGCATCAATTGGAAGTAACAGAAGAAGAGAAGGACCTCTGAGTCCTGGTTGATCACAGGATGACTATGAGTCACCAATGTGATATGGCTGTGAAAAAAGCGAATGCGGTCTTGGGATGCATTAGGCGAGGTATTTCTAATAGAGATAAGGAGGTGTTAGTACTGTTATACAAGGCATTGGTGAGACCTCATTTGGAATACTGTGTGCAGTTCTGGTCTCCCATGTTTAAGAAGGATGAATTCAAACTGGAACAGGTACAAAGAAGGGCCACTAGGATGATCCGAGGAATGGAAAACCTGTCTTATGAAAGGAGACTCAAGGAGCTTGGTTTGTTTACCTTAACCAAAAGAAGGCTGAGGGGTGATATGACTGCTCTCTTTAAATATATCAGAGGGATAAATACCAGGGAGGGAGAGGAATTATTTAAGCCCAGTACCAATGTGGATACAAGAACAAATGGATATAAACTGGCCATCAGGAAGTTTAGACTTGAAATTAGACGAAGGTTTCTAACCATCAGAGGAGTGAAGCTGTGGAACAGCCTTCCAAGGGAAGCAGTTGGGGCAAAAGACCTATCTGGCTTCAAGATTAAGCTAGATAAGTTTATGGAGGGGATGGTTTGATGGGATAACATGATCTTAGTCAAAGGTCAATTAATTGCCATCACTGCTAAATAGGACCAATGGGCAGTGATGGGATGTTAGAAGTTACTACAGAGAACTTTTTCCTGGGTGTCTGGCTGGTGAGTCTTGCCCACATGCTCAGGGTTCAGCTGATCGCCATATTTGGGGTCGGGAAGGAATTTTCCTCCAGGGTAGATTGGCGGAGGCCCTGGAGGTTTTTCGCCTTCCTCTGCAGCATGGGAGACAGGTCACTTGCTGGAGGATTCTCTGCATCTTGAAGTCTTTAAACCATGATTTGAGGACTTCAATAGCTGAGACATAGGTGAGAGGATTATTCCAGGAGTGGGTGGTTGAGATTCTGTGGCCTGCATTGTGCAGGAGATCAGACTAGATGATCATAATGGTCCTTTCTGACCTTAAAGTCTATGAGTCTAGAGACTCTCCCTACTTAAGGCTACAAGAATTCTGCTAATATAAGGCTAATTTTGAACACCAGTGTTGGAAAATAGGCATTGCAATATTTGAGCAGTCCAGCAACTAGTTCATCCATACCCACATGAAATCTGCTTCCTGTCAGTTTCACTGACTGTCACATTCCTCTGGTATCATGAGAAAGGGGAAATAGAAATTTTTGATCTACTTTCTCTTTCCAATTCATAAGATCGTATACCTTTATCATGCCCCCCTCTTATTCATCTGTTCTCAAAAACTAAACAGACCAAACCTTTTGAGTCTCTCTTCACAGGATAATTTTTCTGTACCCCATCCTTGTCATCTGTAACAAAATTCTGCCTCTCTCTGCTACACCCTTTTGAGATGGGATGTCAAGAAAGGAACACTGTTTTAGGTGAGGGTATGCCTTGGGTTTATACAATGGCATTATAACATTTTCTGTTTTACCCTCAATCCCTTTCCTTACGCACCCTAATATGTTTTTTTCCTTTTTGACTAGGATCTCACAGAGCAGAGCTCTTCAGTGTGCTGCCCATAGTTATACCTAGGTCTTGTTGCTGAGTTGTTACAACACACTTAAAACCCAGTAAGTTGTATGAGTAGTTTAAATTATTTCTTCCAATGTGCATTGTCTTCTATTAGTCATCATTGTGCCAGTGCATTTCACCTGCCTATTCACTTAAACCTTATTAGGTCCCTTTGAACGTCTTCACGTCTCAAGTAAGCTGAATAATTTTATTTCACCTGCAAAGTATAAGTCTGAATGAAAAGAAAAGAGCAAAATCCTTGAGATTTTTAGCGTTATATCACAACAACAAGGGACCATGATAGGAAAGGTTTGAATGAGTCTGTACTTTTTGAGATTAAAAAACTTAGGGGAGGTCTACACTTAAAAATTAGATCCATCTAGTCACATCATGCAGGGCTGTGGAAAATGTTGTACCCTGTGCAATGTAGTTAGGTTGACCTAACCCCCACTTGGAGAGATGGACTAACTATATCAATGGAAAACGCCATTCCATTGCCAGAGGAAGCATCTACGCTGCAGTAGAGCTCTGTAGCTCTGCCGCTGGAGACAAAACATGCCCTTCTTGTTGACATTTTTGCAAACTCGCTAATGAGTTTTTGTGTCCCTCTAGCTGCCCAACAAAATTGTGGTGTATTCCAAAATTTGAAGCCTAGACACTGTGGCTTTGACAATTTTCCCAGGAAGGAACAGGAAAATGTTCAAGAAATCACCATGATTAAAAATCTAGTTGGGATTCTGTCACTGGAGCACAAGGAGAAAATAAGAACGGGATGGATCATATAGCCTATGACAGGCTTGGTCACTGATAAATTGTTTCAACAGCCAAAGCAAAGGTACAGGGATGATGTATTAGATATACACTATGCTCTCCCAGTGCTTCACATATCAGGGGTGAGGTCATGTTTAGAGACAGTGCATTTTCTCCTAAAGATTCTTTCCACAGCAGTTTGAAAGCTTCTAGGGGAATATGGACATTGATTTCCAGCCATGAGTCACTTGGCCAATGCTGTACTCTCCTTCAATTTTAATAATCTAGTGAGCCCTACATCCATTTTATTAAGCGACAATGGCAATTGCCCAGAGAAACTGCAAGAGGAAAGCCAATAAAAAGCCTTTATAAAAGGGAAATTAAAATTAAATTCCAATTGTTTAAATGAATAGTGTTAAGTGAGGGTGTCATCTCTCACATCACATCACATCTAGGGCCAGACCGGGGCCTGTCTGAGGTACGTGCCCCAGGGCATACAGAGGCCAAAGGAGCCCGCTTATTCCCTTTTTCAGAGTGGCTACTCCCCATCCTGCAATTAGATCTATCCACCAATGC
This sequence comes from Chelydra serpentina, assembly GCA_037349315.1. Classification (NCBI taxonomy): domain Eukaryota; kingdom Metazoa; phylum Chordata; order Testudines; family Chelydridae; genus Chelydra; species Chelydra serpentina. Next base: position 48,348,739 of record JBAIAC010000029.1, on the reverse strand, counting down.
CAGTGCAGCGAGGGACACATGCACCAGGTATATAGTCAGGGTAGTCACATCACCTTACTCCATTGGGTATACAGAAGGCAGACTGAGTCACAACCTTCTTCTGGGGCAGCTCAATAAGGCACTGCTGCTTACACAGGGCTCCTAGCCATTACTGAGCAGTTAGTAATAGAGAGATTTAATTCAGGTTTATTAGGGGATGGGGGTCCATGGTTCTTATGTTTCCCAAAACTCTTCCCACATCCGCAGTCAAGTTCTTCTGATGGGCCAACATGGAGATAACCAAATCATCCAACAAACTCACCCGTCAACTTGGAACAAGAGTGTTTCAGAGGCTTTCCCCAGTTGTCAGATATTTTAGCATACCCTCTTCTTTTGCACTGAACCATCTGCTCCTGGGCAAAGTCATCCTCAATAAGTCATTCAGAGTAAACAGAGTGAGCAAACAGCCAACAGACCTACTGTCATTATATCCACAGCAAACTGTGTTTCATAATAGAGATGATCATCTTTTTTCAGTTATAGGAAAGCCCAGTAAAGTCAGTGGAAAAACACCCAAGGTTTGGATCATGGCCGTACTGAGCACTAATGTTTTATTGATGTAAGATTGCTTTTTCTTTTTTCTTACTCTCACTCAAATAGCTCTGGTTTTAGAGATAAGAAGCATGGTGAGAAATCTATTCTGAGGGACCAGTTCTGCAAATTTTCTGCCAGTGATTTTATTGGGTCAAAAATGCAAAACTTATAAATAAATAAAATTTTGCAAAATGTTTATTTAATTTTTTTTTAAATTGTCAAAATTTGAAATTTTGACAATTTTTTTTGGAAACCTTTGCAATTCAAAAAATGTTGACCAGTTCTTATAGCTGGTTAAGAAACACACAATAAATTGCCCCAAATGCAGAGCGTTCTTTCTTTGGTCAAAATTTGAAATTTCATTTAAATATTTTGTTGAAAAAAATCTAATTTTGGAAAATTTTGACCATCTCTGGTCTGAATTAGCAACTCTGTGGGATTGGGTCTTAAATATTTTGGAAATGGGGAGGGAAAAAAGGAGTTGTAAAAGAACCAAGATATTTACTAGATAAATATCAACTTCAGTATGTAAATCACTGGGAGTTTGATGCCTAAACATCATTAAAATCTGGCCTTTAGGCACTAACTTCCATTGACTTTAAATGAGACTTAAGCTCAGTCTTTTAGGCCTTGCAACACTGAGCAGAACAGCTCCTAAATACATTTAAAAATCTGCCCATAGACTATCCCCTGAGTGGGTGAAGTCTATGGAGCTATGTTGGTATCCGCCGGCTGAGGATCTCGGCCCATAGCATAGCACACTCGTAAAAGAATTTTGCTTCATAATAAATGTATTGCATGCATTTCTGTAGTTTAAAAAAGTTAGTCATTGCATTTATCAAAGAAGTCAAATAAAGCATGTTATAAATACCTAGCAAAGCAGAAGTTTTCAATTACCCTAACTCCGTTCCTAACATCAGTTCCTATAATTAACAACCTCCATTAGTGCAACTTTCTTATAGTCAAAACATCAGAGCAGACATTCTCCTTTACCTTAGTTAGTTACCAACTCGCCTGCAGATTTAACTCATCTCTTTATGTGGATGTCTTAGTTTCACTGTCCCTGTTTTAAATTCCCATGTTGACCCCAGGCTACCACTGTTTGATATTCCAAAACTGCGATGTACTATCATGATCATGTGCGATACAACCCCGTATTCCAATTCATGAAGAACTAACTGTGAAACCCGTGCATTGAGTATTGTTTCCTTGTTAGGCTCTACCGGACAAACACAGCCATTCCCCAGTGAAGATGACAAGCATCTTCTCACTGAGTTCAATGGGCTTTGGATCCATAATCCTTGTCTTTTAAGGGCCCTAAATGTTTAGTGCATCATAGATGAAGAAAAACACAACCATGTTAGCGCAGTCATTTGTGCCAAGTCACACGGGTCTAGGAAGGATCAGTGTTCTTATTTCTGGTGCACGAATGCCAGTCTCATTGGCAGTGATTGTGTGCTGTGGGAGTAGTCCACTGGAAATTAGTTCTAAAAGGTATCTAAATACTGTAATGTTACATTTGTGAAAGAAACTGGCAAGCGACAGAAAAGTTGGTAATTTAAAACACATTCAGGCTATTGAGTAATTTTAAGATGATTTCTGTTTCAGTCACACACCGTGCAAGCTGCCTTCTCCAGTGCCGTTTAGGATACTCAGGTGTGTTCATTAGCATCTGGGCTCATTCTTTCTAGCTTGACCAGGACTCAAAGTCCTAGAGCAATACCACACCTAGCTTCCATCTCTCAACAGCGAAGCCTCTGGCCAACCTGTCCATCCTGCTTAAAAGATTATGACATGGGGCTTTGGAGGGGTGGGAGGTAAACATGAGCCCCCGGGCTCCAACAGGAGTTGAGAGGACACTGCCCTGCCATTAGGAGAAATGAGTTAATTGGGGTTATTTTCATTGCCATGACCATATGTCTATAAAATGTAAATTAGTTTTCAAAAGGAACCTCGTGGGGTATGTGCTAAGAGTGGGCTCTTCTGCTGTTACTCACTTTCATGTGGTATGCGGGATGAGTCACATAGCTTTGAAGTACCAAGTCTTGTTAGCGTGGGTCATATGTTTGAATGTGTATAAGGGTAGTATATGGGCTAATTAAATCAAGGCATCTGGTGTGCCTGTCGTTCTGCAGCTAGATTTGAATGGAAAATAGTTTATCTGCAATGCCTGTCATTTGAGGATTAGCTGATAAATCAAATAGCTCTCATGTTCTGCTGGAGACCATCCCTCTGTAAAGTGATTTTTTTGGCTCATTTCACAGCAACCATCCAACGGTGACAGCCATCACGGCCGGCCAGCAATGGACCAGCCCCAGTGGTCAAGAGGTGAAAAGCTCTTGGTGCAATTAACCAAGCTTGCCAGTTCCATGCATGTGTCAGCCATTATGCTCACTCTTACAATGGAAGCACCAACCTAGCCAATGAAAAATGTAGGTCAGCTCTCAGCTGGAGGAAATTGGCATCATTTCCTGGGAGGAGCATGCCAGCTGAAGAGCTGGTACATATGGCATGGGGAGTTTAATGATGACAGGAAAGAAAAAGCCCATCTGTTGTGGAAAATTGGACTCCGGCAAACTGCATCTCAGCTGAGTCTCAAATGCAGGAATGTCTCCTTTGCTGTTGTGTATGAGCCCCCTAAAATGGTAGTCATCACATAGGCATGCACAATAACACCACCGCCTAGCCCTTATATAGTACTTTTCATCAGCAGCTCAGTATCATTATGCCCATTTTATGAATGGGGAAACTGAGGCACAGAGCAACACATCAATTTGTACAAGGTCACACAGCAGGCCAGGGGTAGAGGTGGGCCTATAACCCAGTTCTGAGTGCCAGTGCAATGTGCTACCCACTAGGGAACACAGCCTCCATGATGTGTAAAAAAGTAATACATTTGGGTTCCCTCCCACCCCTTTTGGGTTTTGTGCCTTTGTGGGGGAAGGTGTCCCACTTTTCTCTGCAACCGGTTGGAATAGGAACTTTTTTAAAATGAAGTTGAGCTGCTCACTTAATCACAGGCCTCCAGGGGCAAAGCCTCAGCTGGTGTCAGGCATCAGAGCTCCACAGATTTCAATGCAACTGGGACAAGCTACACCAGCTGAGCAGCTGGGGCTTTAAGAAAAAAATGCCAGAGATCTCGAAGCGCGCAGTAAAATGGTGAGAATTGGCAACACCGTCTCTGTGAAGGGCACAAATGCACACACGAGGGATTTAGTTAATCAGATGCAGTCTTGTGTGGGCAGCCATTTCAGTCGGATGGTGGCTTTTTGTGGTTTTAGCTTACTGGGCATAAACTGAAATAAGAGCGTCCACACGTAGGTTTGCATCTATTTAACTCAATTGGTTTTAAAACCAATTTCAGAGACTACTTCCCCCCATATAACCACATCCTAGTTGGGAGGGAAATTTTGACTTACCTAGATTGAGCCTAGTGAACTCGAGCTGTGTGTTGAGAAGAGTTGTCTGTTTTGCTCCCTAGACTGGAGTCGCTTTTTAAAAATATCGTCAATTAAAAGTGAAATGCAGCTTGTTTCCCATTTGGCTTTCCTTAGGACAGAGCAGTGTTCCATAGAAGTCCCCCTGGCCTAATATCCTGAGAGGCTGGATCAATACAGACCCAAGTACTTCAACGGGCCAATTACACCATATGGGTTTCAAATTACAAATGGGAAACCCATACTGTTTTGGAATACACAGCGCTGGCCATGCACAGCTCTAGTTGGTTATTCTTTGGTTACAGCAGCTCTAGTGGAAAAAAAGATGCAGCTGAAACAGTCAATCATTGCTTTTTTCAGCCTGGAAAGCTCACATTTTTATGGGGCATAAACCACAAATTAGAATTCTTGGCGACAGATAAAACTGCAGTTTAAAGGCAATTAATGTGGACCCACTGGTGATGACTGCACCAAAAGAGGCTCTGAAATCCCTCATCATCTACTATTGCAGCGATGGGAGCATTACAGGTAGCATGCACCCCCCCCCCCCCATACACCCACAGACAGCAGTGACCCCATGAGCACTGCAGGAGACAAACAACCACCTTTGGGTCCCATGTGGACAGAGCTGCGGGTCATCAGCCTCAGTTCTCCAATCAGAGTGTGGGGGGCACAGGCCGCGAAATGTGGGAAACTCCCTTGACAGACACCCTGACCATTTCATGCTTCTTGTAAAGCCAGGGGGAAGCAGGGCCACCAGCTGAGACTATACCAGACAATGCAAAAGAAGCCCTGGAACGGTCACTCCTTCCTTGTAAAAATGTGAATATTATTTGTTAATTATCATGCTGTATTTAAAATAAGTCGTACAACTCAGAATGATTTCTGCCATATTTCTCCTTCCACGTTTTGCTAGCCCATCAGCTCTTCTCTGCTTACCATAGTCCTTTTCTCTTTCCCCTTTTTAGCCACCCTCATTGCACCTGTCTGCTTTGTCTTTCCTGTACTGTGTGGATGAGCTGTCTTGCAATTCAGGTCTATTTCAGAGAATCATAGAAGATAAGGGTTGGCAGAGACCTCATCTAGTCCAACTCGCTGCTCAAACTCCCAACTAAAGCATCCCAGCCAGGGCTTTGTCAAGCTGGGCCTTCAAAACCTCTAAGGATGGAGATTCCACCAACCTCTAAGGATGGAGATTTCACTGCCTATGATCTGAGGTCTGCTCTGCCAACACATGCAGAAAATTAATAATTATTATTTTTTATTCCTGGAAGCCACAACTGAGATCAGGGCCCCGTTGTACATACACAGAAAGCCCTAGCTATGAGCAGCTCACAGTCTAAGTAGATAAGACAAAGGCGGGGGAAACAGAAGTTTTATCATCTTTTACTACTTCTACAGTGGCCTGGGGAGCAGTCCTCTCGTTTGTGTAAATGTGCAGAAAAACAAAAAATAAACTAAAAAAGACCAAAACCTCAACCCTTTGTTTTTACCCTCAATGCTTTACTTTACCAGTACATTTATGTGATCCTTCTAGTTATGTCATAGCTTTGCTTTTGGCTAAAGGCTTCCTCCCTCGCCCGGCATGCTTCTCTGTGCAGCACTGAACTTCTAAAATCCCATGTGCACATTGTGACATCACAGGCTGTCGAAATGCAAATCATGACCAGAATCCAAATGGGCCAGATTCTTCCCGGTGAAACCAATGCAGTCTCCCAAGGGTGTGAGCTGGCAAAATGTAGCATTATAGCTTCATTATAAAATAAAGTAGGTAGGAAAGGTTTGGTTGGGAGAGAGGGAACCAGTATTTTCTTGCCAAAAGTTGCAAGGGAATTGATGCTATCCAAGTAAAATGGATTTGTGTTTATGTTTAACACTCCCCACTGCTTGACGCTGTGTCCTAGTCCCTGTGTAACCTGTTGCTTTTTAATAAGTAGGTGTTATGGACAAGATTTTTGAAAGTGACTATTGATTTTGGTGCCTTAATTTTTGGGTAACCAACATGAAATGCCTTAAAGAGACCTGATTTTCCAAGTGTTGAGCTCAGACTCTTTGAAAATCAGGTCCCTTTAAGATGTCTTAGGTTGGACACCCAAATATTGGGGCTCAGAATCACGGTCGCTTTTAAAAATCAGGTCACAGTCCTTGTAATCATGTCTGGAATTCGTTACACACAGGTTAATCATGATAGGTTGTTATTATAATCAGGAAGCAATACTGTATTGCTGCAATTCAACAGGCTTTCCACTGCAGCAGAGCAAAAATTAATGTCTGGTTGTTACCAACTGTTGTATTCTTAATGGCCAAGCTATACAAAATTGGCCAGTGATTTGGAGTACCTCAGTTTTTGGGTGACCAGCTTGAATCACATTAATAGATTTAGTTGTGGATTAGGTCCTGCTTTTAGCAGGGAGTTGGACTAGATGACCTCCTGAGGTCCCTTCCAACATTATGATTCTATGATTCTAATAGGCCTTCATTTTCAGAGTTTGGAAGCTCAGCACTTTTTATCGGGTGGCTCAAGTTAGGCACCATAAAACTGTGGTATCTGAAATCAGGAGTGACTTTTGAAATCTTGACCCCTGCATGGGGGTAAAATTTTCAAAAGTACTAAGGCACAGATCATTAATTTAATGGGAGCCTGAAATCCGTAGGAGTTAAATGCCAAAATACTGTTGGGTGATTTAGCCCTGGCCTACACTACGAGTTTCGGTCGAATTTATTAGCATTATATCGATTGATCTGTGCACCCGTCCACACGACGAAGCCCTTAACATCGACTTCTAGGGCTCTTAAAATCAATCTCGCCACTCCACCCCCAACGAGGGGATTAGCGCTTAAAGCGATATTGCCGAATCAATCTAGGCTTAGTGAGGACGCAATTCGACAGTATTGGCCTCCTGGATCTATCCCACAGTGCAACATTTGACTGCTCTGGACAGCAATCTCAGCTCGAATGCTCTGCCCAGGTAGACAGGAAAAGCCCTGCGAACTTTTGAATTTCATTTCCTGTTTGGCCAGCGTGGTGAGCTGCAGGTGAGTGCAGATCTCATCAGCAGAGGTGACCATGATGGAGTCCCAGAACTGAAGACGAGCTCCAGCATGGACCAAGCGTGAGGTACGCGATCTGATCGCTGTATGGGGAGATGAAACCGTGCTAGCAACCGTCAGATGAGCAACCGTTTTTATTCAGATGAGCAACCGTTTTCATGTTCTCTCCACAGGCACTAGTGCAGAGAGTGGAGTGAATGATGCATCTGAGGGAACAGAGCAGAAGGAGACTCCACTGATTGGAAGGCATGAGATGCACAGTCCTAGGGATGGGGGTTCCACGACCACCACTCCCAAGAGGACGAGGAGGGTGGTGGTGGTCGGGGACTCTCTCCTCAGGGGGACTGAGTCATCTATCTGCCGCCCTGACCGGGAAAACCGAGAGGTGTGCTGCTTGCCAGGGGCTAGGATTCGTGATGTGACGGAGAGACTGCCGAGACTCATCAAGCCCTCAGATCGCTACCCCTTCCTGCTTCTCCACGTGGGCACCAATGATACTGCCAAGAATGACCTTGAGCGTATTACTGCAGACTACGTGCCTCTGGGAAGAAGAATAAAGGCGTTTGAGGCGCAAGTGGTGTTCTCGTCCATTCTCCCTGTGGCAGGAAAAGGCCGGGGTAGAGACCGTCGAATTGTGGAAGTCAACGAATGGCTACGCAGATGGTGTCGGAGAGAAGGGTTTGGATTCTTTGACCATGGGATGGTGTTCCAAGAAGAAGGAGTGCTAGGCAGAGACGGGCTCCACCTGACGAAGAGAGGGAAGAGCATCTTTGGAAGCAGGCTGGCCAACCTAGTGAGGAGGGCTTTAAACTAGGTTCACCGGGGGAAGGAGACCAAAGCCCCGAGGTAAGTGGGGAAGTGGGATACCGGGAGGAAGCAAAAGTAAGTGAGTGCAAGAGGGGAGGGCTCCTGCCCCATACTGGGACAGCAGGACGATCGGTGAGTTATCTTAAATGCCTATACACAAATGCAAGAAGCCTGGGGAACAAGCAGGGAGAACTGGAAGTCCTGGCACAGTCAAGGAATTATGACGTAATTGGAATAACAGAGACTTGGTGGGATAACTCACACGATTGGAGTACTGTCATGGATGGATATAAACTGTTCAGGAAGGATAGGCAGGGCAGAAAAGGTGGGGGAGTTGCGTTGTATGTAAGAGAGCAGTATGACTGCTCAGAGCTCCAGTATGAAACTGCAGAAAAACCTGAGAGTCTCTGGATTAAATTGAGAAGTGTGAGCAACAAGGGTAATGTCGTAGTGGGAGTCTGCTACAGACCACCAGACCAGGGGGATGAGGTGGACGAGGCTTTCTTCCAGCAACTAACAGAAGTTACTAGATCACAGGCCCTGGTTCTCATGGGTGACTTTAATCACCCCGACATCTGCTGGGAGAGCAATACAGCGGTCCACAGACAATCCAGGAAGTTTTTGGAAAGTGTAGGGGACAATTTCCTGGTGCAAGTGCTGGAGGAACCAACTAGGGGAAAAGCTCTTCTTGACCTGCTGCTCACAAACAGGGAAGAAATAGTAGAGGAAGCAATAGTGGATGGGAACCTGGGAGGCAGTGACCATGAGATGGTCGAGTTCAGGATCCTGACACAAGGAAGAAAGGAGAGCAGTAGAATACAGAGCCTGGACTTCAGAAAAGCAGACTTTGACTCCCTCAGGGAACTGATGGGCAAGGTTCCCTGGGAGAATAACATGAGGGGGAAAGGAGTCGAGGAAAGCTGGCTGTATTTTAAAGAAACCTTATTGAGGTTGCAGGAATAAACCATCCCGATGTGTAGAAAGAAAAGTAAATATGTCAGGCGACCAGTGCCCCAAGGGTCGGTGTTGGGGCCGGTTTTGTTCAATATCTTCATCAACGACCTGGAGGATGGTGTGGACTGCACCCTTAGCAAGTTTGCAGATGACACTAAACTGGGAGGAGTGGTTGATACGCTGGAGGGTAGGGATAGGATACAGAGGGACCTAGACAAATTAGAGGATTGGGCCAAAAGAAATCTGATGAGGTTCAACAAGGACAAGTGCAGAGTCCTGCACTTAGGACGGAAGAATCCCATGCACTGCTACAGACTAGGGACCGAATGGCTGGGCAGCAGTTCTGCAGAAAAGGACCTAGGGGTTACAGTGGATGAAAAGCTGAATATGAGTCAACAGTGTGCCCTTGTTGCCAAGAAGGCTAACGGCTTTTTGGGCTGTATAAGTAGGGGCATTTCCAGCAGATCGAGGGATGTGATTATTCCCCTCTATTCGGCACTGGTGAGGCCTCATTTGGAGTACTGTGTCCAGTTTTGGGCCCCACACTACAAAAAGGATGTGGATAAATTGGAAAGAGTCCAACGGAGGGCAACAAAAATGATTAGGGGGCTGGAGCACATGACTTATGAGGAGAGGCTGAGGGAACTGGGATTGTTAAGCCTGCAGAAGAGAAGAGTGAGGGGGGATTTGATAGCTGCTTTCAACTACCTAAAAGGGGGTTCAAAGAGGATGGATCTAGACTGTTCTCAGTGGTAGAAGATGACAGACCAGAGTAATGGTCTCAAGTTGCAGAGGGGGAGGTTTAGGTTGGATATTAGGAAAAACTTGTTCACTAGTAGGGTGGTGAAGCACTGGAATGGGTTACCTAGGGAGGTGGTGGAATCTCCTTCCTTAGAGGTTTTTAAGGTCAGGCTTGACAAAGCCCTGGCTGGGATGATCTAGTTGGGGTTGGTCCTGCTTTGAGCAGGGGGTTGGACTAGATGACCTCCTGAGGTCCCTTCCAACCCTGAGATTCTATGATTCTATGATTCTAGCAGAACTACGGTCCAAAAGGCGAAATGCCAATACATATGCCAAAGTCTCCAAGGGCATGCAGGACAGAGGCTACAACAGGGATGCGCAACAGGAACTCAAGGAAGCCTACCAAAAAAACAGAGATGCAAACAGCCGCTCTGGATCAGAGCCCCAGACATGCCGCTTCTATGATGAGCTGCATGCCATTCTAGGGGGTGCAGCCAGCACTGACCCACCCATGTGGTATGACTCCGTATGTGGATCATCAGAAACCACCGAGGAGCATTTTCGGGAAGAGGAAGATGATGATAATCATGCTCAAAATAGCGCACAGACACAGCAAGGAAGCGGAGAAGCCCTTTTCCCCGAGAGCCAGGAACTCTTTGTCACCCTGGAGCCAGTACCCTACGAACCCACTCAAGGCATGCTTGATGCCGGAGAAGGGACCTCTGGTGAGTGTACCTCTGTGAAAGTAATACATGTTTTATAAACAAGCGTGTTTAATGATTAATTTGCGGCCAGTACAGCTACAGATACTGGAAAAGTCTGTTAACATGTTCGGGGATGGAGCGGAAATCCTCCGGGGACATCTCCAGAAAGCTCTCCTGGATGTACTCCCAAAGCCTGTGGAAAAGGTTCCTGGGGAGGGCAGCCTTATCCTGTGCTCCGTGGTAACACACTCTACCACGCCAGGCCAGTCGCACGTAGTCTGGAATCATGGCATTGCAAAGTATGGCGGCGTATGGTCCCGGTGTTTACTGGCATTCAAGCAACATCTGTTCTTTATCTGTCTGTGTTATCCTCACAAGAGTGATATCATTCATGGTCACCTGTTTCAAATAGGGGGATTTTATTAAGGGGGTATTCAGAGGGGTCTGTCCCAGCTGGGCTGTTTGCCTGTGGCTGAACAGAAATCTTCCCCGCTGAGACCCACGCGGTGGGGGGAGGGGGAACAGCGAACATCTTGGATGTGTGTGTGTGTGTGTGTGAGGGAGGGTGTCGATTAGGTTCGTGCTGCACGTTAACCCGAAAACCGCCGCCCCTCCTTTTTCAATTGCCAACCCTTTTTAAATTGCCAGCCCAAAGGCTGTTTGTTATGGGAAATGAGGGTGTTGCTGTTTGAAACCATTCCCACATGTTATGAAGGTTAAAGAAGCCTATAGACTGTGGCTTACCATGGCTGCCTGCAAGCCAAATTCTGTTGCCCGCCGGACCTGCTTGTGTGATCTCTCACACCAAACCGGCAGACCCTCAATATAACAGGCAAAGTGCAACTTTGGACCAAATGCACATGTGCTATGTAATGTTTGGAGCATTGTTCTCTAATATGTGTCTTTTAAACTACTCCTCTCCCGTTTGTTTCCTCCCGCAGCTGCAAATGTTTCAACGCCACCCCTTTCATCACTGTCCCAGTGGCTAGCGAAGATTAGAAGTAAAAAAAAAGGAATCGAGACGATATGTTCTCAGAGCTCATGCAATCCTCCCACACTGAAACTGCCCAGCAGAATGCGTGGAGGCAGACACTGTCGGAGTCCAGGAAGGCAGAATTTGATCGCGCGGACAAGTGGCATGCTGAAGACAATGACTGGCAGGATGAAGAGAGACAGCGACGGGATGAAGAGAGTAGGTGGCGTCAGCGTGCAGAGAGAAGGCAGGATGCAATTCTGAGGCTACTGGAGGATCAAACGGAAATCCTCCAGCTTATGGCTGAGGAAAGGCATATGGTTCAGGAAAGGCCGCCTGAGCCCAGACCGCCGCTACAGCTCCTGTGTAACCAACAGCCCTCCTTCCCGAGTCCCATAACCTCATCCCCAAGACGCCCAAGAACGCGTTTGGGCGGCCTCCGTGCACCCAACCACTCAAGCCAAGAGAACAGTCCAAGCAACAAAAGGCTGGCATTCAATAAGTTTTAAAGTGCTGTGTGTCCTTGTCCTTCCCTCATCCCCTCCTCCACTGCCCATCCTGGTGCTTCCCTTCCTCCACCACCCATCCTGGTGCTTCCGTTCCCCCACCACCCATCCCGGGCGACCGTGGCAGTTACCCCCATAGTTCCCCGCCCGCTTTTTTTTAAATGAATTAATAAAGAATGCCTGATTTTTAAGCAACAATGACTTTATTGCTTCTGCAAGCGGTGACCGAGGAGGGGAGGGCAGGGCGGTTTGGTTAAAGGGAAATAGAGTGAATGAAGGGGCGGGGCTTTTCATTACTGGGGAAAAACAGAACTTTTACACAGCATCCTGGCCATTCATGAAACTGGTTTTCAAAGCTTCCCTGATGCGCAACACACCCTGCTGTACTCTTGTAATAGCCCTGGTGTCTGGCTGCGCATAACCAGCGGCCAGGTGATTTGCCTCAACCTCCCACCCCACCATAAATGTCTCCCCCTTACTCTCACAGATATTGTGGAGCGCACAGCAAGCAGTAATAATAATGGGAATATTGGTTTCACTGAGATCTAACCTAGTCAATAAACTGCACCAGCGAGCTTTTAAACGCCCAAATGCACATTCCACCACTATTCTGCACTTGCTCAGCCTATAGTTGAAAAGGTCCCGACTACTGTCCAGGCTACCTGTGTATGGCTTCATGAGCCACGGCATTAAGGGGTAGGCTGGGTCCCCAAGGATAACTATAGGTATCTCAACATCCCCAACGGTTATTTTCTGGTCTGGGAAGAAAGTCCCTTGCTGCAGCAGCTGAAACAGACCAGAGTTCCTGAAGATGCGAGCGTCATGTACCTTTCCCAGCCATGCCATGTTGATGTTGGTGAAACGTCCCTTATGATCCACTAGTGCTTGCAGCACTATTGAAAAGTAACCCTTTCGGTTTATGTACTCGCTGGCTTGGTGGTCCGGTGCCAAGATAGGGATATGGGTTCCGTCTATCACCCCACTACAGTTTGGGAACCCCACTGCTGCAAAGCCATCCAGTATGAGCTGCACATTTCCCAGACTCACAACCCTTGGTACTAGCAGCTCGGTGACCGCCTTGGCTACTTGCATCACAACAGCCCCCACTGTAGATTTTCCCACTCCAAATTTATTCGCGACTGACTGGTAGCTGTCTGGCATTGCAAGCTTCCACAGGGCTATCGCCAGTCACTTCTCTACTGTGAGGGCTGCTCTCATCTTGGTGTCCTGGCGCTTCAGGGCAGGGGAAAGCAACTCACAAAGTTCCATGAAAGTGCCCTTACGCATGCGAAAGTTTCGCAGCCACTGGGATTCATCCCAGACCTGCAGCACTATGTGGTCCCACCAGTCTGTGCTTGTTTCCCGGGCCCAGAATCAGCGTTCCACTGTATCAACAAGCCCCATCAACAAGCCCGCATGATGTCCACCTTGCGGGGGGGCCTTTTTTGAGAGAGGTCTGTGTCCATGTTCTCATCACTGTCCTCAGGGCGCAGCTGTCGCCTCCTCGCCTGCTGTAGCTGTAGCAGCTCCTGGTTCTCGTTCTCCATATACTCCTGGACAATGCGCGTGGTGTTCATAACGGCGATAACAGCCGCGGTGATCTGATCGGCGGGTGGATAACAATGGTGTCAGCAATATGGCGCCCGCATGAAAAAAGGTGCGAAAGGATTTTGGGTTCCCCCCTCCGCTGCTTTCTCAGAGGGAGGGGGGAGCAAGGGTTAGGCTCCTTTCCTTTTAACAGCAGATGGTACAATATGCCAGGAAGCAAGGGTTAGGCGCCTTCCCTTCTAGCTGCAGATGATTCAATAGGCTTGATATCCATCATCATCGCCTGGCCCCCTCAAAGATTGAACTCGCAACCCCAGGTTTAGCAGGCCAATGCTCAGACTGCCGAGCTATCCCTCTGGCCTATATTATAGCGCAACTGAATCTCCAATAGACCTAATGTCCAGGCGTACGCTGGCTCCATGCTTGCCATAGCAAACATGGAAACCACTGACTGCTGAGCTATCCCTCTGCCCGTGTTCCAGGCAGTACTGAATCTCCCTTAAACAAAACATAAAAAAGAGAATATCCAGAGTCACTCTGGTCACTCCCATTTATGTCCAAGCGCCCCCGGCCAGCCACACCATAGGCTGGCCAGGAGCACACAGGGGATGATGAATTTAAAGCCTATTGCACAATCTGCAGCTAGAAGGCAAGGACCTTCTGCTGTGTAGTCCCACAACTATGACCATTTATGGCATATTGCACCATCTGCTGCTAGAAGCAAAGGAGTTTATGCTGTGTAGTCCCACGACTACCACCCTGAGGCGGAATGGTCGCCTGAGGATTGAACTCACAAGCCTGGGTTTAGCAGGCCAACGCTCAGAGCGCTGAGCTATCCCTCTACCCGTATTACAGCATGACTGAATCCCCACTAGACCTAATTTCCAGGCCTACGCTGGAGATGTACGGTAATTGTGAGCTGAGCAGGCTTCCGTAGCAAACCCGGAAACCCCGGAAAAAAGGCGCGAAAAAGATTGCTTTCATGGAGGGAGGGAGGGACGTTTGATGGCTTGACGACATGTACCCAGAACCACCAGCGACAATGTTTTCTGCCCCATCAGGCTTTGGGATCGCAGCCCAGAATTCCAATGGGCAGCGGAGACCGCGGGAACTGTGGGATAGCTACCCGCAATGCAACGCTCCGAAAGTCGACGCTAGCCCCGATACTGTGGACACAGTCCATCGACCTCATGGTCTTAATGCTCTTTAGTGGGGACACACACAATCGATTCCATAAAATCGGGTTTTAAAATATCGACTTCTATAATTTCGACCTAATTCTGTACTGTAGACGTACCCTTAGAAGCCTAAGGCCTTGGCTACACTTACGAGTTACAGCGCAATAAAACTGCCGGCAGCGCTGTAACTCTTTAACTGGCTACACTTGCAAGGCACGTGCAACGCTGTATCTCCTCAGATACAGCGCTGCATGTACTCCACCTCCCCGAGAGGAATAACCACTGTTGTGAAGTGGGTGGAATGTTGGTCTTTCAGTGTAGCCGAGGAACAACGCAGTTACTGATCTCCGGAAGCTGCTTTGTTTTGAAACGACACTTCCGCGTTGGAGTTCAGAGCTCCGTTCTTGAGGTGCTTTACAAAAAACCAAACACAGCTACTGTTTGCAGGCGGGGGGTGGGGGGGAAGAGGGGAGGGGCTCCGTTAGGAATGCTGGCAGCAAACTTGCCTTGGACAGAGACGGCGGGGGGGGGAAGGCTCCGTTTCCTCTCTTTTATCTGCTCTTTAAAAACAAACAAAGCCCCTGCTGTTTGCTTTCAGTGATTGAGAGAGAGGCAGGGGATGTGGAGGTGTGGAAATAATGAGCTGACACTCTGTGGAGATTTCAGAAACCCACTCTCTCTCCCAACACATTCCGTGTCAAAGTCCCCCTCACCCCCCCCATTTGAAAAGCACGTTGCAGCTACCTGAATGCCCATAATGCACTGCTCCCAATACAGCTGCAAGTGCCACAAATGTAGCCACGTCAGTGCTAGTTACTGCGCTGGCGGCTGCCAGTGTGGACAGGCTGCAGCGCTTTCCCTACTCAGCTGTACGAACACAGGTTTAACTAACAGCGCTGTACAGCTGCAAGTGTAGCCAAGGCCTAAGTCCCATTCAAAGTAAGTCACAGAGATCCTTTTGAAAATGTAATCCCCCATAGCTTGTATACAGCGCTTGCATTGTTTTCAAAGACCAGGGATTAGATTCCTTTTCCATCTTAAGTGAAAACTCTGAGACATTTCTGGTCCACCAGTTCTTTCAGAGAAACAGATGACAGTTTCAGTGGGCTCCAAGGCTATAATATGGCCAGCAGTGAAGAGAACTCAGTACCTTAACTCCCTCTGCTTCTGGGAAATGCCTCTAGTGAAGGTTCTCAAATGTGCTTTGAAGGCCCCAATTCTGAGACCTACAGAGGTGAAAAATTTAGTTAATAGGGTTTTAATTACCTGCTTCTCTTTATGGAAGGTGGGATTTTCCAAAACCCCTAAGTAATTTAGGAGTACAGGTCTCACTGAGAGTCAATGGGACCTGTGCTCTTAAGTTGAGGTGAGCAAATAGGTGATTTTTTCCAGCCAAATCTATTCCCCATTTTGACCTGAAACTGTTTTTTTTCAGTGAATAAACCATTTGTCCAAAACAAAACAACAACAAATGGCCCAGCTCTACTCCTAAGTCTCTGAAATCTGATCCTCAGTAAAAAGCATTATTGTTTTACTAAATCTAAGGTAAACCCTCTTTCATTGCAGAAAGGATGTCTAATTACAAAGTGTGCACAAGCAGTTTATTTTGCCTGCTTCTCTCTTTCATAAGACCAGAAAATTAAATATCTGGTTGGCTTAAGGAGCGGATGGGTTTATTCTTGCTAATAACCAAGAGCTCTGTCAGCTCCATTTGTTTTTATGGCCAAATTGATTTTTACATCTCATTGTTCTTGGGAGGAACCAGGCATGACATTAAAGGCAACAGAACAACCTAACAATCACTGTGGGGAATGCTGCTAAATAAATTCACACATTGCAGACAAGGAAATGGGGGAACTGAGACTTCTCTAGGGGAAACCAGGGTCCTTTCCTCCCAGTCGAGAGGACTGACAAAGCCTATGTGAATCCATATATCCATAGTTCACATACACACTTGGTAGGAGCAGCTGCCCCTTGAACTCCCAAAGCATTCTTGATATTAACAGAAGGACTTTGAATATGAACAGGGTTCTTCATGTATTCTTATAAAAGCATATTTAAAAGATGAGAAAGCAATGTATTTTTTTCTCTCTCCCTACATGCCAACAACTGAGACAGAATATGACAAAGTAGAGGGAAATATATTTCATAATTGTGGAGGATTAAAAAAAAATTGGAGGTATTTCTGGCATATTTCCAGGATTTGAAAGATCATTTTGGGGTTAAAATCCACATGAGGTGCACAGTGATAAGAAAATGGTTTTTCGTCAGTTATAGCTATTTCTCTTTTTACGTTAACTGTTGTCATTAGTGATTGCACTGGGACAAAACAGAAAAAAAAATCTTCAAATACTAGCGTTGTTCCTGGCTCTTTATTCACAATCACAGGATAATCACTGATGTCTGGTTTCACTCTGGAAACAGTTTCAGGGTTTGTTTTCTAAAAATCCTTGTATCCCCTTTCCCCCCCCTATTTTCTTAGAATGAATTTAAATTCTCATGGAAGCTGGCAGCACTGCCTAGCGCCTGACAGATACAGCTCATCCTTGTAGTGCACCTCTGTCTTGAGCATGGCTATAACCCAATTTTAGACATTTCTGAACTGAATTATGCTTCTTTTACACTACAATTATAACTGAGTCACCACTACAAAAGTTGGGAATCTTGTTACAACCACAGTTTCCCCCAGCTCTGATTACAACATGATTAGCATTTGTAGTGTAGACAGGACCCTAACCAAAACCCCATAACCGAGTTAAGCCTTGGGGGGAGGGATAGCTCAGTGGTTTGAGCATTGGCCTGCTAAACTCAGGGTTGTGAGTTCAATCCTTGAGGGGGCCATTTAGGGATCTGGGGCAAAAATTGGGGATTGGTCCTGCTTTGAGCAGGGGGTTGGACTAGATGACCTCCTAAGGTCCCTTCCAACTCTGATATTGCTGGTCTACAATTTTTGAGAAGTCATCTGCTTCAGAGATAAAATGTGCTATTTAGTATGTATTTTGATGTGCTGAATTCAAATATGACAATTAACACAACTGATTGGCTACTGTTTCTAAGATATTTAAGTTTTTACATTTTATGTCTATGTATATTGTGTAGATAGTAGTTTTAATCATAAATTGTAAACCTAGGTCTTTTCGTGTGTTTATGGTTGCTTTACATGATACTATTTCACCAGTCCTGTTTATGTAACACTTTAAAAATCAGCAAAGGGGTTATATAAATAAAATGTATTATGAAACAAAAGGTAAAAAACTATTATGTACATAGTTTAGTCCTATTCAGTGTCTACTCGGCGCTTCTTGGCTTGTCTCTTGTATTCATTAAATGGAGCATCTCTTGTCACTGTCCAGCAATAGTCTGCAAGCATTGATGGGCTCCATTTGCCCTGATAGCGTTTCTCCATTGTTGCAATGTCCTGGTGAAATCGCTCGCCGTGCTCGTCGCTCACTGCTCCGCAGTTCGGTGGAAAAAAATCTAGATGAGAGTGCAAAAAATGTATCTTTAGTGACATGTTGCAACCAAGGCTTTTGTATGCCTTGAGGAGGTTTTCCACCAACAACCTGTAGTTGTCTGCCTTGTTGTTTCCGAAAAAATTTATTGCCACTAACTGGAAGGCTTTCCATGCCTTTTTTTCCTTGCCACTCAGTGGATGGTCAAATGCATCATCTCAAAGAAGTTCACGAATCTGAGGACCAACAAAGACACCTTCCTTTATCTTAGCTTCACTTAACCTTGGAAATTTTCCATGGAGGTACTTGAAAGCTGCTTGTGTTTTGTCAATGGCCTTGACAAAGTTCTTCATCAGACCTGGCTTGATGTGTAAGGGTGGTAACAAAATCTTCCTTGATTCAACAAGTGGTGGATGCTGAACACTTTTCCTCCCAGGCTCCAATGACTGTCGGAGTGGCCAATCTTTCTTGATGTAGTGGGAATCTCTTGCACGACTATCCCATTCGCAGAGAAAACAGCAGTACTTTGTGTATCCAGTCTGCAGACCAAGCAAGAGAGCAACAACCTTCAAATCGCCACAAAGCTGCCACTGATGTTGGTCATAGTTTATGCACCTCAAAAGTTGTTTCATGTTGTCATAGGTTTCCTTCATATGGACTGCATGACCAACTGGAATTGATGGCAAAACATTGCCATTATGCAGTAAAACAGCTTTAAGACTCGTCTTCGATGAATCAACGAACATTGACAAGGGGGGGAGGGATAGCTCAGTGGTTTGAGCATTGGCCTGCTAAACCCAGGGTTGTGAGTTCAGTCCTTGAGGGGGCCCTTTAGGGATCTGGGGCAAAAATATGTCAGGGGACAGTACTTGGTCCTGCTAGTGAAGGCAGGGGACTGGACTCAATGACCTTGAAAGGTCCTTCCAGTTCTAGGAGATTGGCATATCTCCATTTATTTTATTTAATTTATTTAACAGTCTCCACTCATCTGGATCGTGACCAATGTTGAGGGCTGCCATCACACCATCGATGTTGTTGCAGGCTACAAGATCACCTTCCATGAAGAAGAATGGGACAAGATCGTTTTGACGGTCACGGAACATGGAAACCCTAACATCCACTGCTGTAGTCTGGAGCCCAAAAGCTCTGCCTTACTCTTGGGTAGTTCCAAATCCCTGACAAGGTCATTCAGTTCACCTTGTGTTATGAGGTGTGGTTCAGAGGAGGAGGATGGGAGAAAATGTGGGTCCTATGACATTGATGGTTCAGGACCAGAAGTTTCATCCTCTTCCTCTGCCTCGTATGATTCAAGTGAGAATAATTCTGGTGCATCATGAACCGGCAGTCCTTCTCCGTGGGGTACTGGGCATATAGCTGATGCTGCTCACAAACAGGGAAGAAATAGTAGAGGAAGCAATAGTGGATGGGAACCTGGGAGGCAGTGACCCTGAGATGGTAGAGTTCAGCATCCTGACACAAGGAAGAAAGGAGAGCAGTAGAACAGAGAGCCTGGACTTCAGAAAAGCAGACTTTGACTCCCTCAGGGAGCTGATGGGCAAGGTCCCCTGGGAGAATAACATGAGGGGGAAAGGAGTCGAGGAAAGCTGGCTGTATTTTAAAGAATCCTTATTGAGGTTGCAGGAACAAACCATCCTGATGTGTAGAAAGAAAAGTAAGTATGGCAGGCGACCAGCTCGTCTTAAACACAAAAAAGCAGCTTACAAGAAGTGGAAGATTGGACAAATGACCAGGGAGGAGTATAAAAATATTGTTCAGGCATGCAGGAGTGAAATTAGGAAGGCCAAATCACACTTGGAGTTGCAGCTAGCTGGAGATGTTAGGAGTAACAAGAAGGGTTTCTTCAGGTATGTGAGCAACAAGAAGAAAGTCAAAGAAAGTGTGGGCCCCTTGCTGAATGAGGGAGGGAACCTAGTGACAGAGGATGTGGAGAAAGCTAGTGTACTCAATGTTTTTTTGCCTCTGTCTTCACAGACAAGGTCAGCTCCCAGACAGCTGCACTCCGCAGCACGGTATGGGGAGGAGGTGACAAGCCCTCTGTGGAGAAAGAAATAGTTCGGGACTATTTAGAAAAGCTGGACGAGCACAAGTCCATGGGGCCGGATGCACTGCATCCGAGGGTGCTAAAGGAGTTGGCCGATGTGATTGCAGAGCCATTGGCCATTATCTTTGACAAATCATGGCAATCGGGGGAGGTCCCGGATGACTGGAAAAAAGCTAATGTAGTGCCCATCTTTAAAAAAGGGAAGAAGGAAGATCCGGGGAACTACAGGCCAGTCAGTCTCACCTCAGTCCCTGGAAAAATCATGGAACAGGTCCTCAAGGAATCAATTCTGAACCACTTAAAGGAGGGGAAAGTGATCAGGAACAGTCAGCATGGATTCACCAAGGGCAAGTCATGCCTGACTAACCTAATTGCCTTCTATGATGAGATAACTGGCTCTGTGGATGAGGGGAAAGCAGTGGATGTGCTATTTCTTGACTTTAGCAAAGCTTTTGATACAGTCTCCCACAGTGTTCTTGCCAGCAAGTTAAAGAAGTATGGGCTGGATGAATGGACGGTAAGGTGGATAGAAAACTGGCTGGATGGTCGTGCTCAACGGGTAGTGATCAATGGCTCCATGTCTAGTTGGCAGCCAGTATCAAGTGGAGTGCCCCAAGGGTCGGTGCTGGGGCCGGTTTTGTTCAATATCTTCATTAACGATCTGGAGGATGGTGTGGACTGCACCCTTAGCAAGTTTGCAGATGACACTAAACTGGGAGGAGTGGTTGATACGCTGGAGGGTAGGGATAGGATACAGAGGGACAAATTAGAGGATTGGGCCAAAAGAAATCTGATGAGGTTCAACAAGGAGAAGTGCAGAGTCCTGCACTTAGGACGGAAGAATCCCATGCACTGCTACAGACTAGGGACCGAATGGCTGGGCAGTGGTTCTGCAGAAAAGGACCTAGGGGTTACAGTGGACAAAAAGCTGAATATGAGTCAACAGTGTGCCCTTGTTGCCAAGAAGGCTAATGGCATTTTGGGCTGTATAAGTAGGGGCATTTCCAGCAGATTGAGGGACGTGATCATTCCCCTCTATTCGGCACTGGTGAGGCCTCATTTGGAGTACTGTGTCCAGTTTTGGGCCCCACACTACAAGAAGGATATGGATAAATTGGAAAGAGTCCAGCAGAGGGCAATAAAAATGATTAGGGGGCTGGAGCACATGACTTATGAGGAGAGGCTGAGGGAACTGGGATTGTTTAGCCTGCAGAAGAGAAGAATGGGGATTTGATAGCTGCTTTCAACTACCTGAAAGGGGGTTACAAAGAGGATGAATCTAGACTGTTCTCAGTGGCAGAAGATGACAGAAGAAGGAGTAATGGTCTCAAGTTGCAGAGGGGGAGGTTTAGGTTGGATATTAGGAAAACCTTTTTCACTAGTAGGGTGGTGAAGCACTGCAATGGGTTACCTAGGGAGGTGGTGGAATCTCCTTCCTTAGAGGTTTTTAAGGTCAGGCTTGACAAAGCCCTGGCTGGGATGGTTTAGTTGGGTTTGGTCCTGCTTTGAGCAGGGGGTTGGACTAGATGACCTCCTGAGGTCCCTTCCAACCCTGAGATTCTATGATTCTATTAATGTTTGGATAATGCACAGTCCACTTTTTCTTCTTTGACACACCTTTCCTAACTGGAGGCACCATGCAGAAGTAACAATTGCTGGTATGATCTGTTGGCTCTCTCCAAATCATTGGCACTGCAAAAGGCATAGATTTCCTTTTCCTGTTCAACCACTGGTGAACATTTGTTGCACAAGTGTTGCAGCATATGTGTGGGGCCCACCTCTTGTCCTGATCTCCAATTTTGTAGCCAAAATAAAGGTGATAGCATAGTGGTTATACTGCGCTTTTGTGATGCAAAAGTCACTTCACCACAAACATAGCAGAAGTTATCTGCACTGTTCACACAAGTACGAGGCATCTCTGCTCACTTTGGCTAAACAGAAATGTGTCCCTTTGCAAAATCAAACTGACAAATAAGAGAGCACGACACTATATGATTTCTAGAGCTGATATAGGGCAATTTGTTCAGCAGAGTGATGTAAGCTTTGTTATGATTGCATCATCCATGACTTCTAGGAATAACATGATGCTATTCATATCATGTATGACGCAATACCAGCTTCAGATTGCATCATTCATTGTTTTGCCTAAAAAGCAAGTACTGTCCAAACCCAGTCATAGATTTATTCATAGATCCAGTCAAAGATGTATTTTAGTAATTTCTGGTTTAAATTGAGATCCCTTCCCTTTATAACTCACTTATCCTCCGCCATTCCCAAGTCAAGGGTGGTATATACTGACCCAATAGCATGTCTTGAAAACTAGAGCCAATCAACAATTTTCGTTCTCAGTGACCCAGAATTAGTAAAGTTTGACTACATTTATTTCAGAAGCATTTTGGCTGTAGAGCAGTGTATTCTATGATTCTATGAACACACAGGCTTAGCATAGGTACTAAGGCTAACTCTGCAGTTAAAAGACTAGACGTGGCAAAGCAGGAGCAATGTCCAGCCCTGCTCACTGTGGGCAAGTCATTTAAAGCTCTCTGTGCCTCAGTCTCCCAACTGTCATATAGAACTGGTTGGAAATTTTTGAACTAAGTTTTTTTGATCAGAAAATGCCAATTTGTTGAAACCGAAACTTTTCACAGAAACATGTCAGATTACCTAAAATTTTCTCAGGAGCAGACTGGAATTTCTGGTCCAAATCGGGGTTGGGAGAAGGAAGAGAGAGAAAATAACCAACAACCCCATGATAAAGGCACTTCCCTGGGAGACTCAGATTCAGATTCCCTGCTCTGATTCAGGCATAGTAGGGACATGCATAAAGACAAAATTCTTCATTCTACAGCATACTGATTACATCTCAAATGTTGGGGTTTTTTTAGTCTGTGGATGGGACCTGCCAATGGTCGGTCTCCCTCTTTCTGTTGTTTTGACAAAACTTTTCCAAAGGTCTTGGTTTCATTTTGCACTGGAATGGAAACTAATGTCAAAACCCTCAATCTTTTTGTGAAACAGCCTTTTTGTTCTCTGGCCAGCCTTGGTGCTAATAATCCTTCTTTCGTCTCTTTTGGTTGTAAGATCGTTGGAGCAGGGATAACAGCTTATCTGCTTTTTAGGGTGCTGTTATTGAAATGCTGTGTACCCCCAATTATCTGAACAGAGGAGGGGGGCATGGATTTTATTTGGCTAATCAGAGTTTGGTTAATTGAGATGTCAGGAGCCATTCAGCAGTGGGGTAGCCTCCCTGGTGACTGAGGAGGTGGAAGGGGCCTCATGACCTAGCTCATCTTCACAGTCCTGGCCAGGTGTCTCTGCAGAGGGTGTGTTTCTCATGTGTTTCATGCTGGGAGGCAAGGCAGGGATGTGTATAATGTGGCAATTCAGATCATAGGGTTTTGGCTAAATGGGAGTATACTGCAATGCAAATTGTTCTATGTAATTCTGGGAATAGGTGCCACGTGGAATATTGTTAGACTCCGGTAGGACCACAAGGAGCTGGTATGGGATCATTCAGCACAGAATAGTTGTGCTTGTGTAGTTATGCACCTTTTCAGTATAGGCATCAAAGTGGTTATAGCCTGAGTGAAGCCCAAGAAAGGACTGCAGGTTTTAATCCTGTACAACTCAGCTAACTAGACAAATCAGCTTTAGCTCTGTGCAACCATTTGCAGGACACACCTAGCTGCATGGTGAAGGGAATGGCTAGTCCAAGCTCTTCAATCTCTCACATTTTGTATGGTCCCATTGTAATCTCAGGCCTTTCCCTTGTGAGCCATAGAGCAGCAATGCATTTCCTCATTGCTATAGTTAATATTGGGAATGAATGTCTAGCCTGGTTGTTTGCACTCTTTGTTAATGGACGGGCATCAGTGATGCTGTATGCACAGTGCCTGGAATAAAGTTTGCTAGCTCTTATTTGTAGTACAGTGGTGCTCTGAGGCACCCACTGTGCTAGGAACTGTAAATACACATAGCAAGAGAGAGGCCCTGCCCCAAAAGAGCTTGCAACCTAAGCAAACGTTATCCCCATTTTACTGTTGTGAAGTTGAGGCACAGAGAGTCTTGACCAAGGTTGCAGAGGGAGTGTGGTGGAGACAGGGAACAAATCCAGGTATCCTGGTTGACTTAACCATGAGATCGTTATTATCTCTAGTAACTGTAGGATCAGCCCATGTGGAGTGGTAGTTGAGCCACACAAAAAGAGTGGCTATTTGTATATGTTCATTTTGCCACATCGTTTTGGAAATCTTGATAGAAAAATGAGATTTGGAATCTGGAAGGCAATCTCTTTTAGACTGTAACAGTTTCAAGTTGGATATAAAACGACTTGATATAAACTGGATAGCAAAGGCTAGATGTGAAATACCATTTGTAGCTAATTTTGCCCAAAGCTGGATTTTAGTTATCTGCATGTGTGCAATTTGCTGTTGCCATCACCAGTTGTAGATTTCCACAGTGAGGCTGTAGATCCCATTCACAGGTCTGAGATTAAATTAATATTCTGTTTGCATCAGGAATTTTCTGTTTTGTGTGTGTGTATGTCCTTGCTGTCTCAATATCAGTTTTCTGGCCAGCTGCAATCAGATTTTTACTCAGCTGGGACATGAAGCTTTCCTTCGAATCCCTGTGCTCTAGAATATGCTGTCAATACACATGCTGATATAGAAGTCTTTTCCTGTTTCATTTGTATCTGATTCTGGGCCATATTGTCTGCTGGTGTACCTCCATGAACATTAATGGGTTTATGTCAGCAGAGAATTTGGTCCTCTGGGTGACCATTTTCTCATGCAACAGAAAGAACTGAAGTTGTTATACTCCAGAGGACAGGGTGTCTGAGATCGGACCGCTTCCTGTATTCCACTCTGAAAATATGCACCTCAGGAAGGTGGTTGCCTGATTTCTTTACAAGGAGTGGAAGGAGGGTGCCATTTTCTATCTCAGTAGTCGACTGAACATTGTTCATTACAAAAAGAGGTGAGAGTTCTGTGTAGGACAACTAATAATGTTACTATTGTGGGAAGAGCTCCCACCTTTCAGCTTTAAAATGTGGGCTCTCCCAGGCCTCGTCTGACTCAAAGGATTCTACAAAAGAATGCGGTTCTAGGGTCCCATCCTCAGCTAGTGTCAATCAGTGGAGCTCCACATAAATCATAAACCTTCAAGTGTTCCTCTACAGAAGTGGTACCATCCCAAGGTAATACACTTAAAATTCCTGAACTTTAGGTGTAGAAAAGCTATTTGGGTGCATATGCGGTTTTGTGGCTCCTCCTGAGTCCTGTCATGGCAACGAAAGGTCCTTAGCTTTCCAGAAAGAAGGATGCAAAAAAATAATCCCAATCAAACTCTGAAGTATTTCTGTAATTGTTTCTTGGTCCATAGGTAGCATATGCAGAACACATGATGGTCTAGGGCAAAGGATTACCAGCAATCTTTTAGGAAGTGCTACATAATAAACTTGTGAACAATGAGTTTTTTCCCAGTGCATGTCAGTGAAACCTCTCTCCCACCCCATCATGTGTCCCATATATGTATAAAATAATTGGTGTGTTACATAATGGGTGAATTCCTGGCCCAGTCAGAATCAATGGGAGTTTTGCCACTGATTTCATTAGGATCATTGGTTCACCCAATAGATTTGACTTAACAAAGATTTTTGTTAGGGAATGATGTGTAAGCTACAACCTGTTGTTAAAGAGGGAAGCGCCATAATTACTCATCAGTGCCTGAAATTCCCCTTCCGTGGCATGCCCTGAAGCCTTCTGCACAATAGCATGTTCTGCTCCATGGCTAAGGGCCAGAGTTTATGTTTTGTTTACGTAGCAAATGAACGAATAATTCCCATCTGGCTAGAGAAGGGTCACTATTGGTGGTAACTAAGGCCTGGATTTTCAGAGGAGTCAGGCACCCAATCGGCACCCATGAAAACCCCAGCCCAAAACGACATCCAGGATGGAATTCTCAGATACATTTGGGTTAGCAGGTTAGACATGATACTGTTAGCCAGGCTTGTATCCCCCACTGCTCTTACCACTTTGTCTGAATCTGCTGGGCAACATCCCTCCATGTTTGAACCTGACGGGGACAATCTTTCCCAATGGCCTTGCTCAGAAATTCTCCATCAGACTTGTTGCTGCTGCCCCACCAATGACGAAGGGAATGCCTTGCTGATTGGACGTGTCGTAACAGGCTCTTAACATCATTTGCACCCCACTCTTATCGCTTTGCATTGCAACTTCCTGATGGCAGACTCGTGCAGAGTGTTTGCCAGGAGCATATCTTTCACAAAAATCTTGTGCCGTGACCGTGTCCGCAGTCTGGCATGTTTCCACCCACATACAATTTACCTTTGTATGTACCTCTCCTGTAATTAGCGGTGGGTGAGTCACCAAACAGTTGGAACTGTGGTTTGGCTTAGATAAGCACCCAAATCCATAGGCTTTTCCAGGCCTCTTGAGGATGCAAAACCAAGTTAGAAACCTCACCTCATCGGCTTGTACTGCTGTATTTCAGCACTGGAGATTCCAGCTGGCACCAGACACTCCAAGGCAGGCAAACAAGAAGAGAGAGAAAAAGATGCATAGATTGTAAAGAACTAGAGACCAGTACAGTCATCAAGTCTGACCTCAAGTATCATACAGGCCAGTGAATTCCATCCCAGGATTTCTGCAGTGAAGGGAATTGTTCTTTCCTGTGAAAACATAGGGACCAAGCGGAAAAGAATTCTGCAAGTAGCTTCATTCAGGGTCAGCTTGGGAAAGATCTGGGGAAAAGAGAGGTCATTTTATTCAGACCTGCTTGCCCACGCCTGGTGGAGCACTTTACCTTTTGCCATGCCTAACCCACCCCACAAAGCAGGAGTGGCTCAATGCCGAAAGAGACTGGATGGAAATGAAGCGGATGAGCCAAAGGATAACTATTAATAGTCATCAGACACAAGGCTCTCCAAAGCCAAAGCCTGGCTTTGCCATGGGCTCCTTGTGTGAGCTTGAGGAGGTCTGAGTAAGAACCACCTTCTCCGAAGGGTGCTGAGAAGATGACTGTGCGGTGTTTATATCCTACAGTCATGGGGCTTGTCCAAGCAGATGGGTTGGAAGCTCTCCAGGGCAGGGATTGTCCCTGATCTGTTTGTACCGTGACTAGCATAATGGGACCAGGTTCCCAACGGGGGCATTCTCATTCATAACATAAATACTTGCTATTAATAGAACAGTATAAGAGCAGGGTCGGGGCACTTGTTTAATGGAACCTATACAGAAGGCCCTCCATGAAAGTGTCTGTTCAAGTCCCTCCGTGTCTCTCTATGCAAGGCCTTTCCTCCGGGATTACCCATCTCTGACCACTTGCTCTTCCCCTTTTAAAGCAGTAATTCCTTCTGCTGTTTGATCATATCAGCAGATCGCTTGGCCCATTTAGACCAATTTCCTGTAAATAGTCTTCTAATGGCCTGATGCTGAGTCCCTTGATGCCTCCTTGAAAAACCACTTACTTAGATGCCTGAATGTGGATTTAGGAGCCTACATTTAGGTGCCAAACTGCCTGAGCTTCAATCACCACCCCATCTTTCAAAAGCTGAGCCCCACAAAGTACACGGCTCTCGGGCTGTGAGTCGTGGGTACTACAGGAATGCCGAAGGAATGGACTAGACTTACTCCCTGCTTTTAATCATTTGCTCCTCTGACTCAGAGCTTTGAAGCATTCACTATGGCAAGGATGCTGAGAGAGGGGGAACTAGAAATGGAGAAAGGTGACAATCCAGTCCATTTACAAGCAGAGCTACACCTGAGAAATAAATTTTCATTTTTCTCTGGCATTTGACTAAGCCAATTATTTTGTTTGCCCTGGAGGTCGATCTAAGGCGGCTGAGGAAAAGGTCTCTTAAGTACTAAAGCAGAACATGTCAGGAAAAATGCTAGGACCTCTAAGTGGGAGAAAGACTGGCAGGAGATTTCATTTTCAGTTCTCCCTGAAGGCTTTTACCTTCTGAGCCCAGAAAAGGCCAAAGGGGAATGATTCCAACTCCAGGCTTTCAGCTTCAATACTAATTGAATCTGAACGATTTCCTCCTCTAGGAGAGGGAAGCAGGGATGAGGTTTGCCGATTCAAAGGGGAACTGAAAAGGATCTCAGTTCCCTTTCTTGGCAACACTTGAGGGACAACACTTGAGGGTCTCCTGGCTTCTAGGACAGAAGGTGGAAGAATGCAAACACTGAAACATATTTCAGTTTGTCCTGATTGCCTTTCTTCCCCCCACATGTTTTATTAGGCTTTATAAAGTAATTCTTGGTGCACATTTGTTTGCCATACAATTAAATTTGCTGCCTAGGATATCAGTCTGATGACTATGGGCAAAACTCCCATTGGAAGTTGGCTGTGTGCACAGGGCCAGTGCAAGGATATTTTGCACCCTAGGCAAAACTTCCAATTTGCGCCCCCCCCACCCCATCCACTCCCTCCCACTTCCTGCCCCCCAAAGAACCCCCAACCCATCCAACCCCCCCTGCTCCTTGTCCCCTGATCACCCCCTCCTGGGACCCCTGCCCCTAACCGCCCCCCGGGACCACACCCCCTATCTAAGCCTCCTTTCTCCTTGTCCCCGACTGCCCCCTCCTGAGACCCCCCCCCACCCTAACTGCTCCCCTAGGAACCCATACCCTACCTATCCCCTGACTGCCCCGACCCCTAACCATACCTCCACCCCCTGACAGACCCCCAGGACTCCCACACCTATCCAACTGCTGCTTCTCCCCTGACGGTCCCCCCAGAACCCCCCCAACCCATCTAAACCCCGCTGCTCCCTGCCCCTGACTGCCCCGAACCCTCTCCACCCCCTGTCAGACCCCCGGGACTCCCACACCTATCCAACTGCTGCCTCTCCCCTGACTGCCCACCCCAGAATCCCCCAACCCCTCTCCACCCCCCCCTGACAGCCCCCCTGCTTCCTGACTGCCCCCTCCAGAGATTAATTGCCCCTTCTCCAACCGCCTGGCACGCTATCGTAGACACGCTGCCGGCCACGCTGCTGGCCTCGTTTCCCTGCCGTGCTGGAATGCAGGGGAGGGGGAGGGGAGGAGCTCTAGAGTTGCTGGAGGCTCCGATGCCAGCGGCCGGCCGGCGATCTGGGCTGTGGGGGTCGCGGCTGCTCCCCACTAGCGGCGCCACTGCTTTTGCAGGGCTCCTGCCCCCCCCACCCCCCGCACGCGCCGCACCCGCTCCTCCACTGCTGCAAGCGCGGCGCTCCGGCTCTCGGCGCCCTGAGCAGGGAGGCTGGGACCAGCCCCCGGGCAGGGGGGCGCAACTTTTTGGCACCCCCCCAAATGTTGGTGCCCTAGGCGACCACCTAGTGGTCGCACTGGCTCTGTGTGTGCAATCTTTTAATGTCATCTCTGCATGGTGATCCTTTTTCAGCGCACAGTGGCAGGATTTGCTGTAAGAGGTGAAATTACTATAGTAAGGGGTGGGGGGAGAGGTTTTAGAGAAAAGTCCCAAATCGATGCCCCCCCGCCCCAACAACAATTTTTTAGCATGGACAATTTTTTAGCATGGACAATTAATTTATCTGCAAGAGATCAGACACATGAGGGACCAAAGTTTGCCTTTGCATGGATGTATGTGTGGTTCCTTTGCATCTAAGGGCAGCTTACTATTAGACTCATACAATTTGAGGCCAGAAGGGACCATCATGATCATCTAGTCTGACTTCCTGCACATTGCAGGCCACAGAACCTCACTCACCCACTCCTGTAATAGACTCCTAACCACTGGCTGAGTTACTGACCTTCTCAAATCATGCTTTAAAGACTTAGAATCTCAGGGTTCATAGAATCATCATAGAATCTCAGGGTTGGAAGGGACCTCAGGAGGTCATCTAGTCCAACCCCCTGCTCAAAGCAGGACCAACCCCAACTAGATCATCCCAGCCAGGGCTTTGTCAAGCCTGACCTTAAAAACCTCCAAGGAAGGAGACTCCACCACCTCCCTAGGTAACCCATTCCAGTGCTTCACCACCCTACTAGTGAAAAAGTTTTTCCTAATATCCAACCTAAACCTCCCCCTCTGCAACTTGAGACCATTACTCCTTGTTCTGTCATCTTCTACCACTGAGAACAGTCTAGATCCATCCTCTTTGGAACCCCCTTTTAGGTAGTTGAAAGCAGCTATCAAATCCCCCCTCACTCTTCTCTTCTGCAGGCTAAACAATCTCAGTTCCCTCAGCCTCTCCTCATAAGTCATGTGCTCCAGCCCCCTAATCATTTTTGTTGCCCTCCGTTGGACTCTTTCCAATTTATCCACATCCTTCTTGTAGTGTGGGGCCCAAAACTGGACACAGTACTCCAAATGAGGCCTCACCAGTGCCGAATAGAGGGGAATAATCACGTCCCTCGATCTGCTGGAAATGCCCCTACTTATACAGCCCCAAATGCCAACTAGACATGGAGCCAGTGATCACTACCCATTGAGCACGACCATCTAGCCAGTTTTCTATCCACCTTACCGTCCATTCATCCAGCCCATACTTCTTTAACTTGCTGGCAAGAACACTGTGGGAGACTGTATCAAAAGCTTTGCTAAAGTCAAGAAATAGCACATCCACTGCTTTCCCCTCATCCACAGAGCCAGTTATCTCATCATAGAAGGCAATTAGGTTAGTCAGGCATGACTTGCCCTTGGTGAATCCATGCTGACTGTTCCTGATCACTTTCCCCTCCTTTAAGTGGTTCAGAATTGATTCCTTGAGGACCTGTTCCATGATTTTTCCAGGGACTGAGGTGAGACTGACTGGCCTGTAGTTCCCCGGATCTTCCTTCTTCCCTTTTTTAAAGATGGGCACTACATTAGCTTTTTCCCAGTCATCCGGGACCTCCCCCGATTGCCATGATTTGTCAAAGATAATGGCCAATGGCTCTACAATCACATCGGCCAACTACTTTAGCACCCTCGGATGCAGTGCATCCGGCCCCATGGACTTGTGTTCGTCAAGCTTTTCTAAATAGTCCCGAACTACTTCTTTCTCCACAGAGGGCTGGTCACCTCTTCCCCATACCGTGCTACGGAGTGCAGCTGTCTGGGAGCTGACCTTGTCTGTGAAGACAGAGGCAAAAAAGCATTGAGTACACTAGCTTTCTCCACATCCTCTGTCACTAGGTTCCCTCCCTCATTCAGCAAGGGGCCCACACTGTCCTTGACTTTCTTCTTGTTGCTAACATACCTGAAGAAACCCTTCTTGTTACTCCTAACATCTCCAGCTAGCTGCAACTCCAAGTGTGATTTGGCCTTCCTAATTTCACTCCTGCATGCCTGAACAATATTTTTATACTCCTCCCTGGTCATTTGTCCAATCTTCCACTTCTTGTAAGCTGCTTTTTTGTGTTTAAGACGAGCAAGGATTTCACTGTTAAGCCAAGCTGGTCGCCTGCCATATTTACTTTTCTTCCTACACATCGGGATGGTTTGTTCCTGCAACCTCAATAAGGATTCTTTAAAATACAGCCAGCTTTCCTCGACTCCTTTCCCCCTCATGTTATTCTCCCAGGGGACCTTGCCCATCAGTTCCCTGAGGGAGTCAAAGTCTGCTTTTCTGAAGTCCAGGCTCTGTATTCTACTGCTCTCCTTTCTTCCTTGTGTCAGGATCCTGAACTCGACCATCTCATGGTCACTGCCTCCCAGGTTCCCATCCACTATTGCTTCCTCTACTATTTCTTCCCTGTTTGTGAGCAGCAGGTCAAGAAGAGCTTTTCCCCTAGTTGGTTCCTCCAGCACTTGCACCAGGAAATTGTCCCCTACACTTTCCAAAAACTTCCTGGATTGTTTGTGGACCACTGTATTGCTCTCCCAGCAGATATCGGGGTGATTAAAGTCACCCATGAGAACCAGGGCCTGTGATCTAGTAACTTCTGTTAGTTGCTGGAAGAAAGCCTCGTCCACCTCATCCCCCTGGTCTGGTGGTCTGTAGCAGACTCCCACCACGACATTACCCTTGTTGCTCACACTTCTCAATTTAATCCAGAGACTCTCACGTTTTTCTGCAGTTTCATACTGGAGCTCTGAGCAGTCATACTGCTCTCATACAATGCAACTCCCCCACCTTTTCTGCCCTGCCTATCCTTCCTGAACAGTTTATATCCATCCATGACAGTACTCCAATCGTGTGAGTTATCCCACCAAGTCTCTGTTATTCCAATTACATCGTAGTTCCTTGACTGTGCCAGGACTTCCAGTTCTCCCTGCTTGTTCCCCAGGCTTCTTGCATTTGTGTATAGGCATTTAAGATAACTCACCGATTGTCCTGCTGTCCCAGTATGGGGCAGGAGCCCTCCCCTCTTGCACTCACCTACTTGTGCTTCCTCCCGGTATCCCACTTCCCCACTTACCTCGGGGCTTTGGTCTCCTTCCCCCGGTGAACCTAGTTTAAAGCCCTCCTCACTAGGTTGGCCAGCCTGCTTCCAAAGATGCTCTTCCCTCTCTTCGTCAGGTGGAGCCCATCTCTGCCTAGCACTCCTTCTTCTTGGAACACCATCCCATGGTCAAAGAATCCAAACCCTTCTCTCCGACACCTTCTCTCTGCGTAGCCATTCGTTGACTTCCACGATTCGACGGTCTCTACCCCGGCCTTTTCCTGCCACAGGGAGAATGGACGAGAACACCACTTGCGCCTCAAACGCCTTTATCCTTCTTCCCAGAGCCACGTAGTCTGCAGTAATATGCTCAAGGTCATTCTTGGCAGTATCATTGGTGCCCACGTGGAGAAGCAGGAAGGGGTAGGGATCTGAGGGCTTGATGAGTCTCGGCAGTCTCTCCGTCACATCACGAATCCTAGCCCCTGGCAAGCAGCACACCTCTCGGTTTTCCCGGTCAGGGCGGCAGATAGATGACTCAGGCCCCCTGAGGAGAGAGTCCCCGACCACCACCACCCTCCTCCTCCTCTTGGGAGTGATGGTCGTGGAACCCCCATCCCTAGGACTGTGCATCTCATGCCTTCCAATCAGTGGAGTCTCCTTCTGCTCTGTTCCCTCAGATGTATCATTCACTCCACTCTCTGCACTAGTACCTGTGGAGAGAACATGAAAATGGTTGCTCATCTGAATATGCGTTTCTTGTACATGGACTTGTCTCATACTCTTTCCTCTTCTGGAGGTCACATGCCGCCAATTATCCTTGCTGGCCTTCTGTCCCCGCTGCGCAACCTGCTCTGAATCCTCACACTGTGCCCGCTGAAGCCTATCCTGACGTCTATCCAGGAACTCCTCATTTTCTTTTATGGAACGCAGTGTTGATACTCGTTTCTCCAGACCTTGAATCTTCTCCTCCAATATGGAGATCAGCTTGCACTTTGTACAGACAAAGTCGCTTCTTTCCTGTGGAAGAAAGACAAACATGGCACATCCTGTGCAGGTCACGACAGCGGATCGCTCAGCATCCATAGTCCCTTCCTTCGAAGAGTTTCCTCACTTGTGGCAGAAGCTACTCAGGGAAACCTGCAAGGGGGATGCCGCAGTAGGCTCTCGCCAGGCGAACTCCCAGGCTAACTCCACCTGTTTGCTTCTCTGCTATGCGCTGCTCAGCTGGTTCGCAGCTGACTGACTGTCTTTTTAGAAGAGCCTGGAACGAAGCACTCCCAATTCACACTATTCAAACAGGAAATCAAACAATCAAGCACACGGTCAAAGTGCCAAACTGTCCCCTCAACAGATACTCACTCCCCCGTCTGCAGCCACCTGGTTGCTCTGCCTCTGCCTTTACTTTGGGTTAAAGGAGTTAGGAATGGCAAGGATAGCTTGCCCCCTTCGCACTCCCCTTCCAAACTCCCTCTCAAACTCCCCTGTTTGCAGCTCCTGTTCACAAAGCTCCCTGGTCGCTTGCTCACTGCTTTATAAAGCCCTGGCCTGCCTGATTGATTAGCCCCGCCCCCTGGTGTAGAAGCTCACAGCTTCCAACTGCCAGCCACAGCACACGGTCCTGCAAACAAACAAATGAATGAACACACAGACAGACACAAGTACCCCCAAACACACACTACAGACAGCCACTTACCCCAAGGGTCCTGTATTTGCTCCTGCTTTACCTGGAGCAATTCCTCTCAAACTCCCCTGTTTGCAGCTCCTGTTCGCAAAAAAAAGCTTCCAACTTTTTGGAGTCCCCGACCACCACCACCCTCCTCCACTTGGGAGTGGTGGTCGTGGAACCCCCATCTCTAGGACGGTGCATCTCATGCCTTCCAATCGGTGGAGTCTCCTTCTGCTCTGTTCCCTCGGATGTATCATTCACTCCACTCTCTGCACTAGTACCTGTGGAGAGAACATGGAAACGGTTGCTCATCTGAATATGCGTTTCTGGTACATGGACTTGTCTCGTACTCTTTCCTCTTCTGGAGGTCACATGCCGCCAATTATCCTCACTGGCCTTCTGTCCCTGCTGTGTAGCCTGCTCTGAATCTTCAGAACACTGTGCCCGCTGAAGTCTATCCAGGAACTCCTCATTTTCTCTTACGGAACGCAGGGTTGATACTCGTTTCTCCAGACCTTGAATCTTCTCTTCCAATATGGAGATCAGCTTGCACTTTGTACAAAGTCGCTTCTATCCTGTGGAAGAAAGACAAACATGGCACATATTTTGCAGGTCATGACAGCGGATCGCTCAGCATCCATAGTCTCTTCCTTCTAAGAGTTTCCTCACTTGTGGCAGAAGCTACTCAGGGACACCTGCAAGAGGGATGCCACGGTAGGCTCACTCCAGGCGAACTCCCAGGCAAACTCCTCGTGTTTGCTTCTCTGCTGTTTGCTGCTCAGCTGGTTCGCAGCTGACTGTCTTTTCATAAGAGTCAGGCCCAGCTGGAACAAAGCACTCCCAATTCACACAGTACCTTGACTGATCCCTGAGTAACTCTACTCGTAACCTCCCTGTGTGGGGAGGGATAGCTCAGTGGTTTGAGCATTGGCCTACTAAACCCAGAGTTGTGAGTTCAATCCTTGAGGGGGCCATTTACGGATCTAGGGCAAAAATCTGTCAGGGGACAGTACTTGGTCCTGCTAGTGAAGGCACGGGACTGGACTTGATGACCTTTCAAGGTCCTTCCAGTTCTATGAGATAGGCATATCTCCACTTAAAGAAAATTTAAAGTCCTTACTGCCATTAGACATGTAGTCTGAGCCTTTAAAAAAAAAAAAAGATCAATGGCTCCATGTCTAGTTGGCAGTGGAGTGCCCCAAGGGTTGGTGCTGGGGCCGGTTTTGTTCAGTATCTTCATTAACGATCTGGAGGATGGTGTGGACTGCACCCTTAGCAAGTTTGCAGATGACACTAAACTGGGAGGAGTGGTTGATACACTGGAGGGTAGGGACAGGATACAGAGGGACCTAGACAAATTAGAGGATTGGGCCAAAAGAAATCTGATGAGGTTCAACAAGGACAAGTGCAGAGTCCTGCACTTAGGACGGAAGAATCCCATGCACTGCTACCGACTAGGGACCGAATGGCTGGGCAGCAGTTCTGCAGAAAAGGACCTAGGGGTTACAGTGGACGAAAAGCTGAATATGAGTCAACAGTGTGCCCTTGTTGCCAAGAAGGCTAACGTCATTTGGGGCTGTATAAGTAGGGGCATTTCCAGCAGATCGAGGGACGTGATTATTCCCCTCTATTCGGCACTGGTGAGGCCTCATTTGGAGTACTGTGTCCAGTTTTGGGCCCCACACTACAAGAAGGATATGGATAAATTGGAAAGAGTCCAACGGAGGGCAACAAAAATGACTAGGGGGCTAGAGCACATGACTTATGAGGAGAGGCTGAGGGAACTGGGATTGTTTAGCCTGCAGAAGAGAAGAGTGAGGGGGGATTTGATAGCTGCTTTCAACTACCTGAAATGGGGTTCTAAAGAGGATGGATCGAGACTGTTCTCAGTGGTAGAAGATGACAGAACAAGGAGTAATGGTCTCAAGTTGCAGAGGGGGAGGTTTAGGTTGGATATTAGGCAAAACTTTTTCACTAGTAGGGTGGTGAAGAACTGGAATGGGTTACCTAGGGAGGTGGTGGAATCTCCTTCCTTAGAGGTTTTTAAGGTCAGGCTTGACAAAGCCCTGGCTGGGATGATTTAGTTGGGTTTGGTCCTGCTTTGAGCAGGGGGTTGGACTAGATGACCTCCTGAGGTCCCTTCCAACCCTGAGATTCTATGATTCTATGATCTTTATGAAGTTCTTCGCAGTCTGCTTTGGTCTTAACTATCTTGAGCAGTTTAGTATCATCTGCAAACTTTGCCACCTCACTGTTTATCCCTTCTTTCAAATCATTTCTGAATAAGTTGAATAGGATTGGTCCCAGGACTGACCCTTGGGGAACACCACTCCATTCTGAAAATTTAACATTTATGCCTATCCTTTGTTCCCTGTCTTTTAACCAGTTCTCAGTCCTTGAAAGGATCTTCCCTCTTATCCCATGGCAACTTAATTTAAGTTAGAGCCTTTGGTGAGGGACCTTCTCAAAGGCTTTCTGGAAATCTAAGTAGAATCATAGAATCCCAGGGTTGGAAGGGACCTCAGGAGGTCATCCAGTCCAACCCCCTGCTCAAAGCAGGACCAAACCCAAATAAATCATCCCAGCCAGGGCTTTGTCAAGCCTGACCTTAAAAACCTCTAAGGAAGGAGATTCCACCACCTCCCTAGGTAACCCATTCCAGTGCTTCACCACCCTAGTGAAAAAGTTTTTCCTAATATCCAACCTAAACCTCCCCCTCTGCAACTTGAGACCATTACTCCTTGTTCTGTCATCTTCTACCACTGAGAACAGTCTAGATCCATCCTCTTTGGAACCCCCTTTTAGGTAGTTGAAAGCAGCTATCAAATCCCCCCTCATTCTTCTCTTCTGCAGGCTAAACAATCCCAGTTCCCTCAGCCTCTCCTCATAAGTCATGTGCTCCAGTCCCCTAATCATTTTTGTTGCCCTCCGCTGGACTCTTTCCAATTTATCCACATCCTTCTTGTAGTGTGGGGCCCAAAACTGGACACAGTACTCCAAATGAGGCCTCACCAGTGCCGAATAGAGGGGAACAATCACATCCCTCGATCTGCTGGAAATGCCCCTACTTATACAACCCAAAATGCCATTAGCCTTCTTGGCAACAAGGGCACACTGTTGACTCATATTCAGCTTTTCGTCCACGATAACCCCCATGTCCTTTTCTTCAGAACTGCTGCCCAGCCATTTGGTCCCTAGTCTGTAGCAGTGCATGGGATTCTTCTGTCCTAAGTGCAGGACTCTGCACTTGTCCTTGTTGAACTTCATCAGATTTCTTTTGGCCCAATCCTCTAATTTGTCCAGGTCCCTCTGTATCCTGTCCCTACCCTCCAGCGTATCAACCACTCCTCCCAGTTTAGTGTCATTTGCAAACTTGCTAAGGGTGCAGTCCACACCATCTTCCAGATCGTTAATGAAGATATTGAACAAAACCGGCCCCAGCACCGACCCTTGGGGCACTCCACTTGATACCGGCTGCCAACTAGACATGGAACCATTGATCACTAAGTACACTATGTCCACTGGATCTCCCTTGTCCACATGTTTGTTGACCCTTTCAAAGAACTCTAATAGATTAGTAAGACATTACTTCCCTTTACAGAAACCATGTTGATGTTGTTGGTGTTACATTAGCTATCTTCCAGTCATTGGGTACAGAAGCCGATTTAAAGGACAGGTTACAAACCCTAGTTAACAGTTCTGCAATTTCACATTTGAGTTCTTTCAGAACTCTTGGGTGAATGTCATCTGGTCTCGGTGACTTTTTACAGTTAAGTTTATCAATTAGTTCCAAAACCTCCTCTAGTGACACTTTGATCTGTGACAATTCCTCAGATTTGTCACCTACAAAAGACAGCTCCGGTTTGGGAATCTCCCTAACATCCTCAGCCGTGAAGACCATAGCAAAGAATTCATTTAGTTTCTCCTCAATGACTTCATCATCTTTAAGTACTCCTTTTGTATCTCTATCGTCCAGGGGTCCCACTGGTTGTTTAGCAGGCTTCCTGCTTTTGAAGTATTTTAAAAACATTTTGTTATTACCTTTTGAATTTTTGGCTAGCTGTTCTTCAAACTCCATTTTGGCTTTTCTTATTACGTTTTTACACTTAATTTGGCAGTGTTTATGCTCCTCTGTAGTTACCTCACTAGGATTTGACTTCCACTTCGTAAAAGATGCCTTTTTATCTCTCCCTGCTTCTTTTACATGGTTGTTAAGCCACTGTGGCTCTTTTTTAGTTCTTTGTTTTTTAATTTGGGGTATACATTTAAGTTGGGCCTCTATTATGGTGTCTTTGAAAAGTGTCCATGCAGCTTGCAGGGATTTCACTTTAGTCACTTTACCTTTTAATTTCTGTTTAACTAACCCCCTCATTTTTGCATAGTTGCCCTTTCTGAAATTAAATGCCACTGTGTTGGGCTGTTGATGTGTTCTTCACACCACAGGAATGTTAAATGTTATCATAGGCACCGGCTTTCGTCAGTGCCGGTGGGGGCTCGTGCCCCGGCCCCGCCCTGGCCCCGCCTCAACTCCACCCCAGCCCCGCCCCTTCTCCAAATCCCCGACCCCGCCTCTTTCCCCGGGCACACTGCATCCCCTCCCCCGCGGCTTGCAAGCGGGGAGGAAATGCAGCGGGGCTGGGGGACTAGGCGGGGGCAGGGCCGGGGGCGCAAGCACCCCCGGCAGCTCCCCACCAGCCCTCCTGCCATGCCCAGCTCACCTCTCTGCCTCTCAGAGGAAGCCAGAAGGAAAGCGGCAGCCTGCTGCTTTTCATGGCTCCCTCTCTAGCTGGTCGGGTGGGGGAGGGAGGGAGGGAGGAGTATGGAGAAGAGGCGGAGAGCAAGCCGCGGGGGTGGGCGGGAAGCAGCAGAGCACCCACGGGGCCGGCAGCTCCCTGCCAGCCCCGCCCCAGCTCCCAGCTCACCTCGCCTTCTCCAGGCGCCGTGGTAGCCTGTGGCTGCGTGAGCAGAGAAAAAGCCACTCTGGCTGCCACGGCGCCTGGGGAAGGCGAGTTGGGTGCGGGGCTGGCGGGGAGCTGCTGGTGGGTGCTAAGCACCCACCAATTTTTCCCCGTGGGTGCTCCAGCCCTGGAGCACCCACAGAGTCGGAGCCTATGAATGTTATTATATTATGGTCACTATTTCCAAGCGATTCTGTTATAGATACCTCTTGGACCAGATCCTGCGCTCCACTCAGGACTAAATCAAGAGTTGATTCTCCCCTTGTGGATTCCTGTACCAGCTGCTCCAAGAAGCAGTCATTCAAAGTATCGAGGAATTTTGTCTCCGCATTTCGTCCTGAGGTGACATGTACCCAGTCAATATGGGGATAATTGAAATCTCCCACTATTATTGAGTTCTTTATTTTGATAGCCTCTCTAATCTCCCTTAGCATTTCATCATCACTATCACTGTCCTGATCAGTTGGTCGATAAAGATCCCTATTGTTATATTCTTATTAGAGCACTGAATTACTATCCATAGAGATTCTATGGAACATGTGGATTCATTTAAGATATTTTCTTCATTTGATTCTATATTTTCTTTCATATATAGTGCCACTTCCCCCCGCCCCCACGACCTGTTCTGTCCTTCCGATATATTTTATACCCTGGAATGATTTTGTCCCATTGATTGTCCTCACTCCACCATGTTTCTGTGATGCCTAGTATGTCAATATCCTCCTTTAACATGAGGCACTCTAGTTCACCCATTTTATTGTTTAGACTTCTAGCATTTGTGTACAAGCACTTTAAAAACTGGTCACTGTTTATTTGTCTGCCGTTTTCAGATGTGTCCGATTCTTTTTTATGTGAAAGTTTCTCGTCTGATCTGCCCCTCCTTTATCCTTTTCCATCCTCTCCTCCTAACTAAAACCTAGAGAATCTCTATCAGGAGACCATTCTGTAAGAGAAGTCTCTGTCCGATCCATGTGCTTTTCTGCAGCAAATCGGCTTTCCCCCATCTCTTAGTTTAAAAACTGCTCTGCAACCTTTTTAATGTTAAGTGCCTTACCCACCTTTCAATTGTTGTATTAATTCCCATCTTCTCCAATGTAACTAATACTTTTCCATGTGGGACTATATCAAATGCCTTACTGACATCCAGATAGATTAGGTCTACTGCATTTCCTTTGTCTAAAAAAAAAAATCAGTTATCTTCTCAAAGAAAACGATCTATCTTTTGTAAAACCATGTCGTATTTTATCCCAATTACCATTCACCACTATGTCCTTAACTACATTCTGTTTCAAAATGAGTTCTAAGACCTTGCATACAACTGAGGTCAAACTAACAGGCCTGTAGTTTCCTGAATCACTCCCCCCACCCTTTCTTAAAAATAGGTACTCTATTAACAATTCTCCAGTCACAGGGTATGACTCCCAGAATTGACAGATTCATTAAAAATCATTGTTATTGGACTTGCAATTTCATGTGCCAGTTCCTTTAATATTCTTGGATGGAGATTTGGTCCCATTAAACTGTCTG
Organism: Chelydra serpentina; assembly: GCA_037349315.1. NCBI lineage: Eukaryota > Metazoa > Chordata > Testudines > Chelydridae > Chelydra > Chelydra serpentina. The sequence continues at coordinate 48,308,264 of JBAIAC010000029.1, read as the reverse complement.
AGTTTGACTTCCACCTTGGATGTGGTAATTTCTACTTCATATCCTCGTTCCCATTAGGCACCCAGCCACTGTCCCCAAGTTCCTCATTATGCTTATTAAAAATGGAGGCAAAGTATTTGTGTAGGTGTTGGGCCATACCTAGATTATCTTTAATCTCCACCCAATACTCGGTGCTTAGCAGTCCTATTTCTTCTTTCCCTGTTTTCTTTTTATTTAGATGGCTATAGAACCTTTTACTATTGGTTTTAATTCCCTTTGCAAGATCCAACTCTGCTTGGCATTTGGCAGTTCTCACTTTTCCTCTGATCTCCAAGAGGTAGTTTTCCTTGCTGATCCCTCCCCTCTTTCATTTTTTGTATGATTTCTGCTTCCTCTTAATCACCTGTTTGAGATGCTAGGGACCTATTGCTCCCGTGGGTATGCTGTGGAGTGACTTATGTTATTTCAGTCAGAAAGTCCCTCCCTGTAACAAAACAGAATGATATACAGTGGGATATTATTGGTAAGACTCATGTTATTAGTTGTACTACACTCGTGCTTAGAATTCCTGAATCTAAGTTCTCATATATGGAGATATGCCTATCTCATGGAACTGGAAGGACCTTGAAAGGTCATCAAGTCCAGTCCCCTGCCTTCACTAGCAGGACCAAGTACTGTTCCCTGACAGATTTTTGCCCTAGATCCCTAAATGGCCCCCTCAAGGACTGAACTTATAACCCTGGGTTTAGCAGGCCAATGCTCAAACCACTGACTCCCCCCCAACCACCTGGCTCTTGGCCCTATTAGGGATATAGAACATCTTCCAGGGGCTGGAACTATTTAGCTTAAAAAAAAATGATGACAACTGTGCTGGAGGGTGGGGAGATATGATAGAGGTCTATAAAATAGTGAATGGTATCAAGAAATTGAATAGAGAAGTGTTATTTACCCCTTCACATAATACAAGAACCAGGTGTCACCCAATGAGATTACTAAGCAGCAGGTTTAAAATGTAATTACTCTTCATGTATACACCTATCCCCTATCTGAATGCAAGCCTAGAAACAAATGCCCCTGAATTTTGAAGGGTTTGAAATCTAGGTCTGCTTTCAAAGTTGGTTGCTCAGGCCCATCTCTGGTTTTGATACCACTACTGCTTCTTTGGCAACCAACTCTCATACAGTATTTTCAAGTGGGCAATAAGCATGAGGAGCTGATGAGTTATTGACAAAGTTATCTGGCAAAATTCTGTTCTCAGTTATGCCAGTGCAAATCAATAAAGTTACTTTGTAGTTATGCCAGCGTAATGGACAGAAGAATTTGGTGTAGTGTGTTGTCAGACCAATGTCACTGACTGAAAAGAAAGAGGAAGAGAAATTCACCAAACCATTCACTGTAAGCAACATTGTTTTGAAACAAAATATTTATCCATAAGGCACCAGTGCCTCGCCAAAGATGATGTAAAAGAAGCAAATTCTTGATAGTCTGGGGATTTGAACTTTGCCCTTTGAACCTAAATGCCAGAACATATTTTAATATTCCTGCTACTACTAAAGTTAAAGGTGGGTTGCTAGTTAGTCTGTACTTCTCAGCTTGTGTGGCCTAACTTATTTTTATTTTGTTTTTGCTAAAGCCTATATTGGGAATCTGTGGCCACAAAAATATAGCTATTGGAGACAAAGGAATTGCTCTCAATGTGATCTATTTACAGGGCTTGAGAAGGAGCAGAAACAGCTGGTGAGGAGACCTCTGTGGTGGTGTCTGCATGTTATATGTATCATAGCCCTGTTTTTACAACAAGTGCCTGAGGGCAAATCTAGAAACTTTTCAGAGGAAAATAGCCAGTAGACTCAATGCTACACCAGGGATATATATATATGTATGGAAATATATAGGAAACACCTGTTCAAATGGTGTTGAAGTAGACTAGCCATTTTTTGTATTTTTTCAGCAATATTCCATTGGCTGCAACAAAATATATATATGGGAAGTCTAAATCAAGTCTAAAGCTACCAAAACCGACCTGTAAATGGTATGATATTGGAAATATCAGCAAGGATGCATTTGGATCCTGGCCAGTGCTGTAACTCAGTACACAATGGAAGCAGTGTGTATGTAGAGTCCTACTGTACTTAAAAGAATACTAGCTGCTAAAGTATGTTTCCACATTGTGGGGCACCTGGTGATTGGATCAAGATCGCACAAAAAGGGATCAGGACTATTCCCTATGGGGAATAGCCATGGCTGAAGGTTCTAACCTGCTGAATGCTTATTGCATGACTGCTGACATCACCTACACAGAGTCTGCCTGTCAGCACCAGAGGGTGCCACAATGAGCAATGTGGTGAAGGAGTCTAAGAGCATGAGGTGGATCAACACAAACGGGAGTGGTGGAGGGAGAATAATAAGAAACAAAGTCAGGAAGAGAGGGAAATTCAACACAAAGGCAAATGTTTTACCTCCTAAATCACCGTGTTCTTCACAGCGCAAATACTTCTCAGAGCTTCTAGCCCCAAAGGCCTGATGCTTTCAGGGAAACCAAGTGCATCTCAGTTTCAAAGGTAACAAGTCGTAACTCTCACTGTTCCAGTGCAGTAATCATCCAGGTCTCTGAAAGCTGTGCTTAAACTCTTTGATATCTGGATTACCCATTTTCTAGCATGGTTTTTGGCCACCTCAGGAGGTATCGTGCTAACAAGGTTGGGTGTCTCCAGCCATTGGTTCCCCAGTGTAGCCTTTTGGGCCAAATTCTGGTACTCCTACCGGGCAGCACCTCACTCCGCAAGTGCTCCTGATTCCAATGGAGCTAGCAGTGGAATAAGGCACAATTCAGCATAAATAAAGGCGTTCCTGGGGCAGAGAGTTCACCGAGACTACTCACACAAATAAGGGGGGCAGAGTTGGGTCTTGGGGAGTGCTCCCGCCTAGCAGTGTGGTGTGAAATATCTGTACCAAAATCCACCCCTGCCAAAGGCCTGATTTTCCCATTCTTACTTGCACTGAGTTGCAGGTTTTTAGAAGGCAGTGGGACTACTTGCAGAGTAAGGTACTTACTCAACAGGAGCAAGGAGGACAAACTCAGGCCCTAACTTTGCTGCTTGAAGAAAAATCAAACATAAATTCCCATCCACCCCCAAATATTTGGATGCTCGCTATCCAGGAAAGAAAGGTACCCAAGCCACAGCTTTTGGCATCCTGAAGCATCCTGGCATCTTGAAAAAGTCAGTGAAAATGGCCTAAACTCCAGCAGAGGAGGATAGAATCATAGCATGTCATGGTTGGAAGGGACCTTAGTAGGTCATCTAGTCCAACCCCCTGCCCAAAGCAGGACCAATCCCCAATTTTTGCCCCAGATCCCCAAATGGCCCCCTCAAGGATTGAACTCACAACCCTGGGTTTAGCAGGCCAATGCTCAAACCACTGAGCTATCCCTCCCCCCTGCGTCCCCCGATAAGCCTGCGTCCCTTCAGGATCATGCAGTCTCCTGATGAAAATAGACAATTCAGTGTGAACCTGAGTGATCCGATCCACACAATAGCATAACAATTTAATACCCTTTAGTACTCCACCATGTGACAGCAAATGTCTAGGGCGTTATAGGTCAGCTTCTCAGTGGAGCATTGTTATAGGGTCTCTACTCACCAATAGGGTGTCTCTTTGCAGCTGCATCTAGCTCCGCTCCGTCTGATGCCCCCTTCCATCTGTCCTTCGCGCTACGGCCCCTCCTCAAGGGTTGGTCCTCTGGCCAGGTCACTATAGTTTTTCCCTTCCGGGGTATCAAAGTCTCATTGGAGGATCTGGCTCAGGCAGTCTGCCATTTTTCTGCCCAGACTATGCCACTTTTCTGGTGTTTGGCAGGGGAACCCAGGCCCACCTACTACTCCAGGCTCCAGTTCAGGGAACTGATTGCATCAGCCAAGGTCTGCAATATCCCACCTTGCTGACATTTCCCTGAGCCTTTTCCTACTTCACCTCTATTAGGCTTCTGCTCCTCCACTCTTCTGGGTAAGCCCTTCCTTCAGGGCCAGGATTCCAGGGCTTCTGCTCTCCCCTTGGGTCTCTGCCTTTCCCTCTCTAAGCCAGGCTCTAAGCCCAGGCTTTCACACCACAGCACTCTTTTGCTGCAAACTTCCTGACTTCAATCAGAGCTTTCCTATCTAGCCTAACTCTCCAATCAGGTGTGGCCCATCAGGTTACTTAACCCCCTCCTGGGCCACATTAACCCTTTCTGGGCTAGTGTGGGATTGAACACCCCATCACAAGGAGAGATCAGTGATGTGGAGTCTAGGTATATTCGGAGTGTCCTGAAACAGAGCTGGTCACAGTGTGTGCAGGACAACCCCTTCTTTTAGGAATCTTAGCCCAGCATCAAAGTCCGGTATCCAGGGAACATATCTGCCTCAAGAACAGACTCTTGTTAGAGACCAAAGTAGACAGCAAACTCTCCTGTTGCTCACATAGCTCACCCATATAGCTCACAGCATGCCTTAATGAGACTGAACATTTGCTCACTCACCAAGAAAAAGAACTTGGAAGATTAACCGTAACAGCACCACGGGGTGACACCTGCCACTGCAGCATTTAACTGCCAGGTTTTGTGTAGGTTGATTTAAAATGCCTGATTTTCTTATTCTCCCAGGTGAAACCATCAGCAATACCTGTTTCAATGGGTGTTACAGTCAGGCTTCTGTGCTGTGTGAAGGTTGAGAAGCATTGTATAAACTTACAGATGGCATGGCATGGCATCAAAACAGTGGCAAAAGTAAAAGGAAGATATTAACGACTCTAACTTGATATTTACTAATAAGGTAACATTGCTTCGTTTATTCCAGGAACGGATCCTGTCTCATTTTCCCAGACTGGTATATGCAAAAGTATTTTCTTTGTTACAGTTTTAACCTTTTAGTCAATCTAAGACCCTGCCGGATGCTACGCTTAATTAATTGTCCTGTAAATTATACTGGAGACACTGCTTTGGACATGACTCAGCTTCCTTTGAAAGATAATCCTGTGTCTCTGGGGAATTCATGGAAGTCAGACACCCTGCTGGTAGCAAGTGATTCATGTCTCAGTACTTAGAAAGCTATATCTAGAACATTCCATCATGTATCCCCCTGCACCATTCACAGTGGATATACACTGATATACACAGTGGAAGAATACCCCATCCAACGAATTGTTCCAAAGCAGGCAAGATTTTTTTCCGATCTAGAGAACTATTTGGGGAAATGGAGGAACTGGCAAAGAGCTCTTCCTTCTGCAATTCACCATCATCAAGTTTATGGACAGAAGGGACCACCAGGTCATCTAGCCTAACCTCCTGTCTAGCATAGCCCACAACCACCACCCAGCACCTGCACACTAAACCCAACAACTAAAATTAGGCCAAAGTGTTGCAGCTCTCATAGAGAATGATCTATTATGTGCCACAGGCAGAGAATAGGAGGGACCAAGGTTCACCAGTGCCTGAGGCCCCCGCAATGGCAGGGAACTGATTAAGTGAGACACACCCAGATGATCTTGGTAAGTGACCCACACCCCACGCTGCAGGGGAAGGCAAACCCTCCCCAGGTCACTGCTGATCTGACCTGGAGGAAAATTCCTTCCTGACATCACATATTGTCACTGCCTCAGCAGTGTGAGGTAGAAATTTGAAATCAGCCCCAGAGACAGACCTCCCTTGGACCTTTCAGTGTGCTGGTTTGTGCCTTGTACCTGGTTTGAGTCATATATCTGGTTTCATAGAATCATAGAATATCAGGGTTGGAAGGGACCTCAGGAAGTCATCTAGTCCAACCCCCTGCTCAAAGCAGGATCAATCCCCAATTTTTTGCCCCAGATCCCCAAATGGCCCCTTCAAGGATTGAACTCACAACCCTGGGTTTAGCAGGCCAATGCGTAAACCACTGAGTTATCCCTCCTCCGCAGTGGTCTAGTTTGTATCAGTGATCTGGTTTGATTTGGCCTAGTTTCACCCTTGAGCAAGGGGGCATCAAGGACCAAATTGTTACTCTGTGAGATACAATTCAGGCTTCTCTGTCCAGGATCGTCCCAGCTGCAGGCTGCACCTAACTCAGGGCTGCGCCTCCCCCAATTTGTCACCCCCATAGCACTGGATGGAGAAGGAATTTTTTCCTATGTTACCTCTGCATCCTGTGCCCCTCCTGGTCCCTCACAGCCTCATGTCCTTTCTCTCCCGCCTGCAGCACCTCCAGGCTTCCACAGCCCCCACCCCAACCCCAGTGAAGCTGTCATGTTATGGGGTGCAATCCAGACTGATAAAGAGTTGTGTCACCTTTCACCCTGTTATCATTAAATGCCTTTAAAAGTGTTGCTACTGTAGCTCTCTGCCTGGGATGCTCACAGTCAGCAACAAACATGCACTGTATGCCTAGGTATTGAGCAGCCCTGGTCCAATAGTCTGGCTCCAGGAACCATGCCTGCAATACCACAGCCTTCCACTGTTCTCCACCAGCCTTGGTTAACTACTGATAAGGTGACTCCAAACTCTCCCCAGCCCCAGATTCCCCCCAAAACACGTGTTCTGCAGAGTCAAAATCCAACAGTTTGTTACTTTAACTGGAGTTATCAAACAGTGCAGTTCAAACACAGCACTGGAATGGCTTAGATTCAAAACAAGTTTCTTTAATTATGACGAGATAGGTTTTAAGTGAGTACACATATAACAATTAAAGTCCGAAATGGTTATAAGTAAAGATAAAATGATTTCTAGTGACTAAAAGTTAACAAGATAGACTTGGTTCACGGTCAAATCCTCACCATGCTTCCAACAAGCTGGCTGACCAAACTCCTGAATCAGAATCTATCCCCCAAAGTCAAAGGGCTGGTGAAAGACATATAACTTGGGATCCTGCACCCCTCTCTTTTATAGTCCATTGAATCTTTGCAATGGATTCTTTTGAAGGAGACCTCCAGACCAAAGTCTGTTTCCAGTCGTGAGGGAGGCAACGTGGAGTCTGTCTTGAAGGAAGTCTGCCGCTGCTTCTCCCCCAATCTCTGCCCAGTTTGTCCCTCCCTTCTCCATTCTTCCCCCTTATCTTACCTTCTCCAGATTCTGTGCTGAAGAGTGGAGTAGGGGATGAGAGAGAGGGGGCAGAATGGAATCCTCCCAGCAGCGGGGGATGGGAGGGAGGGGGCAGAATGGAATCCTCCCAGCAGCGGGGGATGGGAGGGGGGGCAGAATGGAATCCTCCCAGCAGCAAGTGGGGTGGAAGAGGGGGCAGAATGGAATCCTCCCAGCAGCAAGGGGGGTGGGAGAGGGGGCAGAATGGAATCCTCCCAGCAGCAAGGGGGGGTGGGAGAAGGGGAAGGGCAGAATGGAATCCTCCCTCAGGAATCTCTTACCTTGCCCCACCTGCTGGGACACAAAAGCAGGTCAGGGCAGTGCTTCTGCCATTGGTGGCCCTGGCTGTGAATGGCTGAAAATCAGCCTTCTTACTAAGCAGCACCAGCCACACAAGCTGCTTCCCCTTTCTCTGCCACATTTGCGAGAGATCAAAGACAGCATGAATAGCAAGAAAGGGAAGAATTTGTGGGTTTTCCATCTGGAGGCCATAAGGAATGCCTGCTTCTTAGTGGGTACAAGGTGAAGGAGGAGAGCTGGAAGCCAGTTTACAGTCTCATCATTTATTAGGATTAAAAATTGTGTATTTAGCATGATAAAGACACACAGGCTAGTGTAACCAATGGCATCACTTTCCAGCAAGATGGCTGCCCATTGTGCAAGGCTCGGAAATAGTAATAGTAGTTAAGAACTTCAAAAATAGAGGTTTTTTCAGGCTTTCAGAGCTCCCATTGAGTTGGGAGCTCCTCTGAAAATAAGAACCCAGTGCTTCTATTTCACAGTGTATTCCTAGGGCTTCTCTCTTGGGGGAGCTATTAGACTGTTTGGCTGAGCAAAACAGGTGCAGCATTCCTTAGAGACCAGGGACTTTTTCAAAGAGGCGAAGGGCGTTATGTATCCAAATCCCACTGAAATTCAATGGCAGATGAGGCCCAGATTCTCATGCACCTAAATGCCTTTGGGGATCTGGGCCTGAGTGCCTAATTCTCTTGTGTTCCTTTGAAAATCCCAGCCTAATTACAGCCCTGAGCATTTACAAATCACAAGTGAAGTCCACACAAATCATGAGTTGCTTAATAAAATCTCATGATTTTCAAGCCAAACTGATGAGATTTTCTTTAAAAATAATTAAGTTGTCCTTTTTTAAAATTTGCCTTCTGCATTTTAGCCATCAGAGGGCTCATTTGGAAGCTTTTCTCCAGAAGAGCTAGTACTAGGAATGCACTTTTTAAAAAAAATGAAAAGTGAGGTTTCCACTTATCATCTTTCTCCATGGAGTAGGGGGATCAAGAAACACACCAAATATTGCCAATATTATGATAAGCTTGTGTGATACAGCATGGCCAGAAGGCAGCAGGAGAGTGATCTAGGATGAGGAGGAGTTGGAGCAGAGTGAGGAGGAGTTGGAGCAGAGTGGTTTGGTGGTGGAGCAGAGAGCAGTTTGGAGGAGTGAAGCAGAGTGGATTGGTGGTGGAACAAAGAGCAGTTCGGAGGAAAGCAGAGGAGAGTTTTGAGAAGTGCTGCGGTGGGCTAAGAAGACCAAGATCCTAGGTAAAGGGACACCTGGCTTGTACAGAGGGAAGGCAGGAAGCCCCACTAGCTGAAGGTCAGGAGAGGGAAGTAGCCCAGGGGAAAGAATCACTGGTACAAGTGGTTCACCTGCTATCATAGAGCCCCTGGGCTGGGACCCGGAGTAGAGGACGGGCCTGGGTCCCTCCCTCTCCACTCCCCTTCCCGGGGATACTAGTAGGATAGCTGTTACCCCAGTTCAGGGGCAAGAAATGGCACCCTGAAACCCCCCCACAAGAAGAGAAAGTGCGGGACCCATCATAGTAGTGCCGGCAATTTGCCACACGTGGTGTCAGGGATGGGATCTCCGTGCTGGGGACTTAAACCAGGGTTAGCCAAAATAATCCAGTCCTTAAAATGGATGACGTAATCAAGGCCCTAATACAAGCCACCGCGGCCCAGCAGGAGGCTACCCGGGTCCAAGCAACCGCCCAACAGGAGGCGACTAGGGTACAGCAAGAGACTAATCGTCTGTTGATGAGTCAGGCTGCCCAGGGCTGAGCCCTGCTTCAGGAGCTGGTGAACCAGATGAAGGCCCTTATGGAGCGAAACCAGAACTGCCATGGGACCCGGACTATACGGGCCAGCCACTGCCTACAGAAAATGACATGGGAGGATGATGTGGAGGCATACCTCCTGGCTTTTGAGAGAGCAGCCCTGCGGGAGGCCTGGCCCCGAGACCAGTGGTCCGGTATCCTTGCCCCGTTCCTGTGTGGGGAGGCCCAGAAGGTATACTACGATATAGCCACAGAGACTGCAGCAGATTACCCCCAGCTGAAGGCAGAGATCCTGGCCAGATCCGGAGTAACTAGGGCATTGTGAGCCCAGAGGTTCCATGAGTGGCAGTATACAGAGGACAAGACACCCAGATCACAATTGTTTGACCTGATCCACCTGACCCGGAAATGGCTGCGCCCTGAGGCCCTCAGCTCTGAGAAGATGATGGAGCTCCTGGTACTGGACCGGTATATGAGGGGGCTACCACCAGGCCTCCGGGCTTGGGTTGGCCAGAATGACCCCTCCACCTATGATGAGTTGGTCTCCCTCGTGGAAAGACAGCTAGCAGCCCATGAACTGTTCCAGACCCCAGGGGGTGAAACATGGCAATCCAGGAAGCCAGCCCCAAACCCAAGGTCCCGGACCGCCGAGAACTATGGGAGAACTATAACTGGGAGGAAAGACATTGAGGAATGGCCCGAGTCCAAGAAGGGACCTGGGGGTTTGGGAAGAGAGGGCTGGGGGGGCTGACCAAATAGCCCCAGGCAGAGGGCGGCAACTGTGATAAGGGGTCGGTGTTACGACTGTGGGGAATTGGGGCATATAGCAGCCCAATGCCCCAACAGGGAAGAGCCTATGCAGTGCAATCTGGGGGATCCTGGGGAACAATGTGGCCTAATTGGCCTGGTAGGGGTCGCAATGATCCCACATGGGAATACAAGGTCAGTAAAAATGAATGGTATTGTGACCACAGCATTAGTAGATTCCGGGAGTGCTGTCATGCTGGTCTCGGGGAAGTTGGTGGGGCAAGACCAACTAACCCGGGCCAAAACCACAGGGGTAACGTGCGTTCATGGCACCGTAAATTTCTACCCCACAATCCCAGTACAGATTGAGATCCAGGGGAACACTACCAGGGTAACTGCAGCGGTGGTCCCTAGGCTCCCCTACCCGGTCTTAATTGGTAGGGACTTCCCTGGGTTTGAGAACTAGGCTGAGGGAACTGGGATTGTTTAGCCTGCAGAAGAGAAGAATGAGGGGGGATTTGATAGCTGCTTTCAACTACCTGAAAGGAGGTTCCAAAGAGGATGGATCTAGACTGTTCTCAGTGGTAGAAGATGACAGAACAAGGAGTAATGGTCTCAAGTTGCAGAGGGGGAGGTTTAGGTTGGATATTAGGACAAACTTTTTCACTAGTAGGGTGGTGAAGCACTGGAATGGGTTACCTAGGGAGGTGGTGGAATCTCCTTCCTTAGAGGTTTTTAAGGTCAGGCTTGACACAGCCCTGGCTGGGATGATTTAGTTGGGTTTGGTCCTGCTTTGAGCAGGGGATTGGACTAGATGGCCTCCTGAGGTCCCTTCCAATCCTGAGATTCTATGATTCTATGAACTTATTCCCCTCAGTAGAGCCAAGGGAGGGTAGTAATCCACGGGCTGAAATGGAGGCACCTACAGATAGCCTCACCCCAATTTTTGCTGAATTTGCCCCAGAGCTATTCTCTTCCCCCGGGAAACCCCGAAAGTCTAGGCGGGAAAGGAGGGCAGATAAAAGGCTAGGGACCAGGATTCTAGCAGAGAACCAGAAAGCCTCCCTTGTTGGTAAGCGAAACCGTTCAGGAGGCCAGGAGACAATTCAGGCCAGTGAGGACTCAGAGGCAGTTCCTAGCCCAAGTAGGGGCAACCCAGGGGGCGGAGTAGAAATAGGCCCCCTGGAATTAGGTCAGATCGGTACCGCCCGTGAGAATTTCAGGCAGGACCAAGCCAATGACCCGCTATATGCGAATGTGAGGGAGGAGGTAGTGGAAGTAAATGGCGTACCGGTGGAAGGAAAGACCAAAGGCCCGGGGCCATATTATGTGATCAAACGTGATCTGTTGTACCGAATAGTGCAGCTCCGAGGGGAAGAAGTAGAGCAGCTCTTAGTCCCACGGAAACACACAAGGGCAGTACTAGAGCTAGCTCACAGTCATTTATTTGGGGGACATCTAGGAATAGACAAGACACTGGATAGAGTCCTAAGAAGGTTTTATTGGCCAGGAATACGTGCGGGGGTCCAACGCTATTGTGCCTCCTGCCCAGAATGCCAGTTGCATAGCCCTCGACCTCACTTGTGGGCCCCATTAGTACCTTTGCCTGTTATTGAAGTCCCGTTCGAAAGGATAGCCATGGACCTTGTGGGCCCGCTGGAAAGATCAGCACGGGGTCACCGAAACGTACTAGTCATCCTTGACTATGCCACACGGTATCCAGAAGCCATTCCTTTAAGAAACCCCACATCCAAGGCAATAGCAAAAGAACTACTCCAGGTTTTTGCTAGAGTGGGCATCCCTGAGGACATTCTGACTGACCAAGGAACCGCTTTCATGTCGAAATTAATGAAGGACTTATGTACCCTGCTCCGCATCCATGCCATAAGGACCTCAGTCTACCATCCTCAAACAGACGGCCTGGTCGAGCGGTTTAACCGCACCCTTAAAGGTATGATCCGGAAGGTGGTAGCACAGGACAGAAAAGACTGGGATACCCTTCTACCATACCTAATGTTTGCAATACGGGAAGTCCCCCAGGCGTCCACTGGTTTCTCTCCCTTTGAGCTACTATACGGACGCCACCCACGCGGAATATTAGACATCGCCAAGGAGGACTGGGAAGAACAACCCAACCCAGGAAAGAATGTCATTGAGCATGTGACACAGATGAGAGAGAGAATAGCTCGAGTAACCCCTATAGTACGAGAACATTTGGAAAAAGCACAAGAGACCCAGCGGACATATTACAACTGCCAGGCTAAAGTACGGAAATTTCAGCCAGGAGAACGGGTGATGGTGCTAGTGTCGACAGCAGAAAGCAAACTCCTAGCCAGCTGGCATGGGCCGTATGAGACAGTGGAAGCCATTGGGGAAGTGGACTATAAGGTCAGACAACCAGACCGCCGAAGGCCAGAGCAGATCTACCATGTAAACTTGCTGAAGCACTGGCGTGACCAAGAGACGTGCCTGGTCATTTGGAGAGCTCCACCCCAGACGGACGACCGACAGGGGCAGGTGAGGATATCCCCTGAGTTAGCCCCACAACAACGAACAGAGGTCATTGATATGATCCAACGGAACCAAGATGTGTTCTGTACACAGCCGGGCCGTACGACACTGGTCCAACATCATATCGTCACCAGGCCCGGAATAAGAGTGACGATAAGACCATATCGGATACCGGAAGCTAAAAGAGAGGAAATTAGGACAGAAGTGAAGAAGATGTTGGAACTTGGGGTTATTGAAGAATCCCACAGCCAGTGGTCCAGTCCTATCGCCTTAGTACCCAAGCCTGACGGCACCTGGAGGTTTTGTAATAACTTCCGGAAGTTGAATGAAGTATCCCAATTCGATGCCTATCCAATACCACGTGTCGACGAGCTAGTTGATCAGTTAGGCAAGGCCCGATACCTAACCACTCTGGACCTGACTAAAGGATATTGGCAAATTCCCCTGGCCAAGAACGCCAAGGAGAAGACTGCTTTCTCTACACCTGATGGCCTGTTCCAATACACTGTCCTCCCTTTCGGACTCCATGGGGCCCCAGCAACATTCCAACGACTTATGGATAAATTGTTGCGACCCCATGCCAGGTATGCCGCCGCCTATTTAGATGATATAGTCATCCATAGCCCTGACTGGGAAACGCACCTAGTAAAAGTAGAAGCGGTACTAGACACCCTGAGGAAGGCTGGCCTCACTGCCAACCCTCTCAAGTGCGTGATAGGACTAGCTGAGGCCAGATACCTTGGGTATGTAGTAGGGAGAGGTTTGGTAAAACCCCAATGGAACAAAATGGAGGCAATACAAGATTGGCCTCGGCCAATCCGTAAAAAGCAGGTCAGAGCATTTCTCGGGTTAGTAGGGTACTATCGGAGATTCATCCCTCATTTTGCCACAAGAGCAGGGCCATTGACTGACCTGATAAAGGCTCGGGGCCCCGAGATAGTAAAATGGTCTGATGCAGCAGAAGGGGCATTCGCAGATTTAAGGACAGCCCTTTGCTGCCATCCAGTACTCATAGCCACAGACTTCAAGAAAGAATTCATTCTACAAACAGATGCCTCGGAGGTAGGGCTAGGAGCCATCCTTTCGCAGATGGTAGGGGAGGAGGAACACCCGATCCTGTACCTCAGCCGGAAGCTCCTCCCCAGGGAACAAAAGTATGCCGTCATTGAAAAGGAATGTCTGGCAATAAAATGGGCCATGGAAACTCTCCGTTACTACCTACTGGGGCGGCGATTTACCCTGGTGACAGACCACGCCCTGCTCCAGTGGATGCATAGAAACAAGGAGAAGAATGCAAGAGTGACTAGATGGTTCCTATCTCTGCAACCTTTTCATTTCTGAGTACAGCATAGGGCCGGAAGCCAACACGGCAACGCAGATGGCTTGTCACGAAAGCATTGCCTCTCATCCCAAGTTGCCCAACCCCATGGTGTTGAGCAGGGGGGGAGGATATGTGATACAGCATGGCCAGAAGGCAGCAGGAGAATGATCTAGGATGAGGAGGAGTTGGAGCAGAGTGGTTTGGTGGTGGAGCAGAGAGCAGTTTGGAGGAGTGAAGCAGAGTGGCTTGGTGGTGGAACAAAGAGCAGTTCGGAGGAAAGCAGAGGAGAGTTTTGAGAAGTGCTGCGGTGGGCTAAGAAGACCAAGATCCTAGGTAAAGGGACACCTGGCTTGTACAGAGGGAAGGCAGGAAGCCCCACAAGCTGAAGGTCAGGAGAGGGAAGTAGCCCAGGGGAAAGAATCACTGGTACAAGTGGTTCACCTGCTATCATAGGGCCCCTGGGCTGGGACCCGGAGTAGAGGGTGGGCCCGGGTCCCTCCCTCTCCACTCCCCTTCCCGGGGATACTAGTAGGATAGCTGTTACCCCAGTTCAGGGGCAAGAAATGGCACCCTGAAACCCCCACACAAGAAGAGAAAGTGCGGGACCCATCATAGTAGTGCCGGCAATTTGCCACACTTGTAAGACTTGGCAACACCATAATTATATTTTAGATATTACAGGACTGGCTGACATTCATTATATTTAAGTATATGGTGCAGCATAATGCATTATATCTGAATGGTCCTAGCAGGTAGGACTCACATGAAAATCAATGGGAATTGAGTGCACTGAGCACTTTACTGGACATGCCAAGTTCACCAGAGGATTAATGTATCTGATTTGCATGGGAATACATTGGCAGGATGGACACATCCATTGCAATGACTTTTCCCCCACAGAAATTGGGTTATGATAAACTCAGTGCAGAATACCAGCAACTTGGCTAATGACACTGGAAATTACCAGGTAGCTTTTAAGAAGCTGCTTTGTGCCAATTTTGTTAGTACAGCAATTAAGTGCTTCCTAGTGGTGTAATGAGTGTCACTTGTTCATCACCCATACAGTATCAGGGCATCATGGAGCCAGGCACTCACTCAACAGGATCTGTAAGGAAGAGTGAACAAAATGAAAGCATCCATAAATAAGTACAGTTTGCAAACATTGGTGGTTGGCTGGTGTAGTGGCATGGGAAGGAAGAGCGGCAAAGAGTTCTGTTTGCATTCATGAATGCAGAAGAGACTGTTATTGACTTTACGTAACACCAGAGGTAGATCCAGGAAATGTATTTTTTTTTAAACATAGCCTTAAATCAGGATGATGTAAACACTACTGCGTGGTATTTTACTTCTGCTGTTTGGAAATGTGATGGATGAAACATGACAAACATTCCTGCAAGTTTATTTATCCATCTTTTCATTTGTGCCAGTTTTCTATTAGCCAGGCATAACTCTGGCTACCAGATTGACTCTACTGGTTGGTGGCTGGTGAAAGTGGAGGAGGGGGATGAGAAGTGAGGGGCTTCCAAGCCCTATCTAATTTAAAGCATCTTTTACTGAGTGGTGCAGTGAAAAGGATGTGGGTAAAACAAATAAAAAAACCCAGAAAGGGATCAAAGAATGTGTGCAAATTTATTCCGTGTGGTAGGAGCTTTGCTTGTTGCTTTTTCAAAAGATGGGTGATTCTTCTGTGGCTGACACCCTACCACTCAGCACCTCCTCTGGATTTCATTTTGATTTCAGCTATGATTGATGGCTGGGATGACATCAGAGACTGTATATTCTGAACGAGATCAAAGGCACTTCCCCTGATTCCGTGGTGTACACATTAAACAGTTGCATGAAACCGTTCTATTTATAAGTGGTTCAAAGACACCACAAATGTTGGTGGATGTTGTATTGAAGCACCAGGCCCCCAGGAAGTCTGTAATGATCTCAAGAACCTGCCGTTACACCAGAACCATATGCTTTCTTATGTTGTGTGGATTGGGGGAAGCCTGTCTTATACAGTTAGACTTAAAACGCCCTCCAGGAATAGTGCCTACAACACAATTAGGGGACAATCTGATTGACCAGGGAGTTATGTTATTAAGAAGCCGCGCTCACCAAGTTGCCCAGGTCAGAATGCATTAAAATGATCACATGATCAGAAAAATAATATACTGCAGGTTTCGTCGCAAACACCTCTCTCGATCTGGGGACATGAGGCTTCAGAATGAGGAATTTGAAAACATTTGTCCTAGAAACCAGGCTGACAAACTCTCTGGTAGAGAATCTCAGTACAGTGTGCAGGCCTCTGTAATGTCTAAAATAGATAGGTTGTAGGAGATTGCAAGTACACTGTAAGAATAGCAGGTCAGATTCACAGATGATTTATACCAACATAGCTCTATCTGCATCACGTCCCAAATCTTCTGCTTTTGGCTGGAACCAGGAAGTGGAGAGGCAAGGTATTCTGTCTTTAGAAAAGGCATGGTTAAGCTTTGCTTGACGCACCTCTTTCTTGTCCGTATATAGCATCCTAACTTCACCCCCATATATTGCCATATATTACTGTAAGATGGAGCTTCCCCTGCGACCAGTCAATTGATATTTAGAATTGACAGGGCTTTGCGGAATACTCAAATCAAGGTTGATTGGAATACTATGGAGGAACGTGTGATCTTAAACTGTGAAAAAAACAGAAATGGTGGCTGTATTGAGTCTTTTTCTGCCTGATTGGCAAGCTATGGGATCCCACAGTCCTTACTTCAGGGAAAAGTCCCACTGAAGTTTGGGGAATATAGGTATGGCCCACCAAATGGTGGAAGGTTTTCCTTGCTTTGAGTCTTTTTTAGGAATCCACCACTCTGTACATGAAGGAATAAATAATAAAAAAATACTTTGTAAGTACTTACAAATAACTAATTACTATTATTATTAGGTTTACAGTAGCACCTAGAGGCCACAACTGAGATCAGGGCCCCAATGTGCTGTACAGACACAGTAAAGACAGCCCCTGCCTCAGACAATGAACAGAGATCATCTTCTGAATTCAACCAGTGCTTTAATCACAAGGGCATCCTATGCTTTTAAAGATGCTAACAATTTGTTGGTAGTATTATGCCATTTCTATGCTTTTCTTACGTGCTGCTAGGCCTGCCCATTAGGAAAACATCTGAGGTTTATGGATTTTATGTGCCTTAATAAATCTAACACCAGAAAAAAATAATTCTACAAATTAACAGCATGTCTTTACAAATTCCATGGCATTTATTATGAAAAATAAACATCCATTTGCACCCATTCAAAAAATAAAACAAAGATCCAAACTACAAAGCCTTGTTCTTCAATTCTAGGAATTCTGTCAGTTCAAGATTGTCAAATATTGCATGCCAACACCTGAGAGAATGACAACAGCTTCTTTAAGTGCAATGAATCAAAGCATAAGAGTAAGTTTTTATGGAGCAAATTGCTATTCTTAGAAGTCATCCAGAATAAAAAAATAAACAATTCACCAGGAGAAAAAAGTTTTCAAACTCACAAGGAAGATTAGGTCTCATTTGAATTGAAACAAAACCTCAAATGCGCCTCATAGTTATTCCCACACTGTTGGATAATTGCAGAGTTGTTCAAGGCCTGAGTCAAGTGGTTGGAATTATGCAGAGTAAGTCTCTATATGCAACTTTAAAATTGCTAGATATTTTCATCCCTCTTTGTTCAAGAAATTTAGTTTTGCCCAAGTTCAGTTTTGTACTGTATCAGCTGGACTGTGCAACATCCAATCTAAGACACCAATCCAAAGTCTATTTAAATTGAGGTGAGTCTTTTCATCCATGTCAATGGACTTAGATCAGACCCAGAATGCAAGGTAACTGATCATCATTCAGTTATAAGGTAAAAGACACTGCTTTGGTTAGTCAGAATTTGTGAGCAGTAACACATTATAAACTATATGGAGTCAGAGTGCTGGGTCCGCTCCTCATATCCACAGTTCAAGAAGGATGTTGAAAAAATGGAAAGGGTTTAGAAAAGAACGACAAAAGCAATTTGAGATCTGAAAATTCTGCCTTACTGCAAAAGACCTAGGAAGCACAGTCTATTCAGTTTATCCCAGAGAGCTAAGAGGTGATTTGATTATGGGGTACCCATGTAGGGAAGACTGCTCTTTAACCTAGCAGACAAAGGCATAATGAGATTGAATGGCTGGAAGCTGAAGGATGACAAATTCAGACTGGAAATAAGGTGCAAATTTAACAAGGAGGTTCATTAACCACTGGAACAAATTACCAGGGAAGTGGTGGGTTCTTCATGAATTGAGGTCTTTAAATCAAGATTCTACATGGTGCTAAACTATATGTTTAACTAAGCCACACAATATGGGCTTGATCCAGGAATTACTGGGTGAAAAGCTATGCCCTGTGTTTTGCAAAACTAGATAATCAGAATGACTCCTTCCGCCTTAAAAATCTGTTAATGTGAGATGCCCACACACTTCAAATGCACTGTGAAACACAAGGCTGAAGTTTAACAGCTAGATCCTCCATTTGTGGATCCCAGTTATATGCTGCTACAACTCCACTGATTTCATTGTTCAAAAGTCTGTATGTTCTAGGAAGTGGTTGTTACACTGGGACATGCCTTCCCAGTTGTGCAGAAATTGTCACTGAACATAAGGGGGTATAGAATTTTTTGTGTTATTAAGTAATGAAGATTCAGTTGCTTATTGCCAAAAGGGGGAGCACGGTTGGAACATGATCAAAAAAGACGAATAGGCCAATATGGTATGGGTTTGGACATAAGTTAATATTCTGAAACATGTACAGAAATGTCGTGAAATCAGTGAGATTCTATGTGGATACATAGTTGCCAGGCATCTGTGTTTTGACCGGAACACCTGGTCGAAAAGGCACTGCCGACTGAGCTGTTAAAAGTCTGGTTGGCAGTGCAGCGGGGGACCAGGGAAAAGGCAGGTTTCCTGCCTGCCCTAGCTCCGTGCGGCTCCCGGAAGTGGCCGCCAGGTCCTTGTGGCCCTTAGACACATGGGTGGCCAGGGAGGTTCTACACTCTCTCCCGCCCCGAGTGCTGGCTCCACAGCTCCCATTGGCTGGGAACCGAGACCAATGTGAGCTGCGGGGGTGGCACCTGCAGGTGCAAGGGCAGAGTGTGGAGCATCCCAGGCTGCCCATCCCTAGGGGCTGCAGGGATCTGGCGGCTGCTTCCCGGGAGCTGCAGTAAGTGCTGCTGGGACCCCGCACGCCCTTCCTCACCCCACATTACCCCAAACCCCTCCAGCACACAAACTCCCTCCTGGAGTCTGCACCCCATACCTTCCCCAACACCCCAACCCCTTCTCCAGCCCTGAGCCCACTCCTGCACCCCAAACCCCTCATCCCTGGCTTCACCCCAGAGTCTACATCGCCAGCCAGAGCCCACACCCACTCCTGCACTCTGAATCCCTTGACCCCAGCCTGGAGCCCCCACCTGCACCCCAAAACCCTCATCCCTGGCCCCACCCCATAGCCTGCACCCCCAACAGGAGTCCTCACCCCCGCCAGCACCCCAACCCCCGTCCCCAACCCAGAACCCTCTCCCACACCCCAAACCCCTCATCCCTGGCCCCACCCCAGAGCCTTCACCCCCATCCTGCACCCCAACCTCCTGCGCCAGCCTGGTGAAAATGAGTGAGGGTGGGGGAGAGTGAGCAACGGAGGGAGGGGGGATGGAGCAAGCTGTGCAGGGCCTCGGAGAAGGGGCAGGGTGGGGGTGTTTGGTTTTTGCCATTGGAAAGTTGGCAACCCTATGTGGATAAGGAGAGGGAGAGTTCATGAGAGAGGGATGACACTAAGATGAGGGGTGAAGTAGATATGCTGGAGGGTAGGAACAGAGTCCAGAGTGACCTAGACAAATTGGAGGATTGGGCCAAAAGAAATCTGATGAGGTTCAACAAAGAGAAGTGCAGAGTTTTGCACTTAGGACAGAAGAATCTCATGCACCACTACAGGCTGGGGACCGACTGGCTAAGCAGCAGTTCTGCAGAAAAGGACCTGGGGATTACAGTTGATGAGAAACCTTCCGAATATGAACTGAGTGTAACTGATGCTGTGCTGTTTGCTGAGTCTGCAGAGAGCCAAAAAAAGGGCTCTAAAAAGTGTGAACTCCCAACCAACATTAATCGTTGATGGGTGATGAGTCTAGAGTCACTTGAAATGCTAGCATTAGCTATTTAATTACTGATCATTGAAATGGACAAGGGAGAGCTAGAGAACCCCTCAGGATGAAAGGTTGGGAATTGGGAGCTGGTGCAGGAAAGGAAAAGAAAGAGAGGTACAAAGACAGAAAGAATGGGGAACAGGTAAGGAGGAGAAGGAAAGGGCAGAAGTAGCATTTGTCCAAAAAAATAACAGATTTTCCCCCTGACCAGTGCTGGATATATGACCATAAAGTATTGAACGAACAGTAACTAATGATCATAACTGAAAGTGCAGCTGCCACAGAAAAGACTGTATTTTACACTTGGTCTCTGTACAAACCTTTCCTTGACACTAATAGGTCTTCTGCTGTGGACTCAGGGGAGTATGCAGCCCTAAATTTATATGGACCACAATTAAACATAGGACGCCTGAATTCCAATTTACACTGGGTCCACTTTCCATCTTCCCAGCAACCCTTAAAGGGATGTAATGTAAGAGATGTCTGCTTTAAGAACCCTTTCCACTGCCAAAGTGGTGTTAAGTTGCCTTAGCATAAATAAGAATCAAGCCCAGAATTTTGTTCTTTCCACTCAATGACAGTGATACTCCCACTATAGAAAGTAAGGGCCACACAATAGGGATAGTAATTACACTGCTTGAGTTTTGAATCTGTTATTCTCACCAATCTTCTCTCTCCTCTGACTCTGTCTC
This sequence comes from Chelydra serpentina, assembly GCA_037349315.1. Lineage (NCBI taxonomy): Eukaryota > Metazoa > Chordata > Testudines > Chelydridae > Chelydra > Chelydra serpentina. The sequence continues at coordinate 48,287,675 of JBAIAC010000029.1, read as the reverse complement.
ACTTTCTCCCTTAAGGAGAGATTCGAAAGAGCTCCTGGTGATGGAGTGGAATCTACTCATAAGAATACTGCAAAGACAGGAAGAGCGGATGTGATATTTTTTTCCACCTTGCCCAATCAACAACTAATGCTAATGGTCTTTCCTGTCCAAGAAATCACCATAGTTGGGAGTATAAAACTATGCAGTCTTGCGATGATTTGTAGCTCTGCATCCATACATTTAATTTCACCTTTCAGTAGAGAAAGGCCCATATAAATTATGATTGGCCATTCATTGAGACAGCAATTTCCCACTTCTAGATTTTCTTGCTGCAAATGTGTGAGCATGCCAGACAGAGCAACCACAACAGTTTCCAACGTATAAGGTCAACCTGAGTTTATGCATAAACTTGGCATGGATCCATATATATTTCTGGCTTTTCTGTATCATGATCCACACCTATATCATTTTACTAGTCTACAGCCAAACTGAGAATCTAACCTTGCATTTTGACTCAGTCTCAGTGAATTAATCAGACTGTGCATATAATTATTTTAAAATCAATTTATTGTACCCTAATTAAAATGAAAATACACTCAGGGCAGCTAAGGGTGAAGGAGAGAGCCAAGGGCAGCCCTTTGATTTTTAAATCTGTGTGTTCATGTGCATTTGGGTGGGGAGATAGATTTAAATAAATTATAGATCTGGTGAGGAAATTATTTCCCATAAACAAAATTACTTTTGTTGCAATTTTTATTTGAAATTTCTTGGGATTTTCGTCAAAAAATGAACATTCACAAAGACAACCAATACCCCCAAATGTGTCAGTTTAAAACTGAAAAACGGCAGTTTTTTGTTGTTAAGAATGAAAAGAAAGTTTGATTTTGGATGAAAATCTGGGCATTTTTGATGAAATTCAAGCTTCTCTCTTTGGAGAAAATTCCCATTTAATTGAAAAAACATTATTCGTTGGTGTCGTGGGGCAAGTACACCCTGTCCACCTTTGGGGTGGGATGAAAGCACTATAGGCCCGCGGTTAAGACCGCCTGACTACCCTTTGCCTCAGGGCAGTAGGTCCCAGTGACCCGACTCAATTTGGCCACCCTTGTTTCCGGGCAGTGTGGCCTACTGGCCAGAGTCAATATGGCTGCTCTCTGTCTCAGCGGGTGTGGCCCGATGGCTGGAGTCATTATGACTCCCCTCATCAGCAGGGCTGTGTGGCCCAATGGCCAGTTGGGGGTGCCCTTGGGGTGGGTGCTGGCCTGGATAGGGGTACCCAGGCCCTTCCTGCTCCACCGGGTCCCAGCCCAGGGCCCTGTCAGTAGTGAGTGTGATCTCACTGAGTCAGCAGGGATCCAACCGAAACACGCTGACAACACCTGGGACAATGGCTAGCCCCCGTGGGCTACTTCCTACCATGCATGCTGTGGCCGTTGTCTGGGCGTCTCTGGGGTCTCCAGGTCTGTCAGCCTGTGCTGCTCCTGGTGTCCCCAACCTCCCTTGAGCGTCCGCAGGTATCTGGGCATCTGCCTGGGTCTCAACGCCTCTGGCTCCCATAATCTGGGGCTTTGACTGCTCCTGGGCTGGAGCCTGTGGCGTGCGTCCTTCCTCTCCAGCAGTCAGCCCAGACTGAGCTGATCTGCTCCCTTTTATACTACTGCTTCAGCTGGATCATGCCCAGCAGGGGCGAGGGGGAGTGGCTTCCACTGCCAAGAGTGCTGACTTAACCTCTTCATCTCCAGTACAGAGCAAGTACACCCTGTCACAGTTGGACAAACAGTTTGGACAAACATTTTTTGACCATCTCAAGAAAATGAGTTTGTTCATCAGAGACCAAGATAGGATTTTGCTGCAGAACATGAGGAGGATGGGGGAAGCTACAGCTCATCTCACTTCTCTAACAAGACTAACTCCAGTAGCTTTTCCAATGGAGAAGCCTCCTCCATTTTTGGAAGAGATAGTGCCATTCAGGGTATGTCCACACAGCACGTAGGAGGTGTAATTCCCAGCATGGGTGGACAGATGTGTTAGTTCTGCTCAAGCCAGCCCAGGGTGGGTGTGGTGGGCAGAGGCTCAGGGAGTCAGGTGGGCTTGTACTTGGGGCTGTACACTACTTCCTCCATGCCCTTGGGCCAGTCATGTCCTCCAAGACTGCACGACCCAATGGTATGATGCTTACAGGGAGCTGCATCTGCCATCCTGGGGTCACAATATCTGCCTAGACTCCTCTCTCATAATTTACCAGTCAAACTGATGTCACCTTCATTCTCTCTATGCCTCACAGTGGAGGGGACGAGATAACCTAGACTCCGGTTTTGTCCTTTGGGGCCGGTTTTGTTCAATTGGGGCCTGTTTTGTTTAATATCTTCATCAACAATCTGGAGGATGGTGTGGACTGCACCCTTAGCAAGTTTGCAGATGACACTAAACTGGGAGGAGTGGTTGATACGCTGGAGGGTAGGGATAGGATCCAGAGGGACCTAGACAAATTAGAGGATTGGGCCAAAAGAAATATGATGAGGTTCAACAAGGACAAGTGCAGAGTCCTGCACTTAGGACGGAAGAATCCCATGCACTGCTATAGACTAGGGACCGAATGGCTGGGCAGCAGTTCTGCAGAAAAGGACCTAGGGGTTACGGTGGACAAAAAGCTGAATATGAGTCAACAGTGTGCCCTTGTTGCCAAGAAGGCTAACGGCATCTTGGGCTGCATAAGTAGGGGCATTTCCAGCAGATCGAGGGATGTGATTATTCCCCTCTATTCGGCACTGGTGAGGCCTCATTTGGAGTACTGTGTCCAGTTTTGGGCCCCACACTACAAGAAGGATGTGGATAAATTGGAAAGAGTCCAGCGGAGGGCAACAAAAATGATTAGGGGGCTGGAGCACATGACTTATGAGGAGAGGCTGAGGGAACTGGGATTGTTTAGCCTGCAGAAGAGAAGAATGAGCAGGGATTTGATAGCTGCTTTCAACTACCTGAAAGGGGGTTCCAAAGAGGATGGATCTAGACTGTTCTCAGTGGTAGAAGATGACAGAACAAGGAGTAATGGTCTCAAATTGCAGAGGGGGAGGTTTAGGTTGGATATTAGGAAAAACTTTTTCACTAGTAGGGTGGTGAAGCACTGGAATGGGTTACCTAGGGAGGTGGTGGAATCTCCTTCCTTAGAGGTTTTTAAGGTCAGGTTTGACAAAGCCCTGTCTGGGATGATTTAGTTGGGTTTGGTCCTGCTTTGAGCAGGGGGTTGGACTAGATGACCTCCTGAGGTCCCTTCCAAGCCTGAGATTCTGTGATTCTATGAACCATTATATGGCCAAGAGCCAACAACTTATTTCATAAGTGAATAAATGCACTTTTATTTTAAATGCATGTGAATCTAAATGCTAACTAACTTGTGGCATCATTGATTAAACCTTCCTGCTGTGCTACATCATCATTGGAGTGCATATATACACACCAGTAAAGCCATAGTTGTCCAAATAGAAGTCAGTTCTATGTAGCATGATAATGTCAATGATTATCTTTAATAGTATTATTATTTAATGTTTGTCTTACAGTAGCACCCAGAGGCTTCAAGCAGGTCAGGCCAAGAGTTGGTTGGAAATTTTTTGATGCAGTGGTTTTTCATTGAAAAATGTTGGTTTGTTACAACCAAAACTTTTTGTGGCAATGTATGAACTGCGAGAGGTGTCTCGGGACAGAGTTCCTGGCAGAGAGACACAACCCCAGACAGCCAGGTGGTTAATGCACTCATTTGAGACACCAGAGCCCCACATTCAGCTCTCTGCTTTGCTTGCCTCAGAGCAAGGGCTTGAACCAGCCTCTCCCACATACCAGGGCAGGGGGAGGTTTCTCACTAGTTTTTCATGAAGAATTTGGGGATGGGAAAATTGTTCCTGCCCAGCTGTAGTCAGGACCCCATTGTGCTCAGTACTGTACAAACACCTAGTACATGAAAGACAAGGTCCCAAAGAACGTGCAGGCTAAACATTCAAGATTAATCAAAGAAGGATTCCTACCACTATTGTATTGTAGGAAAATGAAACACCAAGCGATTAAGCGATTTGCCCAAGGTCAGAGAAGGAGTCTGTGGGAGAGTTGGAAGCAAACTCTGATCTGCTGAGGCCTAGTCCAGCGCCTGAACTACAAAAAACATCCTTCCCCTCTAAACTGGGTTTGAACCCCTTCGCCCCCCAAATAAAAATAATGGGTGCAAATTCAGTGTGACCACTAAGAAATAAGAGTGCCATTTTGTGATGCCTGTTCAGCAGCTACCACTCAGCATGGTGAACATCAAACCTTCAGAGCACAGGTCGGGCTCAGATAAGCACCCAAAAATTCCGATGCATCTTGAGTAAAGTTGGTTTGGAAATATTTTTTTTCCCCTGACAATTTTTTTTCATTGGGAAAAACTATCCATTTTTGTTTTTTTTTAAAAGATAATTTTTTTTTATTTTTGTTGAAATATTTCATTGAAATTTTATATTTTCTCAATGAGTTTTTGATGAAAATGGATTTTTGGGGGGAGGGGTGTGAGTGTGAAAATTTCCATTTGGTCAGAAATGCCACTTTCCCCTGAAAAAGCGTATCAACAGAAGATTTTCCCACCACCTCTAATCTTGAGTGTGCAACACTGATTGGGAACCTTGCAAGAACAAATTTTCTCATGAAATTTCCAGCACTGACTCGACCCTTAAAGTGCAGAGATGTACAAAAAGGAGAAATAACAAGTCAGGAAAAACATTATCAGCCTTTTTCCGTAGGCTGGAAGGTTTTTGATCCAGGTTCCATTTGAGCTGCAGATGGCGGTTCAGAGGGGTTTCTTATTTCATTTGAACTATTTGCCCATTCCTGATTTACACTACAGACATATGGTCTGCTTCCTTTTAAGCTTAGCGGCAGAGTGCCCCTTGGCTTGCCTATTCATCACAACCCTGGCATGAAACACATATGGAAGAAAAAATAAATAAATAAAAAGCAATGTCAGATATTACAGAACCTTCTGCAAAAGGACTGCTGCCAGTGGTGTTTTATTTGAAGAAATGATTAGAGTTTATTTTATTGCTAGGAAAGCTTGCCAGCCTTTATGATGATAAAATTGCTGAGTTTCCCAGGAGGTTTATTTACATAGGTCTTGAAAGACAGGCCCAACTAGGAGAGACACCACAGATGATTATTTCTTCTCCTCCCCTTCCCCCCAAGCCATACTGCTTATATATTAACTCTTTACTACACTGGTATTTCAGACTTTCTCCTCAGTGATTGGTTAAGAGGATACATTCATAACAACCATTCCCCTCCTGTGAACATGGGTGATTAGAAAGGTTTGAGCTTGGGAGATACAGCACTGTTCTGCAGACCTCTGGTGCTAACATCAGAGAACAAATCTGCTAGCAGAAGTTGGTGGTTATTCTCTGTGGTGCTGCCACAAGAGGGGGCAGTATGACAGACTTTACAGGTAGGCTACATACTCCCTTCTGGGAGAGGAACCGCCTCTTGAGCATTCAAGTTCTACCATGGTTCCTGTCACTATTTCGGCACCAATTCTACAATAACCCCCAGTGGGGTTTGAACTCTGGACACTTAGCACCAACTCATGGAGCTCTACCATTTGTGCTAAAAGATGATGCCGTCTCGCTAGAATCAGTAGCAGGCAACTAGCCGCTGTGGAACAATCAAAAAGAGGCACCCATAAAAATGTACAATGTAAATCCTCACTTACAGACAGCCCCACAACCTGAAGCAAATACTCACCAGCAACTACACACTACACAACAGAAACACTAACCCAGGAAACAACCCCTGCAACAAACCCCGTTGCCAACTCTGTCTGCATATCTATTCAAGGGACACCGTCATAGGACCCAACCACATCAGCCACACCATCAAGGGCTCGTTCTACCAATGTGATACATGCCATCATGTGCCAGCAATGCCCCTCTGCCATGTACATTGGCCAAACCGGACAGTCTCTGTGCAAAAGAATAAATGGACACAAATCAGACATCAAGAATTGTAACATTCAAAAACCAGTAGGAGAGCACTTTAATCTCCCTGGACACTCAATAACAGACTTAAAGTCGCCATTCTTCAACAAAACTTCAAAAACAGACTTCAACGAGAAACTGCAGAACTGGAATTAATTTGCAAACTTGATACCATCAAATTAGGCCTGAATAAAGACTGGAGTGGCTGGGTCACTACAAAAAACAATTTTCCCTCTGTTGATACTCTCACCTTCTTATCAATTGCTGAGAATGGGCCACATCCACTTTGATTGAATTGGCTGCGTTAGCACTACAAAAGATAATTTTCCCTCTCTAGCACTACAAAAGGTAATTTTCCCTCTCTAGAACTACAATGCATTGGTAATCTTCCAGAAAACACCATCCTAGCCACCATGGATGTAGAGGCTCTCTACACAAACATCCCACACACAGATGGAATACAAGCTGTCAGGAACAGTATCCCTGATGATGCCATAGCAAACTGGTTGCTGAGCTCTGTGATTTTATCCTTACACACAATTATTTCAAATTTGGTGACAATATATACCTCCAGACCAGTGGCACCACTATAGGCACCTGAATGGCCCCACAATATGCCAACATTTTTATGGCTGACCTGGAACAACGCTTCCTCAGCTCTCGTCCACTCACGCCCCTTCTCTATCTACGCTACATTGATGACATTTTCATCACCTGGACCAGTCTACACGGGAAGTCCACTTCCTAGACACCACGGTGCACATAAGTGATGGTCACATTAACACCACCCTATACCGAAAATCCACCCACCGCTATGCCTACCTACATGCCTCCAGCTTCCATTTAGGACACACCACATGATCCATTGTCTACAGCCAAGCACTGAGGTACAACCGTATTTGCTCCAACCCCTCAGACAGAGATCAACACCTACAAGATCTTCACCAAGCATTCTCAAAACTAGATACCCGCATGAGGAAATAAGGGCTTGTCTTCACTACCCGCCAGATCGGCGGGTAGCAATTAATCTATCGGGGATCGATTTTTTGCATCTCGTTTAGCCGCGATTAATCAATCCCCGAAAGAGCTCCCTGTCGGCTCCGGAAATCCACCTCATCGAAAGGCGGAAGCGGAGTCGACGTTGGAGCGGCAGCGATCGACTCGCCGCCGTCCTCACGGCCAGGTAAGTCAATTATGATACGCCGACTTCAGCTACGCTATTCACGTAGCTGAAGCTGCGTGTCGTAGTTCGACCCCCCCCCAGTGTAGCCCTGGGCTAAGGAAACAGATCAACAGGGCCAGACGTGTACCCAGAAGCCTCCTGCTGCAAGACAAACCGAAGAAAGAAACCAACAGAACTCCACTGGCCATCACTTACAGTCCTCAGCTAAAACCTCTCCAATGGATCATCGGTGATCTACAACCCGTCCTGAACAACGATCCCTCACTTTCACAGGCCTTGGGAGGCAGACCAGTCCTTGCCCACAAACAACCCACCAACCTGAAGCATATTCTCACCAGCAACTACACACCGTACCATAATAACTCTAACTCAGGAACCAAACCTCAATGCCAACTCTGCCCACATATCTACACCAGGGACACCATCACAGGACCTAACCAGATCAGCCACACCATCACCGGTTCATTCACCTGCACATCAACCAATGTAATATATGCCATCATGTGCCAGCAATGCCTCTCTGCTATGTACATCGACCAAACTGGACAGTCCTTACGCAAAAGGATAATGGACACAAATCAGATATAAGGAATGGCATATACAAAAGCCTGTAGGAGAACACTTCAGTCTCCCTGGCCACACAATAGCAGATTTACAGGTAGCCATCCTGCAGCAAAAAAACTTCAGGACCAGACTCCAAAGAGAAACTGTAGAGCTTCAGTTCATTTGGAAATTTGACACCATCAGCTCAGGACTAAACAAAGACTATGAATGGGTAGCCCACTACAAAAGCAGTTTCTCCTCCCTTGGTGTTCACACCTCAACTGCTAGAAGAGGGCCTCAGCCTCCCTGATTGAACTAACCTCGTTATCTCTAACCTGACTCTTCCCTGCATATTTATACCTGCCTCTGGACACTTCCACTGCATGCATCTGAAGAAGTGGGTATTCACCCACAAAAGCTTATGCTCCAGTACCTCTGTTAGTCTACGCCACAGGACCCTTTGTCGCTTTTACAGATCCAGACTAACATGGCTACCCCTCTGATACTTTCCCTCTCTAGATAGTATCCCCTTCTTGTCAACTGTTGAGAATGGGCCACATCCATCCTAACTGAATTGGCCTCGTTAGCACTGACCCCCCACTTGGTAAGGCAACTCCCATCTTTTCATGTGCTGTATATTTATTCCTGCTTTTACTGTATTTTCCACTCCGTGCATCAGATGAAGTGGGTTATAGCCTACAAAAGCCTATGCCCAAATAAATTTGTTAGTCTCTAAGGGCTAGTCTACACTTACCCGCTGCGTCGGAGGCTTCGGATCAATCTTCTGGGTTCGATTTATCGCGTCTTGTCTAGACGCGATAAATCGAACCAGGAAGTGCTCCCCCATCGACGCTGGTAACCCTGCTCTGCGAACGGAGCAGGTGGAGTCAATGGGGGAGCCTGCGCGCCGCCGTGTGGACCAGGGGTAAGTACTTTTAAGTTCGAAATAAGATACTTTGACTTCAGCTACGTTACTCACGTAGCTGAAGTCGTGTATCTTACTTCGAACTTGGGGGCTAGTGTAGACCAGCCCTAAGGTGCCACAAAGACTCCTCATTGTTTTTACTGATACAGACTAACGTTGCTACCACTCTGAAACAATGTACACACGTTACATCATCTCAGGCATGGGCTAGTTGTCTTTCCCTCTGACTGTCTATCAGCCCACATATGACAGCATGATATCCATGGAAAAAAATCCCTTATTTCTGCAACGATAGCATTAACGGTAGGCTTCAGTGGTAAACAGGACTACCGCTAACATTCTGAATCTATAAACAACTTTCGAACAGCAGTCAAGAGCCAAATACAAAACTGTTCCCTTCTTTACCCCTGTAAAATTACACCTTCATGTGGGCTAGGATGGGCAATGTTCAGTCCTCAGGCAGTAACTGGTTCAAAGCTGGATCTTCAAGGATGGAGATTTGGATATCTAACCCAGCAGGGCTAGAAAAGATCACTGAAAAGGGGAGGACCCCAGTTTTATAAAACGATACACAGCACTCGTGTTTTAGTCGTGGATGGTCATGAACCATTTGACCTTAAAATTGCAAAATCATCTATGAAGGACTCTCATGAGGTTTCTAAAATGTCTTCTTTGCAAATGACTTTCTGTCTGACCCCTGTACAGCTGAACACATGCTACCTAAGGCTCCTGACTTTCCAGGAAGTGGAGCAAAAAGTAGTGTTTTTTTTTTAAAAAAAAGGCCTTCTGAAGTGTTTCTGTGATAGATTTCCAGAAACATACGTGGCATATGCAAACTACAGGATGAGGTTTTACAAAAGGGTTTGTGGGCACTAGAGCTGGTAGAAAATTTGGGCAAATTGACAATTTTTTTGGAGTAAAAGTTTTTGCTACTTTTTGACCAGCTTACAAAGTGGCCACAAGTTTTCAAAAATTCAAAGGTTCAACAAAAATATTGGCAACAAATTATGGGATTTTTTTTCTGTATTTTTCTCTTGGCTCTAGTTGGCACTCACTCAGCATAACCTGAAAACGCACTTATGGCTTCATTGGTTAAGTGTTTGTACCACACTATACATGAAAAGTAATGTCTGACTTTAAAGGTAACTGCTTTGCAGGGTATCAGTTTTCCAAAGTCTAAATCCTGTAAGGTGCTGAGCACTCTGGCTCTGATCCAGCAAAGCTCGCTTACATTTCACTGAACTCAGTGGAACTTCAGAATGTGCTTCACTGCTTTGTCAAATTGGCATGGAATTGCTCACATGCTTAAAGGTAAGAAGGGGTTTTGCTGAATCAAGGCCAGAATAAATGAAATCAGGAACAAATAATTTAATCAGTGGGAAGATTTTTTAAAAAAAATGAGATCTGAAAAGAAAGTGATTTGGTAGTTCCCAGAGAGGGAGAGACTACTAGCTGAAAAGGGCTTTGTCTAACTCTGTCCAGGACTTAAGTGCCTAGAAAGGGATGCCAATCCATGTCAAGTATGGTATTCAGCTGTTGTAGTTATGAGACCCCTGATTACTTTAGTAGCCAAGTACCTCACACATCTAAATATATTTAGGATAGCAGCCCCCTGCACAGTTGGGCAGTGTGGCCTAGTAAATAGAGCACTGGCTTGGGAGTGGGTTCTATTCCTGGCTCTGCCACTGGCCTCCTGGATGAGCTTGGGCAAGTTACTTCACCCCCTCTGCCTCAGTTTCCCTACCTGTGAAATTGGGATCATGAGACTCATGTTGACCTCTTTGGAAAAGTGCTATAGAAGAGATAGCTATTATTATTGTATTATCCCTAGTTTGCAGATGACGACATGGGAACAGAGCAACCCAGGTCAAGGCATGCTCAAGATCAGAGGAAGTGAGGCAGCTCAGGGAATTTCTCCAAGCCTCCCACAGCCCAGGCGAGCATCTGACAGGAATTGAACTAATTGTTGTGAATTTGATCTGAAGAGAAGGCCTGATCCTGAGAGGTGCTGCACATCCACAACTCCTGCTGAAGACCACTCCCACGCTGGAGTGACATGGAATTCTTTGGTTACCGCTCCACTTGAGGCCCTGGATCAGATTCGTTCAAACAAAACCAAGCCATCCACACAGCTGTGGGAATTACAGGAACCCCTCCCCTTACCTAATGACACCCACAGAAAGACCACAGTTAATAACCAGCCACAGATCTTCAGAGACACTGTTTCTCTTTTCCTGTTTTAAGGCTGCTTATGGAAACAACTTAGCGGTGGGCCTGAAACAGAAGATTGGCTCCAAACCTGAACTTTGTGGGAAACCAGCTCTAGAACCAATCTTCGTGGCTCAAACCCGCCTCCAGTTTCTTTTGTCTTCTGCTGAGAAACACTGCATGGCAGTATATAAACGCTGTGCCCACCATACATTAGGCGCATAGGAACCATAAAACATAGACATTACAGGGAGCAGACGAGTTCTGTGTATAAAGCTGTGATATTCAAGCAATGGAGTCTAGAGGGAAACTATTCTATTTCAAAGTGATGAGGTTAATACGTCAAATTCAGGCCAGGAGTCACTGAAAGGTGAAGACAGGTGGAGACTGAAGTTATGTCTACACTGCAGCGGGGAAGTGTGATTCCCATCTCAGGGAGCCATGCATGCGATAGTGTGGCCACAGCAGCATGGGCTGCAGTTCTGGCTCACTGCCCAAGTACAATCCCACCAAACCCCTTAGTATTTATTTGGGCAGCTAGTCTGTGCTGTCATGACCACAGTGTTGTTTTCAGTGCTCTAGCTCGAACAGAGCTGGTGTGTTTATGTCTGCTTGAGCTGGGAATTACACCCCCGAGCTGCAGTGTAGACATTCCCTAAGGGCAGGGTGAAACTTCCTTGCACCGGCCCTGTGCCCCCCGCAGCAGCAAACCCCCCCCCCCCACCTGCAGCAGCCTCCCCACCCGCCCACGGGCCGTGGCGGGGGGGCTGGGCTGGGCTCCCCGCGGCAGGCTGGGCTCCTGCCCCCCGCCCCCCTGGGGCGGGCTTGGCTGGGCGGCCCGCGGCGGGGGCGCTGGGCTCGGCTCCCCGTGCTGCCCACTGGGCCGAGGCGGGCTTGGCTCCCCGTGCCGCCTGCCAGGCCAAGGCGGGGCTGGGCTCTCTGCGCACCCCTGCGTCCCACAGCGGGGGCGCTGGGCTTGGCTCCCCGCCGGCCCGGCTCCCCTCGCCCCCCTGCGGCCCGCGGCGGGGGCTGGGTTCGGCTCCCTGCCCCCCGCGCGGCCTGCGGTGGGCTCGGCTGGGCTCTCCACAGCCGGTGGTGGGGATGCTGGGCTCTGATTCCCGCCGGGCCGCGGAGGGCTTGGCTCCCCGTGCTGCCCACCGGGCCAAGACGGGGCTGGGCTCCCTGCACGCCTCCCCGGCCCGTGGCGGGCTGGGCTCCCTGCCCGCCGGCGGCCCGGGCTCCCCACCTGCCGGCGGCCCCCCACCATCTCCCCCCGCGGCGGCCAGCCTCCCCACCCCGTGGCAACTCACCTCAGCCGGGGGCAGGGTTCAGCAGCTCAGGGGAAGCTGCCTTCTCCATGGCAATTGCCGCCAGGAGTCTCCGCCCCCCAAATGCTGGCGCCCTAGGCAACTGCCTAGGGTCGCCTAGTGGGAGCGCCGGCCCTGCCTAAGGGACTGCATTTTTATAGGCTCTCCCTTTCGGGTGGGTAAGAGATCTGTACAAGCACAGGTGGGTACTGGCATTTGTGCACACAGCTCAGAGAACTGCACTTCCAATTTTTCAATATGCATGTGTCTAATAAAGAGCTAGAGGTGTTGGAAAACACGTTAAACATTACTTTGCATGGACCACAAGCTGAATCACAGCCAGCAAAAACATGTTTAAACATGACTGGCCTTGTCCATTCAAAGTCATGTTAATTAAAGACATTACCTTACCTGCTGCAAGTTCCCAAGATAGACACATTCTGTAGCTGGGAAACCCTGATGGCAGGTGGCAATATTGCTAGTTCTTGTTATGGGGACAAGGTGCGGGAGGTAAATATCTATTATCGGACCAACTGCTGTTGGTGAAAGAGACAAGCTTACGTGCTTACACAGAGCTCTTCTTCAGGTCTCCTTATGGTGAAGCACCCCAAAAAACATATGGATTGAAATTGGCCAAGGAAGTTTAATTTGTGTCTCTTTGAGCCATCTTCAGGGAATGTGTCACAAGATCTTTTCCTTTATTCTGGAGCTTTAGAGAGCTTTGTAGCCAACAAATCTCTGCCCAATTTCCTCTACTCTACTTTAGTGGCACCAACCCTTCCCTGAAATTAGGCCCTGAAGCCTTCTGATAGTTAGAATTGGTGAACTGGGATGAACAGCTTTTGAAAGCAGTCCTGTATTTTGTGGTGTGGGGAGATTTATTTCCTGATCTTTTGCCCATCAAATCTTTTTCTGATCTTAATTATCAATCACGTCTTATGATTTCTCCAGAGAAATGAAAATAGCAGCTAGTTGTCTTGAAAATTTCCCCTTTGAAGTCAGCATTCCAGGAAATAAAACACCTTTATAGTTATGGAATCCAGACCCGTCTGACTGGGATGCCCTTTCATCAAGACTCATGTGGGTTTGTTGACTCAGTGTTTTAGACGCTCTTCATCTTTTATGGCGATTCACAATGGGGTGTTCACTGCACACAAGGTTGGTAAGAAAAAGGGTAACCACAGCTGATTATTTCATGTATCATGAGGAATTCATGATGAGCATTCAGGGGGAACATAACTAATCCCCATAGCAAACTGGGCTCCTGCAAGAACATAGAAATATTCAGCAGAATGCTCTGCCTTTCTAGCTCAAGCACTAGGGGCCAGATTTTTAAAGGGGGCGAGGCACCTTATTCCCTAGGCCTGAATTGTCTACAGATACATTTCCCATTGAGGGACTAAAATCAAGGGCCCAGATTCTCAAAAGTGCTTAGGCCTCAGCAGCTCCTCCCATTGTAACACTGAGGCCAGATTTTCAAAAGACTTCTGTACCCACTGTGCTGAGCTCTTTCAAAAACCTGGCCCTCACTTAAACCCCTGCATGGGAAATGAGGTCTTAAAAATCTGACTTAAATTGTGAGTGCTGAGCCCTTCTACAAATTCTGTCCTAGCCCCACTGGCCACCCAAAGTTTATTACTGGTTTCATCAGTGCAATGGAACTCAGTGGAGTTGCAGGGGAGGTAACTGAAATCAGAATCCACCCCATTTATTTCCTGATGGGAGCACAAGGAAATGCTAGAAATTCAAAATAAATATGGAAGGTCAAACATGGTCCTAATTTATGCCTCTCCAACTACATTGCGGCCAGTGTAATCACATGGACAGGAGTTAGGGAAATATTTGTCTTTCTATCTGTCTAGGGATTTGTGTGCCCCCTATTCCATAATATCTTTACTGCCTCCCATTCCGACTTAAGGGTCTCTGTAGTTTAGGCTGAAAACTCTGACCTATCTTAAAAATGTCAGAATCTGGGAAGGAATGTCTCTCCTGGAGTTTTAAACCTCCATTAACAAAAATAAAAATGACCACTGAGACATTAGGGAAGAAAAATGATATTCATGAAATTCACCTCCTTCCCCATTGCGCACTTTAAAGTGCATTCACAGGTATTCATTTAAAGGGTCCCACTGTATCAGCAGCTGTTTGGTATGGTGCAGCCAAACTCTGTGTGTGCACACTGTTTAAATGTATCCCTTTAACAGCCCAATGTTCTCTATCATTTCATTAGCAGATCTGTCCAGCAATTGTGTTGTTTGTGAATGTGAGACACTGGTGCAGCCAGCAATTGAGAGGACTAGTTCCTGTTGCTCGGTGGTTTGCATGCGCTTAGCCCTGCCTTTAATACAAACTGATTAAACTATTTGGTGGTCTCCGCATTTTCCTTGTGCATTTGCATCAGTGATCCAGCAGGGGCACTAGAGGTGAGGGAGTTCAGCCTTCTTAATTACTGCTCTCAGGCAGCCGCAAAGGTGGGGTAGGGGGAGTGTGATGGGATGCGGGCGCCCCACCTAGTGGGGGGTGGGCATACCCCATCCTCCTTGCATGCAAGGGGATGTTCCCAGTGCGAGAATAGATTCACAGCATGGTTCTAGGTCCCAGAGTTAGCAGGCCTAATAGCCAGCATCCATAGGGCGATAAGGCCTAGCAGCCAGAGTGAACTGAGTTGCTCTTAAGTGCAGGCAGTAAGGCCTAGTGGCCAAAGTCAATTGGGGTTGCCCTTATCTTCAGGGCGGTAAGGCCTAGTGGCCAGAGTCAAGGACAATGGGCTGCCACCTAGGGGTGGGTGTGGCCGGGGTAGGGGGACCTGAGCCCTCCCTACTTCAGCAGGCCCCAGCCCAGAGCCATGTCAGTGGCGAAGGTCTCCACCACTGAGTCAGCGGGGATTCAACTGCAACACGCTGACTGTTCTCAGCCCTGCCCTGGCGCCCCCCCTGGGCTACTCCCTACCGTGTCCCTTGTTGTCATGGTCTGGGCATCTTTGGGGCCTCCGGATTCGCCGGTGCAGATGGCTCCCAGTGATCCTGGGTTCTCCCAGACATCTGCTGGTGTCTAGTCTCCGTCTGGGTCTCAGCATTCCTGGCTCCTGCTGTCGGAGCCTCTGGTGCATCCTCGGCTGAAGCCTGCAGGGAGCGTCCTTCCTCTTCAGCTGTCAGCCCAGACTGAACTGAGCTGCTTCCCTTTATACTACTGCTTCACTTGGAGCATGCCCAGTAGGGCTTGGTGGGCGTGGCTTCCTCAGCCCACAATGCAGCTAATCCTTCCCAGTCTAGTGCGGGGTGGAAGCACCCCGTTACAGGGAGTTACAGTCTTGAGCCATAGCCCTGCATGGTTGCAGAAGGGCTGTTAACATTCTGACTCTATGTCCTATATATGATGCAACCCCAATGCAGCCGCAGCTTCCTCCCTTGCACAAGTAGAGAGGGAGGTGGTGGAGACGGTGCCTGGAGCAGGCCCTAGCGCAGAAAGCACGTGCCTGGGGCAGCAAGCCGCGGAGGGCGGTGTGACGGTCGCCATGAGGGCAGCCTTTGACGGTGTTTCTGCGGGAGGTCTGCCGGTCCCGCGGATTTGGCGGCAATTCGGCGGTGGGTCCGCCGACACCGCGGGACCATCGGAGCACCCACAGAAATGCCGCAGACGGCTGCCTGACCGCCGTGCTTGGAGCGGCACAAATCATAGAGCCGCCCCTGGGTGGAGAGGAATTTGCACTTTATAATTCACATTGAAGAGATCCTACGCTTAGTATTTTAGGCCCCAAATCTGATCTCTCCTCCCTCAAATCTACTACAATCTGGTGTGGGATTTCTCCAGTATCATTGATAACTAAGTGGGGAGATTTTCTAAGGTGCTCATTGCTGGCTTCATAGATTTCATAGATTCAAGGGCTGGAAGGGACCTCGAGAGGTCATCGAGTCCAGCCCCCTGCTCTCATGGCAGGACCTATTACTGTCTAGACCATCCCTGATAGACATTTATCTAACCTACTCTTAAATATCTCCAGGGATGGAGATTTCACAACCTCCCTGGGCAGTTTATTCCAGTGTTTAACCACCCTGACAGTTAGGAACTTTTTCCTAATGTCCAACCTAAACCTCCCTTGCTGCAGTTTAAGCCCATTGCTTCTTGTTCTATCCTCAGAGGCTAAGATGAACAAGTTTTCTCCCTCCTCCTTATGACACCCTTTTAGATACCTGAAGACTGCTATCATGTCCCCTCTCACTCTTCTCTCTTCCAAACTAAACAAACCCAATTCCTTCAGCCTTCCTTCATAGGTCATGTTCTCTAGACCCTTAATCATTCTTGTTGCTCTTCTCTGGACCCTCTCCAATTTCTCCACATCTTTCTTGAAATGCGGTGCCCAGAACTGGACACAATACTCCAGTAGAGGCCTAACCAGTGCAGAGTAGAGCGGAAGAATGACTTCTCGTGTCTTGCTCACAACACACATGTTAATGCAGCCCAGAATCAAGTTTGCTTTTTTTGCAATAGCATCACACTGTTGACTCATATTTAGCTTGTGGTCCACTATAACCCCTAGATCCCTTTCTGCCATACTCCTTCCTAGACAGTCTCCTCCCATTCTGTATGTGTGAAACTGATTGTTCCTACCTAAGTGGAGCACTTTGCATTTGTCCTTATTAAACTTCATCCTGTTTACCTCTGACCATTTCTCCAATTTGTCCAGATCATTTTGAATTATGACCCTATCCTCCAAAGCAGTTGCAATCCCTCCCAGTTTGGTATCGTCTGCAAACTTAATAAGCGTACTTTCTATGCCAATATCCAAGTCGTTGATGAAGATATTGAACAGAGCCGGCCCCAAAACAGACCATGGTAAAACTCAGACTTCAACGAGAACTTCTGAGGACCTCGTTCTGATTTGGATATTCCTCATTCTATTTCCAAAAAATTACACTTGAAAAAACAAATGAAGAACATGTGTGTTCTGCTTTTACAGAAACAGCCAAGCATCTCAGGCCAGGTCTATGCTACCGGTATAGCTGTGTTGGTCAGGGATGTGATGACACATGATCCCTCACTGACATAGCTGTGTCAGCAGAAGCCCCTGGTGAAGATGCATGTCTCTTGCAGCCCTGTTCATAATGTTGGTCTATTTTGTTTCCATCACCATCACAACTGAGCCCCATTTCAGAAAGCGACCGCCTCCTTCTGGAAATGGCATTTTGGCACACTGAGTTCTTGGTCAGGTGGGGAAGAGAGGAACTAAGTCAGAGGCATTTGGTCATGCCAGCCTCTTTATCCATACGGGGACAGATTCTGATACTTTGACGTATATTTGGTAGCACTTTATTCCCAGATTCCATGGATTTCACTGGTGTTGTTTCTGGAGTATTCAATGTAAGGGTAAGAGAGTCTGGCCCAGAGTCATTTTCATTACAGTATATTCCTAGCCATGTCTGGCTGCGATGGAGCACAGATCCACTATGCAGAAGTGGGGCTTTTAACACAGAGGATAACAGACTGGCTCTAGATATTTCTGTTTGCATCTCCATTTCTCCTTGGAAATCTAATCCTTGAAAAGGGCTAGGACTTTTGCACTTCTACAAGGCATTTTCTTTATTAAAAGTTTCTTTTAGTTAAAAGGCTGTTTTTTGCCTCCTACATCCCTCAGCTTTCTTTATCTCCAGATACAGCTGAGTTTACGCTAGATGCAGAACATGTTAACATTTTAGGCTGCATCCACATTAGGGGAAAGGTGTCTTCTTACTACATGTTAGCTAACACATGATAACAAACATGAGGTAAAATCCTAGTAAAGTCAAGGCAGTAAGCACGAGGGGAGACCATAGGGTTTACCTCAATCTACTAACACACAGTCAAACTACAACTGCCTTTTCCACACTAATATTTTAACAGGTGTTAGTTACCGGATATCAGCTAACCTGTGGTCCAAACATACCTTTTTTCCTAGTGAAGACACGGTCTTGGTTCTCACCACGAGGAATAAGAGCTCCTGACCATGTGTCGCTTCCCTTGGACACATTTCCCACAACCCCAGCCTCTGTTTTAATTGCTTGATTTTGCAGCAGCCTTTTCCCAAACAGATCTTCTGACAGGTTGGCCTGTTGGCTTCTTTTCTAAACAGAGCCTGAGGCTTAAGCTCTCCCGATCCTTAGGAAATAGTTTCCTCCCACAGGCAAGGAAACTGCGCCCCCCCCCCTTATGGTTTTGGATACATTTCAGGATCTGAACCCCTCCCTCTGTCCAGTATGTCAGTCCCGCCGAGATACCTTAGTGTCTGGGTAGCTTCACATTCTGAGGCCCATTAGTCTCACGGTAGCTGTTGTTCCTCTTCTTTTTCTCTCCATCGAGTCCCCTAGCTGACGTTGATTGGTTCTAAGGTTTTGCTCTTTCCTGAGGCTCACTTTCCCTGTTTTGGCTGCATCCCAGCCCCTCTGTCTATCTTTTCTTCTGACATCCATCTTTCCCTTCCAGCACAAACTTTCAGCTTTCATTTAATTCCTCAAGCTCCAGCCCTGACTTGGGTTTCCAACTGCGTTTCATTTGGCTGTCGGCAGTGCACCTAATGCTTCTTCACCCTTCTCTTGGCCTCTGACAACTCTAGCATCTCCAGTTTAAAATAAAATAAAATAAAAATAAATATGGGTCCAATTTTCTGCTTTTGCTGTGGAAGGCCTCTCACCTTTCCCCATCCTGCTTCGAATACCTCTGGTGTCTTCTCAAACTCTTCTTTTTTTCCTTCCATTGTCATCAATCAACCTCACAATGACTCAAAAGAAGGAGCCGAAGCAGAAACCTTCTTCGTTATACTCCTGTTCTCGTTAACTGACTGTATGAAACTCAGGACCTTGCAAATGCAAAGGTCTCTGGGAAATATATCTTTTAGAAGCAAGCCATCTTATCTTTGTTCCCTTGTAGGTAGTTGGAGGCTGACACCCTCATTTTCAAGGAATCATTTCCAAAGCTGAGACTTTAATGAGCAGAAATTCAATTCACTGGCTTCAGTAAAGCCAGCAGAGTCATTAGTACTTTATATATTTATTTAAGCTATGCTTATTTTGATTTTTTTTTAATGTGTCAGCACTGGTGGCTGCTGGGAGTTGTAGTAACCCGAATACCCAGCTACCTATTGGGCAGAGCAGCAAGGGTCAAGGGCACACAAAATGATGAAAGAAAGAGCTGGCACAGGATTGGGGTGGAATTCGTCCTTAAAGGGTGCAAGTCTTTCTTCCCTAAGTGAATTTATTTTTCTTACAATTCACTCCAGGATCAAGCCTAAAAGGCCTGGGCCTACCTTTTTTTTTTTAAACAGAAAGCCAGAAAGTCTGTCACAAACCATTACAGATTCCTGCAAGAGACAAAATACCCCAGCCACGGTGCTGAACTAACTCACTCTGAGCTTTAGGGCTGCTTTAGAAGCATATAGAATGTAACCATTTACCACAAAGTCAGAATGTGAACATTTGAAGCACACAGCATACCTAACTCAGTTGCTTCTAAACTTTAGAACACCCAGTCGAAAGGGGACCCTCCCCAGCCCGGTGAAAATGAGCGAGTGAGTGGGGGAGAGTGAGCGACAGAGGGAGGGGGGATGGAGGTGAGCGGGGTGGGGCCTCAGAGAAGGTGCGGGGCAAGGGTGTTCAGTTTTGTGCAATTAGAAAGTTGGCAACCCTATTCTAAAGTAATTTTCTTGGCCTGTCATTCTGGCCACATTACCCCCACATTACCTCCACTGACTCCCCCTTCTCCACTGCACCAGATACAAGCTTCTTGCCTTCCCCTTTTGGACCCGTCACAAATCCCCCCCCCCTCCCTCATGGAATTATTTACTGCCAAGAGAGTTATGTTTACACCCATCATTTTCTCAGAATGCACATTTCATTTCAAGGCTGCTGGGTAACACAGGAAGTGGATCAGCATTTTTTCCTGCATAGATTTTAAAGCCAGAAGAGACCATTATGATAATCAAATCTGCCCTCCTGCTTTACAAAGGCCAGATAATTCCTCCTAGTGATTGCTGCCTTGTGCCCAACAACTTGTGGTTGAACACAAGCTTGTCTCTTAGGAAGACAGCTAATCTTGACTGAAGGACTCTAAGTGATGGAGGATCCACCGTATCCTTTGATGATCCATTCCCATCATTAATTCAGCCTCACTGTTAAAAAATCTGTACTTTCTTTCCATTTAGAACTTTGCCAATTTCAACCTCCAGCCTTAAGAACATAAGAACACCAGAATGGCCATACTGGGTCAGACCAAAGGTCCATCTAGCCCAGTATCCTGTCTTCCAACAGTGGCCCGTGCCAGGTGCCCTGGAGGGAATGAACAGAGCAGGTAATCATCAAGTGAGCCATCTGCTGTCACCCATTCCCAGCTTCTGGCAAGCAGAGGCTAGGGACACCATCCTTGTCCTTCCTGGCTAGTAGCCATTGATGGACCTATCTTCCATGAACTTATCTAGTTCTTAGGCCCTTGTTATGCCTTTGTGCATTAGATTGATGAGCCCTAGTATCTCTGGAGATTTAAATCCAAATCCTGGCTCAAACCACAGATCACAGTTATGTACCTGAGTATAATCTTTTCTGTGCATGTCACAAAACTACCATTCATTTTGGTACAATTGGCCTTCTCTGCAGCAGCAGCAACAGGGGTGTAACTGAGGAGCATTGGCAGAACTCCGTGTGGGAAGGCTGCCCAGGATATGTGCACCCCATACGTAACTCAAGCAAACGGCAGGAAATGTTTTCCCTGTTCTGTAAAAATCTTTGAGATTTCAACCATTTTCTTGATTTGCATTGGGACAAAAACTGAGATGTTTTGAAGTTTTTCACACACAAAAAAAAAAACAGAGACAGCGCCACCCCAGAATAACCAGTACCCAAGTGATTAGGGCACTTGCCTGGGATGTGAGCAACCCAGCTTCATGTCTTTTTTGGACCCAATTCAGAGCAGGAACTAGAACCTGGGACTTCTGTATCTAAGGGGATTGTCCTAACCTTCAGGTGATAAACTATTGGTTGGGAAGCATGTCCCGTACCCTGGATTTGACCAGAAATTCTATCCTAGACATGAGAAACTTTTCCTGACAAAAGTTTAGTCAAAACTGGTTCCTGTGAAAAGTTTTGATTGGGATGAATCAGCATTTTCCGATGAAAAACCATTTCATCAACAAATCCCTGGTCAGTTCTCATGAGAACCTTGATTTTATGGGCATTACATTATCATATATATGATATAAAGGATTAAAGGCAAACACTGCATAGAATAGATAGAGAAAAAAGAAGATAGGTCCAAACTGAAAAACTTTGATCCAGATCTGAACCTTCCAAAAGTCCTGAGTGTATTCAGATCTGGGGTTTTGATTCAGTCCATTACAAGGATAGAAGCCAGCTGCAAAGTCTGTTTTGACCCTGCTGTATGCTTGGGGACATACAGGTCCAGGTTTTTGGGCTGGGCACATGAGTAAAAACCAAAGCAAAGCAATGTAACAACAGGCCTCATATTTTTACACTGAAATACTGAAGAGGTTAAATTCTATGCTTGCAGCTGCACACAGGATGGAGCCAGCATTTGAAACCTGGGAATAACTGATCTGCATTTCCAGAATCCTTTTTATTGGGGGAAAAACTGCAAAAATGTTATTAAAAAAATTAAACCCACCAAACCCTGAGCATCTGTTTAAGTTGGCTGCTGATGTCAGCCTTTCATGTGATGTCATCTCTTGTGCACTGCCATCAATATGTCGCCATCCGGGCTGCTGGCACAGGACCGAATGGGCCACTCGCAGCCAACAGCATATACAGGGGGAATGGATTTGCAGCATGTGAGGGAGAGGGCTTTTAAAAACAAAGCAACATGAATTAAAAGTCTCTTAAAGAGTCTATTCTACCAGCCAAAGCGCAGGCTGGTCTTTATGTCTTTTCATTAGCTTTGGTGAGAAATGCACCTACATTACGTAAAGAGAAAAAAATCAACTGGAAACACAGGACCCAAGGCTTCATGATGGAGAGCTACTCTGAAAAGAGGTTAAAATCACCCTGCTATACATTTGACCAGGTAAGGTATGCAGCCTAGTGGATAATGCACTGACCTCAGACGCAGGTTCCAACTCAAATATGCACTGTTGCTGGTTTATGTTCCCCAAGTCATGTCCCTGCTCTGTGCCTCAGTTTCCCCACCTGGAAAATGGGGATAATGATACTGACCTCCTTTGTAAAGTGCTTTGAGAGTGGCTGATGAAAAGTGCCATCGAAGAGTGAGGTATTAGTGTTATTAGTTAACACTGAGTGTAGATTTGGGCAGGCCTAGATTAACCAATGTGCATTCAGTACACTTGCATTGGACCCCTCACCACAGGGGCAAAAACACCCCTACCCCCACCAAAACAACCACCACTCAGGGCCAGGAAGGTGTGTTCCAGGGGGAGGGCCCTAACTGCACTCTGTGGCAAGAGCCAATGGGTTGGAGTGGGGAGCTGGGACAGGAGCTGCTGTGGGATGGTCTTGCTCTCCAACAGTCTCCTTGGACCTTCCATCCCTGGGGGCTGGACCCGGCACCCCACTCCCCTAGGCCTGCTTCCCCTTGGTGGTTGGTCCCGACAGTCCGACAGCAAGACTTCTGAGGTGGCTATTCCAGCATCAGACACCTCCATGGGCTGCCTCTGTGAGGCCACTGCCAGAAGTGGTGCCCCCTGGGACCACACTCTGGGAATCATTTCAGAGGTCAATGAATTAGCATCTGCAAGGGTAAGCAGCTGAACAGTTCCACCAGCCAGGAAAGGAGTGATAAAGAGACACCTGTTAGTCCCTGCAAGTTCCTGTTTCTCAGGGCTCATTTTATCCTCAGTGAAAGGTCCACATAGCTAGAGCAAATCAACTCAGAAACACCCGCCTTCAGCCAGCTGGGGGGTGGAGAAGACACCTCAGGCAACCTCCCTTCTACTAGCTTCCACTTACCTTTCATATTGCTACCCCACGCAGCCATGAGACAGCCCCCCCCATCCACCTGTAACCCATTACCTGCTGGAGTGCCTTCACACCTGGTAGCAGCAAGGTTCCCATTTGGTAATGTAAGCAGCAGGGACTTCCCTTGGAGTGCTGCTGCTTCCTCTGCCATTGTTACTTGTCTTGTATTCAAAGGCTGCAAGATGTGGTTGATCCACTGGAGACTGACCCAGAACCAAAAGCAAAGCTACTGCAGTACACCCTGGAAACGCAAGGCACGAAAGAGGACCTCTAACACACCCACTCATCAGTACAGCTGTGTGAAAGCCAGAGGTACTGCAATTACTGCTATGGTCCTATATGACCAGTCCCTCATTTCCACCAGTGGGATGGTATGAGGTGTAACTCACTGTGGGGCCAGTCTTGATTCTTTTCTACATTGGAGCAAGGGGCACGTTAGTTCCTTACTCCTACATATTCTGGCTACCAACAGGCCTATTGAGCCCAAGGTGAGTCAGGCTGGTGAGGAGCACCTCCCTGCCAGCTTTGTAGTGTACCCATGTTGATGCTCAGCCAGAGCAAAGAACTCATATAAATGAGCTCTCCCATAACTCTAAGCTTCTACCCTGAAGTGAGGTGGTTTTTTTTTACTAGAAATAGATGGAACATTTTAGCCCAATATTAGGAAAAGTCTCCCGATGGTGACAGGGAAGAGGCTGTGAAATAATTTACTGTGGGAAGTGGTGGAAGCCTTGTTGCCTGGAACATTTAAAACTGGGCTGGCCAAGTTTTAATGTTGTGTGTAATGATGGCCCTGGTTGAGTCGTCCATACAGATTGAACCCAGATCTAAAAGTATGACTCTCGACTATTTGAGCAAAAGGATGGTAACCGACATTAAACATCAATGTGTGTTCCAGTCACTAGAGGAGGACAAAGAGTCACACTTGGTTGGCATGGGTTATACATTGTTAGCAGAAAGACGGGCTCTTTGACCTAATAGAACGTGTCCATATCTGCCAGTGATGAGTCTCAGAATCTGAAGTTAACCATTAAGCTTAGTCCTTTTTCTTCCCATTAAGGTTTATGAACTCTGGGGTTTTAACTGCCTCCTATTACACCGTACGCCTGTGCATTGTTTATTTTTGTCAGATTACATGTTGAACATTCTGGTGAGCTGCATCTTGTTGAACCTTTTCTGTCAGTGTTGGGCTTTTGGAGAACATCTACATTTAATTTAGTTTGCATATTCCTCCCATGCAGAAGTTCTGCAGGAGACATCTGGTTTGCTGCATGCCGAATTGCTCGGTAGTTCTGTAAGAAATCTGTGGCAAATGAATTCCAGAGCTTCCCGACTGATTCAGAGTTTGAAAACAGTTTTTAAAAAACAGAACTAAATCTTGTGCTGGAAAAACTAATTAAAATTTGTTCATGAAACTTTGGCCAAAAAGTTTCACTAATTGGTTTGGTGCTGTTTTCATGTCCTTGAAATGCCACTTTGCACCCAAATGAGCTTTCTCCCATACAGAATCAGACAAGGGAGGTGGATGCTATAGCACTGCGTGTGCTACAGCAGTTTTGTTAATGTATAGCAAGTAATACAGAATTTTACAGCATTCTCAACTTGTGAGCCCATCCTTGGCCACCAGTAGAGATCTCTGAGACTGTATTTGGGTCAGATAACTCCCTGATGAGTCTCACGAGCAATCAGAACAAACTTGGCTTGAAGCTCTGGAGGAATAATCAGACAACGAACGCCATGTGCCACATACATCTCTACAAAGAGCAAGAGATCTGAATCAATATATTTTCACTATTTATTTGGTGTCTTTCTCTTGTTGGTTGATCTTACACTTTCTGTAGCACAGGACACAAGTTGCTGTGAAGAGTTCTGTATATGAAGCACTAAGATCACCTGTTCCCAGTGCCACTATTTTATAGGTCTCTATTTCTGGCAAATATGATTGAGACAACATACAGTAGCACGGGCTGTGGGCAGGCCAGCCATTGTGCAATGTGCACACCCATCACCCAAGTCCCTTATTAGGCAGTGATCAGTCTGCAGAGGTAATTTATGCCCTCAAAACAAGACCCAAGAAAAACCTCTAATTAGAATGCCCGGCCACTTGCTATGGGCCTTTGAATCCCAGAAACTAACAGGAAGAGCAAAGTAAAGGATCAAAGCCCCGTGATAGGATACTGGTGATCTTTCACTTAACTGGATCCAAGCCCATTCACAGCATAACCAGCACCTTGGATGACACTTAGAAATGATCAGAAAGCCAGTGCAGAATGTGAAGCATGGGTGTCATGCGCTCATTATGATCATGTTGCAGAGGGGGAGGTTTAGGTTGGATATTAGGAAAAACTTTTTCACTAGTAGGGTGGTGAAGCACTGGAATGGGTTACCTAGGGAGGTGGTGGAATCTCCTTCCTTAGAGGTTTTTAAGGTCAGGCTTGACAAAGCCCTGTCTGGGATGAGCTAGTTGGGGTTGGTCCTGCTTTGAGCAGGGGGTTTGACTAGATGACCTCCTGAGGTCCCTTCCAACCCTGAGATTCTATGATTCTATGATTCTATGAATACACAGAATGCTACATGTGCCAAGCACCATCAAGACATTAACTAGTCATCACTAGTCAGGTCAGTTTGATCCGTATTATGAGTCCCAGCTTATAGATAAGGAAATTGAAGTAGGGAGCTGGAGCCATTCACCCACTTTCTACCCCCATATTCATTTTAAGCACAAAAAAGTGCTTCCAAGCTGAACTGCTGGGAGTGACTGTTATCAGCATAACCCCTCTGCCAGGTGTTGTTGGCAGCAAAAGGGGGTGGGTTCAGTTTTCTCCAGCCATCAATTAATAAACTCACAATATCTATTGGGTAGGATTTCTCCCTATCCCCAAGGGTGTCCTAGCAACAGTCCCTACATCAGTATCCTCTGGTATTTGAGACTGGCTGATGCGTTCTAGCCTCTTCCCTCTGCTCCAGCTCCCCACTCACAGTTTGTTGTCCAGGGTTGGCAGAGTCCAAGGAGTCCAGCTCCAAAGGGCAGTGCTGCCTAGGCTGTGCTAGGGAGTCTGCCACCTGACCCAACTAAGGTGATTTCACCTTTGATTGATGAGTAGGGAGGCCCACACCCAAGTCCTTCAGAAAGGCTGCTGCTCTTCTCTGGGGCTTCAGCCCAAGCCACATCAACACCTCCCTCAAAGCTGCCTCAGCATAGCTCTGGCTACCACCCAAAAGCTGCTTATGTGCAAAGTCTTTGGAGAGAAATCATTAGTACATGTGGCTCAAGCAGAGGCCTTACAAACAGAGATGCACTCTCAGCAGCCTCTAGAAAACCCAGGCCCCTTTTCCTTCTCTCTCTTATATTACCCCAACCAGGCTCCCTTATCCAATTGCCCCTGACTGTAGTTTCGGTCAGGGAGACCCCACATACATTTGGTGGAAATCTCTTGCCCTTTCATTTCCCAACAGGGACAATGGCATTTTATTGTCCCCAAGCTCAAAACTTATCGGTATTTTAACCAAAATGTCTCAAACTGTTACATAACAGAAATGCAAATAAGTCTGGCCCACTCAGTCATTTTGCCTTGTTTCCCAACACATGGCAGCAGAGAGCTCCCTCCCAAGTGAAGCCGCTGCTGATCTGGAGTTCTCAAGCAGCTCTGGGCCACTCTTCTCCCTATTCACCAACAGGTGTCAACAATGAGCTCCCAATGCTCTAGGCGAATAGGCTATTGAATTGTGGCTAATGCATGAGCAATGCATTGGTGTATTGAAGACTGCAGTACTGGAAGACAGGTTGCATGCTTTGATATATAGCTTGTTAATGTGATTAGGATATAGTGCGAGAGAGACAACAGCATAGACGACAGTGGATGTGTGTGTGCTGCGTGTAATAACGACAGGCGCTAGTGTGGTCCTGGAAGGTGAGAACAGCTAGTAAGGGCCTGCCTCCCTACCCTAGTCGTGAGCAGAGTGAGAGAGTCAGTCTATGCCTAGAACCTAGACAGTGTAGATGTGTTTTGTCATGTGCTTTGGTTGGACAAAAATCTGGATTTGTCGGACTTTTGAAACAACAACCTCAAGTGAGTATTTTGACTTCCTTCCAATGCATTTTACACCAGGAAAATCTTTGTGTTCAAATTACAGGAACAGAAAAGTGTGATGGAGACAGTGATTAAAATAGTCTATTATATTCGTGGTAACTCTATGAACCATTGTCAGTTTGTGGAGTTGAAAGAAATGGAGAACTATGATTTTAACGACGTCGTGTTATTTGCAAATGTTCACTGGTTGAGTCATGGAAAGGTTTTGCAACGATTTACTTCCTTGTTATCTTCAATCCGAGATTTCCTTGCCACGAAAGAAATGCTTATTAAATATTCTGTAATTGAAGATGAAAAGTGGCAATGTGACTTGTGTTTTCTCACTGACATCACATTACATATGAACGAACTTGTGAGCTGGCTAGTTATGTACGGGAATTTATATGTAAACTAAAACTTTTTGTGTCACATATGAACAATCAAGATTTCATGCACTTTCCAAATATTAATCAGTATGCAGGAAACACTAATTTTAATCGACAGTGCTATGTATGTTGGTTGCAGAATCTGCAAAAAAATTTTGAAGAACGCTTTTGCGATTTAGAAAAATTCAGACCTGCCTTTCAATTAATGCAAAATCCACTTCGATTTGACATCAATAATTTCGAGTTATCTCAAAAGATCGTAAGTCTGCTTTGTTTGGACAAGCGCAGTTTTGAAATAGATATGTTTTTGCTTCAAAGCCAAATCGATTGTCCTGTAAATGACAAGTCTATTTTGATGATGTGGACTCTCCTTTTAAAAGAAAATGAGTTTTTGGTATTCAACTTAGCTATTGCGAAGCTATTATGTATGTTCGGAACTACATGGGTCTGTGAATCCACTTTTTCTGCAGTAAATTTTATAAAATCCAAGTACAGATCAAGTATTATGGATGAAAATCTGGAGGCTGAGTTAAGATGCACGGTCAGTATGAATTATATACCAGATTTCAGGGTTATGGTACAAGAAAAAGAATGCAAAGTGTCACACTGAAGTAATTTTGTGTTAGTAGTACCTATTAATATTTTGTTTGTAATATCTACTTATTTTTATATTAATAAAAATAATTTGAAATGTCGTTTGTAATATGTTTTTTAATCCTTTTCTATACTGTGGCGAATAAAAAAAATTCAAAACCACAAGTGTGGCTAGCATCAAATTTCTATTGGACACCGCTGCTCTAGGACATTAGGACACAGGCCTCACTCCTGGAAGAGGAAATGTATCAAACACATGCTGGTCTATACTCCTCAGACAAGTGTATTAGCAAAGGTTGCTTCCTAGTAGGGTGACCAGATGTCCTGATTTTATAGGGACAGTTGTGATATTTGGGGCTTTGTATTACATAGGCGCCTATTACCCCCCACCCCGGTCCCGATTTTTCACACTTGCTGTCAGGTCACCCTACTTCCTAGCATCTATGAACTCATCCACCTCACTAGCAAGACTAGAGTTCTACTTTAGAACACACAACACCAGTTTATACAAGACAATACAGGCTCAGCAGGACATGGTACAAAACCAGACAGAGCAAAAAAAAGCCAAGCGTCATCTGTACTGACGACATGTTCTGTACTCAAATTAGAGCAGAGAAACGGAGCCACAGAGTGAGCCATCGATTTTATTGTAGGAACTTCTCACTTACCCCGTGTCTCGATTGTTGTGACAGCCTTCTCTCTGGCCTTAACAAACTCAATGTCAGCCCACTCATGCCTATTCAGAATGCTGCTGCAAAGGTCATGTTCCTAGCCCGTAGCTTTGACCGAGTTACCTCTCTTTGTACCTCACCCCTGGAGCCCTCTTCTCCATCACATCAAATATAAGCTACTCGTCTTCACTTTGAGGCCCTTCACGGTCTCTCCTCATCCAACCTAGGGTCTCCCATCATCACTAGCGAGTTGCCAACTCCCACTTTGGAGTGGCCCATGATGCCAGCCTCCATTGCCCACTTGTTACATTTTCCAACAAGCCCTTTGTGAGCTTTTTCCCACGCTGCCCCTACACATGGGAGGGGTTTCCTATGACCGTCTGCAAAACAACCTCATTATCTACCTTCAAATCCCTCCTTAAAACTCTCTTTTGTTGTGATACCTACACAAATAGGACAGTGCTGGCGCACTGATACCACAGCCTATCATGCTGACCAATATTGTGTCACTGTTTCCTTGTGCTCCTCCATCCTGTCTATACCCATCTGTTGACTCTTGTCTTAGACGGTAAGGTCTTTTTGTTCTGTGTTTGTACAGCACCTAGCACACTGGCATCCTGGTCCATGATTAGGGCAGCTAATAAATAATAATACTGGGAACAAGGCTTGTACTTCAGACAGCCCTTATGAAATGGCATAAAAGGAATGGACTGAAGTCTTCAGTTGGTATCAATGAAGTTACACCAGGGATGAATCTGTCCTAAAGGAACTGCTTTCACAAGGAAGGCAAGAAGTTTTTGGCTTTATATGAAAGACCAGTTTTTCTGTAGACTAGACCAGTGTCTTAGCAATAAAGAACATTACACCTTTAACAGACTTCACACAGACGAGCACTTTGTGATAAACAAGGGATATTTTTTTCAATAATTAGTGGAGGAAGCCTGAAGAGTGTGTTTCCTTTCCCTTTTCTGATTTATTTTTTGGCAGCCCTACAGCTAAGTCAGAGCAGAGACACTCATTAGGCAGGCCAAGCTTGGAAAACTGTTAACCTGTTACTCACCTCCCCACAACAAAGAAAATAAAAAAACATATTACACTTTTAAGAGCATTCAATGAGCTGCAGCAGTGTCTGTTTATGGAGCTTCCCATATGGGTATTAGTTTGTTTTCAATTATTGTAAGGTGCCCAGAAGCTATGAAAGCCCTCAGCCCTTGTCACAGAAGCGTCAACACACTGCACAGTTAATGACTGAAAATAAGCATTACCAAGGGCAATGGAAAGCAGCAGCAAACAATGGGCCAAAACTTTAGCTGATGTAAAATCAACATAGCTGCTTAAAACAGAAGTAGCGCACAAGCCTTTGTAAGGTTCATCCAGGGTGCAGTGTTTGGTGACCTCTCAGGCCCAGATCCTCAGAGATATGTAGGTTTCTAAATTTCACAGAAATCTGTGGAATTTAGGACACTAAATACCTTTGAGGATTTAGGCCCCAGTGCTTAAGATGTGTGCAAGAGCTCTGCTTTAGTCTAGAGTGTCACAGCACCTCACCCAGACTTGCTGTATGGGAAACTCAGCCCTTAAAGGTACAGCCCCCATACAACACAAAAGTTGACTCTTTAGTGGAGCTTTTTGGATTTACACAAGCTGAGGCGCTGGCCGATTGTCACTAGCTGAGGAAGAAAAAAAAGGTCTTCCTAGAGCTGTAATAATGGTGTCCCACCAACACCGTGTATTGATTCACTTTGCATAGGCCAGAAGTTCCCAAACTATGGGTCATGACCCCAAACGGGGTCACACCACGGGCAGATGGGGTCACAGCGATCCGATCCGTAGTGTGCAGAGGATGCCGTTTCGTGCCACATCACATAACCTTGCACACAGGGGTGGCAGGTTTGTAGAAATTTTGGTGGTGCCCAGAACCTGCCCCCGCCCAAACTCTGCCCCCCCAAACTCCATCCCCCACCTGCCCAAGGCTCTGGGAGGGAGTTTGGGTGGGGGAGGAGGTCAGGGGTGCAGGCCCTAGGTTGGGGCAGGGGATTGGGGTGCAGGCTCTGGGAGGGAGTTTGGGAATGGGAGGGGGTGCAGAGGGAGGGGGTGCAGGGGTGAGGGCTATGGGGTGTGGCTGCAGATGAGGGGTTTGGGGTGTGGGAGGGGCTCAGGGCTAGGGCAGAGGGTAGGGTGGGGAGGGATGAGGACTCTGGCTGGGACTGGGTATAAGGTGTTTGGGGTGTTGATGGGCTCAGGGCTAGGATAGAGGGTTGAGGGTGCGGTGGGGGTGGGGATGTGAAAGCTCTGGCTGGGGGTGTGGGCTCTGGGGTGGGGCAGGGCTGGGGATGAGTTTGGGGTGCAGGCAGGCTGCTCCAGGACAGGGGCCAGAGAGTAGGACTCTCTCCTTTCCCTGCCAGCAGCAGCGAGCTCTGGGGGAGGAGCCCCCCTTTCCCGCCCCCTGAGCAGCACACTCACCCCCACCACTGTCACTGCATGTGCTCCTAGGCCCCCTCTCAGGTCCAGGAATCTCCCTCGCCTCCCTCATAGTGGGTGCCAGGGGGGTGCTGCGTGCGCCTCCTCCCCTGCTGTTGCCCCTGGCTGTAGTCTCACTGGGGGTAAGGATGGGGCTGCCTCCTTGCCCAGCATAGGGCAGGAGCGGTGACTGCAGGCGGGGGGGTGGGGGGTGGGTGGGCGGGGGGGTGGAGGGGGGGCCCTGTGCTGGTGGAGGGGCCCCCTGGAAAAGGGAAGGATCTGAGGTGGAAGGGCAGGCTCAGTCAGTCTGCCCTGGCAGTTGAGATGAAGTGGGGCACTAGCACCCTGCGGGAGCAGTTGCTGCAGGGAGGCAGCATGGAGCTGCCGGCAGCCAGGGACACTCTGCTCTGGGGCCCGGGGAGGTGCGTGGAGGTAGCAAGAGGGGGCACGGCAGGTGGACCAGGGGGGACACCCGCCCCCAAATACTGCTGGAGCTGGGCCCCTGGGCTCTGAATATTGCTGGTGCCTGGGCACCACGTGGAGATATAACTCGCTGCCTATGCTTGCCCACGTCATATGTATGAGGTCATGCTATGAGGAAGACGCCATTTTGTAGAGCAACATGGCAGCTGCCACGTGACATGACCTCCCATATATGGTGAGTGCAAGGTCATGCACGATTTTGCTCTTCGAAATGGTGTCCTCCATGCTGTCTGGGGGCCTGGGAGGAATTAAAATGGAGTTGTGCCAGCAAAAAGTTTGGGAACCCCTGCCGTAGGCTGTTGAATTAACCAGACTGCATAAACTACTGTGGTCACTCACTTTGTGTCCAGACACTAACTAAACCCTGACATTTTAACTGCACGGTGCCTTCTCTGCACATGAGATTGCCTGAGGGAATAGCTGGATGTATTCATGTCATTTCAGATAAGATTCTTCTCAGAGTGGGGCTTTTTGGCACCACATGTTCCACTGTGAGAGAATTTCCACAATATCGCTACAACATTAGCACTACACTTGAAAGCAATCCATTTGGGCCATTAAAGTGAGTTGTGAAATGTGGAATAGTTATCAAGTAATTAGGACCATATTTCCCTTCTTCTCCTTCCCAAAGCCCAAAGCTTTGCCATAGGATATCAGTGCAAGTTTAACAGGGCCTTTGTCTTCTCTCCACCTCCATCTTTTAGACCCTGACATGAGTTAGCAACCGCTGAGTTTGAAGAGCTGATCTCCCCTCTCCTTTCTCCTCTGAGTCTTAACCCTCCATTCAGGTTATTCAAACTCAAGGGGGA
The DNA here is from genome assembly GCA_037349315.1 of Chelydra serpentina. Taxonomy (NCBI): domain Eukaryota; kingdom Metazoa; phylum Chordata; order Testudines; family Chelydridae; genus Chelydra; species Chelydra serpentina. Next base: position 48,255,124 of record JBAIAC010000029.1, on the reverse strand, counting down.
CTAAATCAAGAGAATAAGGATGGTCTTCTGGCGTAGGGCTCAGAACAACAGTGTTCAGTTTCTGACTCTCACACAGCCTCCCTGTGTCACCTTGAGGACTTGACTATGTTCTAGTTTTAGCATGCTAGATGGATCATAGCTAACGGGTATGTTTCCTCCAGCTGGGAATCACCTCTCCAGGTTGACATGTAGATCCTTAGTTTGTCTTGTCTATGTTTAAGCTCTTCCAGGCAGGAGTTGTTTTTTGCTATGTGTATGTACAGCACCTAGCACAAATGATCTCAGTTGGGAACTCTAAGTGCTGTGGTAAATAATAAAATACCAACTCAGGATGGTGCCCTTAAAGAACGACCCTTCTTTCAGGGTGGTGTGAAGCTGGAATGGGCGGCATGAGCATGTGGCTCAGCAGGGACTCTATAACTGGCCAATTCTGCCATGACCCTGCCCGTGCTGAAAGCAGCTCCAGCACTGCAAAGTCCTCGCACTCAGGTGAGGCTGTGAATTACTGTGCCCTGTAGTGCAGCACAATGGGAGAGAGTCTCTCTGAGTGCACCATGCAAAGGCCGGCTCCAATCTGGCCCTGAGTCGGTTTCTTGGAAGGTTCTGATGGTCTAAAATTGGGAGGATGCTTCTTAGGAGAGATTGGGATTACTGACAGTCTTGGAAAACTTGCCTGGGTGTATAGGACTTGGGATACCTCTGGAATTCTGTGCAGGGCTACTGGGCTTCATTTCAAAAGCCTGCTATCGTTTTTGGAACCCAGCTGCTTGCTCTGACATCTGAGCACCTGAGATGCAGCGACTCCCATTGTACATCACGGAGCACCTGGAGGTGGAGGAATCATACCCTTCTCCCCCCCCACAGTGTCCCCAAGGCTTATGAGACTTGGCTCGGGATGTGACCCAAAGCTGCTCACACCTCTCTGATGCATGAACACTTTTCAATCTTCATTCATATTTTTAAGCCCTGGCTTCCAAGCACAGCTATGCAGAAGCCAGCACTCCTGGGGTCTCTCTGTTGGAGGGACGCCTGCAGTGATAAGCATTGCCTATGTCAGGAGGGAAGCTGGTATGGAAAGGCCTAGCCAACTCTGGGACAGATCTCTGCTACCTGTCCTTTGCATTTCTGGATCTCTGAAAAAGAGCGTGGCGATTCCCCTGATGTCGCTGACTCTATCCCGCCTCTTGGCTTCCCAGGCATACAGGACATACCAAGCAGGAGAAACACATGCTTCTAGCTTTGGGGTTCCCTGGTTCAATCCCCAGCATTGGCCAAGATAGTGGCTGTCACAAACAATCTCAGCCCCTTCACGCCATTGACCTGTCACCCACCCAGTCTCAGCCACTCAGCCCCTGCTGCCCATACCCACGCGTCCACCTTACTCATACCTGAGGAGACAGATAGGTAGAAAAACCAGGACCCCAGAGGACCTCCTCAAAGTCTCTGGGACCCTGCTCTGCCTCCTATGCCCAGAAGCAGCTCACTCTTGGGCCTGAGATCCCCCTTTCTTCCCTTGAGGAGGCTCTCATCTCCCACCGGAGCTCCTCCTGGGACTGTGTGGCTCCTTGCTACCCTTACTTGTTTGTACATTCTGGTCCCAAACACGGAATCGTTAATGAAAACAGCATGGCTGAAGCCACAAAATAATCAGCCAGGAATGAGTCATATTAGCAGCCCTAGCCTGAGAAACCCAACCAGATCCATACGGGACAAAAATAGACTATACCTGATTAGGGGCCCAGTCCAATGCCTAGTGAATTAAAGTAGCTTCAAGGGGGATGTAAGGATTGGTACTAGTAAATATTACAGTTACTATTTATTATTTGTATAGTGCCCTCAATGCACCAGGTGCAAAAAGGCACAGCCCCTTTCCCTAGACACATACACCATAGGCACTGGGTTTCAAGTCCGGGTGTGATGGGTGAAGCCAGTATGGGAGTGACTATGTCAACACTTGTTAAGCCACTGAGCATGTCCAGTTTGAACGGGATATTTCCTGAGTCCTGAGCAGAGTTATCCTGAGCTGAATGATTATGCAGCTAATAAAGGACTGTATCTGAGAACCTGACTCCTGAATCATTACTAAACAGCACAAGGATGGGAACTGGAAGTGCCAGAAGCATTGTGAAAAAGCCTGTCCTTGTGAGACTTCCAATCCCATTTTGCAGTCTCAGGAAGTTCAGAGAAGCACCCAAACAAATTCCAAACTCTGGATCTTTTGAGGTTTGCCTATCACTGGCTACTGGTACTTCTTGCTTCTAGTTTGGGTGGAAACCCTGCTAGGCCAGCTGCACTGTACTTAGCTGACCAGTACAAGGAAGTGCTGAGACCTTCACAAAACATACAAGCTAAACAAGGTTTGTGTTGAAAATATTAGATCTGGAGTATTACACTTGCCCCAGTCTCGGTCACTGAGGTAGCTGCACCAAAGCCCTCAAGTAAACAGGCAAAGCCATTATAAACCATGCTTTGCATCAGTGCAGGTTACCCCAATGTAGTAAACTGTACCTTTAAGAGACTTGGCTGTGGCACACACCAGGAAGTGAAACCAGCTGCATCTAGTTGTGGTGTGGACAAGTTCGGTTGGTTCTTATTTTCTGAGTTGCCAACTCTTGCATCTTTATCCCACATCTCGCAATAGCTGGTATTTTGCATAAAGCCCCAGCTCCAGGAACCATGTTTTTTTAAAAGAATCAAGCCTCCATTTAGTTTCTAGTCCTCAGGGTTGGGAGAAAAACTTGCAGCTATGACCTGACTGTAACCTAAATGTTCAAACTTCAGATGTCAAATATAAACAACCCCAAATTTCTTTGGTTCTGTTAATCTCCCCCTCTGCACGAGTCTCATAGTCACAGAATTTAAGGCCAGAAGTGCCTACCAGATCACCTAGTCTAGCCTCCTGTATAGCCCAGGGCACTAAATACCACCCAGCCACTTCCACACCAAACCCTTCTCTCAGAATCAGACCAAAGTATTAGAGCTCCCAGGAGACTAGACTATAATGTGCTACAGGCACAATAGAATAGAAGGGACCAAGGTGCAGCAGTGCTCAGGGCCCCCACAACAGCAGGAATTGATTAAGCGAGATATACCCAGATAATACTAGCAAGTGACCTGTGCCTCACCCTGCAGAGGAAGGTGAAATCCCCCCAAGATCAAAGCCAATTTGATGTGGGGGAAAAAATCCTTCCTGACCCCACATTACCCTGGGGTCTTGTTGGAGATGAGAAACCCAGCTGTAGGGCAGAGTTCTATGCTGGCCTCTTAAGGTCTTCAGGCAAGCTCTTACGTGTTCTACTCTTCTCCTTGATGGTGGTGGCGTGTCTAGAGAATATGGGGAAATACTGAATCGGGGGAAATGAAGGAGAGGTCCTGCTGTACAAACAATGCTAGAGCAACTAATTGCCTGGGTTTTATTCCATGCAGCTGTCTTTTAAAAGGACTATTAGGTCACTGAGAGTTTCATTAACCAAAAAAAACCCAACAACCCAACCCTCAAAAAGCAACAAAAACTGGAAACAAAACTGTACATATTGTCTGGAAATTGCTTTTTTTATTATTTTAATAAGCTTCTCTTTCAACTCTTTTTCAGCTGATTGTCTTTGGTTCAAGGGAAAAGTCGTTAATATGAAATGATTATTAGTGGCTGCCGCACTAATATGCTTGGAAAAGGCTTGTTAGAGAGAGAGCCATGTTTTTTGGATTATAAAATCTTTAAAAAAAATTATTATTTTTTTACTACAGCCAACAACTGCCCCATCTTCCTGAGCAGACAGCAATCTGTGCCACGGCATCAGATGGCTCCGACCAAACTTCTGCTTTGAAGATTAGCAGGACAAAGCCCTTTTAAAACACTGTGCTTAGTGCTATTGTGCAACTGCTTTTCGGTGCACGTGTTGTACCACGTTTTCTGGGCTTGAATGGAAAGAAGTGGAGAGCTGGGTCTTGTGGGGTGAGTCGGTTCCTCCAGGAAACTCTTGGGATGGGAGAATATGGAACAGGTCATGGCAATGCAGGCTTCCTTATCTGGACCTACCAATGGGCCTCAAGGCACATCTGCAGGGCTCACTGCTAAGGGAGAGGGCAGTTGTTTGCTATACGATTCTGAGTCTCTACTGGGAATTCCGACATAGGGCACCAGCACTGACACTGACACAAAAATGGTTATAAACAAATACATTCTCTGCAAAGAGAAAACGCTATGAATATGTGGCCTAATTCTTGCATGCGCTGAGACCTGATCAATAAAGGAGGAATGGTGAGAGGGCTCTCTGATTCTTAACTACCATGGCCAAGCTCCAACATAACGAGCAGTCTAACTTATGCCAGCGGACTATGGTCCCTAAGGGAACATCCTCTAGTTAAGTATCAAAGGGGTAGCCGTGTTAGTCTGGATCTGTAGAAGCGACAAAGGGTCCTGTGGCACCTTATAGACTAAGGCCTTGGCTACACTTGCAGATGTACAGCGCTGTTAGTTAAACCCGTGTTCGTACAGCTGAGTAGGGAAAGCGCTGCAGCCTGTCCACACTGGCAGCCACCAGCGCAGTAACTACCACTGACGTGGCTACATTTGCGGCACTTGCAGCTGTATTGGGAGCGGTGCATTATGGGCATTCAGGTAGCTGCAACGTGCTTTTCAAATGGGGGGGTGAGGGGGACTTTGACAGGGAGCGTTTTGAGAGAAAGAGGGGGTTTTTGAAATCTCCACAGAGTGTCAGCTCATTATTTCCACACCTCCACATCCCCTGCCTCTCTCTCAATCACTGAAAGCAAACAGCAGGGGCTTTGTTTGTTTTTAAAGAGCAGATAAAAGAGAGGAAACGGAGCCTCCTCCCCCCCCCCCCGCCGTCTCTGTCCAAGGCATTCCTAACGGAGCCCCTCCCCTCTTTCCCACCCTCTGCCTGCAAAAAGTAGCTGTGGTTGTAAAGCTGTGTTTGTAGCAGCTCCAGGGAGCTCTGAACTCCAACCCGGAAGTGCCGTTTCAAAACAAAGCAGCTTCCGGAGATCAGTAACTGCGTTGTTCCTGGGCTACACTGAAAGACCAGCGTTCCACCCACTTCGCAACAGTTGCTATTTCTCTCGGGGAGGTGGAGTACATGCAGCGCTGTATCTGAGGAGATACAGCGTTGCACGTGCCTTGCAAGTGTAGCCAGTTAATGAGTTACAGCGCTGCCGGCAGTTTTATTACGCTGTAACTTGTAAGTGTAGCCAAGGCCTAACAGACATATTGGAGCATAAGCTTTCCTGGGTGAATACCCACTTCTTCAGACTTCAAACTTCAGGACCAGACTTCAAAGAGAAACTGCTGAGCTTCAGTTCATTTGCAAATTTGACACCATCAGCTCAGGATTAAACAAAGACTATGAATGGCTAGTCAACTACAAAAGCAGTTTCTCCTCCCTTGGTGTTCACACCTCAACTGCTAAAAGAGGGCCTCATCCTCCCTGATTGAACTAACCTCGTTATCTCTAGCCTGACTCTTCCCTGTATATTTATACCTGCCCCTGGACATTTCCACTGCATGCATCTGAAGAAGTGGGTATTCACCCACGCAAACTTATGCTCCAATACGTCTGTTAGTCTATAAGGTGCCATAGGACTCTTTATCCTCTAGTTGTGAATTGGTATAGCATAGCTCTACTCCTTCCCTGCCCTCTTCATGCACCATCTTGCCACCAACACATGTGTGATGCCAGAGTGCATGTGGGCAGGCAGATTGTACCGGAGTCGGCTCTGCTGCCTTTACGCCACTGAGGGAATTCTCAAACTTGTGTGCTGCAGACACATTCCAACCCTCTTCAGTGACACAAAGCCTCATGATGGCCTATTGTGGTACAACAATAATTCCATGCATATGCTGAAAATGTCTACTCTTAACACCCTTAACAAGCAACATGCTCCACTACAGCTATTTCATAATTGACCTGGATGGGATCTGAGAAGCCGATTGTCCCACATCTGCTACACCTCTCTCTGAAGGGCCACTCTCAGGGCTGGTCTACACTAGCCCCGAAATTCGAACTAAGATACGCGACTTCAGCTACGTGAATAACGTAGCTGAAGTCGAACTATCTTAGTTCGAATGAAAAAGCACTTACCCGGGGTCCACACGCGGCGCGCAGGCTCCCCCGTCGACTCCGCCTACTCCGTTCGTCGAGCTGGATTACCAGCGTCAATGGCGGAGCACTTCCTGGTTCGATTTATCGCGTCTAGACAAGATGCGATAAATCAAACCCAGAACATCGATCCTGCGCCTCCGACCAGACGCGTAAGTATAGACGTACCCTCAGAGACAGGATACTGGATTAGATGGATCTTGGCTCTGATCCAGTCTGGCCATTCCTGTATTACTTAAAATGGTTCTTTGGATTTGTGCTTTAGTCTTATTTTATATTTCCTAGAAACACTGTAGATGATTTATGCTAAATGGTGTTAGATAACCGCAAGTCTATTGCCCAGCTGATACTTCATTCTGCAGCCTCTCACACTTTTGTGAAGCTGTTGCTCTAAAGCTCTGAGCGGTGTGAGAGCCATTTGTACTTTCTCGTTCTTTTCGCTTTTCTGCCCAACAAACACACACTCGCCCCCTCTACCATCCAGACCTGCAAAGACTTTTACAGATAGAATTTTTCAAATAATTTACATACTGAAGTAATTTCCATCTCAGGTTTATTTTAACTCATTACTGATGCAATACACAGTAACTATGGGCCAATTCTGCCCTGAATTACGTGACTGCTAAACCCAGGGTTGTGAGTTCAATCCTTGAGGGGGCCACTTGGGGATCTGGGGCAAAAATTGGGGATTGGTCCTGCTTTGAGCAGGGGGTTGGACTAGATGACCTCCTGAGGTCCCTTCCAACCCTGAGATTCTATGATTCTATGACTGTAAATGCCATGACTATGTTTCTTTATTGTCTTTTTTACAGTACAGGACCCTATTGTGCTAAGCCACATAAAATGGCAGGACAAGATCTACAATGAGGATATTTGTAGCCAAACCCAGAAACTGCCTCCATCAACACTGGTGCGGTCTCAGCAGCTTTCTTGGTACGGATGTGTTATTAGGATAGAAGACCAGTGAATGAAGAACACATTTACCAAGGAATGCCTCTACATGGCTGGTGATCACGTGGATGAAAAAAACTTGGGTGGTGCAATAATCTTGCCAATGGTAGACATTGACTGCCAAAGTCCATCCTGAAGCCTTCACCATAAGACACTCTTCCAGTTGACACCCTGGGAGTTAGACCCATTTAACTAAGGCCACAGTCGGGTTCGGTAAGTTTGATTATCCTGTCAGTTGTGTGCACACACCTTGAATTGGCTTCCACGTGAACAGAGTTTAACCATTAGACTGTGAGCCGTTGGGGGAAGAGAGCCCTTCTTTCCTCACCTCTTGAGGGTGTTTCAAAACAATACATAAATAAATAACAACATTCCTTTTTTTCTGCCTCAGCAGATATGGTTGAGAGATTAATAAAAATAGCAAAAAAAAACCTTTTAAACATTCTGAAGTATTTTGTCATCCTTTGTTATGGCAACAAGACTTGTTATGACTTGTTTCCTTTTGGTCTTTTATATGCATCATGGTTATCAAGGCTACAATCCAAAAACACAGCAAATTTTTGAAAACCTCAGCACTTTAAACTCATCTGCTGAGAAATGGCTAATATAGCATTAAAAAGCAAACAAAAATACCCCAAAGTCTCTCCAACAGCCAGATCTCAGAAAGAAAGAGAAGAACTCAAGTAACACCAATGATTCTGCTCCAAGATAAAGTGGAGGGAACACTAACTGAGAAACTCAAGAAAAACTCAGCGAAAGCCATAGAAGGCTGGTGGGTTTGGGGGTGAACACTATATGAAATTGCTGAGCTCTGCGTGATTTCTGTCCAAGCCTATAAATTCCTCCTTGCGGAGGACCAGGTTCACAGAAATGTTTGCCAAGGTTTGCAAACCTTTTGGCAAACCTGGGCCAAATTACAGGCTCGTAGCAAACGCTGAAATCAGGCATGTTGGTTTGGGGGTTATGAAAGGTTCACTTAGCTGTAGTGGACACTACAAAAGGTCCCTTTTGCTCAGGGATGAAGCAGGAAGGACTCATTTGTGAGGCAGTGAAGAACCTTGCACTAACATTCCTTTTGCCGTGCCTGTTAAATGGCTAATTAGAAGAATTCATTTTCTAGTGCTGCCTGTGTAACATCCTTCCCCATGGTAATGAAGATCTTGAAAAAGAAAAAAAGAAAGATACTTTGGGGCAAGGAGAGCTTTTTGTTCTGTGTTTGTACAGCACCCTGCACAGTGGGACTTGGTTTGTAAGTGAGCCTCCTATGCATTACAATAAAAATAATAATAATTCCATTCTCTCACTTTTGGTCTGTCGTGTCTATTTAGGCCCTGGTCCTGCAAAGACTTATATACATGCTTAACTCTAGACACTGCTATAAACAGAATATGAATAGTTACAAATAATAATAATGCATGGGATCGTGTTTTTTGGAAATTAACAAGAGGAAAAAATAGAAAAAGTATTTTTTCCCCTTGACGATTGTGGTTACATTCGAAATATGCAAAAATCCATAACAGGGGATGCATTCATAAGTCAGCGTCAAGTATTCTCATCTTGGGCTGATAAGTGCAGATACTAGAGTGTGCTATAATACTTATAAACTGGTTTGTTTGGAACAAAATAAATATTTTTAAACAGTTACATTAAATAGATGCATTTAATCTTATTCTGCCTAAGGAAAGAGTTCCATATAATCACACACACAAAAAACAACAACCTGGGCTTCTGCCTGAAGGTAAGTCTTTAAATTCCCATTTTTAAGACCTTCATGGATTCCCACATTTTCCTCCTTCCTGTTTGTTGTTGTTAGTTATTATTTACATTACAATGGTACCTAGAGGACCCAGGTGGAATTGGGGCCCCATTGTGCTAGGTGCTGTACACACACAATCTTCTCAGGATCCACATACTTTCCTCCACTGCTGTAGAGTGAATAAGTAATGCAGCTCTTGCAAATAGGGATAGACAAAAATCTTCCCTCAAAAGTGTTTGTTTGCTTTTTTCCCCAACAGGAAATTGGGGTTTAGATTAAACAAAAATTTTCCAGGAGAGATCATAATTTTGCATGGAAAACTGACATTTTGTTTTAAAAAAAAGAACTCCCCAAAACTGATATTTTTCAGTGAAAACACAACACAGTTCAGTTTGGAAAGGTTGTTATAGTGCCTCACGAGAGCTGTAGTTCAGTTGCCTCGCGTCCCTATTCTTCTTTATGGGCTGGACTCCCTGGCCACGACACATCTCCCAAGAGGCACCCATAATGCACTCCCTCCTCTCTCCAAGAAGGGAAACTGAGGTGCATCATGGGAAATGTAGTACAACCACAGAACCCAGTCTATAGTAGAGAATGGAATCATGAGGCACCTGAACTACAATTCCCATGAGGCACGGAAACAGCATTTCCAAATTGAAATATTTTCAATTTTGGCTTACATTTTTCTATATTAGAATTTCTGCAGAGAAAAAAAATCAAACACTTCTGGTAGCTCTCCACCCATTTTCTCACCAGTATTGGCCCATTCATGTAGCTGGGGGGAAATCACTTGACCACCTACTGATATGCAGCCGTCTCTGGAATGGAATGCAGCAATTACTTAACAGCACACAGCAACAGTTTGCAACAGTTCCAGAAAAAAATGTAGAAGACAATTTGAGGAATTCTGTCTATACTACTTACATGGCACCCGCCAACTCACTCTCTTTAGTGCCTTTAGTCTCACAATACCCCTGCAAATTAGGGAAGAACTATAATCCCCATTTTACATACAGGGAACTAACAGAGATAAATGACTTACCCTCAGTGGCCCCTGGAAAAATGGGTGCCCCGTGCCTCGACCCCCTCTGCCCACCCAGCGCTCCTGCCAGTGTGTGGGGGAAGCCCCCGTGTCCCGACCCTGCTCCCCGGCAGGAGCGCTTGGTGAATGGGGTAGGGCAAGCCTCCGACACTGCTCCCCGGCAGGAGTGCTGGGGGAGGGGGATGACAGGACTGCAGGTGGATGGGGTGGGGAGGGACCCCCCACTTGCTCTGGCTCTGCTCTAATTCTATGATCTATTCAAGTGCCACCATCATAGGACCCAATCACATCCGCCACACCATCAGGGGATCGTTCACCTGCACATCTACCAATGTGATATATGCCATCATGTGCCAGCAATGCCCCTCTGCCATGTACATTGACCAAACTTGACAGTCTCTATGCAAAAGAATAAATGGACACAAATCTGACATCAGGAATCATCACATTCAAAAGCCAGTAGGTGAACACTTCAACCTCCCTAATCACGCAATGACAGATTTAAAGGTAGCAATTTTGCAACAGAAAAACTTCCAAAACAAACTCCAATGCGAAGTTGCTGAACTGGAATTAATATGCAAACTAGATACCATTACCTTAGGTCTCAATATTAACTGTGAATGGCTCGGTCATTACATTAATTGAATTTATTTCCCCCCGTTAAATACCCTTAACACTTTTGTGTCAACTGTCTGTAATGAGCCATGTTGATTATCACTTCAAAAGTTTCTTTCCAACTGATAACAGTTCCTTTCAATTAATTAGCCTTTTACAGTTGATATGGTTACTTCCACCTTTTCATGTTTCTCTGACTGTATAAATATCCTCTCACTCTGTGTTCCATTCTATGCATCCGACAAAGCGGACTGTAGTCCATGAAAGCTTATGATGAAATAAATTTGTTAGTCTATAAGGTGCCACAAGTATTTCTTTCTTATTTTCCTTTTGCTGACAGACTAACACGGCAACTACACTGAAACCTGTCATGAAATGGTTGTATTTCCAGTGGGATCCTGCAATGATTGGTTCTTGGCCCTGTGCTATTTAATGTTTTAATTAATGACCTGGAAGAAAACATAAAATCATCACTGATAAAATTTGCTGATGACACCAGAATTGGGGGAGTGGTAAATAATGAAGAGGACAGGTCACTGATATAGAGTGATCTTGATCGCTTGGTAAGCTGGGCGCAAGCAAACAAGATGTGTTTTAATATGGCTAAATGTAAATATATACCTCTAGGAACAAAGCCTGTAGGACACACTTACAGGACGGGGGACTCTATCCTGGGAAGCAGTGACTCTGAAAAGAATTTGGGGGTGGTGGATACTCAGTTGAACACAAGCTCCCAGTGTGACGCTGTGGGAAAAAGGACTAATGCGATCCTGGGCTGCATAGAATCATAGAATCATAGAATCTCAGGGTTGGAAGGGACCTCAGGAGGTCATCTAGTCCAACCCCCTGCTCAAAGCAGGACCAACCCCAACTAGATCATCACAGCCAGGGCTTTGTCAAGCCTGACCTTAAAAACCTCTAAGGAACGAGATTCCACCACCTCCCTAGGTAACCCATTCCAGTGCTTCACCACCCTACTAGTGAAAAAGTTTTTCCTAATATCCAACCTAAACCTCCCCCTCTGCAACTTGAGACCATTACTCCTTCTTCTGTCATCTTCTACCACTGAGAACAGTCTAGATCCATACTCTTTGGAACCCCCTTTCAGGTAGTTGAAAGCAGCTATCAAATCCCCCCTCATTCTTCTCTTCTGCAGGCTAAACAATCCCAGTTCCCTCAGCATCTCCTCATAAGTCATGTGCTCCAGTCCCCTAATCATTTTGGTTGCCCTCTGCTGGACTCTTTCCAATTTATCCACATCCTTCTTGTAGTGTGGGGCCCAAAACTGGACTCAGTACTCCAAATGAGGCCTCACCAGTGCCGAATAGAGGGGAATAATGACGTCCCTCGATCTGCTGGAAATGTCCCTACATATACAGCCCAAAATGCCGTTAGCCTTCTTGGCAACAAGGGCACACTGTTGACTCATATTCAGCTTTTTGTCCACTGTAACCCCTAGGTCCTTTTCTGCAGAACCGCTGCCCAGCCATTAGGTCCCTAGTCTATAGCAGTGCATGGGATGCTTCCGTCCTAAGTGAAGGACTCTGCACTTCATAGAATCATAGAATCTCAGGGTTGGAAGGGACCTTAGGAGGTCATCTAGTCCAACCCCCTGCTCAAAGCAGGACCAATCCCCAATTTTTGCCCCATATCCCCAAATGGCCCCCTCAAGGATTGAACTCACAACCCTGGGTTTAGCAGGCCAATGCTCAAACCACTGAGCTATCCCTCCCCCCCAACACTTGTCCTTGTTGAACCTCATCATATTTATTTTGGCCCAATCCTCTAATTTGTCTAGGTCCCTCTGGATCCTATCCCTACCCTCAAGCGTATCAACCACGCCTCCCAGTTTAGTGTCATCTGCAAACTTGCTAAGGGTGCAGTCCACACCATCCTCCAGATCGTTGATGAAGATATTGAACAAAACCGGCCCCAGCACCGACCCTTGGAGCACTCCACTTGATACCGGCTGCCAACTAGACATGGAGCCATTGATCACTACCCGTTGAGCGCGACCATCCAGCCAGTTTTCTATCCACCTTACCGTCCATTCCTCCAGCCCATACTTCTTTAACTTGCTGGCAAGAACACTGTGGGAGACTGTATCAAAAGCTTTGCTAAAGTCAAGAAATAGCACATCCACTGCTTTCCCCTCATCCACAGAGCCAGTTATCTCATCATAGAAGGCAATTAGGTTAGTCAGGCATGACTTGCCCTTGGTGAATCCATGCTGACTGTTCCTGATCACTTTCCCCTCCTTTAAGTGGTTCAGAATTGATTCCTTGAGGACCTGTTCCATGATTTTTCCAGGGACTGAGGTGAGACTGACTGGCCTGTAGTTCCCCGGATCTTCCTTCTTCCCTTTTTTAAAGATGGGCACTACATTCGCTTTTTTCCAGTCATCCGGGACCTCCCCCGATTGCCATGATTTGTCAAAGATAATGGCCAATGGCTCTGCAATCACATCGGCCAACTACTTTAGTACCCTCGGATGCAGTGCATCCGGCCCCATGGACTTGTGTTCGTCCAGCTTTTCTAAATAGTCCCGAACTACTTCTTTCTCCACAGAGGGCTGGTCACCTCCTCCCCATACCGTGCTGTGGAGTGCAGCCGCCTGGGAGCTGACCTTGTCTGTGAAGACAGAGGCAAAAAAAGCATTGAGTACACTAGCTTTCTCCACATCCTCTGTCACTAGGTTCCCTCCCTCATTCAGCAAGGGGCCCACACTTTCCTTGACTTTCTTCTTGTTGCTCACATACCTGAAGAAACCCTTCTTGTTACTCCTAACATCTCCGGCTAGCTGCAACTCCAAGTGTGATTTGGCCTTCCTAATTTCACTCCTGCATGCCTGAACAATATTTTTATACTCCTCCCTAGTCATTTGTCAAATCTTCCACTTCTTGTAAGCTGCTTTTTTGTGTTTAAGACGAGCAAGGATTTCACTGTTAAGCCAAGCTGGTCGCCTGCCAGATTTACTTTTCTTTCTACACATCGGGATGGTTTGTACCTGCAACCTCAATAAGGATTCTTTAAAATACAGCCAGCTTTCCTCAACTCCTTTCCCCCTCATGTTATTCTCCCAGGGGACTTTGCCCATCAGTTCCCTGAGGGAGTTGAAGTCTGCTTTTCTGAAGTCCAGTCTCTGTATTCTACTGCTCTCCTTTCTTCCTTGTGTCAGGATCCTGAACTCGACCATCTCATGGTCACTGCCTCCCAGGTTCCCATCCACTATTGCTTCCTCTACTATTTCCTCCCTGTTTGTGAGCAGCAGGTCAAGAAGAGCTTTTCCCCTAGTTGGTTCCTCCAGTAATTGCACCAGGAAATTGTCCCCTACACTTTCAAAAAACTTCCTGGATTGTCTGTGGACCGCTGTATTGCTCTCCCAGCAGATATCGGGGTGATTAAAGTCACCCATGAGAACCAGGGCCTGTGATCTAGTAACTTCTGTTAGTTGCTGAAAGAAAGCCTCGTCCACCTCATCCCCCTGATCTGGTGGTCTGTAGCAGACTCCCACCACGACATTACCCTTGTTGCTCACACTTCTCAATTTAATCCAGAGACTCTCAGGTTTTTCTGCAGTTTCATACTGGAGCTCTGAGCAGTCATACTGCTCTCTTACATACAACGCAACTCCCCCACCTTTTCTGCCCTGCCTATCCTTCCTGAACAATTTATATCCATCCATGACAGTACTCCAATCATGTGAGTTATCCCACCAAATCTCTGTTATTCCAATTACATCATAATTCCTTGACTGTGCCAGGACTTCCAGTTCTCCCTGCTTGTTCCCCAGGCTTCTAGCATTTGTGTATAGGCATTTAAGATAACTCACCGATCGTCCTGCTGTCCCAGTATGGGGCAGGAGCCCTCCCCTCTTGCACTCAACTACTTGTGCTTCCTCCTGGCATCCCACTTACCTCGGGGCTTTGGTCTCCTTCCCCCGGTGAACCTAGTTTAAAGCCCTCCTCACTAGGTTAGCCAGCCTGCTTCCAAAGATGCTCTTCCCTCTCTTCGTCAGGTGGAGCCCGTCTCTGTCTAGCACTCCTTCTTCTTGGAACACCATCCCATGGTCAAAGAATCCAAACCCTTCTCTCCGACACCATCTGCGTAGCCATTCGTTGATTTCCACGATTCGACAGTCTCTACCCCGGCCTTTTCCTGCCACAGGGAGGATAGACGAGAACACCACTTGCGCCTCAAACTCCTTTATCCTTCTTCCAAGAGCCAGGTAGTCTGAAGTGATATGCTCAAGGTCATTCTTGGCAGTATCATTGGTGCCCACGTGGAGAAGCAGGAAGGGGTAGCGATCTGAGGGCTTGATGAGTCTCGGCAGTCTCTCCGTCACATCACGAATCCTAGCCCCTGGCAAGCAGCACACCTCTCGGTTTTCCCGGTCAGGGCGGCAGATAGATGACTCAGTCCCCCTGAGAAGAGAGTCCCCGACCACCACCACCCTCCTCCTCCTCTTGGGAGTGGTGGTCGTGGAACCCCCATCCCTAGGACGGTGCATCTCATGCCTTCCAATCGGTGGAGTCTCCTTCTGCTCCGTTCCCTCAGATGTATCATTCACTCCACTCTCTGCACTAGTACCTGTGGAGAGAACATGAAAATGGTTGCTCATCTGAATATGATATGTGGACAGAGTTGGCATCGGGCTTTGTTGCAAGGATATGTTCCTGGGATAGTGTTTTTGTTGTATGGTGTGTGGTTGCAGGTGAGTATTTGCTTCAGGTTGGGGGGCTGTCTGTAAGCGAGGACTGGTCTGTCTCCCAAGATCTGTGAGAGTGAGGGATCATCTTTCAGGAGAGATTGTAGATCTTTGATGATGCGCTGGAGAGGTTTTAGTTGGGGGCTGAAGGTGACGGCTAGTGGCGTTCTGTTATTTTCTTTGTTGGGCCTATCCTGTAGTAGGTGACTTCTGGGTACTCTTCTGGCTCTGTCAATCTGTTTTTTCACTTCAGCAGGTGGGTATTGTAGTTTTAAGAATGCTTGGTAGAGATCTTGTAGGTGTTTGTCTCTGTCAGAGGGATTGGAGCAAATGCGGTTGTATCTTAGAGCTTGGCTGTAGACAATGGATCGTGTGGTGTGTTCTGGATGGAAGCTGGAGGCATGTAGGTAAGTATAGCAGTCAGTAGGCTTCCAGTATAGGGTGGTGTTTATGTGACCATCGCTTATTAGCACAGTAGTGTCTAGGAAATGGACCGCTTGTGTTGACTGGTCTAGGCTAAGGTTGATGGTGGGATGGAAATTGTTGAAATCATGGTGGAATTCCTCAAGGGTTTCTTTTCCCTGGGTCCAGATGATGAAGATGTCATTAATGTAGCGCAAGTAGAGTAGGGGCATTAGGGAACGAGAGCTAAGGAAGCGTTGTTCTAAATCAGCCATAAAAATGTTGGCATACTGTGGGGCCATGCGGGTACTCATAGCAGTTCCGCTGACTTGAAGGTATATATTGTCCCCAAATGTGAAATAGTTGTGGGGGAGGACAAAATCACAAAGTTCAGCAACTAGGTAAGCCATGGCATTATCAGGGATACTGTTCCTGATGGCTTGTAGTGCATCGTTGTGTGGAATGTTGGTGTAGAGGGCTTCTACATCCATAGTGGCCCGGATGGTGTAGTCTGGAAGATCACCGATGGATTGTAGTTTCCTCAGGAAGTCAGTGGTGTCTCGAAGATAGCTGGGAGTGCTGGTAGCATAGGGCCTGAGGAGAGAGTCCACATAGCCAGACAATCTTGCTGTTAGGGTGCCGATGCCCGAGATGATGGGGCGTCCAGGATTTCCAGGTTTATGGATCTTGGGTAGCAGATAGAATATCCCATTCACAATTAAATTTTGAGACCCATCAGATAGCCAGGTTTTAATCCATTTAATGTGTGCCATGTTCATTTTATATCTTTCTGATTTTGTAATTTAAATTTCATGATTAGTTACTTTTATTTATTTCTTTTTAATTTCTCCAAGTGAACACGTTAAGGAACATCATGGCCTGTCAAACAGTGAATGTGGTAAAAACACCAAATCTCTTTGATGTGTCTATCATATGTCATGGAGAAGGTGTGTGGGGGGGTTTCTTTCACTTGTCATGCCGCTTCTTTTTATTTTTTGCCACTAATTATGGAATTTATCATTAAAATAACAAGAAGCACGGCTGGCTGGGGCTCTGGCACATGTTTTCACTTTTCATAACCAATGGGAACCGCATGCTTTTTCCTTTTCCTTCCCTAATACAGAAATGGCAGCCTGCAGCTCAGCATCAGTATCCCTGCTTAGCTCGGAGCTACTGAGCCATGCCAAGAGATGAAGACGATTTCTCAGATGCAGGCCCAACGCACACAGGAGTATTAGACTACTGAGATTTTTGCAGGCTAATTTTAAACCTTTATAAATAACGTGGTTTCCCAGGTTTCTTCTTTGAGCAGATTTCCCCACCTCCTCCCTTCGTGCATTTCTCTCACGGCACAAGTAACTCATGCAGACCTGTAGCAGTTATTTATAAACTCTCCTGGGATGCCAAAGTGCCATGAACAATCGTTTCCTCCAGTTTACAGGAACATTCAAAGTGCTCTGAAACATATTTTCGCCATAACTCATCACTTTGAAGACTCATCCAAGCTTTTGTTCCTGTTTATGGACAGGAAGTTGCTTTTCATTGCTCAGATTAGGAGGGGTCAGGCCTTGCCAAGCAGCTAAGCCGCACCCTTGAAATCTTGAGGCTGCATTCTTGGCTCATGTTCTTAACTCACCCACTCACCCATCCATTCCCACCCTCCTTTCCTGTTGTGAGTTAGAACTAACTTCCCCCCTCGTCTTTTAAAGTTTCTTTCAACAGAGTTTAAGAAGAGTGAGATTATAACCTATGCAGTCAGGCATGGGGCGAAGAGAAGGGTAAAACCTTCCCCCGCAACTACACAGCCCAGACATGCTGTGCTTGCCCACACCAGGAAGCCAGCTGTGTGGGGATAGCAGGCTCTATGGGATTTGCTTCCTTTCCATGTGCAGGTGGGCGTGGAGAGATGCACGAGGCATGGCTCCACTCCCAGGCTGCCTGGGCAGGAGGGAAGGTGCATGATTGGGATTGGGCCAATGAAGCATGCTCCTCCCCTTTCACAGCACAGATGTTATGACTCAGAGGGGTGCCCACTGAGAGTCACAGTTCCTTTATGGTGCTCCCCCTAGCATGGAGCAATGCATTACTCCACCACGGCAGTTGTGGGAATACTCTTGATCTAACCCCAAAGGAGTCTCTCTCCACTCCCTAAAAAAAAATGGATTTTTCCTAAAAGTTCTCTCTGCACCTCAGCCAAGTGACGTTTTCACCCATCCTTTCCCTGTTGTGTTCCTGCTCCCTTCATTAATTAGGAAGGGCAAAACCTGCATGGATATAATCAGATCACCCCAAACCTTTGCCTAAAACTTATCTCTCATCTTGCCTCTGAGTGAGAGTCAGGAGAGATGGGTAAAGTGAGGTTCAGCCTTGAAAAGTGATAAAAAAGGGTAAGCCTGTTTAATTGACAGGCAAGAGTTGGGTTGTTTAACTGTCAGTGCTGCAGTTTCATTCAGACAAACCTTCTCCCCTCATCATGATCAGACATTGTGCAATGTAAGCCACAAGAGATGTCCTGTCCTCACCAAGTGGAGCCTTCAGAGAGCACAGGTGTAACGCAGGGTGAATAGACTCTATGGGTGGTGCTGATGGGGAAGGAAGAAAGAACACAGGTTGGCTTTCTGAGCCCAGACTGGAGTGGTGGGGCTGGCCATTCAACTGTGAATAAAACAGTGTAATCTGAGCAAATTGACACAGGATTCTACTAACCATTTTAACAGGCACTTTGCACTACAGATTGATAGATTCAGAGGGTGACATTATGGGCTCACTGATGTCAATGGCAAAACTTCTATTGACTTTATTGGGGTCAGGATTTCACCCATAGATTTTAAAGCCAGAAGGGATCATTACAATAATATAGTTTGACTCCCCGCATGGCACAGACCTCAGAATTCCACCCTGCGATCCTGCGTCACTCTCAATTACCTGTGGTTGAACTAGAATTAATTTTTAAGAGATCCAGACTTGATTTCAAGATTTCATCCAATGGAGAATCCACTTCCCCCTTAGCTAAGTTGTTTCAGTAGTTAATCACTCTCACTATTAATGATTTGCACCTTATTTCTAGTTTGAATTGGTCTGGCTCCAACTTCCAGTGACTGGCTCTTTTTTATGAACCCCACTTTAACCTCTCCCTTCCTCCCCACCATCACTTTTCATTTCACTGGCCCTCTAACCTTCCTGTGTCATCCCGTGTGATGGGACCAAAAGCAGAGATGCTGAAGTACTGTGGGAAGACCCATATTCACCTTGTTTAGAACCTGATCAAAAGCATCCCACCAACAAGCCTGTCCCTGCAGAATTAGAACTAGATACATTCATGGAGGATAGGTCCATCAATGGCTATTAGCCAGGATGGGCAGGGATGGTGTTGTGACGGTGTTCCCCATACAACTGTATGGGGAGATGCTTATAAATGTATACATGATGTAACTGGACTATCCTTTATGCTACATGTGCTATGTAACATATCTCTGTGAAAGTTATGACCTACTGAATTTATTCCTCCCGTTTATATGCATGTATCATTGTTGTAGTTGAAGTTATGAATATTGGTTGTATTTCTTGAGAAAGGAATGTGCAGGTTAAGTGCCCAGTCAAGAAGCACTTAACAAACAATAGAACTTGCAGACACCAATCCACATCTGAACTTTGCCAGGAATGTGGCTGGTCTGAGAAGGAACTGAGTTGTGCATAGACAGGTGACTTGTCCATGTGACCCCAACTCCATTTGGTAACTGGATGCTACACAGGGAGAGGGAGGGGTGTCCACCCAGAGGAGAAAATCTATTTAAACCCCAAGGAAACCCCTCCATTTTATCTTCAGCTGGCTAAAGAAAGATGCTCTCCACCCCCCCAAGGACATCTGAAAGAGACTGAACAAAGGACAGAAACATTAAGGGGGTGAGTGATTGCTGGACCCAGGCTAGAAGGAAGATAGCCTGTTTACTGGACCTAGTGAGGTTTTTAGCTGTACGCAGGGTGATTAGACATAGACCTGCGTGTTTTATTTTATTTTACTTAGTAATTCACTTTGTTCTGTCTGTCACTACTTGAAATCACTACTTGCTGTACTTATTAAAATCACTTTTTACTTATTAAGTTTCCTGGAGTATGAGTTGTTACCTGGGGAAGGCAAACAGCTGTGCATATCTTTCTATCTTTGAAATAGAAGGCGAACTATTTATGAGTTTACCCTGTATGAGCTTTATACAGGGTAAAATGGATTTATTAAGGGTTTGAACCTCCTTGGAGTTGGACACCTGGGTGTCAAAGGCAAGAGCGCTTCCAGGAGCCTTAGAGTGGTGAGTGGAGTTGGTTCGGACCTGGGTCTGTGTTTGCAGCAGATCAGTGGAATCTGGCTCAAAACAGACAGGATTTGGGAGTCCCAAGCTGGAAAAGGCCTGGAAGCAGGGGCAGAAGTAGCCTTGGCACACCAGGTGGCAGCACCAAGCAGGTCTCTGTGACCCCAACCCGTCACAGGTGTCTCTAGCCTCTGTTTGTCAGAAGCTGGGAATGGGCAACAGGGGATGGATCATTTGATGATTACCTGTTCTGTTCATTCCCCCTGAAGCACGTGGCACTGGCCACTGTCAGAAGACAGAATACTGGGCTAGATGGACCTTTGGTCTGACCCAGTATGGCCATTCTTGTGTTCTAATTCCCACCCTAATAAGTCTGGATAATTAAGATAAGCACAGAATCCTAGGAATGTAGGGCTGTAAGAGACTTCAAGAGGTCATCTACACCATCCCACATGAGCTGAGGCAGGACCAAGCAAACCTACATCATCCCTGACAGAGTTTCTCTAACCTACTGTTAAAACATCCAAGGACAGATTACCTCCCGTGGTAACCTATTCCGGTACTTATCTATCCTTAGCGTGAGAAAGTTGTTCCTAATATCTAATCTAAATTTCCCTTGCTGCAGATTAAGCCAATTACTTCTTGTCCTACCTCCAGTGGACATGGAGAACAATTGATCATCATCCTCTTTATAACAGCCCTTGACATATTTGAAAATTGTTATCAGGTCCCCCCTCAGTCTTCTTTTCTCAAGACTAAACATGCCTATTTTTTTAGCCTTTCTTTATAAGTCATGTTATCTAAACAGTCTATCTTCTAAACTCCTGGGTATTTGTCTAAATTGAACCAACTCCAAAACCATTGAGATTGGCACATCACTTGCACTAAATAGCCGTCACTTCTCCTTTCACTATAGAGCTTATAGCAGGGGTCTCAAACACGCGGCCCGTGGGCCACATGCGGCCCGCGGAGTTATTTCTTGTGGCCCGCCATAGGTGCCAACTCCACTGGCAGCCAAGCCTGATTTGAGCATTGGCCTGCTAAACCCAGGGTTGTGAGTTCAATCCTTGAGGGGGCCATTTAGGGATCTGCGGCAAAAATTGGGGATTGGTCCTGCTTTGAGCAGGGGGTTGGACTAGATGACCTCCTAAGGTCCCTTCCAACTCTGAAATTCTATGATTCTATGATTACTGAGTGTTTATATTTCATTAAAACCCCTCTTTGCATTACAGTTTTAAAAAAGTTAATACATTGACTTTTAATAGAATACTATATTACTCTTAATTTTTTTCATTTTTGACTATACTTTTGTATCATTGTATGAAAAGGTTTCAGTGATGCGGCCCTCAGGCCAGTTTACTAGTTCTCATGTGGCCCTCGTGGTAATTTGAGTTTGAGATCCCTGGCTTAGAGAGTCAAATTCCAAGGCCAGAAAGTGACCATTATGATCATCTAGTCTGACTTCCTGAATAGCACAGGCCAGAGAACTTCCCCACAATAATTCCTTTTGACCTACAGCAGATCTTTTAAAAAAAATAAATCTAATGTTGATTTGAAAATTGCCAGTGAAGGAGAATCCACCACAACCTATGTTCTATCACTTGTGTCTCCCCCATAGTCGGTTTCTTTCACTCTTCTTGCAGTGTGTTCCCAACTCTCTTTCCCTTTGATTCTTCTTCTCCCATGTCGTCATCCTCCTATCCTACTCTCCCTCTCAGAAAATGTTTTTTTATTTTCCACGTAGGATTTAGAAGAAAATGAATTTTTTTCATATTTGTGAATTTTTTCTGGGTTTTCGCTGAAAAACTTGAAACCTGAAAATGGAGAATTTTTAACTCAAATGCCCCCCAAAAATTAGCCAAAAATTGAAAATTCCACAAGAAAATTTCAGTTTAGCCAAAAAGCCATTTTAATAATAAATAAATAAAATAATAAATAATAATAATAAAGATTTTGACCAAAATTTGACCAGTTTTATTTTCTCATTCCTTTTTACCATTTGCTTCATCTTTTCCTTCTCATGCTCTATGTTTCCCTCTCTTATTTCCTCCCTCCCTTAAACTGGCAAGAGTCCTTCTCCATATTGTCCATCCTCAGAGATTAACTGCTATACCTGTATGCCAGGATGGATGCCGTCTACCTATAATGGCCTCTCTAATGAACAGAAGTTTCCACTGCCTCTCCTAGCCGTACAGTATTGTGAGACCACAGTTACCTTGGTCATAGCTGGAGATTGAAGGGATTTTGATGGGGGCTGCACAAAACCAAGATAGGAGAGGTCTACAAACCTGCTGCAGATAGTCAAGCTCACTATGGGGCCTCTTAGTGGGGGGTGGGAGGAGGACAACCATACCTACAAGACGGTACTTCATCACAGAAAGCTAAAGCTCAATTTAAGAGAAGGCAGTGGGAGAAAAGACTTGTAGAAGAAATTGTTTGATTTAACAGACACAGTCCCAGCTTGGGCCAACAATCTGGGAGCGGTTCCCTAAGGGACAGAAGAGGATCTCTGAGATGCTGCCCAATTTGGAATTCTGGTTGCACATGCTCAGTGAGGGGCTCTGAAGAGAACTGTCCGCAGGAATGGGAATGAGTCTAAAATGTACAGTAGACATACAAGGACAAGTCATCATAATAGGATATCCCCAAAGTAGAAGGGCGAGATAAGGGCAGCATTGACTGTCAAATGGAAGAAACTCGGCAGCCATGGTATCCTAGAGGGGGAGAAAGAAAAAAAGATGGCTACCTGCCATTCATTGTTTGCTAGAACAAACCATCCATTTCATACATACTTGCAGCTTTCTTATTGAGGTCAAAAGTTAAACCATCGGGCCAGATCCTCAGCTAGTGTAAATTAGCATAGCTCCATGGATTTCAATGCACACCAGCAATGGATCTGGTCTGTTATCTCCAGTTGTACCATAATGCTCCTCCTCATCTCAGCAGGCTCATGCTGATGGACACACTGAAGAGCCCAGAGAAGGAGCAAGGAGAGAGCATTGCCTCACTCTAGCCAGGGCACGGCTGACCCTGAAAAGGAACCCAGAAAAGCAAAAGTTCAGGACCTTGGCCAGCAAAGAGGATCTAGAGCCACCAGAAGGTAGCAAGAGAAACAGCTGAGAGAATTTGGTCCTCAGCTCATTTAGAACTTTTGAATCCACTGAGCAGCACGGGCTCTCAACTCTGCTGCGCTCAGTTTAACATGGAAAAGGGAGGTTTTAAATAAGGTTGTAGCTACCTTTTTATATAGCAATTGGGACTGGTTATTATGTACTGCATGCCTGAGACTGTGACTCCAAGAGGAGTGGAGTAGAGGTAATTCTTGATCCTTTACTTACTTGCAATAATTATTACATCTTGGCTTGTTTCTACACAATCTAGTGTAACATTATTGCTTCGACTGGTATGTTAACTTAGTTTTTACTGATACCATGTGTTTCCCTCTTTTATCCCAGCAGTGTGTCCAGAACTGTTTTTCTAAGTCTGGTCAAGGGAATATGATTCTAATATTACTGTGGATGACATATAAAGTTTTATAGACAGTATTCCATGTTTGAACTGTGAGCCCACTTTTCAAACTTGGGGGCCCTAATGAGACCTTTGAATCCCATGTTTGAAGGCTCAAATTGGCCAGCTAAGTAGAAAATGCACTTACGTGATTTAAGGGGTGTGCCAATTTGAGTATCAACATGCAGGCTTCTCACCTCTTCTTAAGTCTCACACATTTAAAAACTGGGCTCATAATATACAATTTCAGGCCTCATTGTGCTCCAGCAAACAGTCTAAAGCACTCAGAATACACCAGGCTGTGTTTCTTATTGGCTCGTGTGTTCACCCAGGAAACCTGGTTTGTTTATGTGTCTGCCAGCATCATGACCAACACATTAGGGACCTCTAGATCAGGGGTGGGCAAACTTTTTGGCCTGAGGGCCACATATGGGTATGGAAATTGTATGGTGGGCCATGAATGCTCACATAATTGGGTGTTGGGGTGCGGGAGGGAGTGAGGGCTCTGGCTGGGGATACGGGCTCTGGGGTGGGACCAGAAATTAGGAGTTCAGGGTGCGGGAGGGGGCTCTGGGCTGGGGCAGAGGGTTGGGGTGCAGGTGGGGAGTGAGAGCTCTGGGGTGCAGGAAGGTGGGACCAAGGAGTTCGGAGGGGGATCAGGGCTGGGGAAGGGGGTTGGGGCATGGGAGGGGGTCAGGGGTTCAGGATCTAGGTGACACTTACCTCAAGCAGCATTTGGAAGCAGCGGCATGTCCCACCTCTGGCTCCTACGTGGAGGCACAGCCAGGTGGCTCGGCGCACTGCCCCGTCTGCAGACACCGCCCCTGCACCTCCCATTGGCCCTGTTTTCTGGCCAATGGGAGATGTGGGGGCAGCGCTTGTGGCGGGAGCAGCGTGTGGAGCCCCCTGGCTGTTCCTACGTGTAGGAGTCGGAGGGGGGACATGCCGCTACTTCCGGGAGCTGTGCAGAGCAAGCCCCTGACCCCGCTCCCCAGCAGGAGTTCGACGGCCGGATTAAAATGTCTGAAGGGCTGGATGTGGCCCCTGGGCCGTAGTTTGCCCACCCCTGCTCTAGATGATCATGAGCATGAGCGGACCAGCCAGGCACTGCAGCTAGATCTGTCACAGACTGAACAGATACCACACTCTCCTGTGAGTTATACTAAAGTGCTGTTGCTGACCCCAGTTACTTATTTCGCAACTCAGGTGACTACACATGGTAATTCCAAGAGTGCAAAGTTCTGCCTGGCAAGGGCTACAGTTCCCTCCTGTCTAACTCTGGCAGCCAGGAGAGTAAAAGGGAGAAGAGCTCCCTCTACAGTCCTGCTCAGTTGACCCAGACCTCCC
This sequence comes from Chelydra serpentina, assembly GCA_037349315.1. Classification (NCBI taxonomy): domain Eukaryota; kingdom Metazoa; phylum Chordata; order Testudines; family Chelydridae; genus Chelydra; species Chelydra serpentina. Next base: position 48,230,376 of record JBAIAC010000029.1, on the reverse strand, counting down.
CTGCTCTTGGGGCCAGGGCTGATGCAGATCAGCCCTGAAAGCACGTGGGAAGGGAAGAGGCAGGGACTTGACAGGGTACTATGCCGTTAGCCTTCTTGGCAACAAGGGCACACTGTTGACTCATATTCAGCCTTGACAGGGTATAGGGACTTGACAGGGAAATGTGCTATTTCTTGACTTTAGCAAAGCTTTTGATACTGTCTCCCACAGTGTTCTTGCCAGCAAGTTAAAGAAGTATGGGCTGGAGGAATGGATGGTAAGGTGGATAGAAAACTGGCTGGATGGTCACGCTCAATGGGTAGTGATCAATGGCTCCATGTCTAGTTGGCAGCCGGTATCAAGTGGAGTGCCCCAAGGGTCGGTGCTGGGGCTGGTTTTGTTCAATATCTTCATCAACGATCTGGAGGATGGTGTGGACTGCACCCTTAGCAAGTTTGCAGATGACACTAAACTGGGGGGAGTGGTAGATACGCTGGAGGGTAGAGATAGGATACAGAGGGACCTAGACAAATTAGAGGATTGGGCCAAAAGAAATCTGATGAGGTTCAACAAGGACAAGTGCAGAGTCCTGCACTTAGGATGGAAGAATCCCATGCACTGCTACAGACTAAGGACCGAATGGCTGGGCAGCAGTTCTGCAGAAAATGACCTAGGGGTTACAGTGGACAAAAAGCTGAATATGAGTCAACAGTGTGCCCTTGTTGCCAAGAAGGCTAACGGCATTTTGGGCTGTATATGTAGGGACATTTCCAGCAGATCGAGGGACGTCATTATTCCCCTCTATTCGGCACTGGTGAGGCCTCATTTGGAGTACTGAGTCCAGTTTTGGGCCCCACACTATAAGAAGGAAGTGGATAAATTGGAAAGAGTCCAGCAGAGGGCAACAAAAATGATTAGGGGACTGGAGCACATGACTTATGAGGAGAGGCTGAGGGAACTGGGATTGTTTAGCCTGCAGAAGAGAAGAATGAGGGGGGATTTGATAGCTGCTTTCAACTACCTGAAAGGGGGTTCCAAAGAGGATGGATCTAGACTGTTCTCAGTGGTGGAAGATGACAGAAGAAGGAGTAATGGTCTCAAGTTGCAGAGGGGGAGGTTTAGGTTGGATATTAGGAAAAACTTTTTCACTAGTAGGGTGGTGAAGCACTGGAATGGGTTACCTAGGGAGGTGGTGGAATCTCCTTCCTTAGAGGTTTTTAAGGTCAGGCTTGACAAAGCCCTGGCTGGGATGATTTAGTTGGGGTTGGTCCTGCTTTGAGCAGGGGGTTGGACTAGATGACCTCCTGAGGTCCCTTCCAACCCTGAGATTCTATGATTCTACCCAGGTCACCAACCAGAGTTGCACAGTTGGTGTGAGGGATGATGTCAATGGGGCTAGCTGGGCTGTGGGAAATTTCTCCCTGGGGCAAGCAGGGAGTAGCGACTCAGAGGGGTGTCTGTAAGACACAAGCCCTCCCTGGAGTGGTGCAGTTTATGTGCCATCTCTTATTCCAGGCACAGTCTAACCCTTCATGCACACCGCTAGCTTAGTTATTCCAGTTTAAGGGGCCTGCACAGAAAAGAACCCTATGGGACTATCCCTGCTGCTCTCAGAAAACTTCCTGCCACTTCCCTTCTCCCCAATATCATCCATTCATTTTGATCATCAAAACAACTTTTGTTACATTTTATAGCTCCGTATTTCACGGGAACTGGAACAAGCCAAAGGTATGAAAGTGGAATTTCTAACCAGATACTAACTTCTTTCTGAGTTTCCCAACCACGCTGAACGTTACGAGCTACTTCCATAATGGCAATTCCAATACGTGGGCCACCACTGCAATGCCAGCTGACGCCTAATACATCATAATCTGCTTTCCATTTAAAAAAACAACCCTGTTTTATTTATTACAGGCGATTACACTTGCATGGGCCTAAAATGTCTGGAAATTCCAACACCTTCGCTCCAGCAGCAGGCGCATTTCCGCTCTCTGACAGTATGTTCATCACTGTAATCATCAGATGGATTACAGTTTGCTAATTTCACAGGCCATGCTGTTGAATTGAAATGCTACATACAAGGAAGCTGAAGGCTTTTCTATGGGGCTTGGGGGCATTCTCTTGAGCATATCATGGGCTTGTTTGGAAGGCTAAAGAACTGGTAGGCATCTAGTAAGATGGATGTTTCACATGGTGGCATTTAACAAAATGAAATGTAGAAATGCGCGGAGCCAGTGTATAATTACCCTTATAACTTTAGATCACATAGATTGTGCTGCAAATTCTTTCAGCTCTGTGATTGTGTTAACAGGGATGAGCTCTGCTATGGCCAGGAGAGGGCAGCACTGGTAATTTTGTAAGACTTGTCCTCACTAGCAGTCATTCAGGATACAGTGTGAATAGGTCTTTCCTTTGGAGAGGGATAAATCACACTTTTAGAGAGTGGGCGTGGAACGAAGATATGGAGCAATTTCAGTCCAGCTAGCAGGTCTATCCTGCAACAACCTGCTTGGACAGGAATAGGTGTGGGGGAGGTGGAAATCTTCTAAAGTGCTCATGGGGGACTCTTCCATCTCATGGAGAGAGTCCAACTTGGTGGCCTAACGAAATATGGAACTTTTCATGCCCCCCCCCACCCTCATTTTTCCACTTCAGCTCTGCATGAAATCATCTTATGTTGCCAACATCCACAGCACCAGCAATTTTCAGTATGGCGTCATTTCCTCCTAAGAGGAAATGTTCTTTTCAGGGCCTTTGTCATGACAACCATCTCACCCACTCACATTGAACAAATAAAGCACTAAGGGGCCAGAAGCAAATAATGTAGTTCTGCTTCATTAGAGCCATTCACGCAATGAATCCCACAAGCAAAGAGCATGGGTTACCTTTACAGAACTCTCTTTCTCTCTCTCTCTGTCTTGGCCTGGGCATGTAACCTTTTCTGATGGGTTTAAAGATTATCATGGGATAGGGTGGGTGAGTAAATATTAGATGAGATCCTGGCCCCTTTGAAGACAATGGGAGTTTTGCCATTAACTTCAGTCGGGTCAGGAGACCTGGGCTAAAACATTTGAAAGGCTGGCATTGTAGCACTCTTGTGTGTTTAATCTTTAAATAACACAAACTGCATGTGCAATTCTTCAGTCCGCTACTGAATCGACAGACTCCATGTACTAGCTACAGCGAATTCACTGATTGAGCAGCAACGAAATCTAAGGCATCAACTATGGTAAGACAACAATGATGGAGATATTCAGGACCCGCTTTAAGGATGCCACCAACACAACTTCCATGGGAAGTGATAATATGGATGCCACCTGGAAAGAAATAGAGAGGGCAACCTAGAGAAACATTATGAAGAACAATAGAGAAAGAAGTCAAATCCATCAACATGATAATAAGAAGCCTGAAAAGACTAGCACAAGACTGAAATAAATAGCAGAAACTGCTCTATGCACCTGAGAGTGCAGGACAAGAAAGAAAGAAAGAAAGAAAGAAAGAAAGAAAGAAAGAAAGAAAGAAAGAAAGAAAGAAAGAAAAAGATCCAAGCATCCAAATGTAGGATTTGGACTAGAACCAGTCAGGAATTTTTCATTTAAACTATTGTTTTGCCAAAAAATGCCAATTCATTGAAACTTAAACTGTTTGCAGGAAAGTGGAAATGGGACATTTTGACATTTGACAGTTTCCAACAAGAAGTTTAGTTATTTTTTTAGTTATCTTTCCATTTAGGAATGTAACTCAATTTATACTAAAACTGCGTGAGAAAAAAAAAGTTAAAAATCAGTATGAAACATTTCGATTGACCCAAACAGATTTTTTTTTCGATTTGTTGGTTCATGAACATTTTCTAGATTTTGATTCTGTCTTAATTAGGGATGGGAAAATTGTTTGAAATCTCAAAATCTCTCAGGATGAGAAAATTGTTTCCTGCCCAACCCTAACTTGGACATCCCAGGATGGCCCCCCGTTTGAAAACCAGACTCCCTGTAAAAGTGCAGTACAATATAGATCCCATATTTTCCAATCTTGAAGATAAGGGTTGGGCTCATAAAACCATATTTAGACACCTGAGTAAATGTTGCTTGGATTTCAAAAGTGCTGGTCATCCATAAGCCCCGCTGAAGTCAGTCAGATTTGTTGGTGCTCAGCATCTTTAAAAATCAGGCCACTTTTTCTCTAGGTATTTCAATCTATCCAGATTGTCTCCTTCTGCACTAACTGCTTCAGGAAGGAACTTTTGGGTTCACAATCCCCATTGAGAAACCCTGGCAGAGATTCCCTCTCATTGGTCTATTGGGGAGGTGGGTTTTCTACTTGAGGAGGATCATCTTTATGGGAACCATGAACTTCTGCACTGACCTTGCCTCTTGGTGCCCCCTTCCCTTCTCATAGAATTATAGAATCATAGAATCTCAGGGTTGGAAGGGACCTCAGGAGGTCATCTAGTCCAACCCCCTGCTCAAAGCAGGACCAACCCCAACTAAATCATCCCAGCCAGGGCTTTGTCAAGCCTGACCTTAAAAACCTCTAAGAAAGGAGGGGAGGGATAGCTCAGTGGTTTGAGCATTGGCCTGCTAAACCCAAGGTTGTGAGTTCAATCCTTAAGGGGGCCATTTAGGGATCTGGGGCAAAAATTGGGGATTGGTCCTGATTTGAGCAGGGGGTTAGACTAGATGGCCTCCTAAAGTCCCTTCCAACCCTGATATTCTAAGGAGATTCCACCACCTCCCTAGGTAACCCATTCCAGTTCTTCACCACCCTACTAGTGAAAAAGTTTTTCCTAATATCCAACCTAAACCTCCCCCTCTGCAACTTGAGACCATTACTCCTTCTTCTGTCATCTTCTACCACTGAGAACAGTCTAGATCCATTTCTTTGGAACCCCCTTTCAGGTAGTTGAAAGCAGCTATCAAATCCCCCCTCATTCTTCTCTTCTGCAGGCTAAACAATCCCAGTTCCCTCAGCCTCTCCTCATAAGTCATGTGCTCCAGCCCCCTAATCATTTTTGTTGCCCTCCGCTGGACTCTTTCCAATTTATCCACATCCTTCTTGTAGTGTGGGGCCCAAAACTGGACACAGTACTCCAAATGAGGCCTCACCAGTGCCGAATAGAGGGGAATGATCACGTCCCTCGATCTGCTGGAAATGCCCCTACTTATACAACTCAAAATGCCATTAGTCTTCTTGGCAACAAGGGCACACTGTTGACTCATATTCAGATTTTCGTCCACTGTAACCCCTAGGTCCTTTTCTGCAGAACTGCTGCCCAGCCATTCGGTCCCTATTCTGTAGCAGTGCATGGGATTCTTCCGTCCTAAGTGCAGGACTCTGCACTTATCCTTGTTGAACCTCATCAGATTTATTTTGGCCCAATCCTCTAATTTGTCTAGGTCCCTCTGTATCCTATCTCTACCCTCCAGTGTATCAACCACTCCTCCCAGCTTAGTGTCATCTGCAAACTTGCTAAGGGTGCAGTCCACACCATCCTCCAGATCGTTGATGAAGATATTGAACAAAACTGGCCCCAGCACCGACCCTTGGGGCACTCCACTTGATATCGGCTGCCAACTAGACATGGAGCCATTGATCACTATCCGTTGAGCCCGACCATCTAGCCAGTTTTCTATCCACCTCACAGACCATTCATCCAGCCCATACTTCTTTAACTTAAAGTTAAATGGACTGCGAGGTGGATAGAAAACTGGCTAGATGGTTGGGCTCAACGGGTAGTGATCAATGGCTCCATGTCTAGTTGGCAGCCGGTATCAAGTGGAGTGCCCCAAGGTGCTGGGGCCGGTTTTGTTCAATGTCTTCATCAACGATCTGGAGGATGGTGTGGACTGCACCCTTAGCAAGTTTGCAGATGACACTAAGCTGGGAGGAGTGGTTGATACACTGGAGGGTAGAGATAGGATACAGAGGGACCTAGACAAATTAGAGGATTGGGCCAAAATAAATCTGATGAGGTTCAACAAGGATAAGTGCAGAGTCCTGCACTTAGGATGGAAGAATCCCTAGCTGTGGTGCTGGGTGACCTTCGGCAAGTGACTGCCCCTCTGTGCCTCAGTTTTCCTATCTGTGAAATGGGTGTAATAATACTGACCTCCTTTGTAAAGTGAGTTGAGATCTATGACTGGAAAGAGCTAGCTAGATATTATTCATTTAAGGCACCTAGGTTTGAAAATGTCGGCCTACAGCCTTATAAGCAGCAGAGAAGATTTTGCACAATGAAGGCTAAAGATCCACCTAACAGAAGGGTTATATTTACAGATCTTGACTGCCTTTGCCATGCGTTATTGCTTAGACCTCTATAAAAAGCCCCTTTATCTTCTTTAAAAACACAGAGCTGACCTGGAAAGCATCAACGTCATTTCAGCCTGAGGAGGCTGTGCTGGGTCCGACATGCAAGCCTCTGATGTCGAAATTGAAATTTCACGCTGCTGAGAGCTCAGCACATTTTATGGGACAAACCAGCCTCAACTCAAGTCCACCCATCAGATAACTAATGAGGCCTCGCATGCCAGATGGAATTAACAGAACGACAGACAATCTTGTGGTGTAGAGACAATTAATTTTCACCCCACTGATCTGGCAAATGCATCATCTATCTACAAACTGTTCCAACAAAACAAGCTACCCAGAGGAGATGAAGGCAACCACATTAAAACCATCATGAAAGCTGCCTTCCAGCTCCCCAAGTCACACTTGGGTTCAGGCAGTTGGGGCTTTTAATTTCTGGCCTTTTCCTTCCACGAACAAACCAACCTACAATTTTTCACTTTGATGCTGAAGTATCCAGAGTCCTTGTAGCTGGACAAACACACTTTTCCCATCATCTGAGCTGCAAGAAAAGAGAGGAAAAACCTGATTCTCAGGTTACATCTACACTGCAACCAGAGGTATCATTTCCAGCTCGGGTAGATGTACACATTAGCTTTGACTGAGCTAGCACCTAAAAACAGTAGTGTAGTCACAGAGGCACAGGAAGCAGCATGGGCTAGCTGCCCAAATACAACCCCTCCCCCAAGATCCTAGCTATGTACTCCAGCAGATAGTCCATGCCACCACGGCTACAGGGCTGTGTTTAGGGCATTAGCTTGACCAAAGGTAGCGAGTGTAGATAGAAATGACACCTCCAACTGCTGTGCAAATAGACCTTCTACACTAAGATCCTTCTATACTTTGGCAGGGTCTGAGAGTGGGCGTAAATTGCCCTGTCAGAGCAGAGTAAAGGTGCGTCAGCAAATATGAGAATTAGACCCAGAGTGTGTGGTGAGGGAATTGGGCAAACCCATCCACGTCTGACAGCTGCAAACCCATTCTGAAATCTCACCAGTGATGGCAAATCTCAATAAACTCACCCAAGATTTATGTTTGCTCTAAATCGCCCTGTGATGTATGGTGCCATTGTTCCATGGCACAACAAAAGCTTTGAGCTGTGCAGCTTTCCCTCCTTCTCCAACCACACAGGTTTAAGCGCTATAAAGCAAGTGGGGGCAGGGAGGAAAGAAAACAAAGGTGGTGGTGGGGGGGGGGGGAAGTTGGGTCTGGATTTGCAGCCATCTGCTTTCTGACTAATTCAGTGTATGGCGCACCTGTATGGCTCCCTTTTTATTGCTAACATTCCTTATAAGTTAGCAACATTTTTTGGCTCTTCCTCCAAGCTTCATATGCCCCAGAGGAATGTTTAAATTACTATGGAATCCCAAAGGAGTTTGCTGTTTCCCTTTTTAATTTACTCCATGCGCCTTTTTTTTTTAAAGCAATGCCCAACTTGTTCATTCATAAAGGCAATCACAGCACTCACCAATATACAGTAGTTCAGGCTCTGGCACAGAATTCATTATAAGCGTGTTCCCCACCCCTGAGGGAATTATAATGTGGTTGTTATAATTCCCTTTATGTCGAAATTTGGAGTCACCAAAAATCATTTTTGGCTATTATGATGTTAAAGAACATTGGTACAGAAAGCCCCAATCCTGCAAAGACTTAGACATGAGTTTAAAGTTCACCACGTGCATAAGGCTACAGCTACACTACAGAGTTTACAGCAGTAGACACTCTAAGCCAACAAGAGAGAGCTCTCCCATTGACTTAATTACTCCAGCCCCAGAGAGGCAGTAGTTATGTCAACAGAAATCATAGAATATCAGGGTTGGAAGGGACCTTAGGAGGTCATCTAGTCCAACCCCCTGCTCAAAGCAAGACCAATGCCCAATTTTTGCCACAGATCCCTAAATGGCCCCCCCTAAAGAATTGAACTCACAACCCTGAGTTTAGCAGGCCAATGCTCAAACCACTGAGCTATCCCTCCCCCCTGCCAACATAATGCTGTCCATACCAGCACTTAGGTCGGTGCAATTTAAGTCGCTCGGTGTGTGTGTGTGTGGTTTATTCACACCCTTGAGCGACATAAGTTATACCGACGTAAGCTGTAGTGCATCCATACCCTTACTCTTTTCAGGATCAAAGCCAAAATAGATCAATTGATAGGGGCTGAATTTAAAAAACAAAACAAATGGAAACGAGGGAAAGGAAAAAAAGGAAGGAAAGAAGGAAACTCCAAATTCTTTTGTCCCATTAAATGTTTCAAAACATTAAGACCCTGCTTAGCAAAGGTATTTGGGCACAAGAATAATTCATAATTCCTTCCATTTTTAGCAAAGCACTTAAACACACAGAATCATAGAATCATAGAATCTCAGGGTTTGAAGGGACCTCAGGAGGTCATCTAGTCCAACCCCCTGCTCAAAGCAGGACCAACCCCAACTAGATCATCACAGCCAGGGCTTTGTCAAGCCTGACCTTAAAAACCTCTAAGGAAGGAGATTCCACCACCTCCCTAGGTAACCCATTCCAGTGCTTCACCACCCTACTAGTGAAAAAGTTTTTCCTAATATCCAACCTAAACCTCCCCCTCTGCAACTTGAGACCATTACTCCTTCTTCTGTCATCTTCTACCACTGAGAACAGTCTAGATCCATCCTCTTTGGAACCCCCTTTTAGGTAGTTGAAAGCAGCTATCAAATCCCCCCTCACTCTTCTCTTCTGCAGGCTAAACAATCCCAGTTCCCTCAGCCTCTCCTCATAAGTCATGTGCTCCAGCCCCCTAATCATTTTTGTTGCCCTCTGTTGGACTCTTTCCAATTTATCCACATCCTTCTTGTAGTGTGGGGCCCAAAACTGGACACAGTACTCCAAATGAGGCCTCACCAGTGCCGAATAGAGGGGAATGATCACGTCCCTCGATCTGCTGGAAATGCCCCTACTTATACAGCCCAAAATGCCGTTAGCCTTCTTGGCAACAAGGGCACACTGTTGACTCATATTCAGCTTTTCGTCCACTGTAACCCCTAGGTCCTTTTCTGCAGAACTGCTGCCCAGCCATTCGGTCCCTAGTCTGTAGCAGTGCATGGGATTCTTCCGTCCTAAGTGCAGGACTCTGCACTTGCCCTTGTTGAACCTCATCAGATTTCTTTTGGCCCAATCCTCTAATTTGTCTAGGTTGCTTAAAATTAAGCACATGCTTAAGCGTTGTCCCAACTAGTGATGCTTTCCTGAATCGGAGATCAAGTCAATGGGACTGGTCATGTGCTTAAAGCTAGGCTTGCCTTTAAATATCTTGTTGACTTGGGATCAAAGTGCTTTGCTAAATTAGAAAGGGATTGCTCGTGCTCTTAGAGTTAAGCATGGGCTTAAGTGGTTTGCTGAATTCAGGCTACAGGCAGCTCAGCTTCTCAGTGTGCAAAAGATCTTAATAGATACCTACTGAACTCAGAAGTAAATTTGTAATCCCTTATCATATACCAATCTGTAATATTTCCCCCCAAACCTAGCAAAGGTACTAGTCTTCATTAAAGGTTATTTATAGTGGTGATACTTTAAATATTCCTGTGGTTTGAAAGTTTTTACTGGTTTGAGGGATTTTTCCTATGCAATTGGGAATATCAGTAAGTACCAGTACAAACTCTCACACCAACAGACACTGAAAGTGAAACCAATCTACATGTAAAGCTTCATCTTTCGTAATTCAGCCTAATAGGGTTTTAAGTGCTATAACGCAGCAAGTGATACAGAGCTCTTCTGCCGACTTACCCTGATGTCAGTCCGTGTGGGTCCTGTTGCAACAAAACAGCACACTTACTAAAGCAGTGTTTTTCAAACCATGGGTTGCGACCCAACACTGGGTCGTGGCATGTCAGGAGCTGGGTCACGGTGGCTCTGGTCAGCACTGCAGACTGGGCCATTAAAAGTCCCGTCGGTGGTGCTGCTCAGCTAAGACAGGCTAGTGCCTGCCTTTTCTGACACCACGCTGCACCCCGGAAGCGGCCATCAGCGGATCCGGCTTCTAGGCAGGGGGGCCACGGGGCTCCACACACTGCCCCTGCCCCGAGCACCAGCTCCACACACTGGCCAATGGGAGCTGGTGGGGGGCGGTGCCTACGGGCAAGAGTCGCACGAAGCCGCTTGCTTGCTCTGCCTAGGAGCGGGGCCTGTTGCTGGCCGTTTCTAGGGCGCAGCACGGTCTGCGGTGCCAGGACAGGCAGGAAGCCTGCCTCTGCACCCCAGCTGTGCCGCTGACTGGGAGCCACCAGAGGTAAGTCCACGCCCCAACCCCGCATCCCAATCCCCTGCCCCAGCCCTGAGGCCCCCAACCCTGGAACCCCTTTCTGCACCCCAAACCCCATTCCCGGCTCCACCCCAGAGCCCGCAACCCCATCCCAGACCCCCTCCTGGACCCCAACCCCCTTCCCTAGCCCTGAGACCCCCCCAAACCCAGAACCCCTTCCTGCACCCCAAACCCCCCATCCCTGGCCCCACCCGAGCCTGCACTCCCAGTCCAGAGCCCTGACCCCCTCCTGCACCCCAAACCCCTCATCCCTGCCCCCCCGAGCCTGCATCCCTAGCCCAGAGCCCTGACCCCTTCCCACACCCCAATCCTCTGTCCCAGCCCAGAGCCCCCTCCCACACCCCAAACCCCTCATCCCCAGCTCCATTAGGTCATGGGCATCAACAATTTTCTTCAACTGGGTCCCCAGGAAAAAAAGTTTGAAAATCACCATAATAAGGCAATAGTTTGATGCTCACTCTGAGGGAAGAGCGCCACTTGAATCACCAAAGTTATTTTATGAAGAAAAAACTGTCACTTTACCTGTTCTATAATGGTTCTTCAAGATATGCATTCCACACAGGTGAATGCGTGCCCAGAGTCAGAGAGTTTTCCGTAGCAGTACCCACTGGGGTGGCACACATGCCCTCATGCCCCCTCCTGAGGCTATGTAAGGGCAGCCTCTCACCCCCTCAGTTCCTTCGCACCGGAATGTGTGGCGGGAGACTTCGATGCAGAGGGGCTTGAGGGAAGGTTGTGGAACCACATCTTGAAGAACAACTGTTACAGAGCAGGTAAGTAACTGTTTTTTCTCCATCGAGTGGTTGCAGCCATGTATTCCACTCAGGTGACTCCCAAGCAGTTCAGATAGGAGGTGGGATATTCTACCTGCATAGTGACTGCAAAACTGTTTTTCCAAAGCTTGCGTCACATCTAGAAGCAGTCACAATGACATAATGTTGAGTAAAGATGTGTATGGAGGCCCATGATTCACCCCTACATATGTCCAAAATATAAACATCTTGTAAGAAGGCCACAGGGGTAGCTTGTGCTCTTGTGCAGTGAGTTAGGAGCCTTTCCAGAGGCGGGGGGTCACCTACTCTGTAGGTTACTATACTGTATGCTGTAATCCATCTGTGCTAAAACTGCCTGAACTTTCATGCCAACGGATTAAGAAACAAACAGGCGAGGAGATGCTCAAAAAGGGATCATTCTGTCTAAACGGAAAGCCAGTGCTCTTCTCACATCTAGAGTATGAAGAGGCTGTTCATCCCTGCTGGAGTGTGGTTTCGGAAAAAATAAAGATAAGTATGTAATTTGGTTTTTGACAAAAGTTGTATCAGCCTTTTATCTAAGCTGTGGATGCGGTCTTAAGGCCATGTTATCTTTGAAGTACTGTGTATATAGATGGTCTGCCACCACAGCTTGAAGTTCTCCCATTCTTCTGGCTGATGTTATTGTACCAAGGAAAGCTATCTGCTGAGAAAGGTGACCCAGAGAGCAATTAGCTAGAGGCTCAAATGGAGGGCCCACAGGACTGTTTTTAGGTTCCACATGGGAAGCATATGCTTCGAAGGAGAGTAGAGACAAATAATACCTTTGAGGAATCTAACCGCCACTGGTTTAGGAAATATTGACTGTCTGTCCATTGGCTGAGATCACAGCCAAGTGGACCCAAAGCAAATCAAGAGAAAGGCCTGGAGACTTGAGGTCTGTAAGTGCTTTGGAACATCCTGAATCTTAGGCCAGGTCTACACTAGGACTTTATGTCGAATTTAGCAGCGTTAACTCGATTTAATCCCTCACCCGTCCACATTAGGAAGCAGTTTATTTCGACATTAAGGGCTCTTTGAATCGATTTCTGTACTCCACCCTGACGAGGGGAGTAGCACCAAATTCGAAATGGCCATGCCGAAAGCGAGGTATTGTGGACAGAATTCGACGCTAATAGCTCCGGGAGCTATCCCACAGTGCACCACTCAGTGGACGCTCAGGGCAGTAATCTGTACTCGGATGCTCTGACCTGCCACTCAGAGAAATCCCCGGGAAAATTTGAATCCCTTTTCCTGTGTGGCCATTTTGAATCCCATTTCCTCTTTGGACATCGTGGCGAGCTCAGCAGCACTGGCAACGATGCAGAGCTCTACAGCAGTGGTTTCAATGCCATCGCAGAATAGAAAGAGGGCTCCAGCATGGAGTGATCGTGAAGTTTTGGATCTGATCGCTGTGTGGGGCGATGAATCAATACTAGCCGAGCTCCGTTCCAAAAGACGGAATGCAAAGATTTACGAAAAAATTTCCCAGGCTATGACGGAGAGAGGATACAGCCGGGATGCTACGCAGTGCCGCGTGAAAATCAAGGAGCTGCGGCAGGCGTACCAAAAGACCAAGGAGTCCAACGGACGCTCCGGGTCGCAGCCACACACTTGCCGATTTTACGAGGCACTGCATGCCATGCTCGGTGGTGCAGCAACAACTACCCCACCACTGTCCGTGGACTCCGACGACGGGGTCCATTCTACGGCCACGTCGGAGGAGGTTTTCGCGGACGGCGAAGAAGAGGAAGGAGGGGAGGAGGAAGAGGCACTACACAGCGGTCGCACTCGTGACGTCCCCGACAGCCAGGAACTATTCCTCACCCTGACTGCGCTGCCCTACGAACACTTCCAAGGCAGCATTCCTGACCAGGAATCAGGCGAAGGATCATCAGGTCAGTGTGTTAGACATTTATTTGCAATACAATAGTTATGGTGTGTTAGCACTGTGTAACTGTGGCTTAATTGGCCTTATGCGCTTCACCTTGGAGTCGCTTTCCCATGCAACTATTCGAAAAGTCTGTCAATATGTATGGGGATAGAGGAGTAATCACCATCTGAGAGCTCCGCAAAGCTCTCCTGGAGGTACAGTGAGAGCTTGTTTAGCACGTTCACTGGGAGAGCGGCCTTATTGTCTCCTCCATGGTAGGATACTTTCCCGCGCCATGCAAGCTGCAGGTACTCTGGTATCATTGCCTTGCATAGCATGGCAGCATACGGCCCCGGGGTTTGCTTGCATTGATGCAGCATGCAGTATTTCTCTGTCTCTGTAATCCTCATCAGAGTGATATCAGTCATGGGGTCCTGGTTTGAATGAGTGGTATAATTAGTATAGTGAATGCTTCCTTTTCCCTTTAAAGAAAGACACCCGGCTGTTTACGTTAACGCGTGGTGGTAGGGAGTCAGGAGCCAAACCATTACTACTTAGCGGTGTGCGGGTAGGGACAGTGCCGGGGACCGGCCACGCGAGGCCGGGGAAAGGGTACGCGAGCCGTTAAGACACAGCGGGTCTCGGGCAATATTGGTTCCCGGGAGCGCCCACAGGAAGGGGGGAGGGAGGGGTAGGCCAGCCGTTCAAACACAGCGGTTCGTGGGCGATCTTGGTTCCCGGGAGCTGCCACGCGAAGGGAGGTGGGAAAGGGTAGGCGAGCCGTTCATGCTGAGCGGTTCGCGGGCATTTTTGGTTCCCGGGAGCGGCCACGCGGAGGGGGGGGAGGGGTAGGCGAGCCGTTCCTGATGAGCGGTTTGCGGGCACTTTAGGTTCCCGGGAGCGGCCACGCGGAGGGGGGGGAAGGGTAGGCGAGCCGTTCCTGATGAGCGGTTTGCGGGCACTTTAGGTTACCGGGAGCGGCCACGCGGAGGGGGGGGGAAGGGTAGGCGAGCCGTTCCTGATGAGCGGTTCGCGGGCACTTAACGGTCCCAGGAGCGACCACGCGGAGTGGGGGGGGTTAGGAAAGCTGCTGTAGATTAGCGGTTTGGCCAGCAGCAGTTCCTGCCCGCCGCCAGGAACAGTGAGTGAGACATGGGAGTAGAGCACTGCTGTGAAGCAATCTCTCAGCAGTCCTAACTCATCACCTTACCATGGTCTTCAGAGAGGTGATTTTCACTGTACGGCAAGGCTTCTGGGATCCGTATACCGGGACCCCAGACACTCAGCCTTAAGGCATAGTATTTGACCTTGTAGTACGTTTACATGTGATAGGCACTGTGTTTGGTCCTATTCACGCTGAAAGAGTATGGTCATTGTTCTGGAAAAAGTATCTTTCTGAGGAATTCACTCCCTTTCCCTCATCCCGCAGCTTCGAGTGTCTCCCGCCCTACCCGTGCTTCTCCCTCCCATGGGCTACTCCAGATAAGGCGGCGAAAAAAGAGAACCCGGGACGACATGTTCTCTGAATTAATGATGTTGTCACAGAGGGAGGCGGCACAGCGGAGAGAGGACCTCGCACGGTACGAGCGAGCAGCCAGGGAACGGGAGCAGAGGGCTGAAGCGCGCGAGGACAGGTGGCGGCAGGAAGATCAGCAGGTGACCCAAACAATGCTGGGACTAATGAGGGAGCAAACCGAGACGCTCCGGCGCCTGGTGGATGTTCTCCAGGACAGGAGACAGGAGGAAAGAGCACCTCTATATGTTCTTTCCAACCGCCCTCCCCCGCCACAAAATCCAGTGGTTTACTCTCCAAAAGTCACTAGGACAAGGGGAGGCAGGGTGCGTGGAAATATTTACTCCACCCCTGCAGACTGCTCCAGTAGCAGAAGGCTGCCATTGCCAAAACCTTAGATTTTTCCTTCCCCTCCCTCCAGCCGCACCCCTCAACACCTCCCTTCCCAGGTTCCATGTTAAGTTAATGTTCTATTTAATAAAACTGGTTTTTTGGTTCACTGATGTTTCCCAGAGTGTCTTAAAGGGGACCGTTTGTTTCTCTGGTTGTTGGTTAACGGGGTTTGTAAGTGCAGAGGACCAAAGCACAACCGAGGGTGCAGACAGGGTAACAAATGAAGTGACAGGCACACTTTAAAATTGCATGCAGTAAGCGCACCTTTCATTCTGTGTGTAGGTTTCCAGGTTCTCTACGTGGGGTTGGTGGTTGGGTGGTTCGCTGTCTGCTGGGGGAGGGTGGCCGCTGATCTTTAGCGGCTGGCAATAGCCTGCTGGATAGATCAATGCACCGGGGGATCCGTAGCCGATATTCACAACGAAAATGTCACAGAGACCCCACCACACACACATGCGATTAGGAGAGGTTAATGGTCCCGTTAAACAAGCAGTCCAGCACTTAGGACTGCTCTGTGGGCAGGATCATGTCATTCCCCTTTGAAGGGTACTTTCCCACACTCCACCCGCTCCCCAACCGCGGTATGCGTCCACGGTTAAAACCTTAACCGACAAACCAGTACAGGAGACGGTCCAAATAAAAAAAAATTTCCTTTATTGTGCCTTTAAAGCGTTGATCGAAGGAGGGGGAAGGGGGTTGGTAATGGGAGAGGATGGGCAACGGAACCTGTGTACAGAAACAGGGGAAGGTTCAGTATCTGTTTACGGAAGTGTAACAGTCACTGGTTACCCTGCTCTGTCTGGAAGCGAGCTTTCAAAGCTTCCCGGATGCGCAGCGTGTCCCGCTGTGATCTTCTAATCGCCCTGGTGTCTGGCTGAGCGTAATCTGCTGCCAGGCGATTTGCCTCAACCTCCCAGCCCACCATAAACGTCTCCCCCTTGATCTCACAGAGATTGTGGAGCACACAGCACGCTGCAATCACAATGGGGATATTTGTAGGGCTGAGGTCGGAGCGAGTCAGTAAGCTTCGCCATCTGCCTTTCAGACGGCCAAAGGCACACTCCACCACCATTCTGCACTTGCTCAGGCGGTAATTGAAGAGCTCCTTTTCAGTGTCCAGGGCTCCCGTGTATGGCTTCATGAGCCATGGCATTAGCGGGTAGGCAGGGTCCCCTAGGATCACTGTTGGCATCTCCACATCCCCAACAGTGATTTTGCGGTCCGGGAAATAAACCCCCTGTTGCAGCCGTCTAAACAGACCAGAGTTTTTGAAAACTCGAGCATCATGAACCTTTCCTGGCCACCCAACATTGATGTTCGTAAAACGTCCTTTGTGGTCTACTAATGCTTGCAGTACCATAGAAAAATAGCCCTTTCGGTTAATGTACTGGCTGCCCTGGTGCTCCGGTCCCAGGATAGGGATGTGTCCCCCATCTATGGCCCCACCGCAGTTTGGGAATCCCATCGCAGCGAAGCCATCTATGATCGCCTGCACGTCTCCAAGGGTCACTACTTTGGGGAGCAGCAGGTCAACAATAGCATGGGCTACCTGCATCACAGCAACCCCCACGGTAGACTTGCCCACTCCGAATTGGTTCGCTACTGACCGGTAGCTGTCAGGGGTTGCAAGCTTCCACAGGGCTATGGCCACTCGCTTCTGGATAGTCAGGGCTGCTCGCATCCGGGTGTCCTGGCGCTTCAGGGCAGGGGACAGCAACTCACAAAGTTCAATGAAAGTGCCCTTACGCATCCGAAAGTTTCGCAGCCACTGGGACTCATCCCAGACCTGCAGCACTATGCGGTCCCACCAGTCAGTGCTTGTTTCCCTTGCCCAGAATTGCCGTTCCACAGGATCAACGTGACCCATTGCCACCATGATGTCTAGGGGCCGGGGTCCAGCGCTTTGCGAGAGGTCCATGCCCCTCTCAGAGTTCAAGTACTCCCGGAGCTTCCGTTGCCTCCTCTCCCGATTTCTCTGCATCTGAGTCTGGAAAAGGTGCGCTATAAGGCGCGAGGAGTTGGCAACGGACAGAACATCAGCGATAATCGCGGAGGGCTCCATGCTCACTGTCCTGTGGCGTCCGAGCTATCAGCCACAGGAAAAGGGTGCGAATTCATTACCAGCTGGCGCTTTCACGTAGGGAAGGCGGAAGTGTGGGTCGAGTGACGAAATTTACGTATAACGACCCTTGACACAATATCAGTCCCACAAGGCACTGGGGGCTACACCCAGAATTCCAGTGGGCAGCGGGGACTGCGGGAACTGTGGGATAGCTACCCACAGTGCACCGCTTGCAATGTCGACGCTTGCCCCCTTACTGTGGACTCGGAAATTTGAATTAAGATCCCTGATGTGGATTCGAACGATCGACCTGGCAATATCGGGTTACAAAGTTCGGTTACACAAAAATCGAACTAGTCTCGTAGTGTAGACATACCCTTAGCAACCAATGGTTGAATACCTCTGGCAGCTGACCAGAGTGAAAATCGCTGCCACTTCCTTAGCCAGGTAAGTGGATGTTGCAGATTGCTTTTGGCTGCTAAGCAGGATGTGTTGGACTGCAATGGGACAGGCCTTCTCTGCCAAATCTAACCAGTCAACAGCTATGCCGCAAGGCTCAGGCAGCTCAGGTTCGGGTGCCACATCCGACTGCAGAGTGTGGAGGCATTGCCTTGGTCACTCCAGAGCAACGAAGATTATCCTAACCTGATCCTGCTTCAACCTGAGGATGATGTGAGGAATAAGGGGGATAGGAGGAAACATGTACATGAAGTCCATTCCCCACATCAGCAGGAAAACATCAGTTATCAAGCCCAGACTGAGACCTGACAAGTACAAAACTGATGGCATTTTGGGGGTTTTGTAGCGATAGATTGACAGGATGCTCCAGACTCAGTACTTGGTTGTTGAGAGACCATTTGTGATGGCAGGAAAACAATCTGCTGAGATGGCCAGCCAAATTATTCTTTGAGCCTGGAATGAGAGCAGCTACCAGGGTGATGAGAGATGATGGTACCGAGGTTGGTTCCAGAGGCGCACCCCAAAATATTGAAGGAGCCATCTCAAAATTTGGTGCTGAGAAGGGCCTTTCCATAGATGGCAGAATCATAATAGATGAACAATTCAGTGCCAGAGCTGTAGGTACCAGACAAGCCGTCACCATAGAAGTCAAAGTATGATCTGATAAATGATGGTACCATATTTGGTGCCAGAGAAGCAACTTTATTGTCTCTCTGCGTGGAAGACAGTACCAGTACCATCAGTGGATTCTGTACAGAGGTTGCAGAATCAGATGGCCCCAGAGCGGATGAAGGCAGATCCTCAATGAGAGAGTCTTGTGCCATTGGAGAACCAGGGACAGAAAGGTTAAGCTGGTCAGGTGCTGCCTGAAAAGCCTGTGAGTTGGATGGGACCAAAAAGGCCCGTGCCAGAGTGAAATTTGTTGGTACCAGATTAAATGGCTGTCCCTACGATTCTGACAAAGATGATGGCACAATAGCAGTATAGTCCTGTCTCGGTTCTGGGGGTGAGCTATGGGATAAAGGCCCAGCTCTAACCGGGGCACTGAAAGAATCTGGTGATGTTTCGAGTTGTATATTTTGGACTTGGAATGGTTCCTGTCAGTTTTACAGGTTCTCCTTCAAGGAGGGCCCATAGAGGAAGTTCTATCCTTTCTCCTTCACAGAGAGGAGTCTGAGTCCAGGGGCCTGTTTGAGACTGTTGTTACCTCAGTGGGTCACATTGGGTGCTCCACAAGGTGCTGTCTCTCGAGATTTGCATTCTCCTGTTAAAAGCATGTTAAATATGTCACTTTTCCTGGATATGCTCCTCACCGAGGCATAGGAGGCAGCGTGTGTGGGGATCAGTGTTTGGGACAGTATGATGGACAGTGTTTGAAGCCAGGTGATGGCATGTCACCGGGGGTCTATCATAACACTGTCTAAACTGTTACTAACTATGGGTACTGCTTCTAAATGATAACGACACAAAACTAACAGCAAAAGCAGATCCAGAAAACGTCACTGACTTCGTCGCAACCATGAGGTAACTGCACAGGGAGCTCCGACTCAAGGTAGGGGTGGCCAAAAGGAATTGAGGAGGGTCCCTACGGCGCCGCCCTTATGTAGCCTTGGGTGAGGCCATGTGGAGCCAATCGAGGCATTATGGAAAACTGCAGGAGCACGCCTGACTGTAATAGACATGTGAACTACTTGGAGCAGAATCTTGTGTTTTCCTTGAATGTCTCTCATCCACGTGGTAACCAGGGTCAACCAGCCTATCTGGAGGTGAAAGGTCAGAGTGTAAAGCACACAGGTTCTACATTCAGGTAATAGGTTAGGGCAGTGGTATCAGGGCATCTCTCAATGCTTCGATGCAGGCGGAGCCCAGTGCCCTTCTCAGCAGCAATGCTTTGGGGAACTTCATATGTGTTCATCAACTTCTTAATGTCAGCAGTAATCCATTATAAAAGTCAAGGCTTTACAGGTACTATTCATACCATAAAATCCATATTCCCAAAGACATTTCCCCCGCCATTCCCCTTACTACTCCCCCGATCCGCTTTTATATGAGTCCTCAGCTGAACAATTTTAGGAGCTGATAAAAGCTCGCAAGCCTGTGTCTGGTCTCTGGAGGGTATTACTCACCTCGTGATTGCAGCCCTTGCTCTCAGATGCACACACACGTGCATGCAAACACCCTAACACGATTAGTTAATTATACAGAGAGGTCACCACGTGGATAAAAACTGGGATCAGAGCAGCTTCCAAAGTTCCCAGTCTCCAGCTCTGTAAGCGGAGCTGAAGGAACAGGCCTGCTGTAGTAACTCTGGCTGGCAGAAAGGACCCAGGTCAGCACCCAGTGGGAATAGTTACTGGAGAGAATGCCAGAACAGCAAGCAGTTCTGATCTCCAGCTGGACACCAGCTGTTATCACAGTGGGATATGGAACCTCCCATCAAGGTTGGGACCCATCCTGCAAATGTATACAGGGGAATACCTGTGCAGGGATACCTATTGATTCCCCTCTGCCAGCTGCCCATTTATCAAGTGCTGATGTAAGCTGGACAAAGGAAGTCACAACACTGCATTTTACTGGGCCCATAAAACCCAGAATGATGCTACATGTTGTTGAGTGCCAAATACTGGCATCTTGTCTATTAACTGATGGGGCAGACCAGAAACCAGGAATTCCATTTAAAAAAAACAAAAAAAAAGTCCAGGTTTAGAAATTTGTTTTCATTCCACAACAGCACAAAAGTGAGGCCTCTGAAACTTTTTCATGAAGAAACACACAAGCGAGAGAAACTCAGGGACTTAGACCTGGGTTTCCACATCCCAGGTAAGTGCTCTAACCGTTGGGTTATAGCCTCCGTTTTTCACTTTCTGTCCCAATAAATAATTAATTATTTATACAAAGTAGAACAGCTCCAACCCATGAGACTGATGGTTTCTAGTGGTTAGGGCACTCACATGGGATGAAAAGAGGCCCAAGTTCAAGCTCCAGCTCCGATTCTGGTGACTGTCCCAAATGCTGGGTTATTGGTTATTCTGAGCTCTCTTGCTCTGGTTTTGACCAGAAATTCCAGCCTGGACCTGAAACACCCTGCAAATAACTGAAAAAGATGCAAGGCAACTGGGTATCAGTCCCATTGTGCGTGGGATGCACACACAACTTCTGCTGAGATCTGAACTTGGCCCCTAGTGGTCCATAAAACAATCCATCTGCTGCCTAAGGGTAGGTCTACACTGCAGCTGGCAGGGTGCTTCCTAGGATGGGTGGACAGACACACAGGAGCTCTGCTCGAGCTAGTGTGCTGAAAATAGCAGTGGCACCGGGGTAGCGTGAGTGATGGCTTGGGCTAGCCACCTGTCCACATACCCAGGGGGGTGGGCAGGATTGTACTCAGGCAACTAGCCCAAGCTACTGCCTGTGATGCCCTGGCTACACGCTTATTTCTAGCATGCTAGCTCAAGCAGAGCTAGTGTGTGACTGTCTACCCACTATGAGAGAGACGGTCCTAGCAGCAGTGTAGACACACCCTAAGGCAGTAGGAATAGCAACGAGGTTTTCTCTGAACAGACAGTACAGCTCAAAGTAGGATGTTTTTGGTTTGCTCTTTCAAAAATATATGCAAATTTCTTGCTGCAGAAACTCAATCTATTTCTCATTATAATATTTGCTTAAGTACCTAGTTGAAAACAATAGTGCCCGGCCTGACTTCCCTTTGCTCTTTGCCAGGATCGAGAAAAAAATGAGTCATTAGCTCAGGCTGTTGAAAGTCAAAGCAGAGAAAATAAACAGATGCCTCCGAGGGAACAGCGAGCTGGTATTGTTTCAATAAGTGAGGCAAATACAAACGGCGGAAAAGCAAAGATCTAAAGAAAGTCAAAGACACGCTGCAAATTAACCTCTAAGATTCCAGCTTGCACTCCTTACAATCTTGGGCACATTACTTTTAGGATGACACACACAAAAACTGTGTTAAAAGAACACTATTGAGGTTGCAAAGTCAAGCCCTCAAAAGTTAGGAAACACCAGAATTAAGCTGCCTGTGCAATCTTAATTTGCTCCCCTTGTGTGCATGCATTACAATACAGTCTTTAGTTACATGATCACACACCGTTTTCTTCTCAGGACCCCTGCCTCATTCAATGCACAGGATGGCTGATGGTCATGTAATGAACAGCTATTCAACATTGTGTTTACCCTCATTGTTCAACATGTGGCCCTAGGCCTTATGTACAGCACCCCGTTCAAAGCCTGCTCTGAAATTACTAATTTACTCCTGGGTTTTCCAAGTGCTTCACAAACATTAATCAATCTATTTCCACAGCATCCCCATGAGGTGCAGGAGGGGAACTATTCCCATTATACAGATGGGGAGCGGAGACACAGAGGTTAAAGTCAAAAGGATCCATTACAATGGGGGTCCCGATTTGCGAGGCCTAGGAGCTGATCTTTCCGAGTACTTAGCATTGTACAGCACTTTATATATTCAGGCCTCAGTTCCCATTGACTTCAGTTGCAGCTGTGAGCATTTCTGCAAATCCAGACCCAGGGTCTGAAGTTAGGCACCCAAAAATGAGGAACACACAACTAGTGATCATCTGTGAGAAGTCTGGTTGAAGCGACTTGCCCAGCATCACACAGGAACTCTGTGGCAGAGGCAGGCACAGAATCCAGGTCTCCAGGGCAGCACTCAAGTGCCTTAACCATGTGACCATCCTGCAAACCCCAGCCTCAGTCATTACACACCTTCCAACTCAGGGCCAGCTGTGCATCTGCAGCCAGGTCTTTGCCTTCCACCTTCAGGGCCTTTGTCCCCAGGCTCCCAGTGTCGCCCCCTCCTTATTGTCCCAGTGTCCTTGTATAGGCACTCAATGGCCCAGGCCCAACATAGCTGTAGCCTGTGATTATGCTTTAAACAGGTTTCAGCTGGTGGTCACAGGGAGAAAAGAAATAATTAAACACAGATCAGCATTGACCTGTCACGGTAAGAGTCTATTTCTGTCACCCTTGAGGTCGTGACTCTTATGCCTTGATTTATTTCTGTGACAGCTTCAGCCACAACTTCTGAGCTGGCTGTACAGATGGAAACAGAAAAATGCGCCCCCCCCATGCCATTAGCTATCCAAGGTATGTATATGGCTCCATTACCATAGCATCTCACCGTCTTTAATGTGTATCTTCAAACAGCTCCGTGAGGGAGCGAAGTGCTACTGGCCCCATTGCACAGGTAAGGAGCTGCGAGGCAAAGTGACTTGTCGAAGGTCACACAGGATGTCTGAGACAAAACAGGGACTTGAACCCAGGCGCCCCAAGCCCCTATCACAAAGCTACAACCTCTGGCCCGGCTCCTGCAAGAGGCTATCTTTGTGTAGACCCAAGCACCTGCGGAGTTCATTGAACAGTCAGGCTCTTAGTGAATGCTGTTTCAAAAGCAAAAGTCATGCCCGCGAGAGGGTTCTGCACAGGGGACAACTCAGAAATGATTGGGGTAATGGATGTCTTTTCTAAATTGGTCTTGAAGAAAAAACCCCCAAGAAAACATGTCTGAATAATTGGGAAGCAAGGCAGATCTTATCAAACTTATCACTAATGAAGAGCACAGAAGGGAATATATGCAGCATGTATCCTTCATAGGGCTGGTCAAAATCGCTCTAGTCAAAAAATAATAATTTTTTCAGTGAAAAATGGCTTTCTGATGAGCAGGAAAAATTCTGCAAAAAGGTTTTCACTACCAAGAACAATTTCTTCAAAATGTGTTGATTTTCACTGAATTTTTTATGGAGAAACAAAAACCAGTTCTGGTAACCCTTCTGCCAGGACGAGTTGACAGCAGCAAGGGCTGGGTTCAGTACATCGGGGTTCCCTTTTCAACAATACAATGTAAAACCAGCTCGAGCCCCCACCCAGTAACCTGGGGAAATCTTTACACACACCCCCTGGGCGCCTCAAAGAGGCAATACTTCCCCTCTCGCAAGCACAGGGCCTCAGTGTAACAGAAAATCTTTAATAACAGCAGGTAAACGACACCAGCATTAAATTGGGAAAACACCACAACTAGGATTCATAAACCAAACTGTGAGCAAGACCCACCCCAGCCAATTGGGCCATGTCCTGTCCCTTTGGTTCTTGAGTCCAGCAACCCAGAAATCATCCAAAGTCCCCAAAAGTCCAAGAACCCAAAAGTCCAGTCCCAAAGTTCAAAAGTTCATCAGTCTGGGCAGAAATGGGGAGGGGAGAGATAAGGGGCACCTTACGTGGCTTGAGGATGATTGCCTCACCCCTCCGTGGGGCTTCACTCTGCTCCGCCAGCTATCCCGCAAGCCGCTACAGCTGTCCCCACAAACTGCTCCGCAGGCAGTGCCGCACTGCCAGCCACTCAGCAATAGATCTTCAGGCTCCCCCACTACTTAACATACTGCTCAGTGATTTCAGCTTGTAGTTAGGGGAGCCTTAGTGCTCATTTGCACCCTTAGCCTAGAGTGATTTCAACTCAGCAGTCTGAAACCAGACTCCCAATGAACTCAACATTAACTCTGATATTCCATAGTGGAGAAAGGAGGCGGTACACTCAATGTCTCAGACCCTCAGGGGGGCCCATACCACCAGGTACTATGCTTGCACTATAGCCAAAAGACCCAATCAACAAACCTATCCCCAGCCTCTCTCAATTCACTGGCTTTTGGAACCCATGTCCCTCGCCTAGCGACTGCTGCTTAGTTGATGGCGAGTTCCTCCATCATAACAAAAGCCCACTGTCCTTGATTCACATAATCAGGGTAACAATACTTTATTCTTCCTGCCCCAATAACAGAGAAACTGGGGATCCCACAGCAGCCAAAGTGACCATTTGGGCAAACGGTCCATCATGTTTTGCAGGGTGGGTGTGTCCATGCAAACAAGATTAGCCCCTGACATCCCTTTCCACAACTCACCACCAGATGTCAGGGTAGAGCTCATCCTGACTCTGCTTACACAGTAATTTTCCAACCAGCTCTACATTCTAATGTATTAAGCGAATTAGCAGAAAAATTTTCCATGCCACTAACAATTATTTCTGTGAGAACTATGGGGGTACCAGAAGACTGAAAAAAAGACAAATTTAGATTCAATCTTAAAAAAAAAGAATGATGATCTAGACAATTACTGCCCCATAAATCTAATTTCTGCCCCCTAGTAAAGCGTTGGCACAATAATGAGAGAGAAACAAATACCAGCAAATGTATAACGGGAAACAATCCTGCTTAGGTAAATAGAGGGCTTAATGACCTGATTGGTCTTTTCCATCTGTAGATTCTAGACTTCCACATGCTATTGTCCAGAAAGGAAGAATGATCCCACGGTGGGGAGCTACTTTGGGTCTAAGGAGATCTGGTTCAGTTGCCTTCTTTGTCACAGTCTTCCTGTGGGATCTTGGTCATGTCACTTAGGGTATATCTACACAGCAGAAAAACCCCAAACAAACCCTGCAGCAGTGAGTCTGAGCGCCAAGGTGGCATATAGATGTTCGGGCTTGGGCTGCAGCTATTTTTAGCCCTGTAATACAAGCCTCAGAAGCCTGAGTCAGTTGCCCCGGACTCTGAGACTCACTACCAGGGAGGTTATTTTGCTGAATAGATACACCCCCAGTCTCAATTCCCCATCTTTAATATAGAACTTCCCTGCCATACAGTATGTCTCACTATATACAGAGTATTTTTTTTAACAAGAAGAAAGAATGGTCTTTAGAGCTGGTTTATCATATATTATCCTGCCTCCGGTTAGCTCTGAAAAGCTTTTGAAGTCCTGCTTTGAACCATAGAGGATACAATATTGTTTTCACGTGACATGTCCATTGTCACATTCCTTGCTACACATGGTTATGCCTGGCATAGCATGAATTTCACTTAGCCTGTGGCAAATGAAAAGGAAGGGCTGGCTTTCCAAGCACTCCCCACCCGCAACTGGGACTGATTTGGAAAAGAGTTGAGCCACCACTGAGTCATCTCAATCGGGACTAGATTTGCAGTGGAGCTGAGCGCCAATTGTGACACGAATGATTTTCAAAACAACTCAGAACCAATGTACCCCATGAAGTGCCGAGCTCCTTTGACAGTCTGGCCAATTCTTTTTGTGCCTAATAGAAGCTAAGTTCTTTGAAAATCTGACCCTGACTGTGGGTGCTGAGCTGTCTTGAAAATCCTGGCCCATAGATACATTAGCAAGGCAGAGTACAATGCACTCTCATGATATCAAGCATCTCCTGTAAATGTGAAGGACAGAATGAACTGGATTTCTCTATCCAGATAAAACAGGGTTTACAGGTATCTTCCAACTCCTCCCCTCTGGACAACAGATGTCTTTGAGTGGGTCTTTGTTTAAAATAGAGTAGCCTGAGACATTTCCAATTCTATCATAAAAATAAGCCTAATTCAGTAGGTTTTATCATTATTTAATTTTTTTTAAAGGGCAAGGAACATCACAGCGGATGACAGAGAATTTTTGTCACCCAGCATATACATTTTAAAAACCTTATCTCAGGATTCAAGCTTTTCAAAGAATCTCAAACACAGAATGCAGTTATTGACTGGGGTTAGTCACAATCTGGGCTCAGTACTACAAAAACAAGAACTTCTAATGCCAGTTCCTGACACTCCAACTCTGTGCAAAATGGGGTGGATACCTTTCAAACACACAAGGGTTACTGTTGCAGATTGGTTAATTTTAACGCTTTTAAAGCTGTGTGACAGATGAAAATTGCTACTGTACCTAGCATTGGGTAAAATATTTCTACCCCCATCCAAAACCATGTGCCGCTTACTTGCTTTCATGTTTCATTACAGATTTGAATATTTCAGGCTTAGTCCACATACACTTTTTGATTAAATCTACCCCAGCAAATGGCAATGAAATCATGTGGTTCCCTCTGTGTTCTTCTTTGAGATTTTTCAGTTCCTTTGTAATCAGCATGCAAATTGAAATTTAGGGGAGGGCAATCCATGTGAAACAAAAGGCCACTCAATGTCCTGTGAAGTCAGACAGTGCTCTTTTATGGCTAAAATTAATTTGATACTTTATATGTGGCATCCATGTTGTTTCAATTTTTCTTTGACAAAATGTATTATTGATAGGAACCAGACCTGGGGCTGCTTTAGTACTTAGATATCTAAATAGTAGCTTGCTAATACGGTCTATCACTAAAGTGAAAAACCATGTCACTCAACTGCATCCTTTGGGGAGGAAAAACCCCCACACAATTCTTTCAAGATTTGCCAGTTACTTTACAAGTTAAGCCTGTCAGTTTAGCACTAAATCTCAGTGTTAAAATTGTTTTTAAAAAAGAGAGGCCTTGTTTTAAAGCTGGAAAATTGAGTTTGTCTGAAATATTTTATGCTTGTATTTTGGACTTGTGATGATTGATTTACTGGTTTAGAAAGTGACTATGCTGACAGCTTCCAGCGTTCTGCCTAGACTTCCCTGTGGGCCGTTAGCCAAATGTGAATTATTTTTACCAACAGCCTCAGAGGAACAGACTGACAAATAAATAACAATATTTTGCAATTCTATGACCCCTTCCATCTGAGGAGCTCAGGATGCATTACAAACACTGTGAATTAAACATCACTATATCCCTGGGAGGTAAGGGATGATCCTGATTTTACAGCTAGAGTAGCAGAGGTAAAGAGAAATCGAGTGACTTTCCCAAGAGTGTACAAGCAGCCAATCTCATAGCTAGCAACAATACCCCAGTCTCTTAGGTACAGAGTTTTAAAGGTACTTAGGCATGGTTGCACTCGGTGGTGATTCTCAGTGGGATTTTGGCTCTTAAGTGCTTAAACGAGACTCAGGTTTTTAAAGCAGTGAGGCATTGCAAAGCTGAGCACAGCAATGCCCAAATACCTTTCAACATCTGAGCTTCACTTCACTTCCTACCCTTATGCTTTAGCACAACTGTATGTAACAGCATGAGGGGGCGGCGGGTCAGTAGTGGGTATTGAACTTGAGACCTCTAGATCTAAAAACCTGAGCATCTAGTCCATGGGAGTTAGGTGCCTAACTGCCACCTGGGCCTTAGAAACTCACAGTGAGGTGTTTCAGAGCCAGCTGTCCATACTGATTCACACCCACATACAATACAATAACAGTAGAGATGTGCTGGACAAAACCCTATTTCCTGCCCTTTCCCTAGGGTTTCGAAGGAGCCTTGAATGGCAGGATTTGTTGTCTAAGCCATCCAATTTTTTGGCAATCAAACCAAAGGCCCTCTCTCCTCACAAAAATAAAATAGAAGAATGATTTGGATGAAAACAGGAGGAAAAAAATAATGTGTCAAACTTTTTCCCTAGAGAAAAAAATCATTTCCCAACCCAGTCTAAGGCCATCCTGTATCCCCCGTTTGTAAAAAGAAAGAAAATCATATTTGGTTTTTGTCTCTGTAAGCTCCTATAGGCTTAATTACAAAAAGGCTTTGGTTCTAAGTTGTGTAATGCTTTGCAAAGCAGGGAAGAAAGCAATCTATTCCTGCTGTTGGTTACAAACATCTACTCTTTTGCTATGTATTTTTTGGCTAGTTTCATCTTTGTATAAACTGGAGAGGAGAAGCCCCTGCGATCCTGCTGCCATCACCATCTGACAGCTCGAGTGCAGCTCTGGAAATTGAATCCACAGGCTGCTTGGGAATTGATAACCAAAGCTGTCAGAACCAGAGACAGGCTCAAAAGCTCAGTGTTACAATAAGAACTTCATTCTACTACCAGCTTTGTCTTGCTTGCGCCATTGCCTGTTGTATTATATAGACTTTCCTCTTCCTTTTATACTTTACCCCTCCGAAATGTACCAAAAAGCATTGCAAGAGCTTCTGATAGCAGTGTGCATTGTGTGTAAGGAAAAAATATGATGTAAGAAGGGGTTTTTGCTAGGATGTATTCTTCCCTCAATATGCAAATGTAACTGCCATTAATAACCTCTAAGTGACTGCTAGAGCTGTGTTTTTAAAAGCACAGTTGTTTTGAGGAAAGTTCCTGATTAAGGCCCAGACTGTACTTTCAGGTGCCTGGGGGGAGACCCAGCTGACTTCAAGTGAGGAAAATGAGAACAGAATTCTGTCCTCTGTGTTTAACTGGAATTCAGAAGGATGCCTGCATGTGAAAGAAATACTAACGTGTTGTTAATATCCCTCGCATTGAAGGTGAGCTGCTATGGCAGGACATTTAATAACTAGGCTTTGAATGGTCACTTTGGAGCAATTGTTTCCCTGGCCCATGATCATTTCAGTTGCAGCAGCACGCAAGCAGTGTTCACCCATCGGCACCAGAAATGAAGCCTGCTTTTTACACACCTCTCATTCTTTCCCTCTTGCCAACTATCCCAATGAACACAAGTATCTATTAAAACTCAAAATATGGAGTAAAACTTGCAAGTAGGATGGGTTGGAAAAGGGGAAGATTTTTGCAAAAAAGGGGATCCTCCCTCCTCCCTTTTTTTTATTTGAAGAATTTTGAAACACGAACTTTTTTCAAACAGTTCTTGTTTCAGTAGCTCAGCTGTGCCCTCTGCTCCTTATGCCCCTCCCCAGACTTTACCCTGGCCAGTTCCCTAGGTCTTTAAACTTAGGTTTAGAGCAGGGAGTGTGATTTCTGGTGGAGAGGCTTAGTCTTCCAATAGCATCTGAGAGCTCTCAGCATTTACCAACAAGCTGTGCTCTATTGCATTTGAATTTCTGGTGATGTGAGGTTTAGCTGTGAAAAGTTTCCTGGTTGAAACGTTCCTGGTTGAAAATAAGTGCAAAATGGATAGCTCATTAATTTCCTTAACAGCATTCAGCGTAAGGGAAGCAACCCCAGAAAACAACCGTAATGGCCATTTCCAACTGGAAAACTGAACAGAGCCATTGCACTTCAAAGAGAAAAAAAAACAGGCACAAAAACTAAGGTTTCCTATATGGTGATGAAGAGAGATAAGAATGGATTGGACTCGCTAATACTATGCAAAGTGTAGATGCACTCTGGAAAGTAACTCTGTCAAAATGGCACCATGAGCTTTTGTATACATTCTCCATTCATTATTTTTAGATAAGATTTGCAAAGTTTACAAATGTTAAATATTTTTTTCACTCTAATTGCTAGACCTACAAACATATGCCCTGGCTTGGGAAAGCATCCCTATTCAGGAAGGATTCTTAGATATGGATTTCATTTCAACCATGGGAGGAGGGATAGCTCAGTGGTTTGAGCATTGGCCTGCTAAACCCAGGGTTGTGAGTTCAATCCTTGAGTGGGCCATTTAGGGATCAGGGGCAAAAATTGGGGATTGGTACTGCTTGGAGCAGGGGGTTGGACTTAAATGACCTCCTAGGGTTCCAACCCTGATATTCTATGAAGTTAAGCATGTGCTTAAGTACTTCTCTCAATAGTGATGTACTTGTGCTTACATGCTTTTCTGAATCAGGCTGAAAACTCAAATTGAAGATGGGTTCTTTCTGGCTCAAATCTTACCAACAACAATAATGATTCTGTAATAAGCATGTAATAGTTATTACAGCTTATTAACAATTCTATTGATGATGCATTAGGGACAGAACCTGCAATTATGAGGATAATAGAGGATGCAACCAGTACATATTGAAGGGAAACATTTTCCATACATTCCTTTTCATAGAATATCAGGGTTGGAAGGGACCTTAGGAGACCATCTAGTCCAACCCCCTGCTCAAAGCAGGACCAATCCCCAATTTTTTTTGCCCCAGATCCCTAAATGGCCCCCTCAAGGATTGAACTCACAACCCTGGGTTTAGCAGGGCAACACTCAAACCACTGAGCTATCCCTCCCCCCTGTTAATAAAATACACTGTAGGCAAAATGTGTGGTGAATGAAATTGGCCTCAACTGCACATATCAAAGTGTATTTATATTTATCAAGGGCTATTTTGTACCCTCTCCTTTCATTCAAACTGTGATTTTGCTAGCCTTGAAAATTAATTATAACCAGTGTGGGTTATACTGGCACATTGTACTATTCTGAAAAACTTTGTTTCCCTGAGTAATTAGGCACAATAGGGTAATTTTTCAAATTGATTAGTGATTTTGGATGTTCCAGGCTAAAAAAAAAATAATCAAGCCCCTTATGCTATCTCACTTGAAAGTTTAGGCCAATGTGCTGTAGGAGGAGCCTTATACACTGTGGGTTACTACTACACAACTTCATAGATAAAAGATGTAAATAGCTGGATATTTCTAGTTAGAATTCTGGTGCTAATATGCATTGGCTCATTACCAGATCCTTTTGTGTTTTCTCTTTAGTTATTTGTTGAGCAGAGAGTTTCTGGGTACTGTTTCTATTCTTGAAGCAAGGGAGGCAGGAACCATCCATGTTGCTTCCTGATTGAGTTCAGCAGTAAATGGGCCTGCAGTTGATCAGTTTTAGCCCCCCTAATTAACTGTTATTATGGTAAAGTGCTTTGTGGGATTATGGAGACCATCCAGGCAGCCCTCTGACAAGGCACAGAGCCTCCACCACAAAGGAAACTCAAACCAAACAGCACAGCATTCTCTGGCAGAGAGCAGAGGGTTGTGCTTTTTTTTTTTTTTTTAAAGGAATCTTTACAAATTTTATTGAAACTAAAAGCAGTAAAATAAGGCAACAGTGGAGCATTTCCAGGCATCACGGGTAACTTTTTCCAAAGTGCCTTGTGACTTATTAGCCTGGGTTCCTAACTCACTTAGGCACTTTTGAAAATGTAACTATGCCTATACAGCTGCAGAATTTTCAAAGGGAACAGAGGGAGTTAAGCACTCAATTCAATAGGAGTTACATGCCTAAATCCCTTAGGATCTTTGGAAAATCCCTGCCTAAGATTTATTTTAACTGGAGTTACCAGTTAGCCTTTCATGCCACCCAGATTGTTTCCTCATTGATCCATAGCACACAATTCATAGATGCCTAGGAGAGTTAAATGATTTCATGACACCATTTGTCCTGCTCATCAGTTTCTTGTGATTACAGAAAGCTGGGCCCAAACCAAACCATCAGATTCAAATCTCCTCAGTTTTGGGCCCTTCAGATCAGGACCAAAACTTCTCAGCTCAGGCCCATCTCTATATACAATGTGGTATGTCGTATACCCCAGCAGTGTAGTGCTGGGCCAAGATTATATTTGCATCTACAGGACTATTCTAATAATCCTGCATCTCTGGTTCATTAGGTACAAGGATAATTCAATAGGAAGGTAGCCCTTCCGCCAAATGCAGCAAACAGGGCCGGGTTCACTTGGGATCCTTCAGAAAATGTAAACAACATTGGCTAAGCCCCGACCCAGAAGTCTGGGAAACTAGATCCATCTCCCTGGTGGACTTGATAGGCAACACTTCCCCACTCACAAGCACTGTGTCCAAGGGTTTACACCAGAAATAACTTTATGGGGGTGGGAAGTGGGGGCAGAAAGAGTGGAGAACAGAATAAACTTGGGAAGCCAGCAATTAATGGGTTAACAAACACTGCCAGATAAAACTCCCACCTCCTTGGATGTTTTTGCAATAGTCCCAATCTCAGTCTTCCACAGGCTCTTCTGTTCTAGTCACTTCCCTTCCCCCTGGCCTTCACTCACAGTTTGTTGTCCAGGGTGAATGGAGTCCAAGGCAGATCAGTGCAGCCTATGCTACTTTAGGGACTCTGCTATCTGACCCAGCTAAAGTGCTTTCAGCTTAGGCTGACCATATTTCCTTGAGACAAAAACGGGACATTGGGATGGCAAAAATGGGATGGGGAAACAAGGGGCAGTTTTTAATAAACGTTTTTTATTGTCCCGTTTTTAATAAACGATATATAGTTTTTATTTTTTTTGTAAAAAACTGAACGCTGGCTTGTTGCGGCTGCCCCTCGTCTCCCCACTCAGCAGCTCGGCGGGGAGACGAGGGGCAGCCGCGGCAAGCCGCCGCCCCTCATCTCCCCGCTCAGCTGCTCAGCGGGGAGACGAGGGGCAGCCGCAACAAGCTGCCCCTCGTCTCCCCGCTCAGCTGCTCGGCGGGGAGACGAGGGGCAGCCGCAACAAGCTGCCCCTCGTCTCCCCGCTCAGCAGCTTGGCGGGGAGACGAGGGGCAGCCGCAACAAGCCAGCGTTCAGTTTTTTACAAAAAAATAAAAACTATATATCGTTTATTAAAAACGGGACAAAATTGACATTTATATTAAAACGATGGGACGGTCGGGAAATATGAAAAAAACGGTACTGTCCCGTTTAAAACGGTACATATGGTCAGCCTATTTCAGCTTTAATTTCTGGGTAAGGGAGTTTACATCAGAAACTGTCAGATAGCTTTAAGAGAGTAGACTAGAGCTAAAATAGTAGGCAGCTGCAGAGAACACCAGCTAGCTCTGTACTAAGTGTTCAGATAAATCAGTGAGACTCCTCACTATCAGAGAAGCACTCCCAGCCCAAGACAGGAACATTTATGTCCCCCCTTTAGTCCTCTGTCCAAGCTCCCTTAACCCACTGTGCCTGACTGCTATCAGGGCAAGATGACCCCTCACCACAGGCACATTTGGTGCACTTCTCTCATTCCTTCATTTTCCAACAGGGGCAACAGCATTTATTACCCCCAAGCTCAAAACTTCACTGTATGTTAACCAAAACATCCCAAACTGTCACATAGCTGAAATGCAAATGAGGTGTGGTCCATTCAGTCATTTCCCCTTGTTTCCCACAGATGGCAGTAGAGAGCTCCCTCCCCACTGCAGCCCCTGCCTATCTGGAGTTCTCAAGCCACTCTGGGCTGCTCCTCTCTCCCTGTTAGGGTGACCAGATAGCAAGTGTGAAAAATCAGGACAGGGGGTGGGGGGTAATAGGAGCCCATATTAAAAAAAGCCCCAAATATTGGGACTGTCCCTATAAAATTGGGACATCTGGTCAACCTACTCCCTGTAAACCAACAGGTGTTAACAGTGGGCTACCTGTCTTGGGCTTCAGGCCACAGGGCTTACAAGAATAAAAAATGGAATAGACAGGACTGCTGGGAAGGCTGATCATTCATTTTTGAGTGCATCCCATCCCATCATGCAGTACAGTATTTTTCAGCACTCACCATAGTTTTGTGCCTCTTTTTCCCATATTTTGTCCAGTGGAACAATCTTTTCTTCTGCTCTGTGCTCCACTTTGCAAACCCTCTCTGCCTGATGGGAGAAGTCTAGCATTATGTGAGGTGAGGATGGTGTCTCCTTTCTTGCAGAGTAGTGTATCTGCCAGATTTGTGTCAATATTTTAACTACATTAGGTCCCATTGACTTAACAGGGACTGTTAACGTGCTTAAAGTTCCACATGTGCTTAAGAGCTTTCCTGAACCAGGCCAAATATCCTAAATGCTGAAGGGAGCAGCTATCCAAAGATCCAGGAAGAAGCAGATGGCACCACCCCTATTTGGGAAGATACAGGAGCATGCCAGTTGGTCTCTTTGGAAGCATTGAGCAAAGTCTAGGGAAGGAAGCGGGGCACTGAGTCTGGAGGAGAGAACTGTATGGGTAAGATGAAAGCATTAGCCCAAGTTGGTGAGCATTCATGGACCTGCCTGAATCACCAAAGCACACAACCCAGTTCTAGTTTCCACTCTTAGGCCATGCTTGTCTTCCAGCTGCGAGTTCTGGTCTCTTCAGAACTGCAGATGCCACACACAAGAAGGGGAGACTTAACAGAAATGGTGGCTGCTGATTTAGAAAGGGCAAAAGCAAGCAGTTGAAATCATGATGGTCTTCAAGTGACCAGTCCGGCTGGGGTTGTTAAAGGAGCCTAGTGCATGTGGTCAACCCTATGGTAAAATGTAATGAAGAGTTCCTTTAGGAAGAACAATATGACAAGAAAGAGCATGTGTTTTAAAACCAGTGGGAATGAATTATTAGTTGGTCACTGGAAATCCTGGGCATGAAAAAGCCACCAGAAACTGAGGATTCTCTCGGTTTCCCACAGAGTCAAAGGTTTTCTATTGCAGTCCACGCAGAGTAGCTCTGCACTTGTGTCACTAAGGGCTCAGGAAGCAGAGCCAAGTTTTAAAGATAAACTGCTGGGATGTTCCAGAGAAAGGCTCTGTGGATAACTGGCTCTGTGGGTGAGGGGAAAGCAGTGGATGTGCTATTTCTTGATTTTAGCAAAGCTTTTGATACAGTCTCCCACAGTATTCTTGCCAGCAAGTTAAAGAAGTATAGGCTGGATGAATGGACTGTAAAGTGGATAGAAAACTGGTTAGAGGGTCGGTCTCAACGGGTAGTGATCAATGGCTCCATGTATAGTTGGCAGCCGGTATCAAGTGGAGTGCCCCAAGGGTCGGTGCTGGGGCCGGTTTTGTTCAATATCTTCATTAACGATCTGGAGGATGGTGTGGACTGCACCCTTAGCAAGTTTGCAGATGACACTAAACTGGGAGGAGTGGTTGATACGCTGGAGGGTAGGGAAAGGATACAGAGGGACCTAGACAAATTAGAGGAGAAAGAAATCTGATGAGGTTCAACAAGGACAAGTGCAGAGTCCTGCACTTAGGACGGAAGAATCCCATGCACTGCTACAGACTAGGGACCGAATGGCTGGGCAGCAGTTCTACAGAAAAGGACCTACGGGTTACGGTGGATGAAAAGCTGAATATGAGTCAGTGTGCCCTTGTTGCCAAGAAGGCTAATGGGATTTTGGGTTGTATAAGTAGGGGCATTTCCAGCAGATCGAGGGACGTGATCATTCCCCTCTATTCGGCACTGGTGAGGCCTCATTTGGAGTACTGTGTCCAGTTTTGGGCCCCACACTACACGAAGGATGTGGATAAATTGGAAAGAGTCCAGCAGAGGGCAAAAATGATTAGGGGCTGGAGCACATGCCTTATGAGGAGAGGCTGAGGGAGCTAGGATTGTTTAGCCTGCAGAAGAGAAGAATGAGGGGGGGATTTGATAGCTGCTTTCAACTACCTGAAAGGGGGTTCCAAAGAGGATGGATCTAGACTGTTCTCAGTGGTAGAAGATGACAGAAGAAGGAGTAATGGTCTCAAGTTGCAGAGGGGGAGGTTTAGGTTGGATATTAGGAAAAACTTTTTCACTAGTAGGGTGGTGAAGCACTGGAATGGGTTACCTAGGGAGGTGGTGGAATCTTCTTCCTTAGAGGTTTTTAAGGTCAGGCTTCACAAAGCTCGGGCTGGAATGATTTAGTTGGGGTTGCTCCTGCTTTGAGCAGGGGGTTGGACTAGATGACTTCCTGAGGTCCCTTCCAACCCTGAGATTCTATGATTACATTTATTGAATCAGTAACATATTATTGCACCAAGCAATGCAAGGAAAATGCAGCATTCTGTATCTAAATACTGGTAAAATGAATATAACGTCTGAAACGTGTGCAGAACCTTGGGAAATTTACTGTCTCATTCATGGAGCATTAGCCACCCGTGGGTTGAGCTTTACAAATGCAGCAATGATTGTGAAGATTTATAGGGAGTTTTATGCATTTGACTTTTTCTAATTTTTTTTGCACGTTTTACATGACTTTTCCATGTTTTTAAACTGAACCACTCCTTTCTCATAATAGGACAGCTTACTGTGTTTTTCTGCTTGTGGCACTTAGAAGGAAGAGACTATGGATGCTGAGCGATCCGCTGTTGTGACCTGCACAGGATGTGCCATGTTTGTTTTTCTTCCACAGGATAGAAGCGACTTTGTCTGTACAAAGTGCAAGCTTATCTCCGTATTGGAAGAAAAGATTCAAGGTCTGGAGAAACGAGTATCAACCCTGCGTTCCATAAAAGAAAATGAGGAGTTCCTGGATAGACGTCAGGATCGGCTTCAGCGGGCACAATGTTCTGAAGATTCAGAGCAGGCTACGCAGCGGGGACAGAAGGCCAGCGAGGATAATTGGCGGTATGTGACTTCCAGAAGAGGAAAGAGTACCAGAAAAGTCCATGTACCAGAAACGCCGATTCAGATGAGCAACCGTTTTCATGTTCTCTCCACAGGTATTAGTGCAGAGAGTGGAGTGAATGATACATCTGAGGGAACACAGCAGAAGGAGACTCCACCGATTGGAAAGCATGAGATGTGCCGTCCTAGGGATGGGGGTTCCACGACCACCACTCCCAAGAGGAGGAGGAGGGTGGTGGTGGTCGGGGACTCTCTCCTCAGGGGGACTGAGTCATCTATCTGCCGCCCTGACCGGGAAAACCGAGAGCTGTGCTGCTTGCCAGGGGCTAGGATTCGTGATGTGACGGAGAGACTGCCGAGACTCATCAAGACCTCAGATCGCTACCCCTTCCTGCTTCTCCACGTGGGCACCAATGATACTGCCAAGAATGACCTTGAGCGTATCACGGCGGACTACGTGGCTCTGGGAAGAAGGATAAAGGAGTTTGAGGCGCAAGTGGTGTTCTCGTTTATCCTCCCTGTGGCAGGAAAAGGCCAGGGTAGAGACCGTCGAATCGTGGAAGTCAACGAATGGCTACGCAGATGGTGTCGGAGAGAAGGGTTTGGATTCTTTGACCATGGGATGGTGTTCCAAGAAGAAGGAGTGCTAGGCAGAGACGGGCTCCACCTGACGAAGAGAGGGAAGAGCATCTTTGGAAGCAGGCTGGCTAACCTAGTGAGGAGGGCTTTAAACTAGGTTCACCGGGGGAAGGAGACCAAAGCCCTGAGGTAAGGGGGGAAGTGGGATACCGGGAGGAAGCACAAGTAGTTGAGTGCAAGAGGGGAGGGCTCCTGCCCCATACTGAGACAGCGGAACGATCAGTGAGTTATCTTAAATGCTTATACACAAATGCAAGAAGCCTGAGGAACATGCAGGGAGAACTGGAAGTCCTGGCACAGTCAAGGAATTATGATGTATTTGGAATAACAGAGACTTGGTGGGATAACTCATATGATTGGAGTACTGTCATGGATGGATATAAATTGTTCAGGAAGGATAGGCAGGGCAGAAAAGGTGGGGGAGTTGCATTGTATGAGAGCAGTATGACTGCTCAGAGCTCCAGTATGAAATTGCAGAAAAACCTGAGAGTCTCTGGATTAAATTTAGAAGTGTGAGCAACAAGGGTAATGTCGTGGTGGGAGTCTGCTACAGACCACCAGACCAGGGGGATGAGGTGGACGAGGCTTTCTTCCAGCAACTAACAGAAGTTGCTAGATCACAGGCCCTGGTTCTCATGGGTGACTTTAATCACCCCAACATCTGCTGGGAGAGCAATACAGCGGTCCACAGACAATCCAGGAAGTTTTTGGAAAGTGTAGGGGACAATTTCCTGGTGCAAGTGCTGGAGGAACCAACTAAGGGAATAGCTCTTCTTGACCTGCTGCTCACAAACAGGGAAGAAATAGTAGAGGAAGCAATAGTGGATGGGAACCTGGGAGGCAGTGACCAGGAGATGGTCGAGTTCAGGATCCTGACACAAGGAAGAAAGGAGAGCAGTAGAACAGAGAGCCTGGACTTCAGAAAAGCAGACTTCGACTCCCTCAGGGAACTGATGGGCAAGGTCCCCTGGGAGAATAACATGAGGGGGAAAGGAGTCAAGGAAAGCTGGCTGTATTTTAAAGAATCTTTATTGAGGTTGCAGGAAAAAAACATCCCGATACGTAGGAAGAAAATCAAATATGGCAGGCGACCAGCTTGGCTTAACAGTGAAATCCTTGCTCATCTTAAACACAAAAAAGCAGCTTACAAGAGGTGGAAGATTGGACTAATGACCAGGGAGGAGTATAAAAGTATTGCTCAGGCATGCGGGAGTGAAATTAGGAAGTCCAAATCACACTTGGAGTTGCAGCTAGCTGGAGATGTTAGGAGTAACAAGAAGGGTTTCTTCAGGTATGTTAGCAACAAGAAGAAAGTTAAGGACAGTGTGGGCCCCTTGCTGAATGAGGGAGGGAACCTAGTGACAGAGGATGTGAAGAAAGCTAGTGTACTCAATGCTTTTTTTGCCTCTGTCTTCACAGACAAGGTCAGCTCCCAGACAGCTGCACTCCGCAGCACAGTATGGGGAGGAGGTGACCAGCCCTCTGTGGAGAAAGAAATAGTTCGGGACTATTTAGAAAAGCTGGACGAGCACAAGTCCATGGGGCCGGATGCACTGCATTCGAGGGTGCTAAAGGAGTTGGCCGATGTGATTGCAGACCCATTGGCCATTATCTTTGACAAATCATGGCAATCGGAGGAGGTCCTGGATGACTGGAAAAAAGCTAATGTAGTGCCCATCTTTAAAAACGGGAAGAAGGAAGATCCGGGGAACTACACGCCAGTCAGTCTCACCTCAGTCCCTGGAAAAATCATGGAACAGGTCCTCAAGGAATCAATTCTGAATCACTTAAAGGAGGGGAAAAT
Source organism: Chelydra serpentina (assembly GCA_037349315.1). Lineage (NCBI taxonomy): Eukaryota > Metazoa > Chordata > Testudines > Chelydridae > Chelydra > Chelydra serpentina. The sequence goes on along the minus strand of JBAIAC010000029.1, from coordinate 48,191,390 downwards.
GATCAGGAACAGTCAGCATGGATTCACCAAGGACAAGTCATGCCTGACTAACCTAATTGCCTTCTATGATGAGATAACCGGCTCTGTGGATGAAGGGAAAGCAGTGGATGTGCTATTTCTTGACTTTAGCAAAGCTTTTGATACAGTCTCCCACAGTATTCTTGCCAGCAAGTTAAAGAAGTATGGGCTGGATGAATGGACGGTAAGGTGGATAGAAAACTGGCTAGATGGTCGGGGTCAACCGGTAGTGATCAATGGTTCCATGTCTAGTTGGCAGCCGGTATCAAGTGGAGTGCCCCAAGGCGGGCGGGAGGGGGAGGGATAGCTCAGTGGTTTGAGCATTGGCCTGCTAAACCCAGGGTTGTGAGTTCAATCCTTGAGGGGGCCATTTGGGGATATGGGGCAAAAATTGGGGATTGGTCCTGCTTTGAGCAGGGGGTTGGACTAGATGACCTCCTAAGGTCCCTTGCAACCCTGATAGTCTATGATTCTAAGGTTCGGTGCTGGGGCCAGTTTTGTTCAATATCTTCATTAACGATCTGGAGGATGGTGTGGACTGCACCCTTAGCAAGTTTGCAGATGACACTAAACTGGGAGGAGTGGTTGATACGCTGGAGGGTAGGGACAGGATACAGAGGGACCTAGACAAAGTAGAGGATTGGGCCAAAAGAAATCTGATGAGGTTCAACAAGGATAAGTGCAGAGTCCTGCACTTAGGACGGAAGAATCCCATGCACTGCTACAGACTAGGGACCGAATAGCTGGGCAGCAGTTCTGCAGAAAAGGACCTAGGGGTTACGGTGGATGAAAAGCTGAATATGAGTCAACAGTGTGCCCTTGTTGCCAAGAAGACTAATGGCATTTTGGGTTGTATAAGTAGGGGCATTTCCAGCAGATCGAGGGACGTGATCATTCCCCTCTATTCGGCACTGGTGAGGCCTCATTTGGAGTACTGTGTCCAGTTTTGGGCCCCACACTACAAGAAGGATGTGGATAAATTGGAAAGAGTCCAGCGGAGGGCAACAAAAATGATTAGGGGACTGGAGCACATGTCTTATGAGGAGAGGCTGGAGGAACTGGGATTGTTTAGCCTGCAGAAGAGAAGAATGAGGGGGGATTTGATAGCTGCTTTCAACTACCTGAAAGGGGGTTCCAAAGAGGATGGATCTAGACTGTTCTCAGTGGTAGAAGATGACAGAAGAAGGAGTAATGGTCTCAAGTTGCAGAGGGGGAAGTTTAGGTTGGACATTAGGAAAAACTTTTTCACTAGTAGGGTGGTGAAGCACTGGAATGGGTTACCTAGGGAGGTGGTGGAATCTCCTTCCTTAGAGGTTTTTAAGGTCAGGCTTGACACAGCCCTGGCTGGGATGATTTAGTTGGGTTTGGTCCTGCTTTGAGCAGGGGGTTGGACTAGATGACCTCCTGAGGTCCCTTCCAACCCTGAGATTCTATGATTCATGAAAAGGCATCATGGCATCCAAATGACTGCAGGCCAAATGTTCCTGTCTGAGTGAATAGAAGCAAAAAAGGCACGTGTTCCAGGATGAGCTAAGCCTTAGTTGGTATGTCTACACTGCACACTAAGCTCACACCTGTGGCTCAGGTTTGAGCCTAAGCCCACCCATTTGTTGAGCTGCAGTTCTTCCTGGGGTCAATAGAGAGCATTGTGGCATGTGGCTTCAGCAGGGCCGAGGGTTAGGCAAATGACCAGCAGGTATGCACATTACAGCATGTATCTGGGCAAGGGGGCACAGACAAGTAGTAGTCCATGCAGTGTAGTCTCCTCGCTTGTGGTAGTGCCACTACATGTGCCCAAGGGACGGGCTGTCCTCTGCACCGTCTCCTCAGTCAGTGGCCCCACGTTCTGTGTCAGACTCTGTCACTGACTCAGTGTGTGACCTTGGGCACATCACTTCACCCCCATGCCTCAGTTTCCCCATCATGGCGATGATTATATTTACTCTTCTCTGTAAAACGCTCTGAGCCCCTTCCCTGCTGCTGGCAAGACAGAGGGGTGGCCGGGCTGAATTTGAGTGGCATTGCGACTCAGCGCATGGGCTCCTGCTCCATGGACAGAATGTGGGCAGGCTCGCTCTCCAACCCCCCACTCCCTGGGCCAAATCCATGCATCATATTTCATGAGGTAAGCGTGAGTACTTGAGACAATGTGTGAGCCTCACACTTCAGGCGTGAGGCTTGAGGTTTCTGTGCCTCTATGGGGAAAACTCCTGTAAGGGATGATTTGTCCGTATATGCAATATTAAATGGCCATTATGCGACCATTATGGTAGATACTGGTATCAAGACTATTGTCATCATGTTTCTATGTTGGGATGCCAGTCCTCGTTTATGCCCAAGCCTTTTAGCACTTCTGACCAGGCATAAGATTTATTACTATGAGCAGTCCCACTGAAGCCAATGGGATTCCTCCCAGGAGTAAGCGGTACAAGTTCCACAAGGGAAACCTTTTTCAATGCACAGCTACAAAGGAACCTTATTGGTCCTACAAAATCTGGGATCTATCCCACATATTCCTGAGTGCCATCTGGTGGCACCTCCTCTATTACCTAGTTGCACGTACACATAGAGTGTTGGAACACCAAGCACTACACTTGACAGCAGGTGTATGCATGTTTTGGGGCCGCTGTCAGTAGAGAGGGCATTCAATGATTTTGTAATTAATAGGCTTTAATTTTACTGAGCTGTAAAGCTGGTTCATTTAAAACCATTCCACATGGATGAAATGAAGTTTTAACAGGAACCATCATGTTTGGCTGAGTGGGAGATTTGCACGGATATCTCCCATTAGGGCTAATGTGTGTCATGTGTGTGCCTCTGTGGGGTGAGAGTACACCTCAGAAGGGTTCAATTAAAGAATAATTGGGATGAAAAAAAAACGGGAGGCTCGGGTGCAGATCAGGGCTGGAAGAACCCAGTTAAGATAAACAAGAAACTCTCCATATAACCCCCTGTCAACTTCCGAATATTCAACAGGTTCCCAACACTCCAGATAACAGTTGCTCTACTGATGCTCATTTTAACCTCCCTCCGCACTTCTGGGGTCAGGCCAACACCTGCCTATTGTTATTATTTATCATTTGTACAGTGGTAGCACCTAGTGGCCGCAATCATAAACCTCTGTGCTAGGTACTGCACACACACATACATTCTTGCCCCAAGGAGCTTACAATCTAAATGCAAGACTGGAGACAAGAGATGGACACAACAGAAAGATGGGGGAACACATGAAGACAATGAGACAAAACTGGTCAGTATGAGAAGCAGTGGTCTCAGCACACCAGCTGCCTTGCCACTCTCAAGCTTTTTGTAGGCATCACAGCAAAGGAGAGTTTTAAAAAGAGGGTGGAAGGAGGACAATGAGTTTAGCAGCCGACGTCCATTCTCACCGTATTTCTGACCCATATGGAAGCAGGATAGGCCAGGAGTCTCATATAAAAGCAATACCATGTTCCCTAAATATTTCCAATCATAACTTTTTAGAATGAAGATATCCCCAATTATTATTTGAAGTATTACAGTAACAACTGGAGGCCCCCCAACTGAAATTGCAGTCCAGTTGTGCCAGGTGCTGCACAGACACACAGTAAGACACAATCCGTGTGCTAAAGCGTGTACAATCTACTAGACATGACAGATAAAGGACATATTTAGATGGGGACTATGGCACAGAGACATGAATAGTGGGATTTTCAAAAACAGTAGGCACGTAACGCCAGTGGTAGGTGCCTTTGAAAATCCCATGCTACTTGACTTGCCCACACCACATAGAAAGGCTTAAGCAGAGCCAAGAGATGATTCCAAACCTCCGGAGACCTAGTTCACTGCCTTAAGTGCAAGATCATCCTTCCTCTCAGTGTATAAGTAAGATTCAACTACACATTCAGACATGGGTACTTGCTGTATCTGACCCCCACACCGAGTTCTTTGAGAGTTACCCATCATCAGCAAAAAGGAATGTTGTATGCACAGGTTTGCAGACCTGCTCAGGATATTCAGACTGCCTTGTCTCCATTTCAAGAGGACCCCACCTGGCCAGTGTATTTGCACACAGTCAACCTGAGCTGCTGCACCTGGTCCTTCCTCTGGCACACATACAGTACAGTCAAGACAAATCTAATTACTAGGTAAGATTTTGATCAAAAAGGGATTTCAATGAAATTCCTGACACAGCTTGAACTCAGCAATGGGGGTTGTTCTTCAGGATTATCCACTTTATGCCTATTACACCCATTTCTTTAGTTTGGACTTCAGCAAGGGGAGTTGCATTGCCTCTGGGTTCAAGCCCTCATTGAAGAGTAATCCCAGAGTCCAAATCCTTGCTATGAGAATAGCCCCTTTTGAAGTCAATGAGACTACTCAAGTGAGTCAAGTCAGCAGGAGTTGGCCCTCTGCAGCCAAAACTCAGCAAAATGACTGGTAATCTGGATTCCCACCTTTGAAGGCATACGTTACGGAGAGAGAACATGAGAACTCCAGTAGACCCAGAAGAGAGTTATTATTTGGGTTACTTCACACTAAGGCCATAAAGTGTCTAGGAAAACAAGGCATATAGCCCCCTAGAGGCCTGGGCAGTAAAAATAGAAGACTTTGCTTTCTTATCACCTCAGTTGGATCCAAGAAGGTGCCAGCCTATAACATATTCAAACACACATTCAAACTGGCTCACCCCTGACATAAAATCTAGCTGTTAAAGGAAGGGAGGGCCTACCGTGCCCCATGCCACAAACATTTGCCCTGCAAAACATGCCGTTTCCAAGAGGGACCACAAAACAGTCCCAAACTGGAAAAAGGAGATGTTGACAGCCAAATTAATTAATCCACCCCAAGAACAAATTCCTAGTAAATGCCGTAACGAGCCAGCTAAGCATGTTCTCTATAGAGGAAATCATTAAAAAAAATTGTTACAAGACAGATTCTCTTGCAAAGTCCTTACTCAAGAGCTCCAACTCTGCAATAACTGCTGGCTTGTACAATAAGAAAGGTACCTCTGGATTTATCTTTCACCCAACACTTCCCTCATTGCCAAGTATTTTCAAACCTCTCAGCAATATCCTTCAGATGTCTCCCAGACTCTTGATTCCGCCCTTCCCCCAACTCTACAATTAGGCAGGCAGAAACCTACGTTCCCTTCACCCCTGGAGCAAGACTCCATCTGACAGCTTCTCCATCTGTTTACATCTAAGAGTTCCCCAGTGGAGAAACCAGGTGTCCTATCTGAACGCACACATGTAGTCAGCCACCACACTTTTAAAACCAAATATAAAATAAAACCAACACCGTGAGCAGCAATCCATCAGGTGTTACATACCTCATTGCCTGTGGAAAATGGCTTCAATATGTGCAACAGACATGAAGCTGTCTTATCCAAAGGCTTCACAGCTCAAAGTCTATAAAAAGAACCTTCCCCCCACCCACCGCATGCCGAAAAAGGGATGTACCTGTTTTCATTCACTTTAACATGCCTGACCTTTTGCTGGAGATCCTTTCAACGATGATAGCAAGTGAAACAGACTGGCAGAGCTGGGGCTGCAGAATGAGAAAAGTACTAGATTCATCGGGGAGTCAAACTGGAACCATATGGATGAAACACGTTACAGACAGTGTATGAAAAACTCCAAATTAGTTTTACTGCTATGTAAGGGTGAACCTTAACCCCTCTTTTCATTTTTCTCAGTATTTTTTTCTATTGCTCTAACATCATATTCTTCCTTCGACCATGAGCTCTTTTACTGCTGAACATAACACGCCTTTCGCCAGAGATTCCTTAGAGATGCCTCAAGTTCCTAAGCCCAATGTCGTTTTGAGGTGACACGATTGCTACTCTCCCCCCTGTGTGGTGTCATGATCATTTGATTTCCTCTCCTCTCCCTGTAACGGCTAGTTTTAGGTCTTAAAAAGTTGCAAAGGGAAAGAAAAAATAGGAAGACCGGTTTCCTTCTGCCACATGTTCCTTTTCAGTATAGTGCAGCCAGCGTGATGTTTTCTTGCTTGCTTGCTTAATAGATCCATAATATGGGTAAGGCATATGAAGACTGCAGCTATTCCAAAGCACAGCACTAGGAACCTGCCCTTGTATGTATCATAACCTAGAGAAATAGAGCCTGATACAAGGCATACTTAATGCTGAACATGAGCTCCCAGTGAGATGCTATGACCAAAATGGCTAATGCAATCCTTGGAAGTATAAACAGGGGAATCTTGAGCAGGAGAGCAGAGAAGTTATTTTACCTATGTATTCGGCACTGGTGCAGCCACCGCTGGAATACTGGGTCCAGTTCTGGTGGCTGCAATTCAAGAAGGATGTCGATAAATTGCAGACAGTTCAGAGAAGAGCCACAAGAACGATTAAAGGATTAGAAACCAGGCCTCATAGTGAGAGACTCAAAGATCTGAATCTATTTAGCTTAGCAAAGAGAAAGTTTAGAGGTGATTTGATTACATAAGCTCCTACATGGGGAAAAATATTTAATAATGGGCTCTTCAGTCTAGCAGAGAAATGTATAACACGATCCAATCGCTGGAAGTTAAAGCTAGACAAAAAAGGTGCCAATTTTTAACAGTGAGAGTAATTAACCATTGAAACAACTCACCTGGGGTCATGGTGGATTCTCCATCACTGACAATTTCTAAACCAAGATGGGATTTTTTTAAAAAGCTCTGCTCTAAGAAATATTGTGAGGCAGTTCTCAGGCCTGTGCTATACAGGAGGTCAGACTAGATGATCACAATAATCCCTTCTGGCCTTGGAATCTACGAATCTATCAAATCTATCAAATCAATGGAAATATTCCCATTGAATTCAATGGGTGTTGAATCAAGGCTGATTCTGCTCAACCTGACATTACAGCAGTTTTACACAGGTGCAGCTTTGTGGACTTCAGTGAAGTTACTCCCAAATTACAATGGTTTAAGTGAGAAAAGAATCAGGTCCATAATGTGAGAGGGACCCTCATTCTCTCCTTTCATGTTTGCTCTTCATGCTGAGCAAAAATAGCTGCATTTAATATGAACAGGGTACTTCAAACCCTTATTTGAGACCAGAGGATTATTTTATTATGTGCAAACTATCAATAATGATAACATCCACTTATACAAAAATATAACATCTCCCCTCACATATACTAGTGTAACACTGAAGAAACTCCATTAGATTTACTCCAGATTTAAATTGATGGAATAGAGCAGATTTCAGTTTAAGCAGCTGCACAAGTATAACTGATTACACAACAACATTTCCCTGCAGAATATTTATTAATAGTGATGTTGTGAAAGGTGGAAGGAATCCAGCTTGACTCTCAGATCCCAAGGTTAGTTTGCAGAGCTGGCAGTTAGAAAAATCATCCTTTTTCTTAGAAACTCAGCAAATGTGACAGGGAATCATTGGCAGCCCCATCATGGCCTCCTGAGAAGCCCTTTAGAGTCACTTTTTAAAGCTTTTTAAGGGGCGAGGGAAGCCTTCAGGGACTATTGTTGTTGCAAAAAATCACCAGTCAGGAAACCTGGAAACATAATGTTGAGGTTACATTTTAACAAAAGAGAAAGTATGGAAAATATACAGAGTGGACTCGTTTATTGGGCTTCAGCAGCAGACGAGGAACTTACCTGGTCTGTGGGGCTCTCAGCTGACCACGTAGGTGTAAGGGGACTGTTATCCCCTTACTAACATTCAGAGCTCCTAGGGGCAATGGGGAGAGGCCAATGCTCCAGGTCAGCTCTGATTGACAGGGTGGGCAGGCGAATCAGGGAGTCAGGAGGCCAGGGTGGATCCCGTCCTCCGTGTGAGCTGAAGTTGCCTGAGTCAGAGTGAGTGGGGCTGAGCTGAGGAGAGGGCAGAGGCCAGAGATGAGCTGGGCTATATCCAGAGGGGCCAGAAAAGCAGCCCAGTGAGACAGACCTGCCCTGGGAGCAGAGGTGCAGCCCCAGATCCAGAGCACAGCCCAGAGACACAGACCTGCCCTGGGAGCAGAGGTGCAGCCCAGGGAGACAGACCTGCCCTGGTGGGAGAAGCTGCAGCAGCCAGAGCCAGAGAGGCCAGGGCAGCAGCCCAGGGAGCTGGAGGCAGAGCAGCAGCAGCTGTGCTGAGGCAGAGGAGCTGGAGCTGAGGCAGAGTGGTGGAGCTGGGGCTGGAGCAGTCCGGAGCCAGGTGTGGTGAGCAGCTGGGGAGAGCGAGGGGAACCCTGGGCAGTGGGCCCAGCGCAGGGAGAGGCCTCAGCCAAGAGGCCAGACTTGCAGATCTAAATCCCAACAGGGCGGGGGCAACGCTGGGAAGAAGGGTCCTGCCACCCAGAGCCTGCGAGCGTGTGGCCACCGCCAGAGCAAGTGTCCAAGCCACAGCGTCCCTGCAGCACAGCCAGGGCCTGAGAAGGAGCCTGGGACTTACAAAGGAACAGACTGAACTGCCCTGACATTTCAGAGACACTGTTGTGATGCTCCCTGCCACAGAGTGGGGTGATGTGTTTTCATTAGCCTTTCCCATTTTTCCTTATTCCTGTTAAAAATTAATTGTTAATTAAATAATTTGCATTGCTTTGAATTGTATGCAGTGATCAGTGGGTCAGGGAAGCATCCTGTTCAGAGAGAATACCCCGGAGTGGGGACACCCTAGCCCCTGACCTAGGTGACCACAGCAAGGTTGGGGGTTGAGCCCCCCAGGAATCCTGGGCCCAGCCTTGTTGGGGTTACGAAGACTTTGCCAGACAGGAGAGTGCAAGGGGAGTCCTCGAGGGCAGGGAGGCCTCTGGGGTAAAGGAGGTGGGAGCGAGGACTGAGATCCTTCCGCTAGCCCATTTCACTGGGGTAGTGCAGAGACCAGGAAAGTTCCCCACAATAGCGGGACTATTCCCCCGCTTACATAGGCATAATACACAGACATTCCCAGACATTTTAATATAGAACTATGACAAGAAGGAGCAGTCAAACAGCCCGGGGCAGGCTTTTCTGCTTTCTTAGGTGCCAGGTGGATGGGATTTCATAGGTCAAATGCAGGCATTCGGTGTCACAACGATATGCATTAGTTATGAGAAACCGGATTCATAAGGCCAGAAATGACCAGAAAGCCTTGCTTGAGCTGAAAATGATAGCTGAGTGGGGTTTACCATCTCCCATTTATCACAGCATCAGCATCTTTCTCACAGATATGTCTAAAGGAATCCTCCATTCACTACTCACTGTCCAAGTAGACAATCTAACAGGATTGGACACCGTTTGGGGTCCCAGAGGAGAGGAGAAATTTACTCAGGCTCAGCCATCTCCAACACATGTTCATAGGCCTCATCTTCAGGCACTTTGGAGTTCAGCTCGGGGCGGGGGGGGGGGAAAAAAGAGATGATCTCACATTTTCCTGTCTCCTAAAGGCCATTTCCAATGTGCCTCTAACTTTTCTGAAATGCCCTACTCTGGCATTTTTTAGATACTTATATAGGCCCCATCCCTGTATCTGAGCACCTCACAATGTTTAACACCCGAGTAAGGCAGGGTACTGCTATCATCCCATTTTACAGATGGAGAACTGAGAGACGTGCCCAGAGATTTCACAGGAAGCCTGCCGAGGAGCAGGAAATGGAATACAGGCCCCTCAAGTCACAGGCCAGCACCCTACCTATTGGACCATTCTGCCTCTCTTCAGTTGCATAAGAGCTAGGCTGTGCACAAATTTCAGGCTGATTTGTTTCAACTTTGGTGAATCTAGGTCAAGGAGTCAAAGTCAAAGTCTAGCTTCTCCTGGAGATAATGATACTGACCTCCTTTGTAAAGTGCTTTGAGATTTACTGATGAAAAGCGCTAGATAAGAACTAGGTACTATTATTATTACCTCAGCAATAGAGACCAGCATCTCTGAAAGTGAATTATTTTTAAAGGACATGGTCAGGAAAGTAAGAGAGAGACATGGTCTGTGTGTGGGATGGCAGGGGCAGAGAGGGGGGTATAATATCTTGTGTTGGACCAACTTCTGTTAACGAGAGAAGCAAGCTTTCAAGCTTACACAGAGCTCTTCTTCAGGTCTGGGAGACCTACTCAGAGTATCAAAGCTACATACAAGATGGAACAGATTGTTTAGCATAAGTAGCTAGGAAGGTGTCTTTCACAACTCTTACACGACTTTCACTGTTTGCAATAGGCCCTTTGAAGCCTGAAGCTTGTTTTCTGTTAGTGACCATTTTCTTTCTTTTTCATGAGTATTCTCACTGGCTTTTGGGCTGCTTATGAGTGTGGTATTTTACAGTGTATTCAAGCAATCAGTTCAGAAAATCGTATCTGACTAAAGCTGCTCCCTCCCAAAAAAGGGATAGGATAAATCTTGGCTGCCTCATAGAATATCAGGGTTGGAAGGGACCTTAGGAGGTCATCTAGTCCAATCCCCTGCTCAAAGCAGGACCAATCCCCAATTTTTGCCCCAGATCCCTAAATTTCCCCCTCAAGTATTGAACTCACAACTCTGGGTTTAGCAGGCTACTGCTCAAACCACTGAGCTATCCCTTCCCCCCTTGTCCTTCACAGTACCCCTTTAAAATGCACAGAGGTTTTCAAGTCAACTCCAACTGCTACAATTTCATTATTTAATCATCAGGTGCCCTTGGCAAGTTTTCATCTACTGGGATATCCTAGAGTGGGAACAGGAAAGCATTAAAAACAAACTGCCAGCCCTGTACATTAAAGACCCACAATTAGAAGGCATTTGCGATGTGCCACCACTCAATCTTCTCATGGACTCTTAGATAGCATTTCCATCAGGAGTCCTGCAGGGTGGATAGAAGTCTATAAGGTGGATAGAAAGCTGGCTAGATCATTGGGCTCAATGGGTAGTGATCAATGGCTCGATGTTTAGTTGGCAGCCGGTATCAAGAGGAGTGCCCCGTGGTCAGTCCTGGGGCCAGTTTTGTTCAACATCTTCATTAATGATCTGAATGATGGGATAGATTGCATCCACAGCAAGTTTGCGGATGACACTAAACTGGCAGGAGAGGTAGATACACTGGAGGGTAGGGATAGGGTCCAGAGTGACCTAGACAAATTGGAGGATTGGGCCAAAAGAAATCTGATGAGGTTCAACAAGGACAAGTGCAGAGTCTTGCACTTAGGATGGAAGAATCCCATGCACTGCTACAGACCAGGGACCGAATGGCTGGGCAGCAGTTCTGCAGAAAAGGACCTAGTGGTTACAGTGGACGAAAAGCTGAATATGAGTCCGTGTGCCTTGTTGCCAAGAAGGCTAACGGCATATTGGGCTGCATTAGTAGGAGCATTTCCAGCAGATCGAGGGAAGTGATTATTCCCCTCTAGTCGGCACTGGTGAGGCTACATCTGGAGTATTACTTCCAGTTTTGGGCGCCCCACTACAGAAAGGATGTGGACAAATTGGAGAGAATCCAGCGAAGGGCAACAAAAATGATTAGGGGGCTGGGGCACAAAAATGATTAGGAGAGGCTGAGGAAATGGGGAGAATTTGATAGCAGCCTTTAACTACCTGAAGAGGGGTTCCAAAGAGGATGAAGCTAGGCTGTTCTCAGTGGTGGCAGATGACAGAACAAGAAGCAATGGTCTTAAGGTGCAGTGTGGGAGGTCTAGGTTGGATATTAGTGTAAGCAGAGTCAGGATGAGCTCTACCCTGACATCTGGTGGTGAGTTGTGGCAAGTTGTGGAAAAGAACTTTAGGGGCTCACTTCATTTACATAGGCACACCCATCCCGCCTAGGATGAGCCCATAGCAGCCCAAATGGTCACTTTGGGCTGCTGTAGGATCCCCAGTTTTTCTGTTGTTAGGGCAGGAAGAATAAACTGTTATTATACTGATTATGTGAATCAAGGACAGTGGAATTGTACTAGGCCTTTTGGTATGATGGAGGGACTCACCATCAACTAAGCAGCACTCGCTAGGCAAGGGACATGGGTTCCAAAACTCAGTGACTTGAGAGGGACAGGGATTAGTATTTGGGGGGTATAGGCATGTTGTGAGGGAACACAACACAACACAGGATTAAACAAAGACTATGAATGGCTAGTTAACTACAAAAGCAGTTTCTTCTCCCTCGGTGTTCACACCTCAACTGCTAGAAGAGGGCCTCATCCTCCCTGATTGAACTAACCTTGTTATCTCTAGCCTGACTCTTCCCTGCATATTTATACCTGTCCCTGGATATTTCCACTGCATGCATCTGAAGAAGTGGGTATTCACCCATGAAAGCTTATGCTCCAATACGTCTATAAGATGCCACAGGACTCTTTGTCGCAGCAACACCACCACCACTTCTTCTTCTTCCTCTTTCTACTGTGGAATATCAGAGCTAACGTTAAGTTCATTAGGAGTCTAGTTACAGGCTGCTGAGTTGAAATCACTTTGGGCTAATAGTGCATGAGCACTAAGGCTCTCCTTACTACAAGCTGAAATTGCTTAAGTTATTAAGAGCTGAAATCACTGAGTACTATGCTAAGTAGCGGGGAGCCTGAAGATATATTGCTGAGTGGCTGGCAGAGCAGTTGGTGGGACGGCTGGTGGAGTGGAGCTGCTGGCACCACGGAGCAGTTCACGGGACAGCTGGAGCGGCTTGCAGGACAGCTGGTGGAGTGGAGCATCTGGTGGTCCGGAGCAGTTTGCGGGACAGCTGGAGCGGCTTGTGGGATGGCTGGTGGAATGGAGGTGCTGGCGGCGCAGAGCAGTTTGCAGGACAGCTGGAGCGGCTTGTGGGATGGCTGGCGGAACGAAGCCCCATGAAGGGGCAGGGCAGTCCCCTTCGAGCCATGTAAAGTGCCCCTTACCTTTCCCCTCCCCATTGCCACCCAACTGAGGAGGGGGGGCATGTAATACTCTGGGGCTAGACTTTTGGGTTGTTGGACTTTTGGGACTTTGGGTGATTTTTGGGGTTGCTGGGCTCAAGAACCAAAGGGAAGAAACATGGCCCAATTTGCTGGGGTGGGTCTCTGCTCACAGTTTGGTTTATGAATCCTAGTTGTGGTGTTTTCCCAGTTTAATGCTGATGTCGTTTACCTCCTGTTATTAAAGGTTTTCTGCTACACCAAGACTCTGTGCTTGCGAGAGGGGAAGTATTGCCTCTTTGAGGTGCCCAGGGGTGTGTGTAAGATTTTCCTAGGTCACTGGGTGGAGGCTCGAGCTGGTTTTGCATTGCGTTGTTGAGAGGGAATCCCTGTGCACTGAACCTGGCCCTTGCTGCTATCAACTCATCCTGGCAGAAGGGTTACATTAGAATCATAGAATATCAGGGTTGGAAGGGACCTTAGAAGGTCATCTAGTCCAACCCTCTGCTCAAAGCAGGACCAATTCCCAATTTTTGCCCCAGATTCCTAAATGGCCCTCTTAAGGATTGAACTCACAACCCTGGGTTTAGCAGGCCAATGCTCAAACCACTGAGCATTGAAATGAAAGTAAATACAAATGCTTTGTATTCAATTTCTTCCTGTGTGCTACTATATTCAGCTTCAGTCAGCTTCTTTAGGAACCAAATGGAAGTGTAATGACCCCTGGTAATGCTCACCATAAAGAGCTGAACCACATAACCTCTAGATATAAAAATGATGGGGCTCTCCCACTTGAGCTAAACGATTAACTCTTGAAACTGCAAACTGTGCCATACTCATAAGCCACTTATGTGGACCAGCCGCCAGGAGACAAAAACCTACCCTGCTAATTATGGGGGTACTCTCTCCCTACCCCCACCTGGGAAGCTTGCCCCTTGCATCCAAAAACTACAGCAATCCCCCCCACCTCCTCCTCCTCCTCCATACAGACCTTCCTTCACATGTAATGAATCCCTGGATGTCTCATCACCAGGGCTGAAACCCACCACCTTCACATTTACAAGCTGTGACTAGGTTATCAGCGGGGATTGAAGCAGGGATCTTCTAGATCTAGGAGCTGATAATCTAGCTAGAAGGTCATTATGCAGAGGAAAAAAACACAGTCTCCTGGCAAATGAAATCTAACACCTTGAAAAAACCCATAAAGGCAGATTCCCCAACCCATACTTGATTCCCTAGACCCTGGTAGCCTGTGTTTAGCCTTCTACCCAGCCCTTTGAGACACACTGCAAAAAAAATGCTGGAAATGAGTATAATATCCATCTGTCCCATCATAGCGCTAGTATCACTATTATTATTGCTGTAGCTTTTGAAGACCTCAGATTGGGCCCCATTGTGTTAGGCACAATACAAATGCATAGTTAATGACAGCCCCCACCCCAAAGAGTTTACAAAACATGGGATAATAACTGGGACTTTTCAGCTTGTAAAAGAGATGACTAAGGCTGGATATGATAGAGTTCTATAAAATCATGACTGGTGTGTAAATCAGGAAGTGTTATTGACTCCTTCTCATAACACAAGAACCAGGGGTCACCCAATGAAATTAATAGGCAGGAGGTTTAAAACAAACAAAAGAAAGTATTTCTTCACACAACTCACAGTCACTCTGGAACTCTTTACCAGAAGATGTTGTGAAGGCCAAGACTATAACGGGGTCCAAAAAAGAACTAGATAAGTTCCTGGGGGATAGATCCATCTACAGCTATGTAGCAGGGTAGCACACCGCTCCTGCCCTGAGGGGGTAAAAACAGCCCAGGAGAGGGCTATTTCTGGAGCAAGCAGCCCCAGGCTGAGTGGGAAGGCAGGCTCAGCTGGGGCCATGCCCCAATTAAGGCTCAGCTGGCCCTTATAAGTGGGCAGTGAGCCAAGAGCAGAGAATCTCTCTCTGCCTTTAGAGGGAGAAGGGCCTGGTTGCAGGTACCTAGGGCGGAGCAGGGCTGGGGAAGGCCAGAGGAGCTGGGGAGCTCCGGGCTGAGAAAACCCCAGGCTGTGGCCTAGGGTTAAGCCCAACTAGGTACTGGGGTTGCAGGGGCAACCCATGGGTAGGCTGAGGCAGCAGGTCCAAACCCCTTTGCCTGTGATGAGTGGCTTATACTGCAGTCTGCCTCAGGGCGTGGGGGCTAGCTGGTGACTGGCAGTAGCCTACAACTGAGGCAAGGTGGGGATAGTGGGTTGGGGGTCCCCTGGGGAGGGGAGACCCAGATCTGTGGGGTACTGCCAGGGGGCAGCACCCCAGTTAAAGGGGCACCAGGTCTTGGGAGGGACTCGTGGGCCCAAGTGGTCAGGCGGATCACTGGCCTACAGAAGGCACCCCAGAGGCTGGTGAGCTAATTCCCAGAAGAAACCCGCAGGAGGTGCCGCAGGGGTGAGTCTAACCCTGTCACAGGCTATTAGCCACGATGGGCAGAGGTGGTGTCCTTGGCCAAGCCTGTTTGCCAGAGGCTGGGAATGGACAATAGGATGGATCACTTGATGATTACCTGTTCTGTTCATTCCCTCTGAAGCACCTGGCATTGGCCACTGTCAGAAGACAGGATACTAGGCTAGACAGACATTTGGTCTGACACAGGACGGCCATTATTATGTTCATGTGGATGAGACAAACAAGCAAGCAGGTGTGTAATCTGGACTGAATAAAATACTATAGAGAACATTTCATTATTTATGTTTTCATTTTTTAATTGGGGAGGGTTTTTCCATCTGCTCTTTTTTCCCACCTGTCTTTTATTTTATTTCTGGCTCTTTATGGCCTCTCCTCCCAGCTGCTTACTATTATCACCTTCAACTCTAAGCCTCTCCTTAACTGCTCACATAATCACCCCTTTATTTGGGAACCTGGATTTGTACCCTTTGATCCACAGGTTGTCTTTGTACCTCCTGATCGCTTCTTCTCCCACTGTATTCAACTCAGTCCTCCATTTCCAGATTGCTTTTGTCTTTTTCACTCTGCCTTCCTATATTACGGTATCAGAAAGGAGCAAATAATTAGCAGCAAATAGTATGTATGATACAGCCTCATTCTGTTCATGCAATATCGACAAGATGATCACAGTTTCCTTGTGTGTTATTGAAATGTCATGACAAATAACTTGCTCTATGAACTGATCGTGAGTATTTAAAATATGAGCTGTGCTGCTTTAATTGTGGTTGGTTGGATCACTCACATGATATTATTTCTGTTCCCTGATTGTGAGTCTGAAGGCATCTGTGGCAGTTTAAAATTCAGTTTCCATTAATATTTGCCGCACACTACTTGGCTATTTGCTTTTCACACCTGGTGAAACTTGATCACTCAAATGTGTGCACAAAGCAAACACAAAAGGATCATGAAGAAAGCACATGCTGTGACCATGTAATGAGCTGTCTATAGCAAGGGAGAGGCTCCTGGATCACCTTCACCCCCATACCCACTCACTCACATGGAGCAACAATCCTTGTCACTGCTTTGACTCTTGGCAGCTATATACACTCAGTAGCCTGATAAGCATATTGGATTCAGTCTCTCCCGGCCTGATTAGCGATGGAATCAAGCCACCCTGGTTTGCATTAGCAAGTTGTCATGTCTACCTTGCCAGGAATGAAACTTAACAGTACCACTGGTACATTCCTCACCACACACCCTCTGAGCAACACTCACTTTACCATGGCATTCTAAGATGAAGTCCATTGAGGGTTGACTGGAGCATCTGATGACAACCAATTGTTCCCTCTTCCATACTTTCCCTCCATTACTGAAATGCCATGGAACACTAACCAGGGAAAAGGGCTTTTGCCTTCTCTGCTGGCAAGGGAAGTCTTCCACATCAGGCAAGAGAAGTATCCCATGCTAACCTCCACCACCACCACCACCACCATTTGGAAGATTTTCATACATTTTGAAGCCAGAAGGGACCTTAATGATCATCCAGTCTGCCTTCCTGCATAGCACAGGCCAAAAGACCTCACCCAGTGATTCCTGCATCAGGCCAAGACCTTCTGGTTGAGCTACACAGATCTTTGAGAAAGACCAAGCCAGTCTTGTTTTAAAGACTTCAGGTGATGGAGAACCCACTGTGTCCCTAAATAAGTAGTTCCAGTGGTTAATTACCCTTGCTGCATCTGATTTCTATCTTTCTTTATCCTCTAGCATTGGATTTCATTGTGTCTTTGTCTCATAGATTAAAGAAACATCCACTGTCAGAAATCTTCTCCCCAGGGATAATATAAACCTACATCACCTCTTACAGATCTCTTAGTCTTCTCTTGCAAAAGAATGATAGAATATTAGGGTTGGAAGAGACCTCAGGAGGTCATCTAGTCCAATCCCCTGCTCAAAGCAGGACCAACTCCAACTAAATTATTCCAGTCAAGGCTTTCTCAAGCTGGGCCTTAAAAACCTCTAAGGATGGAAATTCCACCATCTCCCTAGGTAACCCATTCCAGTGCTTCACCACCCTCCTAGTGAAACAGTGTTTTCTAATATCTAACTTGAGACCATTGCTTCTTGTTCTGTCATCTGCCACCACTGAGAACAGCCTAGCTCCATCCTCTTTGGAACCCCCCTTCAGGTAATTAAAGGATGCTATCAAATCCCCCCTCACTCTTCTCTTCTGTAGACTAAATAACCCCAGTTACCTCAGCCTCTCCTCGTAAGTCATGTGCCACAGCCCCCTAATCATTTTCGTTGCCCTCAGCTGGACTCTCTCTCCAATTTGTCCACATCCCTTCTGTAGTGGGGAACAAAACTGGATGCAATACTCCAGGTGTGGTCTCACCAGTGCTGAATAGAGGGGAATAATCACTTCCCTCAATCTGCTGGCAATGCTCCTACTAATACAGCCCAATATGCCATTGGCCTTCTTGGCAACAAGGGCACACCGACTCATAGAATATTAGGGGTGGAAGGGACCTTAGGAGGTCATCTAGTCCAACTCCCTGCTCAAAGCAGGACCAATCCCCAATTTGGGCCCCAGATCCCTAAATGGCCCCCTCAAGGATTGAACTCTCAACCCTGGATTTAGCAGGCCAATGCTCAAACCACTGAGCTATCCCTCCCACACTTCATATCCAGCTTCTCATCCACTGTAATCCCCAGGTCCTTTTTTGCAGGACTGCTGCTTAGCCAGTCGGTCCCCAGCCTGTAGCGGCGCATGGGATTCTTCCTTCCTAAGTGCAGGACTCTGAACTTAGGAAGGAAGGGGCATTTTCTGTCCATATTACCCCACCTTGCTCCTTTCTGCAGCTCCCAGTTGAGTGGAGAATCGAAGATGATAATATTACATGAACAGCTTAGTTAAGGGTCCCATTTTAAGTTAATTTCAAAAGAATTAAAGTTAGCCCATCACTGAATGCTTTGAAAAATCCCACCCTGAATTCATATATTTTAAAATACCAATGCTGTTCTAAATCCCTGGAAATTGTTATTCAATGACTGCCCTCACTGAGAACCGCCAAACATTTGAGTTTTGTAATACGCAGCTGTTTTAGGTGAGTGGGGAATAATTTAATGGCCTTTAATGTTAATAAAGTTTTTGTGAGATTAGGTCAGCACCTTGGTTATTCAACCCTCTGGCACTAAGACAAGGTCAGATTAGCTTCAGCTGATCATCAGTGCAGCTTGAGTTTAATGACTGTTTCTTCAGGAATCAAACAGTATTTTGACCACTGTATGAATAAGTCATGATTCATTTGGCTGATTCATTCCCATGTTCCAATTCCTTAAATTGCTGAAATGTGTTTCCCTGACCAGCAAATAAATGTCATTTCTCCTTTCAAAGGATATGAATCAGCCGACCTTATCTCATTTATATCTTCTACTGCAAATTACTATAATACATTCACGGATTCCGGATGCTTTAATGTTAATTCCTAAGCAGTTCAGTTTGCGCTTCAGTTAGTTCTCACTCAGTCTCAGAGTAAATCCCAAATTAAATGATTAGTAATGAGGCTGCTAAGGAGAACATAGCTGGGTAATAAAGTCATCTGGTCTGTCCTAAGCTCCCTGGCTACATTGGTTCTTGCTTCTGCATGTCAGTGTTCTTGGATCTGGCCTTGGAAAGACAATGGGTTCAAAGAAAGGGAGACCACTTCTCAGCTACACAAAGGATATTTAGTGCTGGTTTGACAGCATGAAGGCATTAAAGGGGGCAGAAATGGAACCCCAGATCCCGTGTAGGGAGCCCCCAGGCATGAGGGCTCTTCACTAGCCCTGCTCACAGCCACCTGTGTAGGGAAGGCTGGCAGGGGGAAAAGTGGAGGGAAGGGACATCATTGGAGTATACTGCTCAATAGCAATATTCTCTTCACAGGGCATACACAAGGCCTTGGGAAGGAGAACCTAACTTAGAGCAACCCTGAGGCTTCTCTATGTATCTTATGCAAACCTGCCATTGAGACTTCAGCCAAATGTGAACATTTAGTATTCTATCACAGCTGTCACACATGGTCCATAGGCCTCTATTTAAACCAGTACTTACCATGCCCATCTTCTCCTGAGGTCATCATTGCTCATGAGCACAATGCCGATGTTTTCAGTGGTTGTGGTGAGATGACGGTGTGTACATCCAGGCGGCTCAGCCACATCTGTTTTCTGTTGACTTGTAATATAAAGGTCCTGATTCCACTCTCTCTTACTCCAATGTAGTAAATCAGGAGTAACTCCAGTGATATCAGTGGAGTGATACCTGTGCAATAGGAGAACCCATCTGACCTTGAGGGGTATTCCCTCCCAGAGTGCCTTCATTAGCAGTTTTGTTTTATTCAATGTAAACAGCTTGAAACCTTTTCTTTTTAAACATAAAGGACAATCAAATCTAGCTGTACTAACAGGAGCAAATCAGTCTATGGGGTACCAGTGGGTTTCTTTGACACCCATGTGTTCTGCAGGGAAATCATATGCCTTATGAGAAAGTGGAGGCTGTGCAGTATTGAAGCAGTGAGCTCTAACAGGGTAACTTTTGACAAACATTGGAAAGTTCCCTGAGGAAGTCAGACACCCAGGTCCCCTTTGGAGGATTTGAAAAATCTCACTCATGTCAAATACAGGAAAGTAGCTTGCAACTGAAAGTTGTGCAAAGAAATAAACACCCAACGTTTTACAGCACTGAGGAATGTACGTTATTTAAACAAATTCTATTACACATCTGACCTGTTATTAGACCCATAATTTTAAAAAGGGAGCATAAAATATGAGAGGAATTCTCACAAATTAGGCTGTCATATGCACATCTAACCTTAACTTCTTTGGGCTAGTCTACACTTACCAACTCTGTCGGACGCGTCGGATTGATCTTCTGGGTTCGATTTATCGCGTCTTGTCTAGACGCGATAAATCGAACCAGGAAGTGCTCCCCCGTCAACGCTGGTAATCCTGCTCCACAAACGGAGCAGACAGTCGATGGGGGAGCCTGCGCGCCGCGGTGTGGACCAGGGGTGAGTACTTTGAAGTTCGAAATAAGATACTTCGACTTCAGCTACGTTATTTATGGGTATGTCTACACTACGAGGCTAGTTCAATTTTTGTTAAACCGAACTTGTGAAACCGATATTGCAAGGTCGATCGTGCGAATCCACATCAAGGACCTTAATTCGAATTTGTGAGTCCACAGTAACGGGGCAAGCGTCGACATTGCAAGCAGTGCACTGTGGGTAGCTATCCCACAGTTCCCGCAGTCCCCGCTGCCCACTGGAATTCTGGGGGTCGCCCCCAGTGCCTTCTGGGGCCAAAAAAGTGTCCAGGGTGGTTATAGGTAAATGTCGTCACTCGACCCACACTCCCGCCCTCCCTACGTGAAAGCGCCGGCGGGCAATTAATTCGCGCCCTTTTCCGGTGATTGACAGCTCGGACGCCACAGCACAGCGAGCATGGAGCCCTCCGCGATTATCGCTGCTGTTCTGTCCGTTGTCAACACCTCGCGCCTTATCGTGCACCTTTTCCAGAATCAGATGCAGAGAAATTGGGCGAGGAGGCAACGGAAGCTCCGGGAGGACATGAACTCTGAGAGGGGCACAGACCTCTCGCAAAGCACAGGCCCCCGGCCCGTAGAAATCATGGTGGCAATGGGGGACGTTGATCCTGTGGAACGGCGATTCTGGGCAAGGGAAACAAGCACTGACTGGTGGGACCGCATAGTGCTCCAGGTCTGGGATGAATCCCAGTGGCTGCGAAACTTTTGGATGCGTAAGGGCACTTTCCTGGAACTTTGTGAGTTGCTGTCCCCTGCTCTGAAGCGCCAGGACACCCGGATGCGAGCAGCCCTGACTATCCAGAAGCGAGTGGCCATAGCCCTGTGGAAGCTTGCAACTCCTGACAGCTACCGGTCAGTCGCGAACCAATTTGGAGTGGGCAAGTCTACCGTGGGGGTTGCTGTGATGCAGGTAGCCCATGCAATCGTTGACCTGCTGCTCTCAAAGGTAGTGACCCTTGGAGACGTGCAGGTGATCATAGATGGCTTTTCAGCTATGGGATTCCCAAACTGCGGCGGGGCTATTGATGGGACACACATCCCTATCCTGGGACCGGACCACCAGGGCAGCCAGTACATTAACCGAAAGGGCTATTTTTCTATGGTGCTGCAAGCACTAGTGGACCACAAAGGACGTTTTACCAACATCAATGTCGGATGGCCAGGCAAGGTTCATGATGCCCGTGTTTTCAAAAACTCTGGTCTGTTTAGACGACTGCAACAGGGTGTTTATTTCCTGGACCGCAAAATAACTGTTGGGGATGTGGAGATGCCTACAGTGATCCTCGGGGACCCTGCTTACCCGCTAATGCCCTGGCTCATGAAGCCATACACGGGAGCCCTGGACACTGAAAAGGAGCTCTTCAATTACAGGCTGAGCAAGTGCAGAATGGTGGTGGAGTGTGCCTTTGGCCGTCTGAAAGGGAGATGGCGAAGCTTACTTATTCGCTCAGATCTCAGCCAAACAAATATCCCCATTGTGATTGCAGTGTGCTGTGTGCTCCACAATCTCTGTGAGAACAAGGGGGAGACGTTTATGGCGGGGTGGGAGGTTGAGGCAAATCGCTTGGCAGCTGATTACGCACAGCCGGATACCAGGGTGATTAGAAGATCACAGCGGGACGCGCTGCGCATCCGGGAAGCTTTGAAAGCTAGCTTCCAGAGCGAGCGGGGTAACCAGTGACTGTGAGGCTTGCTTAAACAGAAGCTGAACCTGCCCCCGTTTCTTTTCCCAGTTTCTGTTGCCTATCCTCTCCAATTACCAACCCCCCTTCCCCCCTTCATTCAACGCTTTAAAAGTACAATAAAGGAAACATTGTTAATTTAAACCGTCTCCATTACTGGTTTCTCGGTTAAGGTTTTAACCTGGGACGCATACCGCGGTTGGGGAGCGGGTGGAGTGTTGGAAAGTACGCTTCCAAGCTTGGGGAATGACATGCTCCTGCTCCCAGAGCAGTCCAAAGTGCTGGACTGCTTGTTTCAAGGGAGCCATCAACCCCGCCTATTCGCAACTGTGTGTGGTGGGGACTGTGTGACTCTTTGGCCGTGGATTGCGGCCACAGATCCCCCGCTGCATGGATCTGTCATGCAGGCTATCGCCAGCCGCAAAAGATCAGCAGCCACCCTCCCCCACCAGAAAGTTAACCCCCCCCCATAGAGAACATTAAAACCCCCTCCCAGAATGACAAGTGTGCCTAGTGCATGCAATGTGAGTGTGACTTTCTGTTGATCCTTTCCCCCTGTCTGTACCCTGGGTCAGGCGCCTGTCGTCTCTAGTTACAAACCCCCTTACCCACTCCCCCAAAACCAAACCGTCCTGTGAAAGAAAGTCAGGGAAACAGCACTGAACAAAACAAACATTTTTATTAAGCTGAGCATAGTTTGGAGATGAAACCTGGGCAGGGAAGTGTTATGGTGTGCGGCTGGAGGGAGGGAAAGGACCCATCTACAGTTTTGGAAATGACAGCCTTCTGCTACTGGAGCAGTCTGCAGGGGTGGAGTGATTATTTCCACAGCCCCTGCCTCCCCTCGTCCTAGTGACTTTGGGCGAGTAGACAATTGGACTTTGTGGCGGGGGAGGGCGGCTGGAAATATCATATAGAGGGGCTCTTTCCTCCTGTCTCCTGTCCTGGAGAACGTCTACCAGGCGCCGGAGCGTGTCCGTTTGCTCCCTCATTAGTCCCAGCAGCGTTTGAGTTGCCTGCTGGTCTTCCTGCTGCCACCTGTCCTCGCGAGCTTCAGCCCTCTGCTCCCGTTCCCTGGCTGCTCGCTCGGACCTTGAGACGTCCTCTCTCCGCTGTGCCGCCTCCCTTCGGGAACAGACCATCAATTCGGAGAACATGTCATCCCGGGTTCTCTTTTTGCGCCGCCTGATCAGCGCAAGCCTCTGGGAGGGTGAACCACGGGTAGGGCGGGAGACACTCGCAGCTGTGGGATGAGAGAAAGGGAGTGAATTCCTAAGAAAGATACTTTTTCCAGAACAATGCCCATACTCTTTCCCTCTGAATAGGACCAAGCACAGTACCTATCACATGTCCACTTACTACAAAGTCAAATATTATGTCTTTATCCTGAGTGTCTGGGGTCCCAGTGTACAGATCCCAGAAGCCTTGCAGAACACTGGAAATCAGCTCTCTGGAGACCATGGTAAGGTGATGAGTTTCGACTGCTGAGAGATTACTTCACAGCATTGCTTTACTCCCATGTTTCAATCACTGTTCCCGGCTGCGGCCAGGAACTGCTGCTGCCCAAACCGCTCATCTACAGCGGCTCGCCAATCCTTTACCCCCCCCTCCGCGTGGCCGCTCCCAAGAACTGAAAGGGCCCGCTGTGTTTAAACGGCTCGCCTACTCTTTGCCCCCCTCCCCGTGGCCGCTCCCGGGAACTGAAAGTGCACGCGAACTGCTCTGTTTGAACGGCTCGAACACCCTTCCCCCCCCTCCGCGTGGCCGCTCCCGGGAACCGAAAGTGCACGCGAACCGCTCTGTATGAACGGCTCACCTACCCTTCCCCCCCCTCCGCGTGGCCGCTCCCGGGAACCTAAAGTGCACGCAAACCGCTCTGTATGAACGGCTCGCCTACCCTTCCCCCCCCTCCGCGTGGCCGCTCCCGGGAACCAAAAGTGCACGCGAACCGCTCTGTATGAATGGCTCGCCTCCCCTTCCCCCCCCTCCGCGTGGCCGCTACCGGGAACCGAAAGTGCCTGCGAACCGCTCTGTCTGAACGGCTCGCATACCCTTTCCCCCGCTTCACGTGGTCGGTCCCGGGAACTCTCCCTGCCTGCGCACTGCTAAGTTCGAATGGTTTGGCTCCCAACTCCCTCCCACGCCGCGGTAATGGAAACCGCAGGGTGTCTTTCTATAAAGGGAAAATGAAGCATTCCCTATACTAATGAAACCACTCATTCAAACCAGGGCACCATGACTGATATCACTCTGATGAGGATTACGGAGACAGAGAAAGACTGCATGCTGCGTCAATGCGAGCAATCCCCGGGGCCGTATGCAGCCATGCTATGCAAGGCAATGATACCAGAGTACCTGCAGCTTGCATGGCGCGGGAAAGTATCCTACCATGGAGGAGACAATAAGGCCGCTCTCCCCGCGAACCTGATACAAAAGCTCTCACTGTACCTCCAGGAGTGCTTCGCAGACATCTCCGATGGGGATTACTCCTCTATCCCCATACATATTGACAGACTTTTCGAGTAGTTCCACTGGAAAGCGACTCAAAGCTGAAGCGCATAAGGCCAATTAAGCAATACTAACACAGTGCTTATTGTATTTCACATAAATGTCTAAAACACTGACCTGCTGATCCTTCTCCTGATTCCTGCTCAGGGATGCTGCCTTGGGAGGGTTCGTAGGTGAGCTCAGTCAGGGTGATGAATAGATCCTGGCTGTCGGGGAAATCAGCATTGGAAGCGCTGTCCACTGCCTCGTCCTCCTCCTCTCCTTCCTCATCTTCACCATCCGCGAAAACCTCTGACGACGTGGCCGTAGATAAGACCCCGTCGTCGGAGTCCACGGACACTGGTGGGGTAGTGGTGGCAGCACCACCGAGCATTGCATGCAGTGCCTCGTAAAACCGGCAAGTGTGTGGCTGCGATCCGGAGCGTCCGTTGGACTCCTTGGTCTTCTGGTACGCCTGTGGCAGCTCCTTGATTTTCACGCGGCACTGCGTTGCATCCCGGCTGTATCCTCTCTCTGTCATTGCCTGGGATATTTTCTCGTAAATTTTGGCATTCCGTCTTTTGGATTGGAGCTTGGATAGGACGGATTCATCTCCCCACACAGCGATCAGATCCAAAACTTCCCGATCAGTCCATGCTGGAGCCCTCTTTCTATTCTGGGATTGCATGGTAACCTCTGCTGTAGAGCTCTGCATCGTTGCCAGTGCTGCTGAGCTCGCCACGATGTCCAAACAGGAAATGGGATTCAAACTGGCCAGACAGGAGAAGGAATTCAAATTTTCCCGGGGCTTTCCCTGAGTGGCAGGTCAGAGCATCCAAGTACAGATTGCTGTCCTGAGCGTCCACTGAGTGGTGCACTGTGGGATAGCTCCCAGAGCTATTAGCGTTGAATTCCGTCCACAGTACCTCGAATTCGACATGGCCATGTCGAATTTGGCGCTACTCCCCTCGTTGGGGAGGAGTACAGAAATCGAATTAAAGAGCCATTTATGTCAAAATAAATTGCTTCCTAATGTGGACGGGTGAAGGGTTAAATCGAGTTAACGCTGCTAAATTCGACATAAAGTCCTAGTGTAGACCAGGCCTATGTAGCTGAAGTCGCGTATCTTACTTCGAATTTCGGGGCTAGTGTAGACCAGCCCTTAGTGTGCATTGGGAGCTCAGCATGTCATAGGTCTTGGGAAATGCAAAAATTCATTAGTTAGCAGGCATCCTAGACTGTGAATGTCACTGTGTGTGTATGTATGTATGTATGTTTTTTTAAATTTTTATATATATATATATATATATATATATAAATTTATATATATATATATAATACACACACACACACATATATATATGTGTGTGTGTGTATTCTCCCAAATGTTCATTGGACAGATCGCTAAGCATAAGGGGATAACACAAGCTGCAAGAAACTACTTAAAATGAATTGTCCCAACTCGTACTTAGCTGTGACACTCTGCTTATCTTTCCCAGACCCAAAGAAGAGCTCTGTGAAGCTCAAAAGCTTGTCTCTGCCACCAACAGAAATCAGTCCAATAAAATATATTACCTCCCCCACCTTGTCTCTCTAATATCCTGGGACCAACATGGCTACACCAATACTGCAAACAATGTAAAAACTAAGGAGGTAAACGCTCATTCCAAGAAGAAACCAAGCCCAGACTTTGTATTTGTGTGTTTTACTTTGCAGATCACCTCCAAATGTGGTTGAGGTCCAAAAAGACACATCTGCTCCTATGACAAAAATCAGGTTTTATGACCTTTTACTATTGTTAGCATTGCACATCCTACATGGCTAAGAGAATCAGCTGGATCCCATTCTGGCTCATGCATTCTTATCAACAGAATTATTAGGAAAGTACCATTTACAGAACCTTTATTACTAGTGGTGATACATGAATAGGAAAGAAGCCTTTTAGGCTTTCAGATCCCAGGCTGAGTTTGCAGAGCTGCAGTTAAAGGAACAGCTTTAGATTTGCAGATTAAGCACAAGCGCTCTAAAAACATGGCGAACACCATGTCCTGATGATACTTTTACAGAGCCTGAGAGGAAAACAGATCTTTCAAGAAGGAGGTGGGAGAGGGGATAGATGGCACCCAAACGCCACCCCAACGGGAGGCAGTATGACTCAGCAGCTAAAGCTTTGCCGGTGTCAGGAGCCCTAGATTGTATCCCTGGCTGAGCCACCGACCTGCTATATGATCTTGGGCAAGGTTCCCATCCCAGCTTCTGGGCCTTAATCTCTTTGTACTGCACATCCCCATTTCCCATCTTCCACTCTGTCTTGTCCATTTGAGCCTGGACCCTCTCTGGGGCAGGAACTTTCTCTTACTCTGCATTCTAAGCACTCCTGTGACACAGCTAATAATGTGAGGAAGTCTTAACTATAGGTATCACTACCTATCACGCTCACCTTTGCCCATCTTTCTATTCTTGTTGTTAAGTGAAGCTGTTTATTTAACAATCATCTCTTCAGTATTGAGCTCCTAGTATCACATGCAGGAAATCACTCATGCAACTGCAGTTAGATTTTCATCCATGTGTGAAGAAGCGAGAGAGTGTGCTGTGTATAGTGTAATGAACTAGCTAATGCGACCTGGAAAGCAAACAAAGGATACAGGAGAGTAAACATATGTGGCACCACGTTGGCTGTCTTTTCCAGATGACCATTTTTATGTGCTTCCAAAGCTTTTATTCTTCCGCTGCTCTTGTTCTTGGTGGTTTGGAAGCAGAGTGAAGTGGAGCAGTTTCACAGGGACTGGTTCTCATTTCCTACCCAGGGCCAGCTGTAAATTGCGACTTCACAGCTAGGGCTGCTCCAAGCAGTTGCAGTTAGATTTGTGTAGTGACAAGAACTGCCTTTATTTTTCCCTTTTCCTCCCGAGGAAGCAGTTTGCAGAGCTGTGAGGTGAGAAACATGGCTGAGGGTGGTTGGTTTGTTTTTTTTAACAGCAGTTGTGGCTGTTTGGGGATAGCCCCCCAGGGCAGTCACACCTGTTTCCTTGGGCTGATTATGCCATTGAGCTGGTTTTATTGAGCTGTGGATCCCATGCAGCCCTTTGCTGTAATTACAAATCGACAGTTCTCCTTGTGTTTTATGATGATTGGCATCACAGTAAGATCAAGACCCAAATGTGCTTGGTGCTGTACAAACAGCCTCTGCCCTGAAGAGCTTAGAATAGAAGACTCTGAATCATTATTCCGATTTCACAGGTGGGAAAAGGAGCCACAAAGAGGCTGGATGAGCTCTCATTCTGTGGCGGAGGTAGGAGCTGAACCTTTTGTTTTGTGCAGATTAAGCCAGTCCTGGAGCCACCAGCCCATCTTTCCCCTCTCTGTTAAGTGGAAGAAACCCTTCCATTTGTCCATCAAAGTGCCACTGCAGTGTCATTTGTTAAGACACAGATTGTGCATCTTGGCTTCTTGGAAGCCTGGAGCCAGAGCTGCATGGCCTGGCTTGGAACCACAGTGTGGGCAGCTTCTGCTCATCAGCCACTCAACACTGTCCCTCCACCCCAGGGTAAAGCCACAGGAAGAGAGAGATCATAACTAAGGCTAAGATTTTGTCATGGTTGTTTTTAGTAAAAGTCACGGACAGGTCATGGACAATCAACAAAATTTACAGAAGTCGTGACCTGTCTGTGACTTTTGCTGCTGCGGCTCCATGGATTTTCCCCACCACCATGGTGGGTGGGAGCTATGGGTATCCCCCTCTGCCCGTGGCAGCTGGAAGCTGCAGGGTGATCATATTTCCCAAAGAGAAAACAGGACACCCCCAGCTACTCACCTGAGGCACCCCCCTCTCCACCCCCTCGCACGAGGCTGTCACTGGAACCCTGAGGAGGGCCCCTCAGTAGTCTGTCACCTGTCACTGTAATCTTACAGGGGCCCCCTGTTGCTGCTGTCGCTGGACCTCTTCCAGGGCCCCACTGGCTGCCAGCTCCAGAGTCCCACAGCCCCTGGGGCTGAAGCAGAGAGTGTCACGGAGGTCTCTAGAAGTCACGGATTCCGTGACTTCCATGACCTCCATGACATAAACGGAGCCTTAATCATCACTCATAAAGGCTGCTGGGGTCGGGCTCATTTAGTGTAAACTCCCTGCCCCACTCCGTGGATCCTGGGCACAAAACCCTTTTCCTCCTTGGCACATATGATACCTACTGGTGCATTTCCATCCCACTCTTTAACATGGGCCTGGGATTTGGCCCTCTTCCCTCTGTTGTTCTGCACTCTCACCTAGATGGCTATTTGAAAAAGCCCCCAATCGATTTATATACTTTCTATAAGGCTCACTGGCTTTCTGTGTAACGAGCACACCTCCCCATCCTCCTGGTGCCACGATCCCTGTTAACATAATGTCTTTACAGGGGTGAGATTAAATAGCTATACACTCTGCACATGGAGCATCCCTAAATCCAGAGCAGATGCCCAACTGCAGCTTGGGATGAATGTCTTATTTGTGCAGAAACCTCCTCGGACATAAAATGGTGAGAGTTTTGCCACGGCCTTAGAAAGATCAGCCCAGCTTGTAGAAGGAGTCAGAGTTAAAGGAAGACTGGGCCAGTGGTCATAGCGTTAGGATTTTGGAGAGCCAGACCCCTGCTCTGCCTCAGACTTCCTGTGTGACCTTGGGTGAGCCACTTAGTCTCTCCATGCCTCAGTTCCTCATGTGTACAATAGGGCCAATAGTCTCTCCCTACTTCTCAAGGGTGCTGTGAGGTTAAATGCATTGAAGACTGTGATATGCTTTGAGCTCCATTGACAAAAAGTGTTATATAAAAGCTTGGTATTATCCTAATGGGGATGGGATGGTCTTCAGGCAGCCAAGTGAAACCACTCTTAACTCTTTTTATATAAACAGATGTAAAAACAATAACCACAGCAGACAAAGGAACTCAGTCACTGATACACATTTATTAAAGGGATAACGAGCTGTACATTTTTAAAGAACCAGATCCTCAGGTGTAAATCAGTGTAGCTTTGATGGAGCTACACCATTTCATACCAACTGGGGATTTGGCCCTTAGTCTGTAAAATGTCAGGATCTGAAGCATATTTCTTTTTGTTAATACTGCAAAAGGAGATAATGACAGATCATTATCTATATCATTGTCTAATAGTTATTAGTGATCAGATTATATATTTGTAGAAAACTGGCATTGCTTAAATGCTGAACTGAGTTCCATTATATCATGTAAACATTGAGAAGTCACCACTAGACTATTTGTTATTGATATTTTTTTTACTTTGATAAATGTAAGTATTAGTGAAAGACATAAGTCTTCTACTGAAGGTGAACTGCAAAGCAAGATGCATTGTGATTATGCCTCCCACAGCTCCTCTATGCTTTGCTTATTCTTAGTTGTGTTTTCATCAGAAATATCAGCTCTTGACTTTCCTCTTTGTTGGAGGACTCTGGCAAGATCTTTGGAGGGCTTAGATGGGAATGACAAAGGAGATGGACTCCTCTCCTGATCTGCAGCTCTCCCAGTGAGGGTGAGAGAGGATGCTGGGTGCTTTACTGTGAGTATTCAGTGTACACTAACATTGGTGATTTCTCATTCCTGGGAACATTGGATATGGTTATGGGATGTCCAGCATATTTTTATCCAACAAACCGGGGACTGAACTGGGGACCTCCAGAACTCAAAGCATGCATCTCTGCAATTTAAGATAAATGAAAAGCATTCTATAACTCTTGGCTTGAACAGACTCATGTCCTCTGCAGATCAGCTATCATGGGAGACACTGATGCATGGGTTACATTTGAAATGCATCATAATTCTGGCCCTAAACTATTGAAATAAATGTTTCAGCCACTCCCAATATACCTGTCAATGTATGTTTCGTTCTTTCTGCAATTCAAGTTAGCATGCTTAGCACAGGGTAAAATAGATCTGTAAAAAATGATATTTATAAATGAAAGAAGGTAGAAACCACGTAGAGGAGAAACAAAATTGCAAAACTGAGAGAAAATGGATCACTAAGGGATCTCCCAGACTGCAAGCCAGTGAGTGACCAGCAGGCCACAGGTTACACACCACACAAGCCAGTGCAAAATGAGAATCTGCGGGGTGTGCTTCTAGCTTTAGGTCCATAGTACGAATCAGCCCAGGTATGCCTCTATTATTTGTTTAAGTGGGGAGGATTATTTTTAACTAGCAGACATGTAAGCAAAAGAGAATGTATATCTTAAAGAAGACACATGGAGTAGCAGGATGAGGTTAGTGAGGTGGATTTCTCCATTTGCAAAGGGCACTGAAGGAGGATAATAGATTAGGGATTTTCAAAACGGACTATAGGATTTTAGGCACACACTGAAACTGAATGGGAGTAGTGTTTGGTTGTCTTTGAAAATCTCCACCCAGAAGACCTCTAGGCATCCCTATACAAGTTACTTCAGCCTTCTTCAATTTATCTCTGCTTACTTTTACTGCTATTCTGTCTAAAGAAGTTCTTTCTTTCCTGCTACATCCCAGTAGTTCACACTGTTTCAAACAAGTTATATGGAAATACAATGGGATTATAGTGTGAACAGATGTAGTTGAATGCAGTGAGCCGCAAATTAGGGGGGAAAGCCATATCTGGGAATTAGATGGACAAATTCTGATGTCAGTCACAGTACCACAATGGGAATCTGGAATCACTCCACTGGTGTCAACTGGCCTTCAGTGTCCAGTACACACATACCCTCTCTTGCTCATATAACAGATTGCTATATGGCTGGGATTATCACAGAGAACTAGGTGCCCAACTCCTATTGACTTTCAGTGAGATTTGAGTAACTAACTCCCTTAAATTCCTTTGAAAATTGAAGCCATATATTCTTACCACCTTGCAGTATGGAAGCCAAGATCAGCTGTTCTGAACTGAGACTACAGCCTGCCCCTGCTCCTTCTTCCTGTTGCCATCTCTTCCTCCCTCTCTCATTCTTTCATCCTAACATTGAGTCTGTCTCCAGCCCAGGTGACAGACTAAGCCACAGGGAGTCAGCAGGGGGTATTATTTTTAACACACTCTCCAATCACCTATAGCTTTACGGCTGTCTGGTTTTAAAAATCTGGGGAGTTCATGTGTGATGTAAAGTTAATAGCCCATAGGTGTAACTTCACAAAGCTCTCACCTCTTGCTTCCCCTGCCATACCCACCACCATTTCTGTAACTCTCTTTTTATGCATTCCATATGAGCTATGCTCTTTCTGTCTGTGCTGGTGGAAGAAACTGAAAGACAAAAATAGAGAAAGATCATATAATATCAGGGTTGGAAAGGACCTTAGGAAGTCATCTAGTCCAACCCCCTGCTCAAAGCAGGACCAATCCCCAATTTTTGCCCCAGATCCCCAAATGGCCCCCTCAAGGATTGAACTCAGAACCCTGGGTTTAGCAGGCCAATGCTCAAACCACTGAGCTATCCCTCCCCTCCCAAATAAGCAAAGCAAAAGCCACTGTTGATGTTTAACAATCATAAACATCCCCAAAAGATAGAGAGGAATATCCCAACTTCAGTGGCTCTTTGGCTGATTTATTTTTAGATTCATACATGTCACCTAGGAGCACTTTGCAGCGAAGTTCCTTGTCTGCTTTCTTGTATTTGTTCAAACTTGTAAGCCGATCTTTTCCCCCATTATTGTGGTAGGTGTAGATTATTTTCGGGAATCAAAAATAATCTATGCCTGGCCTAGAGGAAGGAAGTATATTTTGTTGATCAAGAAGAAAGCCAATATCGCTGTCTTGACAAAAATCACAAAGGAAGTGCTAGGCTACATCCCTTTTATAGGGAACTCTCAAGCTGTCTACTCCTCTCTGACAGCACATCCCTAATTATTAACTGCTGCCCCTCACACCTGGGAGAAGCTCCCCATAAACATCTGCAAAATTAACTTATGATTCTCCTTTGGCATGAGGCCTACAATAAACTTGACAGTGATTAGGCTGTTGGTGTGCTGATACCACTGCGTATCACACTGACTAATATTGCTCCCTTGTTTCTTTTTAATCCCTCAGTCTGTTTGTATCCCTCTCTTGTTTTATACTTAGCTTGTAAACTCTTTGGGGTAGGGAGCTGTCTTTTTGTTCCATGTTTGTACAGCATCTAGTACATTGGGGGCCTGTTCCATGACTGGGGCTTCTAGGTACCACAACAACACAGCTAATAAGAAAAAATAACTGGTAACCTTCAGGACAGTCCAGAACATGATTGCCGGGATCGACGTTACAATGGCATTGACATCAGTGGAAGCAGAGCTAGGCCAATGCTAAGTGAAAATCCCATCCTAAATCTTGAAAGCTGAGTTCATGATAATATTCCCCTGCCACTCTTTCCAATACAAAAGTCTACATCAGGGTTCAGCAACCTTTCAGAAGTGGTGTGCCGAGGCTTCATTTGTTCACTCTAATTTAAGGTTTTGCATGCCAGTAATACATTTTAATGTTTTTAGAAGGTCTCTTTCTATAGGTCTATAATATATAACTAAACTATTGTTGTATGTAAAGTAAATAAGGTTTTTAAAATGTTTAAGAAGCTTCATTTAAAATTAAATTAAAATGCAGAGCCCCCCCAGACTGGTGGCCAGGACCCAGGCAGTGTGAGTGCCACTGAAAATCAGCTCGCATGCCACCTTCGGCACGCATGCCATAGGTTGCCTACCCCTGGTCTACATCATAGATCTGATTCACTACAGCCTTGTTATAGTTTGATGCCAATGTAACCCTATCAGCATGAAACTGGAGTAAGGCAGTGGTGAATCAGGCCCTTTTTTTTGATGAAGTTGTGTACCTAATTTCAGTGGTTATCCTAAGAAACATGCCAAACACATCTAGGACATAACCAAACCACATGTACATTCCTAGACAAAAATACCCAACTCAAACCAAACCACCTTACCTATGCTAAAATGGAGTTAGGCTTGAGAGTATGTTTTGGAAATTCAGGGCACATCTTCACTGGCAACGTTAAAGCGCAGGGCTAAAAAAAACCACCTTCATGAGAGGAATGGCTCCCAGCGCTGGTGCACTGTCTACACTGGAACTTTACAGTGCAGAAACTTGCAGCGCTCAGGGGGGTGTTTTTTCACACCTCTGAGCAAGACCGTTGCAGTGCTGTAAAGTGCCAGTGTAGACAAGCCCTTAGGAATAAAAACATTGCAGCGATGGTATTATAATTATCCCCAACCAAGCATTATACAACCAAGAAATTCAGAGTTGAGATTACATTTTAAAAGATCGAAAACTTATTAAAATAAGAAGTGCCCAGGTAAGGTCACTGTGCATCCTTAACTCTGCCTTGCACTGACGCCATGCAATAATCATAAGGACTGTAATGAAGCTAGTTTAGTCTTTTTGAACCCAGATTAGACTACTAAACTGATTTTTACATTCACATTTTTTCAGATTTTTTTCTCCTTGTGGCATCACGAGAACCACTGACATGCATTTAGTCTCCATCATACCACTGAGTCATTATAACCACAAGAATTTGTTAATAATAATAACAATTAACTTGTTAATAAACATTTGTTAATAATTTAGCTTTACCTTTATAATTTATTTTCTTCAAATATAGCTTGTGCACAAGATTTCAATTAATTTTAACGATATGGAAAGTTTGAAAAGTCTGCATTATTCCTTTCTTATCATGCAGTAGAGCTGGAAGGACATTTTACATACCTATCTGTGAGTCCTTGTCATAGGGAATGAAAGTTTTTGACTCAAAAGTCATATAAAACGTTTATGCAATCTTTTACCCACAAAAACACTTCAACCAACTCTGCATCACCACCCTTTCAATGGGACAAAGAAAATACTTACACAGATGCCACATTTCTTAAAGGACCTGTTTTTTACTTAATTTTAACTCACTCTAATTAATAGATTTGTAACTTGTAAATTCTCAGAAAAAATCATGCCGTATTCAAAGAGCAAGTGCTCTAAGTTGGAAGAGGACATGCTGTATTTTTCATACAAAACTAAGAGGTTGAATCCTTGCTTTAAGTGCAAAATGGAATTTAACGTTAACTAAGAATCCTGACCAGAGCCTCTGAAAATATAGTGATGGGAGATAAGTGAGATAAATGTGCATATTGCCTTATATAACTAAATAACATTACTTAAGTATTTCCAATATTCTTTATGCCAAGTATTCGGAATACCACAATTCCTGAGATAATATTCCCTATATAAGGCAAAATTAGCTAGTTTTTAAGGAAGATCATGGTATATTTACAGTAATACCATAATTAGACCAGTATATCTACAACATCCATTCACAGTATCTTTATTACAAGGGTGTTAAAAACTTGTACATAAATATTGGTTGGGGTAGGGGGTGCATTGAAAGGGTGGTGATGCAGAGTTGAAGTGTTTTTGTGGGTAAAAGATTGCATAAACATTTTATATGACTTTTGAGTCAAAAACTTTCATTCCCTATGACAAGGACTCACAGATAAGTATGTAAAATGTCCTTCCAGCTCTACTGCATGATTCTGAACATTCACCATCCTAGCCATCTGTCATAAATATAAAGGGAAGGGGGAGAGGGTCTGATGCAGATAAAATCCTCTTACCAGTAAAGGGTTAAGAAATGCAGGTAACCAGACCGACACCTGACCTGGCCAGCATCTGACCAATAAGGGGACAGGATACTTTCAAATCTTGGGAGGGGGAAAGCTTTGTGTGTGGGTCTTTGTCAGACTCAGAGTGATCTTGGAGTCAGAAGGAACCAGTCATCTTTTCATCAAATCCTCACTTTTCTAAAGTAAGTTTAGATAGCATAGCGAGTAGATTTCTGTTTATTTTTGCTTGGTACGTTCCCTGTGTGAGAGGGAGGGGTTATTCCTTTTTTCCCCTGTAACTTTAAGGGTTTGTCCAGAGGGGGAATCCCTCTGAGTTTGGAAATTGAGTACCCTGTAAAATAGTTACCGTCCTGATTTTACAGAGCTGATTTTACCTTCTTTGTTTTAATAAAATCCTTCTTTTAAGAAGCTGACTGTTTTCTATGGTGTTAAAAACCCCGGGGGTGGGTTTTTTTTTAGATCACTATGTAACCAATTGGTTAGGAGATTATTCTCAAGCTTCCCAGGAAAGGGGGGTATGGGCTTGAGAGGGTATTTTAGGGAGAAAGAGAAACTTCAAGTGGTTTCCTTTCCTGGATTCCTGTTTGAACACACTTGATGGTGGCAGTGAGAAGCATTTCTCAGGGTGCAGGGAATTTTGTACCTTGGGGGTTTTAACCTAAGCTGGTAGAAATAAGTTTAGGAGCTCTTCATGCGGGTCCCCACATCTTTACCCTAGAGTTTAGAGTGGGGAGGGAACCCTGACACCATCTTCAATGACTTTGCTTTGTAGAGAACACATATTACAACGGGGTGACACTCACAGCTAGCATGCCTCCTTGCATGTAGGTCTGGGAATGTAGCCCCTTGCTGCTTGTTGCTTCTTTTGCAATAACGTTTGTTCTGGTCCCTGTTTAGCCCACACCTTCCAGTGTTACAAATTCCAACAGAATCTTTGCCCAAATGCTTTCTGCGTGCAGGGGTCAGCCCTGGCTTGAGGCTCTGCCACTATACCAGTGGCTGGCAGAGGAACCTGAGGTCACCTACTGCATGGGGTTCCAGCCCAGGGACCTGCAATCCGCAATCCAGGCCCTGAGTCCCTGTTGCTGTGTCCCTGGGCTTCTTCCTACCCAGCCTCTCTCTCTTCTCTTGCCTCTTTCTGGGTTTACCATGGGAGCAAATTCTGCTCCCTGTGGCTACTTCACCCCCTCTTAGCCTCTTACCAGACTTATTATTCCAGGGCAGGAGCCCAGGGCTTACTCACCCCCTGGACTCCCTCCTTGTCCCTGACAACCTCTCTCCTCCCAGGGAGTGACTGCAGCCTCCTTCTGCTCTCAGATTCCTGGCTTTATAGTGCTGTCCCAATCCTTCCCCAGCTGGGCTTCACTCTCAATTAACCCTGGCTCTTCTTGGAGGTGATCCTAGGTAACTGAATTGGCATCTGAAGCCCTCGTTAACCCTGTCAGGGCTGGTGTGTGGACACTCCATCACACATACAGTTATTACTACTTGTACTAGTAGCTGAAAGTCCATGCTATCACAGCGGTGTTATTCATAAAATCTTGGGCGTAAATGGCTGAGAACTTAAAAATCGGACAGTAACAGACCCATGAATCCCAGTGATGATTGATTGAATGTGGTGATATTTTGAACAAAAAGAGCTCTTAACCACACTTGTAGCTGGCTCTGTCACTTCACACTGACCCAGCAGACATTCTAGGCTTCAGAGTGATGATCCTGGAACTTTAGTGTATAGATTGCAGTAGTGTCAAGCAGCCTCAGCTGAGATTTAGGTCACTGTTGGGCTAGGCACTGTATGTACACATAGTAAGAGACAGTCACCGCATACAGTCCAAACAGATCCAGGGGAACATAGGCAAAGAGATATGTCCCAAGACAGTGACCGAACTGGGAACAGAGGCTGGGTTTTCTCCAAGCCTAATGTCTAGCCACTGGAGTCTACTAGACAATATGGCTCCCCACAGAAACTTGTCACATACAGATTTCAAGTTGGAAAACAAGTGACCAAACTGACATGACCACCAGGTCAAGCAGACTTCTCATTGAGAAGGCAATTGGCTTGTTCATGAAACCTGCCTGAGCATGAGTTTCCTTATCACAGCCACAGATGATAGCAAGTGGTTTCTAGCATGTGGAGTTTACTGGAGAGATTCTTATTCAATCCTCATGTCTTCTGAAGAGGGAAGAGCTATAATATTTTCTACACTAAGCCTCCTAAAGAGTTCAGAATTTGGATAAGCATCTGAACTGAACCTCCAAATATGAGGAGATTCATATATTACTACTTGAATAAAAAACAGACAGCCAAAAAATCTGAGGATGATCAGTAGGGGCTGGGTTTTGTCACTTAAGTTACACTGAGGAGGAAAGATCTGAGATGTTAAAGAGAGAGAAAGAGAGAGAGAGAATAAACCACAATTTCAAATTAAAAGTAACCATTCTATCTGGATTCATTGCCATGAATCTATAGTTTAGCTGCTTGAAGGCAGGACATATATAAAAGAAAGGTAATGTGATCCAGCGGAAATGTGTTAGACAAGCCTCAAGAGATGTGCAGTGCTTAATTTGTGCCAGGGCTTGCCAGGGCTGAGCCCTGGCACCTCTAGGATTGCTGCATTAAGTATGAATATAAAAAAATTGCTTGAGCCCCAGCACCTCTTTTATTACAAATTAAGCACTGGAGATATGGATTCTGTTCTGGGCTCTTCCTTTGAATTTGGGCAAATCTCTATGTCATAGAATATCAGGGTTGGAAGGGACCTTAAGAGGTCATCTAGTCCAACCCCCTGCTCAAAGCAGGACCAATCCCCAATTTTTGCCTCAGATCCCTAAATGGCCCCCTCAAGGATTGAACTTACAACCCTGGGTTTAGCAGGCCAATGCTCAAACCACTGAGCTATCCCTCCCCCTGTCTCTGTTTACCTTTCCATCCTTTGCCATGGCTAGATAGTAAACTCTCCAGGGCAGGGCCTGTCTCTCACTATGTGTTTGTCTAGCATTTAGTTCAAGTCAGTCTTGGCATTACTGTAATGCCAATAATAATAAATGAAAGCCTATGTCTAAAAGCTAGGCTGCCATTGAGACATTGTAACGCAAAAGGAACAGTCATACATCTGTGCTGAGCTCTAGTAGCTGAGAGAACACCCTCAAAGGGTGACATTTAAATGTTTAAGTGAAAGTGCCAGCTTTAATTAACACTGATTTGTTCCAGGGCCTCCCCATGCTAGTGCAAACAGGTTTCAGCAGGCCAGCTGTGGTCCAGCATAAATTCTTCAAGTGCACTTTCTGAGATGATCGGCGTATTCCAAATAAACTCCCGGTGAGGGCGGGATAGAGAGAGCGCTCGAGATTAAGAAATCTCAATCACATAGAAAATGGCAGTGAATCAGGTCTATCTAAGTTTTCACTGAGAAAGAGAATCTAATAACCATGTTTGTGAGTCCTGATCATACTGAACTCTGAGTTTCTTCCAGCTAAAGCGAGCAAAATAAATGTAGCCAATTTTGCACATAAGCACACTCCAGTCTTCTGCAGTAGTGGCTTCAAACACTACAGTTTACAGCAGGATAATTACAGTGTTTGGTGATGCTCTGTACAATGCTGTATTTCTGTCACAAGGTTATTAATAGGGGCACAGTTTTTGGAACCCCAATTATTATTTATTTGTGTTACAGTAGCATCTCTAATAGAGATCAGGGCCCCCTGGTTCACAATACAGATTGTCCCTGCCCCCAAAGAGTTTATGTTCTAAATACACACAGGGTGGAAGGGGAAACAGATGTAAAGTGATTTGTCTAAGGTTACACAATAGGTTCATAGCAAAGCCAGAACTTAGACCAGGATCTTTTGATACCTATTCCAGTGCCCTAGTGATTAAATTTCATGAAACAAATGCACTGAGGTCTGCTGAACCAAACTTCATCTAATGTTTGTGTCATGACATCGCATTGTGACATTATCTCAGATTCATGATGTTCTGTAAGATGAACATTACAATGCATGTTGTGGGACAGAGAGAGAGGGAGAGCCCTGTACTCTGGAGGGAGTTCACACTCCATCCCTAGGACCTCCTAATGTGGCTCAACCATGATCCAGAGGGACAGCCTCCGAGAGTGAGAAATAAGTTCAGTTTTTAGTCCAGAGACTCTGCTGGTGTAGATCACCATAGCTCTAATGATTTCAATGGAGCTACGCCAGTTTGCAGCAGTTGTAGATCTGGCCCTTCTAGTTCCTCTTATTTCTTGGCCTTTCCACTAAAACGGCAAATGATTTGCCTCTGTGATATGAATGTGTGTCAACCTGTAACTGGATTAGGATCACTCATGAATGTTATGAAATTTTAGCTTTTAGTCATTATGAGTCTGTCTGAGATTCAGAACAATGACCTGGAGATGGAAAGCTCCTTAGCTCATTGACAAACCCCGATCCAGCCAGTCATAGCCAGCATTAAAGAGTGTTCTTTTACCTCCACAAAAGTTATTTAAAGGTCTTAGAAAAATACCTTTGACCACAAACAACAAACCGGACAGTAGTCTTAGCACTGAAGCCATTAACAATCTTTGGAAAGTTTCAGCTATTTTAATAGAACCACAGGTGATGGCACTAGGAAGAGCTAGCAGCTTATGTAGTCCATTTCACCAACTTGCTCATGATGTGTACAGAGCAAAATAATTCTTAACTACTGTACCCTAAATTATATAAACAGGAGTAGAAAGGTCAACAAACTTTGTACCAGAGGTCAAAAACCCCCACCCCTTTTAGGTTTTGGCTCGATTAATTAATGTTTCAACTTTAGTAGATTTGACTTGATTGCAGTGCTGCTGTTTACTGAAAGGATTCGTCATGGTAACACAATGGCTCATTTCTCTGTTTTGCCAGAGGCTGCAAACAAACACAAAGACATGCATATGAAAAAGAATTAATCTTTTCAATATGGAGCCAGCCTACTCTGTCAGGTTTCAGAGCTGAACGAAAAGGCAGTGGCCTACACCCATATCAATCCTATTAGCTAAAATATGGCCATAATAGCAGTACTGGCCTTTTTTATAGCAATGTCCCTCTGGGTCTTTGGTTTAAGAAACAAACTCCCCATAAATCACATAATAAAAATATCCAGATTGTTGACTTAAGGGTAAAGCTCACCAATAGAAGTATATTTCTTGTGACAATCTGTTTTATGAGAGAACTTGCTGCTTTCTGTTGATGTCACATTGCCACCGTGGGTATGTGGTGTGGAGAAAGGCCTGTCTATTGCACATGTTAAAATCCTATCAGTATTTTGGCTCTGTGTTTGGTATTTCGACTTCTATCAACCACTGCCAAGCTAATTCTTTATATAACTATTATTCTTTGTTGTCTTTAAGATCTGCAGTAATATGGTTTGTTGAACATTACATACCACATCTTCTTCCATGGGGTTCAGGCACATGGGAAAACGACTTGATGAAGACACTGCATGGGACTGGAAAGGCAGAAGATCCTAGTTCTGTGCCTGGCTCTGTGTCTAACTCCCTCTATCCCCTTGGGTCAGTAAAGAACTTTCCCTGCTTCAATTTCCCCATCTTCCAAATGTGGATTAATGGTACTAACTGCCCTTCTTTATAGAGGTTTTGGTGTTAAGGAGAGCCATAGATGGGAGGGGGAGACTAGATAGAAGTCCAAACCTGGGTCTTAATCTCATCCCTTGCTAGGTGTAACTCATTTTGTGTCTTAGGGTAGGTCTACACTTACCCGCTGCATCGGAGGCGTCCAGTCGATCTTCTGGGTTCGATTTATCATGTTTTGTCTAGACGCGATAAATCAAACCAGGAAGTGCTCCCCGTCGACGCCAGTAATCCTGCTCCACGAACCGAGCAGGCGGAGTCGACGGGGGAGCCTGCGCGCTGCCAGCGTGTGGACCAGCAGTAAGTACTTTTAAGTTCGAAATAAGATACTTCGACTTCAGCTACGTTATTCACATAGCTGAAGTCGCGTATCTTAGTTCGAACTTGGGGGGTAGTGTGGACCAGCCCTTAGGCTACGTCCACACTACCTGCCTGATTCGGCGGGTAGTGATCGATGTTCTGGGATTGATTTATCGCGTCTCATCTAGACGCGATAAATCGATCCCAGAACTGCTCCCCGTCAACACCGGAACTCCAGCTCGGCGAGTGGAGGAAGTGCTGTCGACGGGGGAGCCTGCCTGCTGCCGTGTGGACCGGGATAAGTACTTTTAAAAATCGATCTAAGATATTCGACTTCAGCTACATTATTCACGTAGCTGAAGGTGCGTATCTTAGATCCATCCCCCCCCCCCCCCCCGCCCCAGTGTGGACCGGCCCTTAGCCTTTCTGATTTTGTCCCTACATGCCTGTACTATTCTTTTGTACTGATCCTTAGCAATTTGTCCACATTTCCACCTTTTGTAGGATTCCTTTTTGATTTTCAGGTCATTAAACAGCTCCTGATAGAGCCATATTGATCTCTCACTATTATTACAATCTTCCCTTTCCTTTAGGATACTTTGCACTTGTGCATTTAATATGGTCTCCTTGAGAAACTGCCAGTTCTCCTGAACTCCTTTATCCCTTAGATTTTCTTCCCATGTGATCTTAGATACCAGTCTCTGAGTCTGTTAAAGTCTGGGTTTTATTGAAGTCCATTGTCCTCATTCTGCTGCTCTCACTCCTTCCTTTCCATAGAAACATGAAATCTATTATTTCATGATCACTTTCATC
This sequence comes from Chelydra serpentina, assembly GCA_037349315.1. Lineage (NCBI taxonomy): Eukaryota > Metazoa > Chordata > Testudines > Chelydridae > Chelydra > Chelydra serpentina. Next base: position 48,149,628 of record JBAIAC010000029.1, on the reverse strand, counting down.
CAAATTGCTTTCCACCTTCAGATTCATAACCAATTCCTCCCTTTTAGTCCGAATCAAGCCTAAAATGTCTGTCCCCCTGGTTACTTCCTCCATTTTCTGAAACAAAAAGTTGTCCCAATATATTTCAAGGATTTATTGCACAATTTGTGTTTTGCCATTTTACTTTCGAAACAGATGTCTGGGTAGTTAAATCCCGCCCCCCCCCCCACTTACCAGCTCTTTTGTTTTGAATATTTTTGTTATTTGTTCTAGAAATGCCTCATCCACCTCCTCTTCCTTATTTGGTGGTCTAACTCTATAGCGTACCCCTACCATGACATCACCCCTGTTTATTGTCCTCTTTTATCTTCACACAGTTGCTTTCAACTGGGCTCCCTTCACCTGCCTTCTCTCCTCCTTCTGAACAAGTGTATCTATTCTTGATTATATAATGCAACACCTTCTCCCATTTTTTCCTGCCTATCCTTCCTGAACAAGCTATGCCCCTCTATATCAATATTTCGGTCATGAGACTCATCCCACCACATCTCTGTGATGCCAACTATTTCACAATGTAGCTTATGTCTAATACTTACAGCTCTTCCCGTTTATTCCCCAGACTCTTTGCATTTGTGTAGAGACTTCTAAGATGTTTAGCAGATTTCCCTCCTCATTTACCTCCATTTACTCCACATCATCTATCCCTCTGTTAAGGTCACAATTTTTTATACCTACTGGTGAGCTTTTGTCACCTGTCCACTTTGAACCTGATTTAAAGCCCTCCTCACTAGGTGGGTGAGTTGGTGTGCAAAGATGCTCTTCCACTTCTTGGTAAGGTAGAGCACACCTCTTCTCAGCAGTCCTCTGGAATAGCATCCCATGGCTGAAGAAGTTGAAGCCTTCCTTAGAGGAATCTCCTTCCTTAGAGGTTTTTAAGGTCAGGCTTGACAAAGCCCTGGCTGGGATGATCTAGTTGGGGTTGGTCCTGCTTTGAGCAGGGGGTTGGACTAGATGACCTCCTGAGGTCCCTTCCAACCCTGAGATTCTATGATTCTTCCTATTGGCATCACCTGCACAGCCACGCATTCATCTCCAGAATGTGTGTGTCCCTGCCTAGGGACCTTACCCTCAACCAGGAGGATGGACAATACACAACCTGTACCCCTGACTGCTTTGCCCTTGCTCACAGACGTCTGCAGTCATAGAATCATAGAATTTCAGGGTTGGAAGGGACCTTAGGAGGTCATCTAGTCCAACCCCCTGCTCAAAGCAGAACCAATCCCCAATTTTTGCCCCAGATCCCTAAATGGCCCCCTCAAGGATTGAACTCACAACCCTGGGTTTAGCAGCAGGCCAATGCTCAAACCACTGAGCTATCCCTCCCCCCCACTGCTGATCTGCTCAGGGTCAGACTTGGCAGAGTCATTACTGCCCATGTGGATGAACAGCATAGGGTAGTGATCAGAGATACAGATGACCCTCAGCAACTTTTCCTTGACATCTCAGATGTGGGCTCCAGGCAGCACACCTCTTGGGACATCATGTGAGGTCAGCAGATGGATGCTCCCGTCCCTCTCAGAAGGGAGTCCCAGACCACCACCACTCTATACCTCCTCCTCTTGGGTGCAGTGGCCGTGAGCCCCCCAGTCATGGGGACAAATGGCTCAACCTCCTCAGCCATTTGGGTCTGCTCCTCACCTCCTGTTGCCAGTACAGCATACCGGTTCTTGGCCATGCTGAATGAGGAACCTGCGTGTGGAAGTGGAGCACTGCCTACTGCCCGAGGTAGAGTACCAGCTGGCTAACGCTCAGTCTCCCAGCTGCCTTTGTCTCACCAGCCACAGCTGCCATAGGATGAGAAAGCTCTGCCACTGACCTTTGGTAAGACACTTTCCCTTCCACCTTTTGTATAAGTAGATTGTAAACTCCTTAGGTGCAGGAATTGTCTCTTACAATTTGTTTATACAGTGACCAGCACAAAAGGGTTCTGATCTCAGTTGGGGCCTCCAGGTGCCGCGGTAATAAAAAACAAATTATTTATTGTCTCCATATGGAAATTTCCAGAATGTCCTTGGACATCACTGGTGATCCTCCACCTATACAGAGACCACATGCCTCCAGGCAGGCTTTGTTGCACCCTGCTGCTTCATAGTAGCATGACTCTAGCAAAGCTGCACTACCAGGATGCCCCCCTAGCTGGTGGTGCTTCCTGGGCCCCACTTTAATAGGGGTTCCTTGCTGATAGGGGGCTCTGAGGAAAAGGTAATACAACTCCATAGGGTGTGTCAGGGCCGAACTGAGCCTGGTGTCTGGATTGCTCAATTCCTGTGGAGACATTTCTGGCTTGTAAGCAATTATGGCTGAACTTTTCGAAGGGAATTGGGATGTCCTATTCCTATTCATTTCATTGGGAACTGGATAGCCAAGTCCTTAGGCAGCTTTGCCAATCTCAGCCCTACATGCACCTACATAACACTTTGGATGCATGCAAAAGCTGCAAAATGACTGTCATGCAACATTTTTAATCATTCCTCAGGCTAGGCATGGAATGTCATCCTCTTTATCTAAATTCAGCTGGAGTTCAGCACACGCTGACATCCAAAGGTATTGATGTTTGGCTGAACTATCCAAATCCCTTCAGTCTGCAAAGTTGGACTGGAGATGTCACATGAAGTAGCTTTCTCATGAGACTTCTGGCACATCTGCTTCCAGTCGGGCAGGCAACTCCAAGAGAAAAGTTTCTCTTGAAGCATTTTGGTATTTTCAGTGCTGGCCAGAGAACAGAAGTGAGCAAAACCTCCCCACGCATTCCAGAAATATAATAAACAAACAATGATTTCCTTTCAATGTGGTTCTAAAAATGGGCAAAGTTCTGTGAGTGGGGAGGAGGATATCTTAGCTTTTCTGAACTGGCTTGTCCACCACTACTCTAAGTCAGCCTAAGAAGCATTGTATCTGTCATATGCTTTGTATAATAGCAACTTCCAGATGAAAGAAGAAAGCACTCCGATTGCTGGTGGTAAGAGTCCTGCAGCAAGTTCTGTGTGAATTACTTGAGGGGTGTTAGTATGTTGCTGCATGAATGAGTCAGTTGGAAATGCTGCTGTGCTAAGTAAACAGCTTATGGGGGGAAGAACAATCCTGTAGAGAGAGCCCTGAGCCAGGCTTCAGGAAAGCTGCATTCAAATCCTGGTTCTGCCACCGATTTCCTGTGTGACTTTGGGTAAATGTAATTTGCCTGTGCCTCATTTCTCCAGGGGGATAATAATCGTTCCATCCTCTGGTTAGCTCGTAAACTCTTTAGGGCAGGGCCTGTCTCTCAGGGCCAGATTTACACCTTACGCTTCCCTAGGCACAGCATCTTTAGCGCACCCTCTGCCTACAGCTGACTTTTGTGTTTTCTGTAAAAAACTGAACTTTTAACCCACTTTTAACTTTAGGCATCCCTAGAAAGCTGGCGCACCAAGGCATGGGCCTACTGTGCCTAATTGGAAATCTGGCCCTGCTGTCTCTTATTATGGGTTTGTACAGCACCTAGCATGTTAGGGGCTCTATACTCTGCTACAGGTATCTTGAGAGATCTTGGGAGGTAATTTAGCCTTGCTGTTTCTCAGATCTCCATCTGTAGACAATATGGCCATGCTGAGTCTTTTGGATCTGTCAGGTGATCAGATCACAAGATAAGGGCCACAGTGGGGAGGGATAGCTCAGTGGTTTGCGCATTGACCTGCTAAACCCAGGGTTGTGAGCTCAATCCTTGAGGGGGCCATTTAGGGATCTGTGGCAAAAAAATCTGTCAGGGGACAGTACTTGGTCCTGCTAGTGAAGGCAGGGGACTGGACTTGATGACCTTTCAAGGTCCTTCCAGTTCTAGGAGATAAGGCTTATCTCCATTTATTTAGTGGGTCCAGAAGGGCTGGATGGAATTGCCTTGAAGCGACTCAGCTTCCTTTTCCATGAGATGCTTATGGGCAATAGAACTGTGCATGTAAGAAATGTTTTGGTTTGCTGGCATGTTACAGAGAATCAAATAAATCATTTTGGGTCAAACAACAATTTTTTCAATATTTTCAGCAAAATTGAAAAAAATCATTTCAGGTTGAGCAAATCATTGTGTTTTAACAAAACAAACATTTCATTTCAATTTTGACCATTTTAAAATGTTTTGATTTGTTTTTTAGAAAATGAAAGAAAATGTAAACAAAAAGTCATTTTGATTTTTCAGCTGCAAATGTTTTGAGTTCCTTGGGTTTTTTTCCAACCAAAGTAATTTGGCAAATCCTACAGGAATTTGCGAGACATTTCAGTGTTGCAAAATCTGCATTTGTTTCTGGAAAAGGTTTTGGAGGAAAAATTTCACCCAGCTCTAATGAGCAATTGCTCATTTGCCCTGAGAACTCCTTTTTCACTGAGAGTAGCTCAGAGTTCTACTCTGTCATTCCACCTGTTCAGTGTGGATAACAGCCCAGGAGGTGGATTAAGGAGACATGGGATGCAGTAGGAGCTCCGTGTCTTACATCTGTCCCAGTTGGTGCAGTGTAATGAATGACCCAGTGTTACTGGAGATTGGGGCTTGGATGAGATGAAGGCAGCTGGTGCTCAATTCAAATGAGTTGATGTTGGTGCGCTAAGGGAACCAAGTGGAAGTACTGGTGAGAATTATCTCAACTCCCCCGATCAAGACTATCAGTAGAACCACGGGTTTGTAAATTAGCGGTCATGGCTGGACCTGAGATAGATGCTGCATGTGGACTTTACGACGCTTATTCAGGCCTTTGTCACCTAAGACTAAATTAATATCATGCTCTTCTTGGGGCTACATTGTAAAACCTTTTGAACATGAAGCTGAAAATGTGGTTGCCTGCTTGATGATTGGAGCATCAAACGAGGAGCACAGAACTCTCATGCTGTTCCATGACATACACTGGCTGCTTGTGCTGTTGCTCAAAGTTTTGACCTGTGGTAAGATGCCCTAACTGGTTTGAGACTGGGATCCTGAGCGATGACCTCTCTGCTGATGCCATATTATTGCAGTTGTGAGTGGTGGAGCTGCTCAAGCTACGTCTCCTTAGACCTGAACAAAAGCCAAGGCATTCTCCATGAAGGTCCCGCTACACTGGAAGTCCTTCCTTCCTTCCTTCCTCTATGAGAGTCTAAATTTGTTAACCTTATGGCCATGCTGAAAGGGATTTGAGGAGGCTGAAGGATGGAGGAGCAGATTGAGAGAGAGTGCGCAGTGGGCAATAGCCAATTATTTTTGCTAGGTTAAACAGACCAGTTTATTATATCAGGCCTAGTATGTTGTTTATGTGAGTTTTCCCACTTTTTAAGGGTTCCCAGATCATACCAAGGGTGCCAGCAGTTAGTAATGATATTTTATAAATCCAATTAAATAAATACATTTCACCATAACATACTCTACAAATACAACTAAAGAAGCTGTCATTTAATAACTGGAACACAAAGTCATCCACCTTCTTTCCCCTCTGAAAATTCACACTCAGGGGGATCAGTTGCCAAAGGTTCACTCATAATTCCTTTGCTATCCACTTTAATTTAACTCAGAGCCCAGTGTGGTCTACTGAGAGCTGGCATAGGGAAGTCCCAATTTCTAATCCCAGCTCTGACAAGAACTCCCTGGGCAATCTGGAGCAAGCCATTTTCTTTCTATGGCTCAGCTTCCCCATTTGTAAAACTGAACTACAAATACTTACCTACTTCACTAAGCTGTTCTGAAGATCGATTAAGTAGGTGATGTTTGCAAAACCAGAATCTGATGACTTCGGCAATAGCCTACTGAAGAAACAAATATTGTTAGGGGTGATGTATAGAAGCAGGAAGGAATCCGGTTTATTTTTGTGCTGCCTCAGTGTATTATGGTGTTGCTATTGTTTATTATTATTATTATTTATTCATTTTGTTAGAAGCACTAAGAGTTGCTTCAAATATGTGCCTCTTATACATTTAAATAAATACGTATGTGTAAAGCACTAGTCATTCCCACCTCATGGTGCCAAATCTTTTGAAATGATAAACGTATTTTCACTTTAGACACAAATTTATCAGGTCTTTTAAACAAGCTTGCTGCTTTCTACGCCATTTCTAACACAGTGGCTCAATGGCCTTTTACTGCATGTCTTGGAAGCCATTCACACAGCAATCCAACACGAACATTGTAAACTGACAGGATGCTTTCAGATGATCAGCGATCCTTGGGCTAGAGAGAAAAAGTAACATGTGCACACAGACTCGCTATGTTGTGGTGGCATTTGCTCAGCAAAGATGCTGTTCCTGGTACAAATTAAGATTTCTCCATTCCCAGATGCTCTGTCGGCCCTGTTGCGACACCTCTTACCTAGTTTCAAACTGACCTTGTGCCTGGATTGAGAATGTTCACGAGTTTTTTAGTCATGCATAAGAAGGAAAAAGAAACAAACATCTGGTTAGCAGAGCTGCCAAGTGAACATTCTTTCATTGTTTTGCAACCTTTCAATCCCTTTGTTTTCTGCCTGAAATTCTATTTGATAAATGTACGAAGAGCAATAGGGCCCTGATTAGAAGGAATGCTGGGCCTGATTCACTCTGGCACTACACTGGGATAACTCTATTGAAATCCATGGAGTCACTCTGGGATAAGCTTGCCTTACTCCTTACCTTTAAACTTCTGGCCGTAAGGACTTTGCGTTCTGAGCAACTACAAGCTGAAGAAAACACTGCGACACTGAATAGGGCCAGGAATGGACAGTAAAGACCTAAAAGGAAAGTATATGTCTCCTGTCCCTCTTGCACTTGACCATTTAGAAATACTTCTTAGCTCCCGTTGGTGGAGCCTTGCTTAGGGTGTGCCAGTGTTCAGAACAGAGCATCAATAAAGTTATTTTTTTTCAATTAAAAACCACTCGATTTATTGAAAAAGCCCACTAGATTTATTGAAACTGGGAAGCGTGGCATTTGGCAGAAGATGCACTTGAACACCATTACAGTGCAGTAACATGGCTAGGGCCCCATCCTGTTCCCATTGAAGTTAGTGGCAGAACTCCCATTTTTCCTCAGTGGAAGTTGGATTAAGCCCCTATGCATAAATACAGTGGGTCTGATTCTAAATGGTCAAATGCAAGAGGGACAGGAGACATATACTTTCCTTCTAGGTCTTTAGTGTCCATTCCTGGCCCTATTAAGTGTGGCAGTGTTTTCTTCAGCTTGTAGTTGCTCAGAACACAAAGTCCTTATGGCCAGAAGTTTAAAGATATTTTGGCACCTAACTCTCATTGATTTAATTAATATTAGGCACATACATACTTAACCCCCCCCCCCCGCCCCCAGGTCTTAAATACAATTGTGAGAAGCAACTTGGATAATGTTATGGAAGAGCAGCACTGCCCTTGGCGTGTTGGTTTAGATACTTGCACAATGGGATTTCTTAATTAGCTTTTGCATTGGTAGCTGCTTAGAAAGCAAGATTTTGACCCTTTACAAAAGTTTGAACCTCCTTCCTATGTACGTGAGAGTGAACCTGTAGTTCGGAGAGTCAGAGACTAACCGTGTTAACCTGAGCCAGGCGTGCTGCAGACTGGCCTTGTGCAACTCCCATCTGTCCTGAGAAGCAGAGCCCTGCTGGTGCAGCCCTGGGCCTAGCTTGCCTGAAGATGGCTCATCGCTGTCACTGGTGCCAAACCTATGGGGTGGTTTCACGAATCACATCCACAGGGACAGGAAACCAGGGCCACAATCACTTTCATAGCTGCAATCCCATGTGGGACATTTTAGGCATATTGTTCAGCCAATTTGCATGTTTGCCACAAAAAAAGGTGCAGGTAGCCATACGTTTCCATTAAAACAAAGCATCGTGGGCTTAACTAGCTACACTGGTGGGATGAAACTCTTCCTCTCTGCAAACAAAGTCTCCATGTGTCCTGGGATGCCTGCTTCCCCCAGTTAATAACATACTAGAAAGAGGGAAGCAGAGGCTGGAAGACCAAGAACACTGGGTCATGGGAGGAAGGGGCTAGCAGGCCAGCAGGGTGTGTATGTGGGGTTGTGTCTGGGGGCAGAAGCATGGGAAGGCAGGGCAGGGGTGAAAGTAAGTGTAGGGACTTACCGGTATGGGGCTGGGCTGGGGCCGGCTCTGGCCCCCGGAAGGGGTGGGGCTGGGAGGTCAGAGCCAGCACTGTACTGGTAAGTGCCTCCTCCCACTCTCCCTCTCCCCGCCCTCCCCCACACCAGGGTAGAAGCAGCAGCCGGGGGCTCCGGCAGCGGTTTAAAGGGCCCGGGGCGGTGGCAGAGCCCTGGGCCCTTTAAATAGCTGCTGGAGCCCCACTGCCGCTTCCCCAGGGCTCCAGCAGCAGGGCTCCGGGGCCATGGCTCTGGTCACCACTACTGCCCTGGGCCCTTTAAATCACCGCCCCAGCCCCACTGCCACTACCCCAGGGCTCCAGCAGCAACTTACGCCAGCTGCCCCAGCCCCACTGCCACTACCCTTTAAATTGCGCCTGGGGAAGCCGCTCTGCCCTGGTATGGTGCACTGGCTCTGAGGCAGGGGTGGGGAGGGGCTCAGATGGCTAGAGTGGTGGATATGGCGGATTGGGGAAATGAGGCCAGGGAGCAGGAAGCTGCCAGTTCCCCGATGTCTGTTCCCATTGGGGGAGGAGGGAGGAAGAAGGCACACACTATACATGTGCAACACGGGATTGAGGGGGGCTGCAGCAGCTCCTCTCCCTCCAAACTGGCCCCTTCAAAGGCCAACCCCATTCACTTCAGTGCCCCACTCGCTCTCGGGGCATGTGCGAGACCCCGGCTGCTATGCGTGAGGTTGTGACATGAAGGGAACGTTTATGTGTGAGTTACATGAGGTGTGACACTAGGCATTGGAGTGAGTGGGGCTGGGGCCATAGGCCAGGTCACAGTGCATGGAGCGGGGAGCCAGGCCCTGTGGCACAGGAGTCACCCCTGCGGGATGAGTGCAAGGCAGGCTTGCTCTGCAGCCCTGCCCCAGGCCCTGTCCCCCAGACCTCCCGCCCACTGAGGGCAGGATCTGATGACCCCCCACCAAGATTTCAACCATCCTGAGAGCAGGACCCAACCTCCTCAGGACTTCTCATGCCTCCATTGGCACAACCTGACCCCCCTAAGGGTCAGTGGGGAGTCCCTGGGACTAATAAGAGGGTTAGGATTCAGTGGGGAAGGGAAAATATTTAAGGGGATAGGGGAGGGGTTTCTGGAGCTAATGGAGGTATCTAGGGAGCGTAAACCCCTCCCGGGGTGTCACCGTTCCAACGTCTCTTGGTCAACACCCACCTGGGCTCTCTGCTGCCTACCCCCAGGATCCTCTAATGGGCAGCAGTCTCTCTCAGTGCTCAGGGGTGAGGCACCGGAAATGAACTCAAAACAATAGTCCCACTTCAGGCCTTCCTTCCCTCCGGGAGGCTCTGGCTGCCAGCAGCCCAACTCGCCGGAGAGCAGAGATCTGATTTCCTTCCACGCCAGCCCCCATCTGAGCTGGGTTCAGCCCTTTAACTCCTCCCACCAGGCTTGATGCTTGCTGCAGATGTAACCCTTCTGCCCTTCAGAGTTGGCAGCAACAAGGACCGGGTTTAGTATCTAGGGGTTCCGTTCCAATAACACAATGCAAAACCGGCTTGAGCTCCCGCCCAGTGACCTGGGACAACCACATACCACCTTTCTGGGCATATCTAAGAGGCAATACTTCCCTTCTTGCAAGCCCAGAGTCTGATTGTAGCAAAAGCCTTTTAATAACAGAAAGAAACTATGTGGCATTATGTTGGGGAAACACCACAAACAGGATTCATAAAACAAACCATGAACCAGAAGACCCACCCGCCCAAGCAGATTGGGCTGTGTCCTCTCCCTTTGGTTCTTGAGTCCAGCGACCCCAAGTGTCACCCAAAGTCCCAAAAGTCCAACAACCCAAAAGTCTCTGCCCCTGGTCAGTGCAGTCCCTGAGTTCAAAAGTTCATCTGCAGAGTTTTACCCCCCCCAATCGGTGTGAAAATGCAGGGGAGGGAGGAAAAGGTAAAGAGGCACCTTACATGCTCCAATGGCTAACTGCCCCGCTTCTGCGTGGGGTTCTGTTGCAGACACGCCTCTCCACCAGCTGCTCCTCTCCAGTAGCCGCTCACCAATATATCTTCAGGCTCACCCTGCTACTTAACACAGTACTCAGTGATCTCAACTTTTTAGTGATTTCAGCTCATAGTAGGGGAGCCTCTGTGCTAGTGCCCCATTGGCCCAAAATGAATTCAGCTCTGCAAATCAAAATTAGCTCTGCTATTACACAGCAAAAGGGGAGGGGGGGGGGAAGTGGTGGTGGTTTGTAATTGGCACTTAGGGCCCTCCAAAGGGGCACAAAGTACAAATGCCTGTCTCTAACCTCTCTTCATTCACTGGGTTTTGGAACTCATGTCCCTTGCCTAGCGAGTGCTGCTTAGTTGATGGTGAGTCCTTCCATCATAACAAAAGACCAAGTACAGTTCCACTGTCCTTGATTCACATAATCAGGATAATAACAGTTTAGTCTTCCTGCCCCAATAACAGAGAAACTGGGGATCCCACAGTAGCCAGAGTGACCATTTGGGCTGCTGTGGGCTCATGCTAGGCAGGGTGGGTGTGCCTATGCAAACAAGATCAGCCCCTGAAGTTCTTTTCTACAACTTGCCACAATTCACCACCAGATGTCAGGGTAGAGCTCATCCTGACTCTGCTTACACGGATATAGTGGAGTAGGGCTGATTGAGCCCACAGCACCTTCTTGGCCCATGGTAAAAGCACAAGCCCTCACCAAGATGCTTTGCTCTCTTCCCCTCCATGTCAAACATCATTTGCAATGAGGAGGGACATGACATCACTATTTTCACCAGGCGGGGGGGGGAGGAGGCAGAGTTGCCTTGAACCTTGGGGGTTCTTTCTACTCCCTATGAGAAAGGTAGCCACAGCCACTCCCTTCCCTGGACCTTTTAGGGCACAGGAGCAGGTAAGCAGGGAGTCGCTCTGGCTGCCAAGGTCCAGGGACGACAAAATGCTGTGCCATTTGGCTTTTTATTTTCTCTCTGCGCTTGGCTTGACTGCTTGGGGTGGAGGGGAAGGGTGCCAAGAAAACATTTTTGGGCCTTGCCAGCAAAATGGCTAGGGCCGCTCCTGTCTCTTCCTTCTCATACTGCCCCAGTCTGAAACCTCCTGTTGGTTCCCCAAGAAAGGAACAGCAGCAGCTCTGAATGGCTGCCTTTTTCATTATCCCACCTCCTGTATAAGAACAGCCAATCAGGCAGGGATTTCCCCAGATGCTAGAATGAAGACCCATTTAAGGGTCAGAAACCCCATAGTCTATGGGGAAATGCTCTAGGGTTGGCAGGTCTGTATACACTCTAGAGGCCCCACTCCTATCAGCAGTTGTGTTTTCTGGAACATGTTCATCCCTGGAAATCATTCTGCTCAACTTAACTGGAGAAGACAAACCTGCAAAAGCTGGTGGGGAAAAATTAGTTGAAAACCCATTTTTGTCAAACTAAATTTTTTTTGCAAAAAGTGACTTCTTGCCTCAGAATTTTGTTATTTTTTGTTGAAAAAAGAAATGCCTAAAAACAAACATTTTGATTCAGAAATGCCATTGTGGTGTTGAGAATGGTAGTTTGGTTACCACCTCCCTTCACTAAGAAGGGAGACTGTAATGCATCATGGGAACTGTACTTCAGGTACCTGAAGCAGTATTTCCAAATTGGTTTTCAACTGAAATATGTCACTATTTAGCCATCAAATGGTGCTGTATGTAAAATAACTCAGAGCATGGAAAGATCTTAAAGTGAACACATCTGGTATATATCTGTCTCAAAAGGAAACTCTGTCACCAGTCCATATCTAGTACAGGAGCATGACATGGTGTCAGAAGTAAACTAGTCCCAGAGGAGAACAAACAGAAGGAACAAAGCAACACAGGTTGCAGGATCTCATCAACATGCCACTCTTCAATGCCCCAGAGAACTTCAGCTTTGACGAACCTTTACAATGGACAGACTGGAAGCACTATTTTGCAAGATTTTGTATTGCTGCAAAGCTCCACCAGGAAACTTGAGATAATCAGGTATCTTCTTTAATTTATGCTATGACAAAGCAGGCAAAGCATATCTGTAGATCTGGTGACTTTACTGAAGACACTAACAAAGATGACTATGAAAGGTCTCTGACTATGTACGATGTATACTTTGTACCTCAGAGAAAGGTGGGTTTATGAAAGAGCATGTTTTCACCAGAGAATTCAAGAACCAGGGGGAAATGTTGTAAGCTTTATAAGAGCTTGTCATGCATTGGCTGAAAACTGATTTTGGAACTGCAAAACATGAAAATTTCAGAGACAGGCTGGTTATTGGGTTAACAGATAAAAATCTTTCACAGCAGCTACAAAGAAGTCAGACTTAACCCTAGCCACAGCTATACAGACATCAAATCAGTCTGAATTAGTCAAATAGCATAACAAAAGAAAGAAGCAATTTTGAAAAAAACAGAAAGTAGCTTAGAAGCTGGAAATAGACACAAGTGCTAAAATGTATTATCGTAAAACTTCTAAGGTAAGGAAAGAGAATTCCTAGGCTAAGATGGTTTAATTCCAGCCTATGTGCAGAAGGTGTGGAAAAAGTCAAATCCTAAGAGATGATGCATGTCCAGCCAGAGGCACAAGGTGTAATACATGCACAAAATATGGATATTTTGCAGCTGTTTGCCATACCAAAGCAGTCAGGAAGTTGACTCATATTACAGACAATCTAGAGACATTGTTTCTGGGATGATCACTTGTGACAACACAGAACCTTCCAGGAGAGTGAAAATGAATATTCACAGTAAGACTGTTGACTTCAAAATTGACTCAGGAGCTGATGTCAGTCATATCAGAAGAGACTTACAGTCACCTTCAACCCTCCCAGAGCTGAAATCACCTGATACAGCTCTGACTAGCCCCGGAGGTATTCTGAGCTGCATGGGTCAGTTCACCACAGAAACTATTTAAAAAGACAAACCTTTGAATTCAGAGTGTGTGATATCAAAGGACCAGAGACCAACCATCTTCTCAGTCTGGTAGCCATGATGAATCTAGTGAGAAAGGTGGAAGAACTCAATGGAGTATTTGATTTGTTGGACTTTTGAAAGATGATCTAGTACAAATCAACTCAAAAGGCAATGCTGAACCATGCAGCGTACAAACACCCCTACCAGACAGACCTTGGAAGAGACTATCTGCAGATTTATGCCAATTCAGAGGATGTTGTTACCCGGTCATAGTAGACTATTTTTCCAGGTATATATAAATAATGTACTTGAAATACATAACATGTCAGAATGTTATCAAGAAACTGAAGTGCACTTTTGCTCATTTTGCTATTCCAGAACAGCTAGTGACAGACAGACCACAATTCATTGCAGCAGAATTTAAGTCATTCTGAACTAAATATGATTTTGATTACTAGCAGCCCACACTACCCACAAGTGAATGTAGAGGCTGAAAAAGCTGTATGGGCAGCCAAGAAAATCCTACAGGAAAATCCATTCCTTGCTCTTCTGAGTTATAGATCAACACCGATAGCAACTACTGGATATAATCCAGCATAACTCCTGATGGACTACTATTCCAACTTCACAAAAGAATCTATCTCCAAAGTGGTCAGATATGATGAGTGTAGCCAAATCGGATAAAAAGGCAAAAAGAACCTTTTACAACACATGACACTCAGAGAACTGCCAGGTCTAGAACCTGCTGACTATGTTCATATCAAATTGGATGGAGAAGCATGGAGAACTCCAGCTGTTGTACTGAAAAAGAATTCAGTACCCAGATAATATGTGATTGAGACTGACAGTTCAACAGAAACTGTCAACCTCTACAGTTTTTTTCCCTCAGAAAGAACAATCGAAAGAGCAAACTCTATGGATGGTGCAGAAGAAGAAGAAGACTCAAGGATTCTAGACAGTCCTTGTGTAACCCTATGCCTAATAGAGAGATATCTCTTTAAGAGATCCATTGTGGGGGGCGGGGAGGGGAAGTAGTGAATTGTGTCTGGGTCATTTTGCTAGGCAGATTTAGCACTCCACATCCAGACGCTTCTGGATTTTTGATGTGGTAGGTTTGGGTCTGATCCAATAGGTTCCCTGTTGCTGGGGTCAAACTCCATAAGGCAAGCAGTCAGGGCTGCTGCTTTACAAAGGGCCATGTGCTCTGTATGAGTTGGGAGAAGCTGAGCCCAGGGACAACAGCCTGCTTTCTGCTCCTAACTCTGAAGCACTTTGCAGCAGGTTAGTGATACTGTTAATCCTCCAGCAGGGAAGCATGGGCAATGTTAATTGTAGCAAGGGGAAATTGGGGGAAAATAATTTATTCTATTTTAATTGTATCATTGGAATGTTGTTTGACTATAGCTAAACCGTTTTAATTAAATTGTCTCAACTAGTCTGAGTCACCAACTTTTTTTTTAAATATAGTAATGGGAAAAGAGTGATTTAGATTTTGCTATTCTCAATTTTGTATTTTCTTGTAACAAGTTTTTTTTTAACCTGTACACGTAACTGAGTGGTTGGTTAATCCGTTAGCTGACTGGCTAGCAGTGATTTCAGCAGAGGAAGAGTCTGCATGGATTGCAATTTAAGATTCCTACAAGCAAGTGGAGGGAAGATGCTGTTTTAGACTCAGCAGACTGTCTAGATTTGGTGATCAAAGACTTTGAGACTCAGGGTACGTCTACACTACAGAATTAGGTTGAAATTATAGAAGTCGATATTTTAAAACCCGATTTTATGGAATCGATTGTGTGTCCCCACTAAAGAGCATTAAGACCATGAGGTCAACGGACTGTGTCCACAGTATCGGGGCTAGCGTCGACTTTCGGAGCATTGCATTGTGGGTAGCTATCCCACAGTTCCCGCAGTCTCTGCCGCCCATTGGAATTCTGGGTTGCGATCCCAAAGCCTGATGGGGCAGAAAACATTGTCGCTGGTGGTTCTGGGTACATGTCATCAAGCCATCAGACGTCCCTCCCTCCCTCCGTGAAAGCAATCTTTTTCGCGCCTTTTTTCCGGGGTTTCCGGGTTTGCTACGGAAGCCTGCTCAGCTCACAATTATCGTACATCTCCAGCGTACGCCTGGACATTAGGTCTAGTGGGGATTCAGTCGCACTGTAATACAGGCAGAGGGATAGCTCAGCACTCTGAGCATTGGCCTACTAAACCTAGGGCTGCGAGTTCAATCCTTGAGGGGGCTATTCTGCCTGAGGCTGGTAGTCGTGGGACTACACAGCATAAGCTCTTTTCCTTCTAGCAACATATGGTGCAATATGCCATAAATGATCGTAGTTGCGGGACTACACAGCCTTCTAGCTGCAGATTGTGCAATAGGCTTTAAATTCATTGTCCCCTGTGTGCTCCTGGCTGGCTGATGGTGTGGCTGGCCGGGGGTGCTTGGACATAAATAGGAGTGACCAGAGTGACTCTGGTCATTCTATTTTTTACGTTTTGTTTAAGGGAGATTCAGTACTGCCTGGAACACGGGCAGAGGGATAGCTCAGCGGTCAGTGGTTTCCGTGTTTCCTATGGCAAGCATGGAGCCAGCGTACGCCTGGATATTAGGTCTATTGGGGATTCAGTCGCACTATAATACAGGCCAGAGGAATAGGTCAGCGGTCTGAGCGTTGGCTAGCTAAACCCAGGGTTGCGAGTTCAATCCTTGAGGGGGCCAGGAGATGATGATGGATATCAAGCCTATTGAACCATCTGCAGCTAGAAGGGCAGGTGCCTAACCCTTGCTCCCCCATCCCTCTGAGAAAGCAGCAGAGAGGGAACCCAAAATCCTTTTGTGCCTTTTTTCATGCGGGCGCCATATTGCTGACACCATTGTTATCCACCCGCCGCTTCTGCTCCCACTCTGCTGTCCTGCAGACACCATACCAGGGAAAGCATGGAGCCCGATCAGATCACCGCGGCTGTTACCGCCATTATGAACACCACGTGCATTGTCCAGGAGTATATGGAGAACCAGGAGCTGCTACAGCTACAGCAGGCGAGGAGGTGACAGCAGCACCCTGAGGACAGTGATGAGGACATGGACACAGACCTCTCTCAAAAAAGGCCCCCCCGCAAGGTGGACATCATGGTGGTAATGGGGCTTGTTGATACAGTGGAACGCCGATTCTGGGCCCGGGGAAACAAGCACAGAGTGGTGGGACCACATAGTGCTGCTGGTCTGGGATGAATCCCAGTGGCTGCGAAACTTTCGCATGCGTAAGGGCACTTTCATGGAACTTTGTGATTTGCTTTCCCCTGCCCTGAAGCGCCAGAACACCAAGATGAGAGCAGCCTTCACAGTAGAGAAGTGACTGGCCATAGCTCTGTGGAAGCTTGCAACGCCAGACAGCTACCGGTCAGTCGCGAATCAATTCTGAGTGGGAAAATCTACAGTGGGTGCTGTTGTGATGCAAGTAGCCAAGGCGATCACCGAGCTGCTGGTACCAAGGGTTGTGAATCTGGGAAATGTGCAGCTCATACTAGATGGCTTTGCAGCAACGGGGTTCCCGAACTGTGGTGGGGCGATAGACGGAACCCATATCCCTATCTTGGCACCGGACCACCAAGCCAGTGAGTACATAAACCGAAAGGGTTACTTTTCAATAGTGCTGCAAGCACTGGTGGATCATAAGGGACGTTTCACCAACATCAACGTGGGATGGCCGGGAAAGGTACATGACGCTCGCATCTTCAGGAACTCTGGTCTGTTTCAGCTGCTGCAGCAAGGGACTTTCTTTCCAGACCAGAAAATAACCGTTGGGGATGTTGAGATGCCTATAGTTATCCTTGGGGACCCAGCCTACCCCTTAATGCCATGGCTCATGAAGCCATACACAGGTAGCCTGGACAGTAGTCGGGACCTTTTCAACTATAGGCTGAGCAAGTGCAGAATGGTGGTGGAATGTGCATTTGGGCGTTTAAAAGCTCGCTGGCGCAGTTTCTTGACTAGATTAGATCTCAGCGAAACCAATATTCCCATTATTATTACTGCTTGCTGTGCGCTCCACAATATCTGTGAGAGTAAGGGGGAGACGTTTATGGCGGGGTGGGAGGTTGAGGCAAATCACCTGGCCACTGGTTATGCGCAGCCAGACACCAGGGCTATTACAAGAGTACAGCAGGGTGCGTTGCGCATCAGGGAAGCTTTGAAAACCAGTTTCATGAATGGCCAGGATGCTGTGTGAAAGTTCTGTTTTTCCCCATTAATGAAAAGCCCCGCCTCTTCATTCACTCTACTTCCCTTTAACCAAACCGCCCTGCCCTCCCCGCCCTCGGTCACCGCTTGCAGAGGCAATAAAGTCATTGTTGCTTAAAAATCAGGCATTCTTTATTAATTCGTAAAACAAAGAGGGGGAACTATGGGGGTAACTGCCACGGTCACCCGAGATGGGTGGAGGAGGAAGGGAAGCACCAGGATGGGTGGTGGAGGAAGGAAAGCACCAGGATGGGTGGTGGAGGAGGGGATGAGGGAAGGACAAGGACACACAGCACTTTAAAACTTATTGAATGCCAGCCTTTTGTTGCTTGGACTGTTCTCTTGGCTTGAGTGGTTGGGTGCACGGAGGCCGCCCAAACGCGTTCTTGGACGTCTCGGGGATGAGGTTATGGGACTCGGGAAGGAGGGCTGTTGGTTACACAGGGGCTGTAGCGGCGGTCTGGGCGCAGGCGGCCTTTCCTGAACCATACGCCTTTCCTCAGCCATAAGCCGGAGGATTTCCATTGGATCCTCCAGTAGCCTCAGAATTGCATCTTGCCTTCTCTCTGCATGCTGACGCCACCTACTCTCTTCATCCCGCCGCTGTCTCTCTTCATCCTGCCAGTCATTGTCTTCAGCACGCCACCTGTCCGCACGATCAAATTCTGCCTTCCTGGACTCCGACAGTGTCTGCCTCCATGCATTCTGCTGGGCAGTTTCAGTGTGGGAGGATTGCATGAGCTCTGAGAACATATCGTCTCGATTCCTTTTTTTTTTTACTTCTAATCTTCGCTAGCCTCTGGGACGGTGATGAAAGGGGTGGCGTTGAAACATTTGCAGCTGCGGGAGGAAACAAACGGGAGAGGAGTAGTTTAAAAGACACATATTAGAGAACAATGCTCCAAACATTACATAGCACATGTGCATTTGGTCCAAGGTTGCACTTTGCCTGTTATATTGAGGGTCTGCCGGTTTGGTGTGAGAGATCACACATGCAGGTCCGGCGGGCAACAGAATTCGGCTTGCAGGCAGCCATGGTAAGCCACAGTCTATAGGCTGTGGGAATGGTTTCAAACAGCAACACCCTCATTTCTCATAACAAACAGCCTTTGGGCTGGCAATTTATAAAGGGTTGGCAATTGAAAAGGGAGGGGTGGCGGTTTTTGGGTTAACGTGCAGCGCGAACCTAATCGACACCCTCCCCCCACACACACACACACATCCAAGATGTTCGCTGTTCCCCCTCCCCCCACCGCGTCGGTCACAGCGGGGAAGATTTCCGTTCAGCCACAGGCAAACAGCCCAGCAGGGACGGACCCCTCTGAATACCCCCTTAATAAAATCCCCCTATTTCAAACAGGTGACCATGAATGATATCACTCTTGTGGGGATAACACAGACAGATAAAGAACGGATGTTGCTTGAATGCCAGCAAACACCGGGACCATACGCCGCCATGCTTTGCAATGCCATGATTCCAGACTACGTGCTACTGGCCTGGCATGGTAGAGTGTGTTACCACGGAGCACAGGATAAGGCTGCCCTCCCCAAAAACCTTTTGCACAGGCTTTGGGAGTACATCCAGGAGAGCTTTCTGGAGATGTCCCCGGAGGATTTCTGCTCCATCCCCGAACATGTTAACAGACTTTTCCAGTAGCTGTAGCTGTACTGGCCACGAATTAATCATTATACACGCTTGTTTATAAAACATGTATTACTTTCACAGAGGTCCCTCCTCCGGCATCAAGCACGCCTTGGGTGGGTTCGTAGGGTACTGGCTCCAGGGTGACAAAAAGTTCCTGGCTGTGGGGAAAAAGGGCTCCTCCGCTTCCTTACTGTGTCTGTACGCTATTTTGAGCATGATTATCATCATCTTCCTCTTCCCGAAAATGCTCCTCGGTGGTTTCTGATGATCCACATACGGAGTCATACCACATGGGTGGGTCAGTGCTGGCTGCACCCCCTAGAATGGCATGCAGCTCATCAGAGAAGCGGCATGTCTGGGGCTCTGACCCAGAGCGGCTGTTTGCATCTCTGGTTTTTTGGTAGGCTTGCCTGAGCGCCTTAATTTTAACGCGGCACTGTTGCGCGTCCCTGTTGTAGCCTCTGTCCTGCATGCCCTTGGAGACTTTGGCATATGTATTGGCATTTTGCCTTTTGGACCGTAGTTCTGCTAGCACAGTTTCATCTCCCCTTACAACGATCATATCGCGTACCTCATGCTCGGTCCATGCTGGAGCTCGTCTTCGGTTCTGGGACTCCATCATGGTCACCTCTGCTGATGAGATCTGCACTCACCTGTAGCTCATCACGCTGGCCAAACAGGAAATGAAATTCAAAAGTTTGCGGGGCTTTTCCTGTGTACCTGGGCAGAGCATTCGAGCTCAGACTGCTGTCCAGAGCGGTCAAATGTTGCACTGTGGGATAGATCCAGGAGGCCAATACCGTCGAATTGCGTCCTCACTAAGCCTAGATCGATTCGGCAATATCGCTTTAAGCGCTAATCCCCTCGTTGGGGGTGGAGTGGCGAGATTGATTTTAAGAGCCTTAGAAGTCGATGTTAAGGGCTTCGTCGTGTGGACGGGTGCACGGATCAATCGATATAATGCTAATAAATGTGACCGAAACTCGTAGTGTAGACCAAGGCTCAGATGAACTCAACCTAAGCTTTCGGGAACTCTGAGTTCCTTCTCACTGTGTTTCTGTGAGGACTGACCTGTTTAGATTTAATTTGTTTTCTTTATTTATGTTTCTGTGTATCTGTATAATGTAAGTGGATTATAAAATAGTAAACAAATGTTGTAAACATTAAGTTGTTATTATTTTGTTTCTTTATCATAAGATTTTAGAAAGTTGGTAATTAGATTCATTTCTTTAGTTCCTTTTGGGACTTGAATGTGGGGAGGTTGACCCTGTGCAATCCTTGGTGAGAATCCTTAGAGACAGAATTCTGGATCTCCAGCTACTTTTCTATGGGAGTTGAGGTTTTTTAGGCACTGGAGAAGGGCAATGAAATGAACTCTAACCCCACAAATGTTACACTTTCAACTAATAGATAGCCAGATGAGCAAATTGTAATGCGTTCAGATCGTGTAATTAGAAAACCAGTACAATTCAGAGACACTTAGACTGATAAGAACATAAGAACATAAGAATGGCCCTACTGGGTCAGACCAAGAGTCCATCTAGCCCAGTATCCTGTCTTCCAACAGTGGCCAGTGCCAGGTGCCCCAGAGAGAATGAACAGAACAGGTAATCATCAAATGATCCATCCCCTGACCAGTAGCGTAGGCAGGTCCGGAGCACAGGGGGAGCAGCACTATAAAAAGGCGCCTTCCCAGACTCCCCCTGTACTCACCCGGTGGCGCCTTCGGCGGTGCTCCGGGTCTTCGGCGGCACTTCGGCGGTGGGTCCTCACTCGCTCCGGGTCTTTGGTGGTACCCGCTGCCGAAATGCCACCGAAGACCCGGAGCGCCGCCAGGTGAGTGCAAGAAGCGATGCTTAAAAAGAAGCTCTTCTAAAAAAAGGCGCCGCTTCCTTTTTAAGGCGCCGCTTCTGCTCACAGGGGGAGTAGCCACTCCCCCTGCTCACCCCCGGCTACGCTACTGCCCCTGTCACTCATTCCCAGCTTATGGCAAACAGAGGCTAGGGACACCATTCCTGCCCATCCTGGCTAATAGCCATTGACGGACCTAACCTCCATGAATTTATCTAGTTCTTTTTTGCACCCTGTCATGGTCTTGGCTTTCACAACATCCTCTGGCAAGGAGTTCCACAGGTTGACTGTGTTGTGTGAAGAAATACTTCTTTTGATATGAACTTTTGAACTTCAAAAAGAGCATGATAGTGTAAATAAGGTAAATGGTAGAAATGTAGAACTAAAAGGGGGAGATGTAATGGAATGCCAAACTGTATTATACTGTTCAGCCACTAGGAAGTGCTTTGTGTAAAATACCTTATTTAAGCTACCCTCAGCCACATTTGACAGAACATTAAGGATCTCATTGTGAACACATCGGGTCGGTGCCTCACTCAAAAGGAAGCTCTGTAGGCCAGCAAATATCTGGTATAGGAGCATGACAGGGTTTTTTTAGTTTGTGTTTGTTTTGCCAAAAAGTCAGAATTGTTTGTCTGGAGGGGCCTTTCCAACTAGCTCTGCCCAGGGGTTTGTCAGAGGGAGCAGATGCCTCTGGGTGTAGCTGTGCTCTGGCACCTCCTGCAGTGCCAGCTCATCCTCTCTCCATGCTGCTTCTACCATAACAGCACAGGATGGGAAGAAAGAGGTGCGACTGCGGGTGACTCCTGGGATCAGAAATTTGGGATTCCCAACCCCCACACACACACTATTTATACACGAAAAAGCAAATAATTCACAGATACTGCACCAACGTCTTCAGCATTCCTCAGAGTGCCTGTTCCTGCCAGCTGCCATGATGCTGTGTTTAACGGTTATATTGTGCTTTCTTCAGATTTAGTTGACAGCAGCTGCCAAAATTGAATTCTAAACACCATTGCAATGGCGAATACTTGTACTTCTCCCTGGGTAACAGTTTGTGCAAAGTATCCAATGAGCTAATTTACATATTTTCAACTAATCTGCATATCATCATACACTTTAAGAAAAGGTTACTCACCTTTGTAACCGGTGTTCTTCGAGATGTGTTGCTTTTATCTATTCCAGTTAGGTGTGCGCGCGCGCGCGTGCACGGACATCGGAAACTTTTTCCCTAGCAGCTACCCGTTGGGCCGGCTGGGGAGCCCCCTGGAGTGGCACCGATATGGTGCCCTATATAGTCCTCTGCCGGCCCGACCCCCCTCCAGTTCCTTCTTGCCGGCTACTCCGACAGTGGGGAAGGAGGGTGGGTGTGGAATAGATATGAGCAACACATCTCGAAGAACACCAGTTACAAAGGTGAGTAACCTTTTCTTCTTCTTCGAGTGGTTGCTCATATCTATTCCAGTTAGGTGAATCCCAAGCCTTACCTTGGAGGCGGGTTCGGAGTTACGGTAAAGCAGCTTGAAGGATAGCCCTACCGAAGGCAGCATCATCACGGGAGTGACGGGTGATGGCGTAGTGCGACATAAAGGTGTGCACCGATGCCCAGGTTGCGGCCCTGCAGATCTCCTGAAGAGGAATGTTCGCCAGGAAAGCCGCGGAGGAAGCCTGCGCCCTGGTAGAATGGGCCGTGACAAGTGGCGGAGGTACCTTTGCCAGGTCGTAGCAGGCACGGATGCAGGCTGTAATCCATGATGAAATACGCTGCGAAGAGACCGGTGCTTCCTTTAAACGGTCCGCGACAGCGACGAAGAGCTGAGGGGTCTTACGAAAAGGCCTTGTGCGGTCTATGTAGAAGGCGAGCGCTCTCCTGACATCTAGCGAGTGCAGCCGTTGCTCTTTAGAGTTGGCATGCGGCTTGGGGAAGAAGACAGGCAGGAAGATGTCCTGTGACATATGAAAACGTGAGGCCACCTTCAGAAGGAAGGACGGGTGAGGGCGAAGCTGGACCTTATCCTTATGAAAGATGGTATACGGAGGGTCGCACAGGAGAGCCTTCAGTTCAGATACTCTTCTGGCTGATGTAATAGCCACGAGGAAAGCCACCTTCCATGAAAGATAGAGAAGGGAGCAGGAGGCCAATGGCTCAAATGGGGGGCCTGTGAGTCGAGAGAGGACGAGGTTGAGGTCCCATGCCGGAACAGGCGACTTCACTGAGGGGTGCACCTTTTCCAGGCCCTTGAGGAAACGACGCACCATGGGGTGCGTGAATATTGAGTGGCCCTCTGCTCCTGTATGGAAAGCCGAAATGGCAGCAAGATGAACCTTGAGGGAACCAAGTGCAAGACGGTTGTCTTTGAGATGTAGCACGTAATCCAAAATAGCCGGTACGGGGGCAAGGTGTGGAGATATGTGTCGTTGGGTACACCAGGCGGAGAATCTTTTCCACTTTGCTTCGTACGTGAGCCTCGTAGAAGGCTTACGGCTCTCAAGGAGTACACGTCTCACCGGATCCGAGCAGGCCATTTCTGACGGGTTCAGCCATGAATTCTCCATGCCGTTAGATGCAAGGAGTGAAGGTCTGGATGGAGAAGGCGACCGTGATCTTGCGAGATGAGGTCGTGGCTGATCGGGAGAGGGATGGGGGGCTGTATTGACAGGTCCATCAGGGTCGGGAACCAGCACTGCCGCGCCCAGGCCGGGGCTACCAGTATGACGTCCGCCTTGTCCCTGCGAATCTTGAGAATGACTTTGTGGATCAGCGGAAAAGGCGGGAACGCGTAGAGCAGGCGATGCGACCATGAGATCGTGAAGGCGTCCGCAAGGGAGCCCGAGCCGTGGCCTCTGAAGGAGCAAAAGGTCGGGCACTTCCTGTTGGTTCTGGATGCAAACAGGTCGAGCTGGGGAAAGCCCCAGATGCGGAAAATGGAGTGTATCACGTCTGGGCGAATGGACCATTCGTGGACCAGGAAGCGTCTGCTCAGTTGGTCTGCCAAGACATTCTGGACTCCAGGGAGGTAAGACGCCTGGAGAGAGATGGAGTGGGCCAGGCAAAGGTCCCACAGGAGAAGGGCTTCGCGGCACAGTGGTGATGACCGAGCTCCGCCTTGCTTGTTTAGGTAGTACATGGCCGTTGTGTTGTCCGTCAGGACCTCCACGCAGCGGTCCTGTAGGTGAGGCAGGAATGCTTGGCACGCCAGATGAATCGCCCTGAGCTCCTTGATATTGATGTGGAGATCGAGCTCGTGCTGCTGCCAAATGCCCTGCGTTGTTAACTGACCGAGATGGGCGCCCCAACCTAGAGCTGATGCATCGGTCACTAGAGTCAGGGAAGGAAGGAGCGGTTGAAAAGGGACTCCTTCGCCTAATGTCTGTGGGTCCAGCCACCACTGCAGGGAGTCCAGCGTGTGAGGCAGGACTGTGACGACCATGTCCAAGTCGTCGCGGATTGGTCGGTAGACCGAAGCCAGCCAGGCCTGCAGGGGGCGAAGTCGTAGTCTGGCATGCTGGACCACATACGTGCAGGACGCCATATGGCCCAGCAACTTGAGGCATTGCCTTGCGGTAGTGATGGGAAACCGGCGGAGCGTGGTAATCAAGTCCACTATGGCGAGACGACGGGCCTCTGGGAGGAACGCCCGCGCTCTGGTTGCATCGAGGATCGCTCCGATGAATTGGAATGACTGAGTAGGGGTCAGTATCGACTTGGAGGTGTTCACAAT
Source organism: Chelydra serpentina (assembly GCA_037349315.1). Lineage (NCBI taxonomy): Eukaryota > Metazoa > Chordata > Testudines > Chelydridae > Chelydra > Chelydra serpentina. Next base: position 48,125,183 of record JBAIAC010000029.1, on the reverse strand, counting down.
GATACCTAGATGAGAAAAGGTATCCATGACCATCTGTACGTGGGCTTGCACCTGTTGGTATGACCGGCCTCGAAGTAGCCAGTTGTCGAGGTACGGAAAGACGTGCACGTGTTGGCGACGAAGAAAAGCGGCCACCACTGCCATACATTTCGTGAAGACACGTGGGGCCGTGCAGAGGCCGAAAGGTAGTGCTGTAAATTGGTAGTGTGTTTGGCGCACGACGAACCGGAGGAAACGTCTGTGGGCCGGTGAGATAGAGATGTGGAAATAGGCATCTTTCATATCGAGGGCGACAAACCAGTCCCCGGGGTCCAGAGAGGGTATGATGGTGGCCAGGGAGACCATGCGGAACTTCAGGTTGACGAGGTACTTGTTGAGGTTCCTTAGGTCCAGAATGAGTCGTAGACCTCCCTTGGCCTTGGGAACAAGGAAGTAGCGGGAGTAGAAACCCTTGCCCCTGAATTCGTGAGGCACCTCCTCCACAGCTCCTAGTTCGAGGAGCGCTTGTACCTCTTGATAGAGGAGTTGCTCGTGAGAAGGGTCCCTGAAGAGGGATGGAGAGGGAGGGTGGGAGGGAGGTATAGAGTGGAAGTGGATAGCATATCCCGCCTCTACCGTCCGTAGGACCCACTGGTCTGATGTAATACGGGACCAGGCCTGGTAGAATCGGGACAGACGATCCAGGAAGGGTAGAGAGGCTGGACTGTGTGGTGGTGGTAAGCCGTCCCCGAAAGTCCCATCAAAATGGGCGCTTCGCGCCCTGTGATGCCTTTTGCTGGCCTCTGTTTTGACCCTGAGAGGGGCGGGAAGGCTTGCGTCGAGTGAAGCTGGTTCTCCGCCGAGAAAAGTCCTGCCTGGGTCTGGGTGGGAAAACCGCTGCTGGAAATGCGGGGGTTTAAATGGTTTCCTGACTGTGGCCACGGTGTGCATCCCCAAGGACTTGATGGTGTTTCTAGTGTCCTTGAGGTTATGCAACCGGGAGTCAGTCTGGTCCGCAAAGAGGCCTTTACCATCGAAAGGTAAATCCTGAATTGTATTCTGGACCTCAGCTGGTAGCCCAGAAGACTGGAGCCAGGCACTCCGCCGCATGGAAATCCCCGTTGCTAATGTCCTGGCTGCCGCATCTGCAGAGTCTAGGGCGTGTGGTAAACCCAGGGCAGATAGCTGCAAAAGGTGGAGGCAGTAAGGGGTCCCAGGGGGTTAAAACCCTTCTCCCTGTCCACTAAGGAGAGAGGACTGTGGGGAAATAAGGTTCAGCTGGCGAAGGGCTTACCAGGGAACTAATTAGGTCCAGCTGGCAGCGATTGCTTGAGCCCTTTTTAAACTCTCCCTGCTGTGCATGGCAGGGAGGAGAGAGGCGAGAGAGACTGAGAGTGGGAGAGAAGCAGAAGCTGACACAGAAGCAGGAGCAGGGAAGGCACCAGAGGGGCTGGGTGCCCCAAGCCGCTGAGCCCTTCCCAAAAGAAGGGCTTTATTGCCTTCCCAAAAGGAAAAGGGAAAAACCCAAGGGGTTTACCTTGCCCAAGCCTGAGTCTCCGGGCCTTAAAGGACCGAGACCGCTGAGGAGAAGGAGGTACTTTGCCACACGTGGTGTCAGGGGTGGGATGTGAGTGAGTGCGGCTCCGTGGCAAGCCACCGCTGGGCAGCGGAAATCAACCCCCCGAAAAAAAAAAAAAAAAAAAAAAAACCTAAACAAAAAAAAAAAAAATGGAGGATGTAGTAAAGGCCTTGATACAGGCCACGGCGGCTCAACAGGAGGCCACCAGGGTGCAGATGGCAGCCCAGCAAGAAGCGGTACGAGTCCAGCAGGAGACGAACCAGCTACTGATGAAGCAGGCGGCCCAAGATCGAGCCACCCTGACAGAAATAGTGAACCAGTTAAAAGCTTCGACGCACGGGCCCCAGGGGATCCGGCCGCTGCAGGCAAGCCACTATCTACAAAAGATGACGGTGGACGATGATATTGAGGCATACCTCCTCGCATTCGAGAGGACGGCACTACGGGAGGCCTGGCCCCGAGACCAGTGGGCCGGTATCCTGGCACCATTTTTGTGCGGGGATGCCCAGAAGGCCTATTTCGACATGACCACGGAAGCAGCTATGGATTACCCACAACTGAAGGCGGAAATCCTGGCAAGATCAGGCGTGACGCCGGCCATCAGGGCCCAGCGCTTCCACGAATGGAGATACTGGGGTAATAAAGCGCCCCGGTCCCAATTATTCGACCTAATCCACCTCGCCCGGAAATGGCTTCATCCCGAGACCCATGGACCAGAGAAGATAGTGGAAATCCTCGTGTTGGACAGGTACATGAGGGGGTTGCCTCCGGACATACGGGGGTGGGTCCGCCAAAATGATCCCGCCTCCTATGACGAACTGGTTGCCCTGGTCGAGAGACACTTAGCAGCCCAGGAACTTTCCCGGACCACTGGGGAGGGAAAGCGCCAGATTCAGAGGCAAGCCCCCGCACCGAGGCCCCGGTTTCCACTAGTGCCAGGCCGGACAAGAGAAGGGAGGAAGGAGACCGAAGATCAGCCGGCGGGGTTGGAGAGGTTTGAGGACTGGGGAAGGAAGTCGCGGGGTATAAAACCCGGCAGTCCGAAAGAGAGGGGGCGGCCCCGGGTGGGGTATCGGTGTTATGCCTGCGGCGAATTGGGGCATATCGCCGCCCAATGCCCAAACCTAGAAGAGCCCATGCAGTGTGACTTGGGAGATATAGGGGGTCTGTGTGATCTAATAAGTCTTGTCGGGGTTGCGATGGTCCCCCATAGATACACTCGACCCGTGAAGATGAACGGTATAGCGACTACCGCACTAGTAGACTCCGGAAGTGCGGTCACGTTGGTCTCGGGGAAGCTGGTCGGGCAGGACCAACTAACCCGGGCCAAGCGCTCAGGAATCTCCTGTGTGCACGGGGATATCAACTATTACCCGACCATCCCCGTAAAAATAGAAGTTCTCGGACACCCCACTAAGGTGATGGTGGGGGTAGTTCCGAAGCTCCCCTACCCAGTCCTTATCGGACGGGATTTCCCAGGATTTGATAGCCTGCTCCCTGGGGAGGAGATAGTAGGGAATAATGACCCTGGGACCCTGGGGGTGGCCCCAACAGGTAGCCTGCCCCCAGTCTTCCATGAGTTTGCTCAGGATCTGTTCTCCCCGCCGGGGAAGCCCCGGAAGACTCGGAGGGAACGGAGGGAGGATAAAAGAAGGGGGACGAAGATCCTGACCCAGTACCGGAAGGCTACGCTGGTAGGGGAAACCAACAGGGGAGCGGAGCTGATGGTTAATGACCCCGTCGCCGGGCCGGATACCCCAGGGGTTCTTCCCGAGGAGGAGACGGAGGTAGACCCCCTTGAATTTGGTCCAATGGGGACTACGCTCGGGAATTTTGGTCAGGATCAAGCCAATGATCCCATATACAACCATATTCGTAAGGAAGTAGTCGAGGTGAATGGGGCCCCAGTAGAAGGTAGAGTTAAGGGCCCGGGGCCATATTATGTAATTAAGAACGATCTGCTATACAGAATAGTCCGGGTCCAGGAGCAGGTCGTAGAACAACTCTTGGTCCCACAGAAACATCAGAGGGGCGTGATGGATCTGGCCCACAGCCACCTGTTCGGGGGCCATCTAGGGATAGACAAGACCCTTGATCGGATCCTGCAGAGGTTTTTTTGGCCCGGCATCTATGCGGCGGTCCGGCGATATTGTACGTCCTGTCCGGAATGCCAGATACATGGGCCCCGACCACACTTGAGGGCCCCTCTGATACCTCTGCCCATTATAGAGACCCCATTCGAACGAATAGCTATGGACCTAGTAGGGCCATTGGAGAAGTCAGCCCGGGGCCATCAGTACATTCTGGTAGTATTGGATTATGCCACCCGATACCCCGAGGCCGTACCCCTACGGAACATCATGTCCAAGACCATAGCCAAAGAGTTAGTCCGGATTTTTTCCAGAGTGGGGATACCAAAGGAGATCCTGACGGACCAAGGGACCCCCTTTGTGGCTAAACTAATGAAGGACCTATGTGCATTGCTCCACATACGGTCCCTCAGGACGTCGGTCTATCATCCCCAGACCGATGGTCTCGTCGAACGCTTTAATAGAACACTGAAGAGCATGCTAAGGAAAGTGGTTAGTCGTGACGGGAAAGACTGGGACACCCTGCTTCCCTACTTGCTGTTTGCCGTACGGGAGGTGCCGCAGGCTTCGACTGGATTCTCCCCCTTCGAGCTGTTATATGGTCGCCACCCCAGGGGCATACTGGACCTAGCTAAAGAAGGCTGGGAAGAACAGCCAAACCCGGGGAGAAATGTCGTCGAACACGTGTTACAGATGAAAGACAGGATCGCCCAAGTTGCCCCTCTGGTGCGCGAACACATGGAGAAGGCCCAGGGGGCACAACAGACATACTACAACCGTCAAGCAGCGACCCGGAAGTTCCATGTGGGAGACCGGGTAATGGTGCTCATACCCACAGCAGAGAGCAAGCTGCTAGCCAGGTGGCAGGGGCCATACGAAATAATAGAAGCCGTAGGAGAGGTCGACTATAAGGTCCGACAGCCGGGCCGCCGGAAGCTGGAGCAGATCTATCATATAAATCTGCTGAAACCTTGGCAGGATAGAGAAGCTCTGGTGGTCGCGCTAGGCGCCAAGCCCCCTAAACGCGACCAGGCCGACCAGGTGGGGATCTCTCCCGAGTTGACCCCGGAACAACGATCAGAAGTGATCAGCCTGATCAGACGCAATCAGGATGTGTTCTCGGAGAAGCCAGGCCGGACTACTGAGGTTCACCATCACATCCACACAGAGCCTGGAGTGAAGGTGAACGTCAAACCGTACCGGATCCCGGAGGCCAAAAGAGAAGAGATCCGGACTGAAGTCAGGAAGATGCTAACCCTAGGAGTCATCGAGGAGTCGCATAGCCAGTGGTCAAGTCCCGTGGTCTTAGTGCCCAAACCGGACGGCAGTATGAGGTTCTGCAACGACTTCCGGAAGCTGAACGAGGTGTCACAATTTGATGCGTACCCCATCCCCCGGATAGATGAGCTAATCGACCGATTAGGAAAAGCACGGTTTATGTCTACCCTGGACCTGACCAAGGGCTATTGGCAGATCCCCCTGGCCAGGGCCGACAAAGAAAAGACGGCCTTTGCGACTCCAGAGGGTCTATACCAATACACCGTCCTCCCCTTTGGGTTGCATGGCGCTCCCGCTACTTTCCAAAGACTGATGGACAAACTGCTGCGACCACATGGCAAGTACGCTGCAGCCTATCTCGATGACGTCATTATATATAGCCCCGACTGGGGGACACACTTGGAGAAGGTGGAAGCAGTCCTAGACACCCTGAGGAAGGCAGGGCTAACTGCAAATCCCTCCAAGTGTTCGATTGGGTTAGCGGAGGCTAAGTACCTCGGCTATATAGTGGGGAGGGGCCTGGTGAAGCCCCAACTCAACAAGTTGGAGGCTATACAGAAGTGGCCACGACCGCTCCGGAAAAAACAGGTCAGAGCCTTCCTGGGACTAGTGGGGTACTATAGAAGGTTTATTCCACACTTCGCCACCAGAGCATGCCCATTGACGGACTTAACGAAAGCAAGGGGTCCAGACATCGTAAAATGGTCTACCGCGGCCGAAGGCGCTTTTGCAGATTTGAGGACGGCCCTCTGCACAGACCCTGTGCTAGTAGCCCCGGACTGGAGGAGAGAGTTTATCTTACAAACCGATGCCTCTGAAGTAGGGCTGGGGGCGGTACTTTCACAAATGGTTGGGGACGAGGAACACCCCGTCCTCTTCCTCAGTAGGAAGCTCCTGCCTCGAGAACGGAAGTACGCCGTGGTGGAAAAAGAATGCCTGGCGGTGAAATGGGCCATTGAAAGTCTTCGCTACTATCTACTGGGGCGGAGATTTACCCTGGTCACGGACCATGCCCCTCTGCAATGGATGCACCAAAACAAAGACAAGAACGCGAGGGTGACAAGATGGTTCCTCTCGCTCCAACCCTTCCACTTCATAGTACGACATAGATCTGGACTCCAGCATGGCAATGCAGATGGCCTATCGCGAGTGCACTGCTGTCCGACCCAAGTAGCCCAACCCGGTAGTGTTGAGCAGGGGGGGGGGGATATGTGGTAAACCCAGGGCAGATAGCTGCAAAAGGTGGAGGCAGTAAGGGGTCCCAGGGGGTTAAAACCCTTCTCCCTGTCCACTAAGGAGAGAGGACTGTGGGGAAATAAGGTTCAGCTGGCGAAGGGCTTACCAGGGAACTAATTAGGTCCAGCTGGCAGCGATTGCTTGAGCCCTTTTTAAACTCTCCCTGCTGTGCATGGCAGGGAGGAGAGAGGCGAGAGAGACTGAGAGTGGGAGAGAAGCAGAAGCTGACACAGAAGCAGGAGCAGGGAAGGCACCAGAGGGGCTGGGTGCCCCAAGCCGCTGAGCCCTTCCCAAAAGAAGGGCTTTATTGCCTTCCCAAAAGGAAAAGGGAAAAACCCAAGGGGTTTACCTTGCCCAAGCCTGAGTCTCCGGGCCTTAAAGGACCGAGACCGCTGAGGAGAAGGAGGTACTTTGCCACAGGCGCCTTGCAGGGAGGTGCGGCTCACCAACTTGCCCTCTGCAACCATGGCTTTGAGCTCTGTCTGGGACTCAGGGGGAAGTTGGTCTTGAAACTTTGCAACCGCCGACCAGGAGTTATGGGCATACCTGCTGAGAATCGCCAGTTGGTTGGCGATTCGGAGTGATAGGCCCGCAGTAGAGTAAGTCTTCCTGCCAAAAAGGTCTAGACGTTTAGAGTCCTTGGACTTAGGGGCGGGACCTTGCTGACCATGCCTCTCCTTTGCGTTAACCGCATCCACCACCAAGGAGCAAGGCATGGGGTGGGTAAAGAGATACTCGAACCCCTTGTTCGGCACAAAGTATTTCCTCTCTACTCCTCTAGCTGTTGGAGGGATAGAGGAAGGGGTTTGCCAGAGTGTAGTGGCATTGCCGCAGATGGTCTTATTCATTGGCAATGCCACCCTGGAAGGACCTTCTGGCTTCAAGACCTCATCCACCATAGGGTCATCCTGTTCCTCCACAACCTCCTCTATGGGAAGGTTCATGCTGAGAGCCACCCTCCGGAGTAGCTCCTGCAGGACCTTGAAATCCATAGGTGGGGGCGAAGCAGATGATGTGCCCGCCACTGCTTCATCGGGGGATGATGAAGAGGTTGAGAGAGGGAGGGGTGGATCTGGCAGGGTATCCCATTGAACAGCGGGGGAAACCTGTTGGGTAGAGGCAGGCGCCTCCTCTGGCACCAGTGCAGGGTCTCCAGAAGTAGCCTGGTCCACGGGTGGGCGGCTGATGGTGGCCACCGGAGGATGTGTACGCACCACTGGATAGGGAGGCAGTGGTGCACCCTGGGCCTGATGATATGCCCAGGGTGTCCAGAATGGCCACTGGGGCTGCCAACCTGCTGACCCCGGGTCTTGCATTGGAGCTACCTGGATCCCCTCAGGCGTCTTAGATGGGCCACCTGAACTGGACGACGATTGGTCTCTGGACGGCCAGGGTGGGGCGGTGCGCGAGGTAGGGTGTTCCCTGGATGGCCTGAAGCGGGAGGTGCACGAGTCACGTGACCGCGAGCGGGACCGAGAACGGTAGTGAACTCTGTCATCCCGATGACGTGGGGACTCACGGTGCCGTGGTGGAGATCGGTGCCGTGGTGACGCCGCTCGACGTGGTGACTCACGGCGCCGGGGTGAGGATCGGTGCCATGGAGACTCACGGTGCCGTGGAGGAGATCGGGACCGTTGCGATGCTGCGCGCCGTGGTGACTCACGGTATCGCGCTGGGGATCGGTGCCGTGGAGAAGTTCCTCGGCGCGGTGAGTCCGGTGCCGTAGGGACTCCTGTCGGCGCGGTGAGTCCCGGTGCCGTGGGGACTCCTGTCGGCGCGGTGAGTCCCGGTGCCGTGGGGACTCCTGTCGGCGCGGTGAGTCCCGGTGCCGTGGGGACTCCTGTCGGCGCGGTGACTCCCGGTGCCGTGGGGACTCCTGTCGGCGCGGAGAGTCCCGGTGCCGTGGGGACTCCTGCCGGCGCGGAGAGTCCCGGTACCTCGATTGGTCATCGTGGTGCCGTGGGGACACACGGCGACGAGACGAGTCCCGCGAGTGTTGTGGAGCGTCCCGGCGTGGTGGGGATTCTCGATACGGCATGTCTCAACGCCTGGGTGAGAGCTCACGTTGCAGCGAGGCTCGGCGTCGAGGTGATATTCCCCGGTGCGGTGAGTCCCGACGGTGCGGCGACTCCCGGCGTTGAGGCGAACTCCGAGCGGAACCAGGATCTAGCAAGCGAGGACGACCTCGAGCGTGATCGGCTACGAGGGTCCGGGCTGCGAGTCCGGTGCCGCGAGTCGGACCGGCGTCATGAGTCAGACCGGTACACCGCACGGTGCCGGGACTCCGAACGACGCCGGGACTCCAAGCGGCGTGTAGGAGGCTGTAGGTGAGCCGACGGTCCAAGAAACGCCGGCTTGCCCCTGGAGATGACAGGGGGTCGTGCCGGGGTCGGCGCAGGCACGGGGGACGCCGTCATCTCAATGAGCCCCCTGGCAGCCTCGAAGGTGTCTGGTGTCGAGGGTGCCATGACGACCTTGAGACACGGTGGTGCCTGTGGGCGCGGGCTGACATCTGTCTGTTCCGGCACGGCGGAGGGCGGTACCGCACCAGCGTCCGAAGACTTGGGAGGCTCTTTCCGTCCCGATGAGGAAAAGGAGCGGTGCCGAGAGCGGCCCCGGGTCCCCGACGCCGCCCGGCCCCGAGGTGGGCGGGAGTCTTTCCGCGGTGCCGTAGCCGGAGGCGCGCTGCGCACTGAGACGCTGGAGCCCACACCTTGAGAGGGGCAGAGTGCCGCCTCCATTAATAGCTGTCTCAGGCGGGGCTTGAAGGATTTACACAGCTTGCACTTGTCAGCTGTGTGGGACTCACCCAGACACCGAAGACAAGCGTCGTGGGGGTCCCCGGTGGGCATGGGCCTATTGCAGGAAACACACGACTTGAAGCCGTGAGAGGGCATGCCCTATGCCCAGAGGGCTCGGGAGGAGCCCGCGAAAAACGTAGAACTACTAACTACTACAACTATCTAACTAATTACTGAACAATGAAAACTATGAACACTAATTACAATCTATTAACGGATAGCTAGGGAGTAGTGGAGCACTTGCAAACAAGAGACCACTGTTCCAACTACCGTCACGGGCGGTAAGAAGGAACTGGAGGGGGGTCGGGCCGGCAGGGGACTATATAGGGCACCATATCGGCGCCACTCCAGGGGGCTCCCCAGCCGGCCCAATGGGTAGCTGCTAGGGAAAAAGTTTCCGACGTCCGTGCACGCGCGCGCACGCACACCTAACTGGAATAGATATGAGCAACCACTCAAAGAAGAACTTAAAAAATGGCATGGATTTAGTGCTGGTTAAAGGCTAGTAGGGAGACCGTAGCTGACTATCAAAACTACACATGCTTTAGCCACCAGAGTATGACAAGGAACCAGACTGTATACAAGTTTATAATTTAGCAGACTCATTCTGAAAGTCAGTGTAGCAAAGTGGATGAGACTGGGGTCAGCTCTGTTAGAGATGGGGGTTTATATTCCAAACTCCGCCTGAAGTGATTTTGTGCAACTTCTCCATTATCTATAAAATGGATGAATTGTAGTTGTCTCCCCCTAGAGGATAGTGAGGAAAGGCTGGGTTAATAATAAGGATTGTAAAGTGCACAGAAATATTAAGAGTAATTGACAGAATAGCTAGAATTAAAACTCAGGAGCTCCTGGCTTAAGCTCTGTGCACATTCCAGTGGAATACAACATATTATCTATATACATTCAACCAAAAACAGAAGAACGGATTCAGGTAAGGTGAAAACCAGCTTTAACCGTTGCCTATTCTGTGAATGTAACCCAAAGTAAACCTTTGTTTTGGCCAAAATACTCACATCAAGTCTATTTCTACTCCATTTCTGTCTAGACTAAAACCAAAGAGAACTGGGAGTCACATGAAAGAGTCTGGTTGTGAGAGCAGCTATGTTATTTGTGCAGTGGACCCTCCTTGTGCAGTGAAATCAGAGGGAAGGGTGTGTTTAGCAGTATTGTTGTCTTAGTTTCCATCAGATCTAGTTTAAGCCTTGAAAACAGACCCAGGATGTATGTGATAAATAGATGTTGACAGATAACATGCCATTATGATGGGGGAGGTGGTCTAGAATACCGGAGACTTTGGTGCTATTCCCACTTTTGCCATTGCCTTGCTGTGTGACCTTGGGCAAACTTCTGTTTGTTCTCCCATTCTTTGTTTGCCTTGTTTATTTAGTCTGTGGTTGAAACTCTATTTAGTCTGTGGTGGAGACTCCCATTCCATGGGAAATTACAGCATGTTGAAATTAGTTTTCATTCCAAATAGGAACAAAATCAACAAATTTCAAAATTTCCCACAAAATGAAATTTTAAAAAATTGTTTCCAGTCACCCAAAACATTCCATTTCAATAAAATCAAATGTTCTGGGCCAGTTTAATTTTTTATTTTCTATTATAATATAATTTAGAATATAATAAAATATGTTTTAAAACAAACAAATAAAAACATTCCCTTCTGATGTGGTCAAAACAGAACATTTAAACCTTATCAAAACACTTTTGTTCAATTTTTTTCAAAATTAAATTTTGTCAAAATTAACATGTACCCTCAGCATTTGCTGATGGAAAAACATTCCATTGCAATTTTTTTGACCAGCTCTGTTTGTAAACTCTTCAGAGCACCTCTTACTACATGTGTACTGCAACCAATGCAATGTGGTCTTGATCAATGCCAGAGCTGTAAACACTACCTTAATATATATAACAGTGCTGAAACATTCTAAATGCTTCCCAAGATACATCAAGAAGGGAACCCAGGCAGACCCATATTATTTGACCATGACACTCTGACTGAAGGAATATCAGGACTCATAGAAACCATCCTCAAACTACTCACCACACCAAAGTTCAGCTTCCTCCAAGACACTACTAACGTCCTTCAGAAACTCCACAACATTAACAACCTCCCTCAGAACTCCATCCTTGCCATAATGGATGTCGCCTCCTTATACACCAATATCCATCACCACAATGGCATTGCTTTCTGCTTCAAATACATAAAAGGTAATGCACAATGTTCAGAAATCCACTGAAAACATTGTCAAACTCATCCATTTCACTCTCTTCCACAGCAACTTCATGTTTAACAACAAATGCTTCGTCCAAACCATGGGAACAGCTGTGGATACTAGGATAGCTCCCCAATATGCCAGCCTTTGCATGTGCCACTTTAAGGAAGAATTTCTGGAAAAATGCACCACAAAATCAATGATATACCTGAGATACCTCAATGATATTTGCATCCTCTGGACAGAAGAGTTAAACTGTCTCATAGATTTCTATCACAATGTCAAAAGCTACACCCATCCATAAACTTTCGCTCTGATACAGAAAAAAACCAACTCCCCAAAAAAGAAAAATTTGACCGCAAAGCCCTGGTTGTCAACTACAACTCCACACTAGAACCTATATGGGGTATCATCAAACAATTACAACCCATATTTGATGGGGACCATATCCTGAAAAAAATCTATCCTAAACCCTTTCTTCTGGCCTTCAAAGAACCCCCCAACATCACTAAACGTATCATAAGAAGCAAGCTTCTCACAGACCAGGACACACCAACTCAAAGCAAACAGCAGAGAAGCAAACAGGAGGAGTTTGCCTGGGGTCTGTCTGAGCGGAGGTACGCTGAGTGCTGCCTTAGGGGAACTGCGCTGGTGAGTATCTGAGTGTCTGTTGAGGGGACAGTTTGGCAGTTTGACCGTGTGCTTGATTGTTTGATTGCCTGTTTGAACAGTGTGAATTGGGAGTGCTTTGTTCCAGCTGGTCCTGACTCTTATAAAAACCCAGTCAGCTGCGAACCAGCTGAGCAGCAAACAGCAGAGAAGCAAACAGGAGGAGTTTGTCTGGGTGTTCGCCTGGAGTGAGCCTGCCGCTGCATCCCCCTTGCAGGTTTCCCTGAGTAGGTTCTGCCAGAAGTGAGAAAACTCTTAGAAGGAAGAGACTATGGATGCTGAGCGATCCGCTGTCGTGACCTGCACAGGATGTGCCATGTTTGTCTTTCTTCCAGAGGATAGAAGCGACTTTGTTTGTACAAAGTGCAAGCTGATCTCCATATTGGAGGAGAAGATTCAAGGTCTGGATAAACGAGTATCAACCCTGCATTCCATAAGAGAAAATGAGGAGTTCCTGGATAGACGTTAGGATAGGCTTCAGCGGGCACAGTGTTCTGAAGATTCAGAGCAGGCTACGCAGCGGGGACAGAAGGCCAGTGAGGATAATTGGCGGCATGTGACCTCCAGAAGAGGAAAGAGTATGAGACAAGTCCATGTACCAGAAACGCTGATTCAGATGAGCAACCGTTTTCATGTTCTCTCCACAGGTATTAGTGCAGAGAGTGGAGTGAATGATACATCTGAGGGAACAGAGCAGAAGGAGACTCCACCGATTGGAAGGCATGAGATGCGCCGTCCTAGGGATGGGGGTTCCACGACCACCACTCCCAAGAGGAGGAGGAGGGTGGTGGTGGTCGGGGACTCTCTCCTCAGGGGGCCTGAGTCATCTATCTGCCGCCCTGACCGGGAAAACCGAGAGGTGTCCTGCTTGCCAGGGGCTAGGACTTGTGATGTGATGGAGAGACTGCCGACACTCATCAAGCCCTCAGATCGCTACCTCTTCCTGCTTCTCCACCTGGGCACCAATGATACTGCCAAGAATGACCTTGAGTGTATCACTTCAGACTACGTGGCTCTGGGAAGAAGGATAAAGGAGTTTGAGGCGCAAGTGGTGTTCTCGTCTATCCTCCCTGTGGCAGGAAAAGGCCGGGGTAGAGACTGTCGAATCATGGAAGTCAACGAATGGCTACGCAGATGGTGTTGGAGAGAAGGGTTTGGATTCTTTGACCATGGGATGGTGTTCCAAGAAGGAGTGCTAGGCAGAGACGGGCTCCACCTCACGAAGAGAGGGAAAAGCACCTTTGCAAGCAGGCTGGCTAACCTAGTGTGGAGGGCTTTAAACTAGGTTCACTGGGGGAAGGAGACCAAAGCCCCGAGGTAAGTGGGGAAGTGGAATACCGGGAGGAAGCACAAGTAGGTGAGTGCAAGAGGGGAGGGCTCCTGCCCCATACTGGGACAGCAGGACGATCAGTGAGTTATCTTAAATGCCTATACACAAATGCAAGAAGCCTGGGGAACAAGCAGGGAGAACTGGAAGTCCTGGCACAGTCAAGGAATTATGATGTAATTGGAATAACAGAGACTTGGTGGGATAAGTCACATGATTGGAGTACTGTCATGGATGGATATAAACTGTTCAGGAAGGATAGGCAGGGCAGAAAAGGTGGGGGAGTTGCGTTATATGTAAGAGAGCAGTATGACTGCTCAGAGCTCCAGTATGAAACTGCAGAAAAACCTAAAAGTCTCTGGATTAAATTTAGAAGTGTGAGCAACAAGGGTAATGTCGTGGTGGGAGTCTGCTACAGACCACCAGACCAGGGGGATGAGATGGACGAGGCTTTCTTCCAGCAACTAACAGAAGTTACTAGATCACAGGCCCTGGTTCTCATGGGTGACTGTAATCACCCCGATACCTGCTGGGAGAGCAATACAGCGGTCCACAGACAATCCAGGAAGTTTTTGGAAAGTGTAGGGGACAATTTCCTGGTGCAAGTGCTGGAGGAACCAACTAGGGGAAAAGCTCTTCTTGACCTGCTGCTCACAAACAGGGAAGAAATAGTAGAGGAAGCAATAGTGGATGGGAACCTGGGAGGCAGTGACCATGAGATGGTAGAGTTGAGAATCCTGACACAAGGAAGAAAGGAGAGCAGTAGAACAGAGACCCTGGACTTCAGAAAAGCAGACTTTGACTCCCTCAGGGAACTGATGGGCAAGGTCCCCTGGGAGAATAACATGAGGAGGAAAGGAGTCGAGGAAAGCTGGCTGTATTTTAAAGAATCCTTATTGAGATTGCAGGAACAAACCATCCTGATGTGTAGAAAGAAAAGTAAGTATGGCAGGCGACCAGCTTGGCTTAACAGTGAAATCCTTGCTCGTCTTAAACACAAAAAAGCAGCTTACAAGAAGTGGAAGATTGGACAAATGACTAGGGAGGAGTATAAAAATATTGTTCAGGCATGCAGGAGTGAAATTAGGAAGGCCAAATCACACTTGGAGTTGCAGCTAGCCGGAGATGTTAGGAGTAACAAGAAGGGTTTCTTCAGGTATGTGAGCAACAAGAAGAAAGTCAAGAACAGTGTGGGCCCCTTGCTGAATGAGGGAGGGAACCTAGTGACAGAGGATGTGGAGAAAGCTAGTGTACTCAATGCTTTTTTTGCCTCTGTCTTCACAGACAAGGTCAGCTCCCAGACGGCTGCACTCCGCAGCACGGTATGGGGAGGAGGTGACCAGCCCTCTGTGGAGAAAGAAGTAGTTCAGGACTATTTAGAAAAGCTGGACGAGCACAAATCCATGGGGCCGGATGCACTGCATCCGAGGGTGCTAAAGGAGTTGGCCAATGTGATTGCAGAGCCATTGGCCATTATCTTTGACAAATCATGGCAATCGGGGGAGGTCCCGGATGACTGGAAAAAAGCTAATGTAGTGCCCATCTTTAAAAAAGGGAAGAAGGAAGATCCGGGGAACTACAGGCCAGTCAGTCTCACCTCAGTCCCTGGAAAAATCATGGAACAGGTCCTCAAGGAATCAATTCTGAATCACTTAAAGGAGGGGAAAGTGATCAGGAACAGTCAGCATGGATTCACCAAGGGCAAGTCATGCCTGACTAACCTAATTGCCTTCTATGATGAGATAACTGGCTCTGTGGATGAGGGGAAAGCAGTGGATGTGCTATTTCTTGACTTTAGCAAAGCTTTTGATACAGTCTCCCACAGTGTTCTTGCCAGCAAGTTAAAGAAGTATGGGCTGGATGAATGGACGGTAAGGTGGATAACAAACTGGCTGGATGGTCACGCTCAAAGGGTAGTGATCAATGGTTCCATGTCTAGTTGGCAGCCGGTATCAAGTGGAGTGCCCCAAGGGTCGGTGCTGGGGCCGGTTTTGTTCAATATCTTCATCAACGATCTGGAGGATGGTGTGGACCGCACCCGTAGCAAGTTTGCAGATGACACTAAACTGGGAGGAGTGGTTGATATGCTGGAGGGTAGGGACAGGATACAGAGGGACCTATACAAATTAGAGGATTGGGCCAAAAGAAATCTGATGAGGTTCAACAAGGACAAGTGCAGAGTCCTGCACTTAGGACGGAAGAATCCCATGCACTGCTATAGACTAGGGACCGAATGACTGGGCAGCAGTTCTGCAAAAAAGGACCTAGGGATTACAGTGGACGAAATGCTGAATATGAGTCAACAGTGTGGCTAACGGCATTTTGGGCTGTATAAGTAGGGGCATTTCCAGCAGATCGAGGGACGTGATTATTCCCCTCTATTCGGCACTGGTGAGGCCTCATTTGGAGTACTGTGTCCAGTTTTGGGCCCTACACTACAAGAAGGATGTGGATAAATTGGAAAGAGTCCAGCGGAGGGCAACAAAAATGATTAGGGGGCTGGAGCACATGACTTATGAGGAGAGGCTGAGGGAACTGGGATTGTTTAGCCTGCAGAAGAGAAGAATGAGGGGGGATTTGATAGCTGCTTTCAACTACCTAAAAGGGGGTTCCAAAGAGGATGGATCTAGACTGTTCTCAGTGGTAGAAGATGACAGAAGAAGGAGTAATGGTCTCAAGTTGCAGAGGGGGAGGTTTAGGTTGGATATTAGGAAAAACCTTTTCACTAGTAGGGTGGTGAAGCACTGGAATGGGTTACCTAGGGAGGTGGTGGAATCTCCTTCCTTAGAGGTTTTTAAGGTCAGGCTTGACAAAGCCCTGGCTGGGATGATTTAGTTGGTGTTGGTCCTGCTTTGAGCAGGGGGTTGGACTAGATGACCTCCTGAGGTCCCTTCCAACCCTGAGATTCTATGATTCTGTGAAAGTGGCACCAGATCCTGACAGAACAACAAATGCAAAACCTGCACACATATCTGCACTGCTACGATGATAAATACACCCCACAACTCACCTTTCAAGATCCATGGGTCCTACGTAAGCCTATCACAACATATGGTGTACTTTATCCAGTGCATGAAATCCTTAATAACAACTATGTGGGTGAAACCAAACAATCACACATTATTTAATGAACTCATACAGAAAAATGGTAGAAGACAAACACACCATATCACCTCTCATTGAACACTTTTCACAAAGCGATCATTCCATATATGATCTTTCAATACTTGTCCTCAAGGGAAATCTGTACAACATGTTCAAAAGGAAAGCCTGGGAACTTACATTTAGAATTCTGTGAGACACCAAAACCCATGGATGTAGCAAGGACACTGATTTTATGGCTCATTACAACAACGTGTAACATGCCACACTGCCTGCTACCCCTAATTGCCCACTTCAGACTCTTTATGCATAAACAATCTAACCCCCAATTGCCCACCTCAAGTGACTGCCTCCCATGTTACCCCTTCTGCTTAGCAATCTGTCCCAACTTGTATTTAGCTCAGACACTCTTCTTCCTTTCCCACACCTGAAGAAAAGCTCTGTGTAGGTCAAGAGCTTGTACCTTCCACCAACAGAAATTGGTCCAGGGTGCCATTCCAGGTGAACTGAACAATATACACCATTTAGGTAGAAATTATGTGTATACATATGTATTAACACCACCGATGTTGCTGTGGTCCTCTCTCCACTACATCAATTTCTGTCATTGGCTGTTCCATATGGAGTTGTTCACATGCAATTGACCTCCGAGCAATGAATGCTGACCTTTCAAGCATTGTATCCACTACACATTATTTTGCTCTATGAGATTAAACATATCTAATTTTTTCTATTAAATATTATATATTCAGTCATTCTGATCTGATCTGCCAAGGACTCGCCTACCAGTCACTGAATGCAGTGCTCTCACTCCCCAGTAGCCCCATAACACATTGATCATGTTTAAGATACACACAAAACCTTTTTAGTAAAGAACACACTTTAGCTGTGAAAAAAGCAAACACTTTATTCTAGCCACTGTGGATAAATAATATGATCACATTAATTACATAGTTACAGTGTAATCACACTGTATCTATATTTTGATGCATGTAATTTGCATTAATTTGTACAACTGGAAAATTAACTACCTGATTGACCTATTTATTTTAGTCTTATATTTAATGCATGTGGGCCAGATTGTGACACAAGTACTCATGGTGAATAGTAACTTACTCCACAAGGAGGCCCATAGTTGTGGAGTAAAGTATTACTCAATGTGGGTGAGAGTATCAGTGTTTATATATTGGCCCCGATTTATCACTGCATTACTCCAGTTTTACATTGGTGTAACTTTCATTGAAACCAACCAAGGGGCAATTCCACTGAAATCAATGGAGTAATTGTGGTGAAACAGACCCTTAGAATGCAGGTACAATAGTTACTTTGCAATTACTCTGAAATTATACACCTTCCCAGGGCTGGTGCAAGGAAGATTCGCGCCCTAGGCGAAACTTCCTTGCACCAGCCCTGCGCCCCCGACCACTCAGCTAACGTCCCTCCACCCCGCAGCAGCCAGTTCCCCCCACATGGCAGCCAGCCCCCCACCCGTGGCAGCCCCCCGCCCACGGCGGCAGCTCAGCCTTCCGCCTGCGGGCCGCGGCAGCCTCCTCCCCACCCGTGGCGGCCGGCTCCCCGCCCGCCCGCAGCAGTTAACTCCCCACCCGCGGCGGCTCTCCACCCCCACGCCGCAACTAACCTCCTCGCCCGCGGCAGCAAGTTCACACACACACACGGCAGCCAGCCCCCCATCCACAGCAGCCCCCCCCCCCCCCCGCCCACGGCAGCTCAGCTCCCTGCCCACAGCGGCTGGCTTCCCACCCCCCCATGGCGGCTAACCCCACCCCGCTCGCAGTAGCTCAGCCCCCCACCTGCAGGCCATGGCAGCCAGCTCCCCCCCTGCCTGCAACAGCTCCCCAACCCCCCGTGGTGGCTAACCCCCCCCCATTCGTGGCAGCTCAGCCCCCCCGCCCGCGGGTCACGGCAGCCTCCTCCCCGCCAGCGGCGGCTGGCTCCCCGCCCGCCCGCAGCAGTTAACCCCCCCGCCTGCGGCAGCTCCCCACCCCCCCGCGGCAGCTAACCCCCCAACCTGTGGCAGCCCCCCGTGGCTCCCCAGCCTCCCACAGCAGCCCCTCCACCTACGGCAGCTCCCCATCTCCCACGGCAGCTCCCCTTCACCCCGCGGCAGCAGCTCACCTCTGCCTGTGCCAGCAGCTTCTCTGAAGCTGCATTTTCGGTGGCGTGTTGGCGGTCGCTTTTATTGCCACCGAATCGCTGCTGCCGAAATGCCGCTCCCCAAATCCTGGACCGCTTAGGGTCGCCTAGTGGAAGTGCTGGCCCTGCACCTTCCTATTTCTAAATCCTATAGCCAGATTTAGTATAGAACTGTGTCACTCGTGCCTACCCGCAAACTTTGTACGGAATATAGAATAACACTAATTCCTTTTTTTAAACACAAATCTAATTTTCAAAAATATTATCCTTTTGTGCTTAGAATTTGCACATTGTCTTAACTCCAATGTGCTATTTTTTGAAAGTTTAATCAAAATATGTGCAGCTGTTTTTGAGTTAAGCAAGTAGGAAACAAACACACGCAGAATGCAGACACTCCTTCTGTGCCCCTTACACCTGCCCCTCACAAGACTTGCTTGCTACCCCTCTGTGTGTCCATGCAATCCTAACAACAACATCCTGCCTGTGTCCTTCAGTGGGGTGGTTGGGTTAGCTTTCCCCTCCATCGAGCTGTGCTCCTGCCAAGCACTAGTTAGAACTTAAATTTATGTAGTTAGGAATTACCACCGTGCTAGCATGGCTCGGGGTTAATGGCATGGATTCGGTTTTTTATCTAACCAACATTTTAATGTTGTCCTATATCACTCTCTTGTACTCAAAATCAATCTGATCTTAAATGCCTTTAATTACCAAATCTTTTAATTGAACATGGTTTTGTATTTTTATATCTGCACATCGTTTGGATGATAAAGTTGTCAGCTGTGCTGAGCCAGGCTTTCAGGTGCTAGAAT